>OX419762.1:5000-1305000 GCA_948567375.1 Lunularia cruciata | reverse complement strand
TAATGCCTCCTTCCCTTCAAAATTCCTATGAAATGTTCATTTAGTACTTATGATCTTGCAACACATTGGTTGAAATCCCCTTTGTCTTGTGAGCAAATGATGTGAACTTAGTGCTCTATCTTTTCTCATTACCAATGAAATGAATAATGAACAAATCAAGAAGAATCATTCACTACTTCCCTTACCTCATGCAAAGTGAGCTATTCTTTTCTTATCATTGCATATTACTTGTCCATTTATGGAGTAAAATCCCTTGTGACTATAATAGATTTCACTGTGTAGACAATTGGTTTTTGAACCAAGGGAAATAATGTACCATCAACTAATCCTACACACCAAGAAAACCCTTCTTGGCAAATACAAATGAGATTGATCTCTTTCTTCTGGGTTTGGCCATTTCACTTCTTTCCCTAATTTTGATACACTGGTTTCATTACTGTTTGTAAAGCAAATAGTGGATCCTACACTTATCCACTAAAGGTTTAACCCTCTTTCTCTTGATGCACCATTTCCATTAGTGGTCTCAATCGAAGGCTCCCCGACTCGCAGCAGGCCCACATCATTCTACTCTATCTATTTGCTTTATCGAACCTAACACTAACATACACTAGCAATGAAATTGTCACGGAGTTGCATAAAATTGGTCTCGGCCCGAATTCAATCAATCAAGAAGCAACCCATCTCTTACAATGCAAGAGATGTTCCTTTGTTTGACCCCGTGGAGCTCGGTAATGTTTGGGAGTGAGTGTGCAGGGAGTGATAGAGAGTGTCATGCGCCAATTCACTCGACCACGCACACGTCTTCAAATTTGAAACTTTATTTTCAGCCTCATTTATGACTAAAAAGCACAATTAAAATTTACGGCCATATCAAGCTGCGGGTCACGTTTTGATTTCCTCTAAACATCTACAAGTACCCCTGCACCATGCCCTGTAAAAGTTTTACATACGACCCGATAAAAATATTTACGCGTCACTACGGGATCTCCAAAATCTAAATCTGAAACCCCCAATATCTGTCCAGCTGTTTCGGCCTTGTTTATGTTTTGCCGTTCCGGAAACAGGAAGAGGGAGAGGATAGACCAGTCATGAAAAGTACATTGTATGGTTTGGAAGCACGAACATTAGCAGGAAACTTGCAGCGCAGGAGGAAGCAAGCAGCAATCCTCGAAGGCGCTAAAAGGTGCAGGCCGTGGGAAAATGAAAACACTGTGCACTCTTTGAGACACTCCCCAGGAAACTGAGAGAAAGGATCAGGGTGGTGGTGACAACGAGGCACAAACTCCTAAAGAGAGACAAATCAAAGGAAAGCAATAAAATGTATGTGAGTGGGACTAAGTCAATAAATTAGCTAAGGGATACATGGTCTGATGAACATGTTCTTTATGGTTTGTGGCTGTCAATGGCCGGATGGATGTACTAGCAGAATAGCCAATAATCGAGCAGCAAGATAATGGGTCCAAGATACAGCTTTACCAGGACCGCAATGAGTGCATGAGTCGTTGTACTTTGTATTCTGTGCGGTAAACGGCTTTTGCTCTTTCCAATGTTTTGAAGCAAAAGTCTCGAGCAATTGTCGAGAGCTGTAATAATAAGAGTGAGCTTTATTTGACAGGATGATGATGATGAACAAGTAAAGTTATAAACCAAGGTAGCATCTGTCTGTATCAGTCACCAGCTCGGTCAGCCCAGCCCACCCAGTCAGTTGTGCGGAGAGCCATTAGTGGAATTCTTCACCTTAGGTTCACTTCAGCTGTTGCCACTTGGTTGTTGATGAAGTAGTCCTTCAGCAACCAGTCCGATTCTGTGTTGGCGCTCACATACTGTTTAGTCGTCATACAGAAGGATGGGAGAAAGTTTGTCTTCAGACACGGAAGCGCTATGTTGGTACGAGAGAAGCAGCTGGTCACGAGGACCCAAAATAGGGAGACCTCTATTTTGGGTCCTCGTGACCAGCTGCTTCTTTGCTGCTGCTTTTAGTTTAGGGACGACACTCCTCTCCCTCGCCATAACTTTAGCTCCCTGCACAATTGCTTACTTCAGGTATTTCCAGCGCAATCATGGCCTCCCGTTCGGGCCGTCGTACATTTTGAGGCTATCCGACTGAGTTGGCGATGGCTATCTACTCCGAAGCATTACCTAGAGTTGCAGCGGAAATACCTGTCATTGTGGATCCCCATGAGACTGGAACTGCTCCAGTTATCCAGTTTTCTCGAGCGTTCGGTCCACACTTCTCATGAAAGACAGGAGATATTACAGTAACTGGCAAGAAGAAGTTCCCGTCTGTAACTTCTATAGTAACTAAAAGGAGAGAAAAAAGGCGACCGCGTAGGAAAAATGAAGAGGAGAGAAAAGGGGAACAACTCGTGCTTTCAGACATGTCCATGCTCAAGTTGAAGCTTGGAACAGAATCTATAGGGATTTTGGAGCGGCAAAGCCGTAGTGATTTGAACAAAGTTTACAGATCATTCTCGACGAGGCGAACTTAACCAATTTCACTAATTATAGGATCCCATCTGAAGGTATCTGAAATAGACATTCAATGACCACTCAGAACCAGCCCAGGGGGTGGGATATTTGACACGAAGTTAAAAAGTAATCTGGAACTGAGACAATCCATGAGTAACGTGAAGTATCAGTAATACTTTATGTCTATTCATCCACTCTATTCATATGTCTATTCATCTATGTTCAAATTTCATCTATTCATATATTCTATTCATACATTCATCTATTCATATGTCTATTCATCCACTATATTCTAGTCAATCCTGAGTATTCATCTGTTGGTATGTTGAAGAGTGGATGAAAATGTGAGTAGGAAAATGTGAGTAGGTTTACAAGGGTACTTGATCACGCAGAGATAGCGGCGCATTATCAGTACTGTATTGTGAAGCTCATGCTGAGCTTTCAAATACAGCAGCGCTTTATTTCTTTGTGAAAAGTGCTAAAGACCTAATTACTCTTATTCGTGAGAATTAGAGGGGGGGCCGCGTGTGGCAAGGTTGTTGTTGCTAGATTTCGTTGCTAGTGGGGGATTGGGCTGCCCCACTTGAGGAGTCAGTTAGGGTTGCACGTTTTTTGCACGTTACACTTGATTACACCGGTATATGACATTGAATCAGCCGGGAGATTTTAGTAGAGCAATACTAGCGCTACACCTTTTGTCTATGGCTAGCCCCACTGATGAATCTATCTCTTCCCTATGCTCACTACATCCTCTAGCAGGAGAGTGAGCACCATTAGAGGTTTTAGATGATCAATTGATATGTCACTTATGTCTTGATATGTCACTTTTTGCACAAACATTGTGCACTGCCCCTTGTCTCTCCTCAGGATACTTGTTAGTGATGGTATATGAACATCTTAGAGATTGCTTTCAGGCAGATGATACTTCTAGTGGATTTACCAAGCTATTTCAAGTGGTAGCAATAGCTGCAGCAATAGCTAGGGAGATATCCCTACATCAATTAGTTGGGTGTTAGGTGCTAGTCAACTTCTCTCAAGGAGGAAGAGACAAGGAGCATTAGACCCATTGTTATTGGAGAGATCTTTTTGCGCTTGGTTAGTTGCACCATTGTCCTTTAGCATCATTCTCATTTCCGAGGTTGTGAGGTTCCATCTCTAGGCATCAAAGCATTCCTAGATATCCATCCGGAGTGTGTTGTGGATTTTGAGAACACTTTGAATATCATCTCTCTAGCATCCATCTTTAGAGAGCTTAGGGAGGCTTGTGGATCCTTGGCAAGTCTCATTACTTTGGTGCAGTTCTATATCTCTTTTGCTTCCCTTTACTAATAGCATGGTTGGTCATAGGAGGGAGTCACCTTCTTGGAGTCAATTGTTGATACATGATAGGGAGATCCTTTAGAAGTACCTTTGTTTGCCATGGCTCACTTTAGAGCACTCTTGTCTCCTACTTTGACCATTGATTATTTGATCACTTGATTACTGAGCTACATCTTGTAGGCTTGAGAGTCAAGGTGTCAAAGTATAAAGTGTGGTCCCATTTAGGTAGCCCTCCCCACCTAGAGCTTCAAGAGGGGTGTGTCACATTTATAAATGGACAAGGTATTCATAAAGTGCCAATAGGATCCGAGGATTTGTCACATGTCACATGCTTCTTAGACATTGCCCTTATAGAGATATATTCTCCATGTGGATGACCTTCCTCTACTAGGAGATCCGCAAGTAGCATTTGGTATACTCTCTTCCAAGAATGCCAGTCGGCAAACTTCTTCTTTGAATGGTTCCCCTTTCCTTGACTTTCCTATCACGTTTGAGAGCTTTGATAAGAGCTTTTGATTATGGAGTCTTTGGTGATATCATCATACCAGGGACATTCGAGTGCATGATAAGGGATTTGGTACGTAGATAGGCATCTCTAATGATCTCCATTAAAGAGCGTTTCCACGTGGTAGTACCTCCTCTGGGAATACAAGATTTTCATGAGGCTGATCTTGAGCTGCCATCCAAGCTCTAATACCTTCATCCATTCATGTGGAGGGGTAGGCATATTATCTATGGAGGAGATGACACCTATAGTGTTTTTGAGTAGTTTGGCTCTCTCGGTACCCCTACCCTCCTCCCATTTTGTGGGTGCTAATAGCCTAGTTTTGGAGATATATGTGACCGAGGTGGAGGAGGGATCCTTTTCTCTCCAAAGTCTTATTGTGGCATGTGAGAGATGGTCTATCTTTGTGGGCAATGGAGGACCTTCCATCATTTGCTTCACTACCATCAGATTGGACTAGAGGTTTGCAATCTTTTTTGATATAGTGACAATGTCAAAATCCACTACATTCTCTCTTAGTTGACTCCTCCATTCCTCATGCCATTAGAGCACATCTTTGCTCTTGTTGTGACAAGGGTGCAAGCTCTTGGATCTTAGCTCGATCATGCATTAGGGCATTCCGACTCGCATCAGCTACCTTCTCTATAGCAATGAGGTTTCGCCTAGGTTTGGTCCACCTGCTTGCATCTTTGTTACTCACTTGTTAGTGTGGTTCTACATTAGATGCAACAGCGATCTATATGACACGATGTCCTTTTGGAGGACAAAGGATAGCTACCCATGATGCCATCAGGTATATAGTATTTGCTGGGCACAAGAGAGTGGATACCTTGTTTGGAGAGAGAGTTCATATACTTTGCAGACGACATGTGTCAAAGTAGACTTATACTTGGTCCAAGATGATCAGGTGGCAATTGCAGATATTATGGCTATAGACCTTATGCATGATGCAAGTTTGGATGGAGTGATTACTCATCCCCCTGGATGGGCAGCGAGCAGAGTAGCAACACGCAAGGTCTCCAAGTATAAGGGTATATATAGAGGTCACCTTTTTTTTGCTCTAGCCTTGGAGTTATATGGAGCAATGGACACAACGTCAGACACATATTAGACATCAGGTGTACCACTCTTACTCTCATACTTTGTAATATACTTTAGATAGCATGTGTCCATTATTCTACCTAGAACATTGGTTGGTGCAATCCATGGGAGAGCAATCACATTAGGTGATTCTTCTTCAGATGCAACCTTAGTTCATAGATCTTACTACTTACATAGCCCGGATATCTTAGGTATGGAATGCCAGATTTATTGTATTGTTATTATTGGTGGCTAGTCTCATTTTACCTCTTTTGTCTCTTTCTTGCCCCATTCTACCTCTTTAGTCTCTCCCTTCTACAGCTTGATGGATCTGTCATGTGTTCTACGTGGTCAGCCATTCTCTCTAAAGACCTAATTTTTCTTGCGACCTTGCTAAACAGTAAAGAGATAATCATGATCTCAGAGCCAACAACCGCTTCGGAGGTGACGATCGCCCAGAAAAGAATTGAAAGATCGCTAATAATTGATCGTGTGCCGACCACAGGTCCGTTGTCCGTTCCTACATTACCAAAGTCCATATTCAGGTATTTAGCGAGCGAGATGCACTCTCACCAATCAGCCCCTGGGAAACGATTAACGAGAGACTCCCACCGTTGTAATGTCGGGACGCAGTACAGCAACGCTCTAACCCCAGACATTGGTGCCTCTACAGTACATGTCGCAATATATCTCGGCTGACGAGCATTCAGCAAGAATTATCTTTCTCGTCTACGTGATAAATGTGCGATCCCGGGACAACTACTCGAACTGTCAGCATTATTACTACCCTACGTTAGTACCGTAGTGGCCAAGCAGGCCAGAAGGTGGATGACTCCAGAATGACTGACTGACAATTTCTACCAGTTGGATCCTCATCACGCTCGGGTGGCTCTGCAGGTCACCAGAGAACCAAGGACTGTGGCACGGCCTGTGACAGCGAAGCTCGACTACTTTGTTTGATCGGCAACGTACAACGGTTAAAAAGACCGTAGACTTTCTTACTTCCACATACGACAAGAGCAACCAGGCTAAAATTTATTCACTTGGAACTGAAACAAGCATAGCCTATAGCGCATTACTGTCCATAACAGGGAGTTCTACAGTTGATGACGACGTATGGCATGCGATTAAACGATCAGTGTTTCTGAAATACGGTACGGATAGAAGCAAAACTGTTGTTACCCCAAGTCATTTCCTCGTCATCAACTCCTGCTCTGCAAGTTCTCTAGTCGGTTCATGTTTAGGTAGAATTAGGACCACATGCCGCAGTCCACAGCTTCGGGCATATAATTTTCTCAGCTTCTCAAGCAGCGAGGTAAGACAGCTCAGTTTCTATTTCTCTCTGCTACCGGCTACTATAACCTAGAGGAAAGAGAATAAAAGCTTTTCCGTGCACCCAAGGAGGATCTATTCAAGTGCAAGTGAAAATTCAGGAACCCGAGTCAGCTTCCAGCGCGCAGAACGTAGTAAAAACTACGTTCTGCTTTCTGTAAATTTGTGCATTCTAATTCATGTAGGTGAGCATATTTTGCGTACCTTTGGACTTGCCACACATTGGTGCGAATCCAATTTCACAAATTACTTGTCGTCTACAGTAACAGACTCGCCAGCTATCGAGTGATTGTTCCCATCAATCTTTCGAGTGAAAAGATGACATATGGGATTCGATTGTCATCCGAGTAGGCTTCTTCCTTTCTCCAAAAACGCGTAGACGAAAAGTTTATCAATATTGTCCTGTCCACACAGTTCGCTTCACTCCACATGCAACGACCACAAGGGTCAACGAGTTGCAGCAAGAAAACCAAAATGGCTGACAAATCACTTCAGGTTCAGTCTAGGCAGAATTCCCAATCCACTCCCGAACGTAAACTGCCGAACGTGCTTCTGTTCTTAAAACGAATTACCACGGCATACATTGGGAGTTTACGTCGCAGTTACGAAGCTAAGGTAAGAACCGGGAGAGTGTATCATAGAGAGCAGTGAAAAGTCGAGTTTGATTCCTACCTTCGTCTGACTGTCGATGCCGACATCAGGGGCAATTTGCCGTGACTACTAGTACATCAATGCCTTTCAGATGGGTCGCCGTAGCCATCTAGTCTTTACAATCGCTGTACGCAACGAACTTTTCATTCTTCAGAGTGCTTAACTTCAAAGACGTGACCACCTGTCCTCTCTGGTGATGTGTACGATCCGAACGGTACGCCGATTAAAGGATAAGGTAGTGTAATGTAACCAAATCACTTTGAAGACACACTCTGACACCCAAAGAATACACCAAATGGAAGCCTAGTGATAGTAGTTTCTGGGAGGGGAGTTTTATGGATGTCAGCGACTAACATTATCAGATGGATGCTAGTTGGGGGGTGAGAAGGTCCAAACACCACAATGGGCCAAAGACATGACCAGTCTCTCTTGGTCGGGCAGTGAATCAGGTGGCGTGTCGGGAGTCTCCCCATTCAGACACACACCGATACGAAGTTGCTGGCGTCGAATTCCATTATGATTAAGTCATGCGATGCGGTAGATGCGGGGCGGCCAAAAACTCCAAACCGACTTGTTACTTGTTCTCGAAGTGATTAGATTTCAGTCTGCCAGATATCATAACATGGAGAGTTTACGAGAGCAATGCCAACGGCTGGTTAGATCTCGAAAAGATGGTCGTTCAGCTATCGCAACTATCATATCGAAAATTGATAATGAATGGCTCGGAAGCCTTCCCACCCTACCAAATGTCGATCCGAGTAGTTCCACCACTATCTGAGGGTGTATAAGGTAACATAGACCGGGCGTAAAAGATAGACACCGAGGGTGCCAAATTTCGCTCCAGACAAGATAACTCGTTTACGCAGCTGAAATCGCATTTGTTAACGCTAGGCTCCGCTAAACTATGATGGATAAGGTGAGCTACAGAACATTTTATCCGGATAATAATTGGCTCGCCTCAAAACTCCCAAACAAAGGAACGCGCTCGCCACTGGCCAATCTGAACGGTAAATGTGTGCTTCGTATCAGGTTCAATCGGCATGGCGTACAGTACTGCACGCAAGCATGTGATTAGCGGGAATGAGTGAAAAGTCTGGTTTTCTTAATCGGCAGAAAGAATTGGGGTACACGGTGCCAGTGGTACACACTTGGTAAAAACATGAATTCATCAGTTCCTTGCTGCATGGAAGGTCGCAGCATAAGGGAGTATCGAGAAAGCTGAACAAAGTAGCTAGGAAACTAGTGGAAGATGGCCAAAGCCACGGAACAAGCAAATGTCGACCCCTTGCCCCTCTAATCATGGCACACTTACACAAAAGCGTCTAAAGCAGTTCACATACAATATCAAGACGGTAAGATTCACAACAAAAGGTATGATGAGGAATAGTACCATTTTAAGAAAGATTTTAGAAGCTAGGCCTTCAGGAGACATGTGTGAGCAAGTAACAGAGCATGAGGGAGACCACGACTAAACAAGAACAGGAACTACCTGAACATATGGTGTTTACATTGTTTAGCTTACAATAAGAAAAGACATCTCATAGTCAACACGTCTACAGCGAAACATCAACGACGGTGGCAAGGCTCGGAATCAACGTTAATATGTCACATAAAGAACTCCAAACTATTTACGAACTACAATCGCCGGGTGCTTGAAAGCTTTCCTGGACTTTACAAATTTCTGAGAACCATCAATGTCCTTTTACTGCTTGGTAAGAGCTGCATGATATAAAACTCTGCAAGCAAAAATTTTAAACGCACTGCAGACGAAGACGCTGTGCGGAGGTACACCTATCCATCGCTAAAATTGATTGATCGAGCCAATGCCATCTTGTACCTTGAAGAGTCCAGAATAAACCGCTCCCGAGAGAAACTGCTCATTCATCTTGCTTGAAAACGCTGGGAGCTCCGTGTTCCGCATATAGCCAGCTAACAACCCCATGATTATCCTTGGTTTGCAAGTCACTTAATCCGACGCTTGACCTGCAATAGCGAGTCTCCGCACAACAGCAACTCTTAACTCCACCGCGACATGAACTACCAGTGGCAACCGGACATGTGTAATACCACTTCCACAAAACTGGACAGTTCGTGTTGCTCCATAGGCAAGAGCCCGAAGACGTAAGAAGGCGAAAAGATAGTCAAGCGCCTGATGCCAGTGAAATCCGCAAAGTAAGCAAGGATGAAGAGCAAGTAACATCCAAAAATTCCTTAGTGTATAGTTCGACCTAGGCACCAGAGTTGATCCTGAGATTGATGGCATCATTGTGGAGCTGCTTGTTCGCCTCAGCGACAGTCGTGAGAGATTTCAGGTTGCACCTGACAAGGGTGTCGACGAACACCATTGTGTCCTCCTTAGAATTTCCCTCCGGAACGTCGACGACATAGGACTCAATGACCAAGGTTTTTCTCCGGCCATTGATCAGCCGTTCATGCAAGGAAGTGACAGACCAATAATTCTTCAACCTGTGCCCACCTCCAAGCACTCTGAAGCTGCTTATGTGATTGTCGTCATCCAGCACTTCGAGTCGCTCGATGCTGTTAGTGGCAGGCAGTCCTGAGACCAACCTGACCTCCCTAACGCTCCCGGGCGCGCCCTCGCCTTGGAGCAGAGTGGAACTCTGAAGGAAATGCTTGTATGACTGAGGCTGATCGAACCGGCGAACAATGGACCACACTGACTCCAGCGGTGCGTCGATCTCCTGGAACAAAGTGGAACCGCATTGGTGCTCCAGAATTTCCTGATTGTGATGCCGGTCCACAAGATCCCTCTCCACGTCCGTCAATCGGTCTCCATCTCTCTCTATTTCCTCTTCCGAGGTCGATGTGTTGAGATTCTCCTCTTCCAATCTCGCGATCTCCGCCAATCCCTCATGCTCCCTCATGGGTGCCTCTCTTTCGTCCCGTCTTCCTAATCATCTCTTCCACCCCTCCCCTCCTGTCCCTGTCTTCATCCCCTTCCTCGTCAGCTCTTCTTCGTCCTCCCTCAGATCGTCTTCCCCACTCTCCTTTCTCGTCCTCCTCTGTCTCCCTCTCCTCTTCTTGTGGTATCCCCGCTCCTCATCAACTTGATATTCGTCCTCTGCTCTCCTCTCCCACTGCCCTCCCTTCCCAACTAAACTCAGCTAAACTCAACTCTCTCTCGCACCCTTACCCGTCCCCTGCGCTGCTTCCACTCCCTCTCCTCTACCCCCGTCCCAGTCTCCCTCTTCCTCGTCTCTTGCCCACCACCACTCGCTCTTCTGCAGCACTCACTCTCGAAATCTGTCCTTTCCTTCTTCTTCTTCTTCTTCCTTTCTCAATAGTAATCGCTTCTCTTCTCTTCTCCTTCGCCGATCGCTCCCTTCCTACTGTGCTGCTCCTCCTCCTTTCGTCGTCAACTTCGTCACCCCCTCCCCTACTACTGCTGTTTCTTCCTGCTCAAGCATCCATCAATCCAGTTCCTTACGTTTAACGCAGCGGCACCACCCGCAAGACCTAACACAACCATCCATCCCTATCCGTCTGGACATTCACTTCAGCTCTAATCAGCCGCCGATCTTTCCTATCGACGGTGCAGGTCACAGGATTAAAAGTTCACTGAACCTTTTCCCATCCCTCAACCGCTCAATAGATCAAGACGCCGTAAGCTTTTTCGTCGAGGAGCCCACGTCCTCCCTCATAGTAATCTGGACCGTCGTTCTTCCATCGACGGAGTCGGTGGAGTGATGCATTGTGCGCTCGTCTTCGTAGTGAACTCTGCTTTCACGACCGACTGATCATCCATACGTCAGTTCATAAATTGCCTTCCGTCCGAGATATCTACATGATCCGCTCGGTCCGGGCAATCCACGCACGGGACATACAAGCAACAGCATCACAAGAAGCTTCATCCATCTCTCAATGCCGCGCCATCCATACACATGCCGCGCTTCACCCAACAGAACAACCCCGCCGATTCCGCTTCTGGTAATACCGCGCAGGGCATGTCCACGCCATTTGTTTCCGCGCAACACAGAGCAGATATTTTTATCCCTCAAGTCTACCGCGAGTCAGTTCTTGATAACTAAACGTTGATTCATGTAGGAGATTCAATCGGCTACGGACTAACATATTAGCACAGGTAACTTATTACACCAGGTAAAAGAATCACTCAAACGAGAATTCCTTTTTTTTTACTTTAGAAACTCTTGCAAAAATCATTCAAATCGTCCTCCATAAGAAGAAGAAACAAATTACAAAAAATTAATATTTTTATAATACTACATTTAACACCTAATCTTACTTGGTTGTATTATTCATATGTACATGCTAGAAATGAAAGTAGCATTCTTCTGTCCAAAGTATGAAACAAAAATGTGGAAATAGTAAACGTGTCTTGCAACATTATTATTTGTATACTTGCTATTCTGTATCAATAAAGATCCTATCAAAGATAAAAATGTATTTGAAATATATGATTTGTTAGAGAATATTTATCACCATACTAGAAACAGACAGATACAGTTAGCGCAAAAAAACGTTCCTGATATTTTATCCACAGAAAGGATTCTTAAACTAGCGTGAACTAACAAAATTAATTATAAGTTTTCTTTCTCCGATCTAAACTTTATGCTTGCAAAACTTTTACCATGAATAATGAATGATGATTATTCCCACTATTCACGAATGAATTTACTAACCATATTTATTAAAATAGATATATGAATCACATGTATTAAATACGATAGTTCAATTAACTCCTTTGTACCATCAAAAGAGTCTAGTCTAGAACACTAGTCCCAACTCCTTCAAATTATTTGACTTCTTGTTCACTTTTAAAACTTGCACCTTCTCTCTTATAACTAAACAAGCTATCCTTGATAACTTTACTAATATAAAAAAGTGATTTCCTATAAGCACAGAATCAAAATCTAACAAAGTCAATTTGAAAATATCCAAGACCTAATATTTCTTGCCTTGGAAATTGAACACATCTTTGGAAAATATTGGCCTATGCAAGCATTATATTCTTCTATTGAGCAAGAATTTTATTGAGAATTAATTTATCCAGGTCTAAATATAACTTGAGTTTTGATGTCTTTGCAATCTACTATATGCTTTGTTGAGGATCATCGAGCTACCATAAAAATAAAGGTATCATTGCTAATATGTTAGATTACATGTACAAATCTTAACTTTCTATGAGTTTGCACTTGGATGGGTCTTATGTGTTAAAAACTCTCTTCTATCTCTAAAACACAGACCTATCCTGGATAATGTTCACCATCTCTTACTCAAAAGGTGGAACATACTTATGATAATCTATCTCTACTTTCTAAGGAGCAAAGAAAGAAAAAGGAATGAGATCTATTGTTTTGCTAATGTGTATTTACACCACATGTCAAAGATGTAAACTATAAAACTTTAACCACTATGAAATTTGCTCTTGATGGAAATACTTGAAACAAGCATCAAATACACCTTCATATAAATTTCTCATGGACTACAGTCATTTGCAAATCTTCTCTTTATTAAGTGTGGAGTTTGATTAATTATGTTAATGCTCTATGGTACAACTATCCTATAGAAACATTGAAGAGTCAATACGAGATAGATTTTCTATGGGAGTGTAGAAGTGTAAGTACGGAACAAATCTTCAAATTATGGGATTCCATTATGGGAGTGCATAGAAAGGCAGTTCACATTGGGACTTATTTCTCTATGAATACATATGAAAATTAGACATGCCTTATCTCATTGGAAATGTCTTTTCAATGGCTTTCCATAGACACCAAGATCATGGAAAGAAAAGCTCCAAAAAAGAAGTTACATCCACCTAAAGTTTGGAACAATGTGTCCTCTAGGACTTACATGAATGGTTGTGGGATTGGGTAGATGAATGGCTCTTGCAAGATTTTGCTATGGGATTATAAGATTCCCCTATATGAATGGCTTTTACCATATTGTACCCTAAGGGAAGTTGTGTGAATGGATCACTCTTGTGGAACTTTGTGAGGTGACATGTATCAATTAGTACTAAATAGTCTAGGGTTAAATACGGGATCAATTTGCACTAGATATCCAAAACTAGATAAGAGATGACAAGTGTAAGGGTATATGTGTTGTACTATTGGCAATCAATTGTGACTTTGATACTTCTTGAATAAATGAAATCTTATGCAATTGTGGAAGTAAGCAAACATTGGCCAAACCATACAAATTTATTGTAGTATCTATGCATTGTTTTCTTGACTAGATTGATGAATGATTTTTTCTCTATAAAATAGCCAAATTTGAATTTCATTATTCTCTCAATCCAATTTTCAATTTCTTCCAACAAGTTCTATCAAAGCATTGGTTTTGGAAAGAGAGCTATTTGATGGCAAAAGAAAATTGAGTCAAAATTGATAAGTTCAATTGCAAGCATTTTGGAAGATGCAGATTGAGGACTATCTATATCAAAAGAAGCTACACTTGCTTCTTGAGGTTAAAAAATGGAAGAAGCTAGGTGGGAGCTTCTAGATTGACAAGCCTTGGGTATGGTCAAATTGACATAAGCAAAAAATTTTGCATACAACATTATCCACAAAAAGACAACTCAATGGTTGATTAAGGCATTATCAAATATGTATGAGAAATTGTACAAAAAGCATGTGATAGCTCAATGTTGATGTACTCATAGTATAGTGAATAAGAACAATTTGTTTAGGATATTGTCTGGAAATGCCTAAGAATGAAGTAAAACACACTTGTCATCAAACCTCAGTTCATCTATTGTTTCTTATTTAACCTCTTGGGTAGGAACCACTCCCAAAAGAGGGTAGTGTCACTCTCTATGGCACAATACAACAAAAATAAAATTACATAATATCACTTTCACTCTAAGGTCTAGTTGTGATTGCTTTGAAGGTGATGGTTTGTCCAACTTTGAGTGTCACTCCATTCCAAAGATGCAATGCTTGCAAATGTGTTCTACCTTTCCCAAAAAATCACAACTTGCAAGACTGATATTTCTACTACTCCTTGTCTAAACATTTTGATTCCATGGTATTGCCTATGCAGTAAGCTTCCCACTCCACCTATTGCACAAGTTCACTTTTGTAAATCATCTAGTGCACACCCTGATCAAGGGTGAATACTTGTTTGGCACTAAGCATTGAAGACCTATCCTGAAATTCCTCTACTCTTGCCTAGACATTGAACAATATACAAAATGAAAGACACAAAACTTGCAAAGAAGTAGGCTCACTCTTTATTGGTAATTCAAGTATGCATTACAAAAAGAACAAAATCAAGAACCAATGACACCCAACCTTATATACAAATCTGGCTCCCACCCAAAGATATCAAAATCCCAAGTGAATCCTAAAACATCCTGATTTAAATTATCCATCACTAATTTTACTATCTTAATCCTATCTTATCCTAATTTTCTACAAAATGATTAGGCTCCTACATGTGTCAAGGGAGACATCAGACCCTACCTATCCTATTTTCAGTGTACTAAGTACCTATACAAACTTGAATGCACACACACACACACACACACACACACACACACACACACACATATATATATATATATATAAAACTCCAAGTGCAATACCATTTCAAGTGTAACAATATGGAGTCTAGAAATGAGTTAGTGAAGACTAAAAAAGTAACAAATAGGCCAAATTAGCCAAAAGTCATAAGAATATTCTAGAAGTATCTAAGAAGCTATTGGTACCTTCCAAGTATTTGGTGATGTGCATGCCAAGGGATGACTTCTAAGAGGAAGCTTCTTGGGAAGCTTGCATGGCAAGTAGATGGCTTCTAGAAAGAAGCTTATTGAGAAGCTTCCCGATTAACTTGGCTTGCACTCTAAGAAGGCAAATTTTAGAAAGCTTCTTGAGAAGTTTCTCAAGAGCTTTGTATATTCTCTATAAATACCAAAGCCCAAGCTCATGCTAGGCATTCAGAGTTTCTCTCATCCAAGAGTCCTAATCTGATCTTTCACTTCGATCTTCCATTCTCCTATTTCTCTCCTTGGTCTTTTACATCAAAGACACTCGTCCTCAAGTCTATACAACTCCAAGTGCCACCTAACTTTGAGTGCATTCCACTAAAATATATATAATGCTTAGTGCAGACACAATTGGACTACTTAAAGTGGTTGACTATTGCACAACTTTGAGTATCTAATCCTTACTAAACTTTGAGTGCATGTCTTATTGAAGGACTTCCTATTGGAGAAGTGCCTTTGACTAGAATTACTAGGGGTGAAAGACTTTGTTCACCTCTCAAGTATCTAATGAGTTGGTCTATCTAAGCTTGATACCTAACTATCTCCAACAAGAAGGGTTGGCAAACTTCATTGAACTTTTTGTTTGAATGCTCCTTCAAGTGCAAGGACATGTTATTCATACATTCCTCCTTGTAGGCATAATTCTATAATTTTGTAATTAGAATAGACCCAAGCCATGTTCATGGAGATGTTGAAAGAAGAAGGAGTAGTTCAAACCTTGAGAACCAAATGCCATGACTTGCATCTTCAGTTCATGGCATTTGGTTCTCAAGGTGTGAACTACTCCTTCTTCTTTCAACATCTCCATGAACATGGCTTGGGTCTATTCTAATTGGCGCAATCCTTTCAGCTAGTCTTCTTCTCTCTACTTTGATTGTTGATTGCCTTGGAGGCCTAATTTTGTAAGTGTTGGACTTGCATCTTTAGTTCATGGCATTTAGTTCCCAAGGTGTGAATTGCTCCTTCGTCTTTCAATATCTCTATGAACAAGGCCTGGGTCTCCTCTAGTTTGCACAGTGCCTTCAGCTGGTCTTCTTCTCTTTGACTTGACTATCTGTTCCAATCAGCCTTTTGATCTTCTAGCACTTTGAGGCTTTCCGTATGCTTAACTCTGTTGTCTTCTGCATCCTAATTACATTGATACTTCCTTTTGGTAATCTTGCATTTGCAACTCCAATGTTACTACTTGGTCATGTTCACCTTCAAAGCACTTTGAGTGTTCTCCACCTCTTGGCACTTATTGCAGAAAGTTGGTCTTTGGATTTGTTCTTGAATTGGTCAAACTCAAGGTGGAGTGCCTTCTAATCTCCTTTAAGTATGATTATTCCCTATTATGCTTGATGATCTTGTTTGTTATCTATTGTTGCACTTCAACTTTTGGTTCTCCTACAACAAGGCACTTACCATCAAAGCCTTTGCCTTGTACATATCTCTAGCATTTATTACCTTGTCCTTCACTGGGTCTTCTCTTGCTTTCTAAGTGTAGACCTACTTGTGAATGGCTTTGACCAGCAAGGTGTAGCCCACCACATCAAAGAATGACTTGTTACTATGGTAGCAACACCTCCAAAAATTGCAATGTAATGCCCATCAAGTGGATGATGAAGCTTGAGCACTCTTGCACCTACAATAACTTGGCACTTGTGGGTGCTACTTACATTTCAATCTGCACTTTAGGTGTAGCCTCAAGAAGATTGGCTATAATGCCAAGTTCCTCTTCTTCTTTAGCATTGTTTGTGAGTCAATCCTCTTCCTCTATGCAATCCTTGGTCTCTTCTTCTCTTCATGGCCAAAGTTCTTGGTCCTTTGAGCACTCAATCTTATCTTGCATTTCTACTATGGCTTCTTCTTTATCTTGCACATCCAGACTCAATGGTGCCTACTTGGGCATTTCCACTTCCTCCACCATCTACTCTTCTTCATCTATAGGCCCTCATCTATGTTTTGGTCCTACACTTGGGGAGCAGACTAGGCATCTTCCCAAGTTTCTTCTCCTTCTATATTATCTCTTGAGGCGGAGGTTGTAAAGTGAAGGATCCGTGCTCCTTTTGTCTTCATCCACCTTAGTGTCCTTGGCCTCATCTTTTGAAGAGGACATTTCAATAATTTGGGCACTTGCCTTTGACTTCTTGGTTGGAGGACGTGGTTTCTTCTTTGGAGCCTTGAGCAAGGTAAGTTCTTCATCTACAAGCACAAATTGTCTTATCTCTGCAAACTTTGCTTCCGCTAGCGGATATTGGGCAATTTGTGTAGGTCCTTCAGATTGTACTTCAAAATAACTTGCATGATGAAAATGTGAAGGGAATCTCTTCCTTTCTTCCTTGGTTAGAATATTTGTCCCCATGTAGTAGTGCATTGCAAAAGGAGCAATGTAAGTGGCTCTTCCTTTGTCTTCAAAGTTTTGGTGTAAGAGCTTGCATTGCTTGTCAAACATTTTGGCCCAATCTACAAGCTCTTCTACATACATATAATCAAAGAACATAGCTTGGACATTGGTTAATTAGGTGGTTCATTTTTGGTTGAAAAGCTTCACAATTGCTTCTACAATGGCTCTTGTGAGCAAGGTCCTTGTAATTGGCTACACTCAATCCATCATTCTTGGAGTACTTGCTGCTTAAGTGGCTCTTGACCTCAAGAATTAGCTCCTTGTTTGTGAATTTATTGTTTATTATCATGGCTCTTGCGCCCCAACATCTAGGCCAAGTACTATTTGCCAATGGTCCTTCATCTAGTTCAACGGGTTACCCCACATTCCCCTTGAATTTTTCTCTCTCTTGCATCTCATCTCATGGATCATATAGAAGTCGGACAACTCCCAATTCCAAAGAAGGAATCCTAAGTGCTTACTTCTAATCACATCTATTTTGCAATATACTACCTATTTGTTCACAACATGGGATCTAAGTAGTGCCTTGAGTGCCTTCTTGTAAGGCTAAGGAGTGACTACCTGTAATACCAAGAGCTAGCCATATGATCTAAATGTGAAATTTGGTTTGGTAATATCTAGAATGATGTTATATATGATGGTTAAAATAGATAAGATAGAAGTATCACCAAAAGAGTACTTCTATTAATAGGGCAGAAATCAAAATAGACTTGAGAGCCTTAGAACCAATAGCTAGACATATGATTTAAAGTTGAGAATTGGTTTGGTAACATCTGGAAGGATGTTACACATGATGGACTAAACAGATCAGAAAGATGTATCACCAAAAGGAGACTTCTACTAATAGAGTAGGAATTGAAATATGCCTGAAATCTTTGAAGGCAATTCGGAGGCCTAAATGGATGAATTAGGCCTCAAAAATGTGCATATCCTCCTGCCCAATAGAGTAAAGGTTGGCCTTCCCTCCCCCTACTTTGTCTCCTTGAGAGCTTTCCAACAGTACCTTACTCACGTGATAATGAGATTCCTACAAGAAGATTCCCTAAAATATTCCCTCCGGTCACGCTTGTTGATCAACCAGATAGGACCTAGACCAGACATGTCACCCATCCAAGTAAGTAATCCAAGGGTGGAGCTTGCTGACATGTCACCTATCTGTGTCCCTAATCCTATGGTGGAGCTTCCTTGGAGGAAATCCTCTTTGTCTATATAATAAAGAGAAGGTACTCCTTTGGGGCATCAAATGTTTGAGTGTGCAATATGTGTTTTCTCTCTTCTCTTATCCTCGGAGTATTAAACTACCATGGTTCTTGCACACAAAAGGATGCTACAAGCTATTGATGTACTACACCGAGTGCCTCACTTCAGTCCAAGTATTTGAGATGCTGAGTGCCATTCTCAAAAAAGACTCTAAGTACTCACTCCTTCACAAAAATTTCAAAATTGCAAGATAATACTTGATCAGCTAAGTAGATAGATTGATTTATGAAAAGTGCACCTACATGCTAGGCACTTCAATTTATACACCCCAATCTTGGTCATTCCTCAACATTCCAATGGTTATAAAAAAGATAGGCACTCGCCATTATGCAAGCAAAGGCCTTTGCATGTCATCCTCAATGCAAAGTCACTTTCTCACATGCTAGAAATTTTTTTGCCAACCACTTTCTCCCGCACCACACTTGCACACCAAGTGCCAATGGTTATCTTGTAGTAATGGTCCTTGGCGGTGAGAGCCATTAGAAGTAAGTGTTGATGGTGACAAGTTCAAATTTCAGTGGCACTTCCATTCAAGTGCCAAGGTGACACTTGTCACTTGGGCCTGTATATCTTACCTACCAGCACTCCAAGTGTTGCATATCCTAAGGCATTCCAAATGATCCCTCAACATTCCAGGTGTTATTCCGTCCTCATGCACTTAGGATCATTCTACACATTTCTGAGTGCTTCTCATCTCCTTTATGGCACAGCTTTGTTGCTTGCCATCTTTATATTTGGCCATGTAGCTCATGTGGCCTCCAAAATCATTCTTCTTGTCAACATTTTAGTATCACTCCAAGTGTTGAACATCCTACAAGTAGGCTAGCATATAAGTACTTAGGATTATCCTACATCACTCTTGATTTCTTCTCCTATCATAGCTTGCAAGAGCATTCTCCAAAGTACCTCTCCATTTGAGGTACATCTCCTAATAATTCTATCATTCCCAATGGTTTTCTAGCACTTAAGCCTCATATGATGTACAAAAGAATATTTTGAAGAAATGAGAGCACCACAAAAACCTATAGCCTCAAACAAGGTATACTTGATTTTCCAGTTAGTCAACACAAGGATGAAAGAAAGTGCACATGTTCAAGACCATGTGAATACTTTCAATTCAATCATTTCAAGATTGGAATCTATGAAGATCAATTTTGATGATTAAGTTCAAACATTGTTGTTATTATCATCATTATTTGATAGTTGGGGAGCAACAATCATAGCAATGAGAAGTCCATCAAGAGCAAGTGATCTCAAGTTTGAGGTAATATGAGACTTGATTCTCAATGAGAACATCCATAGATGTAATTCTTTAGAATTATCAAGTGTAGTGCTCTTTGCTAAAAGCAAAGGCAGAAGGCCTCAACAAGGTCAAATTAAAAGAACTATTAAATCATAGTCAAGGAAGAGAAGTGGGTCAATAGGCTGCAGGGAAATACATAAGGAAATTTTGTGTTAGAATTCTGATACGCCTGGTCACTTCAAGAATTAGTGTAAAAGTCTAAAGAAGGAGTAGAACTCAATGAACATAGCAATAAAACAAGAGGATGCACTTGTTTGTTATGTAGACACCTCATAGAATCTTGGGTTATAGATTTTGGTGCATCATTTCACTCTACCCTATATAAAGAGTTGATGCACAAATTTTTTGCATGAAACCTTGGAAAGGTTCACCTTGCTAATGATAAATCCCTATTTATTGAAGGAAAAGGTGATGTAAATTTAAATACCTCTCAAGGGTTATTATGGACTTTGATAGCTGTCAAATCTATGTCTAGACTAAAGAGGAATTTTATTCTATAGGTTATCTAGATGAGGAAGGATATCATACATCATTTGAAAGTGTGCATTGGAAGGTTACTCAAGGAAATCTGATTTTGGCACAACAAGTTGGAACTCTATATGTTATAAGAAAATTAGACCATTTAATGACAACTATTGTTGAAATTTTTCCTTTAATCCTATGGCACCAAAGACTTGGTCACATGAGTGAGAAGGGTATGAAGCAATTAGTTGCTAATTTCAAGATCCCAAAAGTTGAAGATTGTTCAACTTGGCTTTTGTGAACCATGTATTTTGCAAAAGCAAAAATGAGTTACTTGCACAAAGGCTACAAGAGCCCCAAAAGCAAGAAAGCTAGAGTTGATACATATATATGTGTATGTCCCAACTTCAGTTGAGTCACTTGGAGGATCTATTGCTATGTCATCTTTACAAATAATGCTACTAGGAAGGTATGGGCTTATTTTCTGAAAAAAGAAGAAGATATATTCAGTGTTTTCAAGCAATGGAAATATGAAGTTGAGAACAAGTCAGGTTTGAAAATCAAGTGCTTGAATTTGATAATGGTGGAGAGCATAGTAGCAATGAGTTCAAAGAGTATTGTAGAAAGAATAGGATCAAATGATCAAAACCATTCTATAGACACCACAACAAAATGGTGTGGCTAAACACTTGAATCAAACTCTCAATGATGCTAGATGCATTGCACTACAAGCATGGTTGCCAAAAACATTTGGGGTAGATGCAAGAAGCACAATTGTATACCTCATACATTGAGGACCCACAATTCCTTAGGGATTCAAGATCCCTAAGGGGGAATTGTCAAGAAAGAAGGTGAATCTCTTGAACTTGAGAATCTTTGGTTGTGTCTCATGTGAAAGGATTCAAGATAGTAATAGAGACAAGCTTGATTCAAAGAAGTGTTTCTTCATTTTATACAGATAAGATTATATGGATTATTGTCTTTGGAATGAAGATGATGGAAAAGTGCTAAAAAATAGAGATATCATTTTTCATGAGAATGCTATGTGCAGAGATAAGCTTGAATCAAGTCTTGAGGTTATAGAAGAACAAGCAAACCATTGGGAAGAAGTAGTGTTAGAAGACATTTAGAGAATGATGTTGTAGGAAATAGGAGTTTGGTAGAAACTAGAAAGATATACCATATCCAACACTAAATTCAATCACACATCTACAATTGATTTGAGGAGATCTACTAGATTGTAGGAACCAATAGAAAGGTATTCTTTATCCTTGTATTACTTACTCTTGATAGCAAATGGTAAACTTGAGAGTTCTACTTAAAGACAATGCAAAAGGAAGACTCATTGCAATGGAACCTTGCAATGAAGGAAGAGATGCATTCTTTGAAAAGAATGAGACTTGGTCATTGATCAAACTTCTAGAGGGAAAGAAGGCAAAAAAAAAGGTGTATAGAGTCAAAGAAGAACATGATGGAAGTAGCAATACAAGGCTAAAATTGGTTTTCAATAGACCAAAAGTATAGACTATAATGAGATTTTCTCTCTCATAGTTAAGACGACTACCATCATATCAGTCTTGGGTCTTGTGATTATAGAGGATTTGCATCTAGAGAAACTAGATGTAAAAATAGTGTTTTTACATGGAGACCTTGAAGAGGATGTTTATATGGCATAGCCTAAGTGGTTTCAAATCAATAATAAAGGGGACATGCAAGCTAAAGAAGAGTGTCTATGGTTTGAAATAGACTCCTCAACAATGGTACTTGAAATATGATGGCTATATGACCAAAAATGGTGTACATCATATGAAAAATGGATCATTGTTGCTACATTAAGTCATTTGTTGCATCTTGCCATTTTATATTGATGATATGTTGGTTGATGGATCTAACATGAGAGAAATCAACAAAAAAAAGCATCAGTTATCCGATGTATTTCAAAGGAAAGACCTAAGTCCTTTGAAATAGATACTTTGGAATGAGGATTAGCAAAGACAAATTTGCATAACTTTGAAGTTATCTCAAAAAAGTACATCAAGAAGTTGATGGACAAATTTTGTATACAAAATGTTAGAATTTGAACCACTCACTTGGGAAGTCACTTCAAACTCTCTTAGGAAGAATCACCAAGAATTGATGCAAATGCATGAGCATAGTATCTTATGCATTAGCAATTGGCAATTTTATGTATGCAATAGTATGCACTATGTTAGACATTGCTCATGCAATGAGAGGTATAAGAAAATTCATGTCAAACCCTAAGGGATCATTTGGAAATGATACAATGGTTGTTACACTACTTGAAAGGTACCTTTGATAAGGCACTTTGCTTTAAGCAAATAGATGTTTTTTTATAGAGGGTTTAACTAACATAGATCTGGAAGAGACTTGGATAATAGAAAGAGTACTATAGAGTATGTGTTTATGTTGGCTGGTACTACCATTAGTGGGATGTCTCAATTGTAGAAGAGTGTTGCTTTTTCTACCATAGAAGTTGAGTACATAGCCATTTCAAAGGCTAGCAAGGAGATGATCTGGTTGGAAAAAATTTATGGTAGAGTTAGACAAGAAACAACATGACAATATAATCCAAAGTGATGGCTAGAGTGCTATCAATCTTGTAGAGAATCACGTGTTTCATACCAAGATAAAGCATATTTAATTGAGGTATCATTTCATTTGTGAAATGATAAATAGTGGAATAGTGATTTTCGTAAAGATTTTTGGAGTAAGCAATCCTACAAATATTTTTTACCAAGGTAGTCACATTGAGAAGCTTAAACAATATATAGTTGTAGATGGACTTCAAAAGTAATTGAATAGAAAAGTTGTGTACATTAGAGTGACAAGCAATGTCACATTTCAAGTGGGAGATTGTTAAGTGGGGAGTTTGATTCATTACAAGAATGCTCTATGGGACAAATATCTTATGGGAATATTGAAGAGTTAATATGACATAGATCCCCTATGGAAGTGTAGAAGTATAGGTATGGGACAAATCTTCAAATTACTGGATTTGATTTATAGGAGTGCATAGAAAGGAGATTTACATTGTGACTGATTTCATTGTGAATATAGATACAAATGAGATGTGCCTTATCTTGTTGGGAGCATCTTCTCAAGGGGTTTCCATAGACACCCAGATTATAGAAAACAAAACTCTAAAACCTAAAGTTCAATACGAATGTGTCTTGTAGGACCTACGGGAATCTACTACAAGATTACATTAAGTGAATGGCTACTATGGGAATGTACCCAACAAGAAGTTGCAAGAATTGATCACACTTGCGTAACTTTGTGAAGTGATGTGTATCAATTGGTCCTAGATAGTCTAGGGTTAGACACATGATCAATTGGCACCACACATTCCAAAACTAGATAAAGGCTAACAAATGCAAAAATAAATAAATAAATAAATATATATATATATATATATATATATATATATATATATATATATATATATATATTGTAGTGTTGGCAGTCAGTCATGACTTTGATACATCTTGAGCAAATGAAATCTTGTGTAGTTGTGAATGTATGTAAACTTTGGCCAAACCATATGAAATTTGTGTTATTTCTATGTATGCTTTTCTTTACCAGCTTGATGAATGAATTTTCTCCATAAAAGAGCCAAATTTGTATTTCATTATTCCCTCAAATCAGTTTTCAGATTCTCTTAACACTCTCTTTGTTAGAGAACTTGATTCCAATGTAGATTTCCATAAAACTAGCTTAGAGTCAATTATCAACAATTCTTTATTAGGTCTCTAAAGAATTTTCCTTACTACATCCTATAGTAACCAAAACTCATTCTAATAGATTTTTGACGTACCTCTCCATACCGGACCTCTCCAAATTTGTACCTCTACATCTTGCATTTGGAAGTTGAATTTCTAGTTGAAGGTAATATAATGGATATTTTGAATGAACAAAGATGGATATTTCAACCAAGAATTCACATCCCATATTGTTATATAAAACCATATATAAAAAGTTTTTGTTTTGGGATTATATGATACTCCTACAGAAGTACAAAAGTAAGCAAGGTGAAATATTTCTCTTGTCTCAACAGTTATTGATAATTATTAATAAATATCATCCTTAGTCTTTTTAAGTAATTAGCTTTCTTTGAAATCTATATTTGGATAACAATCAACTAGCTTAGATGTCCAAGCATACAACATGGAGATGAAGATTTGCAAAATCTTATTAGCTTTAGGTTAGCTAATGGTGCCTTGATATTGCTACTAAATTAGAAAGAATCAAGTGTGTGGAATCAAACTTTCATTTCCAAGTTTCATAATTTTTACTTTTCTTTTTGACTTTATTAGATTATGGATACTTGGAATTTTCTATGCATGATGCAAAGCACCCAATTGATACCTTGGCTTGCTCCTTGGCTAGTTGTTACTTTGTTAACTAACCAATATTTTGTGCCTATTTAGTACCTTGCTGGTCAACCTCTCTTTTCATTTTATGCTACTTGCACGTGAAAAGACGGTGTAGATTATGCTTGCAAAAAGCATGATCAAGTACTTAATAGGTACTTAATATTCAGCATGCATAATGTGCACTAGACTTGTGCATAGCATTCCATGTAGAGGAGATTGGCTCATTATCCATCTTAGCATTATGCATGCAAAATGGAAAGTATGTTTACTATTTGCTTGAGCATTTAATGTGCATATTTCTGGTCATCATTTTATAAAAACTTATAAATTTTAGTGTTCTTTTTATTTTATCATTCATACAGGTATTGCATGTAGTGCATGGTATCAAATGTGAAAAATGCATATTTCTAACTTGCTATCACCCTCTATATTTTTGGTATTTTTGTGGTTCTTAATCTAATTTTTCTTATTTCAGATTATACACTTTATGAATGTTTCCTTAAGGACTTGCCTAAGTTGTTATTGTAGGGGAGGAAGGTTGTAAAGCTAGTTTTTAAGCAGGAGATTCTCATTAAGGTGCAAGTGGGCTAATTATCTCTTACCAACACTTCAAGGAGCACAATCTTAAGGAGCAAAAGCAAACATTGAGCCAAGTTTAATGATGAATCTCTTAAGAGATGGCTCATAGGGCATGAAGAGATAAGCATGGTAGTGGAAGACAACACAAAAATGGACCAAGTAGTAGGAGTTTGCTCCTTTGAGCAAGAAGAAGAGGAAGAAGATAGTTTAGTTTATTGTGGAGGAGGATGTAGACTATTTTGTGGATAATAATGTGGTTTTAATGTAACATTTTGGTTGAGTGAACTTTTTGAGTAATGGCTAGCCCATTTGGAGTCATAAACTCTATCCAACTTCACATGCAATCAAGGAGTTTGATGAGGCATAGCTTGAGTCAATGGATAAGTTTGAGACACATAATACTTGGGTGATTGCTAAGGGTATATATCTTATGAGGTTGATATTGATCATGTTGCATATTTTTTTCTTTAATATTTAGCATTTAAGAAAGGATAACCCGGTGGATTATTTGCTAGTTCAAGAATGATTATTTGGCTTAGTTGGTAGAGAGGATAGTGAAGTGACTTTTCACTACCACCACATTTTTATTGTGGTAGTTGACACTAAGGAGAAGCTAGAGTTGAAATCCACCTTTGGTATTCTAGATCCCAACAAGTACATGTACTTCATCTTGGGGAATTATTTTAAGGCAACCAAGTCAAACATTATATATCTTTTAAGAAATTTCTATTCCCTTAAATGTTTTTCTAAACCTATTTTACAATTATTTTTATTTAACTAAGCTAGACAGAGATGTATCTAATGCATTTTCTCTTTGATAAAGATGTCAAAATTTGTGCAGATGTCAAAATAGGTAGAAAGCCTCATATATAAAAGAGGAATTCGATTAGAAAAGTAGGATTGGTTGTAGAACCTGATCTTAGTGGTATATCATTCCTTTAGCTTTTATTTTGGTGTGAAATCGTAAAGCTGAGAAGAAGGTGAATTTGGAAGTTCTAATGGAGGAGTCTCAATCCAAGGAGTAGTTTCACTAGTTGAGCTTGGCATGGATAATCTAATGGAGGAGTCTCA
The DNA here is from genome assembly GCA_948567375.1 of Lunularia cruciata. Classification (NCBI taxonomy): domain Eukaryota; kingdom Viridiplantae; phylum Streptophyta; class Marchantiopsida; order Lunulariales; family Lunulariaceae; genus Lunularia; species Lunularia cruciata. The sequence continues at coordinate 1,278,441 of OX419762.1, read as the reverse complement.
CTTCAAGGAAGAAATTCACCAATTTAAAGCTCAGCAAGGATGGGTGACTACTTCATTGTTGACATGAAGGATCATCGTAAAGTAAAGGACCTGCTGGAGATTCACCAATTTAGAGCTCGGCAAGGATGATTGACAACTTCATAATTGATCTGAAGAATTATCATAAAGTAAGCACTTTTTGATGCGTTGCAAGCATGCCCGTGCAATTGCAAATATCTCTTAATACTATGATGTGAAAGAGTGTAAACATCTTTGATTGTCCTTTTAAGAAGGAGAATATTTTTGATATGGTGTTAAGATTTGGTGTTAAGATTTGAACAGTTGACAATTGAATTACTAGACAAAAGTTATCTTCTACTCTCAATAATTTGCTTTTGTTGACAAGATGTTGTAAGACCAATACACAAGTGTAGATTATGTAATTTAATAAGTATTTACAAGTTTTGTACTCCTGTTTTTAGTTTTTTTTTTTGGTCCATCTTTTTCTAACATCATATTTGTGTGTAAAGGTAAGCCCAATATATGATACTCAAATGCATCAAGGATCATCTATGGTCACAAGTACTTGTTAATGGGTGTTGGACCAAGGAAGGGACAATTAATAGTTGGATAGTCTGCATTAATAGTCATCTCAACCACTTGTGCATTACACGCAAATCATTCAGTAAAAATTTAGGAACTTTACTTTATGCTATTGTCAGTTTTCATATATTCTATTCCAAGTTAGTTTTGCATATTATAATATATTAGTGAATTCTTGGATATGAAGAAAATTAGATAAACAAAAGAATATAAAGAGAAAATCTTAAGAATTTTTATTATTATTTACATGTGTATTTTTTATTTAATAAAAAATAAAACGTTAATGTATGGGAAATAGTTTTCTAATTTTACATTTTATGCATCGCTAGCCAAAACCGGCGCTTAACGGCGAAACCTATTTTAAAACGCTGGCTATTTAAGATGAAAAGTCATTGCTCAGATTTGCGCTGTAAGCCATTGCGCAGAATCCCTCTTGAAGCGACCATCGAGCTACCCGTCCGTAAGGATTCTCCGCCGAATCGCGGCACCCGTGCCGCAGCACCGTTTGGTTTCTGGCACGCGCGGGAGGGCACAGCCTGCGGGAGTCGACTAGGAGTCTAGGACGCCTCAGACTCGACTCGAGTCACCGGACTAATGTTTCGCAGCACGGTTAGACTTGGTCGGGCAGATTGGGCAGTGGTAAGAAACATAGGATCTAAAAGTGTTACCTCACCGGCACGTGGTCTCCGTGGACCGCCCGGACCACGGACAAGGACTAGCGTCGAACTAGGGATCTAATTTAATGGCCGTGCCTTCCCGCAATGCAAGAGACACTGGCAAGTAGTTGAGGGCGGGTCATGCTCTGTTAAGGTAACAGCTTAACGACATTTTTTTCTTATATTTTTACTTCGTTTCACATTTTATATTGCCTTTACTCGATCGTGCTCGAGTCCCGGTCAATATGGAGAAACCCATTGCCTGACAACTTCAGAACAATCTCTCGTTTCACACCTCTCTAAGGTTCTTACATCCTATTGCTACCCTGCCCAATGAGAAGCCAGAAGTTGATCCTCCCACATCCCTCGTATCTTCCACACCGGTTATCTTGCAACTACAGTAATGCATCGACCCACCGATTCTCTCGTCTAGTGTCATTTAGTGTTCGTCGTTAGGAAACCGAACCCAAAAACAATAATCCGAACAAGACCTTGGTAGGAGTAACGGAATGCAGCCAAGAAACATATCCGCCACGTCTGGCCCTTAGGGTGAAATTTATTTCTTTCTTTGCGTGCATGATATCAGTTTGAGAAAAGACAAGGTCCAAAGTTCAACATAGTGGACCAGGTGTAAATCTTCGTGCTCTCCCCGTCACAGGAAAACCGAGCCAATTAGTATACCCCGAAGGTAAAAGAAAAATGTTGGGTGGTTAGGTGGTGGATTCAAAACAATGCCTTATTGAGTCTGGTTATCGCAAAGAGCAAAGCACGAATTCAGGTCGCAGGAGAAACACGGCAAGTAGAATACCAGAGTAGCACTAGAAATAGTAGACTTTAGGATGCTGTCGGTGTTAAAACAGGATTGTTTTGCAGGGACCCTCCGATATGTGTTTTCTCTACCTCCTTAAGTGAAAGAAGAGACCGAGCCAAAATTATACATAGAAGGCAAATAGAGGGAATACAAGGCACTGAAAGTGCATAAAAGAAAGGAGCTCAAGGCCCGGGGAAGGAAGTAGAACACGATGTCCACCGCCGTCAAATAGTGGAGATCTTACTTGGGGAATGAGGTTTATATCTCGACATAGACCACGGACCATCAGCATGGTATGGATAGAGGACAAGTTCTGCCCCGACAACGAGTGTAAGAAAGGACGAAGGGTAATTTTACTGACAGTCAAACCTTTCGGGAGGGTAGTTGTTGGTGTTTTCGTTATTTCAGCATCGTAACATGCTAGCTGTGTAATGATCTAACTTTGACTGTGAGCGAATGATTACCCAATGCTTACCTACGGAAGTTACGGTAACTCCATCAAGGGCAACTAAAAATTGTAGTAGATGTGAAGAAAGTTGCTATCCTTGTTTTCTAACCGTGGATTCATGGTCTTTATTACAACAATCTCGAAGTGACTCTTATGACTTACACGATCTTAAGGATCAAACTAAGGTGTAAGGGTGAGCCTATTTTAGCCGACAAGAGAAAAAGTTTATTGGACTAAGCGCATGTTTGGATTCTAAGCAAAACCGACGTTACCGTCGCGATGACTTTGTTCGCAAGAACAAAATTTCACTGTCCCAATTTTCAAAGCCAATCTCACTATTAGTGGTATATCAACTGTGAGAGGATCTTGAGTCGGGTTAATCAAGAGTTTTGTGCTATAACCGATCATGAGTATACTGGAGTAGTGTGAGGTTGAGAACTTTTATCATTTCCACGCATGTCTTTGTCATGTCATGGGGCTTTAGGGGCAGGGCCTACACCGCCAGTTGATATTTTACTTGTCCTCCTTTTCTCTATGTCTTGCTCCTTCTCCTCTTCATCCCATGCGCTCCCTTTCAGTGCTCCCTTTAAATCATGGCTGTATTTTTTGACCTCTTCGCCATGTAGTCCTTGGTGATTTGATATTCTCCTAGCCGGCCACCCGGAAAAACTATTTCGAGGTTGCTGTTGTTGTATTTCATGGGGCGATGCGGGCCAGTGATCAGAGGAGTACGTGATAATAAATGTATAAAACTACGCAAGAAAACATAACAAGAAATTGGAAAAAAATTTGGTGGGCACGATTTCGTCACTTGCGTGCCAGAAAATGTCCTTCGTCAATCTGTATTTCTATATATACTGCATCCTCGTTGGATGTGACAGTTAGCATGATAAGTAAGTGGATCAAATCCAGTCTGTCTTCTCCTAGGAAAGTAGTTGTAGAAGGCGACCGCGTAGAATAAACGAAGGATGGGAAGACCCCATCAAGCCCGTACAAGGGAGAAACCAAGCAGGTAAAATGGGGCTAAGCCCCAATAGAGTCTTTATGAGAAATCTGCCCTACCGCACCTAAGATATCCAAGCTATGCAAGTCGTACGGTCTACACACAACCAGAGCATCTGAAGAAACATCACCTAATGTGATTGCTCTCCTATGGATTGCACCAGCCACTACCCTCTGTAGAGAATGGACACACATTGTCTAAAATATACTACAAAGTATGAGAGTGAGAGTGGTACCCCATGGCGCCTAACATGATAAGCTCTCGCACACTCTTTGACAAATGTGTCAAACACCATGTCCATCGCTCCATATAACTCCAAGGCTAGAGAAACAAAGAGGTGACCTTGTTGCATGCCCCTATACTTGGAGACCTTGCAAACTGCTGCTGCACTCGCCACCCATCCAAGGGGATGGGTAATCACTCCCTCCAAAATTGTATCTCGCGTAGGGTCCGTAACCATGACATCCGCTACTATCACCTGATCATCTTGGACCAAGTATAAGTCTGCCCTAATACATGTCATCTGCAAAGCATACAAATGCTCCAACCAAGCCAAGTATCCACTCTCTCGTGCCATAGCAAACACTATGTCCCTAATAGCATCATGGGTAGCTATCCTTTGTCCTCCAAAAGGACATCGTGTCATGTGGACCGCTGTTGCATCTAGTGTAGAACCACACTCACAAGTGAGTAATGAAGATGCAGATGAGTGGACCAAACCTAGGCAAAACCTCGTCATTGTAGAGAAAGTAGCTGGTGCGAGTCGGAATGCCCTAATGCTCAATCGAGCTAGGATCCAAGAGCCTGCACCCTTGTCAGAGCAAGAGCAAAAACATGCTCTAGGAGCCTGAGGAATGGACGTGTCGACTAAGAGAGAAAGTAGCATATGCTCACATTGTCGCTCCATCAAGGAAGATTATAAACCTCTAGTCCAATCTAATGATAGTGAAGCAAAAGGTGGAAAATACTCTTATGTCCGTGGGGATAGACTATCTCTTTTCTGCCGCAATAACATTTGGAGAGAAAAGGATCCTCCCTCCACCTTTGTCACATAAGTCTCCAAAACTGGCCTATCAACATTTACAAAACAAGAGGAAAGTAGGGGTGTTGAGAGAGCACAACTACCCAAAAATGCTATAGGTGCAATCTCCTCCATAGATAGCAAGCCAACCCCTCCACATGAGATTGGTAGAGCCGTTTGTCTATGTGCTAAATCCCTTGTCACACATTCAAATGTCCGTAGTCCAATAATATCACCAAAGACTCCCATAATCCTCCTATCAAATGCTCTCAGATGTGATAGGAAGGACGGTGAAGGAGGAACTGTATGGATGAGGTAGGATGGTCGATGAGAAATATTGGAAGAGAGTATACCAAATGCCACTTGCAGATCTCCTAGTAATGGAAGGTCATCCACATGGAGAACATCCTTTGCAAGGACAGTGTCTAAGAAGCGTGTGACAAAATCCTCTGATCCTATTGGCACTCCAAGAACACGTAGTCCATATGTGAATGTGATACACTCCCTAGAAGCTCAAGGTGGGGAGGGATACCTAAAGGGGACCATGCCTTGCACTTTGACACCTTGACTCTCAAGCCTACTAGATGTAGCTCAATAGTCAAGTGGTCAAAGGCCTGCCTTATCTGATCTACAAGGCACACAATGTGTGTATCATTTGCCAAGGAGGGAAATACACAACCTGGCATGGCCAAAGTACTAGATAGGGGAGCTCTAAAGTGAGCCATGGAAAATAAGGGTCATCCCAAAGGATCTCCCTAATGTGTACCAACAACTGACTCCAAGACGGTGGTTCCCTCTTGTGAACCACCATGATGGTAGTAAAGGGAAGCAGAAGAGCCATAAAAGATCACACAAAAGGAATGAGACTTGCCAAGGATCCACCAGCCTCCCTAAGCTCTCTAAAGATGGATGCCCATGAGACGCTATTAAAAGTGTTCTCAACATCCACCTGTAGGACACCCACTTTGGATGGATATCTAGGAGTGCCTTAATGCGTAAAGATATAGCCACACATGCTCCAAGTGTAGCTCTCTAAATTGATGTGGACTGAGGTGCTATCAAAAGTGAGAATGATGTTGAAGGACAATGGTATGACTGACCAAACACAAAAAGATCTTTTAAATATCAATTGGTCTAATGCTCCCCATGTCCTTCTCCATCACAAGAAGTTGACTAACACTTAACACCCAACTAATAGACATAAGAATTTCTCCTCTTGCTACTACTGCAACAACCTAAAACTAGAAGGATCATTTTGCTGAAAGCAATCTCTAAGGTGCTCATAAACCACTCCTGAAGAAAGTTGAGGGGCAGTGCACAATGCTTGTGCAAAAAGTGACCTATCAAGATATAAAGGTTGCTTAGGCTGATAATCTAAGACTTCTAGTGGTAATCACTCTATTGCAATAGGATGTAGTGAGCATAAGGAAGATATAGTCTCATTAGTAGGACTTGCTATAAACAAAGGGTGTAGCACTTGTGCTGCTCTACTAAACTCTCCTGCTTGACCCAATGTCCTATACCATCGTAATCAAGTGGACTTTGTGGTATCCTATGGTAGTGCATGTCTCCTAAATTGTGTAGTCCTAACAAACTCTTCCTAAAGGGCCACCCAATCTCCTACTCAAAATTGACAAAATCTAGCAGCCACCTCTCTATGCCCCGCACGTCCCTCTCTAGCATAACAAAGACAACATCGAACGAGTAAGAGGAATAAGAACCATCCTAACTCGTCCAAGGGATCACATGCCAAACAATCAAGTGGTAGGCAAAAAGCCTGTCTAGCCTCATCATGGAGAGTGTGGGGTAGCCTATGGAATAGATGTGGACATGGAAAACTAGTCTCAAATAACCCCAAAATGCAACCCACCTGAGAAGCTAACCACTCCCACGACTTGATCGGTATCCTTGGAATGATCAACAAAGAGATAGAAGAAGCATGCATAATTTTGAGTGTCACTGCTGTTGATGTGGTCGCTCGTCTCATGTGAGCATCCCAAGTGGTCTAATCATTGTCCTTGTCATCCTTCCTACATGGGTCTTTACCTCTTGCAAGGTAAAGCATCAGTGACACATCGTGCATGGTGTATCATGAGCCGCTTTAGGTGACCACACATGGGAAGGTGTAGCCATGGCTAGCACAAGAATAATGATATTAACGCATGATGCTCCTCTCCATATCTCCCCATATCTGCAAAACCACAACCCCTCACAACTCACATAAGAAAACAATCTCTCCAAACCCTAAAAACTATAAACTCTCATAACTTTCAATTTCCATCTCTAAAATTTTCAAACTAAATTCCCATGGAACTTAATCATGAAAACCAAGAGATTAGAAATGAAAATTCCCGACCCATCACTCTCAACTCTCAATGTGTAATGATCACTCTAAACCCTAAAAGGCTAAAAATACTCATAACTTTCTACTCAATTCTCCATAGTCTTCAATCTAGGTACCAATGGAACCAAAATCAGAAAATGAAGAGAATCAACTATTCACTTGAGTGCTATATGTTAGAGAGCCCTCAGAAATTATAGATATGTCTTTTCATGTCTCTCCCTCTCCCGCATGCAAACTCCGCACTCTCATAGGAAAGCACACATTTGTTTCCATTGTTAATGCTAAACTTTACTTGCACCATCCACTTTCTTTACAATGATGAGGTTTCACTTACTCTAGATCCACCCATATGTATCTTCATTGCTCACTTTTGAATATGGTTCTACACTAGATACAAAAGCGGTGCATATGACACAATGTCTTTATGGAAGACAGATGATAGCTACCCATGATGCCATCAAGTATATAGTGTTTGCTATGGCATGAGAGAATGGATACCTTGCTTGAATGGAGTTCATATTCTTTGTAGATGACACATGTCAGAGCAGACTTATACTTGGTCCAAGATGATCAAGTGACAGTGGCGGATATTGTGGTTATAGACCCTACACTTGATGTAGTTTTGGAGGGAGTGATTACTCATCCTCCTGCATGGGTGGCAGTGGAGTTGCAACATGCAAGGTCTCCAAGTATAGGGGTATGCAACGAGTAACACCTTTGTTCCTTTGGCCTTGGAGTTATATGGAGCGATGGACATGACGTTCAACACATTTGTCAAGGAGTGTGCAAGAGCTTATCATGTTAGATGCCAGGGGTCCCATTCTCACTCTCATACTTTATAGCATACTTTAGGTGGCGTGTATCCATTGCTATACAGAGAGCATTGGCTGGAGCAATCCATAGGAGAGCAATCACTCTAGGTAATGCTTCTTCATATGCTATTGTAGTCTGTAGACTTTTCGACTTGCATAGCTTAGATATCTTTGGTGCGGTAGGGCAGATTTCTCATATTTATTCTATTGGAGCTCCCATTCTACCTTTAAACCCTAAGCCCTGAACTCTCCCTCTACCTTTAAACCCTAAACCCTGAACTCTCCCTTGTACGGCTTGATGGATCTTTCCATCCTTCTTGTGTTCTATGTGATTGCCTTTTACAAACTTGCCTGAATTTTAGTGTTAACAAGCTTGGGGATGCCAAACCGCTAGCTTTCGAGCTCACTGGTTTACGGTGTCCCTGACCTCAGTAAATGCATACTGTCCTAAGGTGGACAAGCAAGGTAGGACTATCATCAGCATACAGTAGCAGGAAAAAGAGTTTCGACCTTTTTGACTATGAATATCCGGATGTATTTCTTCTTATCAATTGAACTTATGTATTGTCACTTATATCGTAAAGGACATCAGGTGTAGAAATAGCAGGGAGTGGTTCTGGGAGTCAAATATTCCCAAAGCAAAGTTGTCTTAGCGTCTTTTTGGTTATGATGGACACCAATTCTAAGCAGAACTTTAACCGGAGACTGGACTTTGGTAAATCTTTAGTAAATTGGACATTCACTTGTCGTGTCTCAACCACAAACCCCTTACCAGTTCTCAGGTTCATCAAGAGCAGAAGACTCCTTCTTGTAGGACTACTGTAGACACCAATAAAATCTTACCTCAAAATCTCAGCCTTGAGCAGTACTTGGAATCATCATTCCTTTGTCCTACCTTAGATCTCTTCTGCGTGTCAGATGACCCTTTCCTCCTATCACACGGTATTGAATATGGTCCTACCCTTATGCCAGGCATGATCCTTACCTGCTTGCTCGCTGGACCTCCCTTATCTTATGAAGCGGCCCTGTCGATCCATATCTTCTTCGGCTTGACTATTTATTAACGAAATGATTTACACTGCAACTCAAAATTATTCTTCAACATGAAAGCTTGTAGTTCAGTTTTATCTTTTGGCATTTTCGGTGTGTGCTTTTCACCCTAAAGAATTACGAAGAAAGTAGCCAAGTTTATGACATCCATATCACCATGAAACTTCTAGTCGGTTCCCGTACTTAAATTATGAGTACGGGAAAGGGTGCGGGGCCGGCCCCCCAACCCTTCCCGTACTCGTAATTGTACTCCAAATTGAAGCCCTCAACAGTGGCATCACGGTCCAGGGTTTCAATTTGGATTTTATGCCAACAACTCTCTCTATTGAGTCTTCTGTGGGGCTTTGCATGAGTCTTCATTAAATCTTCCTTTGTTGTGTTTCGTGTGAAAACGAGAGTGAATGGGAGAATCTTACCACAACAATAAGACAGTTATTTTTTGACATATCAATCATTTGATAATGAACTGGACTATACGTAGTTTATCAAACAATGATTTTTAGCACAAAGGATTGGACTGTTAATGATGAGGCTTCTTACAGCGAAGAAAGAATGGATGCTATGTTACCTATGTCATGCCTCGAAATTTGGCTGCTCTTGTTTTGGTGTGTCCATCTTCCACTGAAAATGCATGTCAACTGAGTCATCTTAGCATTTTAATATGTTGGCGTTGTATGCGGACTATGTATATCCTGCCCTTACGTGAGGCCTGGTCCGGGGTTGTTCACCAAGATATGTGCAATGCTCTTGTATGTGACCTGGACCTCCTTAAATTCTTCCCTTGATTTTGGCATAGCCGCCCCGGTGAATCTTCGCACGCATATCTAACCTTACTCAGGCAAAGAAACTTTGTCGAGCGCAATCCAGTTGCTACTTCATCGGCGCCGACCTCTGGTCGACTGGTCGATGTTGGCCATCAAAAGACCTGGTTGATGGACGCAACGGACGATTATATCTCCCCTAGTCATCAAATCCAAGTCGAATAGAACATTATTGAGGGCTTCACTGAAGGTCAGAACTGGTCCCCTTGTGGTCCCGTGTTTCTCCTTTTCGAACCTAATGGAGAGATGGGAAAACTCCTGATTCTACTTCTGCTCTCATCCTAGGACAGTAGTACAGTAGTGAGTCACGGAGGGCCTGACAATATTATATTACCTATAATCACAAAATCTTTTAACCACGAGGAAGTTGTCCTTGAGGTTATTTGCTAGAAAAGTTTAGGCACGGTTCAATATCTGGGATACATAGAAAAGAGAGCTCAGCTTCAGAAACATATATGGGGGATTAACTGAAGCACATGATGCACCCACATTTACCTGATTCACACATGTGTGGAAGTACTGACATTCCAAAGCAACATCGCTTGTTGTAAACAAAAACTTCTTTTCTGTTTTCTTTCTTTTCGTTTTTGTGTTTTTGGTGTGAACCAAGAATCAAGTACTCCAACTGAAATGAATTTAAAAATGAGAGTCCGGCGGACAATCTGATCAAGTTCTTGTCTTCCCGGGACTTGATTACGAGAATGTTTTGGGAAAAAAGTTCCTGTATTTTGGGTCCGCAATCACGTGATTGAACATGTATGAGTTAAATGCATCATAATTCTAACCGAATATCTACACTTCTGTCTGTGCACGCATCCTTCCATATCTTCTTTGAAAGATTTTGTGGAGGAGTAGGTTCTCATATAAAGATCTTTACTTTTGAAGATCTCCATTCAAAGAATTATCTGCGTGATTCACATTGGTCATGTTATGGTAAGCAGATCTTCGATTGCTATTTCCATCGTGCTTTGGCCATACCATGACGCCACCTCCAGTGAAAATAAATCATAATGTATTCCTGGGTTTCTCTGCCGTTGCAGTCAATTAAGCTTAAAAGTCTTCATCGCTCTCTAGAGTAAAAGGTTAGTAACAATAACACATGTACTAGTGAGTGTACAGGTGTTATGACAGGTGACTACATAGAACATGAAGGATGGAAGACTCAACCCTTTAGGAGACAAAAAAGGTAAAACAGGGCTAGGTTCCAAGAGTGTCGATATGAGAAATTTTCCCTATTGCATCTAAGATATCCGAGCAATGCAATTTGTAAAGTAGGTCTATAAACTATTTGAACATCCAAAGAAATATCAACTAAAATAATTCTTTTCTATAACACTATGGACACACATTATTTAAAGTATATTATAGGGTATGAAAGTGATACTTCTGGCCTGTAATAGGATAATTTTCACGTTTTCACTGACAAATATATAGAATACACTGTCAATCACCCCGTATAACTCAACTACTAAAAAAAAAAAAACCATACGACTTGCATAGCTCGGATATCTTAGGTGCGGTAGGGCAGATTTCTCATACAGACTCTATTGGGGATTAGCCCCATGTTACCTTTTTTGTCTCTCCCTTGTACGGCTTGATGGGGTCTTCCCATCCTTCATTTTTCCTACGCGGTCGCCTTTTTTCGTGCTAAAAACAAAGAGGTAATCTCATTCCATATATCAATTGTGTACTAGTAAAGAAAAGGAACATGGTTATCTGGTTCTATTAGTAGAAATGCAAAAATCTCCATCATAGCACCTTGTGCAGCGAAACACACTACTGAATTACAGTAGGATGGTTTCCCGGTGAAATCGCCTGAGATTTTGTTCAACTTTTCTTCATCCGCATTACGGTCGCCGGAGTTCAAATTCGGCCACCTGTTACTCAGTACGAATGAGAATGTTCGCGGTTCTCTGCGCGGTCGCCTTTTTCTCTCTCTTGAATTCGCAAAGGACTTAGCTGACTGCTGCCTCTGGCCTCCCAAAATGTACAGTCCGGTACGGATAGGAATTACCACGTCTTCTTCGGGCAAACATTAGAACTTTAGTTATCTCTGCTATTTCACAAGAAAAGGTCGCTTCTAAATTTTTTGATGATCTTTAGGCACATCGATCAGGTCGACTGTGAGGTACACAGTATTACATATGGATTAAACTATGCTTCTTTCAATCGCATTTTATTATACCACTTAATTATTTAGTCTAGCCCCGCAATTGGAGCCTAGCTCCATTTTACCTCTTTTGTCCATCCTTGTACGGCCTGACGAGTCTTCCCATTCTCCATACGTTCTATGTGATCGCCTTTCACTCTTAATCATTTCGGCTTTAGCTGTACAAACGTCAGACCCATTAATATTATTCAGATGGAAAAGTTGGGTCTTGCAGGCACCGCCGCCACTAACGTGCTCCTGACGATTGCGGCCTAGAAAATTCCCATTGACTTACAAGACTGGAGCAGTTCTTGAAAAGCGGTAATGGAGATAACCTATACTCTAATCATGATTAGAGGTCGTTCCGGAGGAGCTACCATCAGTGCTCCACCACAAGAAGATACTTTTTTTCTATTGGTCATGAAAGAAAGATTTGATAACAGGCGTAGCTGGACCTACGAGACACAAATAGGAAAGAAAATTTGACAATAGGCGTGTGCGAACCGCGACGGCCACACGATAACAAGAAGATAATCAGAAAAGGAAGGCCATAGAAGGATAAAATCTAATCTAATCAGTAAATTGGAGCTAAAATCTAATAGTATTTCATGGAGAAATCAAGACATAGAAGGGTAACATCTACTCTGATAAGTAAATTGCAGCTAAACTCTAATATTTTCCAATTCAGAAATCTGTTCTATAACATCCAGAATATTAAAGTTCGTAAGGCATATGCTATACATCCAAATTAACTTCATCTAGTGATTGGACTTGCTTTAATGTGCAATTATCCATCACTCGCAGTAAAACAATCGAAGTAAAGTCCGGAACCTGCACTATTTAGAGAAATATATGATTAATTGAAGAGCTCCATTTCATAAAGGTACCATTATTTACTGTTTAGAGATAGCACTTCTCACGTCCAACATAAATTGAGTCTGTTGCACTTTTCTTAATCTCTCTATGATTAGCTCCTCCCCCACTTTCATAGGGAGGAAAAGGATGTGTGGAAAATTCGTCTTGGACAAGTCCCGAAGCGACTTTTGGAAAACCGCAAGCTCGAGACCATCAGCGCAGAATGATATGGTGTATATTTTCAATGACCTTCGATGTTCAAGTTAAGCAGAAAAATGAATTTATTGCTGCGCGCATATTTTGCTTTGTCCCCTCCTTGTCTATGCTATGATATAGTTCCAATTTAACACATGCATATTCATTTTCACAACCAAGGAAGCGAAACACTAAACGATGCATAATTGACTCTCTTCAACATCGTTTCATCTGCGGTTTATCAAAGGTTAACAGATAGTATTGTTAACTACAATAAATGAGATATCTTTGCTGAATCACACCCCGTTGACGCATTGTTCCACAAGACTTTTTTAATTCAAATTTCCGATTATTGTAAGTTCTATGAGGTGCATCATTTCTAGTACGCTTTCATCCAAGATCTTGCGTTACATATACTGTACTATGTTATCCTAGAACTGTGTTACAACGGAAAGTATCAACTTACCTAAGTCTAAGCTCTAAGCCTATCCCATTCAAAGGATCTGTAGTTTAACTTTATCTCATTCAAGCAGATCCGCTGCCAACCATCGCCGAGGAAATCACTTCTTGTACATCCTACCCAATGCAATTGCTCCAAATAATTTGCTAACCAGAGTTGCATACAAGATAGTATACGGTTATTGGAGAGGAGAGCGTACCCGGCAGGTGCTGGAAAAGCATTGGAGAAGAGCTTGCTTAATCTCAAGTCATTCTTGGGTTTGGATAGCTGGCATGACTCTTCGAACGTCAAGCTCAATAAATCTTCTGTGTCAACTTGACCAAAAGATCCTCCGTGTACAACCGCTTAATAAAAGAACAACCAGGTTTAAATATAGATCGGAGTGTGGTCGTCGATTGAGTATGAAAGTGAAGTGAACTTTTATGTCAGAACTTGTAACGGTTTATTTCAACTCGTACTGAAGAGAAGTAAAGTGAGCAGGTTGCACGTTGGAGAAAAATCTCTTCAATGATAGTGTTGCTGCTGTTCTTAGTGTGTACAATAGCGGGTTTCAATGGTAGATTTTATGATACGAGAGCGAACTCGTCACTATGTATCTTTACGGACAACTCGCTATGGCCACACGAAGTGGAGTTAGATAAGACTGTCAAGTGTTTTACGGATATTTGCGCGAATTCAAGAAAAAGTGATTAGCGCAAGAAGCCCATCAAATATATGGGTACACGAGACTCCCTATAATTGTTTTACAAAATCGGTACAGGAGTAAGTAAATATTATGAGATTACAATCAAATATTACGGGAACATTGTAAATTGTACGGAATCGCAGCAGAATTCCATCAAATACTACAAGACCACCAGGACTATCGTAAGGAGTCTCTAAAGAAGTCCATAAGTGTCGAATTGAAACCCCTTAATGTTCTCTCGGGATGTACATGTTTCACCAAACAGTAAATACTTTTCACCTTAGTAGAGAGAACTAGATGTCAATCATTAAGGGGTTTCAGTTAGGGGAATGACAGATTTATTCAGGTAAAATATTGGTACGCGTAAATCTTTTCTCCGTACAGAATAGGGGTTTCAATAATGCATTTTGGGCATCTGTAAAGATCCGTTGAAGATTTCTTACAAGAATTCTAGAAAACCTTTACGGGATGCAGGTAAGAGAAAATTGAGAATCGTTACGGGACCGTAATCTGATTGGATATTTTTATAAATCTTAATTAGTCTCTCATTTGCGATGCCATTTTAATTTCAAATGAATGACAGACATCACATTCGGGAACTCGAGACCTTCCTCTTGCTAGAACTTGAGTTTCTCGATAGTTCTTGATGGTGATAGTTACTAGTGGTGTCAATAGCCAAATCTAAAATTTGGAATTTGGGTTTTAACCTAGATTCAGATTAGAGCAAGGCTTTGGAAATCAAAATGAGAAGTGTTTGATTTGAAATAGAGTAGCAAGATTCTAGAATGCCTCTGCCTCATTACCAAGAACTACTCCGGTTAGAACTAAAAAAGACATGTGTTTAAATTAGAGATTTTGAAACGAGTTATGAAGAATAGACCAATGATGAATCGGCAAACTCTTAGGACACTTGGGATTTAGAGAAATGGAGTCAGAAAAAGGACATTGATAACATGGAAAGCCTTTCCAAGTGGCGTGAATTTATCCACATGAGACGATATTTGAAAGAGAGAATTCAAACATAGCGTAATTCATTATTTGTGTAAAGTTTATTAGAGTTTTTATCCTCTTGTTCCCTAAAAACTTGCTCTCTTTTAGTGTTTCAATGGAGTTCTTTAAAGTGCACAAAGTCTTTAGGAGGGATGCGAGAATAAATCAAACACTTGTATGGCTCCGAATTGCATTGGCATTGGATAGATTTGGACATAATGGGAATGGAACCTGCACACCAAGAAGGATGAATCTATAGGGAATTAGTGCAAGATACACCATCAATTTTATTGATAGGGTCCTCACTATTGCATTATACATTCTTGGGAAGGAAATGCAATGGCCAGGGATTGAGGAGAGAGCTAAAATTTTAATCAATATTTGCATGAAATGAATCTCCAAGGTATTTGAGGTTACTAGATGATACTCTTTTTCATTTGGCACAAAGATCCACCATTGATGGGGAAGTTTACTTCATCAAAAGGGAGTCATACTCAATGAATGGTCAGGTGAAAAATGATTAATTATCCACTTGTAAGAGGTAAGAATTTTTCATTGAGTAGTTGGTGAACTTGTAAAAGTGATTTTTATTATTTAGTGGGTGGCTAATGAAGTATGTGTATTATTGTGTAGGTATTCTCAGAATGAAAACACATCATGTCATGACACAATATGTTAAAAAGGTCACCACTTTGGTCGGATCTTTATCACAAAGAAGCATGTGTTTCATTTGAACACAATCAATATTTATTAAGGGATTCTAGATATGTACCCATGAGCCATCTTGTCCCCGTTTTTACACAACCACGCACTCCAGAAAGGGACATGAACTGTTGTGTAGCTCAAACCAAGTCTCTAAATGAATACGGTATTGGGATACTCAAAGTCCGTTGGCATTCTTTACATGAGTTGAGATTATACTTAAATAATAGGAACATATACTCCTATCTATTGAGATGGATTGTGACTTGTGTTATATTGTACACATTTTTGATTAAAAAGTGCAATAAGTGGGAGTAAAAAGAGGAATACTTTAAAGAGGATGCAGATTCAAAACATGAGTTCATGGAAGTAAGTGGTGGAAGTGATTATCAATTTAGAGGAGAAACTAGGCAATCAATAATAGAAACTTACCTTGCATACAATAGGCACTAGTGGATGTTTGTACAAACATAATAAAGTAGTTTCATCTATGGAGATAAGCAAGTATTTTTTGCAACTTGTTGGATGAGTTGTTTTCTATTTTATGAAGTTCAAATGTGTTCTTTATGTATGCAAAAGTTAGGATTTGCTGGTTTTCTTGGGGGTTTACTCTAACTTTGAAGGGGTTTTTTTGAAGGGTATTTGTGTCAAGGGCAAGCCTTTTTAAGGTGGAAAGGGTTTGGTTCTATTGAGTGGTTGCAATTTCAGAACTTGTGTTGTTTTCAATTTTAGAATAGCTGAATATATGAGAGATAATATATATAAATAAAATTTGAGCACAATTATATGTATAATAATTATATATATATATAACATTTCTCTTATATTCAGCTATTCAAAAATTGAAAAAGACACCATATATATATATATATATATATATATATATATATATATATATATATATATATATATATATATATATATATATTTGAGCACAATTATGAAGAGTAGACAAGTGCAACCAAAGAGAGCCAATTCAAAGATGGAAGAGTTGCCCTATAAGAGGAGAGAGGCTAAGCTATATCAATTTAAAAATAAAGGAGAGTGGTGAAAATTCAAAAACTCAATTTACACCTTGTGCAACATAGAGAGAGAGTAGAGAAGTTTAGATTAAAAAATACAGGTGAGAGGTGCCAATTTGAAAACTCAATTTACCCTTTGTGCAATATAAATAGAGAAGGTCAAGTAAATGCAATTTAAAATTGTAAATAGAGGAGAGGAGAGGGCAATACAAAATTTGAGAGGCAAAGCAAGGCAATTCAAAAATAGAGGAGAGAGCTTGTACATGCATAAAGAAGGAACATAGGCCAATTAGTGTACATAGGTGTAATACCATTAGCTAAAAATATTATTTAGAGGTGGAAATTGGCCTTTGTAATATTTGGAAGGATGTTATACATGATGGTCTAAGTAGATCAAATAGAGGTGTCACTAAAAGAGTACTTCCACCAATAGGGTAAAGGTAAAAAACACCCAAAAAACTTTAGAGCTAATTTTGAAGGTCTAAATAGATGAATTAGGCCTTGTTGTCTAATCAAGGGCTTTCCAATGGTATCACATTTGTGTTGTTCTAAGCTTTCTACAAGAATATTCTACAAATATTCCCTTTGGTTAAACTTGTTTGACAAACAAGATAGGACAAGGGTTGACATGTTACCTATCCATGCAACTAATCTAAGGGTGGAGCTCATTGACATGTCACCAATCCATGTAATCTGATCCAAGGGTGGAGCTCAATTTGAGTGTGTCTTCTTTGCTACATAATAAACACAAGGTACTCCTTTAAGGCATCGGAGTATTGAGAGATGAAGCCTTGTGTTTCTCTTGTGTTTCTTCTCTTGTTCTTGGAATATTACAATAGGAGAGGAAGGGAGATAGAGTATGCCCATGATAGACATTCTTGAATATGGGAGGTGTTTGGACTACCACAACATGGAGGATATTAACAAGTGCCCTTGGTTGATTTGCTACCACAAGGTTGGAAACAACATGACATATATCAAGGAGAGGTGGTAGGACAAGACCTAGTTTTGGACACTTTCAAACAAATTTGGGAGGTATACCTTGATGCTCTAGGACTAAAATTTTGTATCATGTTGGAATACCCATATCCTAATATGACTACTCTACAACTTCTATCACAAGTTGTTCAATTGAATGCAATTTTGTCAATTTGTGTGCCTAAGTCTTGCAATTCCCACCCCAACTTCCACAAACCTTACTTCATGCACTTTTTTTTATCCTCAAGCCTACATGGGAGCCAACATCCTTGCTCCTACTTGATTGAGTAAGTGTAATCGTAGATCTATTTAAAATATTAAGGATCTTCTAAATAATCCAGGATTTGACCATAATGATGGGAGACCATCTTGAACCTATCTTTATCAAATCTTGCTTTACTCATGGTAATGATAGAAGGTGCAGATGGTACAAAGGTAGTCTAGAGCTAGGTAGTTGTACCTAGGTCTTGCGTTAACTTTTAGTATTACCTATTTAGTTAGACTAAATAGGTTTAGATCATGTGTATGATCCATGTAAGGTGAGTCTAATGAGGACTCATTGGAACTACTTGATCTAGCTTCTTGCTTAAGAGGGTTCATGGCAACTCTAGCAAAAATTACACATTAAATCTTTGGTCTATGGAGAGCTCAAAGAAGCAACTAGTGAAGTGCTACACTTTCAATTAATATGATGTGAGCTTGATTCTACAAGCTTGGTACTGGCATGCGATTGTCTAGAGCATTAATCAAGTACCGTCTTGTTTTCTTGTGGACATAGCCTCATTGAAGCTGAACCAAGTACATCTTGTTAAGGGTCAACTTGTCATGGGATATGTGTATGGATTCTTAATATTACTTGAGACAATTTGCTTACAAAATGACATTTTCAAGAGTTCTTAAAATCTACTACTCTATGTAGGTATGGAAGTTGAACTAAGACTAGTCAGGTAAAGAATGGGAGGAGAATGATCAATGTTGTAAAATATAGAGGAGAGAATAGGAGAATGGAAGATAAGAGTGAAAGATCACATTGGGACTCTTGAATAAGGGAAACTCCTAGCATGAGCTTGGGCTTTGTTATTTACAAGGAACATACAAGCCTCTTGAGAAGTTTCTCAAGACGCTTCCTAAAAACTACCTTCTTAGAGTGCAAGATAAGCTAGTCGGGAAACTTCCCAAGAAGTTTCCTTCTAGAAGCCACATATTGGCTTGCAAGCTAAGCTAGTCAAGAAGCTTCCTCTTAGAAATTACCACTTGGCAAACATATTATCCAATACTTGGAAGATATCTATAAGTTTCCTAGATGCTTCTAAAATATTCTTATAATTTTTGGCTAATTTGGCCTATTTGCTACTTTGTTAGTCTCGACTAATTCATCTATAAACTCCATATTGTTACAAATACGTTGAATGAGGGAGGGGAATGGGAAGAGTATGAACATCTATGATCCAAGAGGGGATGGACTCCACATTCACTAAACTCAAACTTCAATTTCAAAGTAATCTCAAAGTCAATGCACCATGAAATTTCCCAAGGTGGCATTTGGTCAGAATTTACAATGGAAAAATAGTTGGTTAGCACCATAAACTAATCCAAATTGTGCTTGCACTCAAAAATCTTGCGGGTACACTTCAATATCTACCCGCAAGATTGCGATCATCTTTGATTGTTGGATTGTGATCATCTTTGAATTTTAAGAATGGCACCTTTGAGTCCTCTTGAATTACCGGAGTGGCAACATATTCAAATTTTAAATCCACTCCTTTGACACATGGCAGAATCTGAATCGCTTTTTGACCCTTTAGATAGATTGTCTTGATGAGAATTACTCAAAAGTCTTGCCTTATTCAACATATAACCTCCTAATTCAACCCAAACTTGAAAAAGTGAAACTCCCGTAACAAACTGTATTAGCCCAAAGTACTTTTATTCATAACATTCAGTTTTGGGCAACGTTTCTTTTATGGATCCCGCCAAATATTTGGCGGGACACGCACCATAGCTATAGCTAGAACCATCTCATTGATTTCATCTCTAAAACTCTCTAATATGAACATATCCGTTAAAATTTTGATGGTGAAAATTATTTTATGGGCAAAAATAACGGACAAACTTTTTACTCATTAAATTTTACGGATTGTCCACAAATTTTTTTTTGTTTTTTGCAATGGGCATTTTCCCTTACAATTTTCATGTACCCCACTCCATGCTACCAGCAAAATTTGTAAAGTACATGAACGTAATTCACGGATTTGTACAGGAAACCAACAAAGGCTAACTGAAAACCCTGTAATGTGCTGTTCATAATCTGCTCGTACGCGTCAAACTTTCATAGAGTACATGAAATAAATTTACGGATTTCTACGGGAAACCAAAAGAGGCTAACCTAATGTGGTGTTCACATTCTCCTCGTAAGGTTTATGCTTGCTTCTGCTTTCCGGGCAACTGCTTCCTCTTATTCTGAAGAATATGCCTGATGGTAAGCGTATTGGCGCAACTTGTGCTTTATCATTTGTCACACAAAGAATTTGTAGCTTACGCCGCCTGATATATCTACAAGAAGACAAACTAACTTAAAACTTTACAGGGATCTTCCCACTACATTGGACGGCAAACTAACTTGTTGACTGCAACAACAATGTTATATTCATCAAATTACATAGCATTTGAATGGTCTGAACCGTTTCATATGTTTTTATTCGCTATTGACTAGAACTCAAGCGAACCTTATTCGAAAGAGTATTTTTGTTTGATTCTGTATTGGCGAGGAGTTGGATAATATCTCCGTTAGCGAATGGACTTTACACCTTTTCCAAGCGATATCAAACACCGTCCGATATCCAACATCATGAATTTGGTCAAGACTCGACGCATGTATTCAGTAGCTCGATAGAACTTGGAAAGACATGTATAGATTGAGTTCGAACCGTTCTCAATCCACGCAAATAGAAATGGATATCTCAAGATACAACAACTCCAAAAAGCTTCTTCTTGCGTTGAACGAGAAAGATTTCCATGCGGCGGAGTTCAAGGTTTTGACTAAGGAGAATAGGATGAGACTGCAAAGAAATAGAGTTTGCATGCAGAAGAGGGGGAGCAACTCAACTACAAGTACGAAGGAGCTCAAGTAAAAACCGTTAGGCACATACATGACATGAATTGGGAATGCGGGATCATCGTCCGGGAAGTTCTTAGACACAGGAAAATTAGGAGCGGTAATCCACTTATGACCTTGAGTGTGAAGGGTTGGCACAACGTTGTAATGCGGAGGTAACTCTTGACTTGGCTGCATAATTCTATGTGGAACTCCTACAAATGATTTCATCTGCCTCTCTTGGTCGCATCATATTTAAACAGGTCGGATATCAACTTCCATCCATTCATTGGACAAGGAATCCTTCTTGTTGTTGAAACCAAAGGATAATTTGGCTTTTTCCTTTTCACTTAAAGAGGAAACTGTTGTCAACCGAGCACTTTATGGTATTCTAATCCGATCAATTCGCCCACCACAAAAAAGATCTTCAGCTGATATGCTTGATCTTTGTTCTCTTCCTGGCCTCGTGCTTAGTGTGCATTTACCCATGCATGACCCTTACGGGCCTCTCAAACTCTGTAGTCATTTCCGAGAATTAAATTCCTTGGTTGCTATCTTTTTAACTCATGATCACCGCACAAAGCACAAACAATTATTCATTCCCGAGCTCTTCCGCTCCCTCTCTCACAGTCCGTCCTTTTCCACGTCCCTTGCCCCTTCGTATATCGCAGGCGGTAAGATCCATCCTTCGCTCAAAGTATCAAAAATATATGTCAAAGTGCTCCGGAGTGTGTAAGTACTGAAAAGCTGCGATCGAAGGTCCTTCGGTTTCTCCGCGTACAAACGAATACAGTTGACTGAAACTAGGTGATCAGTTCTTCCTCCTTTCAAGTTAGAAAGACACGAGGCACATGAGTGTTGTAAAAGGTGCTGGAGAGTGCGGCCTCGAAAAGATCTTTTCTTCTCCATCCGGCCAGGACCCGCCAGGAGTGGCCTTGGTAGAAAATATCGGCGAATAATCATCAAACACTCGAACGACAGCGCCCGACCTTACTTTCTGCTCGTGAGATGTTCAGGGGTGTATATTTGATTTCATGTTCTAGGTCTAACTGAGAGTTCAGGGTTAACTAAGATGGATTATGACAGATTGCGTTGGAAGCGCTCTCTTTCTTGCACTTACTGTGCTTCATCTTGGGAAAGCAAAAAAGAGCACAAAAGACCACTTTAATAGTGAACACTATTAAGTGCGGAAAAGTTGACTTCTATTAACCTCTTCCGGGAGACCTTTACGTGTCCCCTGAGTATCTCACTGAAGTTTGGTCGATGATATTTTTCTCCTGATTGATTGATCGATTTCTCTACTTTTTGCTACAATATATTATCCTCCATGAAATAAAAGCTGTTTCCTGAGTATCTTGGAAGTTGAGGTAAAGGTCAAATGGATTGTGACGTGCGATAACAGTTTATGGAGTTTTCGTCGTATGTTATGGGGTAGACAACAAAGTTCTCTTTTTGTACAATAACCCCTTCTATATAGAAGAGAAAAAGGCTATAAGGTTAATGTGGCACATGGGCACTGTGTTGGACGACAAAGTGTGACATGGACATATGAGTCCTTTCACATATGATGCCTGTATCAAGACAAAGTAACAACCGCCGTTGGCACAAACTCTGGTACCACAAAGATATTTGCTGGATATACTTTCTAAGCCAGAGAGATCAAAGCCTTGTTTAGAGGAATATATTTGAGCTCACTGACTTCCCGCAATGAGAGGACCAAGGTCTTATCCTTTTATGAGACTGGTAGTGAAAGACAATTACTTGCCTATACGCACGTTATGACACTCTCATTACCCATAAGCCTCCAAAGAATTCATTGGGTCTCCACAGTGAACCTACATCCATCCATACACCATCTAGCAGATAGTGTGTCGAAAATCTATACCACCATCTAGCAGATAGTGTGTCGAAAATTTATACCAATCAGCGCTAGAATGTTGATTGTGAAAGATGCAGATTTAAGAACATAAATGGACTGTCGTGTGGAAGTACAGGCCTGTGTAAGAATGTGGCATGAAGGCTGGATCATGAGCCAGTGACCGGTTTTGTTGGAGTCGAATATTTGAGGCCAACTATGATTGTTGGGCCTCGAGCCCCGACTTTGCTACGTACCTCTCCACTATTCTTGCCGTGTTAGCTTCGTTGCGCAGTAGGACAAATATTGCGAGACTGTGATTAGAATACTTACCAAGAGAAGCAGTAGACTTAGTTAAGTGAGTACGGTAATAGAGTCCGTATAATTTGAGTATATTGATACGATATACACTATACATACAAAAACTTAATTCCGTACTACTTAACTGAACAGGACAACACTGACTGCAGAAGTTCGTTATCACAAAGTCTGATGTACGTGTAATGGGTAACAGTAGCATGATTGAAAATGGATTATTCGTAAGCCATTTGTCATAATGGTTTCAGATAGGAACTCAGAAGTAACCGGATGAAATATTTACGCGATATCTGCTCTGAGAGGTAGTTACAGTACAGCCGTGGAGGAATCCGCAGTTTGGCCACCAGAAGAGAAAGTGAAGAAGTAGTGCAGAAGTATTACGACGTCCGGAGTATAACGACTTAGGACAGACGAAATCTTGTACCATTGACCTCACTTAGAGATTTCATGCGTCAAATGGAATGGTAGCAGAGCACACAGAAACGCCGCTATACTTTGGTACTTCATACAATAAGGGAGCATAAGATGACATGACACTTGCAGCATCCTCAAGAGTGTCTTGAACTACTGGAAGCATCCCGTTCGAAACCACCAATTGTCTCCTTGTCAAGATTACTGTACGCAATGCTACACACCGCATATATAAAAATAAAATTCTCTATATCCTCGGAACATGTGGAATATAGAGAATTTTATGTATAATACTTGGACTCAAGCTGTGCAGCTCCTCAGATGAGGGAGCACAAAACCGTAGTGATACACACGAACTCTTGCGACCCAACAAAAAGTGTTTTGTACTTTTATGAAACACAACGAGCGCTTGAATTTGGTATGTCAAAACGAAGTAAAACTGCCTCTTTCTGCTTTGGACGACCACTTCTATTCAGGACCTATCCATTAATGCACTGAATTTGTTCTGGGACCTAGACACTCAGTACAAGAGTATGCAAGAGTAGGTTTTTTTTTCTTCTAAAGTTGGTTTGAAATTGTGGGATGTTTGGACTCTTTCGTTCTTCTCGTTGGTCGCGGCCGGGGCTGCTCCGATATTTCAAACTATTGTGTGCCATGAGATCCTCACATACGTATTTTGAAAGCAAGTGTTAAGGCTCAAGTATTTCCAGGTCTGCTGGAGCAGTAGCACCAAAGTGCGCAGACCGATAGACCTTAAAGTGCGGCAGTTTTATCCCCCCTGGAGGAAGTGAACATAAGTACGAGAATGATCCCATGCAACCAAATCGCGTTATCACTTCCAGGGTTGAAATGGACAGCCCTACTTCCTCTACTTAGGTCATATCTTGTTTTCTTTCCGTTATCAAAACCTTTATTACCAATGATCATCCATTTCAGTCCCTAAAGTTTGTACACCACGGCTTTTTTTAAGATGTTGGGGTTAATCTCGACAAATCTCGGCAATTTTGTTGCACCTTGAAAATACTAGTTACTACTCGGAAGTGATCATGAAGGCATGTTGGGATAGTCCCATCTCTCATTACCTTTTGAAAGGAAGAAAACGGAGGATAAGGACTGCGAAGTTCTCTTTTCTGCCTAATTTGACTTGTTAGAAATGCTACGGGACGCGTCTCATTGGTCGCCAAATACTGTAGTGCATTATGTTGTTGTGGTCGCTCAGGATGTCCCTCATTTGTCATATTGTTAGAAATCTAAATTCCATTTTCACTTGCACTGTTTACATCTTCGGATGTGTAATCAACAATGTCGTTAGTGCTGGAGACCTAGGTCAAACAGAGGAGTATACCTTTGAAGTGTAGTTTCAAAGAGGTTAACTAGTTTAGATGAGGTTTTTGTTGTTTTTGGTCATTGTTTGGCAAAATCTGCACACCCTTCTAGATTGTGCACAACATAGTTTGAATCTTAGATCTCTAGTTCTTAGACTAGGCCCTAGCCAATTTGCTCACCTATACTTTTTTTTATCTTAGTGATTGGCAAACTAATACATATACACATTTAGCTTTGGTTAGGAGAAGTAGTTTGATCCCATCCTTGATGATCGTGGTAACTTAGGAGTAGGTAGACACTCCTAATATATCAAATGCCAAATGGTGGCAAAGTCAATCTGATGAGGTGGAGGGTTTTGTTTAGACTTCTTGTGATTAGACCCCCTCCATTCTCTACTTCCTTTTTGTGCACCATGTTTGTGTGAGGTACCTTGACGTTAGAGCGTTGGTGATTTGGTATGCTCTTGATAGTGAAGTTGGAGTGATGACCAATCAGACTATCTATATTTCTCTTTGGTGAGGTAGGAAGTGATGATCTATAGACCATGACAGTGTATGTTGTGATGGTAGATTATAGGTCGCTATTCCCCCTAGTGAGTTGTCACAATTAGAGCTACACTAGTGAGTGGTGTTCAATTGGTGGTGGCACTTGGTGGTGATCCTTGGTGGGGTACTTGTGGTGGTTATGGTTGCAGTTTGAGTTACATTATCACAATGGAGTTCTTTGGGGATTCTAGAGGAGGTATCACTACAATATGTAGTGTGTTTACATGGAGTGGCACTCGGTATCAACTTGTATCTCAAGTCTAGTGATGGAAGAGAATGACTCTGATTTGGAGTTTGATACAAGAGCTAATTTAGTTGAGAGTGCATCTGGTGTGTTTGCATTGTTGTTGTGGGATATGGATGAGATTTATGAAGCCTCCAAAAGTCCCAAGTGCTACTATGGTATAGTGGGTACCACTAAACTGGGTGACTTCATCCAAGAGTTTAATAGTTGGTGTGATTTATAGCAGATGCAAAATCTGACTTTGTTCACACTTTACATTGCATGCAAGGGGTTGTTACAACACTTTGATGGTCCGTTGATGGATGAATATCATGAATTTAGGAGAGCTCACTTGGAAGAGATTGAGCTATGGAGACAATATTGGTCTCCAAACTACATCTCCATCACTTCAAGCTTGGTTGCTAGGGGTAGATTGGCAATACCCACAAGTTCTAGCTTTAGTAGCATTTGTGTATCTAGTGGAGATGCACTAATTGGAGATGGTGCTACTATGAGTGGGGGTATCACTACAAGAGGTGGTGCAATACAAACGTTTAATTCATGGTGGAGTTCTTCCAATGCTTGAGGTAGAACTACCAAGGAATGCAAACTGACAAGCTGAGGAGCTTGTAAGAGTTCAAAAGGCTGGAAAGAGCCTATGCAAGGCATATACTTGCATGAGACGGCTGATCACTTTTACTCAAGGAGTTATTGAGGCCCAAGTAGTCTAGTGTTGGTATGGGATCTTGGACAAGGAGCTGCAATGTAGAGTATGTGATGCTACATTGTTATAGGCTACCTTACCTACTTTAGCGGTGGTCTTTAGTTTGGCTAAGTGAATTGAGCTTAACATGGTGGAGGAGAGAATGGTGACATCTAGATTTGGTAGGGAGACCTCATCCACAATTTTTACTTCTTCTAGAGTGTAGTAGAGTGCATCACACCATGTTGGCTTTTGAGGCAGAGTGGATAGCCTAGATCTTATGGATCAAGTGGAAGGCCTAGTGTCACTAGACCCTTACCTTCATTTTTGGGTCAATAGCAGCCAATGAGTGGTGGTGTTGTTGCTTGTGGTGGTGGACCTCACCACAAGAGAGAGTGCACTCAAGGCAATGGACATGATATCTTTGGTGAAGAATAGCCAACACAGAGATAATGTGACTATTGCCACAAATTTGGTCATACTAGTGATTGATGCTTTGACCTTCACTTGAAGTTATAGAGTGGTAGGGCTACTATGGTAGGTGGTAGAGGAGCTCTAGGTCATGGAGGATGAGGTGGTAGTAGAGGACTCACACTTGGTAGAGATGCAATAACTATCCTTGATTTTGATATAACCATGGCTACTTGAATTGAGCAATTAGAGTATAGATTGGCTAGCATGGCCATAGCTCAGAGGAGATCAGATTTGGGTGATGAGGCTTCCACCTCTTATGTTGGTGATAAAGACATCTTGGAATTTATGTGTAGAGTAGCCTAGGTTGATGCATTTATAGTAGTGACTAAGAGTGCAATACGTGCTCCAAAGCCTAGAGGAGCATCAATGGATTTGGACCCATAGACAAGAGAGGTTGGTAGACAAGTCAATTTTCCCCAATCTTTCACACTCTTTAAGGCACTACAAGCAACATCCATGGCTCTTAAATATCCTAGTGTAGGTGTAGTAGGTGATGATGGAGTATGTGATGAACTAGATGCTAGTCAACTACCTATTATTGTATAGATTGAGTCTAAAAAAATCTTGGAGGTGCCTTAGTTGGTTATATACTTCCCTTTGTTCTCGGCCAATGACATACTTACATCAAGAGTTGACCTAACTCCAATGCTCCAATTGGCTGCCACACTTTGTGAGAGTATGGATGCTATGGTTCTTGCTTCTAGAGCAAAGGTAGCTGATAGTGTAGTTGACTTGGTTGAAGAGTGTGTGGTCTGCTCAACAACTAGTGGTTTATGGTAGGAAGTAACAACTAGGTTGGAAGAGTTACAAACCAGACCAGTCTTTGAGTGAGTTTAATTTACAATTGGAGTTGTCGTATTGGATAACCAAAGGGGGGATTTTCTATTTGGTGTGACCTTTAAGGAAGGTCTATACATCATAGAGTGTCTTATTAGACTTTGGTGCACATCTTCTTATGTTGGGGAAGGCTATAGTTGCTGGTCTTGAGCTACAAAAGACTGATGTGGAGAGGTGTCCATTTTAGATCTAGATATCTCTAGGAGTGGTTTTACACAATATATCAGATATGGAGAGCTCATTATATAGAGTTAGCCAGTCATCCACTTGATAGCTTTGTTGTGAGAGCTCAAGCCATTGCAACAATAACAAGTTATATGATGTGCTAGTTGGTGGAGTAGTATTATACTCCATAGGTTTCAATATTGATTGTTGGGAAGAAACAATCTCTTATAAACCAAGTTGGTAGTCAAGTGAGGAATGGGTATATCATCTACCAATATGCTTTAGTAGTAGCAATCTTGGCTCATTATAGTCAAGGACCATGGCATCAATTTTAGCTTTCAATGGTTTTGTTACTTGGTTTGGTGAATTATTGGAGTGGAGCACCCATGTAAAGGATACTCTAGTACTAGAGGTGATCACCCAAATTTGGATTATGAGTGGGATTGTTCTTTCTACTTTGGATGTTCCATTGTGGAGTTCTAAGGAGGCATTGCAACAACATGTAGATCAATTAGTGCAACAAGCTTGGAGTAGAGTCTTTGTACCACCAGAAGATTAGTGTGAGGAGGATGTCATATGTATATACATTGCTACACAACATAGATCATTGTCAACATCATACACTATAGGAGCACAACTCACACATAAGGCATATATGAACTCTAAAGTGCCACAATTGCCTCCCTAACTGGCAGTTAGATCCCTCTAACTCCAAATAGTCATCTATTCCAAGTATATCATATATCCTATGGTGGTTAAAGATCAAGAGATTGGGTGCTATCAAACTCCATCGTTAGTCACTTGTCTACAATCTATACCATATACAAGGTGAACTAGCTATAGGTCAAATACATCTAGGACATAACCACTATTCTTGAAGAACCACCATAAAGGGAGGAGTCAAATATGCCATATGCCATCCTCTCCAAAAACTATCACACACTAACATAGTAGTAGCTCTACCAAAAGAGCTGCATAACATACAAGTGCCAAGCTTGGGTCCATAGTGCCATCAATGTTTGGGAGGTGGCATGGTGCACAATTGTGCACATGATCCTTCCAAACAACACAATCATTTCCTTCCAACACAAGGACTCTAGAAGGCAAAACCTTGCTCACTCTCAAGATAATGTGGCCCATAGTAACATAATCAAGTGTTGTTGGTGCGATGTGCTATAGATATACAAAGTCACATGGATGAAATTGATGGATCAAGGGTAACCTATCCTTAAACCTCATCCTTAAATAGTAGTATAGCATGAGGTATCCCTATGCTAAGCAATCACCAAGTTCTCAAAGGCCATCGACATCACTCTCTAAAAGATCTTTGCCCGTTGAGAACATGCACTCACCATATGACTAGATCATCCAAGTCCAAAACTACAGTAGCATCTTAACAAATAGCTGTAGGTAAATTTAGATCTTGTCCATAGAGTAGAAAGTAAGGAGAGGAGGATGCTAAGGAGGCTTGCCGGCTGAAATGATAGCCCATGGCCAACCAAGGTAACTTGAGATCCCAATCTGCCAAGTGGACTCTTTGCAAACCATACTTATGCAATCCTTTCTTCACTGTCTAAACTACTCTCTTTGCTAAATCATCTACCTCAAGGTGATCTCAAGAGGTAATACAATGATCAATCAAGGCCTTGTCACACAAGACCTGAAACTCCCCCAAGAACTCTATACTTGATTTGTCAAAACCTCAATTGGTGCACCAAAATGATTAAGAACCTAATCCAAGAACAAGTAAGTTGTCCTTTTACTGGACTTGTTAGGAACTGCCACCAACTCAATCCACTTAAAGAAGTGCTCCACCATAACCACAACATACCAATGATGTCTCATAGTCAATGGTAAAGGTCTAGCAAAGTCCAAACTCCAATAGAAACTCAATCCTATGATAGGTAATAGGTGTAAGTAGGGCATAGGAACATTAAATGATGCTCTAACTTGGTCACAAACCATACATCTAGCAACAAAAAATTGTGCATTGGTCTGCATACCACACCACCAATAATGACATTGGAGTAAGCTATATGTATGCTTTCTTCCAAATTGTCCTAGCTCATCATGAGCGGTACTACTTGCACTCTACCATCCTCCCACACATGTAGAAGGTCTTTGCCCCCAATCTAAACTGCTTGGCTTGTTGAAGAACATGATCTCTCTCCTTGGCACCAATCATGTCACCCACAACACCAGTGCAAAGATAGTCCATAATTAAGACATCATCATGAATGTCTCACTAAATTGTATCAATATCTACACACTTTGGGTCTATGAACTCAATAATTCTTCTTGTATGCACAAAAGAGATATCACCAAAGCCTTAGAAAATAGACAAATAAAGGTAGATATATGCCAACTTGGCACCATCTCCTCATTTGTCTCACCATGCCAACATGCTCTAGTCTGATCTTGCTAGTTGGGACATGGGTTTCTACTCAACTCATCTACATCACGGTTCATCATGATACAAATGAGTAAATATGAATAAATACTCTTGTAAAATCAAAGCACATTGTGCAAAGTTTCCTTGAAAGCTTGTTGGGCTCCATCAACCACTTTAGTGGTTGATGATCAATGATGAGAGTAGATGGGTTACCAAATAGGTAACATTGGAAATATACTATCCATATTGTTGCCAAGCACTCTCCCGTATATGAACTATACTTTTCCTTTATTGAATTGTTGGAGTGACAAGCAAAGGCCACCACAAACTCCATCTCCTCATCATCATGTTGGGTGAGCATTGCTCCAAGCCCCAATGTACTCCAATAAGTGTGAACCTGAAATGGTCATCCTCTAATCAATGTCTTAAGAATAGGAGCAAATCTCAACCTCACCTTGAGCTCTATAAATCCTCTCTCCAACGCATCTCCCCAACACCACTCTTATGTAAGCTTGGTCAAATTTGTCAAGCCTTGGCAATGGCACTAAACCTCTAACATAACAATGATAGAAGTTTGTCAACCCAAAGAATGCTTGCATTCTACTTACATCCATAGGCCAAGGAATACATGCAATAACCTCCACCTTGGTATGCTAAACATCAAGTCTTGTAGGGTAGATAGTGGGACCCAAATACTCAACTTGCTCGTGGAAGAATCTATAGTTCCCAAGATGTCATTTGAGTCCATAAGATCTCAATCTCTCAAACACCTCCAACAAACATCTCTCATGCTCTTCCATAGTAGTGCTACTGACCAAAATGTCATCATTATAGCACCGAGAAAATCCAATCTGGCTAGGATCTTGTCCATGACCCTTTAGAACTCAACATGAGCATTCTTTAATCCAAATGGTAAGAACATCCATTGATATAATACATCCTTTTTGTGAGGATCAATAGCCCAAAATGTTATCTTGAACTTATCTTCCTTGCTAATCAACAATTAATGCTATCTTGTTCAAAGATCCAAAGTACTGAAGACCTTTGCATGCCCAATTGCATCAAAGATCTCATCTAGTTTAGGCATGGTAAACCAATCAGCCCTAGTCTATCAATCAATAGGACAATAAACTACATACATCTGATTATTTATGCAGTTGGTATGCATATCTTTCTTGGTTGGCATCATTGTAACTGATGCATATTCTCCATGTGAAATCTCTACCAAACTAGCCTAAAAAAGGTGTATACTCTGGCTCTAAATCAATACTCTCTCCATATCACTATATTTGTAGGGACGTCAAAAAATTGATGTATCACTAATAAGCTCTATCCAAATACAAGGTCCTTTTAGAGCACCCAAATCCTCCATACCAAAGGTAAAACAACTTGTGTAGCTCCTAAAGAACCTTCAAACTCTTTGTCGTTCTCCTCTCGTAAGCTTGGGTCCAAGATCTGGCTCCCAAATATCCTCTGTAGCTAATGTAGGAGTGGAAGACATATTGATTTCTTGTTACATTGGGCCCTTGGGAATAGAAGTGTCATGCTCCAAACCACTAGAGTTCCTAATCTCAATGTGGAAAACTCCCTTTGATATGGTTGCAAGCTCCATACGTCCTTTAATTGCATCCCAAGAAGACCAAGGGTGTAACCCAAGTAGACCACACTCACTTAGATGTACTCCAAGTAGACCAATCTCACTTGTAACCACTAGTTGTGTCCCAAGAATACCTTACCCACTCAGTCCATCATCCCCAGCATGTGCTTGAATTGTCTCAATAGGCATAGAGCTCACAAGTGTTCAAGTAGTGATACCTATCAAGTGCATCCTATGCTGCTTTGCCAAGCCAAGGCTCATAATCTAGGTCAAACAATTCAGGTCCATAGCTTGATGTGACAACCCAACAAGTATCACTTTTTCAATAATCAGTAAGTAAAGTTTGTTCCCATAGAGATATGATCCATAAATGGTCAAATAAAAAGTAAAAAAGTAACTATCAATTCCTCTTGAGTTCATCTTTAGTCTCTTAGGTAGAAACCACACCCAAAAGAGAGTAACAAGTGCTCAACAACAATTCTTGTCACAAATTATCACACCCATAATCACAATTCATTCAATTATTTCCAGACAAACTTTGATTGTGATGATTTAGTTCTCTTAAAGAAGGCTACTACACCATGAAATGACTTTGCTTCAAAATTGTATTCCATTGAAGGCATAACTTCCTCAATCAAAATTGCTTTGCATCAATCCCATACTGTGATCACAAATGCAAAATACTACCAACACTATAATTCCTCTCTAATTTGTCAAGACATTGCTTTGATTGCTATCCACTCAAGATCAAACACAAAAAATGAAATCAAAACTGTGGAATCCAACATTCAACAACATCCCACCTCACTAACTTGCACTTTGAATTCCTATAAACATTCACAAACACACACATAGGATTGATACTCAAAATTAAACTGAAATGACAAGCATTGAGTTACAACACTTTTCTTTACTCAACTTTAGAAATATGAATACTAAACAACAACTCATTGCAAATGCCTCCTTTAAATAGCCAAAGCACTTTGAAAATTATCTAACTAAAATACTATTTCTTAACAATCTTTAGATCAGAAATGGCAATCCACCCTTCATATCTATCAATTCAAATCTCAAATTGGTTATGAATCCAATCTGATGTCTTCCTCTACTTCAGCTTCTAAACCCAATGTAACTTCCTTGTATCTTGTACTTTGGCTCTATCCACAACTTCTATATCTCCTTTTACTTCTATCACCTCTTTCATCTAAACTGCAATGGAAGTCATGGGTAGTCTATCTACGTTCTTATTGTCCAACCCAATCTCTTCTAATGTCTTAGATAACTTATCCAAAGACACTTGCACTCCTACTTCACTTACATTGCATTAAGTGTCTACTTTCATGCTACTCCAAATCTCATCTAACTCTGATCTAATTAAATTTAGTCTAAGACAAACATTATCTCCTACTTCTAACATCTGATGATTCATTCTCTTTCTTAAGCAAATCAACAATCTATTCATGTTTGTGTTCTTCACTTTCTCTTCCTTGTCCCTTGCACTAATAGCTTCACTTGGTGCAATCTTTCTTATTCCAACTTAACTTCAATCATAGTACTAAACATCACTTTTACTCTCACAATCACTTCATTTTCTATCTCTGATTGACTCTTCTTTTCTCGCTCTCTTTCTACTTGCAACTCCTCTTGATACATTTGCAAAGCCACATCAAACTC
Source organism: Lunularia cruciata (assembly GCA_948567375.1). Classification (NCBI taxonomy): domain Eukaryota; kingdom Viridiplantae; phylum Streptophyta; class Marchantiopsida; order Lunulariales; family Lunulariaceae; genus Lunularia; species Lunularia cruciata. The sequence continues at coordinate 1,245,243 of OX419762.1, read as the reverse complement.
TACTTTCTACGCTTTCTTCTCCTTCACATATTGACCAAGTTGATCTTCTATGCTTCTGATCAAGCCTTGCAATTGTTCTTCTTCTTGATGTCTCGCAATCAGTTCTCTTTGCCACGCTTGATCTTTCTTTGCCACCTTTGACTTTCAACTCTCCAACTCTTGCTCCATTACCACAACAATGGCTTTCAAATGTATGGCTTTGACTTGTGCTTCATCAAATTTTGCATGCAACTTCTCAATCAACTTCTTTTGCATCTTCATCTCTTTAGATTGCTTGTCAATCTCCTCACCCCACTTCACAAAATCCTCATGTAGATTCTCAAAGCTCTTCATCCAAAGTACTATATCCACCCAAAGTACTTTGGCTTCCTCCTATTCTTGGGTTAGCTTCTTCTGCTTTGGCCGAGTTCTTTGACTTGTACTTGGCTTCTCTTTTTGACTCTTCTCTTAAAAACGGGTCTTGCAATACTACCTCATGCCTTGGGTCCAACCTCCTTGTCTTTCATGGCTATACTAGTGACACCAATTCTTTGGGTCAATTCTACTTCTTCATCTTTAGGATAGTCACATCCACTTTCTTCTACTATCTCACTTTGTCAAAGTGGTCATTGCTACTTTGGATTTGGTGGATGTATTGCTGCTCTTCTACATCTACTTCTCTTTGCAAACTTCTCTTTGGTGAAAGCAAGACACCATTTTTTGTCTTTTAGCTACACTCAATAAATTCAATCCAAGGTAAAGTTGTGTTGCAAAAGAAATAAAATATTGGGGTAGTGATTTGTCTCTCCGGTTCCAAACCATTTGCCATGTTTTTTGGTGAAAGCACTTTTCTCAATTCATTGGTTCTCTTGCAAACATTTCATGGAAGAACACCATATGGTGCTTCATTACATACATGGTTTGCTCGGGCTTGAAGATCTCAATCATCACCTTGACAATAATTTGCCTTATCAGGTCTTAATATGTATTCACTTTGTATCATTTTATGTATGCGGAGCACTAAAGGAGTTTTTTACTTCTATCGTCTCTTTTGCCAACTCTCCCTTCTCATAAAATGTGACCTTGAAGTCCTCACTAGCCTCCTTCCCCAGGACTAATCTCCAATCCGACTTTGTCCATCAAGCCAGATTGCCTTCCTTTCCTTCTTCTTCAAGACACTCCTCACAATTACTTATAGCTATTTCTACCATGAAACCTAGAAAACTCAAGTTCTAGTTCTAGGCCAAAAAGGTGATCTGCAGTCTACTCAAGACTTCAATCCGGGCTATGATGTCTATCCTCCAAATTGTAGGATTCCTCACTATGAGTAAGGAACTCTTCTTTCCACCCCTCATTGGCATCATGCAATCTCTAACTCTTTGTCTCTAAAAAATATCCCTTTCCTTGGATAAGAAATCCTCACTCCCTCTAGGTTCTTGAAAATGAAACTCTTGGTTGGCTTTGTAACATGCATTCCTTTGGGATGACTACTTAGGGGTACAAGATACTTGCATAACAAGATACTTGCATTTCAAAAATCCCTTGACAAAGTCTCAATCTTATAGTTCTTTGTTGCGTTGTCATTCCTCAATCACTCTTCACTTGATAATCACACATTTTGCATGCATTCCTCTTGTCACTATCAATTTTATCCCGCTCATGACTCAATCATTTTCTTGGTTGTACCTTCTTGATGGTTGTACCCAAAGGAAAGTTGTTACTCTACCTTTGCATCTATCACACCATTTGTAAAGTTGCACCTAGATTGCTTGGACTCTGGAGTAGTAGTGTTAGTTGTCAGGAGTATTTTGGTAGTTACTCATAGGCTACTTGTTGACGGTCAGATTCATGTTCACGGTATTGACTACATGGTGGGACCCATTGTCACTTAACACCATTTGCACCATTGGGTATGCTACCAGTAAGACCGTTAGGGTTTAAGACCTAGCAAGTCCAAGGGATATAATTTCAAAGTGCAACTCCAAAGAGCTCAATTCTCTATTGTTGAGCCTTCAAGTTAATGGCTATGGTGGACAGAGGCCAATGAACATCACTTGGATTCTCTTAGCTAGAGCAGATGTGGCTTGATTGTAATTAGTGCTCAATTGTTGGTAGATTATTGAATGACATATCAATTACTAATCTGATTGAGTGTAATATGAATTGTGTAAATGAATTGATTACATTAGAGAAGTGAGGTCAAAGAGAAATTGGGTGCAAGAATTGAGAGTGTTGGTGGTATCTCCAAGACTTGCTGATAATTGGTAGCTCAATTTGAGTTCTAATTTTCCCTAATGTATAGAAGTTCTTTTGATTAATATAGATTTGGTAGTGAGGCAGATGGTGTGTGGAAGTATTGGCCAAATTTTGAGCAAAGAGAAGCTATTTTCAAGCGGTAGTTGTGATTTTGAGCTTAGGAGGTGAAAGTAGTACCAATTTAGTGCAAGGCTCAAGTAGAGAGTTAGCAGAGGATTTGGTGGTCAACCAACTTTAGGGATTGACATCAGTTTTTATGTCAGATTTGGCCAGATTTGGAGGAGTTATGCTCATTGGCCAATTTTTGGAAGAGTTTTGCAAATTTGGAGGAGTTTTGCTAGATTTGGAGAGAGTTCAAAGTGGCAAGAAGAAAGGTCTCATTTCAACATTTAGAGGCTTTGAGGCATAGGGCTATGGGCTATGAGAGGCTATGAAGGCCTAGAAGGGCCAACAAGCTAGCATGAAGCTAGCTAGTTTAGAGTAGATTTTGGTCATTGTTTGGCAAAATCTGCCCACCTTGCTAGATTGTGCACAATAGGGTGACCCCTAGATCTCGAGTTCCTAGATTGGTGCTCTTGCTAATTGGTACACCTTCACTTGTTGTACTAGTGATTGTTCCATTGTTTCTATACACCTTTAGCTTTGGCTAGGAGAGACAGTTTGATCTCATTCTTGGTGATCCTAGTAGCTTAATAAGTAAATAACTCATGTTATTGTGGTACCCACATTTTGGTTTTTTTCAAAATTTGGAAGAAGAAGTGTATAGAGAAGTCTAATTGCGCTTGTATGGCCAAAGAAGGAAAAAAGAAGTGTCCTTGGGATGAAACCCAAGAACATGGCTTTGGGTCATAAGGTGAGGTTCTCGGAATTGCCTTATCAGCATACAACCCAAAGTAAGGAGTCTTCATATCGGGGGTGCTCAACCTGAGGTGAAGACAATGTTACAAATTTCCTTTGGGGCGAGACATTCAAGAAGGGACTGTTCAAAAATGGCGGTCATACGCGTGAAGGACACTTGACAGTGACAAGAGTTTGCAGGAGGTGTGATTTCTTGGTAGAAACTTGAATTGAAGAAAGACGAAGAAGGTACAACTCTATAAAAATTGGGCTAAAGACAAAGCAATGACAAGCAATTTTCCCTTGCCGTTAAGAAGTCATCTTGCAAGAGATCATGGGAAGGGAAGTAGAGTCAAAGGCGCGCTGGTGTGTAGAGAAGAAATCGAGAGAGTTAATCTAAGAATCAGTAGGAAGAATAGTCCCTAGCCTTGAGTGGAAGAGAGAAAGATGGGAGGAGGGAAGAAGAATTCTGAATTTGCAATGAGAAATCATGCAATTCAAAGGTTAGATGTGATTGCAAGAATTGAAGTCTTGAGCAGGCTTTGGATCACATTCTTGGCATGGAACTGGAATGTTAGCTTTCCAAGGTTCATGACTAAGATCATCGAGAGTAAGTGTCTTGATGGTCTTGAGGAAGAAGGGAAGAGAGGTTATCCGGCTCATTGGACAAAGTCGGATTGGAGGTTAGTACTCAGAAGAGAAGCAGGCACGGAGCAAGGTTCCACATTCTTGGGGAAGGGTGAAGTAGCTGAAGAAACCCAGGAGGTGAGAGATGCCTTCTCTTTGAAGTGCATGAAAAATGGTTACAAAGTAGAGAGCTATAAGGATCCTATCAAGAGAGGGATTGTGAGTGCTCTAATGGCGATTTTGAAGCTAGAGAAAACAACTTATGTGATGAAGCACCAAACGGTGTTCTTCAATAAGATGTTTGCAGGAGAGCCAATTAACTAAGTGAAGTGTCTTCATGGGAAGACGAGACAAATGGTGTGGAATTTGCGGGATAAGTCACCTCCACATTACATTGTGCTGTTTGCAGCCCATTTCTATCTGGAGCTGAACTTGCTCAAGGCAGTGGAGCACAATAGGATGGTGTCTCATTTCCATCCCAACTTAAGAAGAGATGTCGACACGGAGGAGCAGCAATTCATTCTTCAGATCAAGAGCGATGATGAGTACTACATGCAGACGGGGAAGAGTGTGCAATTGGAAGTGAGTACTCTAAAGTTGAAGAAGAGAAGTTGACAAGGAGAAGAAGAAGAAGTCAAGAAAGCAAGACCTTGGAAGGCTAAAGGGTAAACCCAAGGAAAGGAATGGTAGAAATTGCATTGTTGGAGGAAGAATCAGAAGGCAAAGCCAAGTGCAAGTCCAAAGACTTGGAAAGAGAAGAAGAAACCAAGTTCACACTGTAGAGTGGAGACACAAGTAGTGATAGCAATGATGGAAGGGAGATGGCATCGGTACCCAAGGAAGAGGAAGCCAAGATGGAGATGGAGGAGAAAAGTAACTCAAAATTGGAAGACAAAGTGCTAGAGCAAGAGGAGAAGAGAGTTACCATTCAAAGAAGAGTTTGTTCCAAAAAAAAGGCAAAGTGAGGAGCGTGGCTGAGTAAGGTAAGAGAAGAGGAGGATGGAAGTTTGGGAAGCAAAGCATCCATTCCTATAAGGTGACTGCGGCTTAGAAGGCGAGTGTCAAGTGAGAAAGAGGTGAAGAAGGAGATCACTCTGCAAGTCAAGGTAACTCTGAGTGAAGGAGTAGAGTACGTGTGGGAGGTTGTGTGCATGTTATTAGTAAAGTTAGAGCACAGGAAGAAGGAGATGCAATCAAAGTGTCTGGAGGTGAAGACTGTGTTGTAGGTGTTAGCAGGATTAGAAGAAGAGAACTCGGAGTTAAAGAAGAGTATAATCCAAGGTGAGGAGGAAAGAGAAGTACTATGAGTAGATGCAATAGTATAGAATCAAGTGATTGAGAACTTGGGGAAAGAAGTGAGGAATAGGGAGGAACTAATAGAGCAGAATGTTATAGCAAGGGAAAGACAAATAGCTGAGTATGAAATCTTGAAGCAGTAGTTTGTTGATTTGAGATTAGAAATTATCCATGCTATGGCAAGAGTAGCAGAGAAAGAGCAAGAGCTCAATAAGGTGATGGAGAGTGTAGAGGAGAAGAAGCAATTGTGGCAATGAGAGTTGACAATGAGGTATAGAGAGGAAGAAAGGTTGAGAGAGTTACTTTGCAATTAGGAGGAAAAGATTGTGCAAAAAAAGAAGGAGAAGGAAGTTGTGAAAGTTGAGTTTGAAGCAGAATTGGCAATGTATAGAGAAGATTGGCGTGCAGATCAAGAACAGGAGAGGAAAATGAGATTGGAGCCATTGAAGGAGATTGTGCTCAAGATGAATGTGATGCTAAGTATAGAGGCCAGCATGCGCATTGAAGAAACACGACTGCACAAGTTGAAGTTGTTGGTGCAAGAGACGAGGAGGAGAAATGCAAAGGACAAAGACTTGAATGCCTTACTCATTAGTCTAAGAACTCATGTAGATAGAAAGATATTGGAGGTAGAAGACAATATCACAATCATGTTAGACTTAGTAAAATTAGAGATAGATAAACTTTGGAAGGATGTCAGAGCAAAACCCAAAGTAGATAACATAGGAGTGCAAATGTCTTTGGAGTTACCATTGGAGACATTAGAGAAGAGTGGGTCAGGGGATAAGGAGTTAGATAGATTACCCACTAGTGGAATTTCAGATGAAGAAAGAGAACTATTAGATTTGGTAGAGGAATTAGGAGTTATGAAACCCGAGGACAGGGTAGTAGTGAGTGAAATTACTTTGGGATTGGGTTTGAAAGCCAAGGAAGAAGTAGACATCGGATCGGATTAGTAACAGATTTGAGATTTGAAGAGTCAGATATGAAGAGATGCATTGTCATTTCGGATCTACAAGTTAGAAGAGTTATTGTAGAACGGTATTTTTGTTAGAACTATTGTTTGCTTCACAATTTAAGAGTGACATTTGCAGTCATATGTTGTTCAGTGCTCATTATTTCTAAGAATAGATAAAGCAAAGTGCTATGAAGCAGTGCTCATTGCTTGAGATTGATTTCGAGTATCAATTTTGTGATTGTGTTTGTGAAAGTCTGGAGAAATTTGAAGTGCAAGTTAGTGTGCTTTTTGGATGTTGGATTCCGCAACCTTGATCTTCATTCTGTGTGTTTGATCCTGAGTGAAGTGAAATCGGAGTAATGCCTTGATAGATCTGAGAGGAATTGTAGTGTTGGTAGTATTCTGCATTTGTGAGTGCAGCATGAAGTTGATGTGAAGCAATTTCAATCGAGGAAGTTGTGCCTTCAGTGGAGGAGTGGAACACAATTCTGAGGTAAAGTTGTTTTACAATGAAGTACCATTTTCGGGAGAGCATGAATTATCACAATCAAGATTGTTTGGAAAGAATTGAAGGTGCTGTGATTAAGAAGTGTTAATTTGTGACGAAATTGCAAGTCAATGCTTGTTACTCTCTTCTGGGTGTGGTTTCTACCTAAGAGATTAAAGATGAAGCCAAGAAGAACTACATTGTGACATTTGACTTCATATTTGGACATTTCTGACCAATATCTCTACATGAACTAACTTTACTTACTTGATTACCGCACAATTGATATTTGCTGGGTTGTCACAATTATGTCAAATGCTAAATGGTGGTAGAGTCAGTCCAATGTTGATTTATGAGATGAAGGGTTTTTGTTTAGATTTCTTGTGATAAGATCTCCTCCATTCTCTATTTCCTATTTGTGCACCATGTTTGTGTGATGTGCCTTGACTTTAGAGCATTGGTGCTCTTGTGTGCTCTTGGTAGTGAGGTTGGAGTGATGACTAATCAAACTACCTATATTTCTCTTTGTTGAGATAGGAAATGATGACTTGCAGATCGTGAGAGTGCGTGCTATGATGGTAGGTTACAAGTTTCCCTTTTCATAGTGTAGTTGTTGTAGTTAGAGCTACATTAGTTGGTGATATTCAGTTGGTGGTGTTGGCACTTGGAGGTGTTGGCACTTGGTGTTGATTTTTTGGTGGGATACTATAATACCAAGAGCTAGCCATATGATCTAGATGTGAAATTTGGTTTGGTAACATCTAGAATGATGTTATACATGATGGTCAAAATAGATAAGATAGAAGTATCACCAAAAGAGTACTTCTACTAATAGGGCAGAACCGAAATAGACTTGAGAACCTTAAAACCAATAGCTAGACATATGATTTAAAGGTAAGAAATGGTTTGGTAACATCTGGAAGGATGTTACACATGATGGAATAAACAGATCAGAAAGAGGTATCACCAAAAGGGGCCTTCAACTAATAGAGTAGGAACCGAAATATCCCTAAAATCTTTGAAGGCAATTTTGGAGGCCTAAACTGATGAATTAGGCCTCAAAAATGTGCAGATTCCCCCCCCAATAGAGGAAAGGCTGTCCTGCCCTCCCCCCTGCTTTGTCTCGTTGAGAGCTTTCCAATGGTACCTTATGTGATTTGGAGATTCCTGCAGGAAGATTCCCTAAAAGATTGCCTCCAGTCAAAGCTTGTTTGACTAACCAGATAGGACCTAGACCAGACATGTCACCCATCCAAGTAAGTAATCCAAGGGTGGAGCTTGTTGACATGTCACCTATCTATGTCCCTAATCCTATGGTGGAGCTTCCTTGGAGGAGATCCTCTTTGTCTATATAATAAAGAGAAGGTGCTCCTTTGGGGCATCAAATGTTTGAGTGTGCAATCTATGTTTTCTCTCTTCTCTTGTCCTTGGAGTATTACAATGGTATCAAAGCAAGTGTTTAGTCCAAGAGAGTGGATCACCCCTCTTGGAATAGTAAGAACTATTGAAATTGAGTAATTTGAGGTGGAGAACATAGAGTAATTGCTAGACTTAGGAAGGACTTTAGAGAGTGGATGAGATGGATGCACCAAGAGGAAAATTTCCCGCACCAAGCTTTCCATTCTCAAACCCATTCCACATCAAGGTTATGTACATCCAGCGTGAGCAAATGAGGGTATCGCTAGTTTATCACTTTGGTGCAGAATTCATGGACAGAGTGATGAACTCACCAAACCCTTTGATTCTACATGTGGTGATATATGACAGAGAGTGGGATTTGACAATCTACATTCTATTATGATAACATTTCGGATATGAATATCCGAAATCCTCTTTCTTTCAACACTCAAGTAGAAATCCGTTATGTAGTGAGACCGAAAGTGATGTTTAGAGATTTTGTGGTTAGGAATTTTGGTGAGGAGTATTATCAACAAGAGATTGCTTCTGAGGTCCCAATGGTAGTTTTGATAGTTTGTGCACCTTCTAGAGTGATTATATTAACTCTGTATTGAAGTAGACATTAGCAATTGAGTGTTGCAGGAACCATGGATCCGCAATTGCAAGAGCTGGTGCAAGGAATGCAAAGGATGTTGAATGAATTTTGAGAGATTAAGATGACCATGGAGACATTACAAAGTCAAGTGCAGATCCTCAGGAATGATCAAGCCATGCAAGAAGAAGAGCCGTCTCAAAACCCAATACCTGTGACTGAAGTACTTGGAGAGGCACCCGTGCCTACGAACCCTATCAACGATGAATCCACATTGCTACTCCAAATGAAGAAGACCTGCAATATCGAGCCTTACAAGGGGCAGTGTATGATGGGAGGAGTGGAAAATTGGATCTCAAGAATGAATCAATATTTCTGATTTTTCTCAACAAAGATCACAGAGCATGTTGCAGGCGTGTTTGCATATGGGTACTTGACCAATAAAGCCCTCACATGGTATGATGCTTGGGAATGATCCATGTTGGCAAAGAGAAGGGAGGTCACATGGACAGCAATGCAAGGACTGCTGAAGAATTTCCAATCGGTGGACTCTGTGCAAATGGCTCAAACCCGACTATGGGGATTGAGACAAAAGAATAGCATACAAGAGTATGTGGAGGCATTTTTGGATCTACAAGTTGCAATTACCAACATGAGTCCAGTAGAGGCTCTCGACACTTTCAAACAAGGGTTGAAAGAGCAGATTTGCCAAGAAGTCATGGTGCAAAATCCTTGCACAATATTTGAAGCCATTGCTTGTGCATAAAGAATAGCAGGAGCATTAGATGGAGGTGAAGGAGTAGTTCCACCTCAACATTATTGGGCAGAAATGCCACACATGGGTGGACCAGTACCGACGGAATTGGGTAACCTTTGATTCCAAGATCAAGGAGCACAACCGCTTCAAGGAGAGCGGGGACGGGTAGAAGAACAAAGGATGGAGTCCCACGAGGAGAAGGGACTCAAGGAGAACAACGCCATTGTTATAATTGTGGCCGTATTGGGCACATATCTACCAACTGTTGCACTAGTTTCCCTAGAGGCCCTCAGCCTTCGTACAGGCAATCTTTGAACAACATGGAGAGGCACAATGAAGAGGAGGAGGTGGAAATCACTTTGGAAAACAAAGATCGCCAGTAAATGTACCTTGCAGCCTTACTGGCTCAATAAGGAAGCAGAGAAGCGAGGGAAGGAAGAAGAATAATGTGCAAAGATCCCGAAAGGCAATTTCACAATTGATTGTCGTGAATGGAATCCTAGAAGGAAAATCAAGTGAGAGTAGTAATAGATCCGGGAGCAACAAAGAATTTCTTATCTTGCTCTATTGCAATAAGATAAGGAATAGATATAGAGAGAGATGGGAGTGAAGAAGTAGAGTTACCTAATGGGCAAACAGAGAGGATTGAATCATTACCTAGACGGGTAACTCTCTCTGTAGGAGAATATTAGGAAGCAATTGAGTGGGGAGTGATACAATTAGCTCATTATGATACAATTTTAGGCATGCCATGGATGGAGCAGTACAACCCTATGGTGGATTGGAGGGAGAAAGTAGTGACAACCCACCAATGGTCAATCATGGGGTTAAAGAAAAATCACACAGATAGAAATTGCCTCTATATGTCATAGGGATGGCAACTATCTGTAAGACCGATATATGTTTTATGGGTCTAATAAGAGAAGTCCAGAGTGCACAACTCAATGGACAAATTCCTGAGAAATTGAAAAATGTGGTGGATGAGTTTCAAGATGTCTTTTTTGATGATCTACCCTCAAGATTACCACCAAAAAGGCAAGTAGATCATAAAATTGAGACACTCCCGGGGAAGACACCTCCTTGTAAGGCCCCATATCGCCTATCACCTCATGAGTTGGAGGAGTGTAAGACTCAAATTGAGGAGATGCTGCAGAAAGGGTTCATCCAACCTAGCGTATCACCATATGGGGCCCCTGTCTTGTTTGTGAAGAAGAAGGATGGTACAATGCGCATGTGCATTGACTATCAAGGTCTCAATCAGCAAACAGTGAAGAACAAATACCACTTACCTCGCATGGATGACCTGTTTGATCAACTCCATGGAGCAAGATACTTCACCAAACTGGACTTGCGGAGCGGTTACAATCAAATCAGAATTGTAGAGGAGGATGTGTACAAAACTGCCTTTCAAACCAAGTATTGCCACTTTGAGTATCTTGTGATGCCTTTTGGCCTCACCAATGCACCTGCCACTTTCATAAGTCTAATGAATGACATATTTCGTCCATACTTGGATAAGTCTATTATCGTCTTCTTGGATGATATTTTAGTATATAGTAGCACAATGACAGAACACAAACAACATCTATGAGAGGTCCTCCAGATTCTAAGACAGATCAATTGTATGCCAAAATCTCAAAGTGTGAGTTTGGCAAGTTTGAAGTAGACTAGTTGGGGCATAGAGTAAGTGTAGAGTGCATTCAAGTATTGACAGAAAAAATAGAGGTCATTCAAAAATGGAGTGCCCCAAAAGATCAGACTCAACTTAAGAGCATCTTGGGGTTGACGGGATTCTATCATAGATTTGTCAAGGACTTCTCCAAGGTTGCATAGCCTTTAACGACACTACTTGGCAAGGGGAAGAAGTGGACATGGGGAACTGTACAAGAGTTGGCCTTTCAAGAATTGAAGGCCACCTTGCTACATGCACCAATCTTGAAGTGGTATGACCCAAAACGTCCAATCAAATTGGCTACAGATGCATCAGGCGTAGCAATAGGAGCAACCCTACAACAAGAGTGGCATGACGGATGGCATCCAATTGCATATTTCTCTCAAAAGTTGTTACCGGCAGAGCGCAACTACCACACCACAAAACAAGAAGAGTTGGCTATCATTCTAGCAACCAAGCATTGGAAGCACTATTTGGGCAAGAAGGCATTTGTAGTAGAGACAGACCATAAATCTCTAGTCTACCTTGAGATGCAGAAGGATCTAGCTCATTGCCAAATTTGGTGGGTAGAGTGGCAACAACGCTTCAACATGACAATCACCTATGTGGAAGGTAAGAAGCCACTTGCAGATGCATTCACCCGCATGCCAATGGCAAACAACTTGGTGGCAGAGGTTAAGATTAACCCTGAATTCTGGCCAGAGATTTTGGCTGCTACAAAAACCAATCGATAGATTGTAGAAGCGCAATCATCCAAATGTGTCACCAGCACCCAAGGACTCACCTTTTGGGATGGCAGATTATGGATCCAAAATGTCCCAGAATTACGCACCACCATTAAAGTGGAATGTCATGATTCGGCCATTGCAGCTCATGTCGGAGTGGACAAGACCTTGGATGCAGTCAAGCGCCATTACTATTGGCCCAAGATGAGCAACAACGTGATGGACTATGTGCGTAGCTACCTACTTTGTCAACAAAACAAAGCTTCAAATCAAGCTCCTGCATGGCTCCTTCAACCTCTCCCCACTTCGACCCAATGTTGGGAACAAGTGAGTATGGATCTCGTCTATGAATTACCCAAGACCACCTCAGGGTTTGACTCCATCGTGGTCTTTGTGGACCGGCTCAGCAAAATGATTCATATACGTCCTACCACCAAGGAGGTGACCGCTCCACAACTAGCTCAATTATACTTAGATGCAGTCTTGGCTCACCATGGCTTGTCTAGAGTACTCATCACCAATAGAGGCACCCAATTCACCAGTTTGTTTTGGCAAACACTCTTTGGTTTCTTCAAAACCAAGTTGGCCATGTCCACAACTTACCACCCACAAACAGATGGCCAAACAGAGTGGGCTAATCGCACAATTGAAGACATGTTACGCGGCTTCACCTTAGAAGAGCAAGAGCGGTAGGACACTCTACTCCCATTGGTGGAATTTGCTTACAACAATTTAGTGAATGCATCCACCCAAGTCACTCCGTTCTTCCTCATGTATGGTGAGCATCCCTTCACACCTTCTAGCTTGATGAAGATCTGTCCAGTGGCTACCAAGGTCGATGCAATCAACACATTTGTTTCTAGAATCCAACAAGGTGTGGAGAGCACCAAGCATAGATTACAAATTGCACAAAATTAACAAAAGCAGTATGTTGATGCACACCATAGGCACATGGAGTTCAATGCTGGTGATCAAGTATAGCTATCGACAACCAACCTCACATTAGTTGGACCTTGTAAGCTCAAACCTTGTTTTATTGGGCCTTTCTCGATTCTTTGTTGCATCGGCGTTGTGGCCTATCACCTTGAGCTACCACCACACATGAAGATCCATCCAGTGTTCCATGTCTCCCTACTATGCAGATATGCTCCGCGATCAGGCCAAGGTCATTCTACACAAGACATTCAACCTTGTCCGACACTCATTGATGGCACAAAGGAATATGAAGTGGAACGGATTCTCCAAAAACACATGCGTGGTACTTGCCATCTGCGGATGGACTATCTAGTAAAATGGAAAGGTTACCCCCTCTATGAAGCAACCTGGGAGCATGCTGCCAATTTGGCACATGCATTGGTGTTGGTGCAAGCATTTGAGCAACAATTGCACAACGAGGATGTTACGTCTTAAAAGAAGGGAGGTCTGTAATACCAAGAGCTAGTCATATGATCTAGATGTGAAATTTGGTTTGGTAACATCTAGAATGATGTTATACATGATTGTCAAAATAGATAAGATAGAAGTATCACCAAAAGAGTACTTCTACTAATAGGGCAGAAACCAAAATAGACTTGAGAACCTTAAAACCAATAGCTAAACATATGATTTAAAGGTGAGAATTGGTTTGGTAACATCTGGAAGGATGTTACACATGATGGAATAAACAAATCAGAAAGAGATATCACCAAAAGGAGACTTCTACTTATAGAGTAGGAACAGAAATATGCCTGAAATCTTTGAAGGCAATTTCAAAGGCCTAAACGGATGAATTAGGCCTTGAAAATGTGTCGATCCCCCCAAGTAGAGGGAAGGTTGGCCTTCCCTCCCCTCTACTTTGTCTCATTGAGAGCTTTCCAATGGTACCTTACTCACATGATTTTGAGATTCATACAAGAAGATTCTCTAAAAGATTCCTTCCGGTCAAAGCTTGTTTGACCAACCAGATAGGACCTAGACTAGATATGTCACCCATCCAAGTAAGTAATCCAAGGGTGGAGCTTGCTGACATGTCACCTATCTGTATCCCTAATCCTATGGTGGAGCTTCCTTGGAGGAGATCCTCTTTGTCTATATAATAAAGAGAAGGTGCTCCTTTGGGGCATCAAATGTTTGAGTGTGCAATCTATGTTTTCTCTCTTCTCTTGTCCTTGGAGTATTATAGATACTTGTGGTGGTTCAGATTGCGGATTGCAATTCTTGGTTACTTTGTCATGATGGGGTTCTTTGGGGATTTTGGAAGAGATAATGATGCAATATGCAATTGGTTTACTCAGAGTGGTGCTCGTATTTCAAGTCCTAATGAAGGAGGAGATTGACTCTAAGTCAAAGTTTGACACATGAGCTTATTCAATTGAGAGTGCACTTGGTGTGTTTGCATCATTATTGTGGGATATGGATGACATTTATGGGGCCTCCAAAGGTCCCAAGTGTTACTCTAGTACAGTGGGTACCATTGAGTTGGATGATTTCATCCATGAGTTTGATAGTTGGTGTGATCCGCAATAGATGCTGAACCTAACTTTGTTCATAATCCTTCATGGCATTAAAGGGGTTATTTCAAAATTTGGAAGGGGTTATTTCTGCCGATGGATGAGTACCATGAGTTCAAGAGATCTCACTTGGAAGAGATTGAGCAATGGAGATAGTATTGGTCTCCAAACTATGTCTCCATTACTCCACGCTTAGTTTCTAAGGGTAGATTAGTAGATTATGAGTTATAGCTCTAGTAGAGTTAATGGATCTCTTGAAGATGGTGCTATTATAAGTGGTGGTACTACTATAGGAGGTGGTGTAGTATTGGGGTTTAACTACATGGTGGAGCTCTTCTAGTGTTTGAGATAGAATTACTATGGAGTGCGGATTAACAAGCTAAGAAGCTTGTAGGAGTTCTAGCAGAAAGCTAGAGAGAGCCTACACAAGGCATACACTTGCATGAGATGGCTAATCAATTTACTTAGGGAGTTACTATGGCCCAAGTAGTCTAGTTTTGGTATGGGATATTGGACAAGGAGTTGTGATGTAGAGTTCATGATGCTCTATTGCTACAAGCTACTTTGCCTACTTGGCAATGGTCTTTTGGTTTTGCTGAGCATATTGAGCTTAACATGGTGGAGAAGAGGGTGGTGACATCTATATTTGGTAGGGAGACCTCATCCATAGTTGTTACTTCTTCTAGAGTGCAGCAAAGTGCACCATGCTATGTTTGTGTCCGAGGACAAGGTGGACAACCTAGATCCTATGGAGTGAGTGGAGGGCCTAGTGTGGCCTGTAACACTATGCATATGTGTGCCTTTCTGATATTTAGCTTAGTATTACAGTACTTGATAGATATTATTTATATAGAGATAAAGGATGGTTCTACATTAGTCATGATTAGCCAAAGTTAGTCATAGCTAAGATAGAGGAGACCTTAATTTAGAGGAAGTGAAAAAGATGAGCACCACTATTTTGGATTCTAGTGTGTTGACTTGGTATTATTCTTAGGTGTTTGGCTTTGAGGAAAGAGTTGAGAACTCTTAGGCCCGCAAGCCTTTTTGTTTTGGATTCTTCTTGAGTCCAAAGATAGCCCATGTGAAGAAATCCTTGACTTAGTGACAAGATAAGACCATATGCTTAGGAGAATATTCCCATGAGTATGGATATTCCTTTAGCTTTTTGACTTTATTTGATTTTTAGCCTAGTAACTTGAGTTACTCAAGTAATTAGTAACCTTGGTGAGTAACTATTTTGCAAGTGTATAAAATAAGGGTGAAGAGGTAATCATCATCTTTTCATTTACAACTATCTCTCTCTCATTGAGTTCTCTAGTGAGCAATGGCTTGAGTCTTGGAGTGTTAGCCTTAAAAGAGTATGATAGAGTTGGTGTAATATTCTGAGGATGAGAGAAGAGAGAAAACACAATTTACACACTCAACATTTGATGCCCCAAAGGAGCACTTACTCTTTATTATATAGACAAAGAGGATCCCCTCCAAGGAAGCTCCACCATAGGATTAGGCAAACAGATAGGTGACATGTCATCAAGCTCCACCCTTGGGTTACTTACTTGGATTGGTCCTATCTGGTTGGTCAAACAAGCTTTGACTAGAGGGAATCTTTAGAGAATATTCTTGTAGGAGTCTCCGAATCACGTAAGGTACCATTGGAAAGCTCTCGACAAGACAAACCAAAGAGAGGGAAGGTCAACCTTCCTTCAATTTGGGAGGGGGAGGGAATTTGCACATTTTCAAGGCCTAATTCATCCGTTTAGGCCTCCAAAATTGCCTTTAAAGATTTCAGGCATATTTTGATTTCTACTCTATTTGTAAAAGTCCCCTTTTGGTGATACCTCTTTCTGATCTGTTTAGTCCATTATGTGTTACATCCATCCAGATGTTACAAACCAATTCTCACCTTTAAATCATATGTCTAGCTATTGGTTCTAAGGTTCTCAAGTCTATTTTGGTTTCTGCTCTATTAGTAGAAGTACTCTTTTTGTGATACTTTTATCTGATCTATTTTGACCATCATGTTTAATATCATTCTAGATATTACCAAACCAAATTTCACATCTAGATCATATGGCTAGCTTGTGGTTTTACAGTTGGGGTTCTTTGCCTTCTTAGTCCATGATGCACTACCATAATAGCCATAAGAGGTTCATCTTGAGTGAGAGACAAGCCGGATCACAAACCAAACCCTTAACTTCATTTTTGGGTGAATAGTAGCTAGTGAGTGGTGGTGTTGTTTGTTGGACTTGTGGTGGACCTCATCACAAGAGAGAGTGCACTCAAGGTAGTGGACTTGATACCTTTGGTGCATCATAGCCAACATAGAGACAATGTGAGCATTCCCATAGATTTGGTTACACCAATGACCAATGTTTTGACTTACACCTGGAGTTACGGAGTGGTAGAGCTGCTATGGTAGGTGGTAGAGGAGGAGTCATGGTCATGGACTCATGGAGGACAAGGTGGTAGAGGATCCACACCAAGTAGGCAACTTCTAGAGAAGCTTCCTGGTTAACTTGGCTTGCACTCCAAGAAAGCGGCTCAAGGAAGCTTCTTGAGAAGCTTCAAGGGTCTTGTATGCTACCTATAAATACCAAAGCCGAAGCTCATGCTAGGCATTTGGAGTTTTCCCTCATTCAAGTGTCCCAATGTGAGTTTCCATTATCCTATTTCTCTCCTCAATTTTGGTCTTTTACATTGGTATCAGAGCAAGAATGGGATGGATGGAATTTATGGACCACCAAATCCACTTCCGCCAAACCATTAGGACTTTCATGCCCAGATGTTACCAAAGCATCATTTCACACAATTCATCACCTCACACTTTGGGCAATATTTTCTACATATGATCACCGTGTCAGAGGAACCGTTGATACTTCCAGTTGTAACTTATGGAGAATGGTGGACGTGTTGTATCTATGTGTTAATCAATTAGATAAATTGAGGGTAGTGGAATAGAGTAGTAGCAATGGCGGCAATATCGGATGTTATCCATGCAATGCAACAACAAATCAAGCATCTTACTCGATTTTTGGGTGAACAAGACCAGCAACGACAAGAACAGATAGACAGAACGCCAGCTAGAGATGGACAAGATTGCATTTGATTTCCGAAACCCAAGGTGTTTGAAGGCTAGAATCTTCCAAGCATAGTGGAGAATTTTGTGTTTGACTACGAATGTTACTTTGAAGCCACCAATCTTCAAGACAAGCGGAAACAAATTGTCTTGGCTTCTAGCCAATTGGATGGCGTGGCAAAACTTTGGTGGCGATTCTGAGTAGAAAGAGCTGAATGACAAATTGTTACTCTGATTTTGACATGGGCAAAATTCAAAGATGCAATAGTTGGTCACTTTCAAACTATAAATGCCACCCGAGCCGCACGAGATAAATTGGCGAAGTTGAGATATCCAAGAAGGTGAAGTTCTGGATCGATTTGTGCAAGGATTGAAGTCATGAACCAAATTGGAGGTGACCATGCAGGAGCCACAAAACGTAGAAGAAGCCATGCAATTGGCTGAGCGTTTTGATTCCTTGGTTGTGACAACTTGGTCTCGACCTTGATCTACACAAAGCCTACCAGTACACTACGCACGAGTGGAAGAACCGGTACTAATGGAGATTGATGCTATCCAACAAAGACCACTTGGCACCACACCAACGCCAATGGTGGTTGCCCAACATAACACGAGATGTTCAAGACTTTGTTCGATCATGTGAGAGTTGCCAACGTAACAAGGCTAGCAACCAAAAGTCAAGTGGACTCCTTCAACCACTTGCCATTCCATCCACTTACTAGGAGCATGTGAGCTTGGATCTCATCACATCCTTGCCAAAGACAAAACAAGGACACATTGCAATTGTGGTGTTTGTGGATAAGCTTAGTAAGCAAATCCACTTGGCACGAACCTGTGGTACCATGGATGCTCCAACCTTAGCGCAAATCTACTTTGACAATGTCTTCAAGCATCATAGGATGCCATGTGTACTCATCTCCGACCGTGATCCTCGATTTACCAAGAAGTTTTGGCAAGCACTCTTCTAGATACTTGGTACCAAGCTTGCTTTGTCCACGGCCTATCATCCTCAAACTGATGGACAAACCAAACGTGCAAATCATACATTGGAGGATATGTTGCGGGCCTTTGTCAATGTCCACCATACCAACTGGGATGAATGTCTTGCAGGAATTATTGTAGTTATAGTTTGGAATTGTTGTAGTTATTTCTACAACAATTCTAAATAGGCAAGCACAGGATTTTCTCCCTTCTTTCTCAATTTTGGCCAAGATCCGCTTGTTCCAGATTCTCTTCTTTCTCCCTCTCCCTCTCAAGTTCCTCATACTTCCATATTCTTGACCACTATATCCCAATCTCTCCAACAAGCCAATTCTCACCTCCTTGTTGCTCAGAATCGCCAAAACCAATATGTGGACCACCATTGTCATGGTCTCACCTTTGAAGTTGGTGATAAAGTCATGCTATCCTCTAGTAACCTCCCTCTCCCACTTGATACCCAAGTTTGTAAACTTGCCTCTAATTGGATAGGACCCTTTGATATCACCCACATTGTCTCTCTTGTTGCTTATCGACTTGCCTTGCCTTGTCACATGCGTATCCATCATGTCTTTCATATTTCCAAGTTGAAACCCTTCGTTCCTAACGCCTCTTCCTTTTCCTCTCAAGTCCAACCTCCGCCTCTTCCTGTCCCTATCAATGATCATGAGGAGTACAAAGTTGATTGTATCCTTGCATTTCACCATATTCAACAAGGCCGTTGCCAACATATGGAGTACAAGGTCCTTTGGAAAGGGTACCCCCTTCATGATGCCACATGTGAATCTCATTCTCACCTCTAGAATGCACAGACGGCCATCAAGGAATTTGAAACTTCACTGGCGACAAGG
Organism: Lunularia cruciata; assembly: GCA_948567375.1. Lineage (NCBI taxonomy): Eukaryota > Viridiplantae > Streptophyta > Marchantiopsida > Lunulariales > Lunulariaceae > Lunularia > Lunularia cruciata. The sequence goes on along the minus strand of OX419762.1, from coordinate 1,226,265 downwards.
ACGTCACTAACTAGTGGCGGAGGAATATGTAACAATATGGAGTTTAGCGACAAAGTTAGTCGAGCTTATGAAGTAGAGAATAAGACAAAATAGCCTAGAATATTCTAGAAGCATCTAAGAAGCTTCTTGGGAAGCTTCCCAACTAGTTAACTTGCACCCTAAGCAGGTAGCTTCTAGAAGCTTCTAACTAGCTTGGCTTGCACTCCAAGAAAGCGGCTCAAGGAAGCTTCTTGAGAAGCTTCAAGGGTATTGTATGCTACCTATAAATACCAAAGCCAAAGCTCATGCTAGGCATTCGGAGTTTTCACTCATTCAAGTGTCCCAATGTGAGTTTCCATTCTCCTATTTCTCTCCTTGGTTTTGGTCTTTTACAAGTGCAGTACGTGCTCCAAAGCCTAAAGGAGCATTAGTGGAGTTGGAACCATAGAGAGGAGAGGCTGGTAGACATGTCAAACTTCCCCAATCTTTTACACTCTCTAGGGCACTATAGACAACATCCATGGCTCCTAGACGTCTTAGTGCAAGTATGGTAGGTGGTGATGAGATGCATGATGGACTACCTACTAGTCAACTACCTACTACTTCATAGACTAAGTCTAGCATGACATTGGGAGCGGCTTAATTGATTATGCGCTTTTCATTATTCTCAGCCAATGACATGTGTATATTGGGAGTTGACACAACCTTAGTGTTTTGGTTGGCTACCATGCTTTGTGACAGTAAGGATGATGTGATTCCTACTACTAGATCAGAGGTGGTTGATAGTGGAGTTGACTTGGTTGAGGAGCATGGGATCCACTCAACAACTAGTGGTTTATGGCAAACAACAATGGTTAGATTGGAAGGGTTACCAACTAGACCGGCCTTTGAGCGAGCACGGTTTACATCTAGAGTTGTCCTATTGGATAACCAAAGGAGGACTTTCTGTTTGGTGAGACTCTCAAGGAAGGTCTATACACCACATAAGGTCTTACTAGACTCTAGTGTGCAGCCCTTTATGTTGGGGAAGGCTGCAATTGTTTGTCTAGAGTAACAAAAGACCAATGTGGAGAGGTGTCCATTTCAGATCCGAACATTTCTAGGTGGTAGTTCTACACAATACATCACATGTGGAAGCTTGTTCTTCAGATTCAGCCTGGTCTTCTGATTGATAGCTTTGTGGTGAGAGCTTGGGTCATTGCAACAATGGCTGAGTCATATGATATGTTAGTTAACGAAGCAATGTTATACCCCATGGGTTTCAATATTGAATATTGGGAGGAGACAACCTCCTATAGACCCGGTTGGCAATTAGGTGAGGGAAAATTATGTTGCCTATCTATAGGCATTTAGTAGTGGTAGTCTTGGCTCACTATAGTCTGGGACCATGGCATCATCAATTCCAGCTTTTAGTGGTTTTGTTACTTGGCCTGGTGATTGATTAGAGGGGAATGCCCATGTAGAGTATACTCTAGTACCAAAGAAGATCATTTGGATTTGGAGTATGAGTAGGATCATTCTATCTATCTTGGATATTCCTTTGCAGAGTTCGAAGGAAGCATTACAATAGCATGTAGATCAATTGGTGCAATAGGCTTGGAATGGAGCCTTTGTACCACTAGGTGACCAATGTAAGAATGAGCCTCTAAAGTCAATTACCTTGACACCTCTGGATGATGTTTCACAGTCAAAGGTAAAGGTCCAACAAAGTCTAAACTCCAACGGTAACCCAATCCCGTGATAGGTAATGGGTGTAACTGTGGCGTTGGAGCATTGAATGATGCTCTAACTCAATCACAAAACCACACATTTGGCAGCAGACTATTACACCTTGGTGTGCATATCATATCACCAATAATGACTATGGAGTAAGCTATATGTACACTTTACTCCAAAATGTCCTAGCTTCTCATTTGAGTCACCATGCCAACATACTCCAGTCTGATCTTTTTGGCTAGGACATGGGTTTCTACTCAGCCCATCTGCATCATGGCTCACCACTCTTGGTCTATGAATAACCATGAAATCATACTCTTGTAAAATCAAAGCCTATCATACAAGCTTTCCTTGAAGCTTGTTGGACTCTATCAACCACTTCAATGGCTAATGATCAATAATGAGAGTGAAGGGGTTACCAAATAGGTTACATTGGAAATGTGCTACTGCCCAAACTACTACCAAGCACTCTCCCTCAAATGAACTATACTTCATCTCTGCTGAATTGTTGGAGCGACTAGCATATGCCACTACAAACTCCTTCCCGCCATGATTATATTGAGTGAACATGGATCCAAGCCCCAACATACTCCAATCAATATGAACCTAAAATGGTCGTCCTTTGATTGGTCTCCTCAAAATAGGAGCAAATGTCAACCTCTCCTTGAGCTCTACAAAGCTGTCTCATGCTCATCTCCACAACACCACTCTTGTGTAAGCTTGGTCATCTTTGTCAAGGCCTTGGCAATGGCACTAAATCCTCTAACATAGCAGTGATAGAAGTTTTCCAACCCAAGGAGTGCTTGCACCTTGCTCACATTTGTAGGCCAAGGAATACATGCAATAGCTTCCACCTTGGTCTGTTGAACACCAAGTCCTCTAGAGTAGATAGTGTGACCCAAATACTCAACCTGCTCATGGAAGAACTTACACTTCCAAGATGTAATTTGAGTCCATGAGATCTCAAACAACTCCAACAACTCTCTCTCATGCTCCTCCACAATAGTGCTATAGACCAAAATGCCATCAATATAGCACTGAGAAAAATCCAATCTAGCTAGGATCCTATCCATGATCCTATGAAACTTAGCAAGAGTGTTCTTTAACCCAAATGGTAACAACTTCTACTCATATAACACATCCTTGCCATGAGGATCAATAGCCCAAAATGATGTCTTGGACTTATCCTCCTCCTTGATTGGCAATTGATGATATCCCGCTCAAAGATCCAAAGTACTTAAGACCTTTGCATGCCCAATTGCATCAAAAATCTCCTCCGTTGTAGGCATGGCATACTAATCAGCCTTGGTTTGTTGATGATAGGACGGTAACCTCCACACATCTGCCTATCTATGTAGTTGCCATGCATATCCTTCTTGATTGGCATCACTGTAGATGATGCTTACTCTTTATGTGAGATCTCTACCAAACCAGCCTCAAAAAGGTCTATACTCCGGCTCTGAATCAATGTCCTTTCCATGTCACTATAGCAATAAGGACATATGGAAAATTGTGTATTGCTAGTCAGCTCAATCCATATACAAGGTCCTTTAAGAGCACCCAAATTCTTTATATTGAAGGCAAAAAAACTCATGTAGCTCGTCAAGAAACTCCAAACTCTCAGTCTTTCCTCTTTAGTAAGCTTGGGTCCAAGATTTGGCTCCTAAGTATTCTCTGTAACTATAGTAGGAGTGGAAGACGTGTTGACTGGCTGCTACACTGACCTCTTGGTAGCAATAGTGTCATGCTTCCAACTACTAGAGGTCCCAACCTCTTTGTGAAAAACTCCCTCCACTCTGGCTGCAATCTCCACACGTGCTCTAGTTGCATCCCTAGTGGACCAAGGGTGTAATCCAAGTAGCCCACGCTCACCTGGATGGACTCCAAGTAGACCAATCTCCCGAGTAGCTACTGGCTGTGTCCCAAGAATACCATGTCCACTTAGTCCATTGCTCCTAGCATGTGTCTAAATTGTCTTGATAGGCACAATGCTCACAATTGTTTGAGTAGTGATGCCTATCAAGCGCATCTTACATTGCTCTGCCAAGCCAAGGCTCACAATCCAGGTCAAACAATTCAGGTCCATAGCCTAACATAACACCTCATGCCTGGATGCCTCTTACACTACTAGAACAGCGGTAATATCGATGTGAAAACCATTGCTCGCTCTCTCTCATCAACGCTGGTCTCCACCAACTATGATAACTGTGAGTCCCTAACCAATTAAGGTTCTCCTTCTCAAAAATCATGAGAGCTTGGGAAACTCATGAGTGTGGATAATGCGGCTTTAGACTTACCAACTAGGTTCACCACTGCTATAGATGACCTATCAGCCACTACCACTGTCCGAGACTGACATCCAACATCCAAGATGTCATCAATAAGGATGTGGTCAAGTTGCTAAATCCCATCATAAGCATGCTATAAAACCTTTCTAGGTAAGAGGTTTGTCCACCAAAGACAAAGACTATGAGCTCGTAATCCCACTTTAGCTGCATCTGACAATATAGCAGGTCCCATCCAAGAATGGACCTGATGTATACTCGCCACCACTCTGGTGTGAGAATCACCCATCAAAGGAACATTCTCTAAAATGTAAGTTGGAGAAACAAACTGATGAAATTGGAGATGTCATAGCATCCATAACATCTCCCAAAACACACCAAAATGAGGATCCTAAAGACCCAAACCTCGGCCAACATGTGTAAGTCCCTAACATGGCCATCCAAAAACCACAAAGTGAATAGGCCCATGTCTCTCTAGATCATGTGCTCCCAATAAGGAAATATCTGCTGGTAGGGCCTTCTTGTAACCTCTGATTGCTAATATCAGTAATAACTAAGGATACCAATAGGCCAAGTGTGCCACATGATATAGAGAGACTCACCTAGCAGTCTCATCTCTCTACACATACAAGTACCTTTGTACTCATATACCTGCCTATAATACCGCAACTAGTCTGATGCTAATCCCACCAAACAACTCCAATAGTCATATCTCCTCTACTAGATATTGCAAAGCAATGTGTGATATCCAAAGGTGTCAAGGTAATTGACTCTAGAGGCTCATCCTCTCACTCATCTCTTGATGGTATAAAGGCTCCACTCCAAGCCTTTTTCACCAATTGATTTGCATGCTGCTGCAATGCCTCCTTTGAACTCTACAATGGAACATCCAAGGTGGATGGAACAACCCCACTGGTACTCCAAATCTGAGTGATCTCTTTTGGTATTGGAGTATCCTCTATATGGGTGTTTCCCTCCAATAAGTCACCAGGCCAAGTAACTGCACCACTGAAAGTTGAAATTGATGTTGCCATGGTCCCGGACTGTATCGAGCCAAGACTTCCACTATTGGAACTTACTTGTAGGCAACATACCCTCCCCTCACTAGACTGCCAACCTGGTCTTCAAGGCTATCTCCTCCCAATAGTCAATATTGAAACCCATGGGGTATAACATTGCTCTCCCAACTAGCACATCATATGACTCAGCTATTGTCATAATAGCCTGAGCTCTCACTACCAAGCTATCAGTTGGATGACCAGGCTGAACCTAGACAACAAGCTCCCCACATGTGATGTACTATGTCAAACCACCACCTAGAGATGTCTGGATTTGAAATGGATACCACTCCTTATTGATCTTTTGTAACTCCAGACAGACTATTGCAACCTTCTCCAACATAATGGGCTGTGCACTAAAGTCTAACAAGACTCTTTGTGGTGTATAGACCTTCCCTGAAGGACCTACCAACTGGAGAATCCCCCTCTGATTATCCAATAGGACAACACCAAGTGTGAACCATGCTCTCTCAAAGGCCGGTCTAGTTGGCAACTCTTCCAATCTAGTCGTTGTTGCTTGTCATAAACCTCTAGTCACTAAACGGATCCCATGCTCCTCAACCAAGTCAACTCCACTATCAACCACCTCTACTCTAGTAGTAGGAACTGCATCATCCCTACTCTCACAAAGCATGGCAGCCAACCAGAACACCGGGGTTGGGTCAACTCCCAATGTAAACATTTCATTGGCCAAAAACAAAGGGCACTGCATAATCAGCTGAGACGCCCCCAACATCTTGCTAGACTCAATTTGTGTAGTAGTAGGTAGTTGACTAGCAAGTTATCATGCACCCTATCACCACCTAACACACCTTCTCTGGGATGTCTAGGAGCTATGGATGTTTTCTACAATGCCTCAGATAGCATGAAAGACTAGGGAAGTTTGACCTATCAACCTCTTCTCTCTGTGGGTCCAATTCCACTATGCTCCTCTAGGCTCTAGAGCACGTATTGCACTCCTAGGCATTACTACAGATGCATCCACCTATGCTGCTCCGCACATGAAGTCCAAAGCATCTCTATCACCAACATATGAGGTAGAAGCCTCAACACCCAAATCTGACCTCCTTTGAGCAATGGCTATATTAGCCAATCTCTACTCCAACTACTCAATCCGAGTAGCCATAGTTGTATCAAAAGTAAGGGCAAGTACCGCACCTCTACTAGGTGTAGATCCTCTATCACCACCTCTACCACCTTGTCTCCTATGAACTTGGAGCTCCTCTACTACTTGCCATAGCAGCCCTACCACTCTGTAACTCCAAGTGTAGGTCAAAGCACCGATCACTAGTGTGAGCAAATATGTGGCAATATGCTCACATTGCCTCTATGCTGGCTGTGATGCACCAGAGGTATCAGGTCCACTGTCATGAGTACACTTTCTCCTATGGTGAGGTCCACCACAAGTCCAACAAGCAACACCACTACTCACTGGCTGCTGTTGACCCAAAAATGAAGGTAAGGGTCTAACTACAATAGGCCTTCCATCCGCTCTACAGGACCTAGGTTGTCCACCTTGTCCTTGAAAACCAACTAAACGTAAAGCACTCTATTGCATTCTAGAAGAAGTCACAACTATGGATGAGGTTACCAAATCCAAATATCACCACTCTCTCCTCCACCATGTTGAGATCAATGTGCTCAGCTAAACCAAAGACCACTACCAAAGTAGGCAAAGAAGCTTGTAACAATATAGTATCATGAACTCTACGTCGCAACTCCCTGTCTAGTATCTCATACCAAAATTAAACTGCTTGGGCCTCAATAACTCCTTGAGTGAAACTGATCAGCCGCCTCATGTGAGTGTATGCCTTGCATAGGCTCTTCCTAGCCTTCCGTTGGAACTCTTGCAAGCTCTTCAACTTGTCAATTTGCATTCCTTGGTAGTTTTGCCTCAAACATTAGAAGAACTCCACCATGAGGTTAAACCCTGGTACCACACCACCTCTTGCAATAGTACCTCCACTCGTGGTAGCACTATCTCCAATTAGTGCACCTCCACTAGCTCCACTAGCTCCACCAACACCACTTGAGCTAAAACTCGTGGATACAACCAATCTACTCTTGGGAACCAAGCCTGAATTGATAGAGACATAGTTCGGAGACCAATATTATCTCCATAACTCAATCTCCTCCAAATGAGCTCTCCTAAACTCATGGTAGTCGTCCATCAGTGGATCTTCCAAATGTTGAAACAACCCCTTTCATGCCATGAAGAGTGTAAACAAAGTTTGCTTCTGCATTTATTGTAGATCACACCAACTATCAAACTCCTAGATGAAGTCATCCAACTCCATGGTACCCAGTGTACCAGAGTAATGCCTAGGGCCTTTGGAGGCCCCATAAATCTCATCCATTTCCCACAACAATAGTGTGGACATGCCAAGTGCACTCTCAACTAGATCAGCTCTTGTATTGAACTCCAACTTACAGTCAATCTCCTTCCTCATTGGGACTTAAGATACAAGCTGATATCGAGCACCACTTCGAGTAAACTCACTACGTACCGCAAGGCTAACTCCTCTGGAATCCCAAAGTAACCACAAATTGGAACCACAAACTGCAACCACAAGTTGTAACCGCAAGTACCTCACCAAGTGTCAACACCAACTAAGCATCAACAAGTGCCAATATCCATAGAACACCACCTACTAGCGTAACTCTAATTGGGATAACTACACTAGGAGCAAGAGCAACTTGTAACTTGTCATCACACCATGCACTCTCACCGTCTACATGTCAGCACTTCTTGCCTCACCAAAGAGAAACAAAGATAGTCTGATTGGTAATCACTCCAACCTCACTATTGAGAGCACACTAGAGCACAAATGCTCAAAAGTCAAGGTACCTCACACAAACGTGGTGCACAAACAAGAAATAGAGAATGGAAGGGGTCCAATCAAAAGAAATCTAAACAAAAACCTTCCATCCCATAAAGCAACACGGGACTGACTCTGCCACCATTTGGCATTTATCATAAGAGAAGTTTGTATCTACGTCCTAAACTACCAAGATCACCAAGAATGAGATCAAATTACCTCTCCTAGCCAAAGCTACAAGTACATAGATTATCATGGGCCACTCACTAGGACAACAAGTGAGGGTGGATCAGTTAGCTAGGGCACCAGTCTAAGAATAAGAGATCTAGGGGTCAAACCCTATTACGCACAATCTAGCCGGATGTGCAGATTTTGTCAAACAATGACCAAGATCTATTCTAAACTAGCTAGCCTCACGCTAGCAAGTTTGTTTGTTGGCCCTTCTAGCACTTCTAGGCCTTCGTAGCCTCTCATAGCCCACAGCCTCATGCCTCAAAGCCTCTAAAAGCCAAATGAGACCTTTCTTCTTGCCACTTTGAACCTCCTTTGAATTTGGCAAAACTCCTCCAAATTTGGCAAAAACTCCACAAACTTTGGCCAAAATTTGCAACTTTGAAACTCCTCCAAATCTAGCGAAACTCCTCCACATCTGGCCAAAATCTGACGTAAACTCTAACCAAAATCTAATATAAAATCTGATGTAAATTGTAAATTTGGCTGACCGCCAAATCCTCCGCTAAGTCTCCACCCAAGCCAAACTGAATTAACGGGTTGGTCCAAATCACAAATTCACTAGAATAGGTTCTCAACTCCACCTTCAATTTTACTTTTTGAGCCCAACTTGTAACAAATTGGTCCTGCCTTTACCTCTTGAGTTCAAAATCACAACCATTGCTTGGAAATTTCTTCTTCTTTGCTCAAAAATTGGCCAGCGCTTCCGCACACCATTTGCCTTACTACCAAATCTGCATCAAGCAATGCGCTTCTGCACACTAGGGAAAGCTTGAACCTTGGTTGAGTTACCAACAATCCACTACACTTGGAGATACCACCAACACTCGTAGTTACTGCACCCAATTTTCCCTTGACTTCACTTCTCTTATGTAATCAGATTGTTTACCACTCTAGAATCAACTCAACTCAGATCAGATCAGTACTTGATCTTTCACTCTATAAATTTCCAACAATTGGGTATTGATTACAATCAAGCCACACACTCTTTAGCTAAGAGAATCAAGGTGACGCTCGTCGGCCTCTGTCCACCATAGTCAAGAACTCGAAGGCTCAACATCAGAGAAGTGAGCTCTTTGGAGCTGCACTTTGAAAGTATACCCCTGGACTTGAGCTAGGTCTAAAACCCTAATGGTCCTGCTGATGACATACTTGACGGTGCAAATGGTGCAAAGTGATAGTGGGTCCCACCATGAAGTCAGTACCCCAAACACAAAATCTGACCATCAGAAAGTAGTCTATGGGAAACTACTGAAATATCTCTGATTACTATCACTGCAACTCTAGTGTTTGAGCAATCTAGATGCAATGCTACAAATGGCGTGACAATTGTGAAATAGTTTGCTCAGATGTTGGAGTGATAGTGTTGGGAAGTCAAAGTTATTTTAGTAGTCACTCATGTATTTCTTGTTGGCGGTCCAATTTCATATTAGGGTTAGTTATCACATGGTGGGACCCATAGTCACTTGCACCATTTGCACCGCCAAATGTATCATCAGTGAGCACCACTGATGGTACATTTGGTGGTGCAAATAGTGCAAGTGACTAGAGCTAGTTCAAGTAGTAAGGGCTAGAGACCTATATCGAGTAGAGATGTATACTTCCAAAGTGCAATTCCAAAGATATTGAGCTTTTGAGTTCTTGTTTATGGTGGACATAGCGTGGTGAGTGTCATCTGGAGTCTCTTAGCTAGAGTGAGTGTGACTTGATTGCAATCAATGTACAATTATGGGCAGATTGTTGAGTGAAGGATTGAGCATAGATCTGATTTAAATATGATTTGAATAGAAAAATGAACTGATTAATTATGACAATTCAGTGTCCATGTATGACTTATGTGTGAGTTATATGATGTATGTGTGAGTTGTACAATATATGTGTATGATGTTTATAGTTATATATGTTGTATAACAATGAATATATGCACTACACTTCCCATGTTCTTATTACCATCTAATATCATCCTCCATATGTACAACTTAGTGCATTCTTTTGAATCTCTTGTCTTCTAGTCTACTAACTTCAACCATTGTGTTCCCCCAAAAAATAATGAAATACTTTAATCATGGCTTGACAGTCAAGTTGAATTGTTTGGGTCACCTTCAATCTTCATTGTTTTTTAGAACATTGCAGATCAATCATTTTTGCAATTTATGTCCCCTCTTTTGTTGCTCCTTCCTTCTGCAAGTGGGTGGCCAAAGTACTATCAGAGATGTGCTTTCCAAATTTCTATTTGAAAATGTTCCATAAGAGCCGTATGCTGAGCTAATAAGAATGCTTGCTCTCCTATCTACTACTTTGGCCATGCCAGGTTGTGTATTTTCCTCCTTGGCAGATGATACACACATTGTGGGCTCTATAGATCATATTAGGTAGGCCTTTGACCACTTGACTACTGAGCTACATCTAGTAGGCTTGAGAGTCAAGGTGTCAAAGTGCAAGGCATGGTCCTCTTTAGGTATTCCTCTCTACCTTGAGCTTTTGGAGGGATGTATCACATCTATAGATGGACTACATGTTCTTGGAGTGCCAATAGGATCCCAAGATTTTTTCACACACTTTTTAGACGCTACTCTTGCAAAAGATGTTCTCTATGTGGATGAACTTCTATTACTAGGAGATCAATAGGTGGTATTTGGTATACTCTCCTCTAGTTTTGCTTATCGACCGTCCTACTGCATCCATATAGCTCCACTCTCCTCATCCTTCTTATCATGTCTAACAGCCTTTGATAGGAGGATAATGGGAGTCTTTGTTGATATTATTGGACTAAGGACATTTGAATGTGTTATAGGGGATTTGGCACATAGACAGATGACTTTGTAGATCTTATAAGGAGGGGTTGGCTTGCTATCTATGGAAGAGACTGCACTTATAGCATTTTTGGGTAGTTGGACTAGAGGTTTATAATCTTCCTTGATGGAGCAATAGTGTCAGCATATGCTCCATTTTCTCTTAGTGGACTTGTCTATTCCTCAGGCTACTAGAGCATGTCTTTGCTTTTGCTCCAACAAGGGTGCAAGCTCTTGTATCCTAGCTCAATTGTGCATTAGGGCATTCCAACTTTCACCAACTACTTTGTTTACAACAATGAGGTTTTGCCTAGGTTTGGTCCACCCATCTACATCTTCACTTGTGAGTGTGGTTCTACACTAGATGTAGTAGCGGTCCATATGACACGATGTACTTTTGGCATAGGATAACTACCCATGATGCTAATAGGGACTGTAATACTCTAAGGATAGGAGACCTGAAGAGAAACACACTAGGAGAAACACACACTTTCACACTCAAACTCTGATGCCCCAAAGGAGCACCTTCTCTTTAATATATAGCCCCAAAGCGGATCTCCTCCAATGAAGCTCCACCATAGGATTAGGTACATAGATAGATGACATGTCAGCAAGCTCCACCCTTGGATTACTTACTTGGATGGGTGGCATGTCGGTCCTGGTCCTATCTGGTTGATCAAACAAGCTTTGACCAGAAGGAATCTTATAGGGAATCTTCATGTAGGAATCTCAAAATCATGTGGGTGAGGTACCATTGGAAAGCTCTCGACAAGACAAAGATAGGGGGAATCTTCATATTTTTGAGGCCTAATTCATCTGCTTAGGCCTCCAAAATTGCCTTCAAAGATTTTAGGCATATTTTGGTTCCAACTCTATTAGTAGAAGTCCCCTTTTGGTGATACCTCTTTCTGATATATTCAGTCCATCCTATGTAACATCTTTCCAGATGTTACCAACCCAATTCTCACCTTCAAATCATATGCCTAGCTATTGGTTCTAAGGTTTTCAAATCTATTTCAGTTTTCTGCCCTATTAGTAGAAGTACCCTTTTGGTGATACTTCTATCTGATCTATTTTGACCATCATGTATAAAATCACTGCATATGTTACCAAACCAAATTTTACATCTAGATCATATGGCTAGCTCTTGGTATTACAGGGACATAGTGTTTGCTATAGCACAAGAGAGTGCATACTTGGCTTAGAGAGAGTGTTTGTATGCTTTGCAGACAACAGGTGTCAAGATAGACTTACACTTGGTCCGAGATGATCAGGTGATAGTAGCGGATGTTGTGGTTACAGACCCTCCGTGAGATATAGTTTTGGAAGGAGTGATTACCCATCCCCTTGGATGAGGCGGCGAGTGCAGTAGCAGGTCGCAAGGTCTCCAAGTATAGGGGCATGCATCAAGGTCACCTCTTTGTTCCTCTAGCCTTGGAGTTATATGGAGCGATGGACACGGCGTTTGACACATTTGTTAGGGAATGCACAAAAGCTTATCATATTAGGTGCCAGGGAGTACCACTCTCAGTCTCATACTTTGTACTATATTTTAGACTGTGTGTCTATTGCTCTACAGTGAGCAATGGCTGGTGCAATCCATAGGAGAGCAATCACTCTAGGTGATGGTTCTTTGGATGCTCCAGTTGTTTGTAGACCACACGACTTGCATAGCTCGGATATCTTTGGTGAAGTAGTGCAAATTTCTCATATAGACTCTATTGGGGCTTAGCCCCATTTTACCTTTTTCACCTCTCCCTTGTCCGGCTTGATGAGGTCTTCCCATCCTCCATTTTGTCTCCGCGGTCACCCTTGTCTTTATCAACCCAATCAAGAGTCTCCTCGGGTTGACAAAAGCTCAAACACCTAAGGAAGGTACTTAAGTGACTTACCGCATTCCCAAATTGTCACCAACGGTCGTTGTTGCCATCATCATCAACTCTCCTCCGCTTGAATTCCTTTTGTGAAGCATGATCCAACCATCATGTCCAAACTCAATAGCTAAATAAATATACCGGTAACTCTGCACCTATATCGTATTGCTCTCCCACGCTCCCACTAACAGTACAGTCAGACATCAGATAAAGGAGGAAAAGAGCATAGCCCCCAGCCTGATGCATATTTTAAGATCAAAATTTCCCTCATCAATGTCCTGCTCCAGAACACTTGCCTTCGTTTCATAGAGGGTTTTGAGCGCAAAAAGTTCATACAACAAGATCCAGAGTTTTATGCCCCAGCAAGTTTGGAGATTCTTCGTTCTAGTCTTTTCTTTGTGTCCGTTTTGGGTAGCAACCAGAGAGTACCCTGGACAACACTGCTGAATATACCAGATCAGATACCCTTTTCGATTAACTTTTAACCAATCTGTCTTCCCCGGATGGAGACCGGGGGATGAAATTGCATACAACATCAATCGCACCTTTTGTTTTCACTTAGGTCAACATTCCCCCTTGAATTTTAATGTTCTTTACATCTTGTGTTCATGTGCCTTTTTATTAGACTTTGGACAGCTCGTTTTCTTGAATTTTATCTCGGCCAGCAGTCAAACGATAGCTTCACTTTTCCAGCCCCACATTATCCATATGTCCGGCGGTTAGAATACCGGTGACATATACCAGATATTTTGTAGAATTGTATGGTAACCGGACATTTTCAAAGGAAACTACAACTATTTCAAATTACGCATGCGATGTGTGGTGAAGGAGACTTTATTGAGTGATCGATTTAATTTGGTCAAGTGGGCCAATAAGTTTGACAACAAGATGCGGCTTTAGTCATGCAACTATCAACAGTTCGATTCTGTATATATATTTACTGACTGCATACGCAGGGTGGGGGACCGGGGCGGTGATGAGATTATTTTCTGGACTTGTTGACTGACTAGTTACGAAACGAAATTCCAAACATTCAGTGCCTTCCTCTCCAAAGGTGCATTCTTCCGATATCGCGTCATCATGTCGTGCATCTCGAACTGAATCTCTCTTTAGGGTTATATTAAAGTTATAAACCTCCTCCTAAGGTCTTGATACTGAAAAAGGCGACAGCGGAGATAACACTAAGGATGGGAAGACCCCATCAAGCCATTCAAAGGAGAGACAAAAAAGGTAAAATGGGGCTAGGTTCCAATAGAGTCTACATGAGAAATCTGCTCTACTTCACCTAAGATATCCGAGCTATGCAAATCGTATGATCTACAAACAACTGGAGTATCCGTAGAAGCATCACCTAATGTGATTTCTCTCCTATGGATTGCACCAGCCACTACCCTCAGTAGAGTAATGGACACACACTGCCTAAAATATTATATAAAGTATGAGAGTGAGAGTGATACCCCTCTCGCCAAACATGATAAGCTCTCGCGCACTCCTTGACAAATGTGTCAAACGCCGTGTCCATCACTCCATATAACTCCAAGGCTAGAGGCACAAAGAGGTAACCTCGCTGCATGCCCCTATACTTGGGGACCTTGTGACCTACTGCTGCACTTGCCAACCATCCAGGGGAAGGGGTAATCACTCCCTCCGAAACTGTATCCCGCGTAGGGTCCGTAACCATGGCATCTGCTATTGTCACCTGATCATCTCGGACCAAATATAAATTTGCACTGACACATGTTGTCTGCAAAGTATATGAACGCTCACTCCAAGCCAAGTATCCACTCTTATGTGCCATGGCAAACACTATGTCCCTAATAGCATCATGGGTAGTTATCCTCTGTCCTCCAAAAGGACACCGTGTCATATGGACCGCTATTGCATCTAGTGTAAAACCACACTCACAAGTGAGTAATGAAGATGCAGATGGGTGGACCAAACCTAGGCCAAACCTCATCGTTGTAGAGAAAGTAGCTGGTCCAAAAGGTCTTGATACTTATGAAATCTTGATTGTAGGAAGTGACTACTTTCTCCCATAATGTCACAAAGAGTTCATTCGACCCAAATGTGATTCTCAAACGAAATATATATCCTAGAAATATCACTTGGTGCCACAAGTTTGCATCGTGACATACAATGTCAGATTTGACACTTGCAGTACGAAGTTTGCATAATGAATCAAAGATTTAGTAATTTCAAAATCTGCAACAGTTTCACATGTAGAACCAATATGGGGTTCAATACAGTAAAGCATGCATGCACTTTCAAAGATTTAGCATCTACAGTTATCCACCTACAGATAGTAACCAATCCAGTTTCGCAACCTATCCGCTTTTGTAGGTGAGCGTTGAGGATAACAGGAGTCCTTTTGGCTCTCCCTCTAGTTATAAATCACGAACAAATCAACAATCATGAGCCTATGTCCTGTAATAGTTCAACGCAAAGCCAATTTTAGACAGGCTTACGGTTCCCGAAGGCTTACTATAAGTCCTCTTGCTTCAAATTTTGAACCATTGGAAGATATTTCCTCTTTAAAGTTGCTCCTCAATGTAATTTGTTCCGAAGGGTGCTTTGACTGTACTGACTAGTGAACACCTTTTCATCTTAGCACTGTTGGGGATTGACATATTCTTGTTGCATAGATGCATATCCATCACCTTCTTGATGTGTTCTATCTGGTATCTATCTACCCAACTTAACATCTGATTGAAAAACTCAACCCTATAGCCTTTATGCATGGTCCTGTATGGTGATATCATATCAGAAAGGACCGTAGAATATAGTACCATCATATGAAGTAAAATAAAGTTACGTATCTTGCCAATATAACGCAAGCCATAATAGATATTGCATGAAAAATATAGAGACTATTCTGAAGACAGAGAACATGCAAAAGCTTTTTTATTTCCTCAATTGTATGCACAAAGTGACCAACATTCGTTGGGATCGATGAAGAAAAATCTCCCGGAATTTAAGGTGAGATCTTTTCTATACTGAAATGCCTCACTTCGTCACGATCTCCAAAATCGACGGAAGTAGAATCGTTGTACATGTATCTTCACTTCTACTTTCTTCACCTAACCAAAAGTTAATCATGAACTTGTCTGAGTTCTTGACTTAATCAAAAGCTAATAATGACCTTCTCTGAATTTTGTAGTGTCGAGCGAAGGATTCTTCGTTTCATTCTTTTTGGAAGCTATAACCTGGAAGGATTATACAGTTAGAGAGATTTAAATATGGATGAAATGGAACCTCGAGGTTTTCGGGTCTAAGATGCCCTATCATGATGCGTGTGATTAGGCATCTGTTATATGTTGTGAAGTAACTATTGATTCTTATTTCGCACCTCCATGAGTTAGCTTGTCCAGGACTAGATTATGAGAATGCAGAACGAAATCAGTGAGATATCTCAATGATGGAACTTTTCCTCCCTTGTTTTGCACTCCACTACAATAACTTATCAATCCCTGTCATTCTCGCCGTCCATTGATCGAGCCTTCCATTGATCAATGATCAATGGAAGGCTCGATTGATCCATCCTAAATTTCGCCTTACATCGAAACCTTTCAATACAAGGCTAGATGCAGTGAAAGGATGGAAGTCCCGCGTTATCTCAGTTATTTTTTGTGTGCTCTTTCTAGATGGAAACTTCAAGAAAAAGTGGTTGGACAACTCCGCGGAGGAAAGTGCCTGCTTCGAAATGTGTGAAATATACTTCAACTTTCAACAGAGTAAATGTAGTCGATGAATTATCTGAGATACCGGAGGGGTGCTGAGGAAGTGACTTCTTTGGCAGAGTATAAAGTCATATTACCATATTCTATCCCAGAAATGGAAAGAAAAGTTATCCACCCACTGTAAGATATATTTCCCGAGAGGATAAGATTGTGATGGAAGGTACAGTACCACTCGATTAGTGCTACCCTAACCTTGTGAAGGACTTTATCCACATCTCTGTTTTATATCATTTCTTTAGAACCTGCAATGATGCCCCTTTAAATCGCGAAGGATCAATATTCGCTATTTATAGAACTAAAAGTATAGAATGTCGTGGATGTCGTGTCCATTCTGCATGCAGGATCGACCACAAAACTAAGGTCACTGCCCAACCACAGTCCATGCATGCCTGAAGGAAAGCTATTATTCAGAGCTTGTAATACTCGAGGAAAGGATGCCCAAGGCTCCTTTCCCAACAGACCCACGCATGATGATTATGGGACTACCTTTATTCCAAATAATGTTTTGGTTCAGCTCTTTGCAGTGCGATCGCATTCCATACTACTTAGGGATGAGTCCGGGACTGCATGGACTGCCCCAGCCCGTTCTATCTTGATGAAAAGAAACGCTTCAGAAAGTCATTTACTTTGTATTATATCTGGCCGCGAGTGTCTTCTTGTCTTCCCATATAAACGTAAAGGCCTGATTGCTCTGCACAACACCAGTCCAGGCCATTATAAACTTCCATCTGTGTGTGTGGTGTGGTTATCCTATCCCTCGTCTTCTACACCGACCGCAAACAAGTAGGCTTTCTCCTTCCTTCCTTCCTTCCACCGAATGCTACAGGTTTCGTTGCTAAAAGGGCTTGATGGGGTCTTCCCATTCTTCTTGTTATCACACGCGGTTTCCTTCTTCCTCTTTGCTAAAAGGGAAGGCGGAACATGGTAGCCGTCTGCGGTGGGTTCACTATTCACTCATGTACTGGTTGGTTGTGGGCCGATGAAAAACATGCATTATGCTTGCCCCATGAAATTCTGCACTTTTTTCCCCTTTCCATATGATAATGAACTTTAATACTACATTCCTCCTGACCTTACATACTACACCAACATGTGATCTCATCAGCGACAAACACGAATCAAGCAGGAGCTCAAACGAACAAAGAATACAAAACCTCTCCTTGCGAATGGACCGAGCATAACGATAACGTACTTCGGAAAATCACGATTCATCCTGCTTAAGGCGGAACTTCTTTCTTTTGTTCCTTAGGCATTTCAAATAAACATCAATTGTAATTACAATACTATTCTGCTTTGAACAGTTCTACAACGTTGCAGATAGGTCACATGCAAGATTCGTTGCTTGACATGTCTTTGACTAGACAAGTTCTGATATTCGTGTCCTTCTACCTTATTTAGCAAAGTCAAAGTAGCAAAAGTGCATATTTTTTTGGCCTTCCTTGCATATGGTTAATTCCACCGTTTGAGCTAGAAGACCTTTGATCAACGATTCCGAAAGCGACGTTTACGCTTTCAGTGCAGATCGATGGAGGTCCCATGCAAAGGGCTCGCTTGACAATGGCCCCCCATTCCCGCACTCCCTCGCCCATTGTATGAATCCAGCAAGATGATTAAATCAGCTCCCCTTAGATAGAAAGACAAAAGGGAATCCATAGATCCCACCATAGCTACGCATATGAGCTTAACTTAAACCACACGGTAAGCATATAAAGTGCACCAGATGACCATGAAGCTCAGGAGGTGTGGATTGATCTTTGAGAGAATCATCCCGTATTTAGGAGGCCAAGCATTGCGTACTCAATAGTTTCATTGTCTGGACTCTGCTTTGATACCCGCTAGGTTCACGAGATTGAGATTGTGATATATCGGCCCCGCAATGGCTATTTTGGGCACTGAATTCGCGTTAAAATGTTTGAGAATGCTCACACTCCCATACTTATTTGGGTTATGTTTTGCGTGGTTTCATTTCTTTACCCCTTAGATGTATTGAATACTGCATATTTGAGTACAATGTCATATATGTGGGTATCAAGGTACGTGTGTAAGGTTTCATGTGATGCAGGTGTTTTGCTTGTTTAGTTCTTGTGTCCAGGTATAGTCGTTTCTCATGCATCTTGTGAGGGACCAGATAGTTACATCTCGCGTTTTGTATTGAGAAACGTGATACTTAACAAGATTGCTTGCTGTAATACCTGGCAACTTCATTATCGTCCTAGCTGTGTTTCCAAGTTAAGGGATCAGTATAAGGACACCTCGTCACAGATTTCAAGGGGTCTGAAGTCATCTCTACAGAAGCAATGAACTCAATTTAAGAAAGACGAAGATATTTACAAGAACTGGTACAGTGAGAGAATGGAATGATCCGGTATGTTTAAGTTCACATCTTTATGTGAATCACGTCTTTTGAACCTCTTTCAAATGGACATTTAATTACTACAGGGGCAGAATCCTTCTTCAATTGAAGTTATCCAGTTATCCAGTTATGCAGTGGTTACAGGACCATACGGATAGTCAAGTGACGATCCAAGACCATTCACTGTACAACGAGACTTCATCCATGTGAGAAAAGCAAACTTATCAACCACGCATTCGAATAATTGATTAAACATCGGGAAACACTAGCAACTATGACGTTAAACAAACATAAAACCACTGGAAGTTTAATAAATCAAGAACTTCGAGGAGAACCAATCGAATCCAAGTTCGCAACAGTGCTATTGACGGGACCTGCTGAAGTCCCCTTCGAATAACCCACATACGATACATTAGAAGCTTCATCGTTGACTACCGGACCTCTCCACAAACTGGACGCATTCCACCCTGGGTTTTCCGTAACCAGTGGTAACAGTTATGTCACTTCTTGATGATTCTGCTGCAGAAAGAAAACTATCAATTTTTGTGCTACATGGCTCTCTCTTTTAGCTGTATAGCTCTCTCAATTGTATTGCAAGCGAAGCACCTGTTTCCTTGGTTTCCTTCATCATTGGGATTTTCTGGATCTAGGAAATCGGGGAAAACGACTGGGATCTAAATCAAGATCTTGAATCGAAACTCTTCCGTGGTTTGAACGGAGGGAATAAAAAGGCGAACTTTACTTCTATGTTCACCCGCAGAGTGTGTTGGCAATGGGACATGGGACACTAGCTGAAAAAACATTCAAGCTTCAATGTTGTGATTCCCTAGAACTTACTGTCTGCGTACGAGAGAACAAAAGGATCATGAGTATTGCAGTCGATTTTAAGGGTCATCACTATTTTGTACTCATTCTTATGGTTGTCTCGCCTTTCGAAGGCGGCTTTCTCTAGCAGATTCAAAGAAGTACATCCATATATTGCAAAAGTTGCAAATCTTTTAACAGAATATCTAGCAAATATGATTTTTTATGATTATCTTAATGATCATATACTTCAGTGTGCTTTGTAAGTGTCCTGCTTGCCCAGCAATTTATATGGTTTGTAAGAGATTCATTGCCGTCGAGGCTCCAACGTGGCGAGTGTTAGTGTCTATCTTCAGTTCATTTCTAGTAGAATTGCTCGTTATTTAACTAGGAGACTTACCTTTGGTTCCAGATTGACCTCAGGTTAGAGATGACTGATGAGGAGGAATCCCCAACAAACTATGCCACGAATGAAAAAGATAAGTTGAAACGTTAACTTGTCTTATTGCCACGCTGTATACGCTCTCCGTATTTTGCGTACATAAAGACGTAAAAATGGGGCAACGCTCCAATGACATAAAGTGAGAGGAAGTGAGAAGCAACTTCTTTTACTTTTTATGCTTTTTCATTGTTCGGCTTTTCCCATCTTTCTTGTTGTTCTGCGCGGTCCCTGTTTTCACTTAATTGAGAAGAAGGCAACTGTTTCTTCCGATTCTCCAATTTTTTGTAGATAATATGACTTGCATAGCTCGGATATCTTAATGCAGAAAGGTAGAATTCTCATGTAGACTCTATTGTGTCTTAGCCCATTTTACCTATTTTGTCTCGCACTTGTACTTGTTGGGGTTTCTAAGCGGTCTCCCTTTTCTTCTTTTGTCTTCCAGCTTTAGCTTTAGTTAAATGGAAAAAGGTGATCACGTAGAGAACACGAAGGATGGGAAGACCCCATCAAGTCGTACAAGGGAGAGACAAAAAAGGTAAAATGGGACTAGACTTCAATAGAGTCTATATGAGAAATCTGCCCTACTGCACCAAAGATATCCAAGCTATGCAAGTTGTATGGTTTACAAACAACTGGAGCATCCGAAGAAGCATCACCTAGTGTGATTTCTTTCCTATGGATTGCACCAGCCACTACTCTCTGTAGAGCAATGGACACACACTGCCTAAAATATTATACAAAGTATGAGAGTGAGAGTGGTACCCTCTCGCGCCTAACATGATAAGCTCTCGCACACTCCTTGACAAATGTGTCAAATGCTATGTTCATTGCTCCAAATAACTCCAAGGTTAGAGGCACAAAGAGGTGACCTCGCTGCATGCCCCTATACTTGGAGACCTTGCGACTTACTGCTGCACTCGCCCCCCATCTAGGGGGATGGCTTATCACTCCCTCCGAAATTGTATCCTGCGTAGGGTTTGTAACTACAACATCCGCTACTATCACCTGATCATCTCAGACCAAGTATAAATCTATGCTAACACTTGTCGTCTGCAAAGCATATGAATACTCCCTCCAAACCAAGTATCCACTCTTGTGTGCCATAGCAAACACTATGTCCCTAATAACATCATGGGTAGCTATCCTCTGTCCTCCAAAAGGACACCGTGTCATATGGACCGCTACTGCATCTAATGTAGAATCACATTCACAAGTGAGTAACGAAGATGCAGATGGGTGGACCAAACCTAGGCGAACCCTCATCGCTATAGAGAAAGTAGTTGGTCCGAGTCGGATTACCTTAATGTACGGTCAAGCTAAAATCCAAGAACCCGCACCCTTGCCGGAGCAAGAGCGAAGACGTGCTCTGGTAGCCTGAGGAATGGACAAGTCAACTAAGGGAAAATATAACATATGCTCACACTATTGCTCCATCAAAGAAAACTATAAATTTCTAGTACAATCTAACTATAATGAAACAAAAAATAGAAAGTCCTCTTATGCCCGGGAGCAAAGATTATCTCTTGTACGCTCCTTTAGTTTAGTTGATTTCTAGTAACTAAATGTTGATTATGCTAATGCAACTTACCCAATTGTAACTAGAGTGTAAGATAAACAACGTCAACCCCAGTTCGCGCTGTAAATTCGTGCGCGGAATTGGCCATCCACTCTCGACTTGCGGCGAGCTTTGGAAAACTACCGTACGCCGATTAAGGCTGACTAATTTTGAGGGGTACAAGTCCCGCAGGACACACTCCCGGATTCTGCGTGAGTGTATTTCGCGCAAGCGTGGGGTTGTAGGCGTACGGGATGGTGACGGGCAAAGCTGAAGGGGGGAAGAAATGAAGGGCAATGACAATGGGGGCAGAAGGACGCAGATACGGAGAAGATCGGAACAGATATGGAAGAGATCAAGGGCAGTGACGATGGAGACAGACGGACGCAGATACGGAGGAGAACGGAACAGATGTGGACCCTGCGGCACTACTTGTGCGCTTCGAATCACCGTCTCCCTCTTTATCTCCTCTCCTAAACAAGGTGCATAGGTGTTTCTTCCAGCACAGCCGCATCCAGTATGTAACTCAGAACCTCTAGATTTGTCTAGACCTCTGGTTGCTGGAAGATTATCGTTCACTATATTGGGATCGCAGTAACTGCTGGTGTCGTTTCTTGGGAGACGTACTCCCTCGGTTGCAATTTTCGTGCGTCCGTGAACTCAAGGAGATCCAAATGTTGCTCCATAGGTTCCTGGTGAATCTAGGGGCGAGATGAAACAATGTCGGCGTTGTGAAGTCCCCGTGTTAAGAAGATCCGTGTTGGTGAAGATCCAACCATTTGGGGAGGAGAATCAAAATCTGTCTATCTCGAAAGTGGCTTGTGTTTTAATGCAAGAAACGAGGAAATCGATTACCTTCCCTTACCTTGCTTCTGACTTTGAGACTTAGGTGAAAACAATATTTGGTGTGTTCCAATGAGTTATGATAGTGGAAGCACATCGAGACATAGTTGATGTTAACCAGAGATTTCATATTATTATCCCTTCCACAGAACGGAACCTTTGAAGCACAATGTGCTAGTATGTCATCGTACATGGTGCTAGGGAGGATTGCAGAAGGAGATCAGTGAGAAGGTCAACAGAAGATTTTAGGTTTCTCAGTTTTTCAGGGTATCAAGATGAGGTTGATAGTGATGGAGTGGAATTTCTTCCATTTCAATGTGTGAAAACCCACTAGCAGTTCTCTTGTCCCTTGTTGGGACGATCTCCTTGTTACTTCGGGAGATGGGGTCTTCAAGGGAATATTCATATCTCATCTTCATAGAAGAGGTTGAGATTCATTGAGACTCGGTGGAAGTTCTTCGATTTCAATATATAAAAACCCACTCCAAGTTCTCAATTTCCCGAGTGTTAGGGTGAGGTCGATGCTGTTAGTCATCGAGAGATAGTTCTTCTAATTTTGTGTCTGATGTCCCTCTTGCAGTTCTCTTCTCAGTAATGTGTGTGTTGTAACTTTAACAGATCTTGGGCTTAGAATTTCGTCAACTCCGGGTTGAGAATAGTCTTAATGAGTCAACCGTAAAGGAACCTTCACGTAGGTTAACGAGGTAGGGTGGTGGCTGCCAATGCTCTTTTTGCGAAGATTAAGGAAAAGGTTCGCGACTAATGAGGATAACGGGGAAGCATAGACTTCAAGCGATGTAGATAGCTCTCGAATCGAAGGTTTCTCGACCTTCCACTTGTTAGGCTAGGAAGTACTACTCACATTTAGAACCTAGGCCTTGTTTCCGAAGATTCTTCGACATGTAAGGCGGAGTGAATGAAGAATTGTTGATGCTGGAGGTCAACTTTGATTCTCAGGTCTGCGTCTTTTCTGTGAGCTCTAATCAAGTATCTGATGAGAGGTGCTCATGAAACTCTACAACCAAACACTGCGCGTTGATGTTGAAAAGGAGAAAATGAGACTACAAAATCTCACTTTGGGTAGGCACATCTAACATGATCTCTCAACTCCAGAACAGTCGTGCTTTAGCTTCATTGTGGAAGTTAACTCTAAGGACCCCATGGCACGCCACGTATTGACCTGATCTAATATGTAGGGATTACAAACGTATTAGTATTGAAAGCTCACCTATGGATGGATTCAGATTAGTTCTGAAGCACAAATATCGTCAACCGAATTACGCATCTATTTGGGGTCCAGAAATAGACTCCGTATAATGATGAGGAGGGGATTCTCTGCGGTATCAGCAGCTCGGTCATCCGCTGCGCCTGCGTCTTTCAATTCTCTTTGGGCTGTACACTAGGCTTTGTAAGAGGACCAGACTTCTCCTTTTCTGCTTTAGAGCTTCTAGATCTTCCTCATCATCTCTTTGTAGCAGACCTGTAGACAGTTGAACAGTCTTCCACTAATGTTTGTACAGACGACTGGCTCCACAGAAGGAGCATCCCAGCTTACAAATCAGTAATTAGCAGTTGCTTTCTTTCCTGCCGCTCTACTGGAGAAGAAAATCTTTCCGTGTGTATCAGTTGGACAGGGCGTTCAGTTGAAATCCACTAGGCCAAACGTCGCAGAGCTTACATTCTCGGTGTTCTTGACATGAAAACCAATAGGGTTCGAGGGAAAGAGAAATTGCTGAAACATTCACGGCATAAATTGGCGTCGTGTGGACAGATATCCATAGTTTTACACCACGAATTGCATCACACATCCAGCTAGTGTCCTACTCCTCTTTACTTTGCAGAAAGGATTCACCACGCGTCTGCCCGACAAAAGTTGATGTACAAGTTTACTTTCACCTAGGACGGTGATTACTCCTGTTCATGTCACTGATGTCATCCTCCAAAACGCTGCCCAATGAATACCAACAGACGGGAGACCCCAAAATATATCATGCTGTACACAAAAAGTTCCACTTTCTCTTGCATCTGCTTCGAATGATGGATAGTCGTCACACTACTGTTGTTGTGGAACGAAAAATGAAGAAAACAAGTACACAGAACAACGCTTACACAACCCTTGCTCTCACTATCCTCTTCGTCTCAACATGCTTCACAGGTCTGATGTCGTAGTCCCACATTCTGCTACCTAATACTCACAAGCAGGGCCCCAAACTAAAGACATCTGGTACAAGTCTCCACTTTTCTTCCAACACCAGTGACCCATTCACATTCCACAGATGTGATAAATCGTACACCTGTCATAAACACCAACAGGCAAATGCCAAACGCATGCACTTTTATTCTGGACAAGAGCCTGTGAGATTTTCTGCCTCCTTTCACTAATGGGGCAAATCTTTTGAGGTCAGCTGTTCAAGAAACCTATTAAAACAGTACCGACAAGTCTACAAAAGAGAATCATTGTGAATTGAAAATCAATAGACAGTTCACACTTGATGCTCGACTATCGCACGTGTGTCGAGAACCTGACCTTTACTGCACAAACAAGATTAAGTAAATTATTGGACTTTACACGCAAACATATCAGTGAAGCATACAGATACACACGATCAGAGAGGAAATGAGGTTCAGTTGAATAACTCTAGATGTAGCAGTGGCAAGAAAAACTCGTAGGGTTTGCTTGGCGTTGGCTTTTGAGAGCTAATGACGGGATCTAATCGCCGGGATCGCTTTATCAGTTGCTAGCTACGCTCAAAGATCATTCATTTACCTTCTCTGAAAGAACTTCCCGAACCCACAAGTTGTTGGGTTTATTGACCCAGTAGGTCAAAATTTGTCTCTGATTCCTAGATAGACGGATAGATGGACTAAGCAGGTTCCTATCCGCTCCATGGTTCATGGCACCCCGGCTAAAAATATTGGCAGTAACAATGCAGCCTACAGAAGAACGACTCTAATTCCTGCTATGCTTTTTCGATGACAAAAAAAATGCCCGGTGGGGGTTTCCATTTTTATCGAGGGCCGTAGGTCCCTGCATAGGGTGACCAATAGTACAGATGTATAAAACCGTAGATTAGCCAGTATTCCGCATGTTACTGGCAATGGCTTTAATAGTACGTAACAACGGTTTCTCCCAGAACGCGACAATATCTTCAGTGAGGGTGGGATCTCTCCTCCTCCCTAGCAAAATCACCTGCAAATACCAAGTGAAAGCGTGAGCGTGCTGTCAGAAAATCCAGTTCCAGAGAAATCGGTTCAAAGATACAAGAAGCAAATGTCATTTCTAGTGGACAGAGTTTTTGCCTATGAAAGGGACTTGATAATAATCAAAAAATTATCAACGGAATTGATATAACCATAACTAATAACGTGAAGAGAACAAATGCTTCCGCCCTGTAAAGGGAATGCAACACGGTTATGAAACATATCGACTGAAACTGATCAAAATCACTCTCTATTTCCTTAACTGATCCTGTGTGTTCTCTTGAAGCGAGAATCACCACTGACCTGTATGTGGTTCAAGGGGTCGAGATATTTTCGACGGGTGTCAAACGATTTTTCCAACGCTGGATTATCTTCAAGAAGCTGATTCTGTTGTGACACCATCAATATCTGTATAGTAATTCCAGATCTAACCCAGAGTGAGAAATGAATTCCTGGCAAAAGAGTGATCAGACGAAAGTGGGACAATTGTTGTCCCAAGTGAAACTACACGTAAGCTCATCTAAGGAAGTTTCTTCATCCGCTTATATGCGATCTGTGCTTGTACCCAATTTCACGTGGCTTCATTAATTTCATGTAGAGCTTCATATCGTAAAAATAAGCAAAGTAGCCCTAACCTGCTCTGTGGTAAGTTCATACTCCCGAGCTACCAAATCGTATACAAGTCTTTCAGTGATACGGTTCCTGCAGTCACAGGCCATGTAGAAGTGTCAAGCTGAAGGGATATTTAGAGGCAATCAGAGGATAGAAGAAAAACGAATAGACACTTGACTCAATAATAAAAGACAAACCGAAAGACAAAGACATGCCTATTGCCGGGCCTCTCTTTCCCATCAATTCCAGAGTACGAATACCTTCTACATGGTCCAATTAAACAAGGTGGCGTCTGTACTATTTGGGTACGAACAGCAAGAGGAACTCCGAGTAAGCTGGGAACTAGTGGTTGATCCACATTTTATTCGGATCTTGAAGCTATTTCTCAAAGCGAACTACGACGCTAGACAGACTGAAAGGTGTATAGACGAGGACTTTATTGCTATAATTGTCTATCCAACCTACTGCATAGAGCGCGGCAGATTGACTGCACAGTTCACCAGACCTCTAAAATATGCTGAGAACAGCAGACGACAGACTTTAAGGACGACAAGTTATGAGAAAGAGACCTGCAAAGACGGGCGTATTCTTGTGCTATCTCCATGGATCCCTTGAACAGAGACATCTGCACTGATCAAGCATATTAGCGGACGCTGGAGAAGAAGGTTGTATCAACTTTCTCAAAATCATTTGTTCGAATCATTTGGTTAAATGAGAATACCAATATGGTTTACTTTGTCGAACCAATATAATGTTAGACTACCATGATAATGATCTCATTTGTACATAACGAGAGTGTCGTGCTGGAAGCATATTAACATACCTCTGTTAGAGTCTTGTAACTTTCATAACATAACAGTTACAAGATCTGTTATGTAAGCACTAGTTAAGACCTGTTAATAGATAGGCGCTGGCTAGTGTCTACGTGTCAACCTATTAACCCAGCCTTCAATCCTCTCGATGTGTGCTCTGTATCTTTATAATCCCGACTTAGGGGTTCTTTCAATCAATCGATTCATTCTGCTCGTTTTCCTACATGGGATCAGGGCATAAGATCTTAGAATTCCTCACTAGCTGCTAGGGGACGCCTTAGTAACCATTTTCGAAATTCTGAGAGATCAGATCTTATTACACATCAGTGTATCTGGATGGTAAGAAATACTTGTTGATCCTCTGAAGAGCGTTGTTCTCTTTTCTCTGGATTTTGGGAGAGCGTCTCACCAATATCCTTTTTAATCAAAGTCTTTTGACTTTCTTGAAGCCTCAGTGTTCACTTCCTATACAAGAAGCTCATCATGTCTGCTACTGCTGGTCCAAGTGGTGCTGTTCCTGCTGCTTCGGCTGTTTCTTTCATTCGATTTGATATTACTTTCGTGAAGTTCAATCGAGACTTCTTCTATTCCTGGAAGCACTGTCTCTCTCTAAAGTTGAAAAGTAGCATCAGTCTTCTCCATCGTTGATGGTACTGAAGTCAGATCCACTTCAGCAGCCGATCTATCTGATTGGGAGCACAAAAATAATGTTGCTCTAGAAGCCATTATTTCAATATTAGCTCCTGAGTGCGGTAGTGCTATAAGCTAAGATACATTGGCAAATGAGGCTTGGAAGGATTTGACCACCATGTATGAAGGCACAGAAGGTGCCACTATAATCTATCTACTCGATAGATTAACGAAAATGAAGATGCATGAAGGTGCTAGTGTTGCTTAACACATAGCAACCTTTCGTGGTCTACTTACCCAGTTAACAGCTGTGAATAACCCGATTAATGATCAGCAAGCTAAGCTCCACTTGATGAGATCTATGCCTTCTAGTTACAAGCATTTTCTGCAGTCACTACAAAGCCAGAAAACCTTGAATCTTTCTGATGTGACTGCTCTTCTGAAACATGAAGGTCTTGTGTAGCAAACAACTGTTCTAGCAGTTACCCAGGGCTTCACATCCTCTGCCAGAAACAAGGGCAAAGGCAAAGGGAAATGGAAGCGAGACTTTCAAGGAAGTTTTTCAGGACAGAATTCTATCAACAAACCTGGTCTGAATGGAGTCCAAGAAACTTGATTTGAATGAATCAAGGTTTTCCTGATTTCACAATGAAGCTCTACTGCGACAGCAACAGTGGAATCTACCTTGTCACACCTTGTCACATCAACCCTAAACAAAGCATCAAAAGAGGACTAAGCACATAGATATGAGATTTCGTTCTATCAGAGAAAGAGTTGAGGAAAAACAGATCTCTGTTTCTCGTGTTGACAGCAACGACAATATTGCTGATATATTCACAAAGGGTTGAACTAGGGCTTTATATGAAAAGTTCAGTCATGCAATAGGAGTTATGGACAGTAGATCTATACAAAATGTTCATTAAGGTCTGATGAGAGCTATTGTTTCTGCTCTTTGAAGTAGAAGGTCTGTCAGTCATTCTAACCTCTGATGTATCAGATATCACTAACACTCAGCAATACTAGACCTCTCTCTGCTTTATAGATTACTCAAAATTTCTCAAAGACAACACACAGAAGTTCATTCACCCCGCATTAATAACACCCAACACTGAAGTAGTATAGAACACACCTGAGATGATATTAAGCAGCTGAGGACTTAATGAAATACAAAGTGTTGGAGTTATGAGTAACTCTTGTAGAAGAACTAACTGCAACAAGTTAAGAGAACACTCATATATACACATAAACAAACCCTAACAGGTTACTTTGTATTGCCTTAATTGTGGCTGCGCCGACTTCACCCTAAACAGATGGCAGAGCTCCAGAGGAATCTAACAAAACCATAAAAACTAGAGAATTCACTGAACTCGAGATTAATTAAAACTAACACTCCCACTTAATGAGAATTTAGGACAATTCCCATTTCTACTAAACATTTTATGTGTTTATCTTTAGGTAGTGCTTTTGTAAACACATCTGCTGTCATCTCCTGTGTAGGACAGTAAACTAACTTCACAATATTTTCCTTTTCTTTCTCCTCTACAAATCTCCTTCTAATCTCAGTGTGCTTAGTCCTTGGGTGCTGTATAGCATTTTTGATAACTGCTATACTTCCTGTATTGTCCCGGTACAATGTAGTAGGACTTTCCTGCTCAAAGAAGTCTCCTGCTCCAGATGACTTCTTCAGTAGCATTTGAGGCAGCCATAAATTCTGCCTCAGTAGTAGACAATGCAACAGATGTTCTCTGTTACTACACCAGCTGATTGCTTCACCACTGAGCATGATTCTGTATCCACTAGTTGATCTGTTGTTATCTATGTCATCTCCCCAACTAGCATCTATATATGCTTCAAGAGTAGGAGCAAGTATGTTCCCTTGCTTTCTGTACTCCAAGAATGCATCTTGAGTACACTTTCTAAGTACCCTCTTTATATACTTCCAATGTGCTTGTGCAGGGTTGCTAGTATATCTAGCTAGTGCTCCCACTGCGTAGCATATATGGTCTTGTACAGACCATGATAAACATTAGAGAACCAAGAGCACTTTGATACAACGTTTCATCACAGTCATTCACCTCCCCATCTACGTTTCTGCTGTGCTTCCACCCTAGATTAAGAAGTGTAGAGACAGGATTCTGCTCTGTCATCTGATACTTAGCTAGTATGGATCTCACATACTGTGGTTGACTGATTTGTATGCATCCTGCTTCTCTGTCTCTGCTCACTTTGATTCCCAAAACGAGTTTCCCAGGACCAAGGATAGTCATCTCAAAAACAGCGCACAGGAAATCTATCACTCTATTGATAGATCCATTGTTCCCCAACAGTTATAGATCATCTACATATAGAGCTATGTATACATTAGCTCTAGTATACACACTCATATCAGAATCTGCTCGTTTGAAATCCTGCTCTCTCGAGTATGAGTCTAGCTTCTCATACCAGGCTCTAGGAGCTTGCTTAAGACCATATAAAGCCTTCTTAAGCAATTTTACTTTTCCTTTGCCTTCAGTATATCCATCTGGAACATCCATGTAAATAGACTCTCAAATCTCCATTGAGAAAGGTGTTTTCACATCTAACTGCTCCACTTCCCAATCTCTCTCTGCTGCAAGAGCTAGATGCATGCAAATAGATCCATACCTCACAACAGGTGCAAAAGTTTCTGAATAATCTATTGATGCTTTCTGAATGAAGCCCTTTGCAACAAGTCTTGCCTTGTACTTCAGGATCTCATTCTCAGCTCCGAGTCTGAGCCTGAAAACCCATTTACAACCAATTGCTTTCCTACATGGTGGTAAATCAGCTAGAACCCATGTACCATTAGTCTGGAGAGACTTATTCTCTTCGACTACAGCCAACTCCCACTGACTCGAATCTGGTCTAAGCACACCTTGCAGTAAGTGTCAGGATCACAATCTTTATGACAGATGTAGGATTCATCTAACATCTCTTCTGATAGAAAACCAAGTCTGTCAATAGGTTTTCTATCCCTCTCTGATCTTCTTGCCTCTGTGCCCAGAAGTTTCATGTCATCTCTTGACATCTCTGGAATCTCACTCAGAGATTCTGCATCTGCAGTCTGCTTCTGAGAGTCTTCTTCTGTAGTATTAGAATCAGAAACCACCATCTGTTTAGGCCTTCTTTTGTACACCTTCAGACTCTCCTTTGGTGAACCATCAACTTCAGGTAGAGATTGCTCTTCTGATGATTGATCTGAAGAACTGACTCTGCAGCTTGGGAAGATAGATTGATCAGGCCGATCAAACTGATCAGCTTGCTTCTGCAACTCATCACTGTTCTCTCTCCAAGTCCTCAATTCATCAAACTTCTGATGATCTGTCCAGATTTAGGATTGTACAGAAGACATCCTTTCAGTCCCTTTTCATATCCTACAAAAAGCATTTTCTCAGCCTTCTTTGTGAACTTCCTCCTTTGCTCCTTGGGAATATGAACATAGGCAGGACATCCAAAAACTTTCAAAGCTGAAATGTTAGGTGTCTTACCACTCCAGTATTCTTCAGGAGTTCTTCCTTGTAATACTGTGGTACCACTGATATTTCTGAGAAAATTTGCAGTGCTAATAGCAGCACCACAAACTTCCTCTCCAGCTTGGCATGATGGAGCATTGCCAAATGATTTGTCCACCAGTGTCCTATTCAGCCTTTCTGCAACTCCATTCTGTGCAGGACTGTCTCTGGCAGTACAGTCAAGGAGAATTCCTTTCTCTGACAGAAAAGAGAGGAATTCCTCATTCCTGTACTCTCTGCCTCCGTCTGTTCTCAATTGCTTGACTTTCCTCCCAGTCTGCAACTCCGCCATGGCTACAAACTTCTGGAAGTTTTGCATGAATGAAGTAGCACTTCATCCTTGCTTTCCATGACATAGATAAACCTCTTTCTACTGTAATCATCCACAGAGGAAATATAGTAGGCTGCTCCACTCAATGACTTCTTAGTCATGTATCCCCATACATCCGAATGTATGACATCTAAAAGACCAGAAGCTCTAGATGAAGATTTCTTGGGCGTTGGAGCTTTGTGTGCCTTACCTTCTGCACACTCAATGCAAAATTCGAGTTTTCCTTTGGGATATAGTTTCAACCCCTCCACTACTTTCTCTAGAGCATGTAGTTTTTGCTCTGACAAATGCCCTAACATCAATGCTAGAGATGGATATCATTTCTGTTTTCTGCTACCAATGCAGAATCAGAACAATCAGCTTCCATCAACTTGAACAGCTTCCCTTTCGCCCTACCATACCCAAGGACCAGCTCTCCTTTCTTCAAAGTGCATTGATTTCTGTTGCTCTCAAACAGAACATCCACTCCATGCTCCATGAGATGATGTACTAATATCAAGTTCTTGGTGTAATCGGGAACATAGAGCTCATTTACCAAACAACTCTTACAAGAACTTGTGTTAGATCTTCCCATAAAGGCAATAGGAACTTTGCCAGTTCCTAACACTGGATTCAGAATCCCAGGTCCACAACAAACACTCTTGGGAATTTTCAGAGGTTGAAGAGTCGAGAACAACTCTTTCTGGTAACAGACATGAGAGGTGGCTCCAGAAACCAAGAACCATCCAGAACTGTTTGAGGACAACTGTGATTCTGCCAACATTCCACAATCTAGCTCTTCTGCTGAGTACCCCTCCTCATCGCCTTCTCATGGCACTCCTCTGTGTTGTAAGAGGAACTCCCAGATTTTTGACCTTTTATTGGTTGAGATCTCTTGCCTGCCTTCTTCAACTCTCATTCTCTCCTTTCTCTTTTCTTGGGACACACAGGTGCAATATGACCTTTCTCATGATAGAAATAACAGGTCCTGTCATGAACAATATCAACTCTTTCCTCAGATTTACTTACTCTTCTATCTGGCACTCTTCTTGGCTGAGGAGAAGCACTGAACAGAGCAGCATCTCCGAGCTCATTTAACTTCATCTCTTTGTCCTCTCTGTCTCTGCTTACACTAGCAATTTGTTTATCACATAATTCCATGTGACAACCTCGACAGGTAAAACACCTTGAGCTACTAGGACAGAGTGATAGCTTGAAGGGAGAGTCCTAAGAGATGGTTGATCTCATATTTCTCTGTAAGTATAACCCCATCCTTTTTGATTCTTTTGAAGATCATTTGCAATTTTGACAAATGCATGGTGAAATCATCACCATCTTGCAATTGCAAGGTGCACATTCCATCTCAGATTCGTTTGGAACTCTCCAGTTCCTTAACAGAGTAATAACTCTTGAGTTTATGCCAAATCTTCCAACTCCAAGCATACGTGTCTACTAGGTCTCTGATTGGCTCTTGCATAGCCCTTAGCAGAAACCTCCAAGTAATAAAGTGCTTGACTCTCTCCTCCTTGTTGGACTCTAGCTCATCTATATCATGAGTCTCTAATGCCAAGTCCAAACAATCATAACTGTCTAACATAGACTTCACATCCAAAGCCCATGATTTGTAGTTAGTGTTTCCCAATTTCTCTATCTCTCTGAGTTCTCCTATCAACCCCAGTGGTGACTGTGGGCCCAAAACCTGATGAAAACTAATGTTTCTGCTCTTTGAAGTAGGTGGTCTGTAAGTCATTCTAACCTCTGATGTATCAGACATCATTAGCACTCAATAATACTAGACTCTTCTCTGCTCTACAGTTCTCAAAGACAGCACACAGAAGTTCCCTCACCCAGCATTAATAACACCAACCAGAAGTAGTATAGAACACACTTGAGATGATGTTAAGCAACTCAGGATATCACGAAATGCAAGATGTTGGTGTTGGGAATAATTTTTGTAGAAAAACTAACTCAAACAAGTTCAAAAAACACTCATATATATATAGAAGCAAACCCTAGGAAATTACTTTGCATTGCCCTAATTGTGACTGTGCCCCATTTTACCCTAAACAGATGGCAGAACTTTAAAAACATTTAACAAAACCATAAAACCTAGAAAATTCACTAAACTAAAAATTAACTAAAACTAACAAGGTGAGGTGCTAGACTAGCATGATAATGATCTCATTTGTACATAACTAGTGTGTCTCGCTAGAAACATATTAACATACCTCAGTTAGAGTCTTGTAACTATCATAACATAACAGTTACAAGATCTGTTATGCAAGCGCTAGTTGAGACCTGTTAAAAGATAGTGGCTGGTTAGTGGCTGGTTAGTGTCTACGTGTCAACCTATTAGCCCAGCCTTCAATCCTCTCGATGTGTGCTATGTATCTTTATAATCCCGATTTAGAGGTTCTTTCAATCAATCGATTCATTCTGCTCGTTTTCCAACATATGGCAGGTTTTTAGGTCTGAGTACTGTTTAGGTCTGAGTACTCGTGGGACAAGGCAAGTCGTCTTCTGGCGTTTTATATCAACTAGGAGGAACACAACTCTTCTAATCCCAATTTCGATGTGTAAATAGCATTACCTGAACATTGGACAAAAAGTTCCGGAAGAAGGGCCATGCAGTGTACATCTGCTGCAGCTCTTGTATACGTTCAGGATCATTCTGAGTATATCCCAGAATTCCGCTGCCAACGCCATACCAAGCTGGAAGAGTATGCCGAGACTGAAAACGCACAACGATTAGGGTCAAAGATACTCTTCACCGCCAGTATTCATTTTGCGCAGGTATTAACTAAGTATCATGTGCGCTGCATAGAAAGAGGAGCTTTGCGTTGTTCCTACCTCTCTCGCTCCTCACAAGAGTTGGTCAGTATACGCATAACGTTCTATAATAAATTTACCTGGGCCCAACCAAACACCCAGGGGATTGCGCGTAGGGAAGTCTTATCACGAACTGCAGCTTGTCGACGGGAAGGCCTGCTGCCAATGTTGATGAGACCCACTTCATTTACTACAGTTGCTTCATAGAAGTAGTCGTAAAACCCCTCTGTGTTATCCGTGAGTTCTCGGTAATGATTCTCTGCATGCTCTGCCAGCTCATCCATAATTTCAAAGTACTGCAAGGACGAGCAACGGTTTAAGTGAAGTCTTTAAGCTCGAGTCAGCTAATTGAGATGCTTTCCCATGTTACACTCCTCTTGGATAACCAAAAACTCACCTTCTATACCCGACGTGATATTAAACTAGCAACATCCTGATATCAGGAATTATGCTTCAGGATACAGAAGAACAGACAAACTATAAGCTACAGACATACAAAACCAGGAGACTCCGGAAACAGAGACGGTTGAGCAGAAGACCTTGACATCATCGACCATCTTCGTACGCAGAGAGGGATGGCTAGCTTTTATAAGACCAGTTATCCCCACCTGCAATAAAGAGTTCCAACGTTACCTCAACTTCACCGCAAGACCTCAGAATGCATCTAAGCAATCCAAAATAATCATTAAAATGACCTTGTACATCGGGCAGCTTTTCACAAGTTGGTGCGCACTCTGCCGATCTTCGACTTACTTGACTTTAAATCAGAGCGATAGGCCACGACTAGAACACCAATCTGGCCCTACGAAACTAATTTTATTTCTCAATTCCACTAACAAATAAGAGAAGAAAAGATTGAACTTTTCAGTGTATTCTCCTAAAGCATGATTTGGACCACTCTATATTAAAGACTGAAATTCCATCCGATAGCTGATTGTGTTGTTTTTCTAACATACCGTCAGCTCATAGGCTGCTGTTGGGGCATTTCCGTAACGGTACGTTATGACCTCACCTTGCTCGGTGAACTTTATCTTCCCGTCCACACTACCTGGGGGCTGCCAACACATGACATGGTTCATAAAACCAATGACGGCAACTCTCGGTTGCTTGAAACCAGTTATAAGCTCTTTTTAGCTTGAATACCATGCAAGTACATCAAAGAAAATAATAGCGTACCGTGGCCCTTGTTTGACTCTGGAAACTAGTGATCAGTAAGTGCCTGTAGATTCACTGCGAGTTGACTTTCATATATGTCATAGTACATAGTAGTGAAGATCAGTTCAGTAGTAAACCTCATCAGCGTTAATGTGCGGCTGGACAAATGCTCCAGTTTCCACAAGCCTACACAAGATTCGACCAAAACTACGTAGGACAGAGACGAAACAACTCCCAGTCAATCAACTTCGGCAGTGGTACCTGAGCAAGAATACTCTCGTGTGTTGGACCAGCTCCTCTACCTACGGTACCCCCACGTCCATGGAAAATTCTAGACTTAACGCCCACTTCCTTTGTGATTTTCTGGATAACCACTTGAGCCTTGTAGAGATTGTACGCACTTGCCGCGATACCTCCATCTTTGCATGAGTCTGAATAGCCGAGCATCACCTCCTGCACGGCCAAGTCATGTCATTTAGTACAAGGATGTGCTACGCAGTGGGCTCAAGGTGTAACGCAATCGTCAGGTACATGACAAATTGGAGAAGAAGCCGTTTACCAAACAGGAGATCCAGAACCCACGTAGGGTCGAACCGGAAACGTGAATATGGAAGCAACGAAATGCAGGCAAGAAAACGGATGCAATCTGAAGTGAAGGTGATATAAGCAAGTAAATACAGAGAGGAACACAGTCAAAACTTGTGGAAAGCAGAAGCGACGATCGATACATTCCATAAGCAGCACCTACAGTGAAATGGTATGCAGCGAGTAAGAAAAGAAGCGAGCCTTCTCGAGCAGCAATAGAGGATACATCTAAAACTGAAAGCAGAGGAGAACCCTCGAGCTGGTGGGACGATAAGATCGAGAGCAAAGGGAAAGCATTGAACTAGTAGGAAAACATAGTGGGTGACTGCTGGGCTGCAGCGATGTGTGACAGGACTGGATAGCAATCATCTGGTATGTGCTTTACTTGATCCGCTTTACTTCCTTAACTGATCGTTCTCAGAAAGTAAAGGTTGCTGAGATCGTTTATAGCGTATATTGAAGGGCCTCTAGATCAGTCAATAGTCTTAGCTGCTACGGCTAGTGTATGTTTCAAAGTCATAGAGCGTTATATACTCATTCAAAATTGCATAGAGTCAGCTTCTTCCCGATCTCAGTAATTATACGAACAGAATATGCACTAATCTTGAAGGCTCATCTGTACAGGAAGCAGATACTAGTAACACCGGTTTGAGATAACAGCTACACATATAGCTCAGAAAGGGAAATAACCTGGACACCACCGGATGCCTTCAGAATTGACATGTATGTACTGTTGCCGAGAAGCTGCGCCAATGCCTCTGGCATATGCTGCACACGATGAAGCAATTATCTTACTAAACGCGCCTGTCTTGGACGCATGCGCACAAATAGACATCACAGCTGTATCATACACTACATGCTCATCTTATTAATCAAAAATCTGGAGAGGTTAAATGCGTCAAAAGCTTGAGAGTCATATGACGAGGCAGAACTTGTAGCTCTTGTTAGAAGCAAGGGTAAGAAATCTCTATCTTCTACTAACATCCAATTGTAAAAACTCCAAAACACAGAAGATTCGTGCTTGATACCTCCAAATCAGGGATGGTTTCAAAGAGCGGAGAAACCACAAGCTTGGCCTCCCATTCACCCGAGGCTTTCTTTTCAGTCAATCCTTGGCACGTCAACCAAGAAAGAAACAATACCTGTTTAACATATAAGAAACTAGATTTTTGAGATGCATAACAGTCTGATAATATGCTATCGCTCCTACTCCCTAATAAAATCTGTTCTACGATCAAAGCTGCTTTTTATAATAAACCAAAGAAAGCTATCATCCGCGTACATATTGACTTCCTCTACATGTAAAAGAATGTTTTGAACCAACTTTGTGGGGTTAGACGTAAGAAGCCTAGACAATTCGCTAACAATCACTTTAAATACAGGCTGAACTTTCGTCCACATAGACTATCTAGTCCGTCGAGTATTGATCACTTTGCTAGGCTATGTCCTTTTCAGCGAGAGAATTAAGAAATCGGTTTAAGTTATAACCTCCAAAACATGTGATGCCTGACGAGTCATGGAGATGACGTATGAAGAGATAGCTTTCTTCGAAATGGTGTTCATGATCTCTGCAACAGCTTTGGCGATTCCAAGCACCTGTTTGGTCGATTCCGACATTTTGTCCTCCAAGGCCTGCAGAAGTTCAATTTGTAAGCAGCTGGCGAGTCTTTTATGGCAAGAACAGAAGCTAAAATTTGAATGTCTATCTTAAACGGAGAGTCACTTACTTTAAGCGTGTGGATGGGTGGGGGTATATTTAAAGCTTCGGTGAGCTTCAATATCTTCTCTGACTCAGGTAAAGTTTCATAGTGCTCAGTCATGCCAAGGAGTTGCATGCATTCTCCGACAGCCTGTTCATGAGACGCAAAGTTTCAAAATATTATGAACGCAGCTACTAGACATCTGCAGCAGTTAAGGTCAGCCAACACCTTCACGACGAGATTTGATCCTTGTTAAACAAAACGCTGCACTTGATCAGACGTGTCCATCCATCACACTGGCAGGTTAGGCAACTAACTTACCTTGCTGTGGACGGTCGACTCTTGACGAACATCCAGTGAGGTGAGATGGAATCCAAAGGTCTCTGCTAGCCTAATGAGGTCCTTGAGCTTACTGTCTGCAAGTCGATCATCTCCACTTGAACGAAGAGATTTCTGCACCCATTCGTGAAACTTCAAATCACCAGTTCCGTTGCAGAAAGCCAGCTCCTTTCATCTACAACTAACGCTTCAAGCAACTCGTAATTCAACCAATCGAGGGGGACTCGTTTGATGGAATATTTAACACTCTAAATTTGCACGTCATGGTACAGGCTCAGCACTAGAGAATCGTTGTAGATATAGTTTAGTCTGCGACAGAGTGTCTACGAGAAGAAGCAGCATCGAGCAAATGAAAGAGAGTGTAAAGAAGCTGACTGTACTTACATCAATCAACTTCAAATCTTTCAAGAATCCCTCCTCACTGGCATATGCGCCCTCCTTGGGGTCAAGTCCCGGAATTTCATCAATGTTGTATTCTATATCAATCAGCAACTGCGTTGAAGTGCACCATTAGTATCAAGGAACATGCCAGTGCGAAATCGAAAAGATTATTATCACAGGGCTAAATGAAAAGTGATGAGAATGTTCAACCAGACCAGTCTCTTGCTTGTCGGGGGGAAAACTCATACACACCACTCGAGCAACGTTGTCTAAAATCAAATATTAGTTCACGCTTAAGGTAGCACTTGAAACATTTGACACTCGTGTTTGAACTCAGTTGTTAATCTCCAACAATCTAATCTTTCCTGTGTAATTTCTTGTCAACTAGGTTTAACACATGCCCACTCTATAAAGCACGACTAATGTGCAGGAAGGATATTGGTAGAGAGAGCAGAAGTCGTTCTAGGAACGGGTGATAGGAAGCCGTTCTAGGAACGACTAATGTGCAGGACGTATATCGGTAGATGAGCAGAAGTCGTTTTAGGAACGGGTGATCCAGAACTCATTAAGTACATATAGACGGTAACCAAGATATGCTCAATGCTCAATGCAAGAATAGTGATAAATCCATAAAGTAGAATGCATCGAATTTAACAAGAAGCAAAGGCATAATTGCAACGTATCGAGAACCACATATATCTAAAGAACTAGTAAACAACGTGGATTCGATAATGCCTATGCAACAGAATTCGAGAAATATAAAACATTGTGCAGTTGACCACCAATAAGCAATCGCAAGACCGAAGAAAATAAACTGTAGTCTGGAGTCGTGTAAGAACACTGGAGATCGAAAGTCAGGTATGAACCATGAAGCAGTCAAAGAGCGAGTGGAAAATAATAGGGAGGAAAATAGCTGCGGAAGGGAGGAGTGGAGCAATGCGGGAGCGGAGTAGATGGTGTTTTCTCAGAGACATATCGAAGTGTAACAGTGTAACGAGAGCGTAGCGAAAGAGGACTGGATATAAAGAAATGAGGACAGATACCGTTCAAGGAACGGGGGATCCAGAACTCATTAAATGCAAATGAGATGCAAGGTATGTCAAATATATATAGGTATATATATTGGTATACGAGAACAGATGCCGTTCTATGAGATGCAAGGTATGTCAAATATATATATATATATATATATATACTGGATAGAGTATATTGCAACAAGCGCTATGGACACTTTGAGTCCTGGAACGCTATACAACTGAGGGAAGCGGAAGGTGGCCATAGTAAACCTCCACGAAAGCACATACGACTTCATAAGTGCCTCACGTAGTGCCGAAGTAACTGAGCAAGTGTCAGTATCCCTTGTACCGAGCTTCTGCTCGAAATGTGCAGGAAGGATAGGATAATTCTTAGGATGGGAGCAGAAGTCGTTCGAAGCACGGGGGACCTAGAACCCACTTAGTGGGGAACATGCATATGGAAGTAATGAAATGCAAGCAAGAGCGGATGCAAATTGAACCGAACGTTTTCCAAGCAAGGAAATACACAGAGAAATTGATAGAACGCAGGAACGTGAATTGATGCATTGCATAAGTAACATCTGGAGTGAAGTATTCTGTATAATGTAAGAGAAAAAAGATAGCCTTCTAAAACAGAAACAGAAAAAGCATTTGAAAGTGAAAGCAGAGGAGAAACATCGAGCGAGTAGGTAGCAAAAGGAGAGTATTGAGCGGGTAGGCAAACATAGCTTTAGTGGAGGAGGGCTAGGGTGGATCGAATGTGAGGAATGGATTGTATCTCGCCTGGTTGGAGCGAAGCGTAAACACATCAGGTAAACATCTTTGCGCAATGGATTACAGAACCCATTGTACACATAATGCTTATAAGGTAGACATCATGCGTGAGTATTGAGGATCGACATTTGAACCAAGAAATAAAGACTTTTATTCGCTTAGGGTTGACTGGACAAGGAATGATGCCAACGTGCTGTACAGTAGAAAAGTTAAAGGGGTACGGTCTTGGAGGTTAGAGCGATTCCAAAGTTTGCAATTGGATGTAGCATTCCTATCAGCTACTTGAAATCAATAAAGACTTACTAACAAAGTTCTGATGGTTATATACCTCATCGCTGAAGTTGCTTCCTCCCAATTCACGTAGACGAGCATTAACGCTTCGAAGAATCTGTTCTAGACGATGTCTCATTACGCGCAGCTTCAACCGATAAGGTTCCTGCAGGGAAGCACATATAAGCAACAGATATTTACCATTGATTTGATAGCCTGCATACTCTACTATGAGCAATTCAAAGCCCTCTATCAGCATCTGAATAAGAATTTCTAGCCTTCGGACTATTGGACTTTTGTTCACCCACGATTAATTTTCTCTACTGATGACATCTTTATCAAACCTGTGAGAAAATTGTCAGTTTTCCATTAAGATCAAGCTCCCAACGAAACAGTAGTACGTACGAAACAGAGCAAGTGCGTAGAGTAGGTTTCGCACGAAAATGAAACTCCTGTGAAATACAGCGCCTAACTCACCTGATCAAATGCTGCAATTTGTTGTCGGAGTGCGGGTATATTGTCCATCAATTTCTTGTCTCCTTCTAGACTCTCCAGCAGTTCAGGTGTCACATCGCAAATTAACAAAGAATGTGTTAATGTGTCCTGTGCAAGACCAACGTTTACAGTCAAAGTTAATGAACTTATTTGAAACAATAAACTCATCAGCTCCACAAAAGTCGCCAGTCATTGTGGCAGTTGTAGTGCTGCAATCATGTTTCAACACGAATTATCGTGCTACAACAGCTACAGAGTCAGAAGAGACCAGATGGTCTACAAGTTAATACACATTGTTCATTCATCTACTATATTTCATTTTAGTGATTGACCTAGAGATTAAGAGAAGAAGAAGCTGGAAATGTGGTGTATTAAACCCTACTTAGATTCCTCTTGGCAACGGTTTCACACCAAACGCTATCGCAAATGTCCATTAATACAGGGTCAATCTCGCAACGCTGTCCAGAGATGTTGGTTAGGTGAAAACCTGACAGGAGCGACAGCGACGAATGTACTCTGCAATAATTAACCTGCTGGCCAGAAGAGCCGCCATGACAGTGGTCTCCGGCAACACTGCGGTACACCGTAGCGCCAAATCAAAGACAGGCACGGTATTGTCGCCCATAGCTACTCCGGAAATCACGTCATGAAATATCGCTGCAATTGTTGCACTTCTAATAATTGAAGTTTCACGTGCATATTGCAAAATTTAAAGCAACTGGCAATTAAGCAAATAAGTACATGAGCCATACCGTACGGGTTTCCATCACGATCACCACCGATCCAAGACCCGAACTTGATGAAGCTTGGAATGTCAACGCCAGCGTTTGGGTACACATGCTATCCCATTCAAAAGACCACGTGATTTAAGCTTCTCCCACCAGTTTCAAGGACAACTTCTAGATGCCCTCTTTTTTCTGTAACAAAAGATACAATCTCGACCACTTTGACCTAAAAAATATCGTATCCGACAATCTATTTTTGAGGTAAAGCATCCAGATATGCATTTCATGAGAAGCGAAAGATGAAGACATGAAAGTTCTGAAAACGTTAATGCAATAAGATTCCTTCGGCACATTTCACGTAAGCTTTTGATCGTTCGGGCAGAAAGCCCTCATCACAACTACAGAAGATCAAAATACTTGATATCGACGTAGTAAACCATAACTCTACACTCTTATCTGATAAACAACGAGGGCATGCGGCGATCAAGCTCTTTACAAGAAGTGCGTTTCAACATCTAGAAAACGGAAAATCCAGGTATTTCAGCTATTTAACTTCCTAAAACTCACGTTTAGGGAATTCTCGGCATATCTGTAAGTAGTGCAGACAGCCTCGAATAGAGAATAACGGAAGTAGTCCAGGCCTGTCATTATCTCCTCCATGACTGTGGGCTTCTGTTGACGCATCTCATCTGTCCTCCATAGAATCTCAATCTGCACAACAGGATGATTATAGGTGATTGTAAGTGCCCGGAACTGACGAGTGCTCAAAGGTCTCTACGTGAATGCATGCTACGTTACGTCCAGAAGAATGGACGTTAATGTTCTTTTCTTCAACTGGCATTGACATACTTCCATGATACTACATTAACAGACGCGCCTTCGCTTAGTGAAAGGTATCTTTACACTAGACAGCAAGTGCTTCTTGCAGGAGGAGACCTGCTCGTGAACGTGAAGCACGACTGACATAAAATTGCATCAAAATTCGAACAAAAACATTGCAGGGATCATCTAAGAGAGTCCGCAATCCTCAACCGAAACCTTACTCACCTCGGCTTCTACTTCCGCTTCAATCTCTGTTTTCTGAGCAGGACTCAATCTTGGGTCCTGGAGGCGCAGATAACAGTCAGAACTGTCCTCAACAGAGAAGGTAGAGACTAAAAGTTGAGGATAGTGAAGTTAAATTTTATGCACAAGAAATAGTTTAGTTGGTAGACAAAAGAAGTAGATGAGTTTATTCCCAGTTTGTTCAAGGTCCTGATCAAACTTAGGAGCGACGTCACTACCAAACAACCAGATCCGCAGCAAAGAACACCACAAAATTCCATAAGCATATGTTAGTAGTGCATCTCTTAGCACCAACTGTACTAATTGCCAGTTTGCCAATTTGTCAGACACAAGTTCTACCTGATTTCAATAAACGGATAGTGGTCCGGCCTCGGAATCTTTTAACGAAGCATGAAATTGGGGACACAAGCTTCGGTTCTGAAATCGTCCAGGAATGTTTTCTTTCTTCATGATTAAAATGTGGGAGTTGACGATTTGTAGCTTAGTGGTCTATAGAGTATGCGTGGTTTGTTTCAGCTACTATGAGATAGTGAATCTTAATGTTTCAAACGAAACGAGTCAGACCTCTCGAGCACTGCAGAGCTCAAAGATTCTGTGCAGGCATGTGAGAATCTCCCTCCGCCGAGCTTCTGTGGGATGAGCTGTGAAAACTGGATTGTACTGCAGGATATATCCAGCCAAGAAGTTGTCAAACGAGTGAAACGGATATGCTGACAAGGAACCAAGAGAAAACACTTCTTGTCTAACAGTAGCGTCACCAGCGTCTTGCACTACTTGCACTCTCTACACTTGCCTCCCTGACCAAGCTACAATCGACGAATTTGAACAAAACCCGCACTTGCAAGAAAACTAAACTTGCTCAAGGACCTAGACAAAGCACAATTGCATGGAAAAAGCAGTTGCATCACACAGGTTAACAAAGTCATAATCATCGTCAGATCGTGTTTAGAATGAATGGTAGTATGAGAGTATTTTACCTCACTTCGGTCAAGTAAAGACTGAAGCTCCCGCGGGCCTACATCCGCTTTTTTGAGTAATCTAAAAGTGTGGTCAAAAGATGCGTACCATAACGGTGTGGCATTCATGCTTGCCCAAACCTGTGCCAAAGCAATGGACATTTTAGAAATAACCGTAAGAGCTACCTTTAAGTGGAGAGTGATACAAACTACCGACTTCCTTTGACATCATTTCATGTCAAAGCTACTTACCTCCATGAGTCATGCTTTGTCTCAAAGAACTAAGTATCCATAAGATGATTGATCTGCTTGCATCTCCATCTTCCCCTTCCAGCTAAGAGAAGATGAAACATAGGCAAGGGGTCGTCCTCCAGTTTCCTACACGATTTACAGAACTACAGTAGATGTCTTCACTACTCACATGTAGCGGCCAGTATCTGATTACGTATCTAAGAAATCAGTAAATCAACGACATCAACAATCAATAGGTGCTGGTTACATCTTTCTACTTGCTCTATCAGCCCAAAACACTACATTGTTTGGTTACCACTTCATGAATCTCGGCAGATCCTCTACATACTCGAATGTCATGATATAAAACATTTCTCGAAAAGGATTATTTCGTCAGATCACCTGCTCTCTCCGCCCACGATGACTGTGTGCTTCATCAGCTACGTTCAACAAGGATGAGTACAAGTAAAATATTCTGACCACTGCAGTTATCTGCAAACGAGTAAGCAGAGGAATACGTTAGTTGAGGAGCCTACCAAAGATTTAGGATGCCACCTTGCCGAGGTTGATAGTCGAGAACAAATAGAAGGAAAAGAGAATAAATACAGCATGATGCCCTGTGGTGAAAATGGTATGATTTCACATCACAAACATAAAATAGGAAGGAAAACCAGAGTTACTGGCAAGAACCGCAGACCCAAGAGATGGCAACTTACCAATGACTTATCCATATTGTCAATATAACGAAGAAGGTCGGCTCTTTTCCGTGGATCCTCTTCAACTTTCAGGTCTTCAA
Source organism: Lunularia cruciata (assembly GCA_948567375.1). Taxonomy (NCBI): domain Eukaryota; kingdom Viridiplantae; phylum Streptophyta; class Marchantiopsida; order Lunulariales; family Lunulariaceae; genus Lunularia; species Lunularia cruciata. The sequence continues at coordinate 1,181,365 of OX419762.1, read as the reverse complement.
ATCCTCTTTGAAGAATATAAGCCTGCCACCCCAATTTCATAAACGCCTGAGATATGATAATTTGCCAGCATGACTCTACATGCTCATGTCCTGTGGAATCAATGTCTAGAAGCCATCTGTATGGGCAATACCTAGCAAGAAACAAGGTACTCACCGCCTCAACTACGTCTGCCCTGTCATGTTCAGTAACCACCTTGTCTAGCGCTGAGCAAAGAAAGGACACCTGCCATTAGTGAAATCCGTTTTGCATAAGTGAGATATGAAGTTTGGAATTGATTCATGAAATCACAACGTATCTGCCTAAACCTTTGGCAAAATATTCCTTGCACAGGCAGTCGAACTACTAATTTCGAGACAAATAGCAGAGAGGTGCATGGATGCGCAGAAAAGCTCAGATAAGACATAAATGCATTGAGAGTTGATAGCATGCTCACTTATCGTCGACAAACCTTCAATGCTCACAACCTAATCATTCTGGACATATTCCTGGTCTCTAGGGGTACTATTATCAAGAAATCCCACCCTAGTGGCTACTATGCTATCTCAACCCAAAAATACCATCGATAAAGAGATCCCACAAGAATCGGGTCCAAGACTCACAACTTGATAAGCGCTTTGAATATTAACTACTCAGGAGAAGCATTTACTTCAAAGTAGGTTGTCAGATATTCTCTCCATGTCCTTGTTGCTGAGCTGGACATACCTGATCCTGAAGGAGAGGGTCTTCTTCACTTGAATCGTAGTTCTTACGACGCTTCAATCTTGTCACAACCTTTTCTTTGACTAAGTTCCACTTTTCCTCAGGGATAGCTTGTTTAGTCTCTGAGTCCACGACAGAAAATATATCTAAAATTCGATCATTACTTGTTGAAACTTTTGCACTCTGCACACTGAAAAAAAGAAAGAGCAATAAGAACATGTTATCTCTCTAAGATCCATGGAGGTCAGCTGTCAGTCCACTAGAAATCACCATACAAGTTTTCAAAACTGCTCCGTACTTTACATCCGTGTTTGCTATCTTCTACCGCAACTAAAGACATGAAGACAACATACATGGGATTACCTGAAGCCCATCTCGCTGAATGTACTTGTAACATCAGCAAGAAGATTTTCTTGGTCGACTCCTTCGATTTCCACCACCGTATGTCCATTTTCTTCCTCATTGTTGAGTCTAACAGAAAAGTCCGATTCTGATTCAACCGTAAAATGCTCCCCAGTTGTTGATACCATGGCAGTCCGTTTGGTGTTATCTACCGCACTTTTGAATTGGGGGAAGTTTACCCAGCTTGAGAAGAGGACACTCGCCACCGACAGCTTTGTCTTTCCGGGGCCTGAAACTTTTAATGATGTAGACACTTTCCAGCTTCCCTGCTGGAAGTCCCTATCCCTGCACAATGAAACGAGTAATTACGAATACCAGACCTGTAAGGGCTCAGATTGAGATTCCTGCCTTATCCAATCGATTTAACTTTTCTAGGCCGTAGCGGAGTGTTTATACGCTGGTCCATATTCCTTCAATTGGGAATTTCGTTCAGTGGAACAATATCTTGCTCACGCCACCAGCGTGAAGATGTACACATATTCCTCCCACTTTCGCATAGCCTTAATGACCAAGAAAGATCACAGCAGGTGCAAGATGTATAAATCTGCAAACAACCCAGTTATCGTCTCCACCGTCTTATGGCCTTCATATAGCATCGACTATGGACGAGGATCCTCTTCCACAAGTCATGAGCATCCAGCTTACTGTGACTACACATCTGGTTCATACTGCCTTGAATATCATAGCCTAATTACTATGTACTTTGCCACTTGATTTACCTAGGAAGCATGGTAAGACGACCAGAAACTTGGAGAACATCAGAAGTTAGACTTGTCATATACTGCCAATGCTCATCATGTGTTGAAACGTGTTTTCGCTTTACGCACTTCTACAGCGAAGAGTTCTTCACATCCACATCATCTATAGAACTCTAATTTATTTCAAAATAAACCTTGAACAGTTATTGCTTCAGCTCCTAAAGGTAAATACTTGGCTACAACAGTTGAAAATTCATAATAGAAGTTCTAGCAGAAGTTGGACTGCAGGCGAATAATGAGAACGCCGATTCCTATACCCCTGCGTTCTACCAAAGCGCAAGGATATTTGTGCTTTGGTAGAACGCTTTGGTAAAAAGGGAGTAGAAGCCGTTCGAAGGACTGGGGATCCAAAACTCACTAAGTAAGGAACCGAGAGCGTGCATATGAAGTGCATGTGAAATGCAACCATGTCCGTATGCAAGTAGAATTGAAATGAATCCAAGCAAGGAAATACATAACTAAAAAATAAGCACAAGGGATAGAAAGCACGAGCGAAAATTGATGCATTTCATAAGTAGCACCTACAGTGAACTAGTATACATCATGGAAGAAGAACCAACAACGGCAACAGATTAAGCATCTGAAATTGAAAGAAAGAGGAGGATCATCGAGCGAGTAGGAAGGTACAATAGAAAGAAAAGGCGAAACATAAAGCAAGTAGCTTTCGTTGAGGATGGGTAGAGTGGAGCGAAGGGGGAGACGAGCGGATGGTATCTTGGCTGGGTTGGAGCGAAGCGTAAGAGGACTGGATATAGAGAAATGAGGACAGACGCCGTTCGAGGAACGGGAGATCCAGAACTCATTGAATGCAAATGAGATGCAAGATATGTAAAGTATACAAGATAGCGAACATCTGATCGAATGATAGCATAAATAAGCATAGCCTGGAAACATATTAAAAATAATACCTATATACCAGTAACATGCATCGGAAAAGCGGAAACAGAACTACAATGCATGTCGAGAAATAAAATCGACTTGACGAGCTGGACGATAAAGATTCAGATAGACCGAAGTAGAAAATCAATGTAGCAGCTAGGAAATCGAAAGTCTGGAAGATCCGTGAGTCAGCCCGAAAGTATGAAATCGTTCAGAGAACGAGGGAAGAAGAGCGAAGCGTTAGAGGACTGGATATAGATTATATCGCAGCATCTGCTATGAATAGGGTATATCGCAGCATGCTCTACGAACGCATGAGTCCTAAAACACTGAACACTGAAGAAAGCAGACAGGCGGTCATAGCAAGGATATTTGAGAAAGGATATTTGAGGATATTGGAGCGGAAGCTGTTCGAAGAACGGGGGATCCAGAATCCACTATGTGTGGAAGCAAGAACGTGCATATGAAGTAAATATGAAATGCATGCATGATCGTATGCAAATCGAAATAAATTGAATCTAAGGAAATGGAATATAAGTGGATCTAACATTACGAAGATGAACAGAAGTAAGGCCGTAATTGGTACATTTTGTAAGTAGCACCTGCAGCGAACTAGTACACACATCATGGAATAGAACCAAGACACAACAGATTAAGCCTCAGGAATTGAAAGCAGGGGAGGACCATCAAACAGAGAAACATCAAGCAAGGAGCAAAGGACAGAGCTCTAGTTGAGGATGGATAGAGTGGAGCGAAGTGTGAGAGGAGTGGATGGTGTCTTGGCTGTGTCGCAAGGATATTGATAAAGAGATACTCAGTGACAGGATGTGTTATTCTATATCTCATTTCTGGATGTAGATTCAATTTCCACACCTGGTTTTGTTAAGATCTGATCCTGCTGATGTAGGGTTGACACATCGTAGCTTGTTGTAAGGTCGAGTTAAGGTGCCAATTGAGACCCTATTCATGCTCCCAAAGAAGCTACTCTTGATCATCTGCATCATCGAACGAAGAAAAATTGAGGAAAGGAAGAAGAGCAAGGTTTCACCCACACAGAGAGTACAAGAGGAAAAGCAATCGCAGCTATTCGCGGTTGAAAAGGATATTACAAATTCTTTTTGCCGATGTGCGCCATCTCTTATATATGTCGTAAACAGGGGACCTTCCATCAGCCTGCAACAACAATGAAATAGTACTAAGTTTAAAGTGTAAACAGCTCAGAAAAGCATTTCTACGACTTCGTTCCTTGCTGAAACACTAGGTCCGTGCGGCGAAGCGAGCAGGAACAATCTAGAGAATTCAAACTTCGAATGGAAACCTTAAACCCAGTAATTTGCTTGTAAGGTTGCTCGCAGAAAGCCCACGTTCCGAAGTAGCATAATCGCATTCAACCAAGAGAATCAACTAACAAATATCATACTCTCAGCTTATGGGCGACAGAAAGTGGAAGTGCTACGGAGATTGCCCATAAGAGCAGTATACTATTTAGCATAGCCAGCATACAAAAACAAAGGCCAAGATTCAACACTTGCTCAAATTTTGAACTAAGTATCCAACAAACCGAAGATCGTGAGAAAGAAGTTGCAAACAATATTGAAATTATATCTGTACGCTCTAAAGATAATTTTGAGTAAAGCTGCAGTGTCCCTCCCGGCTATTTTTCAGTTCAAGATGATGATAGATGGTCACACCCTTCTCCAAGAAAAACAGCTAAATTCGGTTAACTGCCTTTTCCACCAGAAACATACACAGGTGATGTCAGTGAAGTGTTGTTGTCACATTACAAAGGCAACAAGCTAGAAATCGCGCTACGATCTAGAGTTTCTCGTCAGTATCCTCAAAGTGACTTACCTTAAGGATATTAGAGCCAATTGCAATCGAATCCATAAATTCATCACATCTCAAGTGTTTAATGTATGTCAAAACACTGCGGGAGAAAGAGGTAATTCAGTACTTTCTTCGGTGACAGGAAGGGTCCCCGCACACTTTTTCAGTAACTGTTTGGGGTGTTAAGGGGAAGTGATACAGGTATCATGCAACCGACTTGAGAAAACATGTGAAAAGTTGTGGATGCTTATTATGGTCAAGCGCGAGGAGAATTTTGACCCCTTAATTTAGCCTACCTAGAGGACAAACTCGTAATGTTTGAGGCCTGCTGTTATTGATCACAAATGGACGTGCCTTGAATCAGTTTCACAAAGTACTAAAGTACCTCGAAAATACCCGAGTTGTGTGCTGTAACATTCTCTCCGCAAACTGATTATAAGATTCGACAGAGGATTTGTTCTTTGGTGAGCCATGGTTATTGATTTCTGGCGACCGAGAGAGTCTGCGTAGTTCAGAGCGGAATTCAAAGTAGGGGTTTAAGAAAAACAGATAGCACCAAATTTCAGATTGAAGCGTTGGAAGCTGCAGAGATGGTCCGTTAGAACATGCCTACTATCATTCAAGGGCATTCCAGGTCAGGTTTCTTCTCGTGGATACTTTCGAGTTACTAGGAAGATTTTTAAGCAGAGACGATGAAACAATAAAGTGATCCTTGGAGCCTAATGATAATCCGCCAACTTTTAATGGACGAATTTCATGGAATGATGACAAAGGAGGAATGTCCGAATGAAAGCTGGTAGGTACTAAATTCAACTGCCTGGGTGAGTCACCAAGTGCAAGCCGGCGTCGGAGAGACTTGAAAGAACGTAATTACCGCGTGGAGGAAGCCGGAGTTGCACAGGCTTGAGCCATCACAACCTGACACCGTCACCAGCAGCACTTCGCGTCTCCGTTCTTGTGGTTGAACGCGTCTCAAGCTGATTAGAAAATATTGGAGAAGTTCGCACTCGCGCCTCTCAGTTCTTCTGATTTTCGCAGAATAATTCTGTAGATTACTCAGACCCCCTGGAAAGGCACCATTTCACTCATTGTTTAGATTCGTACAACAAAATGATGTTTCTACGCTGCCGTGCAAATCCAACCAGACCCCCGACTCAAGACTGAATCCACAAACCTTCAGTCAATGTCTGCCCGCTCATATAGCCTGGCCAAAGGATCAATGTAATGGCGGCTGTTACGACAGTCTCAAGCTTCTACTGGTCATGCTTCTGACTACGGAATCTGTGGAGATAGATAGCCAATCCCAGGAGATTGCACAACTACTTCCAGGTAAGACCCGTACTTCTAACTTCCTGAAGATGAGCGTTGATGAAACGTATTATGTACTTGTAATCAGTTTCCACGGGACGGATCCATTTCAAATTCGCTCCCTTCCTCTGTAGAACCACCTGCAGAGTTTGTCTCACTCGCCAAACTGTTGAGGCGATTCACGGGTCCAACACAGATTGAAAATCATCAGAATGTGGCCCATCTTTTGTTCTCCGCGTTGTGAACTTGACTTTTAGAAGATTGGATCTTGCGGGACGTTGAGTATCATTAATGAACTCCAATGAGAGGGGAAATCGAGGGAAGATGCGTACTTCTGCTTGGGTAGACATCGTGCAGCGTGCCGTCAGGTCTTTGTAAGTGGAAATGTCTGTACTAAAGTGCGCGTTCCTGCTCTGTAACAATGTAGCACAGTTTTCCTCCTCGAGGTTTATAAAACAACGGCAGGCACATCCGTCAGTGCAAATTGAACGATGATGAGGATAGGTCTTCAGTCGGGACAACCTATGTACAGAGCTACAGCTGCCCCTTCTTTCTCCGAAGTGTCCGCTACAATCTTCTTAGGTTGCTTCAGTAAGTTTACTACGTCTCATGTCCAACTTCCCCTCGAAGGCGGTCGACGAGAGCCATGTCGAAGCACCAAACCAAATATGCGTCCATCCAAAACTTTCTTGAGGATTCCTGCAAAAACTCTTATTGTCTTTTCCAGGTGCCAAAACTCACGTGGCATTTACTCTCACATTGTCTCCTTCACCTTCTTGGCTGCTAGCCAATAATATATATCTGGATTCGACGGTCAGCGATGGGCCTTTTGGCCAGTGTTTCCCGCCTCATGCCGCGGTATGTTAGTTTTAACAGAAACGGAACAAAATTTGGCGGAGTTCCAGCATACTATGCAGAAATGCAGCTCCTTAAACAGAACTTAAGCGAGGGAGAGAGGAAAGAGGATAAGGAAGATTCGGGAAGCTGCTCCGGTAAAAGGTGTGCCAGATGAAACCAGGAACCATCCCTCCCTTCTCAATGAAGATGAAGCAACGTGCCTTGATCGCCTGTTAAAAGAGCGTAGAATTGGAAACTGAATACCAAACCAATAGATGGGATTATTCAGGATTGCTTCTTGGTTACAGAGGGTCAACCTTACTTTGACATTCACTCCATTGCGCACCGGACTACTTTAAATTAGATCTACGACGTTGTAGGCAGCGATCACGTTACCCCTTTGGACAAAGACTTCAAAGACAGTTGGCTCCCAAGTTAGTAAACGAGCCACCAGGCCACGCGGCGGGGGATGCTGAGAATGGAGGGAATGGGATTAAGACGGACGACGATGACGACGACGGCCATCGTCGCTGCTGCTGGTGCAGAATTGCGGTTGCTCCTCATATGTATCGTGAAGGAATCGTGGCCCACCACGACCACTACCTCATGTAGAGACGACAAGGAGGAAGAAGGGGCCTGCAGGCTGCAGCAGTAGGAGCAGCGCCGTACCCTGCCCCACCCGCCGTGAGGGCGTGGAAGGAGCTCACCATACAATTACAGTAGCACCACAAGGAGAAAAGAGCTACGGCTGCGTTGCACAGCAGACGCACTAAAGGAGGTGGAGGAAGAAGCAGACCACGCCAGGCACAAGGAAGGAACGACAGACAGGCAGAAGACCGCTTCGTGCTCCTGCCTGCTGCAACTAAAGCAAAGCAGAAGAAAGCGAAGCACAGAACAGAGAAAGGAAAGCTCGCTCGCGGCCCGGCCTGCTCTAGCCTGCTCGGCACTGCCGCTTCTCTCCCTATCCCGCCGATATTTCGGAGTTAGAACGCGGGAAGAAGAAGGCAGAGGCGGACGATGTTGATGAACAGATTGGAGGGAAGGTAGTAGGGACTGGAGAGAGCGGGCTAGCTTCACGCAGGACCCGAGAGGGCCGAGGCGTGAGGTGCTGAGATTCGTAAATATATCGTGCATGTGTGGAGGAGCGATCCGGCGTGCAAATACTCGTCTTTTGCTTGTCATCTGGTCGTAGTTCTCGGAAAAAATCATGGGAATACGGGACAAGCAATGGACCACTGCTTTGACGGTTTCGGTTGCCGCTGCTGGAATTTCTCTTGTCGCCTGGAAGGTTTCTTCCCAACACAGTTCTCATCTTTTCTTCTCCCTGGACTTTTTGCAGACCTTTCTCTGCTTGTTAGGTCCGATGCACCTATAGATCAGATTGAACCTCAATTGACACTGAGATTGATTTTCTCCCCTATCATTTGATCGTCAACTTTCGCACTCCGTTTCACCTCAGTATCCAGTCCCTTCTACCAGAACTTGGATCGGACCATTGTTGATCCATTTATTTTGAAAAATGTGGAAAGCATGCACTAATGTACTTATAGCAACACTACGTCTTTCTACACAATGAACACTTTTTTGACACCTGCAAGCTGGATCTGCTAGCTACGAGTCTTTTACTAGAAGTTTGAGAAAGCTTCCGCGTAGTGACCGTGTTTTTTCTGCGATCTATGAATCTAGAAAAGCTTCTGTTGACTAGCTTAACAGCAGGGCATTTGCAGAGCTGACATTATACTCTATCCTGCAGGGAGGATCTCTGGGGTAAACCTAGGGGGTCCCTAGGTTTACCCCAGAAATGTACAATGTGAACTTCATCTGAATTACATGCTCCTAGTGTCTGCTGGCATTTTGAATGATGCTGCTACTTAAATTCTAATTGCTTTGATCCGACCGCTCCAGGCGGTGGAAGCGTCAGCTGTCCAATTTTGAGTCACATGTTTGAGCAATTCGAGACGCAGATCATGAGTTGCAGATATATGGACAGAGTGTCTTGAGCTGATGATATAGCCAATGTGCAGTTTGATCATAGCTACTCATCAAAACACGATAAAAAATTTCCATCGACCATGGAACGATAATGGATGTGTTTCAGATTCAACGGGTTTTACTAGTTATCATTTAGAAATAAGTTTAGGCACACACTGTTAGGTGTACGTTTGATTTGGATCCACAGAGTTAGGCTAGTTTTCCTGTTTTGTAAATTTGGAGCATGAAGTATGTCAAAAGCACATAATCTGAACCGTTTAGAGTTTCACTTCTGTCCTTTCAGGTGTATAAGCGCGGCATCAGGGAGAGGCAGATTCTGTACTCTTTGCAGTATGCTGGATATCGGGGTGCCTTACCTGCCCTTTATGACCATACGTTAAGTCTAATATCTACGAAAGCCGGAGGCATTCCAAAGGTATTCCATGCAAGGACTTGTCTTTCTTCCTGTGGCGTACAGTCTCGTGGTTATTACTCAAGAGAAGCCAGCGTTTGAGAGAACGCTTGGTACTTGCCTGTCAAGGTAGTTTGGTGCGCTCATCCACTGATGCTGAAAGGGTTGTTATTTCCATGTCATCGTAGCTTTGGTTGAAAGATTGTAGTTTTCTCTTCATTATCAACTAGATCCCCCCTTCATGCTCGTGAACCCCATTTTTAATCTTGTGTTCAACTAAGGTTTTGAGGCTATCAGCTGCTCATTTGATCATAGATCGATCTGATCTTACTGCACAGGTTTACTCAATTGGAGGACATGGAACTAGCGCAGAACATTTGGAAGTTTGGGTACTTGACTCCGCACTCAACAAGTGGAAAGAAATCTTGCCAGCCAGTACTCCTGATACCGGAGCATCTGTCTTCACGAAACGCTTTTGCCATGCAGCAGCTGGTAAGGAAGAGCCTCGTATGTCGGCTGATACTTCTCGTTGGAGATCCGTGTTTGTGCTCGCAGATCTGGCCCCAAAAAGACACGCGTGCGCTTCTTAGTTCGTTATCGAGAGACGAAAAGGAAAACGGAAAGAGGGAAGATGAAAATGAAATGAGAAACATTATAGGACTTATTAATTTTCAACTAAAGCCGTTACTCGTTTGTCTGGGCTGGCAGGAGTTGGTAACGCTATATATGTGTTTGGAGGATACACAAATAAAACTATGGTATAGACTTTACCTGATGATACTGTGAAATTGTCAACCATGTGATCGACTTCTCTGTAGAAGTTTTTCATGTGGTTGTGCCATTGGAGAAGACTTGAAAGTTCATGCGAAATATCATGTCTTTCCAACTGAAGTAGACTTGGATCAAGAGATTCTTATTCATGAGAGGATTGAGACCCTGAAAACTTGATTTGGTTCATCACAGTTCAACCTTAGTGCTTTCGCGATATCTGGAGGATGACCAAAGTTTGGTTATGTTTGCGCGAGCTACTTATGGACCACGCCAGGTCTATGATGGTCTATTCTTTTTCAGGTTGGCTGATCAAACTATTTGTGCAATTCAGGGCGACGTACTCAAATTCGATACAGACAAAGAGCAGTGGAGCACGCCGACATTCAATGGGGACCTTCCTTCACCTCGATCATCACACACCGCCACTGTTGTGGGCAAGAAAATCGTAAGTTGACAAACTCTTCATGCAGAACCAGACAAAGTAGAGGGTGTGCCCTTCTCTGTTTCTTTCGAGTTCTGTCTTCCCATGTGTATGTGATGTCTGAATTGTTGACCATGCTGAAATTGTCGTCACTTTTTGCTCAAGTACTATCCGGTATGTGATTCCATAGACTTTGTTGGATATTCATTATTTGGTATTGAACTTACGTCCATCTGGAGCAGTATATTTTTGGTGGCTATGGAGAAGAAGCTCCTCTTAACGACGTTCACGTATTCGACACAGTCACAGGGACATGGTGAGAGAACAGACCTATATCTTTGACTTGTAAGTATCACCATTGACACCAGGTCAAACAAAGACTAATATTGTCACCAGATGATATTGTTGAGTCGAGATGAAGGAACTCCTCTGAGTAGACCTTGATAGTACCCTAAGCCCTCCACCTCGTTTGCATGGATGAAGTCTGCCTGCAGATATAGTGGAGTCCTAGATATGAGGGGTACTGACTCTACCTCAACTACTTCGGCACTGCGTGAGGCACTGATGAAGTCGCATGTGTTTTCATGGAGACGCACTATGGCCGTCTTCTGCTTCCCTCAGTGGTTTGGTTTCTCTAGACTCAGGTGTCCATACGCTTGCTGTGATATGTCGATATCCAGCCCTTGGATGCTTTGCTCGTCTTCCCTCGTTCTCTGAGCGATTTTTACTTCGTTTTCTGAGCGATTTTCCAGTGCACTTTCTCCTACACCTTCCACGATTTTCGTTTCCTGACTAAGATCTCCCTTGCCCCGCGATATTTTCTACTTCCAGTGCTCTTTCTCCTACACCTTCCACGATTTTCGTTTCCTGACTCAGATCTTCCTTGACCCGCGATATTTACAGATTACTCCTTGTCTCTTGACACCAGTTTTTCTCCATCCGTTTAAGTTGGCCGTTTATTCCTGATGTATTTTTTCTCTACTTATGTGGGAGGGGCGGCATCCGCTTCTTTGATGGCTGCATCTCAAATATGCGTGTTGCTATCTGCTGGTTTCTAAGTGACATTTACTTCGCCTTTCATTTGATGATGTTTCTTCTCTATATATGCAGGTGTTTCAATATGTTTGCTTCGATTATGCCATTGCTGTAGGTTACCTTCGATGCATTCTAACTTAGGGATTTAATACTACTCTAGCGTTGCGTATCATGTACATCTTGCTTAACGATCTTTTGCACCTCATGAGTTCTGGATAACCCGTTCCCAGAACGGCATCTGTTCTCGTATACCTATATAGTGGAGTCCTAGAAATCTCTAATACACCGGAGATTCTAAAACATATCCATTTCTGGAGAGAATGATCAATGTTGCAATGTTCTCATGTTTAATACCAGGACAACTCCGATGGTCATCGGAATTCCACCAGCAAGTCGCTGTGCCCACTCCGCTGTGTTGTTGGATGGAGAGCGGATTGTCATCTACGGAGGGTACACCACAACAGCTGAAAGTGATATCTGGTTTCTTGAGGTAAAGTTCTACTTGGATTTATAGTAGAACCCGCTGATCAGTTACGAAAATAATCATTCCAGGTAGTTCTACTTTGCCAACATGGGTGGAGTACATCCAGTCTCATTGGAGCATTTGGCAAGGATTCACTCGATTGAATCGTTCTCAACATCTCATCTACTTCTACAAAAAATTGTAGGAAATTGAGACTGATTGAGATTACTTTATGCGCAGGTTGATACGCCTTTTGTCAAAGTCCAAAGTGAGTCATCAGGGAAGGAGGTTGTCGCCTGGAGCCAGGGTTTCATTGGTGATTCTCCACAGCCAGTTGTTATCTGCGGCCCATCAGGCGTTGGTAAAGGCACTCTTATTGGTAAACTCATGAAGGAATATCCTTATCGATTTGGTTTCTCTGTTAGTCATACCACTCGGCAACCCAGAGTTGGGGAGAGAAATGGCGAACACTATCACTTTGCTGAGCGACCAGAAATGGAACAGCAAATCAAAGATGGTAAATTCCTTGAGTCGGCAGATGTTCATGGAAATATGTATGGTACAAGTATTGCCGCAGTGGAGGCCGTGGCAGCTGTGGGCAAGGTAGGTTTCCCGAACATGCCATTGAAATTACAAAGAAGTTGGAATCCCTCTGCTGGATATGGACTTAAATTTCCGTAATACTAGATCCTGCAGGACCGGTTGTGTACTTTTCTGACTTGATCAGGTTTTGGATATATTGGATTTGGTTATATTGGATATTGATTAGACGGATATAGCACTAATAAGGCGGGTTAGTAAAGCAAGTAGGTCTACTTGATTTTAATGCTACATAGATGATTTTGTTATGCAGACATGCATTCTTGACATCGACGTGCAAGGAGCTGAACTGGTAAAGAAGAGTTCACTCAACGCCAAATTTATATTCATCAGTCCACCATCATATAAAGAGCTGGAATCTCGTCTCCGAGGAAGGTAAGCTGTGGTGTTACCTTCAGATTCAGATTCATTGTTCATCTTTAGGAGTATGGTTAAGCGTTTAAGCTTTCTGTATAATATCTATACACTTGTTAATGAACGAACTTATCGCTTTGGAAAATGTTGGGTAACGAGTTGAGTAACTCTTTTTCCAGGGGTACCGAAACAGAGGAGCAGATTCAAAAAAGATTGATGAATGCCAGAGCTGAGTTGAACAAGAGTACTGACATTACTCTTTTCGATCACTTGGTGATCAATGATGACATAGATGACGCCTATAATCAACTCAAGGTCAGTAGTGAAGTTCTCATTTGGACTTCTACTTTCGTTTGGTTGACAAAACAAGAATTTCATTGATTCTAGGAGCTACCATTACCTGATTGAGTTTTGTTTGTTCAGAAAATACTAGGTTTGGGGACTACTGCAGCTATGAATGGCCATCAGGGAAGTGGTGAGACTTCTTTCTCCACTGTAACCTCAGTAGTCACCACGCAGGTCCTATGAATAGAGCATGTGTCTTGTGGAGTATGAAGAAACCTTGAAATGTGTTGAATAAGTAGATATAGAAAGAGTAGGTGGAGCTCTTGTCTCTGTCATAGTTCACAAGAAGATACTTACTTAGAAAATCATGGGGTGATGCAGATGGATTCCAACCTGTGTTCCAACCCGCGGCCCGGTCTGGTCACTCCTCATCAGTTGTGAACTCGAAGGTCCTTGTTTTTGGTGGAGTCACAGATACTGGAGCTACAAATGACACGTAAGATTAACCGGAGGAAAAAAATTGCATGCTCGATTCAGATCGAACGTGGTAGGTTTGTAAGAAACATGAACTTGACACGCATTGAAAATGCCCCAATTTTCTGATCCAAGAGTTTTCATGTGCGCAGGTTTATTTTGGATACAGCAAGTTTGAAAAATGGAGCACCAGGATTTACCGTGGGTTTATCATGGTCACGTGCCTTGCCAAAATTCGATATTAGGAAATTTTTATACCTGTCGCCGACCTTGTCACCCAGATACAATCATAGAGTGGTCTCCTTAAGTCCCACAGAAATTCTGTTGTCGGGAGGTTATGATGGCAAGAAAGCTCTAAGCGATAGTGTAGTTTTGAAATTAGACGAGAGATTTTAGATGCGCTTTCTTATTCAGATAATTTATCGCTTATTAGGTTAGGGGTTTACGCAACCCTTGCGCCCATTGATTGCAGCTAAATAATTCAACTTGTGCTGCCGGTATAGAAACGAGGACCTGGGCCGATGCAGGTTACCTGCATCTTCTCGGGAGTTTTGTGCTGAGAGACCTCAATTGAGGGCATAGATATTCTTCATTCAGACCACCTTCTCCGGGATGAGGTCAATGACAGTGACTTAATGCTTCTATGCTGAGTTGCTAGATAAGTTAGCAAGGCTAGCGAGATACATGCGACCATGATACGGTTGCTGTGTACCTCACCATTGACCACAACAAGCACAGGTCACCCTGAATCTTTGTAAAGCATAGCACCTAGTTGTCTACAATTTCTGGACAACTACATTTTTTCTTTGACGAGTATAGTTATTATGAAACACATGTCCGCTGTTACTGCTATACTTATGAGAGTAATTTAGGCCCCTTTTACATAAAATCAAATTGCACACATTTCACCGCAGTTTCTCAGACACAGCTGTTTGTTCTTGACTTGTGTATGCAATCTGGACCTTTCTTTGCACAACGGAACAGAATTGGGAACAGTAAAAGTAAAAAAGCAAAGAACAGATAAACTCATGATTAGAACACATGCCTTAAAGTCGTCACATCTAAAAAGGACTTTCGCATCCTAGTGCTCGGAAAGGGCACAATGTATAGGAACGTCCGTAACACCCAGCATTATTGATCTGTCATGGCTACCACACTGCTGACAGCAGAGGTACTCCTCAGATTCCAGGATTTTGAATTCACTGAAGTCGAGAATCCTTCTGGACGTGAAAACAACATGAACCCTGTAGAACAAAGAATCCCAAAGAGAGGACCAAACAGAGCAGTTAACTGCACCGAACAAAACAACCATGCAATAAATGAGAGATCATGCAAACACCACGTTCTTGTCGGTTGCGCTCGATGACTGATATGCACCTATTTTGCGGAAAGGAATTTATTATATATATAGAGTCAAGTTGTAAAAGGCGACCGCGTAGGATAACAAGAAGAATGGGAAGACCCCATCAAGCGTATAAGGAAAAGACAGAAGTTGTCAGTGATGATGATCACAACGAAGAATTGATCAGGTCGTGATAAGTTTGGAACAGTAGTTTCCCCAGATATTACTCGCCCCTTGAGATCTTTATCTCACTGTTTCGCCTCCTGTCTCTTGTCATAAAAGTAGAGTTGCATGAAGGTTTCTGGTGGGGATTGCGTATCAATCGATTGTGCGCGACAATAAAAATATGATTCTTCAGCTCAAAAAATCTCTCACGAGTTCTTATTGTCCCCCGTAATGTGATTGAAAAAGCAGAATGGACCCTTTGTACTTTCGAATGGACGGTTGACGCTGAGTCTCGCGAGCTCTCTTCCTTCGACTATGATTCATGTTCCCGAGATATTGGCCAAACTTGCTCAGTCGGATCGTCGTGGAAGTCCTTGCTTATATTCCACGCTCGATAAAGTGTACCTCACATGCTGGTCTGTAAATATAAAGCGTCACATTGATTTCACGTTGTGAAAGTCGTTGTGGGATATCCGATTAATGTGCTGTTGGATATTCTTCACCGGCTTCAGAAGTCGAGATCTCCATCTCCGTGGGATCCGGGGTACTGGAGATTCTTGTTATTCTAAAAGTGAACGATCTTCGTACGATATGCGCCTATTCCGTCTACTCTTTGAGATCCCGGGTTTGCGGCGCTTGAAAATGGTTATGCAGAATGAGTACACTCGGTCAGAGCATTTCAGGGTCCAAATATTCATGAAACGGGTTTCTGGAAAGTGTCAAATGATGAGTTCTCTTTCCACGTCACTCGCTCTACGGAGTCTATATACTTTCGCAGTATAATTACATATAGTTTGTAATGTTTCCACAAGTTCCTCTGCCTCTAGCTGGACGATGTGGAGAGCGTTGAATTAGTCCATAACGTGACTAGTTCATCATTTTTAGCATGTACATACAACGATGACTACGACGGATCTCGGTGGAAGTCTCTGTTCCCCTATGGAATCGTAGGTGCAGTAAATTGGATATGTCATGTGCTGAAACTCTAGAATATGTCAAACTACTCAGTTATATCTTTCACATAGATGGTTCTTGAGAGGTGTCACATGAGAAATGCAATCTAATAAGCGAGATTTCAAGTAAGCGATTTATTGACCACGGATATTGGTGAGTGAACTCACTCCCATTCGGTTTCCCGCTCTGCACAATTCATCCAACCAGATGGTTCATAAACCCAGGTTCCCGTTCACGACCAGATCTAAACAGCTGTCCCCCAGTGCTTGTCAAGGGTGGTGGTGGTGGGGGTTATCATCTTGGACTCAGGAATTTTAACTACTATATGTACTCTATCACCACTAGTTCAGCTTGAGGGACACGCATGTCTTTACACTCGTTCATTTACTTTAAATATGAGGACCGGTTTTGACAGCTGGTGACGCCGATCACGTGCAACAGCAAAACCTGACGTATTAGCATCTTGTTGAGAAGTTACGCAAAAAGGAAAATAGTTCACCTGATATCTACTTTATATTCAAGGTCAGGTGACTAACTAGGTGACATAGTCTTAAACGGTACTCTCACGTATTTTCTATGTTTAACAATCGAAGACGGAATAGGAGGTGTTTAGTACTCAACATTCACTAAAGCCTAAGTGTCACATGACAATGAACTAAACTTGAATAGGAAATAACTCTCACATGACCGTCCCGCATCATTTTCAAGTTAGGACCGGTGATTTCTTAAGCTCGAAATCGCTCCGTGCTGTCTAAAGCATAGTGAATATTTTCTAATGCACGTTTAGGATGAAGCCTTTTACTCGTGACATGAGAAATGCCATTTTCTCAAATGGCATTTTTCGTTCGAAGAAGTCGGAAAAGACAGGCCCCTAGTACATAAAATGAGACACTCATGACTGAGCGTCAAAGCTTGGGGTGTCTATACTTGAAATACATCGACACATACAGAAGGATGCTCTCTCACTTAGTACTGTGAAATCTAACATAAGAGTTTGTTGCTACTATATTTTTTAAAGCGTCACTGTCTCAAGGAGGCTTCAATTGGGAAACTTACTGAATGTCGTAGCGATTTCGTAAATTGATTTTGATCCACACCAAGGTAACTCGCAAAATTTATGGTAATCAGTCCATTCCCTTTGTGGCGTTCCTGTGTTAATTAACTCTTTCCTGATTACTTGTACATTTCTGCAACCAATTTTTATAACTTTATTCAATCCCAGTGCCTGTGTAGATCTCGCAGAAATTTACGGGCTATCCCACAAACTTGACAATAATGACAGCACCCCCGAGGCATCTCCGGTAATCTGCAACTGAAACCCCTTACTGTGTCCTGCAACGATATAAGCAATCTAGCTGCTTCCTTAACGTGTTCGTGATTTGGAATAATAGGGGGTTTCAGAAATAGGTTTGACGGATGTCTACGCGATAAATAACAAACTTCGGAACTATTTTTAGTGAACTTTTTAGGGAGATGAGGTGCTAATAAATGAACGCTTCTTAAATTGTTATGCGGTATATCACATGTAATTTGTATTCATTTATAAAAATCAGATGCTATACTGCAGATGTTTAGGAGTTCCGTAGTGAAATAAATGACCGTAAGATGATGTGGTTTCTTGAGAGAGTTGAATGATGTTTTTCTGGTGGGTGATTCTTAGAGTGGCATTTATGAAATTTTTTGGCGGATCCAAAATGCCGCTCTCAACTATTCAAATTCAAATTCACCATCTGCATATGCAAATGTTGTGCAAATGCTCTTGCCTAAACCCAAACTAAACCGGTGTGTTTTGTAGTTTTGCATTGGTGTGTTGGTTGATATCCATATATATTAGTATGGTGAGTAGATAGTGCAAGTCATGGAAAATGATTTGCATCATCTTACAGCAACCAAGAAATTAATTGTAGATCAAAGAATTTTACTCCAAAAGTGCAACAAAAATTTAGCAAAAACTTGATTACAATGTATGTTCACATTTGGATGCAAAATCACCTTGCGCTATCAAGCAACTACCCACGACAATGAGCATCAACCAGCGTCAACCACCGGCAACCAGCGGCATACTATCTCTCTTGATGTACCTATCAATGTCTTGATCCGACCAAAGGCAACTTCGATTTGGGACCCATTGTGGTTGGGAAAGAATCCCATGCAATAGATCTGTGATTTCAACACGGGGAACTGCAAACCCAAAGCATATTTCCTCTCTCAAGATATTCTATTATCCAACTCAGCTTATGGTGATGTGGAAAGCAAAAAATGATGGTATTTATTTCCAGAATTTTGATGCAAAATACATTTTGGGCGGCGATGGATTGATGGATGAAACTCTTAGAGACACCCTCGAGGAGTTATGGGAACTGGGAACTTCCAAATTGGAGGACCTTGGAAGTACTAATAAATTGTGGGTTAAGTAAAGTTAGTATTCCACTCTAAGGACCTTAGGGATCTGCAGGATATGCAATTCGACCGAATTCCTGATGGTAGTTCTAGTAGTACACGATAAGTAGGCAGTTTCACGTTGGTTTCAAGTTCAAACTACCCGTCCCCTTTTGCATCCACGTAGATTGCATCTTCAACAACATAGCTCAGTAACAGCTAGGGTACTTGGATGCAAGAGCATCCAAGTCAAGAAAATTTGCAATGGAGTTCTATCGTGCATTTCTTGAGAATGTAAGCACTTCAGGGGAATTTCATAAGAATTAACCATTCTTTTCTAAACAATACATTTAAGTACCCTAAGAATGTGATCATCCGACTCGTTGTGTATGTTAAATCAGTTCTTTATGTACAAATCATTAACTGATGGTCAGTCCCCAAGAAAAAAGCACAAACAAAAGTTTGTAACCCAACAGATAGAAGGATTCTGAGCTCATGGTACGACAGAGAGGAGATAACATATTTGAAATATTACAAGTCTCTAAAGAGGACAGCACGTCATTCGACCCACGTTGACCAGCGGCAACCAGCGGTAGCGCGTCATTTGACCAGCATCAACCAGCGTCAACCAACGGCAACCAGCGGCAACCAGCATGTACGGGCGCCAACGAGATTTGAGCTTCAAGCGCCATCAAGTGGCTACGGGCGGCGACGAGCAACAACGAGCAGTGACAAGAAAAATCACATTTCATCCTAAATTAACATATTTAATCCTATATAAATTGTGTTCCTGCTCGTCTAGTGCATAAATTTGTTAACTTTTGATTACCATGTGTATTCTCAAACACCATGGATGCTCCTTTGGTGGCCTCGGTCGTCTAGTGCATAAATTTGTCAACTTTTGATTACCATGTGTGTTCTCTTCGGTGGCTGCCACTTTCACTCTAACCCTAAACGACAAACTTTATTAACCCTAATACGTAATCAATGCACTACGGAGTGATAAAGGAAAATTCCTTATTCCTTATTTTCTACAAACCACATCATATGGAGTGTGCTAATAATAAGGAACTTTGCCTGAACTCCGTAACGATACGTTTTCTACCCCATTCACACAACGTACCCATCTATATGAAAAGTTAAGAAACTTCGTATAACTATTTCTGAAACCCCCTAATGTGCTCCTTTAGGATGCGGTGATGTAGACTATCTAGTCCTCTTACATTTCTTTCTTTTCTCATACATTCTCGTTCAACTGGCACTTAATCGGATGGGTGATACATGCGCTTGGGTGCAAGGAAACTCCATCGGAACTCATGTCCGTGGCCAGCCGTTACATTTCAGATATGTATTTGGATGCCACCCGAAATGTAACGCGAATCGGTTATGGTCTTTGAGATTGCGGTTAAAAACGTTATTCTAGCTAGACCATGAGGACAACGGCGTAGGAATTCTCCATTAGCGAGTGAGCTCAATCATAGACATATACTTAACAAACTAGAATACGTTTATTTTACTCAAGGTAAATTCATTTTCATGGTAGAAGTTTTTAAATGTTACCTAGAATCTGATACTTCTTGAAAAAGAGAAATAGAATACTTTAATGGAGTTCGGACAGTAACTCACAAGCTTTGATTCGTATAAGACTGCAGTAAGACTCTACATTGATTTGAAGTTTACTCCTGGAAAATGATAGAAATGGTTATTCTAATTATCACTTGCTATTAAAGGTTAGATTCGTGCGAAGGGAAACTGATACATGTCAACTTTAAAAAGAAGATTTATTCTAACACATACACAGGAAAATTTCCTTACGTTCATCAACAACAACCATATCTATGTTGCTCTAAATAAATGAAATCGCTACCGATGGAAAATCGAGATCTATTGAAGAATGGATCTGATCACTCGTACTCCTGTCATAGAAGAGAGGATGCTTTTGCACTAATTTGTGGATGAATTGGTCGAACTATAGAGTCAATAGAGGAAGAGAAAAAATAGAGCCACCAAATGTATCTCTACACATCTTTTGATTACTAAATGTATGCACCATTAAGCTAAAAATGCATATCCTAGTATTCTATAACAAGTCGATAAACGATTTTCAGTAAAGATAATTTTTCAAGTTTTATTTAGAGGCAAAGCAAGGAGATAGTAAAAGTGGTTCATAAGAGGTTTAATTCACATCGTGTTATTGCTATTTTGTATCTACTGAAGAGTAGAAATGTTCTTTTATGCATTAGTTGTACTAGATGTGCTGGCTTAAATAGATAGCAAATATGACCTACTCAAAATTATTTTATTTAAATGATCATCCAAAAATACAAGAAACAGACCAATTCCAAGTAAAAAATTAAAGAATAGAGACTAAGCATATATGTATTCTGGACCGCAAGCCAGTTATTTTCTGAGTATAGAACACAAGACATCCAAAAAACGCCTACTAGATTAAAGCAAAATATTTAGTGTAAAATACGAGAACCATTCCTAGATGAAAATTAACCTCATATGACCTTACACTACTTTGGTAATTACCATGGATATGTATTCTTAATTAAAGAAAGAGCTTTGAAGCCAAGAATTCAACATCAAAATCCTTCGAGACTAACATATATTTGTATTTTGGGATGTGATAGGCTAACATCCATAGTCATTATCCTGGAGTTTCTCAAATGTTTTATTGTTCACCATATCTTGCGGTTAGTTTTCATCACTACTAACTGAGAATATCTTCAAACAAGTATATATACACTAGTTATTTCTTTATGCTTTTAGCATGGACTCTCAACTAAGGTGTAGTAGTGTCATCCACACGAATTGTAGGATGTGACAAAATCACTAGAATCAACTAATTAATATCACTTATGCTAATTACGAAAGAGAGTGTACCAAGTAATCCTCGTATCCATGCATATTATGGATGGTTTTCCTTCAGAATAATTTGCATCTGCGTTATGAGCCGAAACTTCTTTGGCTATGCATGTGGAACTCTAAATGAAATTGATACATATATGGGTGTATTTTCAGGAGGTGTGTTACTGAAAAGAAACCGATTATTGTTCAATTTTGTGGTATACCTAAAGTTGTACAGTACACCAAGATGTATACTCCGTATATGAACGTGTTATTCCTCAGAAGTTAGGATATTACCGGGTGAGCCACGGTGAGAGTGACAATATCCATTCGGATGTACTTGTAGTATTGAGGAGTTGATGACGTAACGGAAATGTTGTACGGAGAAGGGAAGGGAGAGATAAAGTAAGAGTTGCGATCTCTCTCTAGAATACCATTCACCACGTCCCCCCTCGATCTCTGTCATGACATGGCATGACCTAGATCGGTAGCAGCACCAATGTCAAGAATATGCCATTGTGTTCCATTTGAGAATAAGTAATGTATTGTGGCTACGGAGAGACGGAGGGAGAGAGAAAAAGTAGAGAGAGCAACCATCCACCTATCGCCGATGCAGCAGCTCCTTTGTCGTCGCAGGCAATTTCGTGCTTGTGATTTCATCTGGAACACGCTCATTCACTCGTGAGCATAAAATTGCAGAAGAAGGAGATATCGCACGCACGTCTTACGTAGTAGAGTTATAAGACGTGTTATGCAATTCGTGCAATATCTCTTTCTTTCACAATTTTTGCACGCGATTTCATCTCCGTTTTGGTTCGCTGGAAGTGATAACATATAGTCAACGGCTCAGCTGTTTCGAGAATCTCTACGTTTCGTTTTATCTGTCCCCAACGTGTTCGTCGTTTCACATTTACTTTCTTCCTGTGCTCTAGGTCTCGTGGTTTGCATGCGATCCAGCTTCAATGTGTCCAAGTGATGAGCGACCCCCTGAAAGTGAAACATGCGCGAGCGTAGCCGCTCTAGAGAATGTGAGACCAATAAATTATGTTTTCTTTACTTCAGTTATGTCCTTCATCTCTTCAGTTGCTACTAAGGGGTTGTCTGCGTTTTCAATTCATTTGTATCGAGGAGCCAAAATGTTAAATCATATATCCTGAGCGAAGAAATAGGTCGATCATTCCTACTTTTACCTTGGTAATCTAAGAGATCCTCAAATACTTTCGAGTCCGGCCCTAGGGTTGCAGAATCTTAGATGCTCACACGGTTAACTCGTCTCGTTGTTGAGGAACTTCCGTCTAATGAACTTGAAACAACTCGAAGATACCCCCTAGTATCATTAACACAATTTGAATCGGGGCCGGCTCGTACTTACACCACACATAATTGCTTGGGAGTCAAGAATTCGTTCGTACCATCGTCCGTTCTGTCACCAGTAGAAAACCCAACGTAGAGGCGTCAACTGTTCCCCTAGATTTGACAACAGGAGTTTGCTTCAAGGAGGACCAAAATCAGCTTGTGAACTATATGAAAGCAGAAAAGCGTATTTTTAACACCTCTCTGCCCTCCACTCAGTCATATGGGATCATCCAGTTTCCTCATGTACATCTGTTTTATGCCACCATAGCCGATCCCAAGTGTCTAGTGCCTACGTCGCCAGCAGGAACAAGATACAGAGGAATGAATTGAGCCTATAGTAAACAGATCAGACAAGACGGGACGGCCCAAAGACCGATTTGTTACGAGCTAAATGTGAACACAGCAGATAATTACCACTGCACAAGTTAACATCTATGAGCTTGACACTACTGTACGAAGGATTAGAACTATAACCTTCTCGTGATTACTCTGCTGGAGGGTCAAATTCTCAATGGACTCCTTGAAAGTAGCACATTTTTCAAGCCTTTGGAGGAACTCTGCTAACTCCATTCCTAGGAAGTATAAAGAGCACAAGGGACGTGCTGTTCTTCCGTAAAAAATTGCAAGATATATGTGGAACTAATCAGGATTGGTATTGCCACCAAATGATTTACAAGTCTCCCACTTGCCAGACTATTTGACAGTCAAAATATTTGAGCACTGGTAGGAAGATTAACCGATAGTGTTGAAACGGTTGGTTCCAATTAGTCTCTGAGCGTGAGTTAGAGCTTTGAGACAAATTGTTGGAAGTCTCTGGCAAAACGAACTTGGAAGTTTCGCTCTGCAGAAATGGAGACCATACGTGCTCGGAATTAGACTTAGCGTCCAACATTACGGTGTTCCTTTACATCGCCTTCACATACGGGTACAATGCTGCAAGTGTTGAGCTCCATGTGAGTTGCAAGACATTGAAAAATTTGTTGTAAGATCTTCTTGTACTCCTTTTTTGCATATCATCCTTTACTCTATCAAACTTGATGCTTGCTTTGTTCGGTTAATCTCTTCACGGGCTAATGAGTACATATACAATTCTTCGAAACAAATATCTAAATATTCAGTTGAAAGTCTCACTAGGTAGTTTTCATGTCTGTTTTTTGGACACCTGATTCAAACTGAGATCATTTGCTTCGAACTCCCAAAGAACGATTTCAGGAATGTACTACTCTGCAACCCAAACAAAGATTTGACAAGTTTGTTCTTTGAGAATCTTACTGTCTTCACGTGTTACTGATGGGAAGAGCAGATGGAGAATTTGTTCCACATAAAGCCATGAACTCTAGAAGCTGATGACTAGCGACCCTGACCGGTAAGAAGTGAATGAGAGCGAATCACAGGTCCTGGAGAGAGCCGGTTCTAAAACTTTTCAATTGGACAGATGGAGTTCAATACGCGTTCTTTAGTCTAACAGCAACTTGTGAAGGACCCAGCTGCTGCAGTGACCGACAGACTTGCAACATACAAGAGAAGCCAAAGGATTAGCTTCTGTTCCAACCCTGATAAAGTGAGTTGAATCTTGTTACATGCAGAAATCAACACACCTCAAAAATGACCGGCAAAATAGCTTCAGAGCTTTTCTTCGCTATTAAAGTACATTTAGAGAAAAATCGAAACCAAGAAACGTTCAAACTCTCCAATTTCCCCATAAGCAATCGTTGCTGGTGAATTAATTTGACATATTCATCAGAAGTGTTTTATTTTCCCTGTTATCTCTTTATATCACAAAAATCAAGTGTTTATTATCAAACCCCTGGAGCAGCTTGAAGAATATGCAGGGACACCGAAGATTTTGTGATCAAATTACTCTGCCAGACGCTTGCTCTTCTCATCTGATCGGCCACTCAGACTGGTGTTATTAAGCTACCGAGTATGATGCTTACACAGTGCGAGAATATTCTTCAAAAGCTGCAACTAACGCGACGGTAAGGGAGGAATTCCTTTATGAAGCAAATTACTTCTAAGTCATCAAGACGAAATAGTGTAAGGGAACAGTTGATTCTCTAGCTGAATTATTGTTTCTCTACCAAGATTCGTTCAGGATATGAAAGAAACCGATGCAGATAGCGTGTAGCGCAGAAAGTTAAGGATGTCTCAAGAACTTCATAACCTTTTCAGAACGTTCATCCTCACATACTTGTGAACAAGCATCGCAATATGGAGATCTTGTAAATCTAGCATTGCTCTACCTGCTCAATAAAGTGAAAATGAAAATAGTGTTATAATAAAGAGCTTGAGATGAAGACTTTCTGGGTCTAGATTCATATCTTTGTAATATTTCAAGTAACTGGAGTAGCATGAATGGGTAAATTTCACAAACCGCGTCATCCGTTTACCAGCGTTAATGTACTGTATTAGCATTTTGCACTCCAGGACAATGTATCCTTGAGTGGAAGTGAGCAATAGCGAAATCTAAGAAAGTATCAACGTCTTTTTACTGATTTAGTCGTGACCTCTTACCCTAAAATATCAACCTGGTCTGGATGATGTGATTTTATTTTGTGTTTTGAAGCATTTACACTCATATTCAAGTCAATGAGCATATCATGTTTTTCAGAAGGTTATCGTTCGACTGTACATTTGTAACAAAAACGTCACGTATGCCAGGGGATTAACTGTAAGCACAAGGTAGCCAAGGCGTAAAAATTCATCTCTAGAGTATCAAGTATACTTGGTGCAATCTAACCACAACGCACACAAGTTCTTCTCTACAGTATCTGTTGTACTTGGTGTAATCATTTACGATTCTTGATCTGTGCAGGGAGCTACAAGTTCATTTCGTCGAGGTCATTTTCGAGCTCTCGAAAATGACCTCGATCAACAGATGCCAAGATCTACATGGACTCGTGTCTCCATGTCTACAACCTTCACGAAAAATAATCGCGACAGTACATGGAGGAAAGTGAGAAGTCGAGAAAAGGGGCATTCCGAGAATTGAACTCGGGACCTCTTGCACCCTAAGCAAGAATCATACCACTAGACCAAATGCCCACCGCATCCGCAGGTTGAGAGTATGTATTATTGTTTCTTTCTTCTGAGAGGGTGTACATATTATTGTCTCAATTTCAACTAAGATTCCAGGTATTCTAGAGTCTGCATTTCCTTCTAACTTTTGCACGGATTCGATTTTACAGGAGTAGCTACTGTTCCAAAGCGCAACTACCCCGAGGGGTAGTTGCTCTTTGGAACATTCAGCAGAGCAAGTAGTGGAATCTGTGGGGGAAGGCGCATTTGTGCAGCAATAATTTGGGAGCCGACTCTCCGTAGCATACCTTACTGTGCCGAAAAGTATTCTCGTACTATATTTTATAAATTTAACAGAATTGAGAGCCTCAGACTGAGTGTACGAGATGGTCAGGAATTCTATGAAGTCTCAAACCTGTCGAAGTCGTGAGCAATATTGACATCTAGCTCTCTGTTAGACCTATTTTGTGTGTTCTTCATATTCTTGTAATAGCCTCCCAAAATGATCCTACCACCACTCAGTTAATAGAATTTCAGAAGGAGACGGAAACAAAACTCTTCACCTGTACGGAGGACTTTGGATGACAGTACAGAGGCAGCTGACCATGCAGATTTCAGTTTCACTTCACACGTCAAATCACGAGAATCATAGGAGGTGCCTTGTTTCCATCTTAGTTCCGGCCTCTATGTGGAGACTCGATTCGAAAACGAAGAAAATGTGAGCAGGCCATTTCATTTATCTCCACACTATCATAAGCTATTAGTACTCAAAATCGATGCCTGCAACAGTAAAGCGCAGTGATAAAAAGACGCGGGAAGAAATCAACTCTCTTCGGAGTAGCTCAAAACATTAATTTTGGCAAAAGAAACGTGCCAGATTTGAGCCCTCAACATTTTGTTGAGGGATGCTCTGTGCAACTGATTTATGTAATCTTCATGTTCCTAGATTGTAACTCCACAAAAAACAGTATAATACAATTTCATTTATTTCTTTTAGATATAAATCTATATCCTATTAGCAAAAGGATTCGGCAAGGTATAGCTCTTGGATAACAGTTTTGAGGTTTTGAAGCCACTCGTCTAATGTTAATATTATCTGGCAAAAAACTATATTCTTTACATCATAACATATCCCTACGTACTCCAAGTTACAAGATTCAATATTGAGAGAGGAAGACTTACAAAGGAATAGCCAATTTCGTCAATTCCTTCGATCTTGTCGAATCTCCTAAATAACGGGTTAGATGTCTAAAAACTTCAAATAGATACATAAACCACTTGGGTTCGAAGTTTCCGATATAGGCAGGGTACAGCTTTCAAACATTGGACTGTTCGTGACCCTCAAGTCAAAATCTTCCCCTGAGACAGATGCAAAATTTCAATAATTGAGCCATCGCACAGAAAAGCTCCTCAAAGGCTGTCATCTCCTCCATGGTTGGGAAATCCCTTAGAGGAAGGATAGACCTTTATAGATTTCCAGCTGTCTATATTCAAATATTCTATTCTTAGTACTGTAGAGAGGTTCACTAATAGCTTATCCTAATCAGTTAGGTTTATAATAAGGGTTTGGTTCTATCGAACAAACTTAAAACCTACAGATCATCATCCAAAACAAGTTCCTCGTAAACTCTCATATTTTGAAGTTTCCGAAGGACTTCCTTTGATTCCAATGATAGGAGGTCTCCGCACAAAAGTAATTAGTTGGCGTATTCAATTTATCGACATCCCACAAGGTTGCTGCAAGACCTGGCGGGCTTTGGACTCTCCCATGTATCTAGACTGCACCACCATCGCTACCGACCTGGACGTGCCGCAACAGAGTACCAGATCCCACAGACCTTCCTAGTTCCCCGATACTTTGAATGAAAGATTTTCTCCACTGATCCTACAGACCTTTCTAATTGTCCAATTATTTGAACGAAGATTCTGCACACTCCCTCGATGTTAGAATCTAAGGTTTCTGAGATCCCCACCAAAGCTCTCAAAGGGTGGTCTTTGAGAATCCAGCGCTCAAGCTCCAGCTTGAGCACTGGAATCACACTAATAAAGAGTCCAGCGCTCAAGCTCCTTCAAATGCCCGAAGTTATCAGGCAAGCACATGAAGTCCGGAAGTTCCCACAAGAGTAACTACGTGAACTGGGATTGCTGAAAGAGTCACATCAGGTCTCGAGTCCAGTACATTTAATTAACGGAAACTCAGCAAGTTCTGAAGCCGACCACCAGCTCTCAGGCAGAGTTCTTAGAACCGGACATAGGTGTGTTATAAGAATGTCAGTTGTGTGAGCTGACCAAGACTCTGTGGCAGAGCTTCTAGAGTCAAACGACTATGTATTGCTAACCATTAAAGAGATTTCATCGTCCCAAATGTCCCAGGTAGTTCTCCAAACCTGGAAGTTTGTCTGGATCCAATGTCAAACTTACAAGAAACTAATGAAGGTAAGTTTCCGTTATGGTTGGGATCAAGGCCAGACATGACAATGTCCGGAGAGACGTGCAATCCTTGATTGACAGGTTTTGCAAAGAAGGAGAATATAACAAGGATCCAGGGATCTGTTCTAGCTCACCACTTTCAATTGACATCTGCTCGAGGGATGGGAGAACACCAATATTCTCTGGTCATCTCCTCAATGACTTCTTACTGAGATCAATTTGAAGAATTCTCAGTTTCGTCAGCTCGTGGAAGTTCGGAAGACGCACTGAGTTGCACTTCGTCCAGCAAGAGGACAGTCAACTCCTGGAAACCCTGTTTATCTTCTTCACACACTTTGTTGTTCACGGCCAGCATTTGTTCTCCAACCACCATTGCTTGATCTCCCATGCCTTGGAACAATTCGTCATAAGCAACACATCTAGACTGGGAGGGAACTTCGAAGGATTACTGGGTTCCCTAGTGCTTGCACTGGCTATCCTGAGTAAGCGCAAGGATTCGAACTTCGCAAAAGGTCCCCATTCGAAGCACCCAGTACCTAGGAACGAAGAACTTGAAGACTCCTTTCCCAATCGACTTGCAACGACATGATCTGTGTAGGACTACCTTCTCCCTGCACAGATTACGAACATTGTTCCATCAGATTGTCGTCCAAGACACTCGTAAATAGTCCTCTCAGCTATCATTACTCTATCCGTGAGAGTAACCAGAATCAAATGAAAGTGAAAAGGAAATGCTTTTTTACCTTGTATCTCTCCAACAGAAATGTTGTATCCTTGATGTCACATACCTCACTGCAAAGCTCTAAAAGCTCACTCGTTGGTCTATTGATGCATTTCCCATAGTCTCTGAGTTGCTGGTGAAAGGAAATTACCTCGACCTCCTCTCCACATCCATTCCTCTGTCCATATACCTTCTCTCAAGCAGGCGAACGAATGATCTATTCTCCAAGTTATTTAAGGAAGCATGTGATTGCATTCTGTTGACACTCGGGTACTCAGCGATATTCTTAGCACATCTGCACTGTAATGGAGCATATCTGAACTCTACAGATCAAAACCTGCGAGGTCCAGGAACATTGCTCGCTCGATTTCCTACAGGTTGTAGAAGCTCTCTTTAAGTATGCTCCATAGCTTATCATCCTTTCCGTTTCCGTACTAAAGCTCTGGGCTTGCAAGCAAACTTTTTTCAGAAAGAGTCATCCAACACTGTGGCCGACAAAAATCACAAGACAGTTTTGGCCAATCCCCGCAAGCTCGATGATAGACTGCGTCAAACAATTTCCGAGCAGATATGTGTCCATATGTCCAGCGTAGTCTGACTTGGTTGTCCCAGCTCCGTAAGAAGTGCAGAAGATATGAGCTTACTGAAAAGCGTCAGGAAGCAGAGTATTCAACCAGCAGGCCGAGTCATCAGCCTTCATCCAAGTATGATAGCATGCATCCCTTAGGCCTTTCTAGGACAACCACTAAAAGATGACCTATAGACTTATACATCCTGAGGCAGCCCTGTACATCTCAAACAGTCCATGGTTCACCCGAAAAAATCATCAAATCAATTCAAATGGTAACCAGAACAGTCTTCTACTCAACCTGGATTGCATCTAAGTACTATGAGAATGTCCTGTAAACAAACACCAACTGATCTTTCTCTCGGAACAAGACAGACACACTTCAACTTGTAAAGTAAAAACTAAGCAGTCAACGTTTTTTAGTTCATCAGACAAAACCTTGATAGGACTTCCAATTCAGTTCTTGGATTTTACCGATAAGAGAATAGAGTAACTTGTAGCTATCTAGGTCGAAAAGCTTACCCGCCTGCCCCGCTGCCACTGGTCATGAGTACTTCCCGAGCTGGAAGCAGCCATGGATGCCGCGACAGCGACAGATCTAGAGAGCGGGCTCTCTATCAAGATCACCGGTACCCTGCACACACGATGAAAAGTGAAGAACCTTGAAGCCCATCTCAGACCCAAGAACTCTCTGCTTTCGATCGACTGTGTTCTCTTCCTTCTGCCATCATTGATACCACCGTGAACTTGGATAATCAGCAGACAATAAGCTACCTAGGATAGCTGGAGCACGCCGATTATTGTACCAGGAACCACGAAGCAGGCTCAAACATCAGCTACGACAGTTCACCAGGCACATGGTGATAAGAATCGCATCATCGGCATGTAGTCTTAATCCGCGTTCGTGCTCAGTGTGGTCCCTTTCAGTAGCAGCTTTTGTTCTTGGTCTGCCCCGTGTACCTCTGAAGATGAAATACGATATTCAGGATCATATTGTGGAGAAAAGCAAGGCATTAACGTAGTGTTTCGCTGAGTGGACGCCATTGCTTTCTACAGTATATCGGAGCGACTTTGTATTACTTTCCCCTTTACGTGTAGATATCTCTACCCACTACCGTACTGTAATGCCCTCTTTTCATTCTTCTACGAACGAATGCAGTACTAGCAGAAGGGTAAGTAATACATTAAGGAACGCCTGCCAGCTTCCAGGAATACTTCTACCGATGATGTCAATAATCTGAATATTCTCAAAGCAACACCAAGACTCCCCGAGGAGTTTCTGCAGGATCTGCAAGCTCTTTGTAAGCTTTTCCGCTTCATAATACGATGTGTTTTGCACGTATTGCAGTGGTAGTTACCAAAATATGGTTGCTCTCCCAAAATTACTCACGTCATAGATACGGGAAAACGTTGATCACAGTAGTGGACTGATTGTGTTGACTGCAGATTCACACCACCCATGAAGGCAACATCTTATATGAAGCGAGATTTACTTCGTCAACGTAGTTTCTCATCTAATTTTTGATGCAGAACTTGATCAGAAGAATGAACTGAATCTTGAGATGTCTTCTTTTGGGCTCGTGCAGCTACAGAGAAAGAGAATTAAGACCAAAGTATCACTGCTTGGCTTCTCCTTCTATATTAAGTTTCTACTTCTTGGTTTCATGTATGTATATTACGGTGCCTTTTCAGGTTATAACAAGAATGTTTTAACACTAGGAGCAGCATCAGTCATGAATTGAAGTTCCAGTTACTCCGTCAAGAAGGGACTGGCTCTATGTGGGGCCGAGGGGGTGATAAATTTCTCCAGGTATAGCTTTCTTATATCCGCAATGGCAGATTTAATTCTTCTACTACAAAATTCGAGATCATTGTCAGAAAGAGAAGATTAGAGATATCACAACTACCAGGAAACCAGTTGCCTTGGCCTTTTCCAAATTCCTGTTGCACCCAGAAGATGCCAGACCTAAGGTGAACTTACACTGCCCAGCCGATGGATTCTCTGTGGTGACAGTACCATAGCCTTGGAAATCACAAGCCAAATCAGCCTGATTATGAAACTGATAGTAATTGTTAAACGCATAGGAAGCTTTCATGGTCGTTGTAAGGTTACTGCACGAGGCTCCAACTTGAAGAGCAGTGCAATCAGACATTGAACAAGCGTAATCCATCTTCTGCCCCAACAGCACTGGATCCGGTGAAATGCTATTATTCACCACGCAGAACTTGTTCGCCATGTGCTTCACTCCAACAGCAGATTTCGGCCAGGCCTTCGGATCCCCACTGCCAGAAAAATCAATCGGATACTTTGGAGTCCCATCGTTGTAGAAAACCCCCCAATGTCTCTCATACGGTGCAGCCCCATTCAACAGGTCCTTCATGTCCTCGTCCAGGAGACTAAACAGGTAGACCTTGAAGTCCACGTTCGGACGCAGTGGAGTGCCAGATTTCTTCCCCACATGTGCCAATAGCTCGTTATTAAATTTCTGCGCATTGGTGGTGATGGCATCCTTGTTGCCATCGGTCGGCCACCCAACCTCTCCAACCATGATAGGCAAGTCAGGACTTCCTACTTTACCCAGAGCCGCCACCACTCTATCAAAAGTGGCGTCGAAAACATTATGATAAGTGAGATTACTGCCTGCATCAGTCAAATTATGGGTACCGAAAAATGCGTACTCCTCAGGAAAGTCAGTGACAAAGACGACGTTGATAAACGGATATATGTTGATGCAGAAAGGAGCTCCGGTGCGATTGTATGAAGCCACAATGTCATTCATGATACCAGCGATGTCGGGCCTGAAAGCTCCGGATGACGGATCAGGCAGTGCCTCGGATTCGTCCAGAGTGTCAGCGCTCATGGGGATGGTGGCGGCCACGACTTTCTCAAGGCCGGCAGCTTTGATAGCTCTCTGAATGTTGAGGAGCGCAGGGAGCGCGAGATGACCATAACTGAAGTTATTCTCACCGAAGAATGGCTCGTTGCCCACAGCCACGTACTTGATTTTCACTCCGCCATCGTTCCGTTCTAGATATCTCGTCAGATTTTGAACTACCCAGTCGTTAGCTGCGGTTTCCCCGTCCTTGCCCTCGGCTGCAAGCTGTGGCAGCAGGCTATTCGGTGCTCCGATCATGACCTCGATGCCGGTTCCGGCTAGTGCTTCGACAACGTAGGGTTTTACATCGAAGAGCTTGACCCGAGTGATATTGTTGCTTTGCAGAAGCTGCACTACGATCTTTGGCTCCAGGGGATGTCGAGCTATATCGCCCCAGTTTACTCCGACTCTTGCTTGAGCACCATTAAATCCTGCTGCACAAATTAGGAGGACTACCAGCAAAGCTTGAAGCTCAGTGCTCGAGATAGCCATCACTACCAAGGTAATATTTTAGCTACGTCCTCCTCGGCGATGAATTGTCGGTCAGTTGACCACTGCAGTTGGTCTCTGTGACCTTCGAGAGAAGGTTAGGGTGCAATATCAAGCTCCATAATCTTTTCTGATGATCAATTTAACATCAATGAAGCGCACTGCCTGTTTGAACCTCGTGAGCTTGGTGGTTCGAATGCATTCAGCGCCAAACTTGCCCAATTGAAAGCATCCAATTCCTAACAAGTACTATTGGCGGGATGGCACTAAACTTGTTGCACTGAAAATGGCAATGTGACCTTTATATGAAATTTCATATGCATACAGATGTTCTTATTTCGTTCGACCTCGAGTGGCTAGGCGCAAACAGATTTTGTAAGTTTAGGGTCTTCCTACTACAAGCTCTCTGCAGGGTTTCAACAAAATTTGTGCATTTTCGAGCCATAGGAATCCATGGAGGAGTGATCTGAGTTGCACACATCAATCTGCAAAGGCATTCTGTGCAAAATTCCGAGCACTAGGACACTGGAGAAATAAGAATATTAAATTTTCGGACTACACAGATGAGCTGAGCCGTTCGTTGGCCCTCCAAAAGTTTTGCCATGCTTTCCTCCGGTCCAGCTCGGTCCAGCTCAATCCAGCTCAATAACTGTACAGCAGCAAGTCATGATCTCTGAAACGGGCTTAACTTTTTTTTCAATCTTTTAACCACTTGTTCTAGTATGTTCTCCGACACGAAGTCTTTCTCTTCCAATTATCTAGAATTATCTGCTTGATGTTCAAGCTTTCTTCTACCGATCAAGATTGCGGGTTTGAGCAGAATCTGAGACAGTTCCTCATGATCTTCGACCAGACATGCCATGCAGATACGACTTTTGTGGATTCTGGACTGGTGTGACCATTTCGTCCTAGATCTGATAGCTGATCATCACTGGATCAATATGAGAACAGATCTTTTTTCATCCGTATCCAAGTGTGTATGGATTTCTTAGTAATTAGGTCCATATTTACATTACAAACACTGTCGTCCACTTAAGAAAGCACGTAAAGTTTTTGCACGGAGATTGATGTGACTGACAAACTCACAACTTAGATACACAGATCTTGTGTCATCAAATCCAAGTCCTGCACAAACGTCATGCAGATAACGAGCATCATCACTGGGTCATGGAGAGAGCTCGAAATTTGTTATCCTTACCGGGTAGCTTCAGTTCACTAAGGTAGCGATAACATGATAAATGAGAAACTTACGTTCCAGTTTCTCGACGAATCCTTAAATCAGAGGCGATGGCTCGGAGATATACACAATGCAACCCTCGCATTGTGTAATCTCCCACGAAACAATCTCTAGTTACATTTTTGATCTCCGAATAAACATGGCAAATTTGGGGGAATCTTGTCGATCGTGAACTCTTCTGCGGTGAGATTGCGTCGAGGTTGAGAAATTTGGCCTTTCGTTCGAGATCGAAGCGACTGTCGTTTCTCCCAGAGAAACACACTTACCGTAATTCCGTAATCAGTTCCTGTTGAAATGACGACTGATTTCGACCAGTGAACTAGATCTGTTTTCGTTGTTACATGATACTTACATTGTAGTACTCCTAAGCATTGTACTGTAACTCTACATTGAATATCCGAGCTCGCGTTCTGGAGGTTGATGGACCACAGAAATATCATCTACGTAATACTTTTCTTTAAGTTCTGGATTCATTATGCCAGATGTGCAGTAACTTCTACATTCTAATACACCAAGTGGAGCCACCGGACTGGATTTGCCTCGACTATTAGATTTCAAGTCACACTTATCCGCGAATTATGCCAAGTTTTAGTCCCTGCTTTGCTGTTCCGTGGAAGATGCTCGTTGGCATTCCCTGCTGCATTAGTCTAAACTGCCTTGAATTGACAATGTCTGTCTACACTTTCCAAACTTTCTTTTAATAAGTGACAAAGGAGAGCGAGAAGCGTGCAGAGCCATTCCCAGAGGTGAAAGGACAACATTGAGGAGCAGTTGAGCTGTTTCTCATCGTTCCACACTGTAACTGTCTGCAAGCACATGAATGCATAATCTAGATTGGAATTTTTACAGACTATTACGACTTGGATTCATAGGACTTCACCCCTGAGCGGCAAGCAAGAAAATTGGAGATCGAAGGACGTCATAGGTTTTGAGTCATAGTCTTGCAAAAATACAAGAAAACCGTTTATTGAGAGACCTGAACCCCTAAACCGTTTTTTCTACGGTTTAGCGGTCGCCTTCCTTTCTTTAGGAAGAAAAGCAAGAAAGCCGTTTATTGTAGGGCCTAGCAATACATGACGCATAAGTCGCCTTCAACATAGATTTGAACGATCTCATTTGGCCCCTTCTATTCGGGTTTTCGCATCTATGTGTAAAATAGAGATAATAAACAGGCGGATGCATCCCTAAAGCCATCATACAAGACTGTACAAACTGAGTTTTATCTAAACCGAAGGACAAGTTCAATACGCCCCCAAATGAGAACTCCTGCACATCGTGTGCATACGTACTTAGATACTTCGACCTACTTCATGTTGTTTCTGTCCTGCTCCAAAATCGAACATGGTGTTTTGGGTGGTACGTTGTACTGTGAGAAGGACGGAGTGCTCTTGTGTCCAGTTCAATGCACTGCAGCAGTAAATATCTACGGCATAAATACAAGGCTTTTGCGTCAACGCGTATGGTTGGGGTAGTTGTTTCCAGAACAGTGAGTAGGATGAACCTGATGAAGAATATTCAAGTCAACTGGAGTCAGGAGGCTGGTTTCTGTAGAAGATATCATTGTTTAACTATACTTTACAGTAAGCCAACAAGCCATGGACTTAATTACAGAACAGACATCCAGTTCAACTTTGGAAATAACTTTTACTGAGGCTGTGTATATGATATCCACCTCAGATCGAAATCGATCGTATGAACACCTTCTTGACAAGAACCTATTGCTGTGCCCTGGAATCAAGTGACATCGTGTACACCCCAAAGATCGTGGTATCAGAAGCACAGGAGCTTGACTCTGACATTGGCTCTCTCCATCCTTTAAGTTAGATTGAGAATAGTCTATATGTGGTGATGAGGGCGAGGTTTTGGCCCTTGACGTTTCCACAACTAGCCAAAATACATGGAATGTGTGATACACGGGCTATCACTGTACCTTGGCTACTGTTGTAGACTGACTTCTCTTCCAAGATGTATACCGCAACAAAAGGGTCCATGGCTATCCCTGTAGGTACCGCTTCAAACGAAGAAAAATGCTCTCAGAATCTTTTATTCGTCATCTACAAGATGTCTCGAAGTGAAAGACCTCCATATGATCACTGTTTGTTTCAGCCCTTGCTGTCGAAGGATGTAACGATGTTTGCTGGTGCTCTACGATCTATCTTGAGAGAGCAACTAATATAAGGTGAATGGCAAACATGTCTATTTACCGGCCATTTGAGTCGGAAATCTAGAGTCCGCAGGGGAAACACTTGCAAGCTGATTGTCAATGTTGATCAATCAATTGTCAATGCTGATCAATGTTGAAGCTGATTGTCAATGTCAATGCACAATTCCTTTAAGGGAAAGAAACTTGCCAGGCTGCTCGTCAAGTGCGGGTACTCACTATATTGAATGAGAAACGCTTATTACTATGCACTAGTCAATAAAGATTTATAAGATTAGTTGACATAGTTGTAAAACACTTAGATCTTAAAACATGAAACGACCTAAATCTTGATCTTATTCTGGACTTATTCTTGACGTTAGCTCCATCTCACTCGAGCTCCTTATAAATAGGAAGATAACATATATGTGTAATGAAGGTAAGCTACTAGGAGTTGTAACCCCCAAAACTGATCTTGCAATCCCTCTTGTCTATTTGATAAGAAGTATTTTGACCCTAATTGGCTACGAAGGAAAAGGAAAGAAAGGTTCGATCTAACTCTCCTCTGTTATTGATAAATTTCCATTTCGGTTTATGATGATATATCTTTTTCAATCTTGTCGACAATGACAGGGCAAAATTATTGCGAGAAATTTCTCGCACTCATTAAATTAGTTGTCAAAATTAGGAGAAATTTAATTTTACTTTTCATTCGCAATAAATATTTCATTTGATCCAATGTTTTGGAATTCTCTTCGTCATCTGAAAAAAAATCCAAACAACAATGGTTTTTGAATTCTCATATAGAGAATTTATCCAAGCAGTTGTGGTTTTAGAATTTCTCCTACATAGAGTGTATCAAGTTCGTTGTGACAAAAATAATTGTAATCATCCGCCAATTAAAAGTTGTACAGCCTTAGAGTAAATTTACTCTCCAAACGAATATTTCAAGATAAATTAGGGAGATAGGGGCACTACTTCCATCTGAGATTGAGGATCTGATTTTAATCAATCCGACTAACTAGGTCAAGCTTAAGAGATGGAAATCAACGATATATCTCATATCGATAACATATGAATATCTCTTGTATCTATTTAAATTACTTTCTGAATATTAATCACCTCTGACAAGTACAGAGTAAAGTAGAAATTTTAACTAAAACCTCACTTATATTTATGGAAAATCCACCCTTTGTAAATATTAGAAAAACCAGTTTGCATCTAAAATCACCATAGTGAACCAAGAGAAACTATAACAAGTTAATTATTGAATCCAAAAAAATTTTGCTCCAACTACAAAGCAATATTACAGGTGATTAGAACCTTGCATCCAGCCAACATCGTTTGCTAAATGAAAAATTATGACTCAATCTAGAAAGACCATATCCTATTAGCTTATCGTGCTAGGTTTATGTATGCACCATTATTTATTTCGAATGTGCAGATCTTGAACCAAACAATGGTAACTTAAAGCAAAAGTGGTTAAAAATATTTAAACTAACTGAAAATGAGAATATCGAAAAGTAAGAAAATACAATTGGGAAAGTGTCAGGTATTTAAATTTTTGGTTTGTAAATTTGAATAAGCAAATATTATAACTATATTTTGGATATATTAAACATTTATTATTAGCTTTGGCTCGCGAGTAGTGCAATATAACAAACGCATAATGTTGGATACTCATAAACTTAATGCATGTTTAAATCTTGGAGTTTGAATCATAATAATTGAGGAAAAAAATAGTTCAAAATCTAGGTCTTAGGATATTACCCGTCAGGAAGGTACATTTAGGTAAATATAGGCTTGGAATTTCATAGGTATAGGCCTTGACAGGCAAGTTTACGTTAAGGCTTTTATATTTTGCATTCAAAAGTATAGACAACTTAAAACTTTCTCCTTTATCTCTTTTGTATAGAAACCCACCATGCACAAGCAAGAAATAAGAAAAAAATTTGACTTGTTTAATTTTGGGTTTATGACATGTTGTCATGTCTTTCAAAAAATAAAAAATGCATTTGATTGTTATCGGAATATATAGTTACTAAATGAGCCTATTTAGTTTTGCAACTGCAGATTGAACCTTGTAATATTACTTTGGTCTTATTGGAAGGTTGAGTGTGAGATATCCTAAGATGAATACAAAAATAACATATCTCCTTTCATTCATATGTCCATCTATATATTCCTATAACTTTAGGATATATAGTTTAAAATACTTTATATGACTAATTTTCTAAAATAAAATATATTAAATTATATATATATATATATATATATATATATATATATATATATATATATATCTTCAGCATTAAAACATAAAAATATTCATATACTTGAAATAAAAAGAATTAGTCCTTTAGAGAGAGTTTTACTTCTATATATTTTAGACCAAATGATTAATTAAGGAATTAGAATATTATTTTTTAAGTTTCTTGTATCTTCTTTTTATTTAAGATTCTCATCCTGAGTTTTGATATTTTGATCATTTCAAATGAGAAGTGTTAGCAATTGTCATCAAGATAATTTCAAAAGCTACTTGCTTTCCAAACTATAAACAAGGGAGTTTTTATGAGATATTTCTAAAAAAATTTGTAATGATTATTTGGTATTGGAAACCTCTTCAATCATTCTTTCTTTTACCATTGATGATCAAGTCTTCAAAATGTGCATTTCGAGATAGTTTTGTTATCTCAAACACCATGAAAAAGTCATTCCAAATTGAGGTTTAACATAATCATATAACTATAGAGTCTAAATTCATATTGTCTTTGTACCTTATGGCCCGTCTTCTTCCTAGTAATGATCTTTTATGATTGTATCTTTGTTCCATGTTCACAGTCATTCCTTTTACATACTACTCAATAAAATACCTTAGTGATATTGATTTATTGCATTTTTATGACAATGAAAAATATAAATAACTATTTGTATCAAAATTTTATTATTGTAAGAATAAGTTGCTATTTAATCATAATAATATACATTTGAATAACCATGACTAAACATCATCTTCTACTAATTCTAACTATTACTCATTACCAACTAGCAATGGATTTTGTAAGGTTTATGTCTCAAGATAAATCAAGATTCTTTCATTTAGACACCAAGTGATATGAAAAAACTTTCTTCATATGTTAGATACTCATATGTCATTGTATGATTTAATTGAATTCACAAATACACCTTCTATTTATAAAAACTACTCTGAAGATATTGAGATGAAATCTGAAATTTCAAAAAGATTAAATAAATTTATAAATTTTCATCTTGAGGATCTAAATAATCTTTAAATAATACTTCAGAAATCAATACCAAATTTTAAAGCAAATTCAACACATGTTAGAAAACTTTAAATTATGAAATAAAAGCAGAATAATTTTAATAAAAAATTTTATATTTGCCTAATTTTGAAGTGTGTAAGTTGGTAAATTAACTAGAGTAGCCCTTCATATAAAATTTCAGATTTTTATTGTGTTTTTATTTTAAGAGCATCTTAAAAAATTAATTATGTCCAGATGTTAAGTACCTATTTCTATTGGCATGTCAATCAAGAACTTATGTAAATTGAACTAATTATATATTTCTTCCTTCTTATTTCTGTTATTTTGTAAAAATCGTTTAATTCCACTAGAAAATGAACATGAATATTCTTAATTTACATAAAAATAGATTTCTATGATAGTACTTTTGAACTCTAAAGTTTTGAATCTTAAGAAGAAGAACATAAATAGGAGACTTGATATTTATCAAGGTAACTTCAAATATTGAATATCTGACTTCTTAATATTGACTCATCAAGATTGGAAAATTTAGGATGGTTAGGATGGACACCTAGGTTCAAGTATTGGATATTCAACATAGAGGTTAAAAAATGATATTTTAATTCCAATATTGGATATTTGTGTTGTGCTATAAGAGATTTGGATTGGTATATTGGATATTTGGACTTTTATATAAGACTCTAGAATTCAAAATAAATGCATAATATTTGGTAGTTTTTTGAATAAAAATAATTAACAGAAATTTTTTCTACAATTCAATGAGAGAAAGCTATTTAAAATTTGAGGTGATCAAATCATTATATATAAAAATATATCTAAATACAAGTAAATTTAAGATACTTGCTTTAATTATATAAAACACATAAATATCTAGACCACAAAATCTTTACTAGAGTAATAATTCTAATATACTCATCAACAAGTATAAAGATAAATTTGGATAGGATTTCACAACACAAAACCCTTTTTGCTTTATCATTCTACCATTTTTTGTTTTATGATTGTAGAACAAAGAATTACAAGAATTACAATACCTATAGATGGTGCAAAATTTGCAGCAAATATAGAGTTATCACATTTTCCTTTTGCTCTACATTGATAAGTATTACATTGTCAATGGCAACTACCATTAAAACACCCTTCAAAGGCCATCTTATGAGCAAGAAGATCACTTCAAGATTGTGCAAGGTCTCTTTATAAATTTACAACTATCATTCACCAAAGAACTCCATAACACCCACTTGAAAACAACCTCTATGCAACCATGGTTTACAATTTGCATTATTGGTATAAAGAAGAGTAAATTTTTTATGGTTATTTATAATCATT
The DNA here is from genome assembly GCA_948567375.1 of Lunularia cruciata. NCBI lineage: Eukaryota > Viridiplantae > Streptophyta > Marchantiopsida > Lunulariales > Lunulariaceae > Lunularia > Lunularia cruciata. The sequence continues at coordinate 1,140,727 of OX419762.1, read as the reverse complement.
CATCCTTATTAAGGAAATGGATATATCCTTGAAGCCAAAGTGATCTATCCTTAGAGAAGTTTTGGTCTAGATAACAAGATACTAGGAATCAAAGAGAAACATTTGTGTTACGAGAGTAACTTATTATTTTACAATACTGTACTATTATTGATAATCATCTAAGATTGGATCCACATACAATGATACTTGCTTTGTGACTAAAGGGAAAAAAACTCCTCAGTTTGTTAATCTACAATCTTAGAAGCCAAAGCTCCAACCGGATCATCTATAGCATAAGAATAAATTTGCTAATTTAATTGGTTTTACTTATAACACTCTAAGCTGTCCATTTGCCTCTAGCAGTAGTTTTGAGTATTTATAGTTAATTAAGTTTATGATAACTAAGTTAGAGGTATCTCTAACTAAGTTAATATATTAAAATAAAAAAAGATGTTATATTCAATAGAAATCCCTCATAAATTTGAGTTTAGATTATTTTGAAGTGCTACCATTTGAGAGAATTTTAAATTAGAATGAGACTTTTTAAAGACTTTTTAAATGAGCCTTATATTGGAGTGGTAGCTCCATCTTGGTTTATGCAAGTTAATTTAACCTAATATAAAATACATATAAAATTTGTATTGGTTTGAAAGGTGACCTTTGATAATAGAGGTAGGTTAGGTAGGTTTATTTGACTTGATTTTGGAATATCTTATAGTTTTAAGTTAGAAGAAGTTCTTAGATGCTTAGGGAATATTCTTGTAAGCAATGTTTTAAGGATGGAACTTGCATTATGCTCTTTGATTCCATTAATAAAGGTAGTAAGGAAGAAGCTTCTATCAATTAAGCATTTTTGTCCTTATAACATGAAGAAATCATAGTTATGAAGGTCTTAGATTCTTATGAAATATACTTTGAAGCTTCTGAAAGGAGGCATGTGCAAAAAGAAAACCCATTGGAGTGCCTATTTGTAATACTCTGAGGACAAGAGAAGAGAGAAAAAACAGATTACACACTCAACATTTGGTGCCCCAAAGGAGCACCTTCTCTTTATTATATAGACAAAGAGGATCTCCTCCAAGAAAGCTCCACCATAGGATTAGGCACACAGATAGGTGACATGTCAGCAAGTTCCACCCTTGGATTACTTATTTGGATGGGTGACATTTTGGTCTAGGTCCTATCTGGTTGGTCAAACAAGCTTTGACCAGAGGGAATCTTTTAGGGAATCTTCTTGTAGGAGTCTCAGAATCACGTAAGGTACCGTTGGAAGGCTCTCAATGAGACAAACCAGGGGGAGGGGAGGCCAGCCTTTCCACTACTAAGGGAGGAGGGGGGGGGGTCTGCACATTTTTGAGGCCTAATTCATCCGTTTAGGCCTCCGAAATTGCCTTCAAAGATTTTAGGCATATTTTGATTCCTACTCTATTAGTAGAAGTCCCCTTTTGGTGATACCTCTTTCTGATCTGCTTAGTCCATCATGTGTAACATCCTTCCAGATGTTACCCAACCAATTCTCACCTTTAAATCATATGTCTAACTATTGGTTTAAAGGTTCTCAAGTCTATTTTGGTTTTTGCTCTATTAGTAGAAGTACTCTTTTGGTGATACTTCTATCTGATCTATTTTGACCATCATGTATAACATCATTCAAGATATTACCAAACCAAATTTCACATCTAGATCATATGGCTAGCTCTTGGTATTACAAACCTCCCTCCTTTTAAGACACAACATCCTCATTGTACAATTGTTGCTCAAATGCTTGCACCAACACTGGTGCATGTGTCAAATTGGCAGCAAGCTGCCATGTTGCTTCATAGAGGGGGTAACCTTTCCACTATACTAGATAGTCCACCCGCAGATGGCGAGTACCACGCATGTGTTTTTGGAGAATACGCTCCACTTCATATTTCTCTATACCATCAATGAGTGTCTGACAAGGTCAAATGTCTTGTGTGGAATGACCTTGGCCTGATCGGGGAGCATATTTGCATAGTAGGGAAACATGGAACACTGGATGGATCTTCATGTGTGGTGGTAGCTCAAGGTGATAGGCCACAACGCCAACGCAACAAACAATCGAGAAAGCCCTAATAAAACAAGGTCTGAGCTTACGAGGTCCAACTAATGTGAGGTTGGTTGTCGATAGCCACACTTGATCCCCAACATTGAACTCCATATGCCTACGGTGTGCATCATCATACTACTTCTATCGATTTTGTGCAATTTGTAATTTGTGCTTGGCGCTCTCCACACCTTGTTGGATTCTAGAACCAAATGTGTTGACTGCATCGACCTTGGTAGCCACTGGACGGATCTTCATCAAGCTAAAAGGTATGAAGGGATGCTCACCATACATGAGGAAGAACGGATTGACATGGGTGGATGCATTCACTGAATTATTGTAAGCAAATTCCACCAACGTGAGTAGGGTGTCCTACCTCTCTTGCTAAGGTGAAGCCGCGTAACATATCTTCAATCGTGCAATTAGCCTGCTCTATTTGGCCATTTTTTTGTGGGTGGTAAGTTGTGGACATGACCAACTTGGTTTTGAAGAAACCAAAGAGTGTTTTCCAAAACAAACTGGTGAATTGAGTGCCTCTATTGGTGATAAGTACTCTAGACAAGCCATGGTTAGAGAAGACTGCATCTAAGTATAATTGGGCTAGTTGTAGAGCGGTCACATCCTTGGTGGTAGGGCGTACATGAATCATTTTGCTGAGCCGGTCCACAAAGACCACGATGGAGTCAAACCTTGAGGTGGTCTTGGGTAATTCACAGACAAGATCCATACTCACTAGGCATGGAGAGAGGTTGAAGGAGCCCTATAGGAGCTTGATTAGAAGCTTTGTTCTGTTGATAAAGTAGGCAGCTATGCATGTAGTCCATCACGTCATTGCTCATCTTGGGCCAATAGTAATGGCATTGGACTGCATCCAAGGTCTTTTCCACTCCGATATGACCTATGAGCCGGCCTATCTCTCACTCAGGATGAACCTCTGATGGCTATTATGGTAGCGCACCATGGACTAAGAAGGCAAGGAACCCCAACTCCATCATACTCCTCCAAGGCTAACACTCCAAGACTCAAGACATTGCTCACTAGAGAACTCATTGCAAATGAAAGTATGATGAATACCTCCTCACCCCTTGTTTACATACTTGTGAAATAGTTACGTACCAAAGTTACTAATTACTGCAATAACTCAAGTTACTAGACTAAAAGTCAAGTAAAGTCAAAAAGTAAAAAGGAATATCCATTTGCATGGGTATATTACACTAGCATATGATCTTCTCTTGACCCAACCACTAAGTCAAGGATTCCTTCACATGGGCTATCCTTGGACTATAGAAGAATCCAAAACAAAAAAGCTTGTGGGTCCAAGAGTTCTCAACTCTTTCCTCAAAGCCAAATACCAAGTCAACACACTAGAATCCAAAATAGTGGTGCTCATCTTTTCCACTTCCTTTAAAGTAAGGTCCACTCTATCTTAGCTATGACTAACTTTAGCTAATCATGACTAATGTAGAACCATCCTTCATCTCTATATAAATAGTATCTCTTAAGTACTTGTGATATCAAGCTAAATATCACAATACCACACCCATGCACAAATGGGTGTTATAGACCTATAATGGCCAAATCATGACATTCCACTAGAATGGTGGTGCATAATTCTGGGACATTTAGGATCCATAATCTACTATCACAAAAGGTGAGTCCTTGGGTGCTAGTGACATCTTTGGGTGATTGCGCTTCTACAATTTGTGGATCAGTTTTTGTAGCAGCCAGAATCTCTAGCCAAAATTCAGGGTTAATCTTAACCTCTACCACCAAGTTGTTTGCTATTGGCATGCAAGTGAATGCATCTACAAGTTGCTTCTTACCTTCCATGTAGGTGATTGACATGTTGAAGCGTTGTCGCCACTCTGCCTACCAAATTTGGCAACAAGATAGATCCTTTTGCGTCTTGAGGTAGACTAGAAGTTTGTGGTCTGTCTCTACTACAAATGCCTTCTCGCCTAGATAGTGCTTCCAATGCTTGGTTGCCATAACAATGGCCAGCTCTTCTCATTCTATGGTGTGGTAGTTGCGCTCTACCGGTAACAACTTTTGAGAGAATTATGCAATTGGATGCCATCCGTCATGCCACTCTTGTTGTAGGATTGCTCCTATTGCTACACTTGATGCATCTATGATGGTCGTTTTGGGTCATACCACTTCAAGATTGGTGCATGTAGCAAGGCAACTTTCAATTCTTGAAAGGCCAACTCTTGTACAGTTCTCCATGTCCACTTCTTCCCCTTGCCAAGTCATGCCGTTAAAGGCTGTGCAACCTTGGAGAAGTCCTTGAAAAATCTATGATAGAATCTTGTCAACCCCAAGAAGCTCTTGAGTTGAGTCTTATCTTTTGAGGCACACTATTTTTGAATGACCTCTATTTTATCTATCAATACTTGAATGCCCTCTACACTTACTCTATGCCCCAAGTAGTCTACTTCAGACTTGCCAAACTTGCACTTTGAGATTTTGGCATACAATCGATTTTGTCTTAGAATCAGGAGGACCTCTCATAGATGTTGTTTGTGTTCTGTCATTGTGCTATTGTATACTAAGATATCGTCCAAGAAGATAATAACAAACTTATCCAAGTATGGACAAAATATGTCATTCATTAGACTCATGAAAGTGGCAGGTGCATTGGTGAGGCCAAAAAGCATCACAAGATACTTGAAGTGGCCATACCTAGTTTGAAAGGCTGTTTGTACATATCCTCCTCTGCAATTTAGATTTGATTGTAACCGCTCCGCTAGTCCAATTTGGTGAAGTATCTCGCTCCATAGAGTTGATCAAACAGGTCATCCATGCAAGGTAAGGGGTATTTGTTCTTCACTATTTGTTGATTGAGACCTCAATAGTCAATGCACATGCGCATTGTACCATCCTTCTTCTTCACAAACAAGACGGGAGCCCCATATACGCTAGGTTGGATGAACTCCTTCTGCAACATCTCCTCAATTTGAGTCTTACACCCCCAACTCATGAGGTGATAGGCAATATGGGGCCTTACAAGGAGGTGTCTTCCCCGGGAGTATCTCAATTTTATGATCTACTCTCCTTTTTGGTGGTAATCCTGAGGGTAGATCATCGGGAAAGACATCTTGAAATTCATCTACCATAGCTTTCAATTTCTCAGGAACTTATCCATCGAGTTGTGCACTCTGGACTTCTCTTATTAGACCCATGAAACATCTATCGGTCTTATAGACAATTGCCATCCTTATGACAAATAGAGGCAGATCCTACCTGGGTGATTTTCATTTAACCCCAATGATTGACCATTGGTAGGTTCTCACTACTTTCTTCCTCCAATCTACCATAGGGTTGTAATGCTCCATCCATGGCATGCTTAAGATTGCATCATAACAAGCTAATTGTATCACTTGCCACTCAATTGCTTCCTGATATTCTCCTACAGAGAGTGTTACCCTTTTAGGTGATGATTCAATCCTCTCTGTTTGCACATTAGACAACTCTACTTCTTCACTCCTATCTCTCTCTAGATCCATTCTCAATCTTATTGCAATAGAGCAAGATAAGAGATTCTCTATTGCTCTCGGATCAATTAATACCCTTGATTGCCTTCTAGGACTCCATTCACGACAATCAATTGTGAGGTTGCCTTTTCGGGATCTTTGTGCATTAGTCTTCTTCCTTCCCTTGCTTCTCTTCTTCCTTATTGAGCCAGGAAGGCCGCGAGGTACATTAATTGGCAATCTTCATTTTCCAAAGTTATTTCCACCTACTCCTCTTCAATGTGCTTCTCCATGTTGTTCAAAGATTGCATGTACAAAGGCCAAGGGCCTCTAAGGAAACAAGTGCAACAATTGGTAGATATGTGCCCAATACGGCCACAATTGTAACAACGGCATTGTTCTCCTTGAGTTCCTCCTCCTCGTGGGACTCCACCTCTTTGTTCTTCTACTTGTCCACGCTCCCCTTGAAGCGGTCATGCTCCTCAATCTCAAAATTGAAGGTTGCCTAATTTCATCAGTACATGTCCACCCATGTTTGGCATTTCTGCCCAATAATGTTGAGGTGGAACTACTCCTTCACCTCCACCCAATGCTCTTGTTATTATCTGTGCACAAGCAATGGCTTCAAATACCGTGCAAGGATTTTGCACCATGACTTCTTGGTGAATCCATTCCTTTAACCTTTGTTTGAAATTATCGAGAGCCTTTGCTGGACTCATGTCTGTTATTACAACTTGTAGATCCAGAAATGCCTCTACATACTCTTGTATGCTATTCTTTTGTCTCAATCCCCATAGTTGGGTTTGAGCCATTTGTAGAGAATCCACCAATTAAAAATTCTTTAGTAATCCTTCTTGCATTGCTGTCCACATGACCTCCCTTCTCTCTGCCAACATGGATCATTCCCAAGCATCATACCATGTGAAGGCTTTATCGGTCAAGTACCTACATGCAAACACACCTGCAACATGCTCCGTGATCTCTGTTGAGAACAATTGGAAATATTGATTCATTCTTGAGATCCAATTTTCCACTACTCCGATCATACGCTACTCCTTATAAGGCTCAATGTTGCAGGTCTTCTTCATCCGGAGTAGCAAAGTGGCTTCATTGTTGATAGGGTTTGTAGGCACAAGTGCCTCTCCAAGTACTTCAGTCGTAGGTATGGGGTTTTGAGATGGCTCTTCTTCTTGCATGGCTTGATCGTTCCTGAGGATTTGCACTTGACTTTGTAATGTCTCCATGGTCATCTTAATCGCTCAAAATTCATTCAACATCCCTTGCATTCCTTGCACCAGCTCTTGCAATTGCGGATCCATGGTTCTTGCAACACTCAATTGCTAATGTCTACTTTAATACAAAATCAATATGATCACTCTAGAAGGCGCATGAACTATTGGAACTACCATTGGGACCTCAAAAGCTATCACTCATTGATAATACTCCTTGCCAAAATTCCTAACCACAAAATCTCTAAACATCACTTTCGGTCTCACTACATAACGGATTTCCACTTGAGTGTTGAAAGGGAGAGGATTTGGGACATTCACATCCATATTATCATAACAGAATGTAGATTGTCAAATCCTACTCTCTGTCATATATCACCACAAGTAGAATCAATGGGTTTGGTGAGTTCATCATTGGGTTTGGTCAATTCATCACCCTATCCATGAATTTTGTGCCAAAGTGATAAAATAGCAATAGCCTCATTTGCTCACACTAGATGTACATAACCTTGATGTGGAATGGATTTGGGAATGGAAAGCTAGGTGCAGGAAATTTTCCTCCTTGTGCATCTATGCCGTCCACTCTCTAAAGTCCTTCCTAAGTCTAGCAATTACTCTATGTTCTCCACCTCAAATTACTCAATTTCAATAGTTCATGCTCTTCCAAGAAGGGTGATCCACTCTCTTGGACTAAGACACTTGCTCTGATACCATTGTAATACTCCAAGGACAAGAGAAGAGAGAAAATACAGATTACACACTCAATATTTGGTGTCCCAAAAGAACACCTTCTCTTTATTATATAGACAAAGAGGATCTCCTCCAAGGAAGCTCCACCATACGATTAGGCACACAGATAGGTGACATGTCAGCAAGCTCCACCCTTGGTTTACTTACTTGGATGGGTGATATGTCGGTCTAGGTCCTATCTGGTTGGTCAAACAAGCTTGGACCAAAGGGATTATTGTAGGAGTCTCAGAATCACGTAAGGTATTGTTGGAAAGCTCTTGATGAGACAAACTAGGGGGAGAGGAGGCTAGCCTTTCCTTTGTTGGGAGGGGGGGGGGTCTATATATTTTTGAGGCCTAATTCATCCGTTTAGGCCTTTGAAATTGCCTTCAAAGATTTCAAGCATATTTTGATTCCTACTCTATTAGTAGAAGTCCTCTTTTGGTGATACATCTTTCTGATCTGTTTAGTCCATCATGTGTAACATCCTTCCAGATGTTACCAAACCAATTCTCACCTTTAATCCATATGTCTAACTATTGGTTCTAAGGTTCTCAAGTCTATTTTGGTTTCTGCTCTATTAGTAGAAGTACTCTTTGGTGATTCTTCTATCTGATTTATTTTGACTATCATATATAACATCATTCTAGATGTTACCAAACCAAATTTCACATCTAGATCATATGGCTAGCTCTTGGTATTACACTATTGGCCTGAGATTACTAAGCTATGATAATTAGGAAACTATGGATTTTGCTAAGGTCTTATATTTTTAGGAAATATACTTAGAAGCTTCTAAAAGGAGGTATGTGAGGCAAAAAGCCTATAGGAAGGCCTATTGACCTATGATTACTTATCTATGATAACTACAAAAGTATAGATTTTACCAAGTTACCAAGGCAGCTACCATGGTAAATTTAGTAAGTATATAAGGAGGGCTTAAGAGAGGAAAGTGATTGTTTTTTTTTAATTATTCTTAGAGTGCAAAGTGGGTAAGGAAAATGGGGCCTTGTTCCCCTCACTCATTTTCTATAAAGAAAATCAAGGGTATTAAATGTCATAAAAAAACAACTAAGTAGAAAATCCCTCTTTCAATCTCAACACTCATTCACTCTCTTGTGCAAAATCTATTCCTAAATGGCTCATAAGGGAATAGTGCTCTCAAGTAAGAATCATATTTTTGCTTATAAAATATAATATGAGTGATTGAGTGTGAAGAGGAATTGATAATACTTGATACCACTTGTTTCTCCTTCTAGCACATGACATACTTACAAATTGTCATTAGAGGTATCCTTTGGATGAGGGATAAAAATGGATTTAGTTTCATTTTCTAGTTGTGTAACTATCTCAACATTGTCATGCATATATACATTGCTACACAACATACATAGTTGTTAACATCATACTCTATAGAAGCACAACTCACATGTAAGTCATACATGGACTCTAAATTGCCACAATTAATCTATTTATTTACAACTCAAATCACACTCAATTAGATTAGTACTTGATCTGTCACTTAAAAAATATACCAAAAATTATGCACTAATTATAGTCAAGCCACACCCACTCTAGCTAAGAGACTCAAAGTGAAGCTCACCGGCCTCTATCCACCATAGCCAGGAACTTGAAGGCTCAGCAATTAGAAAAGTGAGCTCTTTAGCTCTGCACTTCAAAAGTATACCCCTTGGACTCAACCTATATCTCCAACTCTAATAGTCCCGCTGATAGCACATCCAACGGTGTGAATGGTGCAAGTGATGTTGTGCCCTACCATGTAGTCAATACTCCAAACATGAAATCTTACCGTCAACAAGTAGTCTATGAGTAACTGTCAAAATACCTTTGACTACTAACACTACTACTCTAGAGTCTAAGCAATCTAGGTGCAATGCTACAAATGGCATGATAGTTATCATGCATATATACATTGCTACACAACATACATCACTATCAACATCACACTTCACACATAAGTCATACATGGACTCTAAAGTGCCACAATTTCCTCCCCTAGCTGGCGGTTAGGTCTCTCTAACTCCAAATAGCCATCTACTCCAAGTATATGGTATACCCTATGGTGAGCAAGAGATCAAGAGGTTGGGTGCTACCAAGCCCCATCATTAGTTGCCTATGTGCAATGTATACCGTATAAAGGATGAACTAGCTATAGGTCAAGTACATCTAGAATAGAACCATTGTCCTTGAGGAACCATCATGAGGGGAGGAGTCAAACATGCCATATGCCATCCTCTCAAACAACTATCACACACTAACAAAGTAGTAGTTCCACCAAAGGAGCCACAAAACATACACCTCAAGCTTGCTCGTACAAGTACCAAGCTTGGGTCCATAGTACCATCAATGTTTGGGAAGTGGTAGGCACACAATTGCTCACATGATCCTTCCAAACAACACCATCACATCCTCCCAACACAAGGACCCTAGATGAAAAACCTTGTGTACTCTCAAGATAGTGCAGCCCATAGAAACATCAAGTGTCGTTGATGTTGTCTATTGTAGATATACATAGTCACCTAGATGAAATTGATGGATCAAGGGTCTATGTAAACGATCTAGACCAAGGAGAGAAATAGGAGAATGTAAGATCACATTGGGATACTTGAATGAGGGAAAACTCCAAATGCCTAGCATGAGCTTTGGATTTGGTATATATAAGGAGTGTACAAGGTTTTTTGAGCTACTTTCTTGGAGTGCAAGCCAAGTTAATTGGGAAGCTTCTCAAGAAGCTTCCTTCTAGAAGCCATTGTAATACCAATAGCTAAACATATGATCTAAAAATGAAATTTGGTTTGGTAACATCTGGAAGGATGTTATACATGATGGACTAGGTAGATCAGACAGAGGTATCACCAAAAGAGTACTTCTACTAATAGGTCAAAAATCAAAACACACTTGGAAACTTTAGAATCAATAGTTAGGCATATGATCTAGAGGTGAAACTTGGGGTGGTGACATTTGGAAGGGTGTTACACATGATGGAGAAAGTAGATCAGATAGAGGTATCACCAAAAGAGCACTTCTACTAATAGGGTAGAAGCCAAAATAGGCCTAAACTTTAGAGGTAATTTTGGAGGCCTAACAGATGAATTAGGCCTAAAAAATGTGCAAAGTCCTCCCCTGTGGAGGAAAGGCTAGCCTTACCTCCAAGGTTGTCTCATCAAGAGCTTTCCAACAGTCACTCACCCACATGCTTTTGAGATTCTTAAAGGAAGATTCTCTAAAAGATTCCCTCTAGTCAAAGCATGTTTGACTAACCAAATGCGACCAGGACCAACATGTCACCCATCCAAGCAAGTCATCTAAGAGTGGAGCTTGTTGATAGGTCACCTATCCATGTATCTAATCCTATGGTGGAGCTTCCTTGGAGGAGATCCTCTTTGGCTATATATAAAAGAGAAGGTGCTCCTTTGGGGCATCGGAGTTTGAGTGTGGAATTCATGGTTTCTCTATTGTGTTTCTCTTATTACAATTGCCTACTTGGCATGCAAGCTAAGCTAGTTGGAAGCTTCTAGAAGCTTCTTTCTAGAAGCTACCTACTTGGGGTGCAAGCTAAGCTAACTAGGAAGCTTCCTAGATACTTTTGGAATATTCTAGGCTAATTTGGCCTATTTTCTACTTTGTTAGCCCTAACTAACTTCATCGACAAATTCCATATTGTTATAATCTATAACCTCCTCCTTGAATGGTAGCATATCGTAAGGTATCCCTATGATGAGCAATTGCCAAGTTCTCAAAGGCCATCAACATCACTCTCAAAAGATCTATACCTGTTGAGAACATCCCTCATCCATACATTTGGATCATCCAAGTTCAAAACTACAATAGCATCTCAAGAAATGGCTGCAGGTAAATTTGGAGCTCATCTATAGAGTAGAAAGTAAGGAGAGAAGGATGCTAAGGAGGCTTGCCGGTTGAACCAATAGCCCATGGCCAACCAAGGTAATTGGAGATCCCACTCTCCCAAGTGGCATCTCCACAAACCATACTTTTGCAATCCTTGCTTCATCATTTGAACCACTCTCTCTACTAAGCCATTTGCCTCAACGTGATCTCAAGAAGTAGTATGATGATCAATCAAATCCTTATCACACAAGACCTAAAACTCCTCCAAGAATTCTATACTCTGATCAGGCAAAAACTTAGTTGGTGCACCAAAATGATTGAGAACCTAATCCAAGAACGAGTAAGCCATCTCTACATTGGACTTGTCAGGAAATACCACCAACTCAATCCACTTGGAGAAGTGCTCCACCATCATTGATGATATGTTATAGTCAATGGTAAAGGTCCAACAAAGTCCAAACTCTAATGGTAACCCAATCCTATGGTAAGTAATGGGTGTAACTATGGAGTAGGAGCATTAAATGATGCTCTAAGTTGGTCACAAACCACACATCTAGCAATAAATTACTGTACATTGGTTAGCATACCGCACCACCAATAATGACTCTAGAATAAGCTATATGTATGCTTTACTCCAAAATGTCATAGCTCCTCATGAGCATGATGGACCAATGTGGTATCTAAGACAGAAGTGATACTATTTGCACTCTACCATCTTTGCATACACAAAGAAGGTGTCTATCCTCCAATCTGAACCGCCTAGCTTGTTGAAGGACATGGTATCTCTCCTTGGCCCCAACTATGCCACCCACAACACCAGTGCAAAGATAGTCCATCACAAAGATATCATCATGAATGTCTCACTAAACTAGACCACTATCTCCACTCTCTAGATCTATGACCTCAATAACTCCTCCTGTATGCATTGAGAGAGAGATACCACCAAAGCCTCAAAAAAATGCAAAGAAAGGTAGATGCATACCAACTTGGCACCATCTCCTCATTTATCTCACCATGCCAACATGATCTAGCTTGATCCTATTGGTTGGGACATGGGTTTGTAATCAACCCATCTGCATCATGATTCCCCACTCTAGGTCTATGAATAATCATGAAATCATACTCTTGCAAAATCAAATCCCATTGTGCAAGCTTCCTTGAAAGCTTGTCAGACTCCATCAACCACTTCAATGGCTGATGATTAGTGATGAGAGTAAAGGGGTTATCAAATAGTTAACATCGGAAATGTGCTACTGCCTATATTGCTACCAAGCACTCTCCCTCGTATGAACTATACTTTGCTTCTGCTGAATTATTGGATCAACTAGCATAAACTACCACAAACTCCTTCTACTCATCATCATGTTGGGTGAATACTACTCCAAGCCCCAACATACTCCATTTAGTGTGAACTTGAAATGGTTATCTTATGATTGGTCTCCTCAAAATAGGAGCAGATGTTAACCTCTCCTTCAGCTCTACAAAAGCTCTCTCTTCCTCATCTCCCCAACATTGCTCTTTTGTAAGCTTGGTTAGCTTTGTCAAGGCCTTGGCAATGGCACTAAACCCTCTAACATAATGGCAATAGAAGTTCACCAACCCAAGGAATCCTCACACTCTGCTCACGTCCATAGGCTGACAAATATGTGCAATAGCCTCCACCTTGGTCTATTGAAACCAAGTCCTCTAGGGTAGATAGTGTGACCCAAATACTCAACCTGCTTGTGGAAGAATCTACACTTCCCAAGATATAATTTGAGTCAATGAGATCTAAATTTCTCACACCTCTAACAAATGTCTCTCATGCTCCTCCACAATCGTGATATAGACCAAAATTTCATCAATATAGCACCAAGTGAACTCCCATCCAGCTAGGATCCTATCCATGACCCTCTAAAACTTGGCAGAAGCGTTCTTTAACCCAAATGATAAGAACCTCCATAGATATAACACATGTCGTGAGGATCAATAACCCAAAATGTTGTCATGGACTTATCCTCCTCCTTGATTGGCAACTAATGATATTTTGCTCAAAGATCCAAAGTACTAAAGACCTTTGCATGCCTAATCGCATCAAAGATCTCTTTCAGTGTTGGCATGGCATACCGATCAGCCCTAGTTTGTTGGTTGATAGGATGGTAATCTCCACACATCCATCTATTTGTGTAGTTGCCATGCATATCTTTCTTGGCTGGCATCACTATAGCTGATGCATACTCTCTATGTGAAATTTCCACCAAACCAACCTCAAAAGATCTCTTCTCTCACTTTGAATCAATGCTCTCTCCATGTCATTATATTGATTGGGATGTCAAAAAGCTAGTGTATCATTAGTCAGCTCAATCCAAATACCAAGTCCTTTCATAACACCCAAATCCTTCATATTGAAGGTAAAACAACTTGTGGAGCTCCTCAAGAACCTCCAAAACTCTCCATCTTTCCCCTCTTGTATGCTTGGATCCCAGATTTAGCTCCCAAGTATCCTCTGTAATTGATGTAGGAGTGGAAGATGTATTGATTGGCTGCTACATTGGGCCCTTGTGAGCAGTAGTATCATGTCCCCAACCACTAGAGGTCCCAACCTTTGTGTAAAAAATCCCTCCACTCTGGTTGCAAGCTCCATACATCCTCTAGTTGCATCCCAAGTAGACCCAAGGTGTAATCCCAATAGACCACACTCATCTAGACGGACTCCAAGTAGACCACTCTCCCTAGTAGCCACTGGTTGTGTCACAAGAATACCCTATCACATGGTCTATTGCTCCTAACATGTGCCCGAATAGTCTTGATAGGCACAAAGCTCAAAAGTGTCCTAATGGTGATGCCTATCAAGTACATCTTATGCTATTCTGCCAAGCCAAGGCTCACAATCCAAGTCAAACAATTTAGGTCCATAGCTTGATCTAAAACTTGACGCTTGGATGCCTCTCACAGTATTGGAATAACAATAATACCAATGCAAAAACCCATCACTCGCTCTCTCTCAATTGCATTGGATTCCACTAACTACTATAACTATGAGTCCCAAACAAGTCTAAGACCTCCTTCTTGAAAAGCATGGGAGCATAGGAAACTCATAAGTGTAGGAAAAGCACCTTAGGACTATCCAACTAGGTTCACCACTACCATAGATGACCTATCAACCACTACCACCATCTAAGATTGATGCCTAACATCCAATATATCATCAACAATGAGATGTTATAGTCATTGAATCCCATCATAAGAATGTTATAGAACCTCTTTGGATAAGAGGTTTGTCCACCAAAGATGAAGATGATGAGCTTGTGATCTCACTTTGCCTTCATCCAACAACATGGCATGTCCTTGTGACAACCCGACAAATATCACTTTTGCAGTAATCGGGTAAGTAAAGTTTGTTCCCGCAAAGATACTATCCAGAATTGGTCAAATACGAAGTCAAAAGTCACAATTGCAGTTCTTCTTGATTTCTTCTTTAATCTCTCAGGTAGAAACTACACCTAAAAGAGAGTAACAAGCTCATAATCTTGACAACTTGTCATGAATACACACACATAATCACAACATAGCAAATTCTGTCCAAATAACTCTTGATTGTGATGATTCAGATTCTCTCGAAGACGGCACTTCACTACGAAGAACAATTTCACCTCAAAATTGTGTTCCACCCCTCCATTGAAGGCACAACTTCCTTGATCAAAATTGCTTCACATCAACTTTGTGCTGCACTCACAAATGCAAAATACTACCAACACTACAATTCTTCTCAGATCTGTCAAGGCATTGCTCCAATGCACTTCACTCAGGATCAAACACACAGAATGAAGATCAAGGCTACAGAATCCAACATCCACACACACACTGACTTGCTCTTTGGAATTCTCCACACACTCACAAACACAAACATGAAATTGACAATCGGAATTAAGCTTAAGCAACAAGTACTAAGAACAACACTTCGTGCTATCTATCTTCACAAATTTGAATACTGAACAACATTGTACTGTGATTGCTCCACTTAAATACTAAAGCAAACGGCAGACTTGCCTACCTATGCACCGCTTCCTAACATCTCTTCCTACTTGTAGATCCCAAGTGATAGTCTATCTCTTCATATCTGCCTCTTCCTATCTCAAAATCAACATTTATCCCGATCCGATGTCTACATCATCATCGGCTTCCAAACCCGATGATCTTCCTACTATTTCTCCTTCTTTGGGTATGGCTAATTCCACCAAGTCCTTCACTACTTCTACTACTTCTACACTAAAATCTACAATTGAGCTCATGGGTAATCCATCTACATCCTTATCTCCTGACCCACTCTTCTCTAATGTGTCAATCATCAAGTCCAATGACACTTGAATTCCTACTTCTGTGACATTGGGTTTCTTCTCCATTGTCACACTATTCCGAATCTTCTCTAATTCTGAATTGACTATCTAGTCTAAGACTAACATTGTTCTCTACATCTAACATTTTCCTATCTATGTGTTCCCTCAATCAAATCAATAAGGTGTTCATGTCCACATCATTGGCTTTTCTCTTCCAAGTTTCCTGCACAAGTAACTTCAACTCGTGTAGGTGAGCTTCCTCCAATCTCCCTTCAGCCTCTGTGCTTAAGATTGCTCTTAACTTTCATGCAACTTCTCCTATTGATTCCGATGCATATCCTCGAGAGCGCTCTACCTTCAACTCTTCACATCGCCTGTTCCGTGATTTCTCCGGCTCGCCTCTGCAATTCTTTTTCTTTTTCTTCACAGCTCTCTTGTAACATCTTGAAAGTCTTCTTCTTCAAGACTTCCTCCCTCCAAAGTTCTTCAATTTCTTCATTTCTTTGGACTTGTTGCTCCTGCAACCCCTTCACTTCACTTCAATATAAAGATGCTTCACCACCTGCAACTCATTCATCCCCTTCCTACAATCTTGGGGAATTACTCTCCGATGCTCCTTCAATAGCTCCAGCAATGGTGTGACCACCTTCGTCAAATATGATATCCCGCCAAATTGTTCTTCCTCTTCATCGCCATCTTCATCTAGAGTCTTCTCCTCCGTCATCGGCTCCTTCATCCAAAGTTGCGATCTTTGTATCTTCAGTATTTCAGTGCTTTCCTCGTCTTGGCTTCTTGAACTCGGCCCTGTAGGATTCTCCTCTTTCTCTTTTTGTCGCGACTTGTTCACCACCATTGCCTGACAAGCTTCACTTACTGCCACCGATTGCTGGACCTCTGGCTCCCCATCGCTATTGCTCCCAGACTCCTCACTTTTTAAGGTGAGCTCCTCTTCTTTGAATTCCTCTTCTTGTGACTCAGTCTCTTCCCTAGACTCCGATCCCAATGATGCCTCTTTTACAATCTTCGCAGTCTTCAACATCAACCGCCGAGTCTTCCTTTGCGTGGGAGGTGACCTTGCTTCTTTGGGTTTGCCACGTTTCTTTGTCTTCGGACTGGTAATTTCTTTGACTTTCCACTGTCCGGTCTTTGTGAATTTATCATTTGCTTGAAGATGCAGCATATACTGGCGCTCTTCCTTGTATGCTTCCCGTCGTAAATTGGGATGCATGTGGAACACCATATGATGACGCTCTTCTTTGGTCAGCAAGTTCAGTCCAAAGTAGAAGTGGGCTGCGAACGGTGCAAAATAATGTGGTGGCGAGCCCGTTTGCCAATTAACCACCATCTGCCTTGTTTGGTGGTGAAAGCACTTTGCCCAATTCACTGGAGCTCTTGCAAACATTTGATGGAAGAAGACAACTTGCTGCATGTTCACATAGGTGGTTCGTTCTGGCTTGAACATGGCCATCATCGCCTCCACAATACTTCTTTGGATTGGATCCCGATAGGACTCCACCTTGTAGCCGTTTGTAGTTCTCGGAGCAAAAAACGAATTGCGGATCTCCGCCGTCTACTCTGCAGCATCACACTTCCGATAGAAGGTGATCCCCGTTGGTTCTCCTGCTTCTCTCCCCAATACTAACTTCCAATCCGACTCAGTCCATCGAGCCAGATTGCCTCTCTTCCCTTCCACCTTGGGACCCTCCTCACAATTACTGGCAGCAATCTCTACCATCACTCCTGAGAAACTGAAATTCCAGTTCCATGCTAAAAAGGTAATACAAAGTCTAATCAAGACCTCGTTTCTAAATCCTACATCTACTCTTTGGATTGCAAAACCTTGCACCGCCAGCGCATTGGCCACCTTCTTTGCCATGATCTGTTCTCTCGTTCTACGATGTTGGAAGATGAGACCCTCTCTTGGACGAGACACTCTAACTCCCTCAGGGTTTCAAAAAATCTCACTCTCGATGTGCTTCCGGGCACGCATTATTGCAGGACGACTACTCAAAGGAATTGGAAATTTACTCGGAACATTCACCTTTTCCTTGCGTAGTTGCCATTTTATATTTCCCTGAATTGCAATCATTCTTTAGTCGATTTCAACTTTGAATTGCTCTCTTCTGCATGCGACTCCCGGTCACTGTCAAGACATGCTTCTTCTACCCCCACCGTTTCTTGAAATGTACTTTCTTGCCACATACCAAGGTTGTTAAATGGTCTTTGTCTCTCCTGCGCCTTCCAACCCCAAAGACGGTGATCTTCGGACTTTTTCCAACGTACTCCTCTTTCGAGTACCTCCATCATCGGATCTGATGTCATCTTCTTTGGATTTCCTCCAAAGTTAGTTTTGTCCATTCTTCATTCACAATTCGACTTTCAGTGCTTGCTTCTTCTCTTAAACACGACTAAACATAGAAAAACAAAAAATATATGGGTACCACAATCCCATCCAAGAATGGATCTGATGAGTACTCACCATTACTTGGGTGCAAGAATCACCTATCAAAGGGATATTCTCCAAAATGTAAGTTGGAAAAACGGATTGATGAACCGGGAGATGTCATGGTATCCATAACATCTCCCAAAACATGGGGAATCTTGAAGACACAAACCTTGGCCAGCATGTGTATATCCTTGACATGGCCATCCAGAAATCACCAAATGAATGGGACCATGTCTCTCTAGATCCTATGCTCCCAACAAGGAAATGTCTACTAGACTTTTGGCAACCCTTAATTGCTGATATTGGTTATAATTCAAGATACAAATAGGCCAAGTGTGCCACATGATGTAGAGAGACTCGCCTAGTAATCTCATCTCTCTCTACATACAAGTAATTTTGTACTTGTATACCTGCTAGTAGTACCAACTACTCTAGTGCTAATCCCACCATATACTCCTCTACTAGACATACTTCCTCTACTAGATACTACCAAGCAATGAGTGTGGTATCCAAAGAGGTCAAGGTAATTGACTCTAGAGGCCCATCCTTACACTGGTCTCTTGGTAGGACAAAGGCTCCACTCCAAGCCTGTTGCACCAAGTGATCCGCAATTGCTACTACCATGCCTCTTCTAAACTCCACAATGGAACATCCAAGGTACATAGAACAATCCTACTCATACTCCAAATTTAAGTGATCTCCCCTAGTATTGGAGTATCCTCTTCATGGATGTTCTCCTCCAATAAGTTATAAGGCCAAGTAATAAAACCATTGAAAGCTAAAATTGATGCCGCCATGGTCCCAATTGTAGTGAGCCAAGACTGCCATTACTAAAACATACTAGTAAGCAATATACACGTCCCTCTCTTGACTGCCAACCTGGTCTATAGGAAGTTGTCTCCTCTCAATAATCAATATTGAACCCATGGGGTATAACACTACTTCCTGAAATAACACCTCATATGACTCAACTACTATTGCAATGGCTTGAGCTCTCACTATAGAGCTATCAATCAAATGACAAAGCTGAATCTAAACAACAAGCTCTCCACATGTGATGTGTTATGTAGAACCACCCCCTAGAGATGTCTAGATTTGAAATGGACACCTCTCCACATCGGTCTTCTGTAACTCAAATTGACAACTATAGCCTTCTCCAACATAAGAGGTTTTGCACCAACATCTAGTAAGACCTTTTGTGGTGTATAAACCTTCCTTGAAGTCCCACCAAACAAAAAATCCCCCTTTGGTTATCCAAAAGGACAACTCCAAGTTTAAACTATGCTTGCTCAAAGGCCAATCTAGCTGGTAACTCCTCTAATCTAGTTGCTATGGCTAAACCACTAGTTGCTAAGTGGATCCCATGCTCCTCAACCAAGTTAACTCCACTATCAACCACCTCTACCCTGGAAGCAGGAACAACATCATCCCTACTATCACAAAGCATGGTAGCCAACCAGAACACTGGAGTTGGGTTAGCCCCCAAAGTAAACATGTCATTGGCTACAAATAATAGAAAGCGCATAATCAACTAAGCCACTCCCAACATCAAGCTAGACTCAATTGGTGTAGTAGCAAGTGGTTGATTAGTATGTAGTCCATCATGCATCCCATCACCACCTACCACACATACACAAGGATGTCTAGGAGCCTATAGTGCCTCAAAGAGTGTAAAAGATAGGGGAGTCAAACCTATCTACCAGCCTCTCCTCTTTGTGGGTCCAACTCCATTGATGCTCCTTTGAGCTCTTGAGCACATACTGCACTCCAAGTCATTGCGGTAGATGCATCTACTTTTGTTGCTTTGCACATGAAGTCCAAGATATCTCTATCACCAACATATGAGGTGGAAGCCACAACACCCAAATCTGATCTCCTAGGAGCTATGGCCATGCTAGCCAATCTTTGCTCCAACTGCTCAATCCAAGTAGCCATGGCTACATCAAAAGTAAGGGTAGGTATTGCACCTCTACTAGGTGTGGATCCTCTACCACCAACTTTACCACCTCATCCTCCATGACTTGGAGCTCCTCTACTACCTACCATAACAACCTCCCACTCCATAACTCTAGGTATAGGTCAAAGCATTGGTCACTAGTGTGACCAAATCTATGGCAATTCTTGCACTATCTTTGTGCTAGTTGTGATGCACTAGAGATATTGAGTCTGCTGCCTTGAGTGCACTCTCTCATGTAGTGAGGTCCACCACAAGTCCAACTAGCAACACCACCACTCATTGCCTGTTGTTGACCCAAAAATGAAGATAAAGGTCTAACTACACTAGGCCCTCCACTTGCTCCATAGGATCTGGGCTGTCCACTTTGTCCTTAGAGACCAACATGGCATGATGCACTCTATTGCACTTTGGAAGAAGTAACAATTGTGGATGAGGTTTCCCTACCAAATCTAGATGTCACCACTCTCTCCTCCACCAATGTTGAACTCAATATGCTCAGCCAAACCAAGGGTCACTACCAGAGTAGGCAAAGTAGCCTATAACAACATAGTATCATGGACTCTATGTTGCAACTCCTTGTCCAATATCCCATACAAAAGTTGGATTGCATGGACCTCAATAACTCTTTATGTAAAACTAATCAACCATCTTATGTGCCTATATGCCTTGCGTAAGCTCTCTCTAGACTTCCGCTTGAACTTCTCAGCTTGTTAATTTGTGCTCCCTGGTAGTTCTACCTCAAACATTGGAAGAACTCCACTATGGGGTTAAACCACGGTACTACACCACCTCTTGTAGTGGTACCTCCATTCATAGTGAGCACCATCTCCAAGAGATCCTCCAACACCACTAGACCTAGAACTTGTAGATACTACCAATCTACCACTAGCAACCAAGCCTAAAGTGATGGAGACATAGTTCAAAGACCAACATTGTCTCCATAGCTCAATCTCCTCCAAGTGTTGAAACAACTCCAAAGTCGGGTTCCGTATCTACTATACAGCACATCAACTATCAAACTCATGGATGAAATCATCCAACTTAATTGTACCCACTATACTAGAGTAATGCTTAGAGCCTTTGGAGGCCCCATAATCTTGTCCACGTCCCACAATACTAACACAATGCAATGCGGACACACCAAGTGCACTCTCAACAAGATTAGCTCTTGTGTCAAACTCCAACTCAAAGTCAATCTCCTCTTTCATTTGGACCTAAGATATAGGCTGATAGCAAGCACCATTCTAGGTAAACCCACTACATACTATAATTCTATCTCCTCTAGACTCCCCAAAGAACTCCGTCGTGACAAAGGAATTGTAAACTATAAATTGAAACTATAACCATCGCAAGTGTCCTACCAAGAATCACCACCAAATGCCAACACCACCAACCAAACATCACTTACTAATGTAACTCTAACTATGACAACTACACTAGGCAAAAAGACAACTTGTAACTTGCCATCATAACATGCACTCTCATGGTCTATAGGTCATCACTTCCTGCCTCACTAGGGAGAAATACAAGTAGTCTGACTAGTCATTACTCCAACCTCACTATTGAGAACACACTAGAGCACCAACACTCTAAAGTTGGGGCACCTCACACAAACATGGTGCACAAATAGGAAGTAGAGAATGGAGGAAGTCTAACAATAAATCTACATAAAAACCCTCCATCTCATAAATCAACACCGGATTGACTTTACCACCATTTGACATAATAGGAGTTGTTTGCTTCCTAAGCTACCAAGATCACCAAGAATGGGATCAAACTATCTCTCTTAGCCAAAGCTATAGGTGTAAGATATTAGTGGAGCAATCACTATGAAAACAAGTGAGAGGGAACCAATTGGCTAGGGTACTAGTCTACAAACCAAAGATCTAGGGTTTAAACCCTATTGCACACAATTTAGCCGGGTGGGTAGATTTTGCCAAACAATGACTAAAAACTACTCTAAACTAGCTAGCCTCACGCAAGCAAGCCAGCTTGTTGGCCCTTCTAGGCCCTTGTTGCCTTTCATAACCCTATGCCTTGAAGCCTCTAAATACCAAAATTCAGCCCAAAATTTGACATAAACTTGAGCCAAAATTTGACATAAATCCCTAGAGTTAGTTGATCACTAAATCCTTTGCTAAATCAACACTCGAGCCAAATTGAAAGGACAAGGTTCTTCAAATCACAAATTTGAGAGAATGAGTTCCCAACTTCAACTTCAATTTTATCCTTCAAGCTCAATTTGCACCAAATTGGTCTTGCTTTCATCTCTTGAGCTCAAAACAAACACCACTACTTGAAATTGACTCTCTTCTCTAGGAAATTTGGCTAGTGCTTTTGCACACCGTCTATCTCACTGCCAAATTAGCATCAATTCAAAAGAGCTTTTGTACATGATCGCTCTCATGGAAATTTTTAACAACAATCATGCTACCAACAATCATCAAGGCTTGGAGATACCACCAACATCCCTAGTTCCTGCACCTAATTTCTTTTTGACCTCACTTCTTTGATGTAATCATTTTATTCACAACTTGAATCACACTCAATCAGATCAATACTTGATCTGTCACTCAAAAATTTGTCAACAATAAGGTACTGATTATAGTCAAACCACACCTACTCTAGCTAAGAGACTCCAAGTGATGCTTGCCGGCCTCTGTCCACCATAGCCAAGAACTTGAAGGCTCAACATTAGAGAAGTAAGCTCTCTATGAGCTGCACTTAAAAAGATACCTCCTGGACTCAGCCTAGGTCTCCAACTCTAACGGTCCCATTGACAGCAGAATACAACGGTGTGAATGGTGCAAGTGACAATAGGCCCCACCATATAGTCACTCCAAACATGAAATCTGACCGTCAACAAGTATTCTATGCTTAACTGTCAAAATATCTTTGACTACCAACACTACTTCTCCAAAGTCCGAGCAATCTACGAGCGATGCTACAAGTGGAGTAACAACATACATGATACAATAATCCAAACTTATGAGAATGGTAATGAAAGTATTTGATGTAGAATAACAAAATGAAATTGTGAAGTCATTATTTTTGAGCTTTAGTCATTTATTTTGATAGCATAAATTTCAAACACTGTTTTAAACTAGGAGAATAAGAAAAACAAGAAAATAACAAAATAACTTTAAAGATACCACAAATTAACAAGCTAGAACCCTAAATATTAAATATTTTTTTTCAAGATGACCCTAAGGAAATCTCTAAATATATTTAAGAACTATCAAAATGTAAAAGAAAATTATTTTCATATCCATAGAAATATATAAAGATACTAAGCAGTTCAAAGATGAGAATTAATTACTATTTAATGAAAAATTCATATAAATTTCCATTTTAACTTCAATAAAGAACATAAATTATGCTCATACATCATCCTTTCACATATAAAGAAGAAAAATAGTTTTACTTGAAAGTTTTTACTTGAAAGAATGATAGGATCAAAATCAAAATTAGTAAAATGATAGGAGAAAGCAAAGGAAAACATATTAAAATACAATAACAAAGAAGATATAAATTGAATTGAGGTACTTGAACTAAATTAATTTTAAAATATAACATAAGAATTTATTATAACTAAAATCACTAATAAGAGTACTTGGAGGAATATTATGATGATGAACTCAAGGAAAAGAGAAAAGAAGAAGCAAAGAAGAAAAAAGAAAAAAGAAAAGCTAAAAACAAGAAATGAAAATTCAAGTATTTATAAATTAAATAAAACAAGGAGAGAGCAAAAAAATATTAAACTTAAATTTACTTTAAGTAGTATGGTTGTGATAAACTCAAGCAAGACAAGCAAAGGATTATAAAAGATTAGAAATAACATAAAAAGATAAAAAGAAGGAAAAGATATTTGAGTGTATATAATAATTAAATGAAAGAAGGAAATTTAAATGACAAGGTAAAAGGAAATATATATTGAAATTCTCAAATTTAGATAGCTAAGGATATTTATACTTGTAATATAATGTTATAGTTGCATCATTGATCTCTTGGTACAAAGAACAAAATAAGCTCAAAGGTATAACAACATGATGAAATTTGAAATTTATGTTTTGCCTCATAAGAAGAGCACAAAATTATAACATAAATGTACAAGAAATTCTACAATTGAAATATAACTTTTATATTTAATTTCCTCTAGAAAATATCAATAGAAATTAGTAAGCTTCTTGATCCTTATCTAGAAAAGTGTAGCCAAGTCAAAACTTGATGAAGTGGTGCTTTAAGCACTCTTTTGAATTTCTATCACTAAAGAACAAATTCTACATCTAATGCTCTATGAAGCTAGTTAAACCTTTTATATGTTCCACTAATTACAATTTTGTAACTATTTTAAAGGAAAGCTATTTAAATAACTCTATTTGTAGTAAGTTGTATTTATAGGTAGAATTGGTACTCTAGGAACACCAATTCAGATTTATGCTATGAAATTTATTGCCTTAATCTTTGCTTACAAGTTAGAATGGTGTTCTAAAATCACTAATTTTTTAACATCTTAGATTTCACTTTAGAATTGTCAAGAAATGGAGCTCTTGTAGTACCATTAATTTATTCGTGATGAGCAAACAAGTAAAAGCTTTGAAAATAGTACCAATAAGAGCAAAATCTTGAATAAATTTCTGAATATTATGTGCTACATAAAACATAATAACCTGAATATTTTATCTCTTAAAAAAAGTAGAAGTTCACATTTCTTAAGGTTCTTATATTGGAGTTTGTAGTTAATACAACACAAACATACAAATAATAAAGTGCAGATAATAACTCCAACTACAATAGAACTACTCCTTTCCTACTCTAAAAATTGGAGCTTTAGTTAATTGTGAGGTAAGTCTGACAAATTTTTCAAATTAACCATAAAAATCTTAATATATATAACGACCAAAAATTGAAAAATCAAATATAATTTTTTTCTAGAGAACTGAAATTTCCAAAAACTTAAATAGAAAATTTAGTTGGAAAATAGTTGAATTATTGACAGAATTTAGACCCCTAAATTAAAACCAAATTCAAAACTTGTACCTCTTGAAGATTTTGAGGAAAGCAAAATATCTATTGATTTATCATTCATCCATGCAAATTGCACAAGGAATGGAAAATGATACATGTCACTAGCAACTTTTAAGTAAGCTATATGTTTTCTTCACTCCAAAATGTCCTACTTCCTCATCAACATGACATACCAATTATAGTCTCTAAGATGGAAGGAGTACTACATGTATTCTAAAATCCTCTTATATCCAAAGAAGATAACTATCCTCCAATCTAAACCATTTGGCTCATTGAAATACATAGTGTCTCTCCTTAGCACTATACCAATGCAAAGAAAATCCACCATCATGAATATCTTGCTAACTTGTACCTATATCTACATTCTCTAGATCAAAGATCTTAACAACTCCTCCTTTTTGTACTAATAGAGATACCACCAAAGCCCCAATCAACATACACAAAAAGGTAGATTGTGTGCCAACTTGGTACCATCTCCTCATTTGTCTCACCATGCTAATGTGCTCCTATTTGATCATGCAAATTGGTACATGGGTTTCAACTCAACCTATCTATATAGTGGTTCACCATTTTGGCTTTATGAACAATAATGGAAACAAACTCCTATAAAAGTATAGCTCATCTTGCAAGCTTGCGTAAAAGCTTATGAGAATGAAGAGGTTTCAAGTAATATAAAAATTTTCTATTGCCCAAATTGCTACTAAACGCTCCTCCTTATATGAACTATACTTGGCCTCTATTGAATTGTTGGAGCAACTAGCATAAGCCAACACAAACTCCTTCTTCTCATCATCTTGTTGGGTGAGCATTGCTCCATGTGCTCCAATCAATATCAGCTAGAATGATCAGCCTTTGACCAATCTTTGAGAATAGAGGAGGTTATCAAGTTCTCCTTGAGCTATACAAAAGCTATCTATTGCTCATCTCTCCAACACCACTCATATGTAAGCTTGGCTAGCTTTGTCAAAGCCTTGGAAATTACATGAAATTCTCTAACAAAATGGTGATAAAATTTTACCAATCTAAGGAATACATGCAATATTATCCACCTTGGTCTATTGAACATCAAGTCCACTAGGATAGATAATGTGACCAAAACATTCAACTTACTTATGGAAGAATCTACACTTCTTAAGATGTTATTTGAGTCCAAAAGATCACAATCTCTCAGACATCTTAAACAAATATTGCTCATGCTCCTCCATGATAATGCTATAGACCAAAATGTCATCAATATAATACCAAGCAAAGTCTGATCCCACTTATATCCTATCCATAACTCTTTGGAAATTGGTAGTAGCATTCTTTAACCCAAATGGTTAAAATTGCTATTGATACAACATATCCTTGCCATGAGGATAAATAGCCCAGACTGTTGTCTTGGCGCTATCTTCTTCTTTGATTGGTGATTGATGGTATATTGCTCAAAGATCTAGAGAATTAAAGACCTTTGCAAGCCCCAATTGCATCACAAATTCCCTTTGGTATATGTATCACATATTGATCAACTCTAGTATGTTGGTTGATAAGATAATAATCTCCATACATTTGTATATCCATGTAGTTGCTATGCATATCCTTATTGACTTGCATCATTGTGGCTAAAGCATATGCTCTATGTAAGATCTCCACCAAACTTACCTCAAAGTGGTCATGACTCCTACTCTGAATCAAGGCTCTCTCTATGTTATTATATCTATAGGATATCAAAAGATTGATGTATCAATAGTGAACTAAATCCAAATATTAGGTCCCTTTAGAACACCTAAATCCTTCATATTGAAAGTAAAACAACTTGTATAGCTCCTCAAGAGCCTCCATACTCTCTCTCTCTCTCCTCTTATAAGCTCTAATGTCTAGCTCCAAATTACCTTTATGACTACTAAAGAGGTGGAAGATGCACTGATTGGTTGCTTCACAAGGGCTTTGGAAGCAATGCTATCATGCCTCTAATTGCTAGATTCCATAACCTTAGAGGCATAAAGTCCCTCTATTTTGGCCACAAGCTTCCCATGTCCTCTAATTTCATCCCAAGTAGACCATGCTCACCTAGATGTACCTCAAGTAGACCATTCTCACTAGTAATTATAGGTTGTGTACCAAGAATAGCATACCTACTTGGTTTATTGCACCCAATATATGCTTGAATTGTCTCAATATGTATAGAGCTCACAAGTGTCCAAGTGATGATGCTTATCAAGCACATCTTATGTTACTCAACTAAATCAAGGCTCTTGATCCAAGTCAAATAGTTTAGGTCCATAACCTAATCTAATACTTGATACTTGGATGCCTTTGATATTGTTAAATAATTTGGTGATATTGGTACGGAAACCTATTGCAAGCTCTCTCTCATTGATGTAGGGCTCCACCAATTGTTGTGATTGCAAGTCCCAAACAAGTTTAGGTCCTCTCTCAATAAGCATGGGAAGGTGGAAAGCTCTTAAGTACAAGTAAAATGGCTCTAGGCTGCAGTACAACCTTCATTACTAGCACAGATGATTAATCAACCACTCTCATTGTTTGAGAATTGCACCCAACATCTAGAACATCATCAACAATAAAGTGTGTTGGTCATTGAATACCCTTATAAGCATATTGTGAAACCTATATACGTAAGAGGTTTGCACACTAAAGACAAAGATCCAACCCAAGCCACATCCAATAACATGGTAGGGCCAATCTAGGACTAAACCTGATGGGTACATGCTATCACCCATGTGCAAGAATCACACATCAAAGAGATATTCTCTAGAATGTATGTTGGAGAAATGGCTTGATGAACCTAAAGATATTGAAGTATACATAACATATCCCAAAACATGCAAGAATGTGGATCTTGTAAACCTTAACCTTTGCCAACACATGTATGTTCTTGATATGACTATCCAAAAATCACCAAATGAAACGTACCATATTTCTCAAGATCCTATGCTCCTAGTAAGCAAATGTTTGATGTTAGGGTCTTCTAGTAAACCATGAGTGTTGATATTGGTAATGAATTTGGATATTGGTATGCCAAGTAAGCTACATGATGTAGAAAAACTCATCTAGCAATCTCATCCATCTCCATAAAAAATGCCTCTAAACATATATGCTTGCTTGCAATACTATAGCTAATCTACTATCAATCCCACCAAACAAATCCAATAGTTATACTTTCTCCACTAGATATTGCCAACCAATAGGTCTGGTATCCAAAGGTGACAAGGTAACAAACTCTAGAGGGTCATCATCAAACTGGTCCATAGGTAGTGCAAAGGTAAGCTCCCTCCACTCTAAGCTTCTTTTACCAACCTATCTGCCTGATGTTGTAACTCCTCATCAGAACTCCACAGATAAAATAATTCCACTCATACTCTAGATCCAAGTGATTCCTTGTGATATGAGATTATCCTCTACTTTGGCATTCCCTCAAGTAGCTCACCAAAGAAAGTAATAAAAACCACTAAATGTTCATGCTAATGCCATGGTCTTGGACTTATAGTGAGCCAAGATTTCCATCACTAAAATCACAAGTAGGCTTTATATTCATCCTTTTCTAGACAACCAACTTGGCCTATAGGAAGCTATTTCCTCTCAATAGTCAATATTGAAAGCCATTGGGTATACAAATCCACTCACTAATATATCATATAAGTATGCTATTATTGTCATGGCATGGACTCTTATGAAAAAACTATTGGTTGGATGATTGGGCTAAATTTGGATAATGAGCTCCTCATATGTGATATATTATGTCAAACCACCCTCTAGAGATATGTAGATCTGAAGTCAATACCTCTCAACATCAATCTTCCATAGCCCATGACCAAGAATTGTAGCCTTCTCCAACATACGAGGCTAAGCACCAAAGTCTGAAAAGTCTATACACCTCTGTGGTATATAGAATTTCCCTGAAGGTCCAACAAAAACTAAAAATACCACTTTTGTTGTCTAGTAACACAATCATAAGTATAAACCTAGCTTGCTGAAATGCAAGTCTAATAGGTAACTCCTTTGATGTAGCAACTACAACTTGTCACAAGCCATTGTTAGCCCAATGAATCCACAATCCTCAACCAAAATGGCTACACCATGAACCATCTCCACATTAGAACCAAGAAGACTTCCCTTTCTGTGGGTCAAGCTTTATTGATGCTCGTCTAGGCTCAAGAGTATATATTACACTCCTAGTCATTGCAATAGATGCATCTAATTGTGTTGATTTGCACACAAAGTCAAGAACATTTCTATCACCAACATAAAAGGTGAAAGCCTTAGCACTTGAATTTGATCTCCTTTGAGCTATAGCCATGTTAAAAAATCTCTACTCCAATTCCTCAATCTAAGTAGCCATGGCTATATTGGAAATAAGAGCAAGTATTGTGCTCCTAATAGGTGTGAGTCCTCTACCACTACATCTACAGCATTTTCATCCATGACCAATGGCTCCTCTTCCACCTACCATAGCAACCCTACTACGTCATAAATCCAAGTCTAGGTCAAAGCATTCGTCACTGAGTGACCAAATCTTTGGAAATAGTCATACAATCTATAAGTTGGTTGTGTTATTCCAAAGATATCATACCCTCTACTCTGAGGACAATTCTTCTTTTGGGGCTTTTTTTGGGGAGCCCCACCACAAGTCTAACAGGAAACACCACCACTTGCTAGCTACAATTGCCCAAAAATGAAGAGAAGGATCTATGTATACTAGGTTCTCCACTTGGTCAATAAGATTGGAGATGCCCATTCTACACTTAAAAGTCAATATGATATGAGGTACTCTTTTGCACCCTAGAAGAAGTAATTGCTATAAACAAGGTCTTTCTACTAAATCTAGATGTTTCAATTCTCTCCTCTACCATGTTGAGCTCAATATGCTCTACCAAATCAAAGCTAAGTGCTAGTATTGATGAGGTTGCTTGTAATAAGATAGCATCATGTACTATATGTTGTAGCTCTTTATCTAGTATCTCATACTAAAACTGGATAACTTGTGCCTCAATCTCCTTTGAGAAAAATTGATCATCTATCCCATACAAGTGTACGTCTTGCATATGCTCTCTCCAACTTTGCTCCAAGAACTCTTACAAGCTCTTAGTTTATCAATATGTACTCCTTGATAGCTCTACTTCAAGCTTTATTGGAAGAATCCCATCATAGGTATGCCACCACCACTTGTAATAACACTATCTCCAACCAATGTACCACCATTTGATACAAACACTACAAGAATAAGAATTGTAGGTTTTTCCTATCCACCTTTAGAAACCAAGCCTAAGGTGATAGAGATATAGTGCAAAGACCAATATTGTCTCCATAGGTCAATCTCTTTCAAATGTGCTTGCTTGAACTCATGGTAGGCATCTAAAGGTATACCTTCCAAGTGATTGAGCAATCCTTTCCATGCCATAAAGGATACAAACAAAGTCTAGTCGTACATTCTGATGCAAATCACACTAACTATCAAACTCCTAGATGAAATAATCTGTTGTGCGTATATACATTGCTATACAACATACATTGCTATCAACATCATACACTATAGAAACACAACTTACACATAAGTCATACATAGGCTCTAAATTGCCACAATAATCAGATTGTTTTCCACTCTCAACTCAGATCAGTACTTGATCTATCACTCTATAAACTACCAACAATTGGGCATTAATTACAATCAAGCTACATCCACTCTAGCTAAGAGAATCCAGGTGATGCTCACCGGCCTCATCTACCATAGCCAGGAACTTGAAGGCTCAACATTAGAGAAGTGAGCTCTCTGGAGCCTTTGAAAGTATACCTCTTGGACTCGAGCTAGGTCTGAACCTTAATGGTCCCGCTGATGGCACACTCAACGGTGAAAATGGTGCAAATTGATGGTAGGCCCCACCATGGAGTCAATACTCCAAACGCAAAATCTGACCGTCAAAAAGTGTCTTTGAGAAACTACTAAAATAACTCTAACAACTATCACTAAAACTCCAATGTCCAAGCAATCTAGGTGCAATACTACAAATGGCGTGACAGCTGTCGTGTGTATATACATCGCTACACAACATACATCGCTGTCAACATCATACACTATAGAAGCACAACTCACACATAAGTCATACATAGGCTCTAAAGTGCCACAATTGCCCCCCCTAGTTGGTGGTTAGGTCCCTTTAACTCCAGATAGCCATCTACTCTAAGTATATGGTATACCCTATAATGGGCAAAGATCAGGAGGCCGGGTGCTATGGAGCCCCATCATTAGTCGCTTGTCTGCAATCTATACCATATAAAGAATAAACTAGCTATAGGTCAAGTACATCCAGGACATAACCATTGTCCCTAAGGAACCACCGTGAGGGGAGGAGTCATACATGCCATATGCCATCCTCTCAAACAGCTATCACACACTAACATAGTAGCAGCTCCACCAGAAGAGCCACATAACATACACCTCAAGCTTGCACGTACAAGTGCCAAGCTTGGGTCCATAGTACCATCAATGTTTAGGAGGTGGCATGGCACACATGATCCTTCCAGAAAACACCATCACATCCTTCTAACACAAGGACTCTAGATGGCAAAACCTCATGCACTCTCAAGATAGTGTGGCCTGTCAAAATAACAAGTGTCGTTGGTGTTGTCTACTGTAGATATACATAGTCTCTTGGATGAAATTGATGGATTGAGGGTCTATAACCTCCTCCTCAAATGGTAGCATAGCATAAAGTATCTCTATGCTGAGCAATTGCCAAGTTCTCAAAGGCCATCAACATCACTCTTTGAAAGATCTCTGCCTGTTGAGAACATGCGCTCATCCATACATCAGGGTCATCCAAGTCCAAAACTACAATAGCATCTCAACAAATGGATGCAGGTAAATCTGGATCTTGTCCATAGAGTAGAAAGTACGGAGAGAAGGATGCTAAGGAGGCTTGCCGGCTGAACCGATAGCCCATGGCCAACCAAGGTAACTAGAGATCCAAATCTCCCAAATGGCCACTTTGCAAACCGTACTTTTGCAATCCTCTCTTCACTATCTGAACTACTCTTTGTGCTAAGCCACTGCCTCAGGGTGATCTCGAGAGGTAGTACGGTGATCAATCAAAGCCTTGTCACACAAGACCTAAAACTCCCCTAAGAACTCTGTACCCTGATTAGTCAAAACCTTAGTTGGTGCACCAAAATGAGTAAGAACTCAATCCAAGAACGAGTAAGCCGTCCCTTCACTAGATTTGTTAGGAAGTGCAACCAACTCAATCCACTTGGAGAAGTGCTCCACCATCACCAAAACATACCAATGATGTCTCACAATCAGCAGTAAAGGTCTAGCAAAGTTCAAACTCCAAAAATGGTCACCCAATCCCGTGATAGGTAATGGGTGTAACTGTGGCGTAGGAGCATTGAATAATGCTCTAACTCGGTCACAAACCACACATCTGGCAACAAACTACTATACCTTGGTTTGAATATTGTGCCACCAATAATGACTCTGGAGTAAGCTATATGTACGCTTGACTCCAAAATGTCCTAGCTCCTCATGAGCATGACGGACCAATTGTGGTCTCTGAGATGGAAGTGGTACTACTTGCACTCCACCATCCTCCCATACATGCAAAAGGTGTCTACCCTCCAATTTGAACCGTCAGGCTTGCTGAAGAACACGATCTCTCTCCTTGGCCCCAATTGTGCCACCCACAACACCACTGCAAAGATAGTCTATCACTAAGACATCATCATGAATGTCTCGCTGAATTGTACCAATATCTTCACTCTTTGGATCTATAACATCAAAACTCCTCTTGTATGCGCTGAGAGAGATACCGCCAAAGCCTCTAAAAATATACATAAAAAGGCCAATGCATTCCAACCTGGCACCATCTCCTCATCTGTCTCACCATGCCAACGTGCTCCAGTCTGATCCTACTGGTTAGGACATGGGTTTCTACTCAACCCATCTGCATCACAGTTCACCACTCTAGGTCTGTGAACAACCGTGAAATCATACTCCTATAAAATCAGAGCCCATCATGCACGCTTCCTTGAAAGCTTGTCAGACTCCATCAACCACTTCAGTGGCTGATGATCAGTGATGAGAGTGAAGGGGTTACCAAATAGGTAACATCGGAAATGTGCTATGGCCCAAACTGCTGCCAAGCACTCTCCCTCATATGAACTATACTTCACCTCCGCTGAATTGTTGAAGTGACTAGCATAGGCCACCACAATGTCCTTCCCCTCATCATCATGCTGGGTGAGCACCGCTCCAAGCTCCAACATACTCCAATCAGTATGAACCTAAAATGGTCATCCTCTGATTGGTCTCCTCAAAATAGGAGCAAATGTCAACCTCTCCTTGAGCTCTACAAAAGCTCTCTCCTGCTCATCTCCCCAACACCACTCTTGTGTAAGCTTGGTCAGCTTTGTCAAGGCCTTGGCAATGGCACTAAATCCTCTAACATATCAGCAATAGAAGTTTGCCAACCCAAGGAATGCTCGCACTTTGCTCACATCTGTAGGCCAAGGAATATGTGCAATAGCCTCTACCTTGGTTTGCTGAACACCAAGTCCTCCGGGGTAGATAGTGTGATCCCAATACTCAACTTGCTTGTGGAAGAACCTACAATCAAGATGTAATTTGCATCCATGAGATCTCAACCTTCAAACACCTCCAACAACTATCTCTCATGCTCCTCCACAGTAGTGCTATAGACCAAAATGCCATCAATATAGCACCAAGCAAAATCCAATCCAGCTAGGATCCTATCCATGACCCTCAGGAACTCAGCAAGAGCGTTCTTTAACCCAAATGGTAAGAACCTCCATTGATATAACAAATCCTTGCCGTGAGGATCAATAGCCCAGAATGTTGTCTTGGACTTATCCTCCTCCTTGATTGGCAATTGATGATATCCCGCTTGAAGATCCAAAGTACGGAAGACCTTTGCATGCCCAATTGTATCAAAAATCTCCTTCGGTGTAGGCATGGCATACCAATCAGCCCTAGTCTTTTGGTTGATAGGACAATAATCTCCACACATCCACCTATCTGTGTAGTTGCCATGCATATCCTTCTTGGCTGGCATCACTGTTGCTGATGCATACTCTCTATGTGAAATTTCCACCAAACCAGCCTCAAAAAGGTCACTACTCCGCCTCTGAATCAATGTCTTCTCCATATCACTATATCAATAAGGACGTCGGAAAAGTGGTGTATCGCTAGTCAGCTCAATCCGTATACCAGGTCCCTTTAGAACACCCCAATCCTTCATATTGAAGGAAAAACAACTTGTGTGGCTCCTCAAGAACCTCCAAACCCTGCGTCTTTCCTCTACAGTAAGCTTGGGTCCAAGATTTGGCTCCCAAGTATCCTCTATAACTATTGTAGGAGTGGAAGACATAGTGATTGGCTGCTACACTGGGCCCTTGAGAGCAATAGTGTCATGCTCCCAACCACTAGAGGTCCCAACCTCTGTGTGAAAAACTCCCTCCACTCTGGCTACAAGCTCCACACGTTCTCTAGCTGCATCCCAAGTGGACCAAGGGTGTACTCCAAGTAGTCCACGCTCACATGGATGTACTCCAAGTAGACCACTCTCCCTAATAGGTACTGGTTGTGTCCCAAGAATACCATGTCCACTTGGTCCATCGCCCCCAACATGTGCCTGAATTGTCTTGATAAGCACAAGGCTCACAAGTGTCCGAGTGGTGATGCTTATCAAGCGCATCCTACGCTGCTCTGCCAAGCCAAGGCTCACAATCCAGGTCAGATAGTTTAGGTCCATAGCCTGACCTAACACCTGATGCATGGATGCCTCTGACACTACTGGAACAACAATAATACCGATACAAAAACCCATCACCCACTCTCTCTCATCAGCGTTGGGCTCTACCAACTGCTGTAACTGTGAGTCCTAAATGAGTCTAGGTCCTCCTTCTCAAAAAGCATGAGAGCCTGGGAAACTCATGAGTGTGGGAAATGAGGCTCTAGGCTGTCCAACTAGGTTCACCACTACCATAGGTGACCTATCAGCCACTACCATTGTCTGAGACTAACTCCCAACATCCAAGATATCATCAACAAGGATATGGTCAAGTCACTGAATTCCATGATAAGCATGCTGTAGAACCTCTCTGGGTAAGAAATTCGTCCACCAAAGACAAAGACGATGAGCCATTGATCCCACTTTGGCTGCATCTAACAATACAATAGGTCCCAAGAATGGACTTGATGTGTAATTGCCACCATTTTGGTGAGAGAATCACCCATCAAAGGAACGTTCTCCAAAAGGTAAGCTAGAGAAATGGACTGATCAACCTTGAGATGTCGTAGTATCCGTAACATCTCCCAAAACACACCCAGATGTGGATCTTGAAGACCCAAACCTCTACCAGTACGTGTATGTCTCTGACATGGCCATCCAAAAATCACCAAGTGAATAGGCCCATGTCTCTCCAAATCATGCGCCCCTAGTAAGGAAATGTCTGCTGGTAGGGCCTTTTGGTAACCTTTGATTGCTGACATCAGTAATAACTCTAGATATTGATAGGCCAAGTGTGCCATATGATGTAGAAAGACTCACCTAGCAGTCTCATCCCTCTCTACATACAAGTACCTATGTACTTGTATACCCGCCTATAATACCACAACTAGTCCGGTGCTAATCCCACCAAACAAATCCAATAGACATATCCTCTCTATTGAATACTGCCAAGCAATGAGTGTGGTATCCAAAGGTGTCAAAGTAATCAACTCTGGAGGTTCATCCTCACACTCATCTCCTGATGGTACGAAGGCTCCACTCCAAGCCTGCTGCACCAACTGATCTACATGCTGCTGCAATGCCTCCTCTGAACTCCACAATAGAACATCCAAGGCGGATGGAACAATCCCACTTGGACTCCAAATCTGTGAAAACCCGGCAAAAATCACTTTTGCGGTAATTGGGTAAGTAAAGTTTGTTCCCATAGAGATACTATCCAAAATTGGTCAAATACAAAGTCAAAAGTCACAATTGCTATTCTTCTTGATTGCTTCTTTAATCTCTCAGGTAGAAACTACACCTAGAAGAGAGTAACAAGCTCACCAACTTGACAACTTGTCACGAATACACACATAATCACATCATAGCAAAGTATGTCCAAACAACTCTTGATTGTGATGATTCAGATTCTCCCGAAGACAACACTTCACTGCAAAGACTGATCTCACCTTAGAATTGTGTTCCACCCCTCCACTGAAGGCACAACTTCCTCGATCAAAATTGCTTCACATCAACTTCGTATTGCACTCACAAATGTAGAATACTAACAACACTACAATTCCTCTCAGACCTGTCAAGGCATTGCTCCGATGCACTTCACTCAGGATCAAACACACAGAATGAAGATCAAGGCTATAGATTCCAACATCCACAGCCACACACTTGCAAATACAAACACGAAATTGACAATCAGAATTAAGCTTAAGCGACGAGTACTGAGAGCAGCACTTCGCTTTATCTATCTTCGGAAAGTTGAATACTGAATAACATTGTACTGCAAATGCTCCCCTTAAATATTGAAGTAAACGGCAGACTTGCCTACCTAAACACCTCTTCCTAGCATCTTTTCCTACTTATAGATCCCAAGTGACAGTCTATCTCTTCATATCTGACTCTTCCTATCTCAAAATCAACGTTTATTCTGATCCGATGACTACCTCATCATTGGCTTCCAAACCCGATGATCTTCTTATTACTTCACCTTCTTCGGGTATGGCTACATCTACCAAATCCTTCACTAATTCTATAATTTCTACACTACAATCTACAATTGAACTCCGGGTTACTCCATCTACTGCTTTATCTCCTGACCCACTCTTCTCTAAAGTGTCAATTATCAAGTTCGATGACACCTGTACTCCTACTTCTGCAACATCGGGTCTAATTACAATCAATTCCTTTGCTAATTCTACTATATCCTCATCACAAATTGTAATTGAAAGCATGGGTACACTATCTACACCTTCAATTTGTAACACACTTTCCCCTAATCACTCATGTTATTGACCCAAAGACACTTACAATCTGATCTTGCACTTTAGGTTTATTCACTACTGCTATTTCTCCTTCAATTCCTATTCCATCTTCAATCAGAACTGAAATTGATGTCATGGGTATCCTAGCTATCTATTCTTTCTCTATCCTTAATCTCTTTAATGCCTCTGGCAAGATTCCCGAATTCATCTTTATTGCACTCCAAGGTCCAACTATCTCAGATACAGTCGTCTTCGTCTTGACTCGAAGAAGCTTCTAACTCGAAGTTGTGTAAACCCGAAGTCCAACATCCAAAGACCAAAGTCTGAAGTCAGAAGTCCAAAGATCAAAGTTTGAAGTCTCAAGTCCGAAGATCAAAGATCCACCCCGAAGTCCAAAGATGCCAATCCGAAGTCCGAAGATCCAACCTGAAGACACTAAACTACTTTGTACAATTACTCCCAAAAGTTTAAATACTTGTAACTTCTTCTACAGACCTTCAAACTTTACGATTTTGGTATCAACAGAAAGCCCTGAACGAGACGCTTCCAACAAAATATAGCACGTTTGATTTGGACTTGTGAACATTGAGATATAGCCCCCGCAAGAATCTCAACCTATAACTTCCATTCCTCCTTTGGGTCTGCCCTCTTTCAATCTTGGCTGAGTCCATCTTCATTTGACACAAAGTCTACTTCTTTGGGCTTGATCAAAATACAAATTTCCTCTCATTTCTTCTCCACTTGGTTTCAATTTGGTTTTAGCCAAGCACTTCTTCTTCAAAACTCGTCCAAAATGAAAAATGTGGGTACCACAAAATCCGAGTGATCTCCTTTGGTACTAAAGTGTCCTCTACATGGGCGTTCCCCTCCAACAAGTCACTAGGCCAAGTCACTATACCACTAAAAGCTAAAAC
This sequence comes from Lunularia cruciata, assembly GCA_948567375.1. Classification (NCBI taxonomy): domain Eukaryota; kingdom Viridiplantae; phylum Streptophyta; class Marchantiopsida; order Lunulariales; family Lunulariaceae; genus Lunularia; species Lunularia cruciata. Next base: position 1,102,720 of record OX419762.1, on the reverse strand, counting down.
TGATGCTGCCATGGTCCCAGACTATAGTGAGCCAAGATTGCCACTACTAAAGCGTACTGGTAGGTGACATACCCATCCCTCACCAGACTGCTAACTTGGTCTATAGGAGGCTGTCTCATCCCAATAGTCAATGCTAAAACCCATAGAGTATAACACTACTCCCCCAATTAGCACATCATATGACTCAACTATTGTCACAATAGCTTTAGCTCTCACCACCAAGCTATCAGTCTGATGACCAGGCTTAACCTAGACAACAAGCTCCCCACGTGTGATGTACTATGTCAAACCACCACCTAGAGATGTCTGGATTTGAAATGGACACCTCTCCACATCGGTCTTTCGTAACGCTAGACCGACAACTACAGCCTTTCCCAACATAAGGGGTTGCGCACCAGAGTCTAACTAGACTCTCTGTGGTGTATTGACCTTCCTTGAAGGTCCCACCAAATGGAAAATCTCCCTCTAGTTATCCAATAGGACAACACCAGGTGTGAACTGTGCTCTCTCAAAGGCCGGTCTAGCTGGCAACTCCTCGAGTCTAGCCATTGCTGCCTGCCATAAACCACTTGTCGCTGAATGGATCCCATGCTCCTCAACCAAGTCAGCTCCACTACCAACCACCTTTGCTCTAGTAGTAGGAACCACATCATCCCTACTCTCACACAGCATGGCAGCCAATCAGAACACAGGGGCTGGGTCAACTCCCAATGTAAACATGTCACTAGTCAAAAACAAAGGACACCGCATAATCAGCTGAGCCGCCACCAACATCATGCTAGACTCAATCTATGTAATAGAAGGTGATTGACTAGTAGGTAGTCCATCATGTACTTTATCAACACCTACCACATCTGCACTGGGATGTCTAGGAACCATGGATGTTGTTTGCAATGCCTCAGATAGTGTGAAAGACTGGGGAAGTTTGACCTATCTCCCAACCTCTCCTCTTTGTGGGTCCAACTCCACTGATGCTCCTCTAGGCTTTGGAGCACATACTGCACTCTTAGTCACTACTACAAATACATCCACTTGTGCTACTCCGCACATGAATTCCAAAGCATCTTTGTCACCAACATATGAGATGGAAGCCTCAGCACCCAAATCTGATCTCCTCTAAGCAATAGCCATACTAGCCAATCTTTGCTCCAACTGCTCAATCCGAGTAGCCATAGTTGTATCATAAGTAAGGGCAGGTACTGCACCCCTAATAGGTGTAGATCTTCTACCACCACCTCTACAACCTTGTCCTCCCTGAATTGGAGCTCCTCTACTACCTGCCATGGCAGCCCTACCACTCCGTAACTCCGGGTGAAGGTCAAAGCACCGGTCACTAGTGTGACCAAATCTGTGGCAATGCTCACACTACCTTTGTGCTGGTTGTGATATACCCAAGGTATTAGGTCCACTACCCTGAGTACACTCTCTTTGATGGTGAGGTCCACCACAAGTCCAACAAGCAACACCACCACTCATTGGCTACTACTGACCAAAAAATGAAGGTAAGGGTCTAACTCCACTAGGCCTTCCACTCGCTCCATAGGATCTGGGCTGTCCACCCTGTCCTCAAAAACCAACTGGGCATGGTGCACTTTGCTGCACTCTAGAAGAAGTAATAGCTGTAGATGAGGTCTCCCTACCAAATCCAGATGTCACCACCCTCTCCTCCACCATGTTGAGCTCAATATGCTCAGCCAAACCAAAGACCACTGCCAAAGTAGGCAAAATAGCTTGTAACAACATAGCATCACGAACTCTATGTCGCAACTTCCTATCCTGTATCCTATACTAGAATTGGACTGCATGGGCCTCAGTAACTCCCTGAGTGAAACTGATCAGCCACCTCATGCAAGTGTATGCCTCACGCAGGCTCTTTCTAGCCTTTTGCTGGAACTCTTGCAAGCTCCTTAGCTTGTCTGTCTGCACTCCTTAGTAGTTTTGCCTCAAACACTGGAAGAACTCAACCATGAGGTTAAACCCCGGTACCACACCACTTCCTATAGTGGTACCTCCACTCGTATAGCACTATCTCAAGCTAGTGCACCTCCACTAGCTCCACTAACACTACTCGAGCTAGAACTCGTAGGTACAACCAATCTACTCATGGCCACCAAATCTGAAGTGATAGAGACATAGTTTAAGACCAATATTGTCTCCATAGCTTGATCTCCTCCAAATAAGCTCTCCTGAATGCATGGTAGTCATTCATTGATGGACCCTCTAGATGCTGAAACAACCCCTTCCATGCCATGAAAGGTGTAAAAAAAGTCAGGTTCTACGTTTGTTGCAGATCACACCAACTATCAAACTCCTAGATGAAGTCATCCAACTCAATAGTACCCACTGTACTAGAGTAATGCCTACAGCCTTTGAAGGCCCCATAAATCTTGTCCATGTCCCACAACAACGGTGCAGACACACCAAGTGCACTCTCAATTCAATTGGCTGCTGTGTCAAACTCCAACTCAGAGTCAATCTCCTCTTTCATTGGAATCTGAGATACAAGCTGATACCAAGTACCACTCCGAGTAAACCCATTGTGTACTACAAGGCTATCTCCTCTGGAATCCCCAATGAACACCGTCATGACAAAGTAACCGCAACCGCAAACTACAACAACAAACGGGAACCACAAACTGCAACCGCAAGTTGCAACCGCAAGTACCCCACCAAGTGCCAACACCAACTAAGCACCACCCACTAATGTAACTCTAACCAAGATAACTACACTAGGGGAAAGGGCAACCTGTAACCTATGAGCCGGCCTATCTCTCACTCAGGATGAACCTCTGATGGCTATTATGGTAGTGCACCATGGACTAAGAAGGCAAGGAACCCCAACTCCATCATACTCCTCCAAGGCTAACACTCCAAGACTCAAGTCATTGCTCACTAGAGAACTCAATGAGAGAGAGATAGTTGCAAATGAAAAGATGATGAGTATCTCCTCACCCCTTGTTTATATACTTGTGAAATAGTTACGTACCAAAGTTACTAATTACCATAGTAACTCAAGTTACTAGACTAAAAGTCAAGTAAAGTCAAAAAGTAGAAAGGAATATCCATTCACATGGGCATATTCCCCTAAGCATGTGGTCTTATCTGGACCCAACTACTAAGTCAAGGATTCCTTCACATGGGCTATCCTTGGACTAAAGAAGAATCCAAAACAAAAAGGCTTGCGGGCCCAAGAGTTCTCAACTCTTTCCTCAAAGCCAAACACCTAGGAATAATACAAGTCAACACACTAAAATCCAAAATAGTGGTGCTCATCTTTTCTACTTCCTCTAAAGTAAGGTCCCCTCTATCTTAGCTATGACTAACTTTAGCTAACCATGACTAATATAGAACCATCCTTTATCTCTATATAAATAATATCTCTTAAGTACTTGTAATACCAAGTTAAATATCACAATACCACACACATGCACATATGGGTGTTACAAACCTGCCATCACAACACGTACTCTCATGGTCTGGAGGTCATCACTTTCTACCTCATCGGAGAGAAACAAAGGTAGTCTGATTGGTCATCACTCCCTCCTCACTATCGAGAGCACACCAGAGCACCAACGCTCAAAAGTTAGGGCACCTCACACAAACGTGGTGCACAAACAGGAAGTTGAGAATAGAGGGGATCCAATCACAAGAAATCTAAACAAAAACCCTCCATCTCATAAAACAACACGGGACTGACTCTGCCACCATTTGGCATTTGACATAAGAGAAGTTAGTATCTAAGTCCTAAGCTACCAGGATCACCAAGAATGGGATCAAGTTGCCTCTCCTAGCCAAAGCTACAAGTGTATAGATAATAGTGTCACAATCACTAGGACAAAAAGTGAGGGTGGACCAGTTGGCTAGGACACCATTCCAGGAACAAGAGATCTAGAGGTCAAACCCTATTACGCATAATCCAGTAGGATGTGCAGATTTTGCCAACCAATGATCAAGATCTACTCTAAACTAGCTAGTCTCATGCCAGCAAGCTAGCTTGTTAGGCCTTTGTAGCCTCTCATAGCCCACAGCCCTATGCCTCAAAGCCTCTTAACATCAAAATTTAGCCAAATGAGGCCTTTCTTCTTGCCACTTCAAACCTCCTCCAAAATCTAGCAAAACTCCTCCAAATCTGGCCAAACAACAAAACTCCTCCAAATGAGTCCTTTCTTCTTGCCACTTCAAACCTCCTCCAAAATCTAGCAAAAGTCCTCCAAACTAGCAAAACTCCTCCAAATCTTGCCAAAATCTGATGTAAAATCCTCCAAAATCCTCCAAATGAGGCCTTTCTTCTTGCCACTTTGAACCTCCTCCAAAATCTAGCAAAAGTCCTCCAAACTAGCAAAACTCCTCCAAATCTGGCCAAAATTTGACATAAAATCCAGCCAAAATTTGCATCAATTGAATGAGCTTGTGCACACTAGGGAAATACTGAACTTGAACTTAGAGAAGTGAGCTCTATGGAGCTGCACTTTGAAAGTAAACCCCTTGGACTCAAGCTAGGTCTGAACCCTAATGGTCCCGTTGACGGCACACTCAATGGTGAAAATGGTGCAAAGTGATGGTGGGCCCCACCATGAGTTAGTACCCCAAATACAAAATCTGACCGTCGGAAAGTAGTCTCTGAGAAACTATTGAAATAACTCTAACTACTATCATTAGAAGTCCAGTGTCCGAGAAATCTAGATGCAACACTACAAATGTCATGACATATCCAACTCAATTGTATTTATTCTACTAGAGTAGCGTATGGGCCTTTGGAGGCCCCAAACATCTTGTCTATGTCCCACAAGAAACATTGTGGACACACAAGAGATAGCCACTCTTTTGTGTCCATAATGTTGTTATTTTAGTTATAATTTTATGGGCACTCATAAATATCCATAAATATATTTATGGGTAATCCATAAAAAAAATTTGTTTGCAATGTGAAATTAGCTTTTGGAAAATTTTATGGGCAAGAGAAGGTTCTAGTAAAGCTTTATGGGCAATTAAAATTATGACCCATTAAAATTTATGGGTCATGTAATCAAATGTAAGCATTAATTAGCTAATAATGTCCCCAATTAATTTATTTGTATACAACTCCTTTGATTAAAATTTAAAACTTGGATTGCAAATTAGGGTGGTTTGGTAATTTTTACCCTCTAGCATTTTTTGTTAAGTTGAGTTGTGAGATTTGAGTTTGTGCTCTCAACCTTCCTTGTTGGGTCATGCGATTCCTAATCTCGATTTCTAGATAATTTGAAACTCAAATTTCTTGACCTTTCCTCATGAAATTCTCAAGATTGAGGCATGCAAAAGTATAAGGTCTCCAATTGCTCCATTTTTGAGTTCCTAAGATTTAGGTTTATGATGTGTCAACCTTCCTCACAATATTCTTGAGATTCAAGATCCCCAATTGCTGGTGGAAGCATAAGGTCACTAATTTGCTTCAATGTTTCTTCTATGTCATTTTCTACTTTCTACCTTTTGATGTGGAGAAGTGTTAGGATTGCAAAAGGAATGATATTGAAGGAAATTTTTGATATTGATGGGTAGTCTAGGCTAAGTAACACTAATTAGTGCCTTTCTCTTCCAAGAAATCTAGTGCATGAGAGTAATGAAACTTGATATAGTGTAGTATTTATAGACAACTCTAGAAGAAAATTGCAGAATCTATCCAATGAAGTATAAGATCTGAATAAAAATAGAAGATTGTAAGTTGGATTTGGACAACTGGACAAACATGCTGCATATAAGTTTAGATGATAATGAAGATGAAAATGAGACAATGGAGCTTTTGGTAAGGTAGTGGAAGTTAGTGCATTGTTAGTGATATTTGGAATCATCACAATATATTTCCATGATCTTGATTTGAAGTGCTTCAGGCAACTCACTCAAATGGATGCAACTTATTTCTGTACTCTTGTGGATAAGATCAAAGAACAACATGTACTTAGAAGCACATATAGAAAAAAATCAAACCCAACCAACCAATTAGTAGTTGCTCTTAATAGGTTGATCACCATGGAAGTGGAGCATGTGTTGCAGATGGGTTAAATATATGGGGAACTAGTGCCAAGTCAAAAATTGAGTTCACATAATGCATGATGATTTTCATCCTATCCATTTTAGGAGGAAGATAGAGTGGCCAAATGAAGAAGAAAGAAGAACAATATCTGTAGTATTTGTTGAGAAAAGATTCCCTTATTGCATAAGATGGTAGAAGGAAAGTTGCATCTAAACAAATGGTTGATAAAGATTTGTATTTTAGCCACAAGAGCTTCTATTTGATTAACTTGCAAGTCATCTATGATTATAAAAGAAGAATAATGCATTTTATGGGAGGTAAGGGATTGTGAGTTTTAGTTGTGTTCTTGTTATATGCTTTTGGTACACATTTTGACTGTATAGAGGAATTGTAAAAGATGGAGGAGAGAATAGTAGAATGAAAGATTAGAGTGGAAGATCACATTGAAACTCTCAAGTGAGGGAAATTTTTTATGCCTAGCATGAGCTTGGGTTTTAATGCTTAGCATGAGCTTGGGTTTATTTTTGAGGCCTAATTCATTTGTTTAGGCCTCCAAAATTGGCTCTAAATTTTTCTAGCTATTTTTGACTTCTGTCCTATTATTAGATGTACTCTTTTAGTCACACTTCTGTCTGATCTACCTAGACCATTGTACACAACATCCTTCTAGATGTTACCAAGCCAATTTTCACCTCAAGATAATATATCTAGCTGCTTGTATTATGGACCTCCTCCCTTTTAAGATGTAACATCCTCATTGTGAAGTTGTTGCTCAATAGATTGAACTAACACTAGTGCATTAGTCAAGTTGGCTGTTGGCTCCCATGTTGCCTCGTACAATGGGTACCCTTTCCGATGGACTAGATATTCCACATGAGGATGGCGAGTATCATAGATGCATTTTTGGAGAATGCATTTGACCTCATACTCCTCCGCCTCATCAACTAGGGTTAGACAAGGTCTACTTTCTTGGATGGATGAGAAGTGGGGCGGACGGGAAGCATATTGGCATAATAAGGAAACATGAAACACCAAGCGGATCTTCATATGTGGCGATAGCTCAAGGTGATAGGCCACAATGCCAATGCAACAAAGGATGGAGAAAGGTCCAATAAAATGAGGTCTGAGCTTATGAGGACCAACTAACTTGAGGTTGGTGGTTGACAACTAAACTTGATCTTACACATTGAACTCCATGTGTTGGCCGTGTGCATCAACATATAGCTTATGCTAATTTAGGGCAATCTGCAACCTGTGCTTGGCGTGCTCTACCCTTGTTGGATTTTAGAAAAAAAAGTGTTGATAGTGTCAACCTTGGTAGCCACTGAATGGACCTTCATCAAGATTGAAGGTGTGAAAGGGTGCTCTCTATACATGAGGAAAGAATAGTGTGACTTGTGTGGAGGCATTCATTGAATTGTTGTAAGAAAATTCCACCAATGGGAGTAAGGTATCCCAACTCTCTTGCTCATCCAAAGTAAAGCCCCAAAGCATGTCCTCAATAGTGCAAGTTGCCCTCTCTGTTTGTCCATTGGTCTATGGATGGTAAGCTAAGGACATAGCCAATTTGGTTTTAAAGAACCCAATGAGTGTTCTCTAAAACAAACTAGTGAATTGAGTGCTTCTATCTATGATGAGCACTCAAGACAAGCCATGATGGGAAAAGATTGCATCTAAGTACAATTGAGCTATTTGTAGGGCAGTCACATCCTTGGTGGTAGGACAAACATGAGTCATTTTTTTGAGATGGTCATCAAAGACTACAATGGAATCAAACCCAAAGGTGATCTTGGGCAATTCACAAACCAAATCCATGCTTACTTGTTCCAATGTTGTGTAGGAGTGGAGAGAGGTTAGAGAAGTCCTATGGGAGATTGATTAGAAGCCTTATTTTGTTGAAAAAGAAGGCAACTCCGTGTGACAACCCGGCAAATATCACTTTTGCGGTAATTGGGTAAGTAAAGTTTGTTCCCGTAGAGATACGAGTCAAAAATGTCCAAATACAAAGCAAAGTAACAATTTAGTTCTTCTTGAGTTCTTCTTTAGTCTCTCAGGTAGAAACCACACCCAGAAGAGAGTAACAAGCACTGACTCGCAATCTTGTCACGAATTAACACTCCTTAATCACAACTCCATCAAATCTTTCCAAACAATCTTGATTGTGATGATTCACGCTCTCCCAAAAATGGCACTTCATTGCAAAACGACTTTGCCTCAGAATTGTGTTCCACCCCTCCATTGAAGGCACAACTTCCTCGATCGAAATTGCTTCACATCAACTTTGCACTGCACTCACAAATGCAAAATACTACCAACACTACAATTCCTCTCAGATCTGTCAAGGCATTGCTCTGATTGCACTTCACTCAGGATCAAACACACAGAATGAAGATCAAGGCTGTGGAATCCAACATCCAACAAACACACTGACTTGCACTTCAAATTTCTCCAAACACTCACAAACACAAGTTCAAAGTTGATACTCGGAATCAAGCTCAAGCAACGAGCACTACTTCACAGCACTTCACTTTATCTATTCTCAGAAATAATGAGCATTGAACAACATGATACTACGAATGCCACTCTTAAATAGTGAATCAATCGACAGTTCTAACAACTATACCATTTCTACAACAACTGTTCTAACCTGCAGATCCGAAATGACAATGCACCTCTTCATATTGGCCTCTTCAAATCTCAAATTTGTTACTACTCCGATCCGATGTCTACTTCTTCTTCGGCTTTCAAACCTCAACCTGAAGTAATTTTACTTCCTACTTCTCTGTCCTTGAGATTCAGATCTCCTACTTCTCCTACCAGATCTAGCAATTCTCTTTCTTGATCTGAAATTCCACTAGTGGGTAATCTATCTAACTCCTTATCTCCCGACCCACTCTTCTCTTATGTCTCCATCGGTAATTCCGAAGACATTTGGACTCCTATGTTATCTACTTCGGGTTTTGCTTCAACATCTTTCCGAAGTTTTTCTAGCTCTATTTTCACTAAGTCTAATCTGATTGAAATGTTATCTTCTACCTCTAATATCTTCTTATCTACACGAGTTCTCAATTTGATCAACAAGGCATTCATCTCGGTGTCTTTTGCTTGTCTTTGCCTCGTCTCCTGCACCAACAACTTCAACTTGTGCAGTCTCGTTTCTTCAATCCAAATGCTGGCTTTTGTACTCAACATGGCATTCATCTGGAGGACAATTTCCTTTATTGGCTCCAATCTTGTCTTCATTTCTTGTTCCCGATCTGCAAGCTAGTCCTCTCTGTACATCGCCAATTCTTCCTCAAATTTGGCTTTCACCGTCTCCTTCTCCTTCTCCTTCTGAACTACCTTCTCCTCTTGATCACGAAGTAATTTTTGTAATCGGTCTTCTTCTCTGTATTGCGCCGCCAACTCTCATTGCCAAAGTTGCTTCTTCTCTTCCATACTCTCCATCACTCTATCGAGCTCTTGATCCTTTGCTGCTACTCTCACCATAGCATGGATTACTTCTACTCTTGAGTCAGCAAATTGCTGCTTCAAGATCTCGTACTCAGCTACTTGTCTCTCCCTTGCTATGTCACTTTTCTTCACAAGCTCCTCTTGATAGCTCACTTCTCTCTTCAGGTCTTCAATTGCCTGACTTCTCTCTTCTGCCTCTGCTCGCAGTACTTCCCTTTCCTCCTCACCTTGGGTTACACTCCTCTTCAACTCCAAGTTCTCTTCTTCTAATCTCGCCAATACCTGCAATACAGTCTTTACCTCTGGACAAGTCGACTGCATCTCCTTCTTCTTGTGCTCCAACTTCACCAACAATGGGCACACAATCTCTTGCAGGTAATTTACTCCATCACTGGCAACTACATCCTCCCGCGGAGTGGTCTCTCTTCTCACCTTGTGTTCTCCCAATACTTGCCTTCTTCTTTGCAGTCTTCGTATCGGAATTGACGCCTCGCTGCTCGAGCTTTCTCCTTCTTCTTCCTTCACTTTACTTGGCCCCGCTTCACACTTTGCCTTACGTCTCGAGCAAACTCCTCGCTGTATTGCGATCTTCTTTTCCTCGGGCACAATTACTTCGTCCTCCAACTATGTGTTGTCTTTGGCTTCCCACTCGGCTTGCACTTCTTCTTCGTATTCTTCAGCCGCTGGCGCCGATGTCATCTCTCAACCTTCATCACTCTTGCTACTTGTACCTCCATGCTGCAACGTTAGCTCAGGCTCCTCCTCCTGTTCCGAGTCTTTAGTTTTGAGCTTGGCATCTCCTTCTGAGTCTTCATCCTCTGACTCAGTCACCACCATACTTCGCCTTGGGTTACTTCTCTGCATCTTCCGAGGTTTCTTGCTTTCTTTGGCTTCACCTTGCCAACCTCTCTTCTTTGTCAGGGTACTTACTGCGACCTCCACATTCTTCCTTGTCTTCGCGTAGTAGTCGTCGGTGCTCTTGATCTGCAAGATTTATTGCTGCTCCTCGACATTGACTTCCTTTCAAACATCCAAATGGAAATGCGACACCATCCAAGTCCGCTCCGCCGAGTTCAGCAAGTTGAGCCTAAGGTAGAAGTGTGCTGCAAATGGCACAATGTAGTGTGGAGGTGACTTATCCCGCAAATTCCACACCATCTACCTTGTTCTCCCGTGAAAACACCTTGCCCAATTGATTGGTTCTCCTGCAAACAACTTATGGAAGAACACCGCTTGGTGTTTCATCACATAAGTGGTTCTCTCTGGCTTCTGGATAGCCATCAAAGCATTCATGATCCCTCTCTTCACAGGGTCTTTGTAGCTCTCAACCTTGTACCCATTCTTTGTCCGTTTTGACGAGAAGGCATCTCTCACCTCCTGAGTTTCCTGGGCTATCTCTCCCTTTCCCAAGAACGTGGCTCTCTGCTCTGAGCCTGCTTCCTTCCCGAGTACAAGTCTCCAATCCGACTCTGTCCAGCGAGCCAGATTTCCTCTCTTCCCCTCTTCCTCGGGTTCATCAAGACACTTACTCTCGATGATTTCTATCATGAGTCCTGGAAAACTTACGTTCCAGTTCCATGCCAGAAAGGTGATCCGAAGTTGGCTCAAGACTTCAATCCTTGCTATCACATCTAACCTCCAAATTGCATGATTTCTCACTATGAATTCGGAGTTCTTCTTCCCTCCTCCTATCTCTTCTACCTTCTCACTTTCTCTTGATTTCACTCTCGTGACCTCACCTTTGTGCACTAACACAATCCCAACTCTATTTCCCTTTCCCCAATCACCTACAAGATGACTTCTCAGCGGCAAAGGAAAATTACTCAACATTTCATTGTTGTAGTTTTGATTTTTATAGAGTTGCGCTTCTTTGTCTTTCGTTGCTTCAAGTTTCTACCAAGAAATCACACCTCCGGCATGCACCTATCATTGTCAATCAACCTTCGTGCGTATGGGCCGCCAATTTTAAAATGGCTTCTTCTTGAATTTCTCTCCCCGACGAAAGATTGTTAGACTGTCTTTGCCTCGGGTTGAGCTCCCCCCGATACAAAGACAATTTACTTTGGGTTGTATGTTGACAGGGCATTTCCGAGTACTTTGCCTTATGACCTGAAGTCACTTTACTTTGGGTTTCATCCCGAAGACTCTTTTCTTTGCCTTCTTTGGCCATATAGGCGCAATTCGACTTCTCTGTACACTTCTCCTTTATTTTGAGAAAAACAAAAAATATGGGCACCACATACCCCCTCCCTCAAATGTGAGCGTCCCCGCAAACATAGACCTCGGGTGTTTTAGAAACTTCCGAGTCTATGGTCCAATATCTCCAAACTCTGCACCCGTGTACTTGAGTGGCAAAAGGATTACCTTCCAAGTCTACGAGCTGCATGGACCCATTTTTGTAAAGATGAAGAACTCGATAGGGACCCATCCATCTCAAATGAAACTTGCCTGGAAAAAATATTTGGCGATTGTCATATAATAAAACCAAATCCCCTTCTTGTACAGTCACAGGCTTGATTCTCTTATCGTGCCTGACTTTCCTCTGTGCTTGTACTTCTTTTGTGGTTTTCATTGCATCGTCTCTTTTCTCTTCTAACCACATCAGTTGATGAATCCAAAGATCCTGACTTTCTTCTTCCAACATTTGTTCTTCGCAAAGAACCCAATATGTCGGAACCTCAAATTCAACTGGCAGTATGGGATGCAAGCCATATGTCAAGAAGTATGGATTTTGTTTGGTTGTAATCTTCTCTGTCATTTGATATGCCTACAACAAGGCTGGTAATTTTGTATCCCAGTCATAGGCATAATTGACAGTCACCTTATTCAAAATTTTACAAAGTAACCCGTTCGCTTTTTCCGTTAAGCCATTTGCTTTTGGGTTATAAGGATTTGTCTTCCGATGTTTAATCTGAAGGTACTTGGTTAATGCCTCCATTACAGAGTTCAAAAAATGTGTTCCTTGGTCACTGACCAATTCCAGAGGACACCCATATCAGGAGATGATGTTTCACAGCTTTGGATATGAGCATGTACATCTTTGTACATTGTAGGCCACCAATACCCTGCCGAAAGGATTTTCTTTACAGTATTCTTCAGAGCATAGTGTCCTCCCAATGCTTTGAAGTGTAAAGACTCAATTACTCTTCCTACTTTGTATGACTCCAAGCATTGCCGAAGTACTTCGTCTTTGCCCATCTTAAATAAAATGCTGTGTTTAAGCTGGTATGGCCCCATTTCCCTGAGAAAGACTGCCCTCTGTTCCGGGTCCATCTCCTCAGGTTAATGGAGAGTATTCAGATTATTATATTCAGCTGCATACCTCGTACTTCGCATTGTTGATAAGTGATACAACTCTTTGTCAGGGAACCGATCGTCAATTTCCCACTCCTGGTCTTGAGTTTCTAACCTGGACAGGAAGTCCGCATTTGAATGCAAAGCTCCCTTCCTTACTTGTACAGTATACGTGAACTCTTGTAACAACAAGATCCATCTTGCAATTTGTCTCGATAAATCTGCCTTCTTGACCAAATGTTGCAATGCGTAATGGTCCACATAGAAGACAAACACATACCCCAACAAATAATGACAAAATTTCTTGTAGGCATACACCATTCCGAGTGCTTCTCTTTCAGTCATCGAATAATTCTTTTCAGAGACTGAAAGTTGTCGGCTGGCATAATACACCGGGTAGTCCTTCTTCTTCTCATCCTTCTGACTTAAGACGACTCCGATGGCCATGGACAAAGTGTCCACATATACATGAAAAGGGACGTCCCAATTCGGGGCCCTCATAACTGGTGCTTCAACCAACTTTTGCTTCAACACCTGGAAAGCTTCTTCTTGATTTGCTTCCCACAAATAGTCTTTGGATTTCTTCAGAAGCTTTGTAAGTGGCGCAACAAGTACTGCTTAGTTTGACACAAAGCGTCTATAATATCCAACATGTCCCAAGAAGGCTCTCAGCTCCCGGATGTTCTTCGGGGATTCCAAAGCTGCAATTATCTTAACCTTCTCAACATCGACTTCAATATCTCGGCTTGACACCCGATGCCCCAGAAGAATTCCCTCCTTCATTGCAAAGAAGCATTTCTCTGGGTGTAATGACAAGCTGGCAAAACGACACCTTTCAAACGTTTGGTGAAGATAATCTATATGTACCTCTCTTCGTCCAAACACACAAAAATCATCAATGAAGACTTCCACAAATTTACGCAAAAAATCTTTGAAGATTGAATTCATCATCCGCTGGAAAGTAGCGGGAGCATTACACAACCCAAAAGGCATTTGATTGTAAGCAAAAGTGCCCCAATCGGTCGTGAATGTAGTTTTATCCTTGTCTTCTTCTCAAATGGATACTTGATTGTACCTTGAAAATCCATCGAGAAAACTATAACAAGGATGCCCAGCTACCTGATCTAAAATTGTATCGGTAAAAGGCAAGGGATGATGATCTTTCCTTGTGACTACGTTCAACTTCCAAAAGTCTTGGCACACTCGGATCTTCCCTGTTTTCTTCTTCGGGACAATGACAATGGGGGAAACCCATTCATTGCTTAAGACATGGAAGATGATTCCGGCCCCTAAGTACTTGTCAATTTCATCTTTCACCAAAAGCAAGTACTTCGGGTTTAGGCGGTATTGTCGCTGCCGAACCAGAACTGCACCTTCAACCAGATCAATCCGGTGTTCTCCAAATTCTTGTGGAATACCCAGCATTTGATCAATTGACCAGGCGAATACATCCTAGAATTCTATAAACAAGGCAGTGTATCCTGCCAACTCCTCCGAAGTAACTGTCTTCAAAATTTTTAAAATTTTATCTTCAGTTAATAAAACATCTTGACAGTCATCGGGGTTGATGACTCCTTCAACGTGGCTTACTCGGCTTAGCCCAAGGCAAGCGGCCATCAAACCCCCTTCCTCCAAGTCAGGTTCACCCGAGCCGAGGTCATATGGATCTTCGTCTTCAACATCCACCTCGTAGCATTTCAAGTAATTAACTTGGACTTCATCTTCGGATTCATCTGAGGACGAAGACGATGAGTCTTCGGATTCATCCTCCTCTTCCGACAAACTTGTTTCCCCCAGATGGGAAACCTTTGTCCAACTCACAGTCACCAGCTTCTGATCTTCGGACAAAATGTCCTTGAATCTTAACTTCTAATGATGCCAATCCACCACAACTTGGGCACTGTACAACCAGGGTCTGCTAATCAATAGAGGGTAACCAGTTTTTGTCACTGGTCGCAATACAATGTAATTCAACTTGAAGGGTACCCTTCCAATGATTGTGGTAATGTTTGACAGCATGCCCAATGGCCGTCTCCTGGTTTGGTCTGCAAACTTCAACACTCGGGGTGTTGGTTCAAACGTGTGGTACCCAAGTTGATTTGCAGTATCTTTGGTCATGACATTCACACCGGACCTAGAGTCAATGGGTATCGATGTGATCATGCACCCTGCAATCTCCGCGTCTACCTCGAGAGATCCCAAATCTTCTTGTTCAATACGATAAATAGCAAGCAAATCTTTTTTTGACATTGACCTCACCTTCTTGAGGGCCGAATTCAGCTGTCTCTTGTACAACTTGTTATCTTCCCACAATTGCTTGAATGTTATGTTGGCATTTGTGGTTGCCAGATCTGCTACAATATCATATTGGGGAACTCCTCCCAATTTGACCGTCTTCACCTTCGGCTTTGGGTCCGAAGTCTCTCCATATTCCCTCTTGACTTCGGGACGCTTCAAAATGGTGACGGGCTTGCTGATGGCCTTAACCTGAGGTTCCTCAGGTTGGCCCACCTTGGCTTGGATCAGACCCTTTACTTCGGATCGGATGTCCGCCGGAAAAACTGGAGACTTCATCTTCTTCTCCTCTTCCAAACTTAGTTCTCGAGTCTTGAGTAGTGCCTCCTTTAGTTCTTTCTGCAAGGCTTTAGCTTTAGCTTTTGCGAGGATCTTTTCCTCCTTAGCAGAAAGAATTGCTTTTGGGCGCAGTCTCTTTGCCTTTCTCAAAGACGATGAGGTCGTACTCAGTTCTTCGGGATCACGCTTCTTCTTACTGGAGCGTGTCTCAACCTTCAAAATTTCAAGGTCCGGCCATTCTCCTTCTGAGGCCGGACTCCCTTCTTGAGGTCTTTCTTCCTCAAGGGTAATGCAATTTACATTTGTATCCCCCTTTGGCTGAAGTACTGCACACTCAGCGGGGGTCTGTACATACTTTACAGGCGGCTTCGGGTTTGGTGGGTGAGGACATTGGTTGTCCGTATGCCCCAATCCTTTACAATTTCCGCACAAGGGAATGTACCCAATTTGCCTTCTTGGCTCGAGAAAATTTGGAGACCAATGTCCCATCGAGCCACAATTATAACAGGCTCCAGGTGCAACATTCTGAGGCCAATTTTGGTTGCTCATCGGTGGTCTTCGTAGAGGAGCATTGGAGTTATACTCCTTGGGTCCATACCTCGAACCTTGATACGATGTGCTCGCTTGAGGCTGTACCTCATGAGTTTGGTACACAGCCTCCTCGTCCTTGTCTTGGTTCCATCCCGGAACGCAATCAATTTGTTGCACCGAGAATGCATTACGAGTATTGCATTCTGTGTTGGCATGGCCGGATTTGCCACATGCGGTGCATCACACATTAGATCGTCCAAACGTTGGGGCCTTCCTTCGGTCTTTGGCCCCAATCATCTGGATCTTGAAATCCGAAAACTCCTTGATGAGGGTATCCAGCTTGGTATCCGCCTTATGTACACTCTTTGCTGGAGGAGTCACTAGTTTCTTGCCTCCACGTCTTCTGACTCATCTTGACTTTGATTCTTCTTTGGATTCCAAAGAAGAGCTCGAAGACGTAGAGGATTCGTCCGAAGAAGGGGAGGTGTTGCATGAAGCTCTCCTTCTGGGCTTCTTGCCTTTCTTCTCCCAATTTCTCTGGTTACCGGCAGAGTGAGAGTGGGCCGCTTCATAACGAGCGACATGTTTGAGTACTTTGTCCAGGGAAGTTACATTCCTCTCCCTGGCAAAGATTCGTATCTCTGGTGAAAGGCCCTTGAGGAACCAGGTAATGGCTTGGGCATCGGAGTAACCCACCACCCCCGATTGCTTGGGAACGTGGTTCAATAGTGCCATGAACCGCTCAGAGTAGTCTCTCAACTTCTCCTCCTTGCCTTGGTCCAAATCATTGAGTGCTGCAAAGACACTCATATCGTAGTCAACCTCCCAGAATCGTTCCAGGAAGTTGTTTCTCAAGTCTGCCCAGTCCGTGGGTATGAACCCCTTTTGGGTCACATGGGTGTACCAGCTCCAAGCTTTCTTTCGGAGCAAACTTGGGAAAATTCTCAATCAATCCGCCAAGTCATGCTCCTTGTTAGCAAATGAGATGACCTCAAATTCTTTGATGAATTCATCGGGGTCTTTGTCTTGTTCTGTCCCCTTGTACTTTTGATAGGCGTGTCGGGTGACAGGCAACAAAGTCATCATTCGATGCACTGGGATTGGCTGAGGTAGTGTTGAACTTGACGGAACTGAAGAATTGGCTGGTATTGACACCGTGTTGTCAGCCCAGGGATTCCAATTTGTCAAATTCAAGGTGGGGTCTTCTTCGAAAATTTCTTCTATGAGGGTATCGACTTCAACCCGAGTGGAAGATTCAGGATCCACACCTTTGATTGGTTCTTCAAAATTCCTTCGGGACAACCGAGGAATCGTTTGTAGAAGATGTTGACACTCGTCTTCAGTAAGTGTTTGTGCTGTCTTTTCTCGAACAAAGTTCTTCAAGGAAACAACTTCCTTTACAACTCTAGCGGAAGTTGGTGTACTGGGCTGCAATGCATATGTTTGCTCACTCGATTCTTTCTTCTTCTTGGAAGAAGAGGGAGATGCAAAGAAGCCTTGACAACCACCTTTGCGTTTCTTGTGATTGAGTTCTCGTAGGGCTTCTTGCACTTTGTGAAGGAGTTGAAGATCCAACACCTCTCGTTCAGTTTTGTCAACGAGGGATGGGACGTTCAGACGTTCGTCTTCTTCATGTTGAAGTGCTCGTCTTCAAGCTCTCTCTTCCCGTTGTTCTCTCGATGCAGACATTCATATTGCGTTGATACCCAGTTTCAAATTTGGCTTTGTATTCTTCCACTTCTGAGATTTGTATCCCCGGCAGTGGCGCCAAAAATCATGTGACAACCCGGCAAATATCACTTTTGCGGTAATTGGGTAAGTAAAGTTTGTTCCTGCAGAGATACGAGTCAGAAATGTCCAAATACAAAGCAAAGTAACAATTTAGTTCTTCTTGAGTTCTTCTTTAGTCTCTCAGGTAGAAACCACACCCAGAAGAGAGTAACAAGCACTGACTTGCAATCTTGTCACGAATTAACACTCCTTAATCACAACTCCATCAAATCTTTCCAAACAATCTTGATTGTGATGATTCAGGCTCTCCCAAAAACGGCATTTCACTGCAAAATGACTTTGCGTCAGAATTGTGTTCCACCCCTCCACTGAAGGCACAACTTCCTTGATCAAAATTGCTTCACATCAACTTCGCACTGCACTCACAAATGCAGAATACTACCAACACTACAATTCCTCTTAGATGTGTCAAGGCATTGCTCCAATTGCACTTCACTCAGGATCAAACACACAGAATGAAGATCAAAGCTGTGGAATCCAACATCCAACAAGCACACTAACTTGCACTTCAAATTTCTCCAAACACTCACAAACACAAGTACAAAGTTGATACTCAAAATCAAGCTCAAGCGACAAGCACTGCTTCACAGCACTTTGCTTTATCTATTCTCAGAAATAATGAGCACTGAACAACATGATACTACAAATGCCACTCTTAAATAGTGAATCAATCGACAGTTCTAACAACTATACCGTTTCTACAACAACTGTTCTAACCTGCAGATCCGAAATGACAATGCACCTCTTCATATCTGCCTTTTCAAATCTCAAATCTGTTACTTTTCCGATCCGATGTCTACTTCTTCTTCGGCTTTCAAACCTGAACCCGAAGTAATTTTACTTCCTACTACTCTGTCCTCGGGTTTCAGATCTCCTACTTCTCCTACCAGATCCAACAATTCTCTTTCCTGATCTGAAATTCCACTAGTGGGTAATCTATCTAACTCCTTATCTCCCGACCAACTCTTCTCTAATGTCTCCATCGGTAATTCCGAAGACATTTGAACTCCTATGTTATCTACTTCGGGTTTTGCTTCAACATCTTTCCAAAGTTTTTCTAGCTCTATTTTCACTAAGTCTAATCTAATTGAAATGTTATCTTCTACCTCTAATATCTTCCTATCTACACGAGTTCTCAATTTGATCAACAAGGCGTTCATCTTGGTGTCTTTCACTTGTCTTTGCCTTGTCTCCTGCACCAACAACTTCAACTTGTGCAGTCTTGTTTCTTCAATCCAAACGTTGGCTTTTGTACTCAACATGGCATTCATCTGGAGGACAATTTCCTTTATCGGCTCCAATCTTGTCTTCCTTTCTCGTTCCCGATCTGCAAGCCAGTCCTCTCTGTACATCGCCAATTCTTCCTCAAATTTAGCTTTCACCGTCTCCTTCTCCTTCTCCTTTTGAACTACCTTCTCCTCCTGATTAAAAATTAATTCTCGTAATCAGTCTTCTTCTCTATATTGCGCCGCCAACTCTCATTGCCAGAGTTGCTTCTTCTCTTCCATACTCTCCATCACTCTATCGAGCTCTTGATCCTTCGCTGCTACTCTTGCCATAGCATGGATTACTTCTACTCTCGAATCAGCAAACTGCTGCTTCAAGATCTCGTACTTAGCTACTTGTCTCTCCCTTGCTATGTCACTTTTCTTCACAAGCTACTCTCAATAGCTCACTTCTCTCTTCAGGTCTTCAATTATCTGACTTCTCTCTACTACCTCCGCTTGCAGTACTTCCCTTTCCTCCTCACCTTGGGTTACACTCCTCTTCAATCTGAGTTCTCTTCTTCTAATCTCGCCAATACCTACAATACAGTCTTTACCTCTGGACAAGTCGAATGCATCTCCTTCTTCTTGTGCTCCAACTTCACCAACAATGGGCACATGATCTCTCGTAGGTAATTCACTCCATCACTGGCAACTACTTCTTCCCGCGGAGTGGTCTCTCTTCTCACCTCGTGTTCTCCCAATACTCGCCTTCTTCTCTGCAGTCTTCGTATCGGAATTGACGCCTCACTGCCCAAGCTTTCTCCTTCTTCTTCCTTCACTTTACTTGGCCCCGCTTCACACTTCGCCTTACGTCTCGAGCGAACTCCTCGCTGTACTGCGATCTTCTTTTCCTGGGGCACAATTACTTTCTCCTCCAACTGTGTGTCATCTTTGGCTTCCCACTCAGCTTGCACTTCTTCTTCGTATTCTTCAGCCGCTGGCGCCGATGTCATCTCTCCACCTTCATCACTCTCGCTGCTCGTACCTCCACTCTGCAACGTTAGCTCAGGCTCCTCCTTGTGTTCCGAGTCTTCAATTTTGAGCTTGGCATCTCCTTCTGAGTCTTCATCCTCTGACTCAATCACCACCATACTTCGCCTCGGCTTACTTCCCTGCATCTTCCGAGGTTTCTTGCTTTCTTTGGCTTCACCTTGCAAACCTCTCTTCTTTGTTAGAGTACTCATTGCAACCTCCACATTCTTCCCTGTCTTCACATAGTAGTTGTCGGTGCTCCTGATCTGCAAGATGTACTGCTGCTCCTCGACATTGACCTCCTTTGAAACATCCGGATGGAAATGCGACACCATCTGAGTCCGCTCCGCCGAGTTCAGCAAGTTGAGCCCAAGGTAGAAGTGTGCTGCAAACGGCACAATGTAGTGTGGAGGCGACTTATCCCGCAAATTCCACACCATCTACCTTGTTCTCCCGTGAAAACACCTCGCCCAATTGATTGGTTCTCCTGCAAACAACTTATGGAAGAACACCGCTTGGTGTTTCATCACATAAGTGGTTCTCTCTGGCTTCAGGATAGCCATCAAAGCACTCACAATCCCTCTCTTCACAAGCTCTTTGTAGCTCTCAACCTTGTACCCATTCTTCATCCGTTTTGACGAGAAGGCATCTCTCACCTCCTGAGTTTCCTGGGCTATCTCTCCCTTTCCCAAGAACATGGCTCCTTGCTTCGAGCCTGCTTCCTCCTTGAGTACAAGTCTCCAATCCGACTCTGTCCAGCAAACCGGATTTCCTCTCTTCCCCTCTTCCTCGGGTCCATCAAGACACTTACTCTCGATGATTTCTGTCATAAGTCCTGGAAAACTTACGTTCCAGTTCCATGCTAGAAAGGTGATCCAAAGTCGGCTCAAGACTTCAATCCTCGCTATCACATCTAACCTCCAAATTGCATGAATTCTCACTGTGAATTTGGAGTTCTTCTTCCCTCCTCCCGTCTCTTCTACCTTCTCACTTTCTCTCAATTTCACTCTCGTGACCTTGCCCTTGCGCACTAACACGATCCCAACTCTATTTCCCTTTCCCCGATCACCTGCAATATGACTTCTCAGCGGCGAAGGAAAATTACACAACATTTTGTCGTTGCAGTTTTGATTTTTATAGAGTTGCACTTCTTTGTCTTTCGTCGCTTCAAGTTTCTACCAAGAAATCACACCTCCGGCATGCACCTATCACTGTCAATCAACCTTCGCGCGTATGGGCCGCCAATTTTAAAACAACTCCTTCTTGAATTTCTTGCCCCGACGAAAGGTTGTTAGACTGTCTTTGCCTTGGGTTGAGCTCCCCCCAATACGAAGACAATTTACTTTGGGTTGTATGCTGACAGGGCATTTCCGAGTACTTCACCTTATGACCCGAAGACTCTTTTCTTTGCCTTCTTTGGCCATATAGGTGCAATTCAACTTCTCTATACACTTCTTCTCCTTTATTTTGAGAAAAACAAAAAATGTGTGCACCACACTCCGAGCATATTCCATCACATCATTGCTCATCTTGGGCCAATAGTAATGGTGTTTGATTGCATCCAAGGTCTTGTCCATTCCAACATGACTTGCAATGGTAGAATCATGACATTCCACTAGGATGGTGGTTCTTAGATTTGTATTATCTAGGATCCACAACTTGCCATCACGGAAGGTGAGTCCTTGGGTGCTGGTGATGCCATTGGATGATTGAGCACCTACAATCTATAGATTAGTTTTTGTAGCAATAAGAATCATGGGCCAGAATTTAGGGTTCATCTTGAATTCCACCACCAAATTATTTTCTATCAGCATTTGAGTGAATGCATCTGCAAGTTGCTTTCCACATATCTGATTGTCATGTTGAATTATTGTCTCCCCTCTACCCACCAAATCTGTCAACAAGAAAGATCTTTTGTGTCTCAGGTAGACTAGAGGTTTGTGGTCTATCTCTACCACAAATGCCTTCTCACCCAAATAATGCTTCCAATGCTTGCCTGCAAGGACAATGGCTGGCTCTTCCTGTTTGGTGGTATGATAGTTGCATTTTTCCAGTAGCAATTTACAAGAGAAATACACAATTGGGTGCTATCCATCCTGCCATTCTTGTTGTAGGATTGCTCTCATTGCTACACTTGATGCATTTATTTCCATCTTGATTGGACATTTTGGGTCATACCATTTCAAGATTGGTGCATGTAATAATGCTTCTTTCAACTCTTGAAAGGCCAATTCTTGTGCGGTTCCCCATATCCACCTCTTCCTTCTTCCCAATAGTGTTGTTAGAGGTTATGCAATCTTGGAGAAGTCCTTGACAAATTGACAATAAAACCCCATTAATCCCAAGAAACTCTTGAGTTGAGTCTGATATTTTAGAGCACTCCATTTTGAATGACCTCTATTTTATTGTTTAACACTTGGATACCTTATACACTTACTCTATGCCCTAAGCAATCTACTACAAATTTGCCAAACTTGCACTTTGAGATTTTGGCATACAATTGATTTTGTCATAGAATCTAGAAGACTTTGTGTAGATGTTGCTTATGCTCTATTAGTGTCTTATTGTAGACTAAGATATCATCAAGAAAAATAATAATGATGTATCCAAGTACGGATGAAATATGATTCATCAAACTCATGAAAGTGGTTGGAGCATTGGTGAGGCCAAACAACACCACCAAGTACTCAAAGTGACCATACTTGGTTTGAAAGGCCGTTTTGTGTATGTCTTCTTCCGCAATCCTGATTTGGTTGTAACCGCTCCGCAAATCAAGTTTGGTGAAGTGCCTTGCTTCATTGAGTTGATCAAAAAAGTCATCCATGCAAGGTAATAGATATTTGTTCTACACTATTTGTTGATTCAATCCCCGGTCATCAATACACATGTGTATTGTTCCATCCTTCTTCACAAACAATACAAGAGCCCCATATGGTGATACACTAGGTTGGATAAACCCCTTCTGCAACATATTCTTGATTTGAGCCTTATATTCCTCCAACTCATGAGGTGAGACTTGATATGGGGCCTTACAATGAAGTGTCTTCCTAGGTTGTATCTCAATTTTATGATCTACTCTCCTTTTTGGTGGTAAACCTATGGGTAATTCATCTGAAAAGACATCTTGGGACTCATTGAGCACATCTTTTAATTTCTCAAGAATTTGTCCATTGTGTAATGCGCTATGGACTTCCCTTATTAAACCCATGAAACATCTATCTATTTTACCAAAAGATGTGGTACTTATGAGATACAAAGGCAACTCTTGCCTTTGTGATTTTCCTTTAATCCCAAAGATTCTTCTATTGACTAGTTTTCACTACTTTCTTTCTCCAATCCACTGTAGGGTTGTAGTGCTCCATCCACAACATACCTAAGATCACATCATAATGAGCTAGTTGTATCACTTGCCACTTGATTGCTTCTTCATACCTTCTTATAGAGAGTATTACCTTTCTAGGTAATGACTCAATCCTCTCTGTCTGACCATTAGGTAACTCTACTTCATCCTTCTCTAGTTCCATCTCCCACCTTATTGCAATCGAGCAAGACAAGAAATTATTTGTTGCCTCATGGTCTATCAACACTCTCATTGGATTGCCTTTTAGCACTTCATTTACAATAATTAATTATGCATTTATCTTCTTCCTTTGCACACTTGTCGTCTTCTTCCCCCGCTCTTTCTCTTCTTATTGAGCCAGTAAGGCCACGAGGTACATTTACTAGCAATCTTGTTTTTGATGTGGTTTCCATATCTTCCTCTTCAATTTGCCTCTCCATGTGGTTCAAAGGTTGCTTATATGGAGACCGAGTGCCTCTAAGATGACGAGCATGATGACTATGTGCCCAATTCGGCCATAATTATAACATTGTCATTGTTTTTCTCAAGCCTCTTCTCCCCGTGGGACTCCTTCTCTCCATTCTTTGACCCGTCCCCGTTCTTCTTGGAGAGGTCTTGCTCCTCTATCTTAGATCAAAGGTTGCCCAATTTTATAGGAACTGGTCCACCAAAATGGGGTGTCTCAGCCCAATAGTTTTACATTGGTGTTATTGCTTCACCTCCTCCAATCACCTCTGCTATTCTTTGGGTATATGCAATGGCTTCAAAAATAGTACAAGGATTTTGCACCATTACTTCTTGGCAAATTTGCTCTTTTAATCCTCTCTTGAAAATATCAAGAGCTCTGGCTAGACTCATATCGGTTATTGCAACCTATAGATCCTGAAATGCCTTCATGTACTCTTGTACACTATTCTTCTACTTCAATCCCAAGAGTCTGGTTCGGGCCATTTGCATAAAATCTACATATTGGAAATTCTTGAGTAACCTTTCTTGCATGGCTGTCCAAGTGAACTCTTTTCCTTTTACCAACAATGATTGTTCCCAAGCATCATACCATGTGAGGGCTTTATCAGTCAAGTACACACACACAAACACACATACATAATGATCAGTGATCTTTGTTATGAAAAATCAAAGGTATCAATTCATTCTTGAAATCCAATTTCCCACTACTCCCATGGACATTGTCCCTTGTAAGGCTCAATGTTGCACGTCTTTTTCATTTGTAGTAACAATGTGGCTTGATTGTTGATTGGAATTGGTATCATTGGTATGTATAACTCTCCAAGTACTTCAACTGCTAGTGCTGGTTGTTGAGATGGCTCCCCTTCTTGCATTACATGATCATTCTTGATAGTTTGTATTTGATTTTGCAATTCCTCCATGTTCATCTTGATTTCCTGAAACTTGTTCAACATCCCCTGCATTCCTTGCATCAACTCCTGCAACTATAGATCCATGTTTCCTACACACAATTGATGTTCAATTGCTACTTCCTACTTCAATAAAGGGTTAGAATGATCACTTATAATGGTGCATAAACTATGGGGACTACCATTGGGACATCAAAGGCTATCACTTGTTGATAATATTCCTCACAAAAATTGCAAACTACAAAATCCCTAAATATCACTTTTGGTCTAACTACATAATGGCTTTCTACTTGCATGTTGAAAGAGTGAGTATTTGGTATATTCAAATCTATAACATCATAATAAAATTTAGATTTTCAAATTCCACTCTTTGTCAAACTTGGTGATTCACAAGTAGAATCACCGGGTTTGGTGAATTCATCACTCTGTCCATGAATTCTGCTCCAAAGTGATAAAATAAAGATACTCTCATTTGCTCATGTAGGATGTACATAATCTTGACATGGAATGGATTCAAGAATGGAAAGCTGGATAGAAGAAATTGTTCTCTCAGTGCATCCATCCCATTCTCTCTCTAAAGCACTTACCAAGTCTAGCAATCGCACTATGTTCTCCACCTCAAATTACTTAGTTTCATTAGCTTGTGCTCTTCCAAGAGGAGTGATCCACTCTCTTGGATTAAAACACTTGCTCTGATACCATTGTAATACTACGAGGACAAGAGAAGTCTCCAAGAGAGAAATAAGAGAGAAAACACTCAATCCTCTAATGCTCCAAAGGAGCATTATAACAATATGGAGTTTAACAATGAAGCTTAGTAGGGCTAACATAATAGCAAATAAGACAAATTAGCCTAGAATATTCTAGAGGTATCTAGGAAGCTTCTTGGGAAGCTTCCTAGCTAGCTTAGCTTGCACTCCAAGTAGGTAGCTTCTAAAAAGAAGCTTCTAGAAGCTTCCAACTAGCTTAGCTTACATGCCAAGTAAGCGGCTTTTAGAAGGAAGCTTGTGTAGAAGGTTCCTAATTAACTTGGCTTGCAATCCAAGAAAGTAGCTCAAGGAAGCTTCTTGAGAAGCTTCTCAAGAGCCTTGTATGATCTCTATAAATACAAGAGCCTAAGCTCATGCTAAGCATTTGGAGTTTTCCTTCATTCAAGTATCCCAATGTGAGCTTTTGTTCTCCTATTTCTCTTCTCGGTCTTGGTCTTTTACATTGTTATCAAAACACAAATGAGATGGATGGAATTTATGGACCACCAATCCACTTCTACCAAACCATTGGGATTTTTGTGTCCAAGTATTTCCCAAGCATCATTTCACACAATTCATCACCTCACACTTTGGACAAGATTTTTGGCATATGATCACCATATATAAGGAACCCTTGGTGTTTCTGATTGTAACTTATGGAGAACAGTGGACGTGCTACTTTTTAGTGCTAATAAATTAGATAGATTAGAGGTGGCATGATAGATAGCAACCATGGTGACAATGCCCGATGTTATCATTGCTACGCAACAACAAATTGAGCACCTTACTTGATTGTTGGATGAACAAGATCATCAATGACAAGAGTGTTAGGTTTTACTATGATGTCTAGGGGTTAGGTTGGATTGGTGAGCAGACTCAAAGATGGTGAGGAAGATCCAAGTGACTGAACAGGTATGTACTCAAAATATTGAGATGAGGCTGAGGGAGTAAAGTTGGTGTTGAATGCTTCCCGTGATCATAGCCTCATATCAAGGTGAACCACATACCTTCCGTGTAAAGGATAAGTATTCTAGCAATGTTGAAGGTTTCTGTAAATTCTCATTTGATTCTCAGCAAAGGGTATTAGAGGAGTAGGAATTTGAGATCTTCCTGTTATTTGAGATTTGATTGTCTCATGTGTGTGCTCTTGGGTGCTTCCCATGGACTGTGCTGGACCTCATCCTCATGTTGCTAGAGTCAATAGAGTCAAATGCCTATCATAAAAACTCTAGAAGCAATAAGGTCCCCAGGTCCAAAGGATCCAGGTTCTTAAGGTCAATGGAAAGTGAGATTGAAGAGTTGTTTGATGTATCGAGGGTAGAGGAAAAGGTTTTCCAAAGAGGCAATGGAGAGGGATCTCACATACGCAACTGACTGACTGCCCCATGGTTTGGACATTATGCCGGAGGGCCCAGAACAGTGCATTTTGATTTTGACTCGGCTGGGATTTTGTGTACAGTCAAGAGAAGAGAACTACAGGAAGCATTTGTTTGGAATAAGGAGAACTACCTAGTGTCAAGGAATGCCTAGGGCTGACAATATATAGATAGAGTGTACAGCAGGTGGAACTTGAGAAGCAACAGTCACAAAGTTCTAGCAAGGGCAAGGGGATGACATGCACAATGGTTGTGGTGGCCCGAGAGAATGACAACAATCCAGGTGGTCATAGAAGATCTGATCAGAGAAAAAAACTATGCGCATCTGATGCAGATTGGTGCTTTTCTCTCTATGCTGATGGGTGTGAAGTACACTAAATAGATGTAAAATTTGCTAGAACGGAGTACATGGTTTGCCCTGTCCTATGCTGCTCTATGATCAAGGACACTTTCATAGGGGAGAGAATCTGGTCAATTTTTGCTGCTTTTAGGGAAAGGAAAGAGAAGAAAAGAAGGAAAAACTGCCGAAGAGGGTTGCAACCAATTTGATGGCATTTGCTGCTATTTCCTTTCCTTTCCCCCATCAATATTAGGTTCAGATGGTCACAAAACTCTAGCTCCAGTCCTTCCTTTTCATGGTTGAAACACTTTTGACCCTGCTGTGATGTGCAGAGCAGCCACCAGTTCCAAGTCCAAGGGGTAGAGGGAAGAAGTGGAGAGAGAATTTTGGACTTGGAAGTTTGAAGCAAATTTCTTGGACCGGGAAGGGTTTCTGGCAGTTTAAAAAGGGAGGAAGAAGCTTTGGGGCGGATGAAGTGCAAGAATTAGGTCTCCTTGGGATAGGAAATTGTGTATGATCAAGGCAAGAATTGAGTAAGGCTGTCTGGAGTTCCCATATCCAGTGCTCATGTCCGGCATTGGTGGTGGTGCTAGGAATTTTTGACAAAGAGTAGCAAATCGTCAAATTGAGGGAAGTCAAGATCAACATCAAAAATCAATAGAGACTTCACGGAGATAGGAAGGTGGAAAGGCTTGAGCAGGAACGAGTAAGATGATCAAGAATTAGTATGGTGAACTGCTTCCTTGCCAACCCTGGTAGGAATACTTTTATCATACCCATGGGAAGGCTTGTCTATAAATTCATGTGAGTTTGAGCTCTCCCAACCTGCCCCGTTGACATTCCAAGATTTTTTTTTATGAAGTTCTTGGATAGTCTGATGCAAGAAAAACTAAAAGGTGAATGGGACCTCCTTGAAATATCCTTCACAACAGTTTCAAAGTCATTGCTTTCCCTTTGGCTGCTAGTAGTGTAGCTTGTGTTCTCAAGAGATGGACAAACTCTAGGACTCCTAGCATCACTTTTGTTAATCTCTATCCATTGGAATCTTTTGGTTATGTCAAAGAGGAAACTTGTGGTTTGAGATTCTCTTTCAAAGTTGGATCCAAGGTCAAAGCTCTTATAATAGGAGATGTGACTGAAGTTAAAATCATAGTCCTCTTCCAAAAGAACGTCATTAAGGGATAATGTATCTAGATGCCCCCCTTTGGAATTCAATTTTATAACTTTTGACTCAAGACTCGGATGATTATTCTATTTAGTACGTTGGGAAGCTTATCCTTAGGGTTACATGTTGATGCAACTAGATGTTGACTTTGATTATTTAAAGGAGCTGCTGTAAAAATATTTGTCTTATGACCCACTCCCTTGAGTATTGGAGTTTTAAGGTGGAAGGTTTAGGGACTCAAGAAGAGTCTCTAAGTGTAGCAATAGCCTCAATAGTACTTGTGGAGCAGAAGAAAGTGAATATGGGTACCTTGAAGCTTGGTGGACCCAAGTTTGATGTGGAAAATTTTGATGGCCGCATGGATTACTTGCTATGGGAACAGCAGGTGAAAGGAGTGTTGAGGGCAACTAGTTTGGGTAAGCTCCTAAGGGAGAAACCTGAAGATGTAAGACAAAATGATTGGGATGATATGCGAGAGCAAGTTGTGAATATTGTTTTGCTTCACCTTCAGCCCCATGTGATCAAGCAAGTGGGGGAGCATTCTGATTGTACCTCCTTGTTTGATGCACTTTAGAGTAAGTATCATCAGAATGAATTGTCAAATAGATTGTACACCAATCTCAAACTAATCACATTCAAGATGAAACCAGAGACTAACATCAAAGACCATATGGATGCATTTTTTGACCTAGCAGTAGACTTGAAAAACTTGGGAGAGGACTTGAATGAGGAGCAGAAGGCGCTGCACTTGTTGGGCTCCTTGCCGCCGTCCTATCAATCACTTTCACGAGTTTTGTTGCATCGTGAGAAAAAGACTATTTCCTTTGAAGAGGTAACAACACCTCTCCTTACAAATGACTTGCAACAAAAACTTGTTGCAACCTCAATGTCATCTTCTACTCAGGGCAATGCTTTGGTTATCCAACATGGGAGACCTCAATGGAGGACAAATGATAGTGATAAGGCAAAAAGCAAGGCCAAGTCCAAGTCTAAGTCTAGAGGCAAGTCCAAGGAGAAGAAACAGGTGACTTGTTGGGGTTGTGGCAAAGTAGGCCATATGAAGAAGGAGTGTAAAGCTAAGGGCAAAGGAAAGGTAGATGAAGGCTCTTCAACAAACATAGCTTTTGTTGAGGAGGATATTGATCTATTGGATGATCAATATGAATTGTGACGTTGTGAGGATGCCCTTTGTGCCTCATCTCCTAGCATGGATGATGAGTGGATTCTAGATTGTGCTTGCTCGTACCATATATGATTTATCAAGGAGTTTTTCTATTCATTTTTAATATTGAATGGTTCAGTTCTGATGGGGAATGATCAACCTTGTCAGATTGAGGGTATTGGATCCATAAGGATTTGAATGTTTGATGGAGCTATGCGGAAGTTCAATGATGTTTGGTTCATACTTGACATGAAGAAGAACCTGATTTCCCTTGGAGTATTGCATGCCAAAGGTCATCAATGGAGTGTTGGTGATGGGGTACTTTGAGTCACTTCTGATGGAAAGGTTATCTTGCAAGGTAACTTTCAAAAGAATCTATTTGTATTGGAGGGCACTACAATGTATGGAGAAGCCAATGTAACTAGGTCTCAGGATGGGATGACAACTTTGTGGCATTCACAACTAGTTCATTTGAGTGAGAAGAGTTTGGCTGTCTTGAAAAGAAATGGCTTGCTATCTGGCTTGAAGACTATGAAGTTGGATTTTTGTGAGCATTGCATCTTTGGAAAACATAATAGATTTTTTTTTTGGAGTGGGGACTCATAGTTCCAAGGATCTACTCAAATATGTACATAGTGATGTGTGGGGACCATCTCCTACACCCTCACACTATAGAAATATTTACTATGTAATATTTATTGATGATTACTCAAGTTTTGTGTGGATTTATTTCATGCACCACAAGTCTGAAATCTTTACCACTTTCAAGAAGTGGAAGACCCAAGTGGAGACTCAGATTGGGGAGAAGGTGAGGTGTCTGAGATCAGACAACAGCGTGGAGTATGTCTCTGGAGAGTTTCAGGCATACTGCACAGAACAAAGGATAACTTGTCACCTTACCACAATTTACACTCCGCAGCAAACGGTGTTGCTGAGCGGCTCAACCGGACATTGTTGGAACATGCACAAAGTATGTTGAGTGAAACAAAGTTGCCACATGAGTTTGGGCAGAAGCTATCAACACAACAACATATGTGGTAAATATTCTCCATCAAGTGCAATCAACTTCAAGATGCCATATGAGTTGAGGCATTAGTGACCAGCTGATTATGGTGGATTGAAGATATTTGGTTGTGATGCATATTCACTCATACCTAAGGAAGATAAGTCCACATTGGATGCTAAGTCAAAGAAATGTGTTTTTCTTGGCTATGCAAGTGGAGTGAAAGCTATAGGTTATGGGATCCAATAGTGTGTAAGGTTGTGGTCAATAGGGATGTTTCCTTTAATGAATCCAGATCATCCAAGGAAGGGGAGAATGCTCAGGCTCCCTACACTAACAAAGGCAAGTCTTCCATCTTGGATCTAGGTGAGGGAGAGATTGATCACTTAAGTGATGAAGAGGAAGGAGGTGCTCCTATAGCAGAGCAAGT
This sequence comes from Lunularia cruciata, assembly GCA_948567375.1. NCBI lineage: Eukaryota > Viridiplantae > Streptophyta > Marchantiopsida > Lunulariales > Lunulariaceae > Lunularia > Lunularia cruciata. Next base: position 1,071,886 of record OX419762.1, on the reverse strand, counting down.
TCTTGAGGAGCAAGTAGTTGCTGATGAGCAACAAAATGTGCTAGGTCAGTCTCACATTGAACCTACACATGAAGAACAAGCAGAGAGTTTATCTAGGAGGTCATCAAGGCGTGCTAGTCAAGCTCCAAATAGATATGGTACGTGGATTGATTCAACAAAGTTGTTGGATCATGACTTGACTTTTGGGGATGATGCTCATGCTTTGGTCTTGGAAGAAGGTGAACCCTCATCCTTCAAGGAGGCATGTTCTTCTAGTGAAAAGGATGAGTGGTTTGGTTATATGGAGAGGGAGTTGGAATCCTTGAGGGATAATAGAACTTGGGAGCTAGTCAGGTTACCTAAGGATCAACAAGTGATAGATTGCAAGTGGATCTACAAGTTGAAGGAGGGTCCTAAGGAGGGATCAAAGATCTACAAGGCTAGGTTGGTAGCAAAGGGGTTCACTCAAGAGAAAGGGATGGACTACAATGAGGTCTTTTCTCCTATTAAAGTATTCTACAATATGTCTATTATGTATGCTTGTTGCATTACTTGGTCTTACTTTAGATCAAATGGATGCTATCAGGGCATTTCTCTATGGCACCTTGGATGAAAGGATCTTCATGAGACAACCTGTGGGGTTTGTGAAGAAAGGCCAAGAGGACAAGGTATGCAGATTGTTGAGTCCTTGTATGGATTGAAGCAAGCACCTTGCCAATGGAGCAAGAGGTTTGATGTGTTTATGCCCGCTCAGGGTTTCATTATGAGTTTATTTGATCCTTCTGTGTACATGAAACCTGTGAGTAAGAAGACCTTTGGTTTTATTATTCTTGTGCTATATGTGGATGACATGTTGATAGCTGCCAAGGATAGATCTGAGGTGCACAAGCTCAAGGTGCTCTTGAGTTTGGAGGTCAGAGGAAGGATCTAGGGTTGGCCACAAGGATATTAGGCATGGAGATCAAGAGGAACTTGGGCATCAGTAGGTTGTGGTTAATGTAGGGCAAATATGCTAGGGAGGTACTTGCTAGGTTCAACATGGAGAACTGTAAACCAGTAAGCACTTCTCTAGCTTCTCATTTCAAGCTTTCAGTGGCATGTTGTCCTACATATGTTGTAGAAAAGGGTTTTGATGGCTAACATTCCTTATGAGAAGGCTGTTGGGAGTCTCATGTACTTGATGACTTGCACAACACCTGATTTTGCCTTAGCACTGGGTAAGGTGTGTAGGTATATGTCAAATCCAAGAACGACACATTGGGAAGTGGTTAAGTGGATTCTCAAGTATTTGAGAGGTACACCAGACTATGGGCTCTTATTTGACAAAAGATCAATGAATGCCACATCACTAGATGGTTATGTAGATGCAGACTATGGTCAAGATCTGGACAAGTAGAGATCAACAATGGGATATGTATTCACACTTTGTGGTGGGTACATTAGTTAGAGATCTACCTTGCAAAAGTGTGTTGCACAGTCTACTACAGAAGTTGAGTATGTAGCAGCAATAGAAGCAACTAAGGAGGCAATTTGGTAGGATAGACTTGTTGCTGAGATGGGGCTAATGCATGGTAATGTAATGCTCCATTATGACAGTCAAAGTGCTTTACACCTAGCTGAAAATCAGGTGACAGATAGTAGGGTTAAGCATATAGACATCAGATTTCACTTTCTTAGGCAAGTTGGATCAGAAAACGTTTGATCTAGTCAAGATTGATCGTAAGCTCAACCCGGCTGAAGCCTTTACCAAAGTCATACCTTCAGAAAGTTTCTCTAGGCATTGTGCTACCCTATAGGTTGTGCAAGTGGAGCATGAGTAGGATGACCTAGCATTAGTGGTGACCTTGGCTATTTTCATTACTCTATCCTTGTATGGGCTACGGTTATAAGTTCTAGTTTATCCTAGTTTAAAGGAGGGGTCAAGTGATTGGCTGTCCGTCTAGAACTTCCAAGTGAGTGATAATTGTTGCAAGGTTACTAATCCCAAGATAAGAGTCAAGGGGGAGATTGTTTGGTTTTACTCTGATGTCTAGGGGTTAGGTTGGATTGGTGAGCGGAATCTGATATGGTGAGGAAGATCCGAGTGATTGAACATGTCTATACTCAAAAAATTGAGATGAGGCTGAGGGAGTAAAGTTGGTGCTGAATGCTTCCCATGGACGTAGCCTCACATTAAGGTGAACCATGTACCTTCTATGTAATGGATAAGTATCCTAGTTATGTGTGAAGGTTTCTATAAATTCTCATTTGATTCTCAACAAAGAGCACGTAGAGAGGGTACTAGTTCAAGAAGGAGAAGATCAAATCCGATTCCCTAATCCTAAGGTATTTGAAGGCAAGAATGTCTCTAGTGTAGTGGATAATTTTTTATTTGACCATGAATGTTATATTGAAGCTACCAATCTTCAAGACGAGCGGAAATAGATTTTCTTGGCTTCTGGCCAATTGGATAGACTAGCAAAGCTATGGTGGAGATTTTGAGTAAAGCAAGCTGAACATCAAATTGTTATACCAATCTTGACGTGGGTAGAATTCAAGAGTGCAATGATTAGTTGATTCCAAGCTATAAATGCCACATGAGCTACACAAGATAGGTTGGCGGAGTTGAAATAGATTGGCTCTATAACAAGTTACATCATGCAATTCCATAACACCATCATGCAAATTCCAAATATATTGGAAGATGAAGCTCTGGATTGCTTTGTGAGGAGCTTGAATTCAAGAACCAAATTAGAGGTAACCATGCAAGAGCCATAAAACTTGGAGGAAACCTTGCGGTTGGCCAAAAATTTTGATTCCTTGGTTGCAACAACTTGGTCTTGACCTCGACCTCCATGGAACCCACCGATACACTACATACAGGTGGAAGAGCTAACACCAATGGAGATTGATGCCATTCAACGGAGACCACTAGGCACTACATAAAGAGGATTATTATAACAAAATGGTGGTTGTTTTTATTATCGCCAATGGGGATATCACATTGCTGAATGTCCACTGAAGAATGTGTGACCTCAACAAGTTGCCCAAATAGAGTTTGTAAAGCAGAATGATCAAGGAAATGAGGAATCCCAATAGGGGATTTTGAGCTGCCTACTAGGAGTTTGATTATTTTGGATGGTATTGAAGGCTTGACCTATGCAAGTTTGCTTCACTTGCAAGGTACAATATCTAATTGGGGTTGTAGGATTTTGGTTCAAAGAATTGCATGTCTATGCAAGTAACAAAGGAATTGGGTATTTTTATCAAGCCAATAATTAGAAGTAGATTGATGATGACGGATGGTGGAAAGGGTTTTGCATTTCATACCTTGCATCTTGTTACCATCAAGATTGGGAAGGAGTATTTGGAGTGTATGAGGCTTGTAGTGACACCTCTACATTGCAATGTCATTCTAGGACTTCCTTGGCTTGTAACACTTGTTTGTGCATATGTGTGGTATTATGATATTTAGCTAAGTATTACAAATACTTGAGAGATATTATTTATATAGAGATAAAGGATAGTTCTACATTAGTCATGATTAGCTAAAGTTAGTCATAGCTAAGATCAAGAGGACCTTACTTTAGAGGAAGTGGAAAAGATGAGCATCAATATTTTGGATTCTACTATGTTGACTTGGTATTATTCCTAGGTGTTTGGCTTTGAAGAAGAGTTGAATGTTCCCATAACTTTATTGCATATACCATTGCTAGTTTTTCTTGAACTTGAGTAGAAAATTTCCTTTTTATTATGCTTAGTTGGTGAGACAAAAAATCAATGGGATTTAATCCATCTAGAAAGTCTTGTTGCAACATAACTCCAATGGTAGAGTTACAAGTATTAAAATCAACCATACAAGGTAGTTGAGGATCATATGGTTGGAGGATGGGACATAAAGACACCATATGCTTAAGTTTCTTGAATGCTTATTCTTGCTTGGTAGTTCACTCAAAGGTTACTATCTTCCACAAGAGATTATTCAACAATGTGTACACATGAGTATAATAGTAGATGAATATTCAATAAAATTTCACCAAGCCATTGAATCCCCAAAATTTCATGGTATGCTTAAGTGTAAGCTAATTGTTAATAGCCTTGATTTCCCCCCTTCCATATTGATCTACTCTACTAAAACCTTATGGCCCAAGAAGGTAATTTACTTCTACAAAATGTACACTTGGACTTCTTATAATATTTCCTATTAGAGATCTTTGTTTCTCTACTCCTCATGCTCTAACAACTCCATTTGGTTAAAGGTTGTCCATTCCTAGTTGGACAATTGGCAATGCAATCTCTAATTTGGCAACAATAGAAGCAACCACCATTACATGTGAATCTTTTATGTTTGTAGTACGATGTGGTCTCCATTGGATGACATCAATCTATATAAGTGTCAGCTCTTCCATTTGTATATGATGTGTTTGTAGGTTTTTTGAAGGTCTAGGTCAAGATCAAATTGTGGTAACCAAGGAATCAAAGTGCTTTGCTAATTGCACAGCTTCTTCAAAATGTTTGGACTTGCACATGGTTATTTCCAATTTGGTGCATGATTTCAAGCCTATCACAAATTGATTTAGAGCTTTACTTTTTAATATCTCTAGAATATACATTATTGTGTTTTGGAATTGAGTGACTTGGCTCCTCATAGAACCAATTTAGTTTAATTTTTCCAATCTATCTTATGTAGCTCATGCAACATTCATTGCTTGGAATTATTGATGGTTGACTTGATTTTCTTTTTAATTTTGATTGTATGCCCATAGCTCAATGGCTCAAAGCCTCTTTAAGACCTTCTTTGTTGTCAATTCTCCAAATCTAGTCAACTTCTACCAAATTTCATTGACCTCCAAATCTAGCTAACTTTTGCAAAATCTCACCCTAATTAAAGAATTTGAGAGGGAGGGTGCCCCCAAATCTAACCATGATGAACTCCTCCTTTGACAAATCCTCCTCCAAATCTGGTAAATTTTTTTAATTTGATAATTAGGGATCTTCAATCCCTAATTTGGGAGGATGGGTTCTCAAATCTGCTCTCAAATTAGATCATAGTCCAAATCTACAAGCACCAATCACTAATTTGATCTCTCACTCTCAAATTTACTTCCCAATTGCATCACTTGGATACACATTCCTCAAATCAACCTTAATTGGACGCTCAAATTTACACAATCTTCTCAATTGTCAATTATCAAGCAAAACTTGCAATGCTTCTACTTGTAATCACTATCTAACAAATTTGAGTGACAAATTTGCCAATCAAATGTACTATTGATCAACACAAGCTTGGAGAATTCACACACATCTTCTTGAATTTTTGCACTCAAATTCACTTCTCACGATGTAATCAAAATCAGAAATCATAGCTCATACTTTATACACTCCATCAGCAAGCACTAATTACACTTGTTAAGCCACACTCACTCTAGTATAAAGAGTCTATGTCTGCACTTGCAAGCTCTATCCATCATAGCCAAGAGCTCAAAGTCTCAACATAAAAGAAGTGAGCTCTCTAGAGCTTTACTTCAACATATGTACATCCTTGATAGCACATCCAATGACATATTTGCCAATGCAAATGGTATAAACAATAGCTCTCATGGTGCAATCAAAAAACCAAATGTTATATACGACTTGTCTATTAAGTAATCCAATGAGTCACTATTGATGCCATTGTAACCGCAAAGATAATCACTCCAACATCTGAGCAAGCTAGCTTTTGCACTGCAAATATCATAATAGATGAGAAGACAAGTAATGATACCATAGGAAACTTAAACAACTCAAATAAATAAATTTATATCTATATTACTTTGGTCTTCTTTCTTGGTTGCATTGTTTTGTTTATGGTAAAATTGATCACGTCCAAAATTTCTTTTTATGTGTAAATTATAACCTAAATTTTTGAGATCAATTGTACAGATTATCTATTTTGGTTAGCAAGGGTGTTTCTAATCCATTCATGTTGCAGATTTTCAAAGGTTTTATGTGGATAATGCTTTTATTGCAAGTGTATCATGCAATTATAAATTACTTTTTATCTTATCTTTAAATCTTAGATAATAATACAGTTCATAAGTATCAAAGTATAGCTTGGTATTCACCTTTTATGTACTAATAGTACCCAAGGCCAAACAGAAAAGGAAAAAAATAACCACTTTTTTTTCTTTTTTAAGTATTGTCTTTTTAGTCGTAGCTACTGTATACTGCTGGATTGATGTTTAATACTCTTAGTTTTCAATTAAGATGGAGAAAACAAAGCTTCATATGCCTTCTCCATTGGAACTTTATCAGAAAGTGTGAAATTTGAGGTCATCTTGAGCATCAAGAATGATCCAATTTTTCATGCAAAAGAAAAGAATTGCTATAAGAGTGCACGTCTGCCATTTTCAAAATGATGATTTTTGCATTCTAGATAGCAAGGCGTGCAAAAAAATAAAATTATAAAATACTTCTCACTTTGGGCCATTTTGGACTCGTTCTTATCGGTCCAAAGGTCAAATTTACTTTCTTTTTGACATTTTACTTGCTTTAATTAAAATTTGCTTTAATTTACTTTACTTTGATTTGAAAAAAGTAAATGTAAGTACATTTAAGAAACATATACTAGAATCAATACACGAGTCTCATGTATTTGATATGAAAGTGTCTATAATGTAAGAGTTTATACTTAAAACATTGTAACACCACATGTTGTAAATTATTTGCAACATATAACGATGTTTTAAAGTAATGGGCTTAGAATTGACCTCTAAAATGCATAGGAAATAAACCGAACTTCCCACCGAAGAAAGTAATATGGAGATGGGATGAAACTCTATCTCAGGGAATTTTGCGGGAAGACTAGTTGTTCTACATATATTTATCGTCTGTTAGAACTCTGCCATAGCTTCCATAGAAAATCTTACCTCAAATCTTACCGATACTATTGGAGCTCAGTTTCATTACTCCCTATGTCTGGATGGGGTCTTCCCATCCTTCTTGTGATCCTTTGGTGTTCCTTTTATTTTTATTGTTATATTCTGAAGGAGGAATATGGAGGAAAAGGATAGCCCCATAATGATGATACGAGTGAAATCCATTTATATATATATATATATATATATATATATATATATATATATATATATATATATATATATATATATATATATATATATATATATATATAACATTTTAGCTTTAATAGTTTTTTATATATTAATATATATCACTATAATATAATAATTCTTATTAAAATAAATAGCTTCTAATAATTTACAAGAGTAAATAGACTGCTGATTCTAGAGTTGAAGTAGCAAGAAAACACTACCTATTAACCCGATTGCACATCAAACATAATTCTCCTGTCCGAAAACCATACATGCAGATGACCACGATCTTGGCGCACGGCATTACATGAAACAAGTAGCAGGTAAGCAACCTTAGAGGACACACGTTTTCAACTCTCGAGACTTCTAGAAATCGGAACTACGGTAAATCAACGAGAGAAGTGTTTGTCGTTGCATATCATTGTATATGTTCATCAAGGTATGCCTGCCATCGCCGGGAAAAGCCATGTAAAGTCAGAGTCTCGGAACATACTACGATCATATTGATCATTAAGAAGAGTTATCGAACTTTACCATAGCATACTTAGTGCTTCAGGCCCTATTTCAGTACCTTAATATACACGTCGGTGGGAATCGGTGGGAATGAATGATTAAAAGAACTGCGGTGTCTCAAACCGCGATTTGGATTCGGGACTCTCTTTAATATGTTCTCTTCAAAAAGGAGGTAGTTGAGAATAGACTTTATTAACGAACACTACAGTAACTACAGCTCCAAAGATTGAAAGAGAACACATGAGGGATCCTACCGTTTACTCAGTTCTGTAGACGCTGTAATCAGTTCACCTTTTGGGAGAAAAGCGCTACTTGTTACTTGTTCTATCTTCTATGTGACGATGATGAGTGCATAGAATCTGCAGTTTCTGTCATAGGAGGCAAAAGTTTTGGAGGGAAGGAGAAGGCCCTGGATGCGCCAATGAGCTTACATCTACCATTTAACCTTCTCATGACGTCCGCTGATCTCATATCTCGAATAGTTGGCTGCCAGTCATACAGTGTAGATCATTTGCGATTACTGTATGCAGTAAGGCATTCAAAAGTGCTCAGTTAACTGACGTCTGACCCCCCAGCTTCCTTTCTCCCTACCTGTACCCCTCAATGCTGTATTTCAACTTCTTACTTTATCCTAACTAATGCAACAGATCAATCAACTGGCGCAATGTTAGTTCCTGACTGGTTACGATAATCTCCAAAACTTCTACATCATGAGAATGATGCCCATGCTTGGCTTACTGGCAATTTAAACCTGAAAAAAGGCAGATGATTTAAATTGGGCACTCATGAATCCCTTAGCGATTCCGTAAAACGATTTACGATTCCAGATGTGACCCAGAAAAATTTACGGAGTTCAGTCCATTTGCGTGAAATGTAGCGTCCCTGTGCTAAATACTCTTTCCCGATTTCTCGAGAATTTCCGTAATAGTCTTTACGGCCTTATTCAATTTTAGTGGGTGTGGTGCTACTGTAAATCTTTTTTATTTTTACAGACATGACTTGATTTCCATAACAATCTCGTTAACACGAAAGTGAAACCCCCTAATGTCATCTTGACCTCGTCAAGAGCTAGTTTAAAACACGAGGATTAAACTCGTGCCATAAAGCTCCTGTCAACAACATTCTCAAATCGACGTTAATTATGAGATACGAGTTGCCCATGATCTGAAGACAACTGGTCACCGCCGATAGAGGGTTTCATGAATAGAATATAGAAAATTATTAGATCAGATGATTGAGATGCAGAAGTGTCGTTATTAAACTGGTGTACTAGGTCCAGATCACATAATGAGCTCCCTGGAGGTACTTCTTTGAGCAACAGGAGCTGCAAGTGGAGGCCCAAAAGCGGAGAGAGTATCGAAAGGACCACGAATTGTGCTTCCATATCTTGACAAAATCTTCAAAGGATTGTTACGCCGCTCACTGAATTACTGATGCACCTGACGTAACTCCACTGTGCCTTCGCTTTCAATCTTTTCTCGGATCGCCTGCACAAGTACTGTGACCAAGTGACGATTGACTAGCCACGGGTGGTCCAGCTGCAGACAATGGATATAATATAGTCTCATGGAATCGAACACACAGTCGCTCGCTGATAATGCCTGCGAAATGTGCAGTAAAAGCTTTCTTGGGTGGCTTGTTGCTTACTATAAAACGCTTACTTGGTGTTCCTAACTGCGCGTGCTCGACTTTTCACGCTTTTGGCTCACTATCGGCATTATTAATGCCAGCGACTAAGTCAAATTAAAACTAGCTTGCTACTGCCAATTCAGATTTTCAGCGGCCAACTAACAACGACGAATCTGTTTATCTCATCTCAATGAGTTGGTTCTTTGTTGTCAGATTGGACGGATTAGAGCCGGTTCTGTGCAACTACATCATCTGCACGAACAGAGACATTAGCATATGAGCAATTTGATGAGTGATGGTGGTGATTGATGATATACCCCGATAGCAACCATTTTCATTAGCGCATTGATGTCCATTAATGCGCTAACCATTTTTATTAGCTGGTTTATCTGAAGTAGTGGACATTGTGTAAGCATAGCTCCTCATGAAACGAACCTGTGTGTGCCTTGTGCCTTTCTTCTTTGCGCTTGGTAAATACTGCCCAAATTAAATCTTTGCCATTTCACTCGTGCGCGGTGAAGAGACTAAAAGGGGGTAACTGGTGACATGCTGATTGTGCAGTTCAATCTGGTTAAATATTGACAAGTATTCACTCATAAATAGTAGCTGTTTCCATTGTTGCAAATTGGCTGGCAGATATGTATCAAGTACCCGATTTGCAAATAGAACTTCTGAATTTGATTTAATCGTCCGACTCGAATTACTCACATTATGTCTGACACAAAATGTAGTTTCGAACGATGTTTAACGCTAGCTTTGCGGTTTGCTGGTCGCTTGTTGGAGCAGATAAAGTAAAGACTGCTAGATATAGTATGGATTTTGAAGCTAGTCTGAACAAAGCGCCTAATTTGCAGCATTATATCGAAGAATAGATGAGCTGTGATGTATCGGCGAAATCACAGATTCAGCATACTGTCAATGAAATTTATTTTTGGCACACAATAGTAGCCAAGATGAATTACAAACGTCCAGAACGAATTACTGGATATTTGACGCCTATCCGTCTTATTCACACTGTATTCAGAACACAATTTCCGGCTTGACCGTGGGAACGAACTATGTGGGAACAAAGTTCTCAATTACTATACAAACCTATACATCAAATCGAGGCGATTTAGCAAAAGATTTTAAATTAGAAAACAAAATTAAGTAGGCTTTCTAGCTGATAGGATCTTTTGATGAATGGAGGGGGCAGCCCACATGTGCCTTTGATCAGGAGAATTGCCTGAAATGAGCAAGATTACCCACTGAGCCGCTGTGCTTGGAGGTGTCCACACCGGGGGATCAGAAATGGTCATCATTTCTCATTATTGACCATCTCCATTTCCATAAAACTGGCCATTCGTAAAGAGACCTTAGACTTGGTTGTATCGGCACTCGAAGGCCGGTACTTTGTTTCGCACTTTGTCGAGACAGTAATCATAAGTCATATACTTGGCACGCACATCCCTCAGCTGTGCCAGCTGGGCGGGGCTCAAAGATTGGTACTGAGGCCGTTCCCAAAAGTTCTTCTTGACGTTCTGTCTGCAGGGGAGTGTGTTGCCGCCGAAGACCTTGCAAGAATTGAAGGTGAAATCTTTGTAGTAGACTGCGAAAGGAGCTTTTGTGTAGTCAATTGGCACAGCTCCGCCACGAGTAGCCCATGTGCTAGCTTCGAATATGGTTCCGTGAACACCCATGGGTTTCAATCGTGGGTACACAGCCGGGTTGATGTTCTTGTGGATTCTGACGGGAATGCTGTCAACGAGCCATCTGCAAACATAATAAGGAATACGCGGTAAGGGTCATGAGATGGACGAAATGGTTATCAATGAATTGTAAACGAAAAAGATCCTACTGGCGGCTACGCCCATTTGAGATTGCACATCGGAAGATACGAGTGTAGCACGGTGACTTACGTGATTTGCTTTTGGTTCCAGATGATAGTGTAGTTGTGGTAATCAGCGGTAGGGTCGAACCAGAGGAAGAACTGAGACTCGCGAGCACCCTTGCCGTTCACGAAGACGTTGGTGTGCATAAGGTAAGGTTCGCCAGATTTGTTTCCGAGGAATTCAAAGTCGATTTCATCTTGGGAACCGCCGTAAGACGTCAGCTGCATGGAAACAAACACACGCATATTAGATCAGTGGCGTGAATTTGTCTGCAACGACGTCGCAAGGATGATGACCCGTCATACGAAGTGGAGCAGAAGGACAGGACGAGTAGTCATTTGCTGTCGGAGGGCTGCAAATACTCACTCTGTGTCGAGCGTAAGCACGTTAGAGCTGAAATATTCTAGTGCTCTCCACTACTAAAGTCAGGAAAACAAATGTACTTATTCTCTAAGAATCACCTCTAACTCGCTAAGTTTGTCTCAGTGTCGAAAACAAGTTCACTTACGAAAAAGGCGGTGACAGTTCCAGCTGAATCTCCAGGTACAAGTTTGTATCTCACGCTGAAGTGGCCATACAAATACTGGCTTTTGGTCTTGAAAGAGGAACCTGCCGGGGCAACAGATACAATTTTCGTGAGTACTGGAGTTCCAGCTTGGCCAATTGAGAGCGAGGAGCAATACATTTGACTGCTCACGGTGATACTCGCCATTCGGTCAGTATCTCGAGAACGACGAGCATATAAGCAAGAATGCAGGATCAAGCAGTATCTTGCGAAACCGCACTAGGAAGGCTCAATGATTGCACACATTTTGTGTCGCTCAACATTCCTCCTACCTGCTTCTTGCGTCAAAACCGCCTTAACTTCTCTTGCCTGTTCGTTGGGAAAAATGTTCTGTCCTCCCCACACGATATCGTACTCGTCGTAAAATGCAGCCGACGCTGAGCCAAGAAGCAAAAGGGCAATCGTAGCCGTGATAGCAACCCGTAACGCCATGGCGGTCGATCTCTAAACCGCCAGTACTGTACTTTTGGACCTCACCGCGACTAAATTCGGTCTTCACGTATATCCCCAGGTAGACAATGCCTATCACTGGCAATGCCACGATTTAAGCAGCTTCAGACCTAAGTGTTCAGATTGCTCAGAAGGAGAAACAGATGGTTTGTCCAGGCTCGACTGTGGAACGAAATGAGAGTGTGGTTAGCATACTAGCAATATAAAGGAATGAAAGAGAAGAGTCAGCTGGTCGAAAGAGATGGATGTACGACTAGTCAATCAACGACCTTTGACATGGGCCCAATGTGTAAGCACACACAAATCCGTGATGAGCAACCGCCAGCTGGGCCAGCCGGGCGAGCAGTCAAAGAGGGAAGATTACGTCTCAAAATCTAGGGAGTTGAAAGCAACTAAATTTCCCCAGGTGAAGCGAAGGGCCGAAAAGTATAATTTGTGGAAGTGAGTTCTCAAACACAAATAATGACAGAAGTCAAGTGGGCTTCCGTTAAATGAAATTTGCCAGACAATGTGCTGGCTTTGTTCAGCTCAAAGAAAGGTCCAAAGTCGGATCCAGCAGTGCTCCTTGGCCCTCCCGACTCCAAGCAATCTTTTCTCAAATGAACTCCCTATCTGTCAGAGAAACCTCGGGTGGGTACGAGTAGAGTAGGTGAAGCCCATCCAGCGCTAAATTTATCTATTTTGGTGCCCGGCTAAAGTTTGCCTCTCTCGCTACGTGAGTTATAATGCAAAACATACTAAACACAGATTCACGCGGAGCACTCAGCGGCATCGTATTTGTGTAGGTATCCGAACTATAACCTGGAAAGGTTGCCCATTTCACTCAGGAAGAGGTAACTTATTTCTTTGCGGATTACTAGGCTCTTTCATATACTAAGTAATCACAATTTTGCGAGCTACTTACAAATCATACATGCCATCAATAACAGAGGAACGTGTCTAATTTCCTCTAAAGAATACTAGACGTTTGATTTTGGTAAAAGCATTGGTCCTTTGGCATCCTGACGAGGTCGATTAACACATGTAAATTGTGTAGCCGTGACTACGGTAGACACGTCCCCATCTGCTTCTTGTCCAAACCTTATACAACAAAATTGGAGCAAATTAAAACTGGCTCTCAAACACGAACTAACTAATTGTAAAGATTTAACAAGGAAGACTTACAGGAATGTTTAGAAACAATAATAACAAAAGTTACACCCTACTGGTAACACCTGAAAGGTCCTGCACTTGCTGCCTAATCAGTGAATGAGGAAGATTGATCATGGAATCAGCACCAGCATACATGTCCCTATCGCAACCTTCCAGTAAGGATTTACTCAAAGGTGGAAACGAAGGTGAGAACAGGTTGTGATGACTTTCTTCGACGGGCCTGCACCCAACATAATTTTGTTAGCGAACTATCCTTCTTGAAATTCATATATATATATACATATATATACCCAAAAGGAAAGCAAAACAGGAGTACAAGAGGGAAGGAGAGCACAAGGGCCAATGAAACAAGGGGGCCAAAATCCGAGGCAAAACCAAGGTTGTTTCACTAGTAGCACTTCAGCAACTCTATGGAACTTAACAGGTCCTGGACATGCCACTGATACATGTGAGCTTCTCTCAAGTGAGTAGCGATCTCCCACTCGAGTAAACATTTGTAATGTGAATTGTTAACTTGTTTCATTTTTATTTTGTCATTCTTGGACTTTGATTGTCACAAAGCTTGGTCCAGGTGTTGTGCATTAATATCAAGTATGGATCATAATAGCTAATAGCACTCTCCCATTTTCAACAGATTGTAACTTATGTACTCAAATTCCGCTTATATAAGGTCCGACATTGGCGCATCTTCAGGTAATGTCTATTACCACTTTAGGTAATAGACATTTTGAAAGTTGAGATCGGCCGCGCGGAATGAAGGATTTTGTTGGATCATAACTTAATTACTGTATCTTCCGTCCACGCGGAGATGTGGATGAGATGATTCTTCAACAATACAAGGAGAAAGTGGCCACCGCGTAGGATAACAAGAAGGATGGGAAGGCCCCCATCAAGCCGTACACGGGAAAAGACATAGGGGGAAACTATAAGGATAGTTGTGCGGTTCCAAATGCATCTTATTGTTGTTGGGTTCGGTCCGAACGTCCTACTATTCATCCAGAATCTTGAAAAAATGAACGTGGGTGCCCGTGAGCTAGTACCATCCAGCCTCAGGCTACAGTTAGCAGTTGTCACCAACCAAAGCTGGCCTCTTCTGATTGATTAAGCTCCAAATCCAAATCGAACTAAGACTGCACGAACGCAAGTCCGAGAAACAGTTGTCTATGTTCTGGAGAAACTCCAAATTTAGGACCGACTCTGGAACAGTGCACGATTCTGCTGCTGCTTTGGAAGACAGCAAGTTCGGCGATGGGGAACCTGGTCACCTTCCGATCAACTTCTCCACCTCAGCAGGTTTCCTCTCTGGAGTATTGATCCAAATGTCTCCGATTCGGGACCAAGAAGCCCAAATCATCGAATTCACACATTCTCGCCCATTCCCTTGCTTTTAAACCGACTGGACGAGACTCTTGTATTTCGTTGCAAGTCACGTGCCTACTTGAGAAGTATCGTCTATTTAACTACGACCTGCTTAGCAATTTGTAAACTACACGTGTCGAATGCTTAGTTCTTCTCCTCGAGGTGGAAAGCGGGCCAGCTGGGGAAGAGCATAACCTCGTGAGTAATTTGAGATCAGATCACACATCACAAAATTGGCGATAATTTGCATCGCCGAGGCCACGATCGTAAGCAATGTAAAGGTTGATATTGTTCTTGTAAGATGGAATGCTACAGTTCAGCTACCATAATGACGATGCCTAAAATGGGGGAGCTTGCAAACTAACCATGTTTTAAGGTTCAAAGACATTCAATCTTTCGTTCAAACTGAAGCAAAGAAAACTTTTCTAGACCCTGACTTGCACGACATCCTGCTATATTTTGAGCACACGCTTGGTGAGTGATAGCCATCCGCAACCAAACTTGGAAGGTGAAAGCTTTTGTACAATTCTCCACAGGTAATCGGATAGGAAAAGGAGAGTCAAGATGTCGTCAAACTTCTCCTAGATGAAAGTCACGATAGAGACGAATGTCTTAAATCCGACGTGGCAATATCTATTGCAATGCTGTATCTTGGGTCATGGAGAACAACACAACGCTATATGAGGGACAAGAGACACACTCCTTCATAGATTATCTTTGCGATTGTTATTCGATTACAAATATTGATAGATCTTATTCTTCATGTCGGTACGTGCAATTTATAAGGAAGTTACCCTCGAGCAAGAGAAAAGCAAAGATCCTGTCCATAACACGTGGTTAATCGGAATAAGAAAGCATGTACCATCTGTATATTGTTGGACTCTAAGGGCAGTGCCATCAGTCTCTTTGAAGGGATGTATTTGTTCAATTTCAGCTTCAAATTATACTTCAAATCATATAATTAACGGGTAACGTCTCTGTCATGCACCTAATACACTATATCATCACCACTTTGAGGGAAAATCAGCGTGATGCGCCTTTAACTACGAGTGACTTCCACCCTTTCGTACCATATTCATAACATCGAATGATAATTATTCATGTCATGGTTTTGCTTGGAAGCATGCATGCTTGAATCACAAGGTATAGAATTAGCTCAAAATTGTGTTATGAATTACACGATAATTATTTTATTTTTGTAAAAAGATAATATTATGTAGGTGATAAATCAGATAGCAACATTCCACATTATACATGACATTATTGTTAAAGAACACAAGGACTGGACCAACACTCCAAGACTATTCATAGTGTATCATGAGAGAGAAAGAGAGTGTACAAGGAAGATAACCAAGAATGAATAGAGATGAATAGAGAGAAGGTAATCTCAAGTATATATAATATATATATGTCTCCTAACACCTAATACAACTGAATAGTGAAAACTAAGTCACTAACTAAGTCACTACAAGCTTGTGATAGTATCAACACTCCCCCTCAAACTAAACTCAATATCCTCTACACCAAGATGAACTTTGAAAGTCTCAAACTTATCTCTAGATAAAGCCTTGCTGAAAATATTAGCTATCTGCTCTCCTAAGCCACCAAACTTAAGCTCAATCTGCACTGCCGGAACCTTCTCCCTAACAAAGTGATAGTGCATCTCAATGTGCTTAGTCCTAGCATGAAAAACAAGATTGCTAGCTAACTTAATGCTACTCATATTATTTGTGTATAATACGATGGGAAATAAAAAATCCACATTAATATCAAAAAGCAAAACTCCAAAGCCAAACAGCTTCACAAGTCATATTTGGGGGACCATGATACTCTGCTTAGTGGAGGACAAGGCTACAGTTGGCTGCTTCTTAGAAGCCTAACTCACAATGGCACTCCCAAGTCCAATTGTGTACCTTGATGTAGATCTCTTGTCAAGGACACTCCCTACAAAATCTGCATCAATGTAACCATGTAGCACCAATGATCCACCAACTTTGTAGTGAAAGCCAAACTGCAAAGTGAACTTCACATATCGAGAAATGCACTTAATAGCCTTAAAGTGACATTTACACAATGATTATAAGAATTGACAATTCCAACCACATGACTCAGGTCAGATCTAATGATAGTTGAATAGATGAGACCACCAACCATCTGCTTATCTCCATAGGATCAACAAGCAGCTCACTATCATGAATTCCCAAGTGCTGGTTCTGCTCCAAAGGTGTAGCCATAGGAGGCTTACACTTCAGTTGGCAATGGCATATCAATGGTATATTGAAATTGCACATGCCACATATCCTGTCCTTCCCTAATAAACTCCAAACCTAAGAAATATCTAAGGCCTCCAAGATCTTGCATCTCAAACTGGGTCTTTAAGCACTCCTTAAGATGAGACACTAGCTTCTCACAACTACCAATGATAATGACATTATCTACATAGATGATGACTATCAAATCCTGATCCACTCCACTTAAAACATACAAGGTAGGATTAGATAGACAAATAGCAAACCCACAAGTTACCAAGAAAGAAGTAATTTTTGCATACCAAGCCTTGGGTGCTTGTTTCAGGACATAGAGCACTTTTCTACACCTTGCAGACTCAAGATGGAAATTTTGGATCCTCAAAACTAGGTGGCTGCACCATGTAGAACTCCTCCTCAAGATCATCATTAAGGAATACATAACTACCATCCTTGCTGAACTACAACTGCAACCATTGTACGAATGCTTTCCATCTTGGCAACATGACTAAATTTCTTGTCATAGTCCATCCAAAACTGCTGAGCATAACCCTTTGGCACCAAGCATGCTTTGTACTTGCTCACATATCCAACAGAATTACACTTGATATTGAACACCCATCTACAACCAATAGCCTTATGATCAAAAGGAAGATCCCCTTGCTCCCATGTGTGTTGGTGGTAAAGGGTAGCAAGTTCTGCCTACATGGCAACAACCCATCATTCCTATATCACAGAGCCTCTCTCAAGGTGGCTATTTTGCTTTCTTGCAAAATAGTAGTCGTATATGCATGATGTGTAACAAGAAAACCTTCATGCAAAAATTGCCTAATAGGGTGTTTCACTTGTTCAGACTATCTTGGACCAAGTACTTGTAGTCACTTCCCCTTGCATTGCTTTTGATGTAGTAGGCAGATTCACTAAGATGACATCTTGCATACAAGTTTTATGTGTAGGGGCAAGCATGTGTTGGAGGATGAGTCTATCATCCTCATTGGTAAGAACTCCATTGGAAGGGGAAATAATAGTAGAGGCAAAACATCCTAAAATCTTTGATTGGGATGTACATTGAACAGCCTCTGCAAGTGCACAAATAGATACAAAGGAAATAATAGTGGAACTAGTACTCCTAGGGCTCTCAGTAGGTGGTATAGAAAATTGAGCAATGGGAGCTAAAACAAACCAAGAGGCTAGCTCATCAAAGATAACATCCATGCTAATATAGACCTTTTATGTTGTGAGGCTCTAACATCTATACCCTTTGGAACCTAGAGCATATCAAAGGGAACTCCATTTCTCAACCTTTGGATCTAACTTCTTATGCTTCTATTAGGAATGTGTACATAAAAAATACAACCAAAGACCTTGAGCAAGGAATAGTCAAGCTTAGTAATTATAAATGCTTCCAAAGGTGTGCATGATTAAATTGTAGCTATTGGTGTGCGATTCATCAAATACACTGCACATGAAACAACTTTAGCCCAATAAACCTTGGCCACACTTCTTGTTAAGCATGGCATGCATTCCCTCAACTATGTCATGATTCTTTTGCTTTGCAAATCCATTTTGTTGTGGACTATATGTGCATGTCGTTTATCTCAAGATACCTTGATCTCTCAAGTATTGGTCAAATTAGAGAAAGGAACTCTCCTCCTCCATTAGATCTCAATTGAAGGACATTGAAACTAGACTCCTTCCCTAGTATTCTTTGGAAAGTCTGAGATGTTGAAAGGACTTCTATAGAATCTTGTTTTTCAGAAAGTAGACCCAAATGTAGCAAGCAATCATCAATAAAGGACATGAACTAATGATAGCCACTTAAGCTTGGTTCAGAATCTGTCCATACATTAATATGAACCAATTCAAGGATTTTGCTAGCACATCTACTTTGGCTCTTAAAGGGTTGTCTAGCCTCTTTGCCAAACTATCATGCTTTACATACAATAGCAATATCAACCAAAAAAAGTTTGGGCAACCAAATAAACAAGCCAAAGGAAGGAAGACTCTTCAACCTCTAGAGGTTCATATGCACAACTTGCTTAAGCAAGATAGCAATGTCAAGCACAACTAGACCACTCTCTATACATAATACTTAAACTATCTATCATTCCTAATACTTTGTGCTATGACGTTACCATCAACATCTTCAATAAAGTATCCATCTTTTTTGAAGTGCACTTGCAGACCTTGCTCTACCAAATTTCCTATAGATAGCAAGTTTCTAAATATGATATGCACATGGAGAACATTTTGCAATCCATGGAATGAAGAATGTGTAATAGAGAGTGAATGTGACCTCTATGTTGAATTTGGTGTTTGGTGTCATCTCTTATCACCATATATTATGGCATCTCCACAAGCTAAAAGGTAGTGAACTACTCTTGATGTGGTGTCATGTGAGTAGTGGCACCCTAATCAATCGTCCAATCAACTTCAGATTGGAACATTGTGAAGCTTTGATGAGTGACTCTAACAATTGCTCTTGGTCATATGTGCAAGCATAATCTTGTTGCTTGTATTGGTCATTTTGCTTCTTGAAGCAAAATTTGGCAATGTGTCCTTGTTGGTGATAGTAGTTGCAGGGACCATAAGCACATCTTTTGTTTTGTCCTCCAATATTTTGCACCTATTGTTACAGTGCTTTGCATCCACCTCTAACTCAATTGTCAACATTGTGAACACCACTTCTTGCATCATTCTTGCCTTGAACCCTACCTCAAAATCCTCCAATGTCTACAAAATACAAGCTTTAAAGAGCTAGCACTTTACAACAATCACACCTCCTCACCAAGTAGTCTCGCAACCAACTCATCCCACTTTAGAAGCAGATCTCAAGTAGAAAGCAATGTGACAAACTGCATATAGTCTAGTGTGCTACATCATACTTCAGATTAGCACGGTTGGATCAATTACCACCTTCACAAAGGAAAATTGCTCCACCTAGCTCTTCATGTGGTTAACATAATCATTAATACACATTGAGCTTTTTTTTAGCCTTATTGAACTATTATAGCAATTGTAATTTCATAGCCTTTGTTCCAGATTGAAACAATTTGGCCAGCGCATCCCAAGCCATCTTTGGTAAAATGAGGTCCTAAATGTGACCTATCATTGATGATGAAACACACAACACAATGTGATGGATTGTTTGATCTACATGTCCATGTTGCATGCGTTGCTTCTAATGTTACATCACCGACAATAACAATTGATTTTATCTCCTCCTTTATCACGAGATCTCATAACCCTTGACCCCAAAGGAACATTTGCATGCAAAATTTTCAAACGGTCCAATTGAGCTTGTCTAGGTTCTCTCTCTAGCCATTGTTGCAATTCCAGAATTATAGCACCAATACTCACGGGAACATTTCTTGCTTGTTCTGTGTGTACAAAATGCTTTGTAAATCAAGTTGCTAGGCAATACAAACCAAACATGTAATTCCTATATTGATGATAAACACATAGTTCTATCCACTGAATCCAAACAACATTGTTTCTCAAAAGTGACCTTGGCTAGTATTGTAGCGTAAATATGCATGATAGCTCTGATTGAGCTGAAAATTTCCACAATGATAGAATGGCAGATTGTGAAAAGGATTGATTTAGGTTTCACCAAAGATGCCCTACAGCCCCATAAAATGTCATTTTGGCCTTCAAAATCAACCATAGAAGTTCCTAGAAGGCATTATCAATGGAAGAACAACCTCCAAATGTCACAAAATTGCCTGTCTACCAAATTTGATGCTTTTGAACAAGACAAGTCTATGATCATGGCGGCGCATCAAATTCAGACAAAAACTATGACTTGACTTCTAAAATTGGAATTTTAGGTCAAAAATAGTGTAATCTGCAAGTCAAACTGCATCAATGGAATCCCTAAACTCTCCAGCTGCTCTCACCTATCTTTCTCCATGTGCGCACACCTCAACCTCTCACCTACTCTAATACCATGTTAAAGAACACAAAAATTGGACCAAAATTCCAAGCCCATTCATAGCGGATTATGAGAGTGTATGTACAAGGTAGGTGACTTTCTACAAGGAAGGCAAACAAGAATGAATAACGATGTGATATTACTCTCAAGTATATATATGTGTATCCTAGACACAAATATAACTTTACAACGAGAATTAAGTCACTAACTTAAACAAGGCGAGACTTGGAATAGTACCAATTTTTATAATACGAATCCAAGTTGGAGGCGCATGGCACCGATATTAACTAAGTATCATTTAAACATGGGACCCACATGTCCCCTTCACATGTAACCAACGTGGATGTCTAAGGTATTGATACACAAGTTCTTTTCATAACTGAGCTAAAGGTGACTTTCGCTTTGTCTACAATGTTCATCTTTTGATTTAAATTCTTTCAAAGTGAATGAAAAACCCAAGTCCTACGAATAAGGTTTCGGCATAAATTCTTTTCATAACTATATCCTGCCATATCATTGAAAGAGAACAACGTGACGTGCGGTGAGAAGTCAATGACGGTGGCAAATGGATAATGACAACTCTTTATTCAAGGCGGTTACATTTATTCTTTTCATTGGAATGAAATGTCGGAAAACTTCCGTTCAGCTGGAGATGGATATTGGCGTCAGATGAACATCTTCATAATCCAACGATTTCTGATCACCAGTGCAATTTTACATGATAAATTATAGTTTTCAGTCTGCATGGATCCCCTGTTTCTTTGAATGGCTTCCGCTATTATATTTTCAATCTGCATGATCCCAATACCGAAATAACTTACTTGAAGTAATAAAGGTCGCTTTTCTAAGCAATGTCATAAGAAGACAAGAATTTACAAACCACCAAATGGTGACAACATAAGTGCACATTTTGGATATAATATTTTGTCTTATTAGATCTAATATATATTTCTTTGAAATTACGTTTACTTTATGAAGATCTATTATGCATGGTCCTCTCAAACTGATGATATTTGACCGAATATAATCAATTTCTTTATGACGTTGTACAGTAAATCCTTGATAATATCGGGTGAAGAATACATTCAAAATTTAAAACTATTTTAAGTAGCTGAGCTGAAATATCCCTTGAGAGTACGAGGTGGATGGTAGCGATCTTAGTTCGTCGGTAAACGGCGGTGCAAATAAAGCTATAGCGGGCATGATCTCGGGCTCTAACGGTGATGCTTGTAGTTATAGCCGATCCTGTGTTAGCCGCATAGTTCAAATCCTTCGGGCTCGCTGTCGATCCCAACGCGCTTACCACAGTTATTAGACGCTGAACCATGGTTAGTAGGTACAGTATAGAAGGCAATAACGACGCACATAGGATAACAAGAAGGACATAGAAGGTAGACGGGGTTTGAGCCCCAAGTCGGGTCGATTTCTTCTGGAACTAAATGGAGAGGAAACTTTCTCTAAAGTGAAAGTAGGACGAACTTTCTCTAAACTCCCTCTAAACTTTCTCTAAAGTAGAACTGCTTTCATCATCCGTCGTGTGTTCTACGCGATCGCCCGTTCTGTTTCACCACAAACAATTACAGCAGTGATATTGCTGGAAACAACCGACGATCTCCGGTGAGACTTGCCATTTAGCAATGCCGCGTATTGAGATTGTGAAGGTGGACGGCCCCATCCAGTCCTTCTGCGTCTTATTTATGGACTCAGAGATAGTTCAAATTCATTGGCTCTACTTTGTCGGTAATACCTTCTCATGAGTCAACCCTGAGATTCTGTATTGTTCATTAGGTGATCGAACTTGATTTCAACCTATTTTGAGAAAATTGGTCAGGACGAAGTTCGAGGAACGCAGCTCGTCCAGGACTCGTATGAGCTCAGTGCATTCAATGTTGCAGTAATGGTACTACGACGAGTAATCGAGTAATTAGCCTATGTAGCTGCACTGGTGAAGGTGTGATTCTGTGTGTAAAAACATTGCGAAACGTCGATGATTGCTGCTCTCCAAGGCCGCACGGCACCACACAAAGTTTGAGGGCTGCAGTAGAATGCTTGTGAACTATTGCACCACAAAATCTTCGGACTATCTTCGTGTCGATTGGATCGCGAAAGGCACAGCTTGTTATCACCGCATCCAATTCCCAGACGTTGATATGGTGTTTAGATCTGGTGGACATTCTGGGAGAAGGCCCCCTTGCCGTAGATGGGTTCCAGAACGCTTGGAACTTTCGAGAGAGGAACGCGTATGGACTTGCTTTTAGGTCATGACCTAGGAGTTCTGATATCTTGCTTAACATGGTTGAAATGGCGATATTGAAAGGGTTAGATTTTGAAAGGTTAAAATCCTGCGGAAATTTCCTGACTAAATTTTAAATTACAGTGATGTCAAGCTTATTATTGTGAAGTGGGCCTAGCCCCATTTTACCTTCTTGGCTCTCCCTTGTACGGCTCGATGGGGTTTTCCCATCCTTCATGTGTTCTACGCGGTCGCGCTGTTCTCTTCACTCTAATATCAAGCTTATACCCAGTAGAGTTTTCACGCGGCCATGAAAGTGAATTGGGACAGACAGTGAAAGAGGAAGAGATGACAAGACGCCGTTATCTCTCACGTGAAGACATGCTTGGCCAGAGAATCTCCAGGTCCGCTTCACTGGTTGGCGACATTCCAAGCTGTAACATAATCACTCTACACAGTAGACTTTTTGCAAACAGGTCCATGCTTGGAAGACTGCTTTGGAAGGCGAAACCTCATCTGATTGGCATAGATGAGATCGAAAGGAGATAGAAGTGAGGCCTTGTTGATGCAGTTGGCCCACTGGATCTTGTCGTACACAACTTGTCCTTCTCGAGACCTCGTAACCCGATGCGCTGTGTTTATCCTCTAGGTACATTGTAGACGTTTCCTTTGTTTGTCAAGCAGTCTGAACTAACCTTCCAGTCGGATGCAGACTCTTCTGTACTTTAGGAGAATGCTTTAAAGAGAGAAAGAGAGACAAGTCACAAGATTCCTCTGCAAAATATCCTGTAAATTATGAAACAGAAAGCCAGGCCAAGTTTATGGAGGAAGTCCCGTAAGTCCCGTTAAACCTTGTGCAGAGGCGAGAGCTACTTGGTGATAAGGCCAATTGATGGTCCTGGTAAAGACAAATGAGAGTCTCGAAGTGACTCTTTACGTCCTTGCCTTTAGCTACCAACGCGTTCCTAGAATTGAAACATTAAAGTGATTCTTGCAGGTCGAGACTTGGTTGAAGCATGTTCTATCACTTCCATGAAGCAAAGGGGCTTCTTTTGTGGTCTCTCGTATTGCGTTTGCTTGTGGCAGTTTCAATTTTATGATTTATGATTCAATTTTACAATCGCATTGACTTTCATGCAGAATGATTATGTCCGACGCAGATGCAGAAGTATACATAATTATGACATTCGCTATGTAAAACTCCTAGAGCCTAGCGGCTTCTCTTTTGCGTCACCTCAGAATCCTTGTAAAAGAAAGAGAAGAGAAAGATTCGTCAATGATGTCCGAGTCTTCTATGACAACGAACCTTTTCTTTCGAAGAACAATAATGTTTCCCAACCTCTTCAACAAAAACACAACACTTTGCAAAAGGATCCCGTGAGCTAGGTTGAGCTTTTTTATCCTTAAAATTACAGGGATGAAATGTGCATAATCATAATGAAGAGAAGTTGATGAAAAGGTACCACTTAAATCATTTTTCAAGATCACAAGAGTGATAGAAAAGTCTTTACAAGGATCTATTTCGACCTACCGCACATGCAGAGAATAAATGCTTGATTTTTTTTATCTAGTTATAAGCAGTCCAAACATTTTGCAAATGCCTGAAAACACTTTGTACCACAAGTAAAACGATTATACATGACCAGCAGGGAATTTCAGTGTCAGGTATCTATCAAACAAAAGAGAAAGAGCGCAACTCATCATACAACTTCCTTATCCAGCAACCCAAAGCCCAAACGTGCGTGGAAAAAAGTGAAGAAACTGTGCTACCTACAGATGGCATGACCAAACAATCTCAAAGCCAAAAGACTGCTTGAAGGTGAACCAAAAGTATATATATATAACATCTCTCTTTACAATGACTGGGGCTCATTGCGGTGGAAGTGCTAAAGTAGAGCGTCATATCCAGCAACACATGGGAATTGATGCAAACTGGATATATAAAAATCATTCAAGAACTTCAAGGTAGGTCTCATATCCATCTCATCATATACAAGAAACTCTTGCTATAAAAACCTCTGTCCAAAGCAAACATGAAAAGTTCATGCTATCTCGAGAAAAGCAAAACCGCAAGTATCACGACAGCATGGAGTTCGTGTAAAGTACGAAGATATGAAGATAAGAGGACGAAAGCACTGCGGTCAGTATTACGACAGTGTGAAGTTAGATTAGCCTACAGTTCGATTAAAGAACAAAGACACGAAGATAAGAGTACGAAACAATCTACAAATTGCTGTTGTCTTAAGGTCATGAAAACTTCAAATAGCCAATTCATTCCTAATCCGAGAAGAAGAAAGTAGGAAGGAAAAGCCGATGGAAGAATAGGATAGGAAGACCTCGTCAAGACGGACAAAGAAGGCAATTCACTTAATGTCCTAAGTTGTTTTAGTCTACAAGGTAACTACTTAATCCCAACATTGTGATTGATTAGAGTTAAGCTTAATCAGAAGCTTGTTTTATATAACATGTGAATTCCGATCATTCAACCTTAACCTTGCTTAGTGGATTACATAAGTGTGGCATAAGACAATAATGTTCTTGGCACAATAAATTTGTAGGTGAAGGATGTAGTGATTAAATAAATGTGTAAAATGTCTTGATGTGTCATCGTAATTTTGCTTGCTTACCATCTTTCTGGAAATACTCACCTACTTCTTCTATTTTGGTCTTTCATAGTTTGTAATTTTTCTTTTTTAAGAAACTCAAAGGACGACTGACAACATAAAAGATCCGGTTATTATTTTAGTAATAATAAAATTAGATTGATCAAAAAGGTAAATAACCACACTTTGAGATAGAATACAAACTTCATGTATTTATTATCATATGTTACTCATTGATATGATTTTTAAGGTTTATAAAATTCCATGATGTTTTTTTCAATCTTATCTTTAATTTGAGATGAAGGAATATGGGATTACAAGATGCATATTTCTGACAAGTTAAATAAGTTCATCTCCTTGTTGTATATTCATTCCCGTATACACCTTGCAATGAACAAAAATTTAGATACTAATTCTTAGGTCCAACATTCCAGTATACACCTTGCCATCAATAAAAATTTAGATACTAATTCTTACGTCCAATATTCCAGTAAGTATGTTTCATACAGACATTATTCTTAAAAACGTAGTCGTTCAAATTTCTTAAAGCTCCATTATAATTTCCCATAAATTTTATGACCTTCAGAATGGCTAATCTCTACCTCTTTGTGAAGCATCCCCTTGAGAGCCCATAAGAACATCCGTCAAAAGCCCAAGATAAAATTTCCTTTACGATTTTTTTAATGTTATATCAAAATACATTCACATCCAGAACTAAGATATTATATATCAATTGGGCTACATGATGGTGGAGACTTTGGAAAAGAGAATGTGAAAACGCTGCAAATTCTCAACACATGATCTAATCTTTAAGCCCACTAATCTTTAAGTCCACATTGGTAAATGACCACTATGACCGGGCAACAAAAGTGCATAGTTCACTATGTCTTTTCAAGAAAATTTTCTAAAATATTCTTTAAGTTCCTAGGGCACCATTCATAACGCCTTTTCATATTATTAGGGAGTTAATAAAAGTATTTAAAAATGAACTTATGATGAATAGAGGTCATTATCACATAAGAATATGATGATACAAAATAAAGATTGGAAAGATTAAGGAATCGACACTAATCGTCAAATTAGATCGGAGAAACTGTTGAACGCAAATTATATATACCAATCTTCTCGGGCACGCACTCTAAGACTTATTTCAATTTTTAACTCACATGTTCCTCATTTCTCTCTTATGATATTTGCAGTAAGATGAGCACTGCGCAAATAATCAAAACATGTATAAAATCGCAAAGATTATTCTGTTCACTTATCTCTTGCATCCAAATTTCTGCTTGATATCCGGGGTACAAAATACCAACGTCAATCGACTCCAAATGAAGAACATGAGGTGCTTTAACACTCTTTTCCGGTAACAAACACTTTCCAAATTATAGGGGCTTTATGAGCATCAGTAGCAAACAGGATCCAACTCTGGATGTGACTTTCTATTCTCAAATTTCTTTCTGTACACCATTGGGACTATCAAGGACGGTTAACTTCAATTCATAGCGCCAGCCTACTGTAGAAACTGGAAAAATCATAACCTCTATGAAACGTCTAGAGAGGTTAATCCTTAACGCTCTGGCCCCAAGAGGCATAAGATGCCGCATAAGGCATCTAGGGTCTGTATTGCGGGACAACACTTTGGCAGGGAAAGACCCATAGCATGCTGCCTTGTGGGCACGGGTGATGGCGCAATGGGTGTTTCTGCACCGTACAGCAACATCGGCCTTACTTGCCCCCTGTCTGTCCCGACATTGGCAAATGCCGACGATTCTAAAGGATTGATGGAGTGTTGATTCTCCTCCAAAAACTGTACGTTGAAACAATATAGTTGACGAAACAATTTTGTTCATATCGACCCTCTCCAAATATGCTTGTAATTACATATACAATTGTATATTTTAGATGGGGAGTGTTCATTGTTTTACATAGTGCAATGACTTGTACAATTCACAGGAGAACCATTACATTAGGTGATGTTTCCTTGGATTTTCCAATTATATATAGACGATACGATTTGCATAGCTCTGAAATTTTGAATACGATGGAGCAAACTTTTTATATAGACTCTATTGGACCTTAGGCCCATGTTACTTTTTTGTCTCTCCTTTGTACGGCTTGATGGGATCTTCCCGTGTTTCATTTTTCCTACGCGGTTCGCCTTCTTTTTTTCTTGTAATCACATCGTCACTTACTGGTATGTGACGTTTTAAAGTCGCGCTTGACGGTGGAGAAAGGTGAGTTCATAGTCCCAGGGGCTGACCAGTAAGTTAAGGGACCATCTCCGCTGGATGAGACACTGAAAGCAGATTGAGCGGATCGGCTGCATGGGGGAGGTCGTCGTGTATTCCAATTCCCTAGTACTACTGTATTACCGACAGCAGTCTGGAAGGTGGAACCGCGTAGCTGTTCACTGGAAGTAATTAGTCTTGTCAACAGCGTCGATGTAGTTGAAATTCTCAAATTGGCAGGACTTGTTGTTATGAGCTTTAGTACTATAAGTACTGTAGCAGCGTTGTGTTTGACTTCGGTCCAATAAGGACGACCATGTGGTCAATTCTCTACAAAGATCGGAGCAACTTAGTGCGCCTCAATTTAATCATCGATGGCTTATCACATTCCCAGGCATTCAGCTGCGGGCAAAGTTTTACTGTTTTCTGTCCATTGTGCTTTATGCCTGGGCTTGACAGGAAGCACTTTGTTTGACTTGGATCTCCATCTCATACCCGTGCAAACGGTGCAGCGTAGGGATCAGATCAGCGTGAGTGCGCCACAACTTTACTTTCAGTATACTTTCACTTTCAGTACACTTACTTTCACTTTCAGTATCCATGCAGAGTCTGCACCGTCATAACTTAAAGACGAAGATTAATTAACATTCTTCGCGATCCATGTATGACAGCCTTGCAGGCTCCGGTACTAGTGTCGACAGTTCTTTTTTCCAGGTAATGTCTTAAAAACGTACCGAAATATAAGTGAATGATGCGTCACATGCTGCTGAATTTGCCCTTTTCAGATGTTTGAGGATGTCAATTGAAAGCTACAAAAAATTGCTACAAAAGTGATTTCTATAGAAGGATCTAACTCTAATGCTCTCTCTAGTTGTCTTAAAATTTGAATTAGAGATGGACCTGTAAAGGGAGGGGTTTTTCATCCCCTACAGACCAGGTCGTGCGATGTAAACTGAATATCAATGTCTCCACCATCCTATACCACCGTACGCCATCTGTTCAGTAGCGATACGAAAGGAGTCTTAGGACTTAAACTGCTCTACATAAATGTTTATAAAGTGTGAATATCAGATCATGTCTTTTAGTATTATCGGCAAATAGCCATAACCTTTTGAAGTTTTTTCAGCATGCGTATTTCAGCATTTTTTATTTTTATTCTCTTTGTATGTCAATGCATGGTTTACTTCAAGATTCGAATCGATGGTGATGCAAAGATGCGCATTGCAGATTTATTTTCCGATTCCCAGAAGTTTCTGTCTAGAACTCTGTGAGCTTTTGCTTCCAAATTTCAAACGGATATCTAGGAAGACCTTGTAAAATGTTTTTCAAAAATACCAGTTTCGAGTTGGACGTATGCTACTGCAAAACAACCCTTATAGACTTTTGATCTTGATGATCCCATGAAAGAAATTACTGAGCGTTGTTCGTAGTTTGATGTAAACTTGTGAAACTTTATTACTAGTATGAGATGTCTAAATTTGATCTTCCTCAATTGGCTTGCTTGTTGGCTCAAAGGCATTAGTGTTGGGTTCGTGGAGTGTAGAGGTCACTAAAATCGAGGCTCTAAGCTCATTATCTCGGCTTAGAGATGAGATAATGAGCTTAGAAAATTTATATTAATGACTTTCAAATATATCTCAGATGTATAAGAACTTAGATTAAATTAAATTCCAAGAAACATGTGCATTGTAGGTGTGTTATATATCTAGGGACCACTTTTCTCCGTAAATTTTTTTCTGAAACTAAAATAATAATAATTTTTAAATTTTTTTATTTATAGTTTAAACATATTTTATATTCTTCCAAATTAAGAAATCTAAAGACCAATAACCACTCTTCTACTCTTATTCATTTCTAAGATGAGGTTTGCTTTAATTTGGCTCGTCTTAATTGCCTAAAAAGCATAAAGTAAAATGTTCTCATGCTATATATATAAAACTATATAGTTATAGCTATTGGCATAAATTTTTTAGAGGAAAAACTCTACTCTAAACCCTAAACCCTAAACAAATTGGAACAAGTGTACACTAGGTCTAATCATGGTATTTTGAAAAGCTCTTATCATCAAGACACTTTCATTCAAAACCAATGTTATTAAAAAACACAAGTATTATGAGAGTTATGGGTACTTGCACACTATTTTGAGGATTATTCGAAGAGCACCTAATGCCCAAACTAAACATACTTGGTACTATTAGAAAACCCTTGACAAGAGCTTCCTACTAAACAAAGTTTGACCTCAACCTATGATTGGAAATACTAAAACTTGGGTTTTAGTGCTATGGTTGGATTATAACACAGAAGAATAATAAAAGGAGAAGTTCTAAGTAGTTCATAGCTATATATCTATAGGGTCTTTTAGAACTTGACTAAGAACTTAAAAATGACCCCGGGAGCTTTTGGATTTTATTTAAGAACATAAAGAGGATGTTGGAGTTAGTTTTAGTAATTATGCATCACCAAGAGGTATAATGGGTGATTAAGAGGTGATTCTTAGATCTTGATTTTCTCTCTAGACTTATTGCATAGCTAGGGTTTCATTTGACCAACCTGTGATCCATAGGCTAAGAACCTTGAGGTATAGCAAACACAAACCCATTGGATTCCACTCACAGTTGAGCAACAAGATGATGAACTATTGTTCAAGGAATCTAAACCATGAAGAAAGTATGTTTCAAGTCTTGGTCAACTTTTTCATGTTAGGTGCACCTATTTTGGCCCAATTTAATGGGAAATGCAATATCCATTGAGCTTTAAAGATGACCTAAGCCTAACAAAATAGAGTTACTAATTTTTGGTCCTATACTTATTTAAAATTGTTGAGCTTGAACTATAATCTAGGCCAATTTGGTTGAGTTAAAAATATTTGGTTCTAGAGTTACTAGTGTTCCGTTGGTTTAGTACAATTGGTTTAGTACAATCCAATGTTGAGATAATAAACCACTAAACTCAACCTTTGCTACAACCATAATAAGACCATTCTTTTATGAAATATGAGCACAAACTCATCTTCTTCAACATGGGTGGTGGTCAATGATGGTGCAATATTTTTTTTTCATGTTTTGGTTCTTGCAAAAGCTAAGGAAGGAAGGCTTCAAATTGAAAACCAATGTATCTTTTCCACTCATTTTGACCACAATCACAAATTCTTTTGGAATAGAAGCTTGGATATGTTTCATATCTCTCCATATCTTTGCTCAAGGCTTTATGGTAAATATTGTATTTGTGACTCGTTTAAGTAAGAAATTTGACTAGTTCTTACAAATTATGTAATGTATTCATCTCAATTGGCCAAGGTCTACTTTGATATTGCATTTTCATCATCATATTCTCTTAAAGATTCTCATATTTGGTTGCAACTTTCACTTCAATACTAAGTTTTCATAAAAACTTTTGGTCCAATAATGGCCATATCTACTATTCACCACTCCTAAGATAGATTGAGATACTTTATTTGCCATCCCAAATAGATAGTTTGATAAACATACCAACCATATTAGATTCTTAGAAGATATCATTTATGCATTTGTGAATATACAACATGACTATGTCACGCCATTTGTAGCATCTCACCTAGATTGCCCAAACTATGGAGTAGTAGTGTTGGTAGTCATGAGTATTTTGGTAGTTACTCATAGACTACTTGTTGACGGTCAGATTTTGTGTTTGGGGTACTAACTACATGGTGAGGCCCACCGTCACTTAGCACCATTTGCAACGTCAATGGGACCATTAGGGTTGGAGACCAAGGTGTATACTTTCAAAGTGCAGCTTCAGAGAGCTCACTTCTTTGATGGTGAGCATTCAAGTTCCTAGCTATGGTGGACAAAGGCCGCCAAGCGTCACTTGGATTCTCTTAGCTAGAGTGGGTGTGGCTTGACTATAATCAATGCTCACTTGTTGGCACATTATGAAGTGACATATCAAGTAATGAACTAATTGAGTTTGATTTTAGTTGTGTAAACAAACTGATTACATCACAAAAGTGAGGTCAAGAGGAAATTGGGTGTAGAGACTGAAGGTGTGGGTAGTATCTCCAAGCCTTGTTGATTTTTGGTAGCTCGATCATGGTCTAGAGTTTCCGTGAGAATGATTGTGTGCAAAAGGTCTTTGAATTGATGCAAATTTGATAGTGAGGTAGATAGTGTGCAAAAGTGTTGGCCAAATTTCAAACAAAGAGAAGCAATTTTAAATCAGTAGTAGTCATTTTGAGCTCAGGAGGTGAAAGCAGGACCTATTTGGTACAAGTTGAGCTCAAAAACTAAAATTGAAGGTGGAGTTTGAAACCCATTCTTATGAATTTGTGATTTGGAGAAACCCGTTACTTTAATTTAGCTTGAATGGAGAGTTAGTGGATGATTTGGCGGTCAACTAACTTTAGGGATTTATGTCAAATTTCATGTCAGATTTTTGCTTGATTTTATGTCAAATTTGAAGGAGTTTGCCAAATTTGGACAGGGTTCAAAGTGGTAGATTTTGGCTCAAGTTGGAGGAGCTTGGTTAGATATGGAGGAGTTTTGCCAGATTTAGAGAGGGTTCAAAGTGGTAAGAAGAAAGGCCTCATTTGGGCATTGAGAGGCTTTGAGGCATGGGGCTATGGGCTATGAGAGGCTAAAAAGGCCTAGAAGGGCCAGCAAGCTAGCCTATTGGTGTGAGTCTAGCTAGTTTAGAGTAGATTTTGGTCATTCTTTGGCAAAATCTGCACACCTTGCTAGATTGTGCGCAATAGGGTTTGACTCCTAGATCTTTGATTCTTCAACTGGTGCCCTAGCCAACTAGTCCATCCTACGTTTTGTCCTAGTGATTGTATCACTATTATCTACACACTTGTAACTTTGGCTAGGAAAAATAGTTTGATCCCATTCTTGGTGATCTTGGTAGCTTAGGAAGTAGTGAACTCTTATTATGTAAAATGCCAAATGGTGGCAGAGTCAATCTAATGTTGATTTATGAGATGGAGGGTTTTTGTTTAGATTTCTTGTGATTGGATCCCTCTATTCTATGCTTCCTGTTTGTGCACCATGTTTGTGTGAGGTGCCTTGACTTTAGCGTGTTGGTGCTCTGGTGTGCTCTTGGTAGTGAGGTTGGGGTGATGACCAATCAGTCTACCTATGTTTCTCTCTCGTGAGGTAGGAAGTGAAAATCTATAGACCATGAGAGTGCATGTTGTGATGGTAGGTTATAGGTTGCCCTTTCTCCTAGTGTAGTTGTTGTAGTTAGAGTTACATTAGTATGTGACATTCAATTGGTTGTGTTGGCACGTGGTGATGATTTTTGGTGAGGTCCTTGTGGTGGTTCTGGTTGTGGGTTACAATTCTTGGTTACTTTGTCACAAAGGGTTCTTTACGGATTTTGGAGAGATAGTACTACAATATGCAGTGGGTTTACTTAGAGTGGTGCTCAATATCAACCTGTATCTCAAGTCCCAATGAGGAAGTAGATTGATTCTAAGTTGGAGTTTGACACAAGAGCTGATTCAGTTGAGAAGCACTTGGTGTATCTACACCATTGTTATGGGACATGGATAAGATTTATGGAGCCTCCAAAGGCCCCAAGCATTACTCTGGTATAGTGGGTATCATTGAGTTGAATGACTTCATCCAAGAGTTTGATAGTTGGTGTGATTTGTAGTAGATGCAGAACCCAACTTTGTTTACACTCTTCATGGCATGGAAGGAGTTATTTAAGCACTTAGAGGGTCCACCAATGGATGACTACCATGAGTTCAAAAGAGCTCACTTTGAGGAGATTGAGCTATGGAGACAATATTGGTCTCCAAACTATATCACCAACACTTTAGGCTTGGTTTCTAGGGATAGATTGGTTGTACCCATGAGTTCTAGCTCTAGTAGCATTGGTGGATCTCTAGGAGATGGTACTACTATGAGTAGAGGTACTACTATAGGAGGTGGTGTAGTATTGAGGTTTAACCCCACGGTAGAGTTCTTCTTGTGTTTGAGGTAGAACTACCAAGGAGTGCGGACTGACAAGTTGAAGAGCTTGCTTAAGTTCTAGTGGAAGGCTGGAGAGAGCCTACGCAAGGCATACACTTGCATGAGACGGTTTATTAGTTTTACTTAGCAAGTTATTGAGGCCCATGCAGTCCACTTTTGGTATGGGATACTAGACAAGGAGTTGGGATGTAGAGTTCATGATGCTATATTGTTATAGGCTCTTTTGCCTACTTTGGCAATGGTCTTTGGTTTGGTTGAGCGTATTGAGCTCAACATGGTAGAGGAGAGAGTGGTGATATTTAGATTTAGTAGGGAGACCTCATCTATAACTATTACTTCTTCTAGAGTGCGGCAAAGTGCACCATGTCATGTTGGTTTTTGAGGACAAGGTGGATAGCCCACATCCTATGAAGGGAGTGCAAGGGCAACTGTAGCTAGATCCTTACC
Organism: Lunularia cruciata; assembly: GCA_948567375.1. NCBI lineage: Eukaryota > Viridiplantae > Streptophyta > Marchantiopsida > Lunulariales > Lunulariaceae > Lunularia > Lunularia cruciata. Next base: position 1,037,653 of record OX419762.1, on the reverse strand, counting down.
TTCATTTTTGGGTCAGCAATAGCTAATGAGTGGTAGTGTGCTTATTTGGTGGTGTTGCTTGTTGGACTTGTGGTGGACCTCACCATAGGAGAGAGTGCACTTAGGGCAACAAACTTGATACCTTTGGTGCATCACAGCCAGCATAGAGACAATGTGAGCATTGCCACAAATTTGGTCACACTAGTGATCGATGCTTCGACCTACACCCGGAGTTACAGAGTGGTAGAGCTGCTATGGCTAGTGGTAGAGGAGCTCTAGGTCATGGAGGACAAGGTGGTGGTAAAGGATCCACACCTAGTAGAGGTGAAATACCTACCCTTACTTTTGATACAACCATGGCTACTTGGATTGAGCAATTGGAGCAAAGATTGGCTAGCATGGCCATAGGTAAGAGGAGATCAGATTTGGATGCTAAGGCTTCCACCTCATATGCGGGTGATAGAGATGTCTTAGACTTCATGTGCGGAGCAACACAGGTAGATGCATCTACCATAGTGATTAGGAGTGCAGTATGTGCTCCAAAGCCTAGAGGAAGATCAATGGAATCAGACCTACAAAAGAGAAGAGGCTGGTAGATAGGTCAGACTTTCCCAATCTTTTACACTCTTTGAGGCACTACATACAACATCCATGGCTCCTAGACGTCCTAGTGCAAGTATGGTAGGTGGTGTTGAGGTGCATGATAGACTACCTACTAGTCAGCCACCTACTACTACATAGATTGAGTCTAGCACAATGTTGGGGACGGCTCAGTTGATTATGCACTTTCCATTATTCTCAACTAGTGATATGTGTACATTGAGAGTTGATCCAATCCCAATTTTTTGCTTGGCTACCATGCTTTGTGACAATAGGGGTTGATATGGTTCCTACTACTAAAGCAGAGGTGGTTGATAGTGGAGCTAACTTGGTTGAGGAGCATGGGATCTGCTCAATGACCAATGGTTTATGGCAGGCAACATTGGCTAGATTGGAGGAGTTACCGGCTAGACTAGCCTTTGAGAAAGTGTGGTTTACACTTGAGGTTGTCCTATTGGATAACTAAAGGGGGATTCTTCATTTGGTGGGACTTTCAAGGAAGGCCTATACACCACAAAGGATCTTATTAGACTCCAATGTGTTACCCGTATGTTGGGGAAGGTTGCAATTGTCAGTTTGGAGTTGCGGAAGACCAATGTAGAGAGGTGTCCATTTCAGATCCAAACATCTCTAGGAGGTGATTCTACACAATACATCACATGTGGAGAGCTTGTTATTCAAATTCAACCCGATCACCCGATTGATAGCTTTTTGGTGAGAGCTCAACCTATTGCGACCGTAGTTAAGTTATATCATGTGTTAGTTGGGGAAGCAGTGTTATACTCCATGGGTTTCAATATTGACTATTGGGAAGAGATAGACTCTTACTAGACCAGGTTGGCAGTCAGATGAGGGACTAAGTATGTCATCTACTAGTATGCTTTAGTAATGGCAATCTTGGCTCACTACAATTAGGGACCATGGCAGCACTAGCTTTAGCTTTCAATGGTTTTGTTACTTGGCTTGGTGATTTATTGGAGGAGAATGCCCATGTAGAGGATACTCAAGTCCTAGAAGAGATCACTTGGATTTGGAGTAACAAGTGGGATCATTCCATTCATCTTGGATGTTCCTTTGTGGAGTTCAAAGGAAGCATTGTAGCAACATGTAGATTAGTTGTGCAATAGGCTTGGAGTAGAGCCTTTGTACCACTAGGAAACCAGTGTGAGGATGAGCCTCCAAAGTTGATTGCCTTGACACCTTTGGATACCAGACTCATTGCTTGGCAATATCCAGTAGAGAGAGTATGTCTATTGAAGTTGTTTGGTGGGATTAACATTGGACTAGTTGTGGTACTATAAGGGAGTATACAAGTACAAAGGTACTTGTATGTGGAGAGAGATGAGATAGCTAGACAAGTCTCTCTATATCATATGGTATACTTGGCCTATCGATATCTTGAGTTATTACTAATGTCAACAATCAAGGGTTACTAAAAGATCCTGCCAACAGACATTTCCTTATTGGGGATGTAAGATTTGGAGAGACATGGTCCCATTCATATGGTGATTTTTGGATGGCCATGTTAGGGACATACACGCACTGGCCAAGGTTTGGATCTTAGGATCCCCATTTTGGTGTGTTTTGGGAGATGTTATAGATATTACAACATCTCCAAGTTCATCAATCCATTTCTCTAGCTTACATTTTGGAGAATGTCCCTTTGATGGATGATTCTTACACCCGGGTGGTAGCAAGTACACATCAAGTCCATTCTTGGGTAGGACTTCTTGTGTTGCTAGATGCAGCCAGAGTGGGATCACGGGCTCATCGTCTTTGTCTTTGGTGGATGAACCTCCTACCTAGAGAGGTTCTATAGTGTACTTCTGACGGGATTCAATGATTAGACTACATCATTATTGATGACATATTGGATGTTGGGTGTCAATCTTAGATGGTGGTAGTGGCTGATAGGTCACCTATGGCAATGGTGAACCTAGTTGGACAACCTAGAGTTGCTTTTCCCACATTTAGGAGTTTCCTAAGCTTCCATGCTTTCCAAGAGGGAGTCTTGGATTGGTTTGGAACTCATAGTTACAATAGTTGGTGGAGCTTAATGCCAATGAGAGAGAGCGGGTGATGAGCTTTTGCATTGGTATTGCCACTATTCTAGTAGTGTCAGAGGCATCCAAGCATCAAGTGTTAGGTTAGGCTATGGACATGAATTGTTTGACCTAGATTGTGAGCCTTGGCTTAGTAAAGCAACTTAAGATGCACTTGATAAGCATCACTTAAGCATAACCACTTAGACACTTGTGAGCTCTGTGCCTTTCTAGACAATTCAAGCACATGTTTGGGGTGATGGACCGAGTAGATAGGGTATTCTTGGGACACAACCAGTGGCTACTAAGGAGAGTGGTTGTAACAATATGGAGTTTAGCAAGGTAGTTAGTAAGGCTAACAAAGTAGAGAATAAGCTAAATTAGCCCAAAATATTCTAGAAGTATCTAGAAAGCTTCTTGGGAAGCTTCCCAACTAGTTAACTTGCACCCCAAGTAGGTACCTTTTAGAAGGAAACATCTAGAAGCTTCCAGAAGCTTCCAGCTAGCTTAGCTTGCACGCCAAGTAAGTGGCTTGTAGAAGAAAGCTTCTTAAGAAGCTTCCTGGTTAACTTGGCTTGCACTCTAAGAAAGTAGCTCAAGTAAGCTTCTTGAGAAGCTTCTCAAGGGCCTTGTATGCTACCTATAAATTTTAAAGCCAAAGCTTATACTAGGCATTTGGATTTTTCCCAGATTCAAGTGTCCCAATATGAGTTTCCATTCTCTTATTTCTCTCCTCGGTCTCGGTCTTTTACATTGGTATCAAAGTAGGAATAGGATGGATGGAATTTATGGACCACCAAATCCACTCTCACCAAACCATTGGGATTTTTGTGTCCAAGTACTACCCAAGCATCATTTCACACAATTCATCACCTCACACTTTGGACAAGATTTTTTGCATATGATCACCATATTTGAAGAACCCTTGGTACTTTAGGTTGTATTTATGGAGAATAGTGGACGTGCTTTTTCTAGGTGTCAATAAATTAGATAGATTAGGGATGGCATGATAGAGTAGTAACCATGACATCAATGCTCAATGTTATCCTTGCTATGCAGCAACACATTGAGCACCTTACTCGATTGTTGGATGAACAAGATCTTTGATGACAAGAGCACATAGAGAGAGTACTAGTTTGAGAAGGAGAAGATCAAATCCAATTCCCTAAACCCAAGTTACTTGAAGACAAGAATCTCATGGGTGTAGTGGAGAATTTTATGTTTGACTGTGAATGTTATTTTGAAGTTACCAATCTGCAAGACAAGCAAAAATAGATTCTCTTGGCTCTTAGCCAATGGGATGGAGTAGCAAAGCTATGGTGGAGATTCCGAGTGAAGCAAGCTAAACAAAAATTCTTGCACCAATCTTGACATGGGCAGAATTCAAGAGTACAATAATTAGTCAATTCCAAGCTATAAATGCCACACAAGCTGCACGGGATAGGTTGGTAGAGTTGCAACTGATTTGCTCTATAAAAAGTTACATCATGCAATTCCAGATATATTGGAAAGTGAAGCTCTGGATCAATTTGAGAGGCGCTTGAAGTCAAGAACCAAATTAGAGGTAACCATGTGAGAGCCACAACACTTGGAGGAAGCCATGCGGTTGGCCAAACATTTTAATTCCTTGGTTGCAAGAACTTGGTCTCGACCTCAACCTCGATGGAACCTACCAATACACTACACACGAGTGGAAGAGCCGGCACCAATAGAGATTGATGCCATTCAACGGAGACCACTTGGCATTCTAGATAGAGAGAGACTGTGACACAATAGTCATTATTTTTATTGTCACTAATTGGGACATTGCATTGCTGAATGTCCACTCAAGAATAGACGACCTCAACAAGTTGCCCGGATGGAGTTTGTGGAGTAGAATGATCAGAGAAACAAGGAATCCTAATAGGAGATTTTGAGCAATTTATTGGGAGCTTGATTAGTTCCAATGGGATTGAAGGTTCAACTTATATAAGTTTGCTTCACTTGCAAGGTATGATATCTAACCAGGGTTGTAGGATTTTGGTTGATCTTGGAAGTTTAGAGAATTGTATGTCTATGCAAGTAGTAAAGGAATTGGGTATTCCTATCAAGCCAACAATTGGAAGTAGATTGATGATGGCGGATGGTACAAAAGGTTTCCGTACCTTGCATCCTATTATGTTCAAGATTGAGAAGGAGTATTTGGAGTGTATGAGGTTTGTAGTAGCACCTCTACACTGACATTCTAGGATTACCTTGGCTTGAACTTCATAAGGTTCAATTTGATCGGACCCGATGAAAAATTTGAGTACAACACCAAGGTATTGTGGGCTCAATAAGCAAACAATGAAGAATGCATATCCCTTGCCTTGGATCAATGACTTGCTTGATCAATTGAGTGGAGCACGATACTTTTCCAAGTTGAATCTTCATAGCGGCTATTTGGAAATCTCCATTGATAGGGAAGATGTGCAAAAGACTACCTTTCGTACAAGGTATGGGAATTTTGAGTGAAGAGTTCTACCTTTTGGGCTCACTTATGCTCCAAATGTCTTCATGGATCAAATCCATTGGGTGTTGGATGGACTATTGGATCGTTACATGGTGGCATTCTTGGATGATATCTTAATCTATTGCAAGACAAAGGTAGACCACATGAATCATGTGCAAGAAGTCCTAATACAACTATTTTGTGGGTATATACATCACTACACAACATACATCACCGTCAACATCATACACTATAGAAGCACATCTCACACATAGGTCATACATAGACTCTAAAGTGCCACAATAATCAAATTTTTTACAACTCTTAAATCAACTCAACTCAGATCAATACTTGATCTGTCATTCTATAAATTGTAAAAAATTGGGCACTAATTATAGTTAAGCCACATCCACTCTAGCTAAGAGAATCCAAGTGATGCTCACCAGCCTCTATCTACCATAGCTATAGCAGTATGGAGTTTAGTGACGTAGTTAGTAAGGCTAACAAAGTAGAGAATTAGCCAAATTAGCCTAGAATATTCCAAAAGCATCTAGGAAGCTTCTTGCGAAGCTTCCCAACTAGTTAACTTGCACTCAAGCAGGTAGCTTCTATGGTGCCCACATTTTTTGTTTTTCTCTATTTACTAGTGTTTAAGGAAAGAAGTAAGCACGGAAAGCCAAACTACGGAAGAAGAATGGACGGAAGTGACTTCGGAGGACATCCAAAGAAGGCGACATTGGATCCGATGATGGAGGTACTTAGAAGAAGGGTACGATGGAAAAAAGTCCGAGGAGCACCGCCTTTGGGTCAGAAGGCACAGGTGATATGAAGACCATTTAACAACCTTGGTATGTGGCAAGAAATTACACTTCAAGAAATGGCGGAGGCAGAAGAAGCATGTCTTGACAGTGACCGGACATCAACATGCAGAAGAGAGGAGGTCAAATTTGAAATCGACTGAAGAATGATTGCAATTCGGGGTAATATAAGATTGCAATTGCGCAGGGACAAGTTGGATATGCCAAGTAAATTCCCAATTCCTTTGAGCAGTTGTCCTGCAATAATGCGTGTCCGGAAGCCAGTTGAGAATGAAATTTTCCAAAATCCCAAAGGGGTTAGAGTGTCTCGTCCAAGAGAAGGCATAACCTTTCAGCATCGTAGAACGTGAGAATAGATATGGCAAAGAAGGTGGCAAATGCACTAGCGGTGCAAAGTTTTGCATTCTGTAGGTTAGATGTAGTAGCCAGAATTGAAATCTTGACTAGACTTTGTATTACCTTCTTAGCATGGAACTGGAATTTCAGTTTCTCGGGAGTGATGGCAGAAATAGCTGCCAATAATTGTGAGGAAGGTCCCGAGGTTGAAGGGAAGAGAGGAAATCCGGCTCAATGGACTAAGTCGGATTGGAGGTTAGTATTGGGGAAGGAAGCAAGAGAGCTGACGGGGATCACTTTCTATCGGAAATGTGATGCTGCAGAAGAAACGGTGGAAATTTGCAACTTTTTCTTTGCTCCGAGAACTACGAATGGCTACAAGGTGGAGTCCTATCGGGATCCGATTAGGAGAAGTATCGTGGGGGTGATGATGGCCATGTTCAAGCCAGAACAAATGATGTATGTGAACATGCAGCAAGCAGTCTTCTTCCATTAGATGTTTACAGGGATTCCGATGAATTGGGCGAAGTGTTTTCACTACCAAACAAGGCAGATGGTGATCAATTGGAGAACAAGTTCTCCGCCACATTATTTTGAACCGTTTGCAGTGCACTTCTACTTTGGGTTGAACCTATTGATAGTAGAGGAGCGGCATCGCATGGTGTCCCATTTCCATCCCAACTTAAGAGGGGAAGCAGACGAAGAAGAGCGATAGTATATGATATACCTGCGAGCCAACAATGATCATTTCTTGAAGACCGAACAATGGAAGGTCAAAGAAATCACAAGTCCAAAGACAAAGAAGCATGGTAAAGCCAAAGAAGCAAAGTCACCTCCCGCTCAAAGGAAGACTTGAAGACTGATTATGTAGAATACAAAGATGGTGAGAGAAGCATCATCAAAATCAGAGTCTTAAGAAGAAACCAAGTCGCAAGAGAAGGAATCCAAAGAAGAGGAGCTCACCTTAAAAAGTGAGGAGTCTAGAAGTGAGAGCAAGGGGGAACCTAAAGTTCAGCAATTGGTGGCGGTTAGTGAAGCTTGTAAGGCAATTGTTGACGGAGAACCTGGAACAACGAGTCATTGCATAGCTATGGTGGTGAATAAGCTGAGACCAGAGGAGAAGGAGGAGTATCCAGCCGGGCCGAGTTCAATATGTAAAGAAGAAGAAAGTGCAGATACGGTGTCTCTGAAGATACAAAGATCACAACTTCGGATGAAGGAGCCGATGAAGGAGGTGAAGAATCAAGACAAAGATGGCGACGAAGATGAAGAAAGCTTTGGTGGGATATCGTATCTGACAAAAGTGGTCACCCCGTTGCTGGAGCTACTGAAGGAGCATCGGAAAGAAATTCCCCAAGATTGTAGGAAGAGGATGAATGAGTTGTAGGTGGTGACGTATTTGTTGAGTGAAGTGAAGGGGTTGCAGGAGCAACAAGTCCGAAGAAATGAAGAAATGGAAGAACTTTGGAGGGAGGAAGTTTTTGAAGAAGAAGACTTTCAAGATGTTACAAGAGAGCTGCAAGGTTAAAGAGAAAGAACTGCAGAGGCAAGCCGGAGAATTAAAGGAATAGGCGATGTGGCTGAGCAAAATGAAGGAGGAAGTGAGTGATGTGCGCATTGAGAATGTTCATTTGACGGCGATGACAATTGTAATGGAGCAGGAGTTGGACAGTTTGAAGAAGAGTGCAATGGGGAAGGATCAAGCATGGCAGAGGGAGTTAGCAGCCAGGCAGGAAGAAGAAGAACAATTACAAGAGCTAGTCAGAAGTGCTGAGTTACAGAATATGCGGAGGAGAAGAAGATGCTGGTTGCGGAGTACAAAGACAAGCTGAAGATGTATCGTAAAGAACTGAAGGTAGAGCGCTCTCGAGGATATGCATCAGAATCAATAGGAGAAGTTGCGGGGAAGTTGAGAGCAATCTTAAGCACGGAGGCTGAAGGGAGATTAGAAGAAGCCCGACTACATGAGTTGAAGTTTCTTGTGCAGGAAACTTGGAAGAGAAAAGCCAAAGATGTGGACATGAACATGTTGCTGATTCGATTGAGGGAGCGTGTAGACCAGAAAATGTTAGAAGTAGAAGACAATGTTAGTCGTAGATTAGATTTAGTCAATTTGGAGTTAGAAAAAATTCGGAATAGTATGACAGCGGAGAGGAAACCCGATGTTGTAGAAGTAGGAGTACAAGTATCATCGGACTTATTATTTGAGACATTAGAGAAGAGTGGGTCAGGAGATAAAGAAGTAGATGGAGTAACCCTGAGCTCAATTGTAGTTCCTAGTGTAGAAGTAGTAGAATTAGTGAAGGAATTAGTAGAATTAGCTATACCTGAAGAAGGAGAAGTAGTAGGAAGATCATCTGGTTTGGAAGCCGATGATGAGGTAGACATCGGATCGGGATAAGTATCGATTTTGAGATAGGAAGAGGCAGATATAAAGAGATGGATTGTCAGTTTGGATCTGTAGGTAGGAAGAGATGTTAGGAAGCAGTGCATAGGTAGGAAGAACTGCCGTTTGCTTCAGTATTTAAGGGGAGCATTTGTAGTACTATGTTGTTCAGTATTCATATTATTGAAGATAAATAAAGCGAAGTGTTTTTTTCAGTGCTCGTTGCTTGAGCTTAATTCCGATTGTCAATTTCGTGTTTGTGGTTGTGAGTGTGTGGAGAATTCCGAAGTGCAAGTCAGAGTGCTTGTTGGATGTTGGATTCTGTAGCCTTGATCTTTACTCTGTGTGTTTGATTCTGAGTGAAGAGCAATCGGAGCAATGCCTTGACAGGTCTAAGAGGAATTGTAGTGTTGGTAGTATTCTGCATTTGTGAGTGCAACACAAAGTTGATGTGAAGCCATTTTGATCGAGGAAGTTGTGTCTTCAATGGAGGGGTGGAACACAATTCTGAGGTGAAATTGTTCTTTGTAGTGAAGTGCCATCTTCGGGAGAATCTAAATCATCACAATCAAGAGTTGTTTGGACAGAATTTGCTATGTTGTGATTATGTGTGTGTGTATTCGTGACAAGTTGTCAAGATTGTGAGCTTATTACTATCTTTTGGGTGTAGTTTCTACTTGAGAGATTAAAGAAGCAATCAAGAAGAACTACAAGTTATTGTTTGACTTTGTATTTGGACATTTTTGAATTGTATCTCTGCGGGAACAAAATTTACTTACCCAATTACTGCAAAAGTGATATTTTTTGGGTTGTTACATGATTTTTGGCGCCGCTGCCGGGGATACACAACTCGGAAGTGGAAGAATAATAAGCCAAACTTGAAATGGGTCGTCAAAGCAATATGAATGTCTGCATCAAGAGAACAACGTGAAGAAGAAGAACGTCTAAAGATCCAATCTACGTTGGCTAAAGCTGAGCAAGAAGCATTGGACGATCAACTCCTTCACAAAGTTCAAGAATCTTTATGAGAACTTGAACAAAAGAGGCGTGAAGGAGGGTGAAGGCTACTTTTCATCCTCGTCTTCCAAGAAGAAGAAAGACTCAAGCGGGCAGACATATGCATTACGACCAAGTACACCGACTTCCTTTAAAGCTGTAAAGGAAGTCAAATTCATTAAGAAGTTTGTTCTCAAAAAGACAACACAAACACTTACAGAAGAAGAGTGTCAACATCTGGTACAAACAATTCCCCGGTTATCCCAAAGAAATTTTGAAGACCAGGTTGAAGGTGTGGAACCTCTTACTTCTAATCGGGTTGAAGTCGACACAACCAGAGAAGAAGAAATTGTCAAAGAAAACCCCAATTTGAACTTGACGAATTGGAACCCTTGGGCAGACAACACGACATCCATACCAAATAGCTCTTCAGTTCCCGTAAGTTTGAGCTTACCACAGCCAAATCTGCTGCATCAAACGATGACTTTGTTACCTGTGACCCGACATGCTTATCAGAAGTATAAAGGTACGGAACAAGACAAAGACCGTGACGAATTTATCAAGGAGTTCAAAGTCATTTCCTTTGCCAACAAGGAACATGACTCTGCGGATCAACTGCAGATATTTCCAAGTCTACTCCGAAAGAAGGCTCGGAGCTGGTATACCAATGTAACGCAGAAGGGATTCACACCAACAGATTGGGCAGACTTACAAAATGGCTTCTTGGAACAATTTTGAGAAGTGGAATATGATACGAGTGTCTTCGTGGCACTTACTGATTTGGATCAAGGGAAGAAGGAAAAATTGAGAGATTACTCTGAGCGGTTTGTGGCCTTATTGAACCGAGTTCCGAAACAATCAAGTGTGGGTTTTACCCACACTTGATTAGTCCGATGCCCAAGCCATTACCTAGTTTCTTGGAGGGCTTTCACCGGAGATTTGAATCTTTTCCAAGGAGAGGAATGTAACTTTCATGGACAAAGTCCTCAAACATGTTGCCTGATATGAGGCAGCTCATTCTCACTTGTCCAGCAACCAAAGAAATTGTGAGAAGAAGGTCAAGAAGCCGAGATGAAGAGCTTCTTGCAGCACCTCCCCTTCTTTGGAGGAATCCTCCACATCTTCTAGTTCTTCTTTGGAATCTGACAAAGAACCCAAGCCACGGAGAATATGAAGATGCGGAGGAAAAAAGCCAGTAACGCCGCCAATAAAGAATGTACCTAAGGCGGATCAGAAGTTGGAAACTCTTATTAAAGAGTTCATGGATTTCAAGATCCAGATGATTGGGGCTAAGGACCAAAGAAAGCCCCCATCATTTGGTTGACCAAATGTATGGTGCACTACGTGTGGTAAATCCAGCCACGCTAATACGTAGTGTTTGACTTGTATGGCATTTCTAGTGCAACAAATCGATTGGGTTCTCAAATGGGACCAAGGTGATGAAGAAGAGTGTGTATACCAAACCCAAGAAATACAGCCTCTAGCAAACCCATCATATCAAGGTCCCAAGTATGGACCATGAGAGTACAATCCTACTGCTCCCCCACGAAGACCACCTATGGGTGGCCAAAATAGACCTCAAAATGTTGCATTGGGTGCTTGTTACAATTGTGGCTCGATGGGGCATTGGTCTCCACATTGTCCGAAGCCAAGACGGCAAATTGGGTACGTGCTCCTTTGTGGGAATTGTAAAGGATAGGGGCACACAGGAAATCAGTACCCGCAACCACACAATCCAAAGCCCCCTTATGTACCGTAATGCCCATTTGTGCATGTGTGTGGTATTGTAATATTTAGCTTGGTATTACAAGTACTTAAGAGATATTATTTATATAGAGATAAAGGATGGTTCAATATTAGTCATGGTTAGCTAAAGTTAGTCATAGCTAAGATAGAGGGGACCTTACTTTAGAGGAAGTAGAAAAGATGAGCACCACTATTTTGGATTTTAGTGTGTTGACTTGGTATTATTCCTAGGTGTTTGGCTTTGAGGAAAGAGTTGAGAACTCTTGGGCCCGCAAGCCTTTTTGTTTTGGATTCTTCTTAAGTCCAAGGATAGCCCATGTGAAGGAATCCTTGACTTAGTGGTTGGGTCAAGATAAGACCACATGCTTAGGGGAATATGCCCATGTGAATGGATATTCCTTTCTACTTTTTGACTTTACTTGACTTTTAGTCTAGTAACTTGAGTTACTACGGTAATTAGTAACTTTGGTACGTAACTATTTCACAAGTATATAAACAAGGGGTGAGGAGGTACTCAACATCCTTTTATTTGCAACTATCTCTCTCTCATTGAGTTCTCTAGTGAGCAATGTCTTGAGTCTTGGAGTGTTAGCCTTGGAGGAGTATGATGGAGTTGGGGTTCTTTGCCTTCTTAGTCCATGGTGCGCTACCATAATAGCCATCAGAGGTTCATCTTGAGTGAGAGACAGGCCGGCTCACAGTATAGACACCCGCAGAGCGTGCTGCGCTCCAGGTGAAGGGGGATACAAATGTAAATTGTATCACACTTGAGGAAGAGAGGCCTCAAGAAGGAAGTCCGCTTCAGAAGGAGAGTGGCCGGACCTTGAAATTTTGAAGGTAGAAACTCGCATGGAGAGGAAGAATCGAGCACCCAAAGAAGCGAGTATATGTCTTTGTCCTCACGAAAAATGAAGAGACTGCAACCAAAAGCTATCTTATTTGCAAAGGAGGAAAAGGTCCTAGCAAAAGCTAAAGCAAAAGCCTTGCAGAAAGAAATTAAGGAAGCAATACTACGCACGCGGGAGATGAGTTTGGAGGAAAATACAAAGACAAAACCTCCAATTTTTCCAGCGGATATCAGGTCTGAAGTAAAAGACTTGATCCAAGCCAAAGTTGGTCAACCTGATGATCATCGGGTCAAGAACCTATGCACTCTGATTACTATCCTCAAGCACCCCAAAGTTTGTTTTGAACATGCGCAAAATTTAGATCCAAAGACAAAGACAAAGCAGGTGAAATTGGGAGGAGTTCCATAGTACGATATTGTGGCAGATATGGCGTCTACAAGTGTGAATGTCACATTTAAGCAATTATGGGAGGACAACAAAGCTATATAAAAAGCAGCTAAGTTCAGCCCTCAAGAAAGTAAGGGCGATGACCAAGAAAGACTTGCCTACAATTTATTGTATTGAACAGGAAGATTTGGGATCTCCCAAGGTGGATGCGGAGATAACATGTTGTATGATCACATCCATCCCTATTGATTTGGGACCGGGTGTGAATGTCATGACAGAAGACACTACACATCAACTGTGGTACACAACATTTGAACCAACACCCCAAATTCTGAAGTTTGTGGATCAAACCTGGAGACGGCCCTTGGGCATGCTGTTGAATATCACTACAATCATAGGAGGCGTGCCCTTCAAATTGAATTACATTGTGTTACGACCAGTAACCAAAACTGGTTATCCTCTCTTGATTGGAAGACCCTGGTTGTACAGTGCTCAAGTCATGGTGGATTGGCACCAACAAAAATTAAGATTTAAAGACATTTTGTCCAAAGAGCAAAAGCTGGTGACGATGAGTTGGACGAAGGTTCCTCACCTTGGGGAAACTACTTCGTCAGAAGACGGCAATGAATCCAAAGATTCATCATCTTTGTCTTCCGAGGACTTCAAAGACAAAGTCCAAGTTAATTACCTAGAATGCTATGAGGTAGAGGTCAAAGACGAAGACCCATATGACATCGCCTCGGGTGAACAAGACTTGGAGGAAGGGGTTTTGATAGCAGTATGTCTTGGATTGAGCCGAGTAAGCCACGTGGAAGGTGTCATTAACCCCGATGACTGTCAAGATGGGGTCTTGACTGAAGAAAAGATTTTAAAGATTTCAAGACAGTCACCGCAGAGGAGTTGGCAAGATACACTGCACTGTTTATAGAGTTCTAGGATGTATTTGCTTGGTCTATTGATCAAATGCCGGGAATTCCACAAGAATTTGGAGAGCACCGGATTGATCTGGTTGAAGATGCAATTCCAGTTCGGCAAAGACAATACTGCCTGAACCCGAAGTACTCCCTCTTGGTGAAAGACAAAATTGATAAGTACTTAGGAGCCAAAATAATTTTCCCTATCCTAAGCAGTGAGTGAGTTTCCCCCATTGTCATCGTTCCAAAGAAGAAAATGGGGAAAATTTGAGTGTGCCAAGATTTTTGTAAATTAAATGCAGTCACACAAAAGGACCATCATCCTTTACCTTTTACTGATACAATTTTGGACCAAGTAGCTGGTCATCCTTGCTATAGTTTTCTCAATGGATTTTCTAGATACAATCAAATGTCCATTCAAGAAGAGGACAAGGATAAAACTACATTCACCACCAATTGGGGCACCTTTGCGTACAATCAAATGCCCTTTGGGTTCTGTAATGCTCCCGCTACTTTCCAGCGGATGATGAATTCAATCTTCAAAGATTTCCTGTGCAAATTTGTGGAAGTCTTCATTGATGATTTTTGTGTGTTTGGGCAAAGAGATGTACATTCGGATTACCTTCACCAAACTTTTGAAAGGTGTCGTTTTGCCGGCTTGTCATTACACCTAGAGAAATGATTCTTTGCAATGAAGAAGTGAATTCTTCTGGGGCATCGGGTGTCAAGCCAAGGTATTGAAGTCGACATCAAGAAGGTTAAAGTAATCATAGCTTTGGAATCCCCGAAGAACATCCGGGAGCTGAGAGCCTTCTTGGAACATGTTGGATACTACAAACGCTTCGTGTCAAATTATGCGGTGCTTGATGCACCCCTTACAAAGCATCTGAAGAAATCCAAAGACTATCTATGGGAAGCAAATCAAGAAGAAGCTTTTCAGGTGTTGAAGAAGAAACTGGTTGAAGCACCAATTATGAGGGCCCCAAATTGGGACGTCCCTTTTCATGTGTATGTGGACACTTTGTCCATGGCCATCGGTGTCATGGAGATCCTCTACCAAACTTTGGCTTGATGAGCTTACCTCAAAGCGAAGCAAACCAACGAATGAACTCAATCTTGTGCGGATGTGCCAATTGGTATCAGTTTGCCGGAAACAAACGCCGGGCCATCGCCTATTTGGCTCAAAACCATAATCTGTTAATATACGTCGTAAATCAAGATGATTAGAAAAATACACACCAAAAATATCCCAAGTTTCTCGTTCCCACCAGCTGGGGGTTTTGGTTCGTTGGCTGGTCTTTGTTTGGTTATCCAAATACTTACAGGTGTTTTCTTAGCTATGCATTATACACCTCATGTGGATCTTGTGCATAAATTGTTCACCATGGGACTTGTTGGCGGCAAGCTTGGCGGTCCAGACCCCCTTCAAGGATCAGTCCTCTCCCGTTGGTCGAGTCCCCCTTGGGCCCTCGCCCCTCTACTTTGTAATATTTACTTGCACGAATTGGACCAAGAAGTGGCCATTTCGGCGAAGAGTGTCCTTCAAACACTCGACCAAAGAGAGAGTGCATTCTAGATTCATTTGCAAATTTTGTGTCACGGGTAGAAGCTGCCTATGCATCCTTGTAAGGTCTTTCAGCCTAACGTTCATTACTTTGCTTTGGTCTTATGGATTAAGTCAGAAGGACGAGAAGAAGAAGGACTACCCGGTCTATTATGCCAGCCGACAATTATCAGTCTCAGAAAAGAACTATTCAACGACTGAACAAGAAGCACTCGGAATGGTATATGCCTGCAAGAAATTTTGCCACTACCTATTGGGATACAAGTTCATCTTCTATGTTGACCATTATGCATTACAACACTTGGTCAAGAAGGCAGATTTGTTCAGGTGAATTGCATGATGGATCTTGTTGTTACAAGAATTCACATACACTGTACAAGTAAGGAAGGGAGCTTTGCATTCAAATGTGGACTTCTTATCCAGGTTAGAAACTCAAGACCAAGATTTGGAAATTGATGATCGGTTTCTTGATGAAGAGCTATATCATTTAATGGCTATTCAAAGTACGAGGTTTGCAGCAGAATATCACTATTTGCATACGTGCCATTGTCCTGAGGGGTTGGACCCGGAACAAAGGGTAGTCTTCCTCCGGGAAATGGGACCGTACCAATTAAAACACAACATTTTGTTCAAAATGGGTGAAGATGAGGTACTTTGGAGATGTTTGGAAGCATATGAAGTCGGAAGAGTCATCGAATCCTTACACTCAGAAGCATTGGGGGACACTATGCCTTGAAAAATATGATGAAGAAAATTCTTTTGGTAGGGTATTGGTGGCCTATGATGTATAAAGATACTCATGCCCATATTCAAAGTTGTGATGCCTATCAAATAATAAAGAAACCAACGGTGACTTCCTAGTGGCCCTTGAAACCAATTTTTCCTTTGGCCCTATTTGAGAAATGGGGTATTGATTTTGTGGGTCCTATTCAACCAGTAACCCGTGTCACGAGGAAGAGGTACATCTTGGTATGTATCGATTATGCCACCAAAATGGTGGAAGCAGAGGCAACACGAAGAGATGATGCAAAGACAGTGGCAGAATTTTTCTTCCAAAATATCATCTCCTGTTATGAGTGTCCTCTGGAATTGGTCAATGATTGGGGAACTCATTTTTTGAACTCAATGGTGGAAGTGTTAACCAAGTACTTCCAAATTAAACATTGGAAGACCACGCCTTACAACCCAAAAGTGAATGGACTCACAGAGAAGGCCAATGGATTGCTGTGCAAAATTTTTGAATAAGGTGACAGTCAATTATGCCTATGACTAGGATACAAAGTTACCTACAGCATTATGGGCATATCAAACAATTGAAAAGATTACTACCAAGCAAAATCCTTACTTCCTGACATACGGATTGCATTCCATATTGCCAGTTGAATTTGAAGTACCGACATATCAAATTCTTTGTGAAGAATGCTTGTCGGAGGAAGAAAGCCAAGATCTTTGGATCCATCAATTGATGTAGTTGGAAGAGAAAAGGGGTGATGCAATGCAAACTACAAAGAAAATTCAAGAACAACGGAAGGTCACACACGATAAAAGAATTAAACTTGTGGCTGTTCAAGAGGGCAACTTGGTATTATTATATGACAATTGCCGCATATTTTTTCCAGGAAAATTACATCTGAGGTGGATGGGGCCGTATCGCGTTATGCACATATATAGTAATGGTTCTATTCAACTAGCAGATCTAGACAGCAATCCTTTTGCAACTTGCGTCAACAGTTGGAGGGTTAGAAAATACAAGACCCCAAACCAGACTTTGTATAAAAATCTGGTTGTTGGTGTTCATGGGGACGCTCACATTTGAGGGAGGGGGTATGTGGTGCACACAATTTTTTTTCTCTATTTATTAGTGTTTAAGGGAAGAAGTAAGCACAAAAAGCCAAATTGCGGAAGAAGAATGGATGGAAGTGACTTCAGAGGACATCCAAAGAAGGCGACATTGGATCCGATGATGGAGGTACTCAGAAGAAGGGTATGATGGAAAAAAGTCCAAAGAGTACCATCTTTGGGTCAGAAGGCGCAGGTGATACAAAGACCGTTTAACAACCTTGGTATGTGGCAAGAAAGTACACTTCAAGAAATGACATAGGCAGAAGAAGCATGTCTTGACAGTGACCGGACATCAACACGCAGAAGAGAGGAGGTTGAATTTGAAATCAATTGAAGAATGACTACAATTTGGGGTAATATAAGATTGCAATTGCGCAGGGACAAGTTGAATATGCCAAGTAAATTCCCAATTCCTTTGAGTAGTCGTCCTGTAGTAATGCATGTCCGAAAGCCAGTTGAGAGTGAAATTTTCCGAAATCCCAAAGGGGTTAGAGTGTCTCAACCAAGAGAGGGCATCATCTTTCAGCGTCATAGAACACGAGAACAGATTATCGCAAAGAAGGTGGCAAATGCGCTAGCGGTGCGAAGTTTTGCAATTCATAGGTTATATGTAGTAGCCAGAATTGAAGTCTTGACTAGACTTTGTATTACCTTCTTAGCATGGAATTGGAATTTCAGTTTCTTGGGAGTGATGGTAGAAATAACTGCAAGTAATTGTGAGGAAGGTCCCGAGGTTGAAGGGAAGAGAGGAAATCCGGCTCAATGGACTAAATCGGATTGGAGGTTAGTATTGGGGAAGGAATCAAGAGAGCGGATGGGGATCACCTTCTATCAGAAGGGTGATGCTATAGAAGAAACGGCGGAAATTCGCAACTCGTTCTTTGCTCCAAGAACTACAAATGGCTACAAGGTGGAGTCCTATTGGGATCTGATTAGGAGAATTATCGTGGGGGCAATGATGGCCATGCTCAAGCCAGAATGAACAACATATGTGAACATGCAGCAAGCAGTCTTCTTCCACTAGATGTTTGCAGGGATTCCGGTGAATTGGGCAAAGTGTTTTCACCACCGAACAAGGCAGATGGTGATCAATTGGCGATCAAGTTCCCCGCCGCATTATTTTGCACCGTTTGCAGCGCACTTCTACTTTGGGTTGAACCTACTGACAGTAGAGGAGCGGCATTGCATGGTGGCCCATTTCCATCCTAACTTAAGATGGGAAGCGGACGAAGAGGAGCGACAATATATGATACACCTGCGAGCCAATGATGATCATTTCTTGAAGACCGGACAATGGAAGGTCAAAGAAGTCACAAGTCCAAAGACAAAGAAGCACGGTAAACCCGAAGAAGCAAAGTCGCCTCCCGCTCAAAGGAAGACTTGAAGATTGGTTATGCAAAATATGAAGATGGTGAGAGAAGCATCATCGGAATCAGAGTCTGAAGAAGAAACCAAGTCGCAAGAGGAGGAATCCGAAGAAGAGGAGCTCACCTTTAAAAGTGAGGAGTCTGGAAGTGAGAGCAAGGGGTGAAGTTTAGTCAGTGAAGCTTGTCAAGTGAGCGGTCAGTGAAGCTTGTCAGGTGATGGTTGACAGAGAACTTGGAACAACGAGTCATTGCGTAACTATGGTGGTGAATAAGCCAAGACCAGAGGAGAAGGAGGAGTATCCAGCGGGGCCGAGTTCAATATGTAAAGAAGAAGAAAGTGCAGATACGATGTCTTTGAAGATACAAAGATCACAACTTCAGATGAAGGAGCCGATGAAGGAGGTGAAGACTCAAGACGAAGATGGCGACGACGATGAAGAAAGCTTCGGTGGGATATCGTATCTGACAAAAGTGGAGCTATTGAAGGAGCATCGGAAAGAAATTCCCCAAGATCGTAGGAAGAGGATGAATGAGTTGCAAGTGGTGACGCATTTGTTGAGTGAAATGAAGGGGTTGTAAGAGCAACAAGCCCAAAGAAATGAAGAAATAGAAGAACTTTGGAGGGAGGAAGTCTTGAAGAAGAAGACTTTCAAGATGTTACAAGAGAGCTGTGAGGTTAAAGAGAAAGAACTGTAGAGGCAAGCCGGAGAATTAGAGGAACAGGCGATGTGGCTGAGCAAAATGAAGGAGGGAGTGTGTGATGTGCACATTGTTCATTTGAAGGTGATGACAATTGTAATGGAGCAGGAGTTGGACAGTTTGAAGAAGAGTGCAACGGGGAAGGATCAAGCATGGCAGAGGAAGTTACCAGCCAGGCAGGAAGAAGAAGAAGAACAATTATGAGAGCTAGTCAAAAGTGCTGAGTTACAGAGTACACAGTATGCGGAGGAGAAGAAGATGCTAGTTGCGGAGTATGAAGACGAGCTGAAGATGTATCGTGAAGAATTGAAGGTAGAGCGCTCTCGAGGATATGCATCGGAATCAATAGGAGAAGTTGTGGGGAAGTTGAGAGAAATCTTAAGCACAAAGGCTGAAGGGAGATTGGAAGAAGCCCGCCTACATGAGTTGAAGTTTCTTGTGCAAGAAACTCGAAAGAGAAAAGCCAAAGATGTGGACATGAACATGTTGCTGGTTCAATTGAGGGAGCGTGTAGACCGGAAAATGTTAGAAGTAGAAGACACTGTTAGTCGTAGATTAGATTTAGTCAATTTGGAGTTAGGGAAAATTCAGAATAGTATGACAGCGGAGAGGAAACCCAATGTTGCAGAAGTAGGAGTACAAGTGTCATCGGACTTATTATTTGACACATTAGAGAAGAGTGGGTCAGGAGATAAAGAAGTAGATGGAGTAACCCTGAGCTCAATTGTAGTTCCTAGTGTAGAAGTAGTAGAATTAGCTATACTTGAAGAAGGAGAAGTAGTAGGAAGATCAATGAGTTTGGAAGCCGATGATGAGGTAGACATCGGATCGGGATAAGTATCAATTTTGAGATAGGAAGAGGCAGATATGAAGAGATGGATTGTCAAACTGCTGTCGCTTGAGCTTAATTCCGATTGTCAATTCCGTGTTTGTGGTTGTGAGTGTGTGGAGAATTCCAAAGTGCAAGTCAGAGTGCTTGTTGGATGTTGGATTCCGCAACCTTGATCTTTACTCGGTCTGTTTGATCTTGAGTGAATAGCAATTGGAGCAATGCCTTGACAGGTATGAGAGAAATTGTAGTGTTGGTAGTATTCTGCATTTGTGAGTGCAACACGAAGTTGATGGGAAGGAATTTTGATCGAGGAAGTTGTGCCTTCCATGGAGGGGTGGAACACAATTCTGAGGTGAAATTGTTCTTCATAGTGAAGTGCCGTCTTCGGGAGAATCTGAATCATCACAATCAAGAGTTGTTTGGACAGAATTTGCTATGTTGTGATTATGTGTGTGTGTATTCGTGACAAGTTGTCAAGATTGTGAGCTTGTTACTCTCTTTTGGGTGTAGTTTCTACCTGAGAGATTAAAGAAGCAATCAAGAAGAACTACAAGTTACTATTTGACTTTGTATTTGGACATTTCTGAATTGTATCTCTGCGGGAACAAGCTTTACTTACCCAATTACCGCAAAAGTGATATTTTCTGGGTTGTCACAACTTCTAGAAGGAAGCTTCTAGAAGCTTCTAACTAGCTTAGCTTGCACAACAAGTAGGTGGCTTCTAGAAGGAAGTTTCTTGAGTAGCTTCCTAGTTAACTTGGCTTGCACTCTAAGAAAGCAGCTCTAGGAAGCTTCTTGAGAAGCTTCTTAAGGGCCTTTTATGCTACCTTTAAATACCAAAGCCAAAGTCATGCTAGGCATTTGGATTTTTCTTTCACTCAAGTGTCCCAATGTGAGTTTCCAGTCTCCTATTTCTCTCCTCGGTCTTGGTCTTTTACAATAGCCAAGCACTTGAAGGCTCAACATCAAAAAAGTGAGCTCTCTGGAGCTGCACTTTGAAAGTATGCCCTTGGACTTGAGCTAGATCTGGAACCCTAATGGTCCCATTGACAGCACACTCGATGGTGCAAAGTGACGGTGGACCCACCATGAAGTCAGTACCCCAAACATGAATCTAACTTTTGGAAAGTAGTCTATGGGAAACTACTAAAATACCTCTAACAACTATCATTGCAACTCCAATGTCTGAGCAATCTAGTTGCAACACTACAAATTGTATGACAACTATCATGCATATATACATTGCTACACAACATATATCATGCATATATACATTGCTACACAACATATATCGCTGTCAACATCATACACTATAGAAACACAACTCATACATAAGTCATACATAGACTCTAAAGTGCCACAATTGCCCCCTAGCTAGCGGTTAGGTCCCTCTAATTCTAGATAGCCATCTATTCCAAGTATATGGTATACCTTATGATGGGCAAAGATCAAAAGGCCGGGTGCTATGGAGCCCCATCGTTAGTTTCCTAGATGCAATCTATACCATATAAGGAATGAACTAGCTATAGGTCAAGTACATCTAGGACTTAACCATTGTCCTTGAGGAACCACCATGAGAGGAGGAGTCATCTATGCCATATGCCATCCTCTTGAACATCTATCACATACTAACATAGTAGCAGCTCCACCAAAAGAGCCACATAACATACACCTCAAGCCTACATGTACAAGTGCCAAGCTTAGATCTATAGTACCATTAATGTTTGGGAGGTGGCATGGCACACAATTATGCACATGATCCTTCTAAACAACACCATCACGTCCTTCCAACACAAGGACTCCAGATGGCAAATCCTCATGCATTCTCAAGATAGTGCGGCCTATCAAAACATCAAGTGTCATTGGTGTTGTCTGCTATAGATAAACATAGTCCACTGGATGAATTTGATGGATTGAGGGTCTATAACCTCCTCCTCTTTGAATTTGAGGAGGTTATAGTGTAGTGTAAGGTATCTTTATGCTAAGCAATTGCCAAGTTCTCAAAGGCTATCAACATCACTCTTTGAAAGATCTTTGGCCATTGAGAACATGCGCTCATCCATATATCTCGATCATCCAAGTCCAAAACTACAGTAGCATATCGACAAATGGCTATAGATGAATCTTGATCTTGTCCATAGAGTAGAAAGTAAGGAGAGAAGGATGCTAAGGAGGCTTGCCAGCTGAACCAATAGCCCATGGCCAACCAAGGTAAATGGAGATCCTAATCTCCCAAGTGGCCTCTCTACAAACCATAGTTCCGCAATCCTCTCTTCACCATCTAAACCACTTTCTTTGCTAAGCCATCAAGATGTGGCACAATGATCAATCAAAGCCTTGTCACACAAGACCTAAAACTCTCCCAAGAACTTTGTACCCTCATCAATCAAAACCTCAACTGGTGTACTAAAATGACTAAGAACTCGATCTAGGAACGAGTAAGGTGTTCCTTCACTAGACTTGTCAGGAAGTGCCACCAACTCAATCCACTTGGAGAAGTGCTCCACCATCAACAAAACATACCAATAATGTCTCACAATCAACGGTAAAGGTCTAGCAAAGTCCAACTCCAATGGTAACCCAATCCCATGATAGGTAATAGGTGTATTTGTGGCATAGCAGCATGGAATGGTGCTCTAACCCGGTCACAAACCACACATCAGGCCAAAAATTTTGTACCTTGGTCTGCATACCATGCCACCAATAGTGACTTTGGAGTAAGCTATCTATATGCTTTACTCCAAAATGTCTTAGCTCCTCATGAGCATGATGGACCAACTATAGTCTCTAAGATGGAAGTGGTACTACTCTCACTCTACCATCTTTCCATACACGCAAAAGGTGTATGCCTCCAATCTGAACTGTCTGGCTTGTTGAAGAACACGGTCTTTCTCCTTGGCCCCAATTGTGCCACTCACAAAATCAGTGCAAAGATAGTCCATCACTAAGACATTATCATGAATATCTCCTTGGACTGTACCAATATCTTCACTCTTTGGATTTGTGACCTCAATAACTCCTATATGCGCTGAGAGAGATACCACCAAAGTCTCAAAAAATATACAAAGAAAGGCAATTGCATGTCAACCTAGCACCATCTCCTCATTTATCTCACCATGCCAACATGCTCTAGTCTGATCTTGCTGGTTGGGACATGAGTTTCTACTCAACCCATTTGCATCACGGTTCACCACTCCAGGTCTGTGAATAACCATGAAATTATACTCCTATAAAATTAGAGCCCATCGTGCAAGCTTCCTTGAAAGCTTGTAAGACTCCATCAACCACTTCAGCGGCTGATGATTAGTGATGAGAGTGAAGGGGTTACCAAATAGGTAAAATTGGAAATGTGCTATTGCCCAAATTGCTACCAGCATGTGCTTGAATCATCTTGGTAGGCATAGGGCTCACAAGTGTCCGAGTGGTGATGCCTATCAAGCGCATCCTATGCTACTCTGCCAAACCAAGGCTCACAATCCAGGTCAAACAATTCAGGTCCATAGCCTGACCTAACACTTGATGCTTGGATGCCTTTGATACTGTTAGAACAACCGTAATACCAGTGCAAAAACCCATAGCCCGGTCTCTCTCATTGGCATTGGGCTCCACCAACTACTGTAACTATCCCAAACAAGTCCCAAACAAGTCCAAGTCCTCCATCTTGAAAAGCTTGAGAGCTTGAGAAACTCATAAGTGTGGGAAAAGTGGCTCTAGGCTATCCAACTAGGTTCACCACTACCATAGGTGACCTATCAGCCACTACCACCATCTGAGACTAATGCCCCACATCCAAGGTGTCATCAACAAGGATGTGGTCTAGTCGCTGAATCCCATCATATGCACGCTATAAAACCTCTCTAGGTAAGAAGTTTGTCCACCAAAGACAAAGATGATGAGCCCATGATCCCACTCTGGCTGCATCCAACAATACAACAAGTCCCATTCAAGAATGAACCTGATGTGTACTCACCACCACTTTGGTGCGAGAATCACCCATCAAAGGAATGTTCTCCAAAAGGTAAGCTGTAGAAATGGATTGATGAACCTAGAGATGTTGTAGTATCTGTTACATCTCATAAAACACACCAGAACAAGGATCTTAAAGATTCAAACCTTGGCACGTGTATGTACCTAACATGGCCATCTTGAAATCACCAAATGAACAAGCTCATGTCACTCCAGATCATGCGCCTCCAATAAGGAAATGTTTGTTGGTAGGGCCTTTTGACAATCCCTGATTTGCTGACATCAATAATAATAGGCCAAGTGTCCCACATGATGTAGAGAGATTTGCCTAGTAATCTCATCTTTCTCCATATACAAGTACTTTTGTACTCATATACCCGCCTATAGGACCATAGCTAGTCTTGTGCTAATCTCATCCAACAACTCCAATAGACATACTCCCTTTATTGGATACTACCAAGCAATGAGTGTGGTACCCAAAGGTGTCATGGTAATTGATTAAAATAGGCTCATCTTCACACTCCTGGTGGTACAAAGGCTCCACTCCAAGCCTACTGCACCAACTGATCTACATGTTGTTGCAATGCCTCCTCTCAACTCCACAATGGAACATCCAAGGTGGATAGAACAATCTCACTTGTATGCCAAATCCAAGTGATCTCCTTTGGTATTGGAGTATCCTTTGCAAGGGCATTCCCCTCAAATAACTCACCAAGCAAAGTAATTGCACCATTGAAAGCTGAAACTGATGTTGCCATGGTCTTGGACTGTAATGAGCCAAGACTACCACTACTAAAGCATACTGGTAGGTGACATACTCATCCCTCACCAGATTGCCCACCTGGTCTATAAGAAGATGTCTCCTCCTAATAGTCAATATTAGGTCCCACCAACATAAAATCCCCCTTTGGTTATCCAATAGGACAACACCAGGTGTGAACCACACTCTCTCAAAGGTCGGTCTAGCTGGCAACTCCTCCAATCTAGTCGTTGTTGCTTGCCATAAACCATTGTCACTGAATAGATCATATGCTCCTCAACCAAGTCAGCTCTGTAACACCCATTTGTGCATGTGTGTGGTATTGTGATATTTAGCTTGGTATTACAAGTACTTAAGAGATATTATTTATATAGAGATAAAGGATGGTTCAATATTAGTCATGGTTAGCTAAAGTTAGTCATAGCTAAGATAGAGGGGGACCTTACTTTAGAGGAAGTAGAAAAGATGAGCACCACTATTTTGAATTTTAGTGTGTTGACTTGGTATTATTTGTGACAACCCAACAAATATCACTTTTGCGGTAATCAGGTAAGCAAAGTTTGTTCCCGCAGAGATACGAGTCAGAAATGTCCAAATACAAAGTCAAACAATAACATGTAGTTCTTCTTGGTTGCGTCTTAGGTAGAAACCACACCTAGAAGAGAGTAACAAGCACTGACTCGCAGTCTTGTCACGAATTAACACTCCTTAATCACAAATCCTTCAATTCTTTCCAAACAATCTTGATTGTGATGATTCAGGCTCTCCCGAAAACGGCACTTCACTCCAAAACAACTTCGCCTCAGAATTGTGTTCCACCCCTCCACTGAAGGCACAACTTCCTTGATCAAGATTGCTTCACATCAACCTTGCACTGCACTCACAAATGCAGAATACTACCAATACTACAATTCCTCTCAGATCTGTCAAGGCATTGCTTCGATTGCACTTCACTCAGGATCAAACACACAGAATGAAGATCAAGGCTGTGGAATCCAACATCCAACAAACACACTGACTTGCACTTCAAATTTCTCCAAACACTCACAAACACAAGTACAACGTTGATACTCGGAATCAAGCTCAAGCGACGAGCACTGCTTCACAGCACTTTGCTTTATCTATTCTCAGAAATAATGAGCACTGAACAACATTTTCTTGCGAATGCCACTCTTAAATAGTGAAGCAATCGATAGTTCTAACAACTATACCGTTCTACCACAACTGTTCTAACCTGCAGATCCGAAATGACAATGCACCTCTTCATATCTGCCCCTTCAAATCTCAAATTTGTTACTAATCCGATCCGATGTCTACTTCTTCTTTGGCTTTCAAACCCAAACCCGAAGTAATCTTACTTCCTACTACATTTTCCTTGGGTTTCAGATCTTCTACTTCTTCTACCAGATCCAACAATTCTCTTTCCTGATTTGAAATTTCACTAGTGGGTAATCTATCTAACTCCTTATCTCCCGACCCACTCTTCTCTAATGTTTCTGAGGGCAACTCTGAAGACATTTGGACTCTTATGTTATCTACTTTGGGTTTTGCTCTAACATCTTTCCAAAGTTTTTCTAGCTCTACTTTCACTAAGTCTAATCTAATTGAAATGTTATCCTCTACCTCCAAAACCTTTTTGTCTACATGAGTTCTTAATTTGATTAACAAGGCATTTATCTCAGTGTCCTTCGCTTGTCTTTGCCTCGTCTCCTGCACCAACAACTTCAACTCATGTAGACGCGCTTCTTCAATTCAAACGCTGTCTTCTGTACTTAACATCGCATTCACCCTGAGGACTATCTCCTTCAATGGCTCCAACCTTGTCTTCCTTTCCCGTTCCCGATCTGCAAGCCATTCCTCTTGGTACATTGCCAACTCTGCCTTGAACTCGGCTTTCACCATCTCCTTCTCCTTCTCCTTCTGTACAACTTTCTCTTCCTGATTACGAAGTAACTCTCGTAATCTTTCTTCTTCTCTATACCGCATAGCCAACTCTTGTTGCCAGAGTTGCTTCTTCTCCTCCATACTCTCCATCACTCTATCAAGCTCTTGATCCTTTGCTGCTACCCTCGCCATAGCATGGATAAGCTCTACTCTTGAATCAGCAAACTACTGCTTCAAGATTTCGTATTCAGCTACCTGTCTCTCTCTTGCTATGTCACTCTTCCTTGCAAGATCTTCTCGATAGCTCACTTCTCTCTTCAGGTCTTCAATTACCTGAGTCTTCACTACTGCCTCCGCTCGCAGTACTTCTCTCTCCTCCTCACCTTGGGTTACACTCCTCTTCAACTCCGAGTTCTCTTCTTCTAATTTTGCTACCACTTGCAATACAGTCTTTACCTCTGGACAAGTCAACTGCATCTCCTTCTTCTTGTGCTCTAACTTCACCAACAACGGGCACACTACCTCTTGCAGGTACTCCACTCCATCATTGGCAACTTCTTCCTCCCGTGGAGTGGTCTCTCTTTTCTCCTTGTGTTCTCTTGATACTCGCCTTCTCTTCTGGAGTCTTTGTATCGGGATTGATGCCTCACTGCCCGAGCTTTCTTCTACCTCTGCCTTCACTCTACTCGGCCCCGCCTCACACTTTGCCTTACGTCACGAGCGAACTCCTCGCTGTACTGCAATCTTCTTGTCCTCTGGCACCGGTACTTCGTCTTCCAACGGCGAGTTGTCTTCGGCTTCTACCTCGGCTTGCACTTCTTCTTTGTATTCTTCGTTAGCCGCTGGCGCCGAGGTCATCAACCGTCTTCACTATCATTGCTTGTATCTCTGCTCTGTAGTGTCAGCTCAGGTTCCTCCTCATGTTTTGAGTCCTCTGTTTTGAGCTCTGCCTCGCCTTCTGAGTCTTCATCTTTTGACTCAATTACCACCATTCCTTGCCTCGGGTTACTTCTTTGCATCTTTTGAGGTTTCTTGCTTTCTTTGGCTTCTGCTTGCCGAGTCCTCTTCTTCGTCGGGGTACTCACTACGACTTCCATGTTTTTCCCTGTCTTTGCGTAGTAATCGTCCGTGCTCCGGATTTGGAGAATATATTGCTGCTCCTCGACATCGACCTCCTTCCGCACATCAGGATGGAAGTGCAACACCATCCGATTCCGCTCCACCGAGTTCAGCAAATTGAGCCCAAGGTAGAAGTTTGCTGCAAACAGCACAATGTAATGTGTAGGTGACTTATCCCACAGATTCCACACCATCTGCCTCATTCTCCCATGAAAACACCTTGCCCAATTTATAGGCTCTCCTACAAACAACTTATGGAAGAACACCGCTTGGTGTTTCATCACATAAGTTGTTCTCTCCGGCTTCAAAATTGCCATGAGAGCACTCACGATCCCTCTCTTCACTGGATCCTTGTAACTCTCAACCTTGTACCCATTCTTCGTTCTCTTCGACGAGAAGGCATCTCTCACCTCCTGAGTTTCTTGGGCTATCTCTCCTTTCCCCAAGAACGTGGCTCCCTGCTCCAAGCCCGCCTCCTTCCCAAGTACGAGTCTCCAATCTGACTCTGTCCAACGAGCCGGATTTCCTCTCTTCCCTTCTTCCTTGGGTCCATTGAGACGCTTACTCTTGATGATTTCTGTCATGAATTCTGGAAAACTTACGTTCCAGTTCCATGCCAGAAAGGTGATCCAAAGTCGCTCAAGACTTTGATCCTCGCTATCACATCTAATCTCCAAATCGCATGATTTCTCACTGCAAATTTGGGGTTCTTCTTCCCTCCTCCCATCTCTTCTGCTTTCTCACTTTCTCTCGATTTCACTCTCACGACTTCTCCCTTGCGCACTAACACGAGTCCAACTCTATTTCCCTTTCCCCGATCACCTGCAAGACGTTTCCTCAACGGCAAAGGAAAATTGCTCAACATTTCGTCATTGCAGTTTCAATTTTTATAGAGTTGCACTTCTTCATTCTTTGTCACTTTGAGTTTCTACCGAGAAATCACACCTCCGGCATGCACCTGTCACTGTCAATCAACCTTCGAGCGTATGAGCTGCCAGTTTTGAAATGGCGCCTTCTTGAATTTCTCGCCCCGACAAAAGCTTGTTAGATTGTCTTTGCCTCGGGTTGAGCTCCCCCGGATCTGAAGACAATTTACTTCGTATTGTATGATGACAGGGCATTTCCGAGTACTTTGCCTTATGACCCAAAGTCATTTTACTTTGGGTTTCATCCCGAAGACTCTTTTCTTTGCCTTCTTTGGCCATACAGGCGCAATCCAACTTCTCCATACACTTCTTCTCCTTTATTCCAAAAAAAACAAAAAATGTGGGCACCACATTATTCCTAGGTGTTTGGCTTTGAGGAAAGAGTTGAGAACTCTTGGGCCCGCAAGCCTTTTTGTTTTGGATTCTTCTTTAGTCCAAGGATAGCCTATGTGAAGGAATCCTTGACCTAGTGGTTGGGTCAAGATAAGATCACATGCTTAGGGGAATATGCCCATGTGAATGGATATTCCTTTTTACTTTTTGACTTTACTTGACTTTTAGTCTAGTAATTTGAGTTACTACGGTGATTAGTAACTTTGGTATGTAACTATTTCACAAGTATATAAACAAGGGGTGAGGAGGTACTCATCATCCTTTCATTTGCAACTATCTCTCTCTCATTGAGTTCTCTAGTGAGCAATGTCTTGAGTCTTGGAGTGTTAGCCTTGGAGGAGTATGATGGAGTTGGGGTTCCTTGCCTTCTTAGTCCATGGTGCGCTACCATAATAGCCATCAGAGGTTCATCCTGAGTGAGAGACAGGCCGGCTCACATTTTTGATTCCGTTGCCGGCACTTCTCTAGAAGGCAAGATAATGTTCCGCATTCAATTCTACATTAGGCAGAAGGAGGCTATGAGAGCTCACTTAGAGAGAACATTAGGAGAGGAGAGGGCTGAACTTATGTAAGAGAACCAAGATCCATTTGTATTTGACCTTGTAGTCCATTATGATATCTTTGAGGTGATTTTTTACATTTTGTACACATGAGAGGAATTGGAGAGATTGTGTGAGGTGGATTGCAGATTTTGGGGATTAAGGTGATTTTTGGCAGAATCTCAAGTTTGAGATCTGGACTTGAAATTTCTATACATGATAGCTTGGGTTAGCTTTCAGTTAGCACACTTGAAATTATTGTGAGAGCTACTATGCGCACTGGGCTAGAATTTTTGAAAGTTGATAGGGTAAAGTGCTCCCGCAACTGCATGCTCTGTGAAAATTTGTACAGAGTCTGCCATTTCTTCAATTTTCAGTGAATTATCCTGAAAATTTCTAGGACAATTTAGTGCATTGTATCCTACCTTCTGCTACAAAAATTAGAGAGAGATCGTTTTTGTGCGGGGAGTTATGAGTTTTTGAAATGAGGGGGGTGGTTTTGAGATCTGAAATATGTGTGCTGAATAAAAAGGTGTCTAGGCCAAATGGCTCAATGAAAAGATCTAAAATTTTGCAAGGAGGGATGCAGTAGAGTTGTGATCAAGTGGAAAATATTTCAGAGGACTGTGACATAGTGATTGGGAGATTTGAGTGACATTGTGAGGAAGGGTCAATTCTGCAGAGTGGAGATCTCATGCATGAGGAGTTTGAGATCAACAAAAAGCATGTTTGAGTGTTTAGATTCATCTTGGGAACATGGAGTGTCATCAAGAGTGGAAATTGAGATAATGCAAGGTTCCCCAAGGGTTTTAGGTGATTGTAGGGGTGGATTTGAGGAAAAGAGAGTTTACAATAGAATTTGAAGAGTGTTGAGAGGATCCAAAAACCTACACCACTTGGAGGAAAGAGTGAGTCTAAGTGCTTTCTATGTAGAGAGAAGGACATGAGGCAACTTCATGTCTATTGACCTTTGAGAGCAAGAGATTGAGAGAAAGGAGAGGCTTTCTTGACTTGGATTTGCATGTTGGACCTTCTTCACCAAGATTGGGAGGGAAAAGATCTAAGACCAAGGAGTTGTGTGAGGTTTGTGGAGTTGAAGGACATCCAAAAGGACATGAGTGTAGTGGAGTAAAAGCACTGTTGGAGACTTTGGTGAAGGATCTTGGAGAGAGTCTTAGTACAGCTACAGAAATACTACCACCTTCATCAGCTAGTTCTCAAGATTAGTGATGGAGATAATCTTTCAACTTATGGATAAACACTCTAGGATTGCACTCTAGGATTTAATGTTGCTATAGAAATCTTGGAGCAACCTGAACCTTTTGTGTTCCCTAGGGTGAATTACTCTCAAATGGTGTTAGTCACGTACATACTCTATTAGTTATAGAGTCAGAGAAAAGAAAAGAGAAAAAGAAAAATTGAGAGAAGAGAAAGATAGTGAGAGGTTAAGATGGGAAAACTTCCGGTTTTCTTTGGCAAGGATGGAGAAGATGTGGAGGCCTTTGTGAGAGACTTCAAGAGAGCTTGCATAGGAAACAATGAGAGGAGGAAGAATGAGTGGGCCTCATTATTACCAGATTTCTTTGAGGATGCAACACTTACATGGTATGAGTCAGAATACCAAAAGAGAGAGAGGAGAGATGGGGAAGAGGAGTCTTGGGAGACTTTGACTTCAGCACTCATTGAGAACTTTCTTCATGATGAGAGTTATGAGAGATTGATGAGTGAGGTTACATTTCTCAAGCAAGGAGATGGAGAGAAAGTGAGAGTCTATGTGGAAAGAGTGGAAAAGTTAGAGTCCAGATTTTGCATAGTGTTGAAGAAGGGTGGGGATGATATGGAGACTACAATGATTGGCATAGGGGCCATGCTCACCAAGAATTTTGTGGGAGGGTTGAGACCACAAATTAGAAGCAAGGTGAGATATGAGAAACCTTCTTCCAAGGTTGAAGCTATCAAGATCGCAATTTGTATGGAGGAGAGTTTGGAAGGGGATGAGAGTGATTTGGTGGTGAAGGAGGTTGTGCATCCTTCTCAAGGGTACAAGTATGGTGGAACTTCTGATACTTTGGTGACAAGGGTTGCACCACAAGTAGTAGTTGCTCCAATTCTTGCACCTCCACCAAAGGATCCACTATAAACCATCACAAAACAACTTGTGGATCTCAAGATCAATGAGGTGCAACTATGGGAGAAGAGAGAGGTGGATCAGAATGTAGGGAGAGGGCCTAGGATTTATGGAAACTATCCATATAGAGGAGTTCAACCAGCCAAGAATTTCAATGATAGAAATTGTTTTGGTTGTGGAGGAAGAGGCCATATCCAAAGGAATTGCCCAAATTCCACTTACCATGGAGGAAGGGGTTATGAGGGAGCCAATAGAGGGAAAGAGGGTGGTAGTGAAACCCAAGTGGCTCCTAATCCAAACAAAGGTAAGGGGATAGCATCCATAGATGTGGTGGAGAGCAAGTATGAGAAGGGAGAGTGCTAAAACTCCAAAAGTCTTAATTTGGAGCTTTTGGCACAAGAGAAGAAGAGAGCTTGTTTTGCAAAGGATGTTCACTCGTCTCAAGGATTTACTCCAAGCAAGGATACTACTATGTCTACTAGGAGCACTTGCATCTCAACACCATCAACAAAAAAGACTCCAAGGAAGAAGTTGGGGATAGAAGATTTCTTGATTTCAAAGCAACAATGGAACTACAATGTGTTGGAGGATGTTGGTAGTCACAAGGCTAACATCACAGTGGGCCAATTGATAGCTTTGAACCCTACCTTGAGAAAGGAGCTTAGAGGTGGTTTGAATTCTACAAGGAGCAAGAGGAAGAAGAAGGTAAAATTTCGAGTATCAATGGGGGTGGTGGATGCCAAGCCAGCACCAGGGGAAGCTTGTGAATATGCCTCTAAGATTGATGTGAGAGTGAATGATCACAACATCAACAATGCATTGGTTGATGGAGGATCAGCAGTAAATGCCATGTGAGAAAGGTTGATGAAGAAGTTGGGTATGATACCCTCAAGACCTTCAACATTTGTGGTGAGCATGGCAAACAAGCAACAAGTTCGACTAGTAGGGGTGATGGATAAAGTGGTAGTTTAAGTTATGGGAGTTCAAAATCTCATGACTTTCCAAGTCTTGAAGGATTCAAGCTATGACTTACTTCTTGGGAGGCCATGGTTGAGAGCAGTACGCACAACTGATCGATGACACAAAGGGTACTTGAGGATTGGGCCATCAAACCATAGAGTCACAGTCCCTGTGACTAACACCACCAACACTTCACATTCAGATACACCATCTTTTGATTATTGGGAATCAGATTCTGAAGAAGTAGCTTCAGGTGTGGACACAAGCATGGAAGAGGAGACTTCCATGGAGGAGGATGATGAATCTGAATCTGATTCAAATGTGTATACTTTGTGTGCTATGGATTTTGCACATAAGCCAAAGGTTTTGAAGGACCCAGATAAATCACCATTGACACTTGAGGAGGTAGAGAGAAGGTTATCTACCCTCAAGTATGGTCCAAATGTTACCAAGGAGGAGAAGGTGAGATTTGAGGAGATTTTCCGCAAGTTCTTCCAAGTGTTTGCTTTTAGTTACAAGGATTTGAAGGAAGTAACCTTGGAAGAGCACAAGATAGAGGTGGAGTCACATGTAAGACCAATCTGCCAAAAGCAACGTCGCATTAGCCCACCAATATCTTTGGTTGTGAAGGAGGAGATTGATAAGCTCAAGGAGGCTAGATTTATCTTTGAGGTGGAGAATTCAGAATGGGCGTCTCTAATTGTCATTGTGAAGAAAAAGAATGGCAAGCTTTGGGTATGTGTGGATTACAAGAAGCTCAATGTTGTTACCAAGAAGGACTACTACCCATTGCCATTCATTGATGAGATCTTGGAGGAGGTTACAGGTCATGAGAGGTACAATTTTGGAGATGGTTATAGTGGATATAACCAAATGAAGATTGCACTAGAGCATCAACAACTCACCACATTCACCACACCTTGGGGAACTTATGCTTTCAAGGTCATGCCTTTTGGTCTTTGCAATGCTCCAGCTACATTCCAATGGTTCATGAACAAGGTATTTGAACCTTTCATTGGGAAATTTGTGAGAGACTTCATTGATGATTTTTGTGTCTATGGGAGCAAGGAGGAGCACTTTGAGCTCCTAATCAAAGTCTTGCAACGCTTGGATGAGGCAATGCATCACTCAACCCAAAGAAGTGCATTTTTGGATGTGAAGAAGGTCTTCTTTTGGGGCATATCATCTCCAAGGATGGAATAGCAGTTGATCCTAAGAAGGTGAGGAAAATCTCAGACCTTCCATTTTCTTCAAGCTTGACAAAGTTACGCCAATTCTTGGAGATGGTTGGATACTATAGGAGGTTCATCTTCTCATTTTCCAACAAGGCTTATGCATTGACCATCTACATGAAAAAGGGTGTAGATTACATGGTGATTTTGGAAGACAAGGAGGCTCTCAAAGCGTTTGAGGAGCTCAAGCAATCCCTTGTTGTAGCTCCAATTCTTGCTAAACCTGATTGGAGTAAGCCTTTCATCCTCTACAATGATGCTTCTAATATAGCTATAGGATGCACTCTTAGTCAATTAGACCAAGATGGGCATGATCATCCAATAGCTTATGCTAGTAGGCAGACGGTTTCAGCAGAGAAGAACTACTCTGTCACGGAGAGAGAAGGGTTGGCAGTGATCTTTGGTCTCAAGAAGTTTAGACACTACTTGATTGGAGGGAAAGCCACCATTGTCACGGATCACAAGGCTTTGAAGTACATCTTCAACAAGCCTAATGTTGAAGGGAGACTAGCAAGGTGGATGATACTCTTGTTTGAGTATGACTACACCATTAAGGATAGGCCAGGAAAGAAACATGCAAATGCTGATTTGTTATCTAGAACCTATGATCATGATGGAGATGAGCCAGTGGATGGTTCCTTCCCGGATGAGGAGCTCATGACAATCTCAGTCACTCAAGAGGTTCCAATGGAGTACAAGGAGATTGTGGATTGTGTGACAAGAGGTAACTATCCAGAAGGGATGCATGCTAGGGAGAGGAAGGCCCTTGTAGCAAGATCTAGACCTTACACAATGGTGGAGGATATTCTTTTTCACCAAGGAGTAGATGGTCTACTTTGAAGAGCAGTGGGTAAGGAAGAGTCTATCCTACTCATAAAGGAGTTTCATGAAGGTTTAGTATGTGGAGGACACTTTGCAGGAAAGGTGACTACTTTCAAGATTCTAGATGCAGGTTACCATTGGAGAGGGATTTTCAAGGATTGTCTTGATTATTGCAAAACTTGTCATGTCTGTCAAGCTTTTGCTAGAAAGTCTACATCCACTCCACCACTTAGATCAATTCCATTGCTAGGACCTTTTGAGAA
Source organism: Lunularia cruciata (assembly GCA_948567375.1). Classification (NCBI taxonomy): domain Eukaryota; kingdom Viridiplantae; phylum Streptophyta; class Marchantiopsida; order Lunulariales; family Lunulariaceae; genus Lunularia; species Lunularia cruciata. Next base: position 1,002,835 of record OX419762.1, on the reverse strand, counting down.
GTAGGAAATTGATTTTGTAGGTCCTCTCAATAGAACCCCAAGGAACAATTGGTACATTGTGGTGGTTATTGATTACCTTACCAAGTGGGTTGAGGCTAGATCATTGAGGGACAAGAATGAAGATGAAGTGGGTATATTTCTTTCGGAACGCATTATCACTAGGTTTGGATGCCCTTTGGAGTTGGTTTTTGATAGAGGAGGAGAGTTTACAGGAAGCATTACTACAGCCATGCTACGACATTTCTCTATCATACATAGAGTAACTACATCTTATAAGCCAAATTCCAATGGCTTGGCAGAGAGAACCAATCAGACCTTGTGCATGATGTTGGCCAAAGATGCAGAAATGGAGGGGGCTAAACATCATTAGGACAAGATGATTCATGCAGTTTTGTGGGAGTATAGGACAACCATGAAGACTTCCACCAAATATTCTCCATTTCAATTGGTGTATGGTATTGAGTCTACCCTATTCACTTTGATCTTCCTACCTTCCAAAGCATTCATAGGAGATTGAAGAAAGCACAAGGAGGTGATGCAGAGAAGTCAAGGAAAGATCAACTCATGGAGTTGGAAGAGGTAAGAGCAGTTGCTATGGTTCGAGAGGAGCAAGCCCAAAGGAAACAAAAGGAGAGCTATGACAAGAGGCAAGGCAAGAAGAAGGTGGAGACTTTCAAAGAAGGTGATTGGGTAATGTTGTTTGATTCCATTCGATTCAAGACAGTACAAAAGAAGTTTTTGCCTAAGTACTTTGGACCTTTCATAGTGGAGAAGGTGTGGGGCAATAACACCTATGATCTCAAGGAGTTGGGAGAAAGACACTTTGATAGGATTAACCATGATAAGTTGAAGATGTACCATAAAAGGTAGAGAGACTTCACTTTGAGGACAAAGTGAAAACTTAGTCCGGGGGTAAATGTAACACCCATTTGTGTATGTATGTGGTATTGTCATATTTAGCTTGGTAGTACAAGTACTTAAGAGATATTATTTATATAAAGATAAAGGATGGTTCAATATTAGTCATGGTTAGCTTAAGTTAGTCATAGCTAAGATAGAGGGAGACCTTACTTTAGAGGAAGTAGAAAAGATGAGCACCACTATTTTGGATTTTAGTGTGTTGACTTGGTATTATTCCTAGGTGTTTGGCTTTGAGGAAAGAGTTGAGAACTCTTGGGCCCGCAAGCCTTTTTGTTTTGGACTCTTCTTTAGTCCAAGGATAGCCCATGTGAAGGAATCCTTGACCTAGTGGTTGGGTCAAGATAAGATCACATGCTTAGGGGAATATGCCCATGTGAATGGATATTCCTTTTTACTTTTTGACTTTACTTGACTTTTAGTCTAGTAACTTGAGTTACTACGTTGATTAGTAACTTTGGTATGTAACTATTTCACAAGTATATAAACAAGGGGTGAGGAGGTACAACTTGCAACTATCTCTCTCTCATTGAGTTCTCTAGTGAGCAATGTCTTGAGTCTTGGAGTATTATCCTTGGAGGAGTATGATGGAGTTGGGGTTCCTTGCCTTCTTAGTCCATGGTACGCTACCATAATAGCCATCAGAGGTTCATCTTGAGTGAAAGACAGGCCGGCTCACAACTCCACTATCAACCACCTCTACTCTAGTAGTAGGAATTGCATCATACCTACTCTCACAAAGCATGGCAGCCAAGCAGAACATTGAGGTTGGATCAACTCCTAATGTTAGCATGTCATTGGCTGAAAACAAAGGGCACCACATAATTACCTGAGCCGCTCCCAACATCATGCTCGACTCAATTTGTGGAGTAGAAAGTGGCTAACTAGTAGGTAGTCCATCATGCACCCCATCACCACCTACCACACCTGCACTAGGACATCTAGGAGCCATGGATGTAGTTTGTAGTGCCTCAAATAGGATGAAAGATTGGGAAAGTCTGACCTATCTCCCAACCTCTCCTATTTGAGGGTCCAACTCTATTGAGGCTCCTCTAAGCTCTAGAGCACATACTGCACTCCTAGTCACTATTGGAGATGCATCCACTTGTGATGCTCTGCACATGAAGTCCTAAGCATCTTTATCACCAACATATGAGGTGGAAGCCTCAGCACCCGAATCTGATCTCCTCTGAGCAATGGCCATACTAGCCAATCTTTGCTCAAGCAGCTCAATCCAAGTAGCCATAGCTTTATCAGAAGTAAGGGCAGGTACTGTACCTCTACTAGGTGTAGATCCTCTACCACCTTGTGCTCCATGAATTGGAGCTCCTCTACTACTTGCCAAAATAGCCCTACCACTCCATAACTCCGGGTTTGGGTCAAAGCATCGGTCACTAATGTGACCAAATCTGTGGCAATGCTCATAGTGCCTTTGTGCTGGCTGCTATGCACTAGAGGTATCAAGTCCGTTGCCTTGAGTACACTCTCCCCTCTGGTGAGGTCCACCACAAGTCTAACAAGCAACGCTACCACTCACAGGCTGCTATTGACCTAAAAAGGAAGCTAAGGGTCTAGCTCCTCTAGGCTCTGGGCTATCCACCCTATCCTCAAAAACCAAGTGGGCGTTGTCATTGGGAAAATAATTTACACGTAGTAGTGGTGCCATTTGGTGTGAGCTTTCCATGTTATTGAACTCAAGGGTTTATGTTATGGTGAAACCTATAGTTGTTTGTATTCTTGTAAGCTCAAGGATTTTCTCTTGTGTTAAGGGAGGCAGAGATTTGAGTGGTGGATTTTCTTTAAGGTTACATAAGCTTGGGGGTTATTAGCATGTCATTTAAGCGCTGGATTTTGTTATTGTGAAGTTTGTTATTAGGGTTATGTTATTGGGGTCAAGAGTATTTTAATTAGGGGATGTAGCAGAGGGTTTTGAGAATTGTGAAAAAGTGCACAAAACAGCCAGGAATAGGGAGAAGAAGTTTTGGGAGAAAGGTCTGCTAGGATAAGGAACAAGGCTGGACAGGGATTTTAGGGAGAAAGGCTTAGACTTGGGGAGGAGCAGTATGGAGTTGGGGGCTTGGAGGGAAAGACTGCGGGGAGAAGGAGCAGGGTTGTGGCAGGAGAGGAGAGTTTTTTTGAGTCAGGATTCCAAGGCTGGGAAAGGACAGAGGGGGAGATTTTTTTGAGAAAGGAGAGTGCCTTAGGGTTGTAACAGGACCAAAAGATAATTTTCAAAAACTTGAGTGAGAGTCTTGAGGCTGGAGATGAATTTTGAAAAGTGGAGTGAGAGTCTTGAGGGCTGAGGAATTTTTGAGAGTGCCTTAGGGCTGTGATAGGACCAGGAGATGAATTTCAAAAAGTGGAGTGAGAGTCTTGAGGGCTGAGGAATTTTTGAGAGTGCCTTAGCCTGTGACAGGACCAGGAGATGAATTTCGAAAAGTGGAGTGAGAGTCTTGAGGGCTGAGGAATTTTCGAGAGTGCCTTAGGGCTGTAACAGGACCAGGAGATGATTTTCAAAAATTTGAGTGAGAGTCTTGAGGGCTGAGAAATTTTTGAGAGTGCCTTAGAGCTGTGATAGGGCCAGGAGATTTTTTGAAAGTTGAGAGGGACTTTTGCAGGGCTAGAGAAGGATTTTTGAGAGTGCCTTAGGGTTGTGACAGGACCAGGAGATGAATTTCAAAAAGTGGAGTGAGAGTCTTGAGTGCTGAGGAAGTTTTGCAAGTGCCTTAGGCTATGATAGGACCAAGAGATAAATTTTGAAAAGCAGAGTGAGAGTCTTGAGGGCTGAGGAATTTTTGAGAGTCCGTTAAGGCTATGACAAGACCAGGAGATGAATTTCAAAAAGTGGAGTGAGAGTCTTGAAGGCTGAGGAATTTTGGAGAGTGCCTTAGGCTGTGATAGGACCAGGAGATGAATTCCAAAAAGTGGAGTGAGAGTCTTGAGGCTGAGGAATTTTTGAGAGTGCCTTTGGGATGTGACAGGGCCACGAGATTCTTCAAAAGTTGAGAGGGACTCTTGCAGGGCCAGAGAAGGATTTTCGAGATGCCTTAGGGCTGTACCAGGGCCAAGAGATGATTTTCAAAATTTGAGTGAGGCTCTTGCAGGACAAGAGAAGGATTTTTGAAATGCCTTGGCGCATGGATAAGGAAGGAAAGTTGGAAAGTTGAGTGAGAATGCTGCAGGCCAGGGAGGAAATTCGAAATGCCTTAGGGCTGTGACAGGAAGGGGGTTACATAAGCTTGGGGGTTATTAGCATGTCACTTAAGCGCTGGAGTTTGTTATTTGAAAGTTTGTTATTGGGGTTATGTTATTGGGGTCAAGAGTATTTTAATTAGGGGCAGTAGCAGAGGGTTTTGGGAATTGTGAAAAAGTGCACAAAACAGCCAGGAATAGGGAGGAAAAGTTTGGGGAGAAAGGTCTGCTTGGATAAGGAATAGGGCTGGACAGGGATTTTAGGGAGAGAGGCTTAGACTCGGGGAGGACCAGCAGGGAGTTGGGGGCTTGGAGAGAAAGACTGCGGGGATAAGGAGCAGGGCTGTGGCAGGGGAGGAGAGTTTTTTCGAGTAAGGATTCCAAGGCTGGGATAGGATAAAGGGGGAGATTTTTTCGAGAAAGGAGAGTGCCTTAGGGCTGTGACAGGACTAGGAGAAGAATTTTGAAAAGTGGAGTGAGATTCTTGAGGGCTGAGGAAGTTTTGAGAAATCCTTAGGCTGTGATAGGACCAGGAGATGAATTTTGAAAAGTGGAGTGAGAGTCTTGAGGGCTGAGGAATTTTCAAGAGTGCCTTAGGGCTGTGACAGGACCAGGAGATGAATTTCTAAAAATGGAGTGAGAGTCTTGAGGGCTGAGGAAGTTTCAAGAGTGCCTTAGGCTGTGACAGGACCAGGAGATGAATTTTGAAAAGTGGAGTGAGAGTCTTGAGGCTTAGGAATTTTTGAGAGTGCCTTAGGGCTGTCATAGCACTAGGAGATTTTTCAAAAGTTGAGAGGGACTCTTGCAAGGCCAGAGAAGGATTTTGAGAGTGCCTTAGGGCTCTGGAAGGACTAGGGGATGAATTTTGAAAAGTGGAGTGAGAGTCTTGATGGCTGAGGAATTTTTGAGAGTGCCTTAGCTGTGACAAGACCAGGAGATGAATTTCAAAAAGTGGAGTGAGAGTCTTGAGGGCTGAGGAATTTTTGAGAATGCCTTGGGGCTGTGACATGACTAGGAGATGATTTTCAAAAAGTTGAGTGAGAGTCTTGAGGGCTGAGAATTTTTGAGAGTGCCTTAGGGGTAATTTTACGCAACTGAAAAATATTCCTTTTTTATTAAAAAAAATAGTAAAAATTGATAAAAAATCTCAACTGTGATAGGGCCAGGAGATTTTTGGAAAATTGAGAGGGACTTTTGCATGGCTAGAAAGGGATTTTTGAGAGTGCCTTAGGGCTGTGACAGGACCAGGAGATGGATTTGGAAAAGTGGAGTGAGAGTCATGAGGGCTGAGGAAGTTTTGAGAGTGCCTTAGGCTGTAACAGGACCAGGAGATGAATTTCAAAAAGTGGAGTGAGAGTCTTGAGAGCTAAGAAATTTTTGAGAGTGCCTTAGGGCTGTGACAGGTCCAGGAGATGAATTTTGAAAAGTGGAGTGAGAGTCTTGAGAGCTGAAGGATTTTTGAGAGTGCCTTAGGGCTGTGCGAGGACCAGGAGATGAATTTCAAAAAGTGGAGTGAGAGTCTTGAGGGCTGAGGAATTTTTGAGAAGGCCTTAGGCTGTGATAGGACCAAGAGAAGAATTTAGAAAAGTGGAGTGAGAGTCTTGAGGCTGAGAAAATTTTGAGAGTGCCTTAGGGCTATGACAGGGCCATGAGATTTTTAGAAAGTTGAGAGGGACTCTTGCAGGGCCAGAGAAGGATTTTCAAGAGTTGCCTTAGGGCTGTGACAGGACCAGGACAAGAATTTTGAAAAGTGGAGTGAGAGTCATGAGGGCTGAGGAAGTTTCGAGAGTGCCTTAGGTTGTGACAGGACCAAGGGATGAATTTCAAAAAGTGGAGTGAGAGTCTTGAGGGCTGAGGAATTTTTGAGAGTGCCTTATGGTTGTGACAGGACCAGGAGATGAATTTCAAAAAGTGGAGTGAGAGTCTTGAGGACTGAGTAGTTTTTGAGAGTGCCTTAGGCTATGACAGGACCAAGAGATGAATTTCAAAAAGTGGAGTGAGAGTCTTGAGGACTGAGTAATTTTTGAGAGTGCCTTAGGCTATGACAGGACCAAGAGATGAATTTCAAAAAGTGGAGTGAGAGTCTTGAGGCTGAGGAATTTTTGAGAGTGCCTTAGGGCTGGGACAGGGCCAGGAAAGTTTTTGAAAGTTGAGAGGGACTCTTGTAGGGCCAGAGGAGGATTTTCAAGAGTGCGTTAGGGCTGTAACAGGACCAGGAGATGAATTTCAAAAAGTGGAGTGAGAGTCATGAGGGTTGAGGAAGTTTTGAGAGTGCCTTAGGCTGTGACAGGACCAGGACATGAATTTCGAAAAGTGGAGTGAGAGTCTTGAGGGCTGAGGAATTTTTGAGAGAGCCTTAGGGCTGTGACAGGACCAGGAGATGAATTTCAAAAAGTGGAGTGAGAGTCATGAGGGCTGAGGAAGTTAAGAGAGTGCCTTAGGCTGTGACAAGACCAGGAGATGAATTTGAAAAAGTGGAGTGAGAGTCTTGAGGCAGAAGAATTTTTGATTGTGTCTTAGGGCTGTGACGGGGCCAGGAGATTTTAGAAAGTTGTAAGGGACTCTTGTAGGGCAAGAGAAGGATTTTAGCGAGTGCTTTAGGGCTGTGACAGGTCCAGGAGATGAATTTCAAAAAGTGGAGTGAGAGTCTTGAGGGCTGAGGAATTTTAGAGAGTTCCTTAGGCTGTGACAGGACCAGGAAATGAATTTCAAAAAGTGGAGTGAGAGTCTTGAGGGCTGAGGAGTTTTTAAGAGTGACTTAGGGCTGTGACACGATAAGGAGATGAATTTTGAAAAGTTCAGTGAGAGTCTTGAGGGCTGAGGAATTTTAGAGAGTTCCTTAGGCTGTGACAGGACCTGGAGATGAATTTCAAAAAGTGGAGTGAGAGTCTTGAGGGCTGAAAGTGGAGTGAGAGTCTTGAGGGCTGAGGAAGTTTTGAGAGAGCCTTAGGGCTGTGACAGGACCAGGAGATGAATTTCAAAAAGTGGAGTGAGAGTCTTGAGGGATGAGGAGTTTTTGAGAGTTCCTTAGGACTGTGACACGACCAGGAGATGAATTTGGAAAAGTGGAGTGAGAGTCTTGACGGCTGAGGAACTTTTGAGAGTGCCTTAGGGTGTGATAGGACCAAGAGATGAATTTTGAAAAGTGGAGTGAGAGTATTGAGGGCTGAGGAATTTTTGAGAGTGCCTTAGGGCTGTGACAGGACCAGAAGATGATTTTTAAGAAGTTGAGTGAGAGTCTTGAGGGCTGAGGAATTTTTGAGGGTGCCTTAGGGCTGTGACAGGACCAGGAGATGATTTTTGAGAAGTTGAGTGAGAGTCTTGAGGGCTGAGGAATTTTTGAGAGTGCCTTAGGGCTATGAGAGGGCTAGGAGATTTTAGAAAGTTGAAAGGGACTCTTGTAGGGCCAGAGAAGGATTTTTGAGAGTGCCTTAGGACTGTGACAGGACCAGGGGATTTTAGAAAGTTGAGAGGTACTCTTGCAGGGCCAGAGAAGGATTTTTGAGAGTGCCTTAGGGCTGTGACACGACTAGGAGATGAATTTCAAAAAGTGGAGTGAGAGTCTTGAGGGCTGAGGAATTTTAGAGAGTGCCTTAGGGCTGTGACAAGACCAAGAGATGATTTTTGAAAAGTTGAGTGAGAGTCTTGAGGGCTAAGGAATTTTAGAGAGTGCCTTAGGGCTGTGACAGGGCCAAGAGATTTTAGAAAGTTGAAAAGGACTCTTGCAGGGCCAGAGAAGGATTTTGGAGAGTGCCTTAGGGCTGTGACAGGACCAGGAGATGAATTTCAAAAAGCGGAGTGAGATTCTTGAGGGCTGAGGAATTTTGGAGAGTGCCTTAGGGCTGTGATAGGACCAGGAGATGAATTTCAAAAAGTGGAGTGAGAGTCTTGAGGGCTGAGGAATTTTTGAGAGTGCCTTAGGGTTGTGATAGGGCCAGGAGATTTTTAGAAAGTTGAGAGGGACTCTTGTAGGGCCAGAGAAGGATTTTTGAGATGCCTTAGGGCTGTGCTATGGCAAGGAGATGATTTTCAAAATTTGAGTGAGACTCTTGCAGGGCCAGAGAAGGATTTTTGAAATGCCTTGGGGTTGTGACAGGGAAGGAAAGTTGGAAAGTTGAGTGAGAATGCTGCAGGCCAGGGAGGAAATTAGAAAGGCCTTAGGGCTGTGATAGGAAGGGAAAGTTAGAAAGTTGAGTGAGAGTGCTGCAGGCCAGGGAGGAATTTCGAAATGGCTTAGGCTGTGACTGGAAAGGAAAGATGGAAAGTTGAATAAGAGTGTTGCAGGCCAGGGAGGAATTTGAAAATGCCTTAGGGCCGTGACAGGAAAGGAAAGTTGGAAAGTTGAGTGAGGATGCTGCAGGCCAAGGAGGAATTTTGAAATGCCTTAAGGCTGTGACAGGAGGAGGGGAAATTTCAAGAGTGGAGGCCTATGGCTGTTGCAGGAGCAGGATATTTTGAGTTTTGCTTGGTCATTGATTTGGAGCAGTAGAAAAGAGAGGGAGTTGAAATCTGCAAGAAAGACTGAACTAGGGTGGGAGTAGGAGAAGAAATTCGAGAGTCTGAGTTTGCCTTGCATAAGATAGGAGAGATTTTGAAGGTTGGCTTCCCTGAGCAGTAGCCAGTGACATGGGTAGATTCGGATTAGGGTTGCTCTGGCTGGACAAGGAATGATTTTGAATGTGGAAGGATGTTTATTGTGAAAATATTGATAGGAGAGCAAATTTTGAATGAGGATTGTTTGTTGTGAAGATGTGGACATGGAATGAATTTCAAAGGTAGAGGATGTGTTGTTGAAAATGTAACAGTGAAGAATTCTCATGAAGGGAAGACTGAGCAGATTGAATGAGAGACTGGACAGAGTGAATGAGAGACTGGACAGAGTGAATGAGAGACTGGACAGAGCAAATGAGAGACTAGACAAAGTGAATGAGAGACTGTTCAGAGTGAAGGAGCAAGAGTCTCCAAGGCTTGGTTTGGATAGGAGTGAACTATCAAAGAGAGATTTTTGAAGGTTGCTTGGCCTTGGTCTATGATAGAAGGAGAGGGAAAACTTTCAAAAGTACTATTGAGCATGATAGTGGCCTAGTGAACAAATGGCAGGGAGTATGCCTTGAAGGAGTGCAAGGCAAGAAATGGGTTTCTTTGCAAGAGAATGAAGGACCTTGCAAGAGAGAGAAGGCTGGACAAGAAAGAAAATTTGGCAGGTCTAGTAGAGCTGAGATGATGGTGTGTTTGAACTATGACTAGCATCGTGGAAGCTCCATTTTAGGAGCTCTCGGTCCGTCTATAGGGAAGGTTCGACTCAATAGTTTGGCCTGATTGAGTTGAATAGAAAACTAGTTGTTGTTTGAAAAGAAAAATTTCCAGCCTCTCATAGGAACCGTCAGGTCCCAAAACCATAACTAAAACCACATGAGCTAGCCGGTTCTGTGAAGGCCGAGGACAAACTAAGCACAAGCAGCCAGGTGCCCGGTGCACTCTCAAGGCCAAAAAAATTCCCGGACATAAGTGGCAACCATGCTGGGGAGTCTTGAGGCTTGTGCTTAGATGTTAGGCCAGTTGGAGTTGGGAAAAGGGGACAAGGGCAAATTGAACTAATCTAAGTGGACAATAGTGAGCTGTGCTGAGGTAGAGATGGGCCCAAAGGCTTCATCTGCAGCTATGACAAGGGAGCAAGAGATCTCACTGATTGTCATGGCAACCATGAGAGCCATGAAAGATCAGGACGAGGAAAGAGATAGGGTGAAAGCGCAGTCTTCACAAGTCACGAAGTGTCTGTGCGCTGTGGTAGATCAGCAAGGGGAATTGGATGGTAAGGACGTGACCAAGTACCCGAAGGTCTACTGGAGAGAGGTTAAGCTTGATGATCTAGATGAGAAGATTGCCATTGCTAGGTTCCCTACATTGGCTGAGCTTGAAATCAGAAGGGTGGTTGAGGGCTTGGTGAGAAGGGCGGAGACATGGGAGGAGTTCTCCCAGACGATGAAGGAGGAATTCTTGCTGCAGGATGCGGATCAGGTTACCCAAGCCATGTTCTTGGATTGGGTGAACAATAGGAGTAAAAACTTGGGCCCTCAAGATCTCCTAAGGGAGTTCAACAAGAGACTGGGGCATCTGTCAGCCTGTGAAGCTGTGGTACCCATATTTTTCATTTTGGACGAGTTTTGAAGAAGAAGTGCCTTGCTGAAACCAAATTGGAAGCAAATGGAGAAGAAATGAGTGGAAACCTGTGTTTTGATCAGACCCAAGGAAGTCGACTTCATGTAAGAGGAAGAAGGACTTGGATTGGATCAGACCCGAAGAAGTTTACTTTGTGTCAGAGGAGGGAAAAACTTGGATCAGACGTTGAAAGATTGCAAACCCAAAGGAGGAAGGGAGGTTACAGGTCAGGATTCTTGCAGGGGCCATATCTCAGTGAACACAATTTCAAATCAGCGTGCTATATCTCATTGGAAGCGTCTTGTTCAAGGCTTTCCATTGCCACCAAAATTGCAAAGTTTGAAGGTTTGTAAAAGAAGTTACAAGCATTTGAAGTTTCTGGAGTAGATGTACTTTGGGTCAAAGTGTCGTCGGGTCAATGTGACTTTGGATTTCGTACTTCGGACTTCAGGTTTACATGACTTCGGGTCTTAAGACTTTGCCTCAAGATGAAGATGACTAAATCAGAGGTAGCCGGACCTCAGAGTGCAGTGAAGGTGACTCGGGGAGTTTTGCCAGAGGGATTAGAGGAAGTTAGAGTAGAGAAAGAAAATAGTTAGGATACCCATGACTTCAATTTCAGTTCTAATTGAAGATGGAACATGAATTGAAGGAGAAGTAGCAGTAGTGAATAAACCCGAAGTGCAAGATCAGACAATAAGTATCTTCGGGTTAGTAACATGAGTGATTAGGGGAAAGTGGGTTACAAATTGAATGTGTAGATAGTGTATTGATGCTTTCAATTGCAATTCTTGATGATGACATAATATAATTAGTAAAAGAATTTATAATAGTTAGACCCAAAGTAAGAGAGATACGAGTGCAGGTGTCTTCAGATTTGACATTTGACACTTTAGAGAAGAGTGGGTCGAGAGATGGAGATTTAGAAGGCTTAACTATGATAGGAATTTCATATCAGGAAAGAGAAATGTTAGAATTAGTGGAGGAATTAGGAGTTGTGAAACCCAAGGAAAATGTAGTAGGAAGTAAGATTACTTCAAATTTGGGTTTGAAAGCCGAGGAAGAAGTAGACATCGGATCGGAGTAGTAACAGATTTGAGATTTGAATAGACAGATATGAAAGGTTGCATTGTCATTTCGGATCTGCAGGTTAGAATAGTTGTGGTAGAACGGTATAGTTGTTAGAACTGTCTATTGCTTCACTATTTAAGAGTGGCATTCGTAGGAAATTGTTGTTTAGTGCTCATTATTTCTGAGAATAGATAAAGCGAAGTGTTGTGAAGCAGTGCTCGTCGCTTGAGCTTGATTCCAAGTATCAACTTTGCAATTGTGTTTGTGAGTGTTTGGAGAAATTTGAAGTGCAAGTCTGTTGGATGTTGGATTCCACAGCCTTGATCTTCATTCTGTATGTTTGATCCTGAGTGAAGTGCAATCAAAGCAATGCCTTGACAGATCTGAGAGGAATTGTAGTGTTGGTAGTATTCTGCATTAGGGAGTGCAGTACTAAGTTGATGTGAAGCAATTTCAATCGAGGAAGTTGTGCCTTCAGTGGAGGGGTGGAACACAATTTTGAGGCGAAGTTGTTTTGCAGTGAAGTGCTGTTTTTGGGAGAGCCTGAATCATCACAATCAAGATTGTTTGGAAAGATTTGATGGAGTTGTGATTAAGGAGTGTTAATTTGTGACAAGACTGCGAGTCAATGCTTGTTACTCTCTTCTGGGTGTGGTTTCTACCTGAGAGATTAAAGACACAACCAAGAAGAATTGAAATTGTTACTTTGCTTTGTATTTGACCAATTCTGACTCGTATCTCTGCGGGAACGAACTTTACTTACCCGATTACCGCAAAAGTGATATTTGCTAGGTTGTCACAGAAGCTGAGGCCATTAAACTACAAAGGTCTAACTACATTCTGTGAGCTGCGGATAGTTGATTGCGGGATGATTTGGAGTATGCACTCGATCTGCTCCAACGTGATTGGTTGGGAGCGGTAGAGTGGGGAAAGATTGAGGAGGCGGTTGTCTGGGTGAGCCGTAGGCGGAGGCAAAGAGAGCTAGATGAAGAAGCAATAGCCAAAGTGCCTATTTGGAGTAACGTGATTGGGTCAGGGAGAGGGAAGGAGGGGCAGCAAGTGAGTGAAATGCCCAAAGAAGGAGCAGTGGATGAGATCTCACGACTGATGGAGGGGTTGAAGATTCTGACCACCAAGATCGACCTTTTGCAGAGTGGGAGTAGCTTTATGAGGACAAAAGGAAAGAGGAGGCAACCCTATGGGTGCATGTGGTGTGATAGTAAGAGTCATGCCAAAAGAGACTGCCAAGAGCTATCAGAAGCAGTATGCAAATAGTGGGTGAACTTTGTTGGAGAACCCGGGATGAAGAAGAAGATAGCTTTCTATGATACCGGGAGCCAGTACCGCTGAACGGTAATAGGGGAGAGATTAAAGCTTTGCTGGAAAGACACATGGGCAAACATGAAGTAAGTATGGTAGTTGCTGCATTTGAGCCTAGTGTGTATAGTGCAATGAGTGAAGTAAAGCAATGTGCAGACCTAGGAGAAGTTGAGAAGAAGAGACTAGCAGAGCAGGTCCGGAGGAAATCATGGTGGGATGTGCCGGTGGTAATAACTGCCATCACTGTGGAAGTTGGTGCCACTTGGGATGCTATGGTGGAAGAGAAACAAAAATCTGATCAACGAGCAGATAGTGAAGGGCAGGCAAGGGAAAAGCAACAGCGAGTAGAACCGGAGAGGAGGCAGGTTAGAAGGAAAGAGGTGTAGTTTAGCGATGCACAAAAGAGTGGGGATTAGAATTTGGGCGTTGGAGGAGAGTCACAAGTGGACTTAAAAGGGGCAGCAAACCAAAAGCCGGGAGAGAGATCTCCTAGGAAGGGGCCGGGTTGGTTGTTGAGCCGGGACATAGAAATGGAACTAGATCCTCAAGAGATTGCCAAAAAGTTTTGGAAGCAAGAGGTGAGGGGTTTCACAAACTAAGAGTTCTTTGGTAGCTTGAGGAAGGATGTGCAGGACCTTATCCTTGTCAAGGCAAAGAAGAAAAAATTCTACAAGGAAGGACCACACACGTCTTTGCTGTATGAGGACGGGAGTGAGGCTGAAGGAGAGGTGGGAACTTTTGGCCTTGAGCTTGAACAGGAAAAACTAGAGGATGAGACCCGAGAAGCAGGTGTCTATGATGCTGCTCTTGAGGATGAGAAGTCTTTTGTGCCCTTGTTAGGGGAGGTGTAGGGCTCCTTTTGGGCAAGAAGTTGCAGCAAGTGCAAGATCGAGATGCAAGGAGTGAAAACACCAATGAGAGTGCTGATTGATTCAGGATCTGAGGTCAACCTCGTGTCAAAGGCGGTCTATGATGAAGGGCGCTGGAAGGTGGACCGTGGCATTGACTGGAAGGTAAACTCAGTGAATAGAACCAGAAATGCATTGTGGGGAGCTTGTCCGGATGTCAGAATCAAGATAGGGAATGTGGTAGAGCCTATTAATGTGTTTGTGCATGATACCTTGCCCTACCCGGTGATCCTAGGACAACCCTTCATTACTTAGTTTAGAATGGAGAGCAAAGTTCTGAACAATGGGACTCACATGGCAAAGATTAGAAGTCAGAATGGGACCAGAATAGTGCAATTCCCTATTGTGTTGCCGGGCAGCGACAAGAACCGGAGAGAGTTAAGAGATACAGAAAAATCTACTAGAAGGTGGGGTTTCCACTAGGCATCTTGTCAGAGAAGGTGGGGGGACAAGGCACCCTATGCTACATGCCACCGTTGGAGATCAGTGAGGAAGACTATTTTGATAGGACCTATGTGGGAATCCAAAGTGGTAGAACTGTTTGCTTTGCACATGTAGGGAATACCACGGGAATTTTGCAGAAGAGAATGAAAGGGAAAGAGAGAGTTCTGAAAACAGCAAGGGAAATGGATGATAGCAAGACTATCATTGGAGTGTTGGAGGATTAGGGAGTAGGGTGGGCAGTCTAGAAGGTGATCGGGGCAATGGAGAAAGGAGAACCCGTGATTGAAGCAGGAAGGGAGCTTCATGAAGCACTTTCAAAGTTGGTTCATGAAGTGAGATGTGACACTAAGTACAAAATAGTGGACAAAAAGGCTCATCCTATTGCTGTCCCATTGCCATTGGATGCTTCTGAATTGTTGCGTAGGACTAGAGAGGAACCAAGACTGAGACAGGAAAAGGATATTGGTCATTTGTTTACTAAAGAGATCTTGGATGAGCTTACAATAGGAGGGGATGGTTTGCTCACAAAAGTTGAGCACCGTGCATTTAAGGAAATGATTGGGAAGTGCAAGAAAGCTTTTTCTTTCAAGATCAAGGAGATTGGGTGTGTGAACCCGTAGGAAATCACACTGATGATAATTTTCACGGTTCCGCATGTACCGTGGAATTTGAGACCAATACCAGTGCCAAAGGCGCTTTTGCTCCAGCTGACAGAACTATTGAAGGAGAAAGTTTGGGCTAAGATTTTAGAACCATCAGAAGCGCCATACTCAAATTGTTGGTTCACCGTCCGAAAGAAGAATGGTAAGTTGCGGTTCATACAGGATATGCAACCGCCAAATAAGGTAACAATCCAGAATTTTGGTGTAGGACCGGCTGTGGATGAGTTCACTGAGGAGTTTGTAGGGAGGGAAATCTACTCTATAGGAGATTTGTACTCAGGCTATCATCAATTTCAGCTTGCTGAAGGGAGCCGAGACATAACGCTGCTGGTTGGGTTGTGGGCCAAGATGATGAGAATGGCAACAGATTTGTAGCAAGGTTTAGAGCAAGGATCTTCACGGAATGGCAGCGGAGGTACCCTCAGATCAAACCGGAATTGTGGGGTGCCAAGATAGCACTACGACAGGATAGAAACTGCTTAATAGGGGCCTATGTCATTCTAGAGACAGATTGCTTGCCGCTGCTTGGAATGGTTGCCAACTGTGACACTCTAGACATTGCCATGTTGCGTTGGATAGCATTCATTTGGATGTTTAATCATGTCACAGCCTTAGGGCTGTGACAGGACCAGGAGATGAATTTCAAAAAGTGGAGTGAGAGTCTTGAGGGCTGAGGAATTTTGGAGAGTGCCTTAGGCTGTGACAGGACCAGGAGATGAATTTCAAAAAGTGGAGTGAGAGTCTTGAGGGCTGAGGAATTTTTGAGAGTGCCTTAGGGCTGTGATAGGACCAAGAGATGAATTTGGAAAAGTGGAGTGAGAGTTTTGAGGGCTGAGGAATTTTTGAGAGTGCCTTAGGCTGTGACAAAACCAGGAGATGAATTTCGAAAAGTGGAGTGAGAGTCTTGAGGGCTGAGGAATTTTTGAGAGTGCCTTAGGGCTGTGATAGGAACAGGAGATGATTTTTGAAAAGTTGAGTGAGAGTTTGAGGGCTGAGGAAATTTTGAGAGTGCCTTAGGGCTGTGAGAGGGCCATGAGATTTTAGAAAGTTGAAAGGGACTCTTGCAGGGCCAGAGAAGGATTTTTGAGAGTGCCTTAGGGCTGTGATAGGTTTAAGAGATGAATTTGGAAAAGTGGAGTGAGAGTCTTGAGGGCTGAGGAATTTTGGAGAGTGCCTTAGGGCTGTGACAGGACCAGAGAATGAATTTGAAAATTGGAGTGAGAGTCTTGAGGGCTGAGGAATTTTTGAGAGAGCCTAAGGGCTGTGACAAGGCCAGGAGATTTTTTGAAAGTTGAGTGGGACTCTTGGAGGGCCAGAGAAGGATTTTTGAGATGCCTTAGGGCTGTGCCAGGGCCAAGAGATGATTTTCAAAATTTGAGTGAGACTCTTGCAGGGCCAGAGAAGGATTTTTGAAATGCCTTGGGGCTGTGACAGGGAAGGAAAGTTGGAAAGTTGAGTGAGAATGCTGCAGGCAAGGGAGGAAATTAGAAATGCCTTAGGGCTGTGACAAGAAGGGAAAGTTAGAAAGTTGAGTGAGAGTGTTGCATGCCTGGGAGGAATTTCTAAATGCCTTAGGGCTGTGACAGAAAAGGAAAAGAAAGATGGAAAGTTGAATGAGAGTGTTGTAGGCCTGGGAGGAATTTCAAAATGCCTTAGGGCTGTGACAAGAAAGGAAAGTTGGAAAGTTGAGTGAGGGTGCTGCAGGCCAAGGAGGAATTTTGAAATGCCTTAGTGCTGTGATAGGAGGAGGGGAAATTTCAAGAGTGGAGGCCTATGGCTATTACTAGAGCAGGATATTTTGAGTTCTGCTTGGTCATTGATTTGGAGCATTGGAAAAGAGAAGGAGTTGAAATCTGCACGAAGGACTGAACTAGGGTGGGAACAGGAGAAGAAATTTGAGAGTCTGAGTTTGCCTTGCATAAGATAGGAGAGATTTTGAAGGTTGGCTTCCTTGAGCAGTAGCTAGTGACATGGGTAGATTCGTGTTAGGGTTGCTCTGGCTGGACAGGGAATGATTTTGAATGTGGAAGGATGTTTATTGTGAGAATGTTGATAGGAGAGCAAATTTTGAATGAGGAATGTTTGTTGTGAAGATGTGCACATGGAAGGAATTTTGAATGTAGAGGATGTGTTGTTGAAAATGTAATAGTGAAGAATTCTCATGAAGGGGAGATTGAGGAGAGTGAATGAGAGACTAGGCAGAGTAAATGAGAGACTCGACAGAGTGAATGAGAGACTAGATAAAGTGAATGAGAGACTGTTCAGAGTGAGGGAGCGAGAGTCTCCAGGGCTTGGTTTGGACAGGAGTGAACTATTGAAGGGAGATTTTCAAAGGTTGCCTGGCCTTGGTCTGTGACAGAAGGAGAGGGAAAACTTTTGAAAGTGCTATTGAGCATGACAGTGGCCAGGTGAACAAATGGCAGGGAGTATGCCTTGAAGGAGTGCAGGATAGAGGAGAGAAATTTTTGCAAGAAAGCAAGGCCTTGAGAGTGCAGGGCAGGAAATGGGTTTCTTTGCAAGAGAATGAAGGACCCTGCAAGAGAGAGAAGGCTGGACAGGAAAGAAAATTTGGCAGGTCTAGTAGAGCTGAGATGATGGTGTGTTTGAACTATGACTAGCGTCATGGAAGCTCCATTTAGGAGCTCTCTATCCGTCTATATGAAAGGTTCGACTTAGTAGTTTGGCCTGGTTGAGCTGAATAGAAAACTAATTGTTGTTTGTAAAAAAAAAAATTCCAGCCTCTCATAGGAACCGTCAGGTCCCAAAACCCTAACTGAAACCGTGTGAGCTAGCTTGTTTTGTGAAGGCCAAGGACAAACTAAGCACAAGCAGCCAGGTGCCCAATGCACTCTTGAAGCCAAACAAATTCCCCGACAGCGTGGTGCACTCTAGTGCACTCTAGAAGAAGTAACAGTTGTGGATAAGGTCTCCCTACCAAATCCAAATATCACTACCCTCTCTTTTACCATGTTGAGCTCAATACGCTCAGCCAAAGACCACTGCCAAAGTAGGCAAAGTAGCATGTAACAACATAGCATCACAAACTCTACATCATAACTCCCTATCCAATATCCCATACCAAAACTGGATTGCGTAGGCCTCAGTAACTCCCTGAGTGAAACTGATCAGCTGCCTCATGCAAGTGTATGCCTTGTGTAGGCTCTTTCCAGCCTTCTGTTGGAACTCTTGCAAGCTCCTCAGCTTATTAGTCCGTACTCCTTGCTAGTTTTGCCTAAAACACTAGAAGAACTCCACCATAGGGTTAAACCTTGGTACCACACCACCTCATGCAGCGGTACCTCCACTCATGGTAGCATTGTCTCTAGCTAGTGCACCTCCACTAGCTCCACCAACACTACTTGAGCTAGAACTTGTGGGTACAGCCAATCTACTCCTCTAGCTATCCCCAACAAACTCCGTCGGGCTAATTCCTCAAAATCCCCAACAAACTCTATCGTGACAAAGTAACGGTAACTGCAATTGCAACCACAAACTAGAACCACCAAATGCAACCACAAACCATAACCACAAATCTCAACCGCAAGTACTCCACAAAGTGCCAACACCAACTAAGCATTATCAAGTGCCAATACCCACAAAAGCACCACCCACTAATGTAACTCTTACTGAGATAACTATTCTAGGGGAAAAGGTGACCTATAACCTATCATCACAACACGCACTCTCACGGTCTATAGGTCATCACTTCTTGCCTTACCAGAGAGAAACAAAGGTAGTCTGATAGGTGATCACTCCCGTCTCACTACCAAGAGCACACCAAAGCACCAATGCTCTAAATTCAGGGCACCTCATACAAACGTGGCGCACAAACAGGAAGAATAGAATGGAGGGGGTCCAATCACAAGAAATCTAAGAAAAACCATCCATCTCATAAAGCAACACGGGATTGACTCTACCACCATTTGGCATTTGACATAAGAGAAGTTTGTATCTACGTCCTAAGCTACCGGGATCACCAAGAATGGGATTGAACTACCTCTCCTAACCAAAGCTACAAGTGTATAGATAACAGTGGCACAATCACTACAACAACAAGTGAGGGTGGACCAATTGGCTAGGGTACCAATCTTGGAACACAAGATCTAGGGATCAAACCCTGTTACACATAATCTAGAAGGATGTGCAGATTTTGCCAAACGATGACCAAGATCTACTCTAAACTAGCTAGCCTCACGCCAACAACCTGGCCCTTTTAGGCCATTGTAGCCTCTCATAGCCCACAACCCTATGCCTTGAAGCCTCTAAATGCCCAGATGAGGCATGTAACACCCATGTGTGCAGGTGTGTGGTATTGTGATATTTAGCTTGGTATTACAAGTTCTTGAGAGATATTATTTATATAGAGATAAAGGCTGGTTCTACATTAGTCATGATTAGCTAAAGTTAGTCTTTAGAGGAAGTGGAAAAGATGAGCACCACTATATTGGATTCTAGTATGTTGATTTGGTATTATTCCTAGGTGTTTGACTTTGAGGAAAGAGTTGAGAACTCTTGGGCCTGCAAGCCTTTTTGTTTTGGATTCTTCTATAGTCCAAGGATAGCCCATGTGAAGGAATCCTTGACTTAGTGGTTGGGTCAAGATAAGATCACATGCTAGTGGAATATGCCCATGTGAATGGATATTCCTTTTGTGACAACCCGGCAAATATCACTTTTGCGGTAATCAAGTAAGTAAAGTTTGTTCCCACAAAGATACGAGTCAAAATTGGTCAAATACAAAGCAAAGTAACAATTTTAGTTCTTCTTGAGTTCTTCTTTAGTCTCTCAGGTAGACACCACACCCAAAAGAGAGTAACAAGCACTGACTCGCAATCTTGTCACGAATTAAGACTCCTTAATCACAACTCCTTCAATTCTTTCCAAACAATCTTGATTGTGATGATTCAGGCTCTCCCAAAAATGGCACTTCACTACAAAACTACTTCACCTCAGAATTGTGTTCCACCCCTCCACTGAAGGCACAACTTCCTTGATCAAAATTGTTTCACATCAACTTTGCATTGCACTCACAAATGCAAAATACTAACAACACTACAATTCCTCTCAGATCTATCAAGGCATTGCTTTGATTGCACATCACTCAGGATCAAACACACAAAATGAAGATCAAGGCTACAAAATCCAACAAACACACTGACTTGCACTTCAAATTTCTTCACACACTCACAAACACAATTGCAAAGCTGATACTCAGAATCAAGCTCAAGCAACGAGCACTGCTTCACAGCACTTCGCTTTATCTATTCTCAGAAATTATGAGCACTGAACAACAATTCTCTACAAATGCTACTCTTAAGTAGTGAAGCAATCGATAGTTCTAACAACTATACCGTTCTACAACAACTTTTCTAACTTGCAGATCCGAAATGACAATGCACCTCTTCATATCTGCCTCTTCAAATCTCAAAACTATTACTAATCCAATTTGATGTCTACTTCGTCATTGGCTTTCAAACCCAAACCAGAAGTAAATTTACTTCCTATTACTTTGTCCTCGGGTTTCATATCTTCTACTTCTTCTACCAGATCTAGCAATTCTCTTTCCTGATCTGAAATTCCACTAGTGGGTAATCTATCTAACTCTTCATCTCTTGACCCACTCTTCTCCATTATCTCCATCTCTAACTTTGAAGACATCTGCACTCCTATGTTATCTACTTCGGGTTTGGCTCTAACATCTTTCTGAAGTTTTTCATCTCTATTTTCATTAAGTCTAATCTAATCGCAATATTGTCTTCTATTTCTAAGATCTTCATGTCTACACAAGTTCTTAAACTAATCAACAAGGCATTCAAATCAGTGTCTTTTGCTTGTCTTCGCCTTGTCTCTTGCACCAACAACTTCAACTCATGCAGCCTCGTCTCTTCAATTCGAATGATGGCCTTTGTACTCAACATTGCGTTCATCCTAAGGACTATCTCCTTCAACGGCTCCAATCTCATCTTCCTCTCTTGCTCTCGATCTGCAAGCCAGTCCTCCCTGTACATTGCCAATTCCGCTTCAAACTCGGCTTTCACCGTCTTGTTCTCCTTCTCCTTCTGTACTACCTTCTCCTCTTGATTGCGAAGTAACTCTCATAACCTCTCTTCTTCTCTATACTGTGCTGCCAACTCTCTTTGCCAGAGTTGCTTCTTCTCCTCAACACTCTCCATCACCCTATCGAGCTCTTGATCCTTTGCTGCGACTCTTGCCATAGCATGGATAACTTCTACTCTTGAATCAACAAACTGCTGCTTCGAGATCTCATATTCAGCTACTTGTCTTTCCCTTGCTATGTCACTCTTCTTAACAAGATCTTCTCGATATCTCACTTCTCTCTTCAAGTCTTCAATTACCTGAGTCCTCACTACTGCCTTTGCTTGCAGTACTTCCCTTTCCTCCTCACCTCGGGTTATACTCTTCTTCAACTCTGAGTTCTCTTCTTCTAATCTTGCCAACACTTGCAAGACAGTCTTTACCTCTAGACAAGTCGACTTCATCTCCTTCCTCTTGTACTCTAACTTCACCAACAGAGGACACACCACCTCCCGCAGGTACTCAACTCCATTGCTCGGGGTTACTTCTTCTTACGTAGCCACTTCTCTTTGTACTTCTTGTTCATCCGATACTCACCTTCTTCTCTACAGTCTTTGTATCGGAACGGATGCCTTGCTTCCCGAGCTTGCATTTGCTTCTTCTTGCACATTACTCGGACCGGCATTGAACTTTGCCTTACGTCTCGAGCGGACTCCCCTCTGAACTACGATCTTCTCTTCTGCCTCGGGTACTTCATCTTCCAACTTTGTGTTGTCCTCCGCCTTGATCTTTGCCTGAACTTCTTCTTCTTCTTCTGCAGCAGCTGGTGCCGATGTCATTTCTCTACCCTCATCGCTGTTGCTACTTCTACCTCCACTCTGTGGTGTTAGCTCGGGCTCCTCCTTGTGTTCCGAGTCTTCGGTCTTATGCTTGGTGTCACCTTCTGAGTCTTCTTCTTCCCACTCGATCACCACCATGCCTCGCCTCAAGTTTCCTCTCCTGGTCTTCCAAGGTTTTGTTTTGTCTTTGGCTTTGCCCTGCCAACTTCTCTTCTTTGAGTTTGGAGTACTCAATTCGATCTCCACATTCTTCCCTATCTTCTTGTAGTACTCGTTGGTGCTTCTAATTTGCAAGATGTACTGCTGCTCCTCTACATCGACCTCCTTTCTCAAATCGGGATGGAAATGCGATACCATCCGAGTTCGCTCCACCAAGTTCAGCAAATTCAACCCAAGGTAGAAATGAGCTACAAACGGCACGATGTAGTGTGGAGGCGATTTATCCCATAGATTCCACACTATTTGTCACATTCTACCATGGAAACACCTTGCCCAATTGATCGGTTCCCCTACAAACAACTTGCAAAAGAACACCGCTTGGTGTTTCATCACATAGGTTGTTCTCTACGGCTTTAGGATTGCCATCAGAGCATTCACAATTCCTCTCTTGACAGGGTCTTTGTAACTCTCCACTTTGTACCCATTCTTCGTCCACTTTGATGAGAATGCATCTCTCACCTCTTGGGTTTCTTGGGCTATCTCTCCCTTCCCCAAGAACGGGGCCCCCTGCTCCGAGCCTGCTTCCTTCCCGAGTACTAGTCTCCAATCCAACTCTATCTAGCAAGCCGGATTTCCTCTCTTCACTTCTTCCTCGAGTCCATCAAGACACTTGCTCTCAATGATCTCTATCATGAAACCTGGAAAACTCATGTTCCAATTCCACGCCAAGAAGGTGATCCAAAGTCGGCTCAAGACTTTGATCCTAGCAATCACATCTAACGTCCAAATTGCATGATTTCTCATTGCAAATTCCGAGTTCTTCTTTCCTCCTCCTATCTCTCTTGCTTTCTCACTGTCTCTTGATTTCACTCTTGCAACTTCTCCCTTACACACTAACGCGTTTCCAACTCTATTTCCCTTCCCATGATCACCTACAAGATGACTTCTCAACGGCAAAGGAAAATTACTCGACATTTTGTCATTGCGAGTTCAATTTTTATAGAGTTGCGCTTTCTTTGTCTTTCTTCACTTCAAGTTTCTACCAAGAAATCACACCTCTTGCATGCACTTGTCACTGTCAATCAAACTTTGTGTGTATGGGCCGCCAGTTTTTGAACGGTCCCTTCTTGAATTTCTCACCCCAACAAAAGGTTGTTAGACTGAGTTCGCCTTGGGTTGAGCTCCCCCCGATACAAAGACTCCTTACTTTGGGTTGTGTGCTGACAGGGCATTTCCAAGTACTTTGCCTTATGACCCGAAGTCACTTTACTTTGGGTTTCATCCCGAAGACTCTTTTCTTTGCCTTCTTCAGCCATACAGGCGCAATCTGACTTCTCTATACACTTCTTCTTCTTTATTTTGAAAAAAACAAAAAATGTGGGCACCACATACCCCCTCCCTCAAATGTGAGCGTCCCCGCGAACATAGACCTTGGGTGTCTTAGAAACTTCCGAGTCTATGGTCCAATATCTCCGAACTCTCCACCCGTTTACTTGAGTGGCAAAAGGATTACCTTCCAAGTCTACAAGCTGCATGGACCCATTTTTGTAAAGATGAAGAACTTGATAGGGACCCATCCATCTCAAATGCAACTTGCCTGGAAAAAATATTTGTCGATTGTCATATAACAAAACCAAATCCCCTTCACATACAGCTACAGGCTTGATTCTCTTATCATGCCTAACTTTCCTCTGTGCTTGTACTTCTTTTGTGGTTTGCATTGCATTGTCTCTTTTCTCTTCTAACCACATCAGTTGATGAATCCAAAGATCCTGACTTTCTCCTTCCAACATTTGTTCTTTGCAAAGAACCCAATATGTCGGTACTTCAAATTCAACTAGCAGTATGGGATGCAAGCCATATGTCAAGAAGTATGGAGTTTGTTTGGTTGTAATCTTTTCTGTTGTTCAACATGCCCACAACGTGGCTGGTAATTTTGTATCCCAGTCATATGCATAATTGACAGTCACCTTATTCAAAATTTTGCAAAGTAACCCATTCGCTTTTTTTGTTAAGCCATTTGCTTTTGGGTTATAAGGAGTCATCTTCCGATGTTTAATCTGAAAGTACTTGGTTAACACCTCCATTACAGAGTTCAAAAAATGTGTTCCTCAGTCACTGACCAATTCCAAAGGACACCCATATCGGGAGATGATGTTTTGAAAGAAAAATTCCGCCATAGTTTCAGCATCATCTTTGCGAGTTGCTTCAGCTTTGACCATCTTGGTAGCATAGTCAGTGCAAACCAAAATGTATCGCTTTCTTGTGACTTGGGTCACTGGTTGAATGGGGACCCACAATATCAATCCCCCATTTCTCAAATGGGGCTAAAGGCAAAATTGGTCTCAAAGGCCATTGAGAAGTAGCCGTCGGCTTCTCCATTCTTTGACAAGCATCACAGCTTTGGATATGAGCATGCACATCTTTGTACATTGTAGGCCACCAATACCCTGCCAAAAGAATTTTCTTTACAATATTCTTCAGAGCATAGTGTCCTCCCGATGCTTTGGAGTGTAAAGATTCAATCACTCCTCCTACTTTGTATGACTCCAAGCATTGCCAAAGTACTTTGTCTTCGCCCATCTTAAATAAAATGTTGTGTTTGAGCTGGTACGGCCCCATTTTCCTAAGAAAGACTGCCCCTCTGCTCCGGATCCATCCCTTCAGGACAATGGAGAGTATGCAGATAATGATATTCAGCTGCATACCTTGTACTTTGCATTGCTGATAAGTGATACAACTCTTTGTCAGGGAACCGATCACCAATTTCCCACTCCTGGTCTTGAGTTTCTAACCTGGACAGGAAGTCCGCATTCGAATGCGAAACTCCCTTTCTTACTTGTATAGTATACATGAATTCTTGTAACAACAAGATCCATCTTGCAATTCGTCCGGATAAATCTGCCTTCTTGACCAAATGTTGCAATGCATAATGGTCAACATAAAAGACAAACTTGTACCCCAACAAATAATGGAAAAATTTCTTGCAGGCATACACCATTCCAAGTGCTTCTCTTTTAGTCATCAAATAGTTCTTTTCAGAAACTGAAAGTTGTCGGCTGGCATAATACACCGGGTAGTCCTTCTTCTTTTTGTCCTTCTGACTTAAGACAACTTAGATGGCCATGGACCAAGTGTCCACATATACATGAAAAAGGACGTCCCAATTTGGGGCCCTCATAACTTGTGCTTCAACCAGCTTCTTCTTCAACACCTGGAAAGCTTCTTCTTGATTTGCTTCCCACAAATAGTCTTTGGATTTCTTCAGAAGCTTTGTAAGTGGTGCAGCAAGCACTGCATAATTTGACACGAAGCGTTTGTAGTATCCAACATGTCCCAAGAAGGCTCTCAGCTCCCAAAGGTTCTTTGGTGATTCCAAAGCTATAATTATCTTAACCTTCTCAACATCGACTTCAATACCTCGGCTTGACACCCGATGCCCTAGAAGAATTCCATCCTTCATTGCAAAGAAGCATTTCTCCGGGTGTAATGACAAGCCGGAAAAATGACACCTTTCAAAAGTTTGGTGATGGTAATCTAAATGTACCTCTCTTTGCCCAAACACACAAAATTCATCAATGAAAACTTCCACAAATTTGCACAGGAAATCTTTGAAGATTGAATTCATCATCCGCTGGAAAGTAGCGGGAGCATTACCCAACCCAAAGGGCATTTGATTGTAAGAAAAAGTGCCCCAATCGATTGTGAAGGTGGTTTTATCCTTGTCTTCTTCTCAAATGGATACTTGATTGTACCCTGAAAATCCATCGAGAAAGCTATAACAAGGATGACCCGCTACCTGATCTAAAATTGTATTGGTAAAAGGCAAGAGATGATGATCTTTCCTTGTCACTGCGTTCAACTTCCGAAAGTCTTGGCACACTCGGATCTTCCTTGTTTTCTTCTTTGGGACAATGACAATGGGGGAAACCCATTCACTGCTTAAGACAAGGAAGATGATTTTGGCTCCTAAGTACTTATCAATTTCATCTTTCACCAAAAGCAAGTACTTCGGGTTCAGGCGGTATTGTTGCTGCCAAACTGGAACTGCACCTTCAACCAGATCAATCCGGTGTTCTCTGAATTCTTGTGGAATACCCGGCATTTGATCAATAGACCAGGCAAATACATCCTAGAATTCTATGAACAGGGCAGTGTATCTTGCCAACTCCTCCAAAGTGACTATCTTCGAGATTTTCAAAAATTTTCCTTCAATCAATAAAACATCTTGACAGTCATCGGGGTTGATGACTCCTTCAACGTGGCTGACTCGGCTTAACCCAAGGCAAGCTGCCATCAAACCCCCTTCCTCCAAGTCAGGTTCACCCGAGGCGAGGTCATATGGATCTTTGTCTTTGACATCCACCTCGTAGCATTCCAGATAGTTAACTTGGACTTCGTCTGAGGATGAAGACAATGAGTCTTTGGATTCATCCTCCTCTTCCGACAAACTTGTTTCCCCGAGGT
Source organism: Lunularia cruciata (assembly GCA_948567375.1). Classification (NCBI taxonomy): domain Eukaryota; kingdom Viridiplantae; phylum Streptophyta; class Marchantiopsida; order Lunulariales; family Lunulariaceae; genus Lunularia; species Lunularia cruciata. The sequence goes on along the minus strand of OX419762.1, from coordinate 976,660 downwards.
GGGGAACCTTCGTCCAACTCATAGTCACCAGCTTCTGATCTTCGGACGAAATGTCCTTGAATCTTAACTTCTGCTAATGCCAATCCACCACAACTTGGGCACTGTACAACCAAGGTCTTCTGATCAACAGAGGGTAACCAATCTTTGTCACTGGTCGCAACACGATGGAGTTCAATTTGAAGGGAAACCCTCCAATGATTGTGGTTATATTTGATAGCATGCCCAAAGGCCATTGCCTGGTTTGGTCTGCAAACTTCAACACTCGGGGTGTTGGTTCAAACGTGTGATACCCGAGTCAATTTGTAGTATCTTTGGTCATGACATTCACACCAGACCCCGAATCAATGGGTATTGATGTGATCATGCACCCTGCAATCTCTGCGTCTACCTTGGGAGATCCCAAATCTTCTTGTTCAATACAGTAAATAGCAGGCAAGTCCTTCTTTGACACCGACCTCACCTTCTTGAGTTCCGAATTCAGCTGCCTCTTGTACAGCTTGTTATCTTCACACAGTTGCTTGAATGTAACGTTGGCATTTGTGGCTGCCAGATCTGCTACAATATCATATTGGGGAACTCCTCCCAATTTGACCATCTTCGCCTTCGGCTTCGGGTCCGAAGTCTCTCCATGTTCCCTCTTGACTTTGGGATGCTTCAAAATGGTAACGGGCTTGCTAATGGCCTTAACCTGAGGTTCCTCAGGTTGGCCCACCTCGGCTTGGATCAGACCCTTTACTTCAGATTGGATGTCCGCCAAAGAAATTGGAGACTTTGTCTTCGTCTCCTCTTCCAAACTCAGTTCCCAAGTCCTGAGTAGTGCCTCCTTTAGTTCTTTCTGCAAGGCTCTAGCTTTGGCTTTTGCGAGGATCTTTTCCTCCTTGGCAAAAAGAATTGCCTTTGGGCGCAGTCTCTTTGCCTTTTTGGAAGACGACGAGGTTGTACTCAGTTCTTAGGGATCACGCTTCTTTTTGTTGGAGCGTGTCTCAACTTTCAAAATTTCAAGGTCCAGCCATTCTCCTTCCAAGGTCGGACTCCCTTCTTGAGGTCTCTCTTCCTCAAGAGTGATACAATTTACATTAGTATCCCCCTTTGGCTGAATTGCTACACACTCAACATGGGTCTGTACATACTTTACAGGCAGCTTCAGGTTTGGTGGGTGAGGACATTGGTTGCCCTTATGCCCCGATCCTTTACAATTTCCGCATAGGGGAACATACCTGATTTGCCTTCTTGGCTTCGGACAATTTGGAGACCAATGTCCCATCAAGCCACAATTATAATAGGCTCCGGGTGCAACATTCTGAGGGCGATTCTGGTTGCTCATTGGTGGTCTTCGTGGAGGAGCATTGGGGTTATACTCCCTTGGTCCAAACCTCGAACCTTGGTACGATGTGCTAGCTTGAGGCTGTATGTCTTGTGTTTGGTACACAGCCTCTTCATCCTCGTCTTGGTTCCATCTCGGAACCCAATCAATTTGCTGCAGCTGGAATGCATTACGAGTATTGCATTGGTACTTAGTTGGTTGGTCAAACAAGCTTTGATTGGATGGAATCTTCCTATAAGAATCTCAAAATCACATGGGTGAGGTACTATTGGAAAGCTCTTGACAAGACAAAGCAAGGGGGAGGAAAGGTCACCTTTTTCTTTGTTGGGGGGAGGAATTTGCACATTTTCAAGGCCTAATTCATCCGTTTAGGCCTCCAAAATTGCCTTCAAAGATTTTAGGCATATTTTGGTTCCTATATTATTATTAAAAGTCCCCTTTTGGTGATACTTCTTTCATATCTATTCAGTCCATCATGTGTAACATCGTTCTAGATGTTACCAAACCAATTCTCACCTTAAAATCATGTGTCTAACTATTGGTTCTAAGGTTCTCAAGTCTATTTTGCTTTCTGCACTATTAGTAGAAGTACTCTTTTGGTGATACTTCTATCTGATTTATTTTGACCATCATGTATAATATCATTCCATATGTTACAAAACCAAATTTCACATCTAGATCATATGGCTAGCTCTTGGTATTACACCACTGCTCAAAAATTGCTTCTCTTTGCTCAAAATTTGGCCAATATTTCCGCACATCATCTATCTCAATGCCAAAACTGCATCAATTGAACAACCTTCTATACATTAGGGAAATGTGAGCTCCGATTGAGCTACCAACAATCAGCAAGTCTTGGAGATACCACCAACACTCTGAATTCCTACACACGAGTTCCCCTTGACTTCACTTCTCTAATGTTATCAGACTTTTTACAACTCTCAAATCAACTCAACTTAGATCAGTTCTTGATCTATCATTCTATAAACTGCCAACAACTAGGTATTGATTACAATCAAGACACATCCACTCTAGTTAAGAGAATCCAGGTGACGTTTGTCGGCCTCTGTCCACCATAACCATGCACTCAAAGGCTCAACATCAAAGAAGTCAGCTCTCTGGAGCTGCATTTCAAAAGTATACCCCTTGACTCGAGCTAGGTCTAGAACCCTAACAGTCCTGCTGGTGGCACATTCAACGGTGCAAATGGTGCAAAGTGATGGTGGGCCCCACCATGAACTCATCTGACCGTCGACAAGTAGTCTATGGGAAACTGCTTAAATACCTCTAACTACTCTTCATGCAACTCCGGTGTTTGAGCAATCTAGATGTGATACTATAAATGGTGTGACAACTATGACAATAGAAATTTTGCTATAAGAAGTTAAAGTGTGCTTTTTGGCAGAAGGAAGTTACCTTCTTGGGTCACAAGATCTCATCAAAGGGAATCAAGATGGAAGAGGAGAAAATCAAGTCCATTACTGATTGGCCTACTCCAAAAGATGCTATAGAAGTATGGGCATTTAATGGATTGGCCAGTTTTTACCAATGGTTCATCGGTTCATTATGCTCATAAGGCTGCACTATTGACTGACCTCTTGGGGAAGAACTTGAGCTTCAAGTGGACCACCAAGCACAAAGAAGCATTCCAAAAGTTGAAACATATGGTGTCTTCAAAGCCCTTTCTTCAACCATATGATCCTCAACTACCTATGTGGTTGATTTTGATGCTTCTAACTTTGCAATTGGAGCAGTGTTGTAACAGGAATTTCCAAATGGACTACATCCTATTGCCTTTGTGTCTTGCCAACTAAATACAACTAAAAGAAATTACTCTACTTGGTATTAAGAACAACTTGCAATGGTATATGCCACCAAGGTATGGATGCATTATCTCTTGGGAAAACAAGTGATCATGCAAACTGATCACAAACCATTGTTGCAGACCTTACACTTGGAACACATGAAGAATTGACATCATTGATGGGAAGAACAACTCCAATTGTTTGACATCAAATTTGAGTACAAACCAGGTCGGTTCCATTTCATTCTTGATGCTCTATCATGACAAACTTATTTGAAATCTCTTCCTTTCATCACGGTAGCAATTACGATGGTGTCAATTGCACCCAAGTTCCAACACAAGTTTTGATCAACTCTACAACAAGATCCCTTCTTCCAAATTGTACATGGTCATCTTAAAGCCTGCAACAAGGAGTACAACACCTTCTCCTTCAAGGAATGCCTTCTATTTTATGAGGACCGGATCTATATTCCAACCAAAGGTGATCTCCGACTTGTGTGCCTTCAAGAAGCTCATGATTTACTAGTAGTCAGTCACATGGTTGTGGACAAGACCTTGGGTACCCTCCAACACCGATGGTGGTGGGCCAACATGACACAAGATGTTCAAGAGTTTTTCTGATTGTGTGAGAGCTACCAACGTAACAAGGTCAACAACCAGAAGTTGAGTGGACTTCTTCAACCACTCCCCATTCCATCCGCTCAATGAGAACACATGAGCTTGGATCTCATCACCTCCTTGCCCAAGACAAAGCAAGGATACACAACAATCGTCTTGTTTGTGGATAAGCTTAGTAAGCAAATCCACTTGGCACCAACCTTTGATACTATGGATGCTTTAACCTTAGCGCAAATCTACTTTGACAATGTCTTCAAGCATCATGGGATCCCATGTGTACTTATCTCTAACCGTATCCTCAATTCACCGGGAAGGTTTGGCAAGCACTCTTCCAAATACTCAACACTAAACTTGCTTCATCCACAGCCTATCATCCTCAAACTGATGGAAAAACCAAACATGCAAATTGTGCCTTGGAGGATATGTTGCATGCCTTTGTCAATGTCCACCATACCAATTGGGATGAATGTCTTGGAACTACAAAATTTGCCTACAATAATTCCAAATAGGAAAGCACCGGATTTTCTCCTTTCTTTCTCAATTTGGCCAAGATCCACTTGTTCTAGATTCTCTTCTTGCTCTTCCTCCATCTCAAGTCTCTCATACTTCAACCTTCTTGACCACCATATCCCAATCTCTCCAACAAGTCAAATCTCATCTCCTTATTGCTCAGAATCGTCATAACTAATATGCGGACCACCATTGTTGTGATCTTACCTTTGAAGTTGGTGATAAAGTCATGCTCTCCTCTAGTAATCTACCCCTACCACTTGATACTCAAGTTTGTAAACTTGCCCTTAATTGGATAAGACCATTTGATGTCAACCAAATCATCTCTCCTATTGCTTATTGACTTGCCTTACCTTGTCATATGCGCATCCACCCTATCTTTCACATTTCCAAGTTAAAACACTTTGTTCCTAACCCATCTCCCTTTTCTTCTCATGTCCAACTTCCTCCTCCTCCCATCCCTATCAACGATCATGAGGAGTATGAAGTTGATTGTATCCTTGCACGTTGCCACATTCAACAAGGGACCAACAACATACAAAGTACAAGGTCCTTTGGACATGGTATCCCCTTCATGATGCCACATGGGAACCTCTTTCTCACCTCTAGAATGCACAAATGGCCATCCAGGAGTTTGAAGCTTCAATGCCGACGAGGATGTCTACATTACATAGATAGGTAGATATGTGGAGATTACCTTCCTATTAACTAACAAACTAAGGCTGATTGGTTTGTCATGCCTACACCAGAGGAGATCATCTTTGATACAATTGGGCATGCAAACATCTTCAATAATTTGGATCTTTGAGCTGGATATCATCAATTTCCGATCAAAGAGGAAGATAATTCCAAACATCATTTTTGGCTATTGATCCTCACGGCAAGGATATGTTATATTTGTGAAGGTCTTTACCATTTGGGTTAAAGAATGCTCCTGTTAAGTTCTAGAGGGTCATGGACAGGATCCTAGCTGGATTGGATTTTGCTTGGTGCTATATTGATGACATTTTGGTCTATAGCACTATTGTGGAGGAGCATGAGAGATATGTTGGAGGTGTTAGAGAGATTGAGATCTCATAGACTCAAATTACATCCTGGTAAGTGTAGGTTCTTCCACAAGCTAGTTGAGTATTTGGGTCACACTATCTACCTTGGAGGACTTGGTGTTCAACAGACCAAGGTGGAGGCTATTGCGTGTATTCCTTGGCTTGTGGATTTGAGAAGAGTGTAAGCATTCCTTGGGTTAGCAAACTTCTATTGCTGTTATGTTAGAGGATTTAGTGCCATTTCTAAGGCCTTGATGAAGCTGAACAAGTTTACACAAGAGTGGTGCTGGGGAGATGATCAAGATAGAGCTTTTGTAGTGCTCAAGAAGAGGTTGACATTTGCTCCTATTTTGAGGAGATTGATCAATCTCCTCAAAATAGGAGCTTGATCCACTTGGTACCAAGTTGGCATGCATCTGCCTTTCTTTGTATATTTTTCTAACACTTTGGTGGTATCTCTCTTAGCGCATATAGGAGGAGTTATTGAGGTCATAGATGTAGAGATTGGAGATAGTGGTATAGTTCAACAAGACATTCATGATGATATCTTAGTGATGGACTATCTTTGCACTAATGTTGTGGGTGGCACAATTGGGACCAAGGAGAGAGATTGTGTTCTTCAGCAAGCCAGATGGTTCAGATTGGAGGGTACACACCTTCTTTGTGTATGGGAGGATGGTAGAGTGAGAGTAGTACCACTTCCATCTTAGAGACCACAATTGGTTCATCATGCTCATGAGGAGCTAGGACATTTTAGAGTAAAGCATACATATAGATTACACTAGAGTCATTATTGGTGGTACAGTTTATAGACCAATGTATAGCAGTTTGTTGCTAGATGTGTGGCTTGTGACCGAGTTAGAGCATTATTTAATGCTCTTATGCCAAAGTTACACCTATTACCTATCATGGGATTGGGTTATTTTTGGAGTTTGGATTTCATAAGACCTTTACCATTGACTGTGAGACATCATTGGTATGTTTTGGTGATAGTGAAGCACTTCTCTAAGTAGATTGAGCTAGTGACACTTCCTAACAAGTCCAGTGAAGGGACGGCTTCCTCATTCCTTGATCACATTCTTAGTTATTTTGGTGTACCCACTAAGGTTTTGACTGATCAAGGTATAGGGTTTTTGAAGAGTTTTAGGTCTTGTGTGATAAGGCTTTGATTGATCATCATACTAGCTCCCAAGATCACCCTGAGGTAGATGACTTAGCAAAGAGAGTAGTTCAAACAATGAAGATAGTATTGCAAAAGTATGGTTTGCAAAGATGCCACTTGGGAGATTGGGATCTCCAATTACCTTAGTTGGCCATGGGCTATCGGTTCAATCAACAAGCCTCCTTGGCATCCTTCTCTCCTTACTTTCTACCCTATGAATGAGATCCAAACTTATCTACAGCCGTACTCAGCCATTTTAGAGTGTGATCACTTTGCAGAATTTTAGATTAGAGTGGGACTTCTTTTGGGAATTTTATAATAGATTATATTAGAGTGGGACCTCCCTCTTGGACTTTGAATGGTCAAATTAATAAATTGAAAGTGTTGAATTCTTATAGGATTGACCAAGTAAGGTACCTTTGGTATTGGAGGTAGGGCAAGTTAGGTTGATCTGACTTGACCTTGAAATTTATTTTAAGTTTTAATTAAGAGAAGGTTCACGACTCATAAGGAATTGCTTGAAGATTCCAAAGGCATGTAAGACCAAAAATTAAATATTCTTTACCTTGGCTAACTTATGAAAAGCAAAGATATTACAAAGTTACTAAGGCGCTTAACATAATAAGTTTAGCAAGTATATAAGGAGAGACTTTGAAAAAGAAAGAAATATTCCTTTATGAGCTTATCACATAGATTGAGTGAGTGGAATGAGGAGAATAAAGCTTTGTGAGTACTCTTGTATTTTCTAAGTAAAAAGTAAGAATCATTATCATGGTGTTGATCTTGGGAGAACCCCTAATTCTAGATGTAGAGAGGGAGGAATCATAAATATGGACTTACTCTCCTTCTTCTCTTAGTAAGTCAATTTACCCGTAAGTTTCTCATAGCTCTTAGATGGAAGAAAGCTCTCTATGAGAACTTTTGTCAGACTCTCTTAATTGTCTACATTGGTGGATTGTGGTACCCACATATTTTTTTTTCAAAATGGAGAAGAAGAAGTGTATAGAGAAGTCGGATTGTGCCTGTATGGCCAAAGAAGGTGAAGAAAAGAATCTTTGGGATGAAACTCAAGGTAAAGTGGCTTCGGGTCATAAGGCAAAGTACTTGGATTTGCCTTGTCAGCATACAACCCAAAGTAAAGAGTCTTTGTATTGGGAAGAGCTCAACTCGAGGCAAAGACAGTGTAACAACTTTTCTTCGGGGCAAGAAATTCAAGAAGAGACAGTTCAAAACCAGCGGCCCATACGCGTGAAGTACAATTGACAGTGACAGGCACACGCAAGAGGTGTGATTTCTTGGTAGAAACTCAAATTGAAGAGAGATGACGAAGGCGCGACTCTATAAAAATTGGGCTAACAACAAAGCAATGTTGAGCAATTTCCTTTGCCGTTGAGAAGTCGTCATGTAGGTGATCGTGGGAAGGGAAGTAGAATTGAAGATGCGCTAGTGTGTAGAGGGGAATTCAAGAGAGTGAAACCAAGAGACAGTGAGAAAGTAGGAGAGATGGGAGGAGGAAAGAAGAACTCCAAATTTGCAATGAGAAATCCTACAATTTGGAGGTTAGATGTGATCACGAGAATCAAAGTCTTGAGCCAACTTCGGATCACATTCTTGGCGTGGAACTAGAATGTGAGTTTTCTAGGTTTCATGACCAAGATAATCAAGAGTAAGTATCTCAATGGCCCTGAGGAAGTGGGGAAGAGAGGAAATCTGGCTTGCTGGATAGAGTCGGATTGGAGATTAGTGCTCGGGAGAGAGGCAGGCGCGGAGCAAGGTGCCACATTCTTGGGGAAGGGAGAAGTAGCAGAAGAAACCCAAGAAGTGAGGGATGCTTTCTCTTTGAAGAGAGCAAAGAATGGGTATAAGGTTGAGAGTTACAAAGATCTAGTGAAGAGAGGGATCATGAGTGCTCTCATGGCGATCCTGAACCATGGGAGGATGAGACAAATGGTGTGGAACTTGCGGGATAAGTCGCCTCCACACTACATCATGCCGTTTGTAGCACATTTCTACCTCGGGTTGAATTTGCTCAATTCGGCGGAGCCCAACAGAATGGTGTCTCACTTCCATCCCGACTTGAGAAGAGAGGTCGACACGGAGGAGCAGCAGTACATTCTTCAAATCCAAAGCACGGATGAGTACTATGCAAAGACAGGCAAGAGCGTGGAGATAGAGGTAAGTACTCCAAAGTCAAAGAAGCAGAGTCGGCAAGGAGAAGCTGAAGATAAGACAAGACCTCAGAAGACCAGAAGAAGAAACCCGAGGAGAGGCATGGTGGTGATCGCGTTAGAAGACAAAGACTCGGAAGGCAAAGCCGAGTGCAAGTCTGAAGACTTGGAACACGAAGAGGAACCGGAGCTCATGCTGCAAAGTGGAGATACAAGTAGCAAGAGTGATGAAGGTGGGAAGATGACGTCGGTGCCTATTGCAAGAGAAGAAGAAGAAGAAGTTTGGGTGGAGCTCAAAGAACAACATAATGCAAAGTTGGAGGACAAGATACCCAAGCCAGAGGAGAAGAAGTTCACAATTCAGAGAGGAGTTCGGTCGAGATGCAAGGTGAAGTGTGAAGCGGGTCCGAGTAAGGCAAAGGAAGAAGTGAATGCTAGCTCGGGAAGTGAAGCATCTATTCCAATACGATGACTGCAGAGAAGAAGGTGAGTATCGAGAGAAGAAGAGGTAAGAGAGGAGATTTCTATGCAGAGGGAAGTAGTTGCCAGTGATGGAGTGGAGTACCTACAAGAAATTGTGCGCCCATTGTTGGTAAAGTTGGAGCACAAGAAGAAGGAGATGCAGTCGACGTGTCCGGAGGTGAAGACTGCGTTCCAGGTCTTGGTGAGATTGGAAGAAGAGAACTCGGAGTTGAAGAAGAGTATAACCCAAGGCAAGGAGGAAAGAGAAGTACTGCAAGGGGAGGCAGTAGTGCAGAATCAAGTTATTGAGGACTGAAGAGAGAAGCGAGGTATCGAGAAGAAGTTGTGCAGAAGAGTGACCTAGCAAGGGAAAGACAAGTAGCAGAGTATGAAATCTTGAAGCAGTAGTTTGCTGATTCAAGACTAGAAATCATCCATGCTATGGCGAGGGTAGTAGCAAAGGAACAAGAACTCGATAGAGTGATGGAGAGTGTAGAAGAAAAGAAGCAACTGTGGCAGCGGGAGTTGACAGTAAGATATAGGGAAGAAGAGAGATTACGAGAGTTACTTCATAATCAGGAGGAGAAGATTGTGCAAAAGGAGAAGGAAAAAGAAATTGTGAAAGCCAAGTTTGAAGCAGAGTTGGCAATGTACAGAGAAGATTGGCTTGCAGATCGAGAGCATGAAAGGAAGTTGAGATTGGAGCCATTGAAGGAGATCATAATCAAGATGAAGGCGATGCTGAGTACAGAGGCCAGTATTTGGATTGAAGAGACGAGGCTGCACAAGTTGAAGTTGTTGGTGCATGAGACGAGGAGGAGATAGGCAAAGGATACAGATTTGAACGTGTTGTTGATTAGTCTCAGAACTCGTGTAGATAGGAAGATCTTAGAAGTCAAAGACAATATCACGATTAGATTAGATCTAGTGAAATTGGAGATAGATAAACTTCGGAAAGATGTTAGAGCCAAACCCAAAGTAGATGAGGTAGGAGTGCAGATGTCTTTGGAGTTACCATTAGAGACATTAGAGAAGAGTGGGTTAGTAGATAAAGAGTTAGATAGATTACCCATTAGTGAAATATCAGATCAAGAAAGAGAATTCTTTGATCTGGTCGAAGATGTAGGAGTTGTGAAACCCGATGATAGAGTAGTAGGAAGTACAATTACTTTGGGTTTGGGTTTGAAAGCCAAGGAAGAAGAAGACATCGGATCGGATTAGTAACCAATTTGAGATTTGAATAGGCAGATATGAAGAGGTGCATTGTCATTTTGGATCTGCAGGTTTGTAGAGTCATTAGGAAGAGGTACATTAGGAAGATAATTGTCGATTGCTTCACTATTTAAGAGTGGCATTTGTTGTATCATGGTGTTCAATGCTCATTATTTATGAGAATAGATAAAGCAAAGTGTTGTGAAGCAGTGCTCGTCGCTTAAGCTTGATTTCAAGTATCAATGGTGTGCTTGTGTTTGTGAGTGTTTGAAGAAATTCGAAGTGCAAGTCAATGTGCTTGTTGGATGTTGGATTCCGTAGCCTTGATCTTCATTCTGTGTGTTTCATCCTGAGTGAAGTGCAATTGAAGCAATGCCTTGACAGATCTGAGAGGAATTGTAGTGTTGGTAGTATTCTGCATTTGTGAGTGCAGTGCGAAGTTGATGTGAAGCAATTTTGATTGAGGAAGTTGTGCCTTCAGTGGAGAGGTGGAACACAATTTTGAAGCGAAGTCATTTTGCAGTGAAGTGCCATTTTTGGGAGAGCTTGAATCATCACAATCAAGATTGTTTGGAAAGAGTTGATGGAGTTGTGATTATGAAGTGTTAATTTGTGACAAGACTTTGAATCAATGCTTGTTACTCTCTTCTGGGTGTGGTTTCTACCTAAGAGATTAAAGACGCAACCAAGAAGAACTACATGTTACTGTTTGACTTTGTATTTGACCAATTCTTACTCGTATCTCTGTGAGAACGAACTTTACTTACCCAATTACCGCAAAAGTGATATTTGCCGGGTTGTCACATGGATCCTACTCTCATGTGTCTATTCTCATACCATGTCAAGATTGAATCTTCCAAGAAATGGTGCAAGAGAGAAGCCATTCCTCTTTTCACCATCATGATTTGAAATATAAGCTCTTTGAAATCCTAAAATCCTCTCTTGAAATCCTTCACAAATGCTTCTACATCCTTATTTTCCTTACTATAAAAAATAAGAAGTTAGAATTCAACAATGTAAATACTTGGGAGAGTTTGACAAAAGCTCTTGCCAAGAAATTTCCTCCAAATAAGAGATATGAGAAACTTATGGATGAAGTGACTTGTATACCTAGTAGAAGGAGAAAAAATGCACATCTATGTAAACTTAGAGATTCTTCCAAAATAAATACTATAATAGTAGCACTTTCAAGTAGATAATTCACTCTTTACTTAAAAATATAAGCATTAATCTCAAAACCTCTTTCCTGGCACTCACTCCATGCTCCAAGGTAACTAAGGAATGGATCATCTTCACATCCCAAGCCACTCCTTATATGCATCTCTAAATGACTCTAATAAGTGCCTTAATGATTGAAAAATTCCATATTTTACCTAAGTTATCCTAGATAAAGAATTTATAGTTTAGGGTATTATAGACTCACATTGCTCTATATGGAAGCTTTAAAGTATATTATTTAGGCATTTAGAATAATTTAATAATTAAAAATTACAACATATATCAAGGTCAAGTCAAATCTACCTAACTTGAACTACCTCCACTACTAAAAGTCTGGTCAAGCCGAGAAGAATTAAATATCTCCTTTATACCAAGTTTGACCATGCAAAGTCCAAGATGAAGATCTCATTCAAATACAGGTAAACATAAAATCCCTTAAAAAATTCTACTCTAATATAAAATTCTCTTAAGAGATCCTACTCTACTATGATCTTATTTAAAATTCACTAAGGGATTCCATTGAGTGTCCAAAAATCAAATATTAGTTTTGTGTACCTATTTAGCTATACCAACTTAGAATGAGATACCTTTAGCTTAATTATTACGATACCCATTCAAATACAGCCTTACATAAAATCCCTTACAAAAATTCTACTCTAATATAAAATTCTCTTAAGAGATCCTACTCTATTGTGATCTTATTTTAAATTCACTAAGAGATTCCATTGAGTATCCAACAATCAAATATTAGATTTTTGTACCTATTTAGCTATACAAACTTATAATGAGATACCTTTAGCTTAGTTATTCCTAAACTCAACTAATTATAATTATCTCCAAACCAACAAAATACCTCTAATGACTAACATGCAACTTAAGGTATTAAATTTACCTTCAAAATAAGTTTTTGCTCTATCTACATATGGTATCATTCCTTTGATGGAAATGTTTCAACTTATCATAGTTGATTCTATCAATGTATTTACCTCCAATCTCCCTAATATCATAAGTACTTAGGTCAAATACTTAGGTAAGAACTTCTTCCTTGCTCTCTTAAAAAAATGGAATCAAAGAGTATTATCCAATCTTCTTCCTTGAAATGTGGTGTTTTTCTCCTTCCTAATTACTTATCATACTTCTTTGTCTATTGAGCTTGAGCCTTTTCCATTCAGACCAAGCCATAGCTTTTGCTTCCTCCAACCATATAAGTTATTGTTGGCATGACTTCTTAACTTCTTCTCTCTACTTCCCCTTCAAGCCAACTTGAAGAGTTTGAAAAGTTGAGAAATAAAATTGGATTGGTAGTTTGGACTCCAATTTGTAAGTAATCATGAAAGAATAAAATCTTGTTGAAACCTTCATGGCATTGTGTTTTACCTCTTGGGTTGAATCAATCTTGGAAGGAGGTAGGATCATCCACAATGGTGCACTACAAAAAAGAGAAAAAAATATCACTCTCATAAGGATCTAGTCCAAATTTGCTCTAGAAGATGCTTCTTTAGTCTGCACCAAAGGTCATTACTCCAAAGGTGAATACCATTACAAAGGTTGCTCACAAAGTTATAGGTCACTACAAAGGTGGTCTTTCCCTCGGAGATCAACAATTCACCAGATTTATTTATGCTCTACATACTACAACCCTCATGATAACATTCCATCCTTCCTCAAAGATGGCACCTCATAAACATTGCATGTTTAAGACATGCTGAAAAATTTGTTATATGAGGTTCTTCATGATACTCCAAGTCCTCTATGACCCTTCAATGTACCGCCCCAAGCCTTTAGAACCACAGTGATCCAACATCCCAATCAGGCATGAATACCCTCTTGTACTCCTCTACCTACATTCCTACTTTGAATTCCTCACCACTATTCAATCAACTATTCATAAAACACACATACGCTAATAACAAGGGTCTAAGGATCTTGGAGGTCCCCACATATCCAAGTCAAAAACAGAATCCAATTCATGTACACCAAGCCACATATGCTAAGCAAACATAAAATTGAACAAAAAGTTGAAGTCTAAACTTGAATTATATTGGGACTAAGCCCTTAATACTTCCTACTAAATAACAATGAAGCAAATCTAGCAGCTATTGCTGCTAGAATCCCTTAAGTAATTCTACTCTGATCAATGCTGATCTTATCTAACTGTCTTATTTTATCTTAATCAAGATCTATGAAGGTTCAACCTACATAGAAGTGTTTAGGTTTTACACTTTGCTTGTTGTTTTGTTCCACCTTAACGTAAAGTGAATGGTCCTAATGACTTATCAGTACAAAATTGTCCTACTATACACAAGCATTACCACACCAAAGCTCTAAAAAAATAGTCAAGTACATAGGTGTACTACTCTTGAGGTGTTTCCTTCATCCTATATCTATTTACAAAGAAATTTATCGAGTTAAGTTCCCTTCACTTTTACATATTCTAATCAGCTTATCAATTTTATCCTTTTATTCTACAAGTTCTTTCAAATAGCAGCTAAGACTTCCTTGAAGTTGGCCTTGGTATGCTCCTTTAATTGGGTAGCCACCTTGTTCAATCATTTGTTGGAGTAAACCTTTGCTTTCAACATGTAATTCTGTGCCTTCAATTCCACATCTTTGTTTAATGTGTGTTTGATGCTTGAGTTATGATTGCCATCTATGTATGATCTATCAATTTTCACACAACATCCTCTACAATTGTAAGGATTCTCATTTGTTCCTTGTCCAAGAGATCCTAAATGGATTTCATCTCCATCCCAACCTCTTGTTATATATGTACACAAAGGATCTACTCCCTCTCCTTGTGCTTATTGGCTATCTTGGTCAACCTCTCTATGCATAGTTCAGCTATCTCCTTGTTATTTGATGCACTCACTCTACTTCAAAATCTTAATTTGTGCCTTGGTTAATTCCTCCTTGAGTGTGGCTACTTCTTTGCCACATGCATGTAATTGCCCCTCATGCCTCTTCAAATGGTCCAAGAACTCTTGATTTTCTTGGTTGTTTGATATCTTTAAGATGTTGACTTAGGCCTTGTCTTCCACATCTCACCGTCATACTTCCCCCAATATTCCTTCTTGTCTTGCTTCCATTGGTTCCCTATCTTTGATCAATAATTGCATTCTTTCTTTGTAGACGTCCATTCTCTATATTGAGTTACAAGCACTTTTTGCAACTCGTGAATCTTCTACATGTTAGAAGTCTTCAATTGCTCCTTCATTGTTGCAACTTTGTCACAAGCTTGAACTATCTCTTTGTGGGCTTGTGCTAGCTTAATACATTCTTTGCTTTCTCTTGATTTGCACTCTAGACTAATTGGTGTAGGAACTCTAGTAGTTTTCTATGCTTGTTTAAGTCTAGATGTAGCTCTTGGTAGAAGAAAAACCATACTCTATTACTTGCGGGTCCCAACATTTTGATGATACGCCACAATATTGGTACAACTTCCTAATCTCTTTGAGTTTGTTCTTCCTCTTCATCTTTCTCCTATAATGACTCCAAAAGCTTACTTGCTTTTTTGGGATGACACTCTCATTACCTTCTCTTCTATGGGTTCTCTCTTTGACATTGTGCATCATCAAGATGCTTCCCACTAGCACCTCTTCAAAGCAAGATCTTACTTGTCTTGGTCCAGACTCTCATCTATTTGCACTTTGATAGAGTCCTCTTGTTTTACCTAAAACTCTTATATAGACAAGGGAATTCGTTCACTTGTGGACTTACCCTTATCCGCTCTTGTAACCTTCTTCTTCTTTGATAGATCTTCTTTTGATCTTGTTGTCACAAGTCTCCAGCCTTCATGCAAATTACCCTTGGGTTGGTCTATCTTTTGCTTACCCAAAGAGCTTCAACACTCAATACTTTGATGCCTCAAAGGAGCACCTTGTCTTCATTATATAGCAAAGAGGATGTCCTCAAAAGAAGCTCTACCCTTGGATCATATACATGGATTGATGATATGTCAGCAAGTTCCACCCTTAGATTAGTTACATGGATGGGTGGCATGTCAGTCCATGTCCTATCTGGTTAGTTGAAGAAGTTTGAGTAGGGGGATCTTTAAGGAATCTTCTTATAGGAAGCTCAGAATCACATGGGTGAGGTACCATTGGAAACCTCTCAATGAGACACATATTGGGAGGAAAAGGAAACCCTCTTTATCCAAAAGGGAGGTAATCTTTTCATTTTTGAGGCCTAATTCATTTATTTAGGCCTTCAAAACTGGCTCTCAAATTTTCAAGGTGTTTTAACCTCCTACCCTATTAGTAGAAGTACTCTTTTGGTGACACCTCTATCTGATCTACTTAGTCTATCATGTATAAAATCCTTCCAAATATTACTAAGCTAATTTCTACCTCTAGATAATCTGTCTAGCTATTAGTATTACATTTAGCAAGGCTACCTTGGTTTCTAAGGTTTAATGGTATACTTGAGTTGTGATTGATAAATGAGTAAACAAGTAAATGATACAACTTCTTTTCTTCTTTATTAAATTATTTCATCTTAATGTTAAAATATAGCAAGAAAAAAAGAGAAAAATGTTTCCTCAACTCATCTTCATGTCCTCCATTAGCTTTCTTATGCACTAATAGAACATATTTGCCTAGTCAACAAGGTGAACTTCATGTAACAACTAAAAGAATGTGGCTTGTCTATTGTTGACATACATGATCCTTCTTGACTTGAACAACTTCATTATCAATGTAATAACAATGTGCCTCACTAGATTAATCTACCCTTTTACTTGCTATTATTTGGGTAAAAAATCAAGGAGAGAAATAGGAGAATGGAAGACAATAGTGAAAGATCACATTGAGACTCTTGAATGAGTGAAACTCCAAATGCCTAGCATGAGCTTAGGCTTTGGTATTTATAGGGAACAAACAAGGCTCTTGAGAAGCTTCCTAAAAGCTGCCTTCTTAGAGTGCAAGCCAAGCTAATCAAAAAGCTTCTCAAGAAGCTTCCTTCTAGAAGTTGCCCTCTTGGCATGCAAGCTAAGCTAGTTAGGAAGCTTCCCAATAAGATCCTTATAGAAGCCATTTACTTGGCATACAAGCTTAGCTAGCCGGGCTGCTTCCCAAGAAGCTTCTTCCTAGAAGTCACCACTTTGCATGCACATTATTTGATACTTGAAAGCTATGACAACCCAGCAAATATCACTTTTGAGGTAATCGGGTAAGTAAAGTTTGTTCCCACAGAGACACGATTCAGAATTGGTCAAATACAAAGTCAAACAGTAACAATGTAGTTCTTCTTGGTTGCGTCTTTAATCTCTCAAGTAGAAACTACACCCAGAAGAGAGTAACAAGCACTGACTCGCAATCTTGTCATAAATTCACACTCCTTAATGACAACATCTTCAATTCTTTCCAAACAATCTTGCTTGTGATGATTCAAGCTCTCCCAAAAATGGTACTTCACTGCAAAACAACTTCACCTCAGAATTGTGTTCTACCCCTCCACTGAATGCACAAATTCCTAGATCAAAATTGTTTCACATCAACTTTGCACTGCACTCACAAATGTAGAATACTACCAATGCTAAAATTCCTCTCAGATCTGTCAAGGCATTGCTTCAATCGCACTTCACTCAAGATCAAGGCTACGGAATCCAACATCCAACAAGCACATTGACTTGCACTTTGAAATTCTCCACACACTCACAAACACAAACACAGAGTTGATACTCGGAATCAAGCTCAAGCAACGAGCACTACTTCACAACACTTTGCTTTATCTATTCTCAGAAATAATGAGCACTGAACAACATTTTATTGCAAATGCCACTCTTAAATAGTGAAGCAATCAACAATTCTAACAAAAATACCATTTCCTAACAACTCTACAAACCTACAGATCCAAAATGACAATGCACTTCTTCATATTTGCCTCTTCAAATCTCAAATTTGTTATTAATCCAACCCGATGTCTACTTCGTCATTGGCTTTCAAACCCAATCCCAAAGTAACCTCACTTATTGCTCTATTTTTGTGTTTCACAACTCCTAATTCCTCTACCAATTCTACTACTTCTTTGCTCTGATCTACAATTGAGGTCATGGGTAACCTTTCTACTACTTTATCTTCCAATCTACTCTTCTTTAAAGTGTCAAATGTCAAATCCAAAGACACCTGCACTCCTACTTCTCTTACTTTGGGTCTTTATACTTCTTCTACCTCACTACAAAGTTTAGCTAACTCCGTCCTAATAAGGTCTAGTTTGAGACACACATTGTCCTCCACCACTAACATCTTCCTATCTACAAGATCTCGCAGCCGGATTGTGACAACCCGGCAAATATCACTTTTGTTGTAATCGGGTAAATAAAGTTTGTTCCCGCAGAGATACGAGTCAGAAATGTCCAAATACAAAGCAAAGTAACAATTTTAGTTCTTCTTGAGTTCTTCTTAAGTCTCTCAGGTAGAAACCACACCCAGAAGAGAGTAACAAGCACTGATTCACAGTCTTGTCACAAATTCACACTCCTTAATCACAACTCCAACAAATCTTTCCAAACAATCTTGATTGTGATGATTTAGGCTCTCTTGAAATGGCACTTCAATGCAAAACAACTTTGCCTTAGAATTGTGTTCCACCCCTCTACTGGCACAACTTCCTTGATCAAAATTGCTTCACATCAACTTTGCACTGCACTCACAAATGCAAAATACTACCAACACTAGAATTCCTCTCAGATCTATCAAGGCATTGCTTTGATTGCACTTCACTCAGGATCAAACACACAAAATGAAGATCAAGGCTGTGGAATCCAACATCCAACAAGCACATTGACTTGCACTTCAAATTTCTTCACACACTCACAAACACAAGTACAATGTTGATACTCGGAATCAAGCTTAAGCGACGAGCACTACTTCACAGCACTTTGCTTTATCTATTTTCAGAATTATGAGCACTGAACAACATTTCTCTATGAATGCCACTCTTAAGTAGTGAAAAAATAGATAGTTCTAACAACTATACCGTTGTACAACAACTCTTCTAACCTGCAGATCCAAAATGACAATGCACCTCTTCATATCTGCCTCTTCAAATCTCAAAACTGTTATTAATCCAATCTGATGTCTACTTTGTCATTGGCTTTCAAACCCGAACCCAAAGTAAATTTACTTCCTACTACTCTGTCTTTGGGTTTCACAACTTCTAATTCTTCTACCAGATCCAACAATTCTCTTTCCTAATCTGAAATTCCACTAGTGGGTAACTTATCTAACTCCTTATCTGCTGACCCACTCTTCTCTAATGTCTCTATTGCTAACTCCAAAGTCATCTGCACTCCTACTTTGTCTACTTCGGGTTTGGCTCTAACATCCTTCCGAAGCTTGTTTATCTCCAACTTTACTAAGTCTAATCTAATTGTTATATTATCTTCTACCTCTAATATCTTCCTATCTACACGAGTCCTGAGACTTATCAACAATGCATTCAAATTTGTATCTTTTGCCTGTCTTCACCTCGTCTCCTGCACCAACAATTTCAACTTGTGCAGCCTCATTTCTTCAATTCGAACGCTGGTCTCTGTACTTAACAAACCTGGAATTTGTGGAAGTCTTCATTGATGATTTTTGCGTGTTTAGACAAGGAGAAGTACATTTGGATTACCTTTGCCAAACTTTTGAAAGGTGTCATTTTGCAAGCTTGTCATTACACTCCAAAAAATGCTTCTTTGCAATGAAAGAAGGAATTCTTTTGGGGCGTTGGGTGTCAATCCAAGGTATTGAAGATATCGAGAAGGTGAAAGTCATCTCAACTTTGGAATCCCCTAAAAACATTTGGGAGCTGAGTGCCTTGTTGGGACATGTTGGATACTATAAACGCCTTGTATCAAACTATGTAGTGATTGCTGCACCATTAACAAAGCTGTTGAAGAAGTCCAAAGACTACTTGTAGGAAGTAAAACAAGAAAAAGCTTTCCATGTATTGAAGAAGAAACTTGTGGAAGCACTAGTCATGAGGGCACTGAATTGGGATGTCCCTTTTCATGTGTATGTGGATACTTCATCCATAGTGATTGGAGTAGTCTTAAATCATAAGGATGAAAAGAAGAAAGATTACCCAATCTACTATGCCATCCAACAACTTTCAATTTCAAAAAGGAATTCTTCTACAATTGGAAGAGAAGCACTTGAAATGGTGTATGCATGCAAAAATTTTGACCACTATCTATGGGGATATGATTTTGTCTTCTATGTTAATCATTACACATTGCAACATCTGGTCAAGAAGGTGGATTTTCAAAGAAAATTGCAAGATGGATCTTGTTGTTACAAGAATTCACATACACAATACAAATACGGAAGTCTTTGCATTCTAATGCAAATTTCCTATCCAAGTTAGAAACTCAAGAACAAGATGTGGAAGTTGATGATTAGTTTCCTAATGAAGAGCTATATCATTTAATGGCAAAGTGAAGTACAAGGTATGCGGCAAAATATCACTATTTGCATACTCTCCATTGTCTTGAGGGATTGGACCCGGAGTAGAGTGCAGTCTCTCATAAGAAGATGGGATTGTACCAACTAAAACACAATATTTTATTTAATTTGGGCAAGGACAAAGTACTCTAGAGATGCTTGGAAGCATACAAAGTCGGAGGAATAATTGAGTCCTTACACTCAAAAGCATTGGGAGGACACTATGCTTTGAAGAATACTATAAAGAAGATTCTTTCATCAAGGTATTGGTGGCCTATGATGTATAAGGACACTCATGCTCATATCTAAAGTTGTGATGCCTGTCAAAGAACAAAGAAGCAGACGGCTACATCCCAATGGCCTTTGAGACCAATTTTTCCATTGGCTCTATTTGAGAAATGGAGCATTGATTTTTTGGTCCGATTCAACTAGTAACCCGACTCACAAGGAAGAGATACATTTTGGTGTGCATTGATTATGCTACCAAGATGGTTGAAGCCGGGGCAACTTGGAGAGATGATGTAGAACAATTGCAAAAATTTTCTTTGGAAACATCATTTCATGTTATGGATGTCCTATGGAATTGGTAAGTGATCAGGAGACCCATTTTTGGAACTCTATGAGAGATGCATTAACCAAGTACTTCCAGATAAAACATAAGAAGACGACTCCTTACAAGCCCAAAGCAAATGGGCTAACAGAGAAAGCTAATGGATTGTTATGTAAAATTTTGAATAAGGTGATAGTCAATTATACCTATGATTGGGACACAAAGTTACCTATAGCATTATGGGCATATCAAACAACTGAGAAGATTACAACCAAACAAACTCCATACTTCTTGGCATACGGCTTGCATCCCATACTACCAGTTGAACTTGAAGTACCAACATTTCAGATTCTATGTGAGGACCATGTGTTGGAAGAAGAAAGCCATGATCTTTGGATCCCTCAACTGATGTGGTTGGACAAGAAAAGAGATGATGCAATGCAAACCACAAAGGAAGTGCAAGAATAAAGGAAAGTCAGGCACAATAAGAACATTAAGCCTATTATTATTCAAGAGAGTAATTTGGTGTTGTTATATGACAATCCCCAAATAACTTTCCAAGCAAGCTACATCTAAGGTGGATGAGACCATACTATGTGTTGCACATTTATGATAATAGCTCTATTCAACTTGCAGACCTAGAGGTCAACCCATTTGCAACTCAAGTGAACAAGTGAAGAGTTCAAAAATATTGAACCATAGACTCGGCTTTGTATAAAGAAGATACTATTGGTGAAGTAGGGATGCTCACATTTGAGGGAGGAGGTATGTGGTACCCAAATTTTTTGGTTTTGATGAGTTTTTAGAGAAGAAAGGTACAATTGACAAGGAATTGAATCCATTTTGGGCGAAGAAGAGGGAGAAATTGAATATTTGGCAAAGTCAAAGAAATATTACTTTGGGTCAAAACTTGTTAGTCTTTGGGTCAGAATGATCAGAGCCAAAGCCAAGGTAAGAAGACTTTCCCTCAAGATGATCAACCTGATGCAAAGAAATTTTAACAACTTTTCTTTGTACTGCAAATCAAGAACAATTATGAAATAGCAACACCTGCATGCGAATTGACAATGACATGAAGAGCTCATGCAAAAGGTGTGATTTATCAATCAAAGCCCAGCTAAAGAATGATGGAGAATTGCATTGCTATAAAAGTGAAATTTTACAAGTGAAATGGAAGAAAGCATGAAGCAATATCTTGTGCTCTTGAGAAGTTGTATAGTGGAATCCCACAGGAAACAATTAGTTGTGAGAAATCCTTGGGTTGCCTACAAGAGTGAGAGTTTTGCAGCAAGGGGATGGGGAAGTAACTTGAGAGTGTTTGAAGTCGCAAGGGACTTCATTGGGATGCAAAATCTTGTAGTGAAGAGATTAGATATGATGGCACAGATCAAAGTCTTGCTGAGAGTTTGGATCACATTCTTGGCATGGAAATGGAACATTAGTTTTCCAGAATTCATTATCAAGATAGCGGCAGCAAGTAATTATGAAGATGGCCCAGAAGCCATTGGGAAAAGAGGCAATCCGGCTTGATGGACAAAGTTGGATTGGATGCTAGTGTTGGGTAGAGAAGCTGGAGAGGAGATGCATGCCTCTTTCTTTGGGAAGGAACACCTAGGTGTGGAGACTTAAGGGGTAAAGGAATCCTTTAGTGTGCCCAAAACAAAGAATGGGTACAAGGTGGAGAATTATTGCAATCCAATCAAACAAAGTATTGTTGGAAGTCTAATGGCTATCTTCAAGCCAAAGCTTACTAAGAAGGTGGGATCAAAAAGTGGAGTTGAGTCAAAGTTGGTTGAAGTAGAGGATGAAGAAGAAGATTTAACTCAACAAAGTGAGGAGTCGGAAAGTGATGGAGAATCAGAAGTACAATAGGTAGCATAGCGTAAAGTATCTCTATATTGAGCAATCGCCAAGTTCTCAAAGGTGATCGGCATCACTCTCTGAAAGATCTCTGCACGCTTTATACATGCGCTCATCTATACATCGGGGTCATCCAAGTCCAAAACTACAATAGCATCTCGACAAATGGCTATAGGTAAATCTGGATCTTGTCCATAGACTAGAAGGTACGGAGAGAAGGATGCTAAGGAGGCTTGCCGGCTGAACCAATAGCCCATGGCCAACCAAGGTAACGAGAGATCCCAATCTCCCAAGTGGCCTCTCTACAAACCATACTTTTGCAATCCTCTCTTCACCGTCTGAACCACTCCCTTTGCTAAGCCATTTGCCTCAAGGTGATCTTGAGATGTAGAACAATGATCAATCAAAGCCTTGTCACAAAAGACTTGAAACTCCCCCAAGAACTCTATATACCCTGATCAGTCAAAATATCAATTGGTGCACCAAAATGACTAAGAACTTGATCCAGGGACAAGTAAGCTATCCCTTCACTAGACTTGTCAAGAAGTGCCACCAACTCAATCCACTTCGAGAAGTGCTCCATCCTCACCGAAACATACCAATGATGTCTCACAATCAGCGGTAAGGGTCCAGCAAAATCCAAACTCCAACGGTAATCCAATCCCATGATAGGTAATGGGTGTAACTGTGGCGTAGGAGCATTGAATGATGCTCTGTGAGCCGGCCCTGTCTCTCACTCAAGATGAACCTCTGATGGCTATTATGGTAGCGCACCATGGACTAAGAAGGCAAGGAACACCAACTCCATCATACTCCTCCAAGGCTAACACTCCAAGACTCAAGACATTGCTCACTAGAGAACTCAATGAGAGAGAGATAGTTACAAATGAGAGGATGATGAGTACCTCACCCGTTGTTTATATACTTGTGAAATAGCTACGTACCAAAGTTACTAATTACCGTAGTAACTCAAGTTACTAGACTAAAAGTCAAGTAAAGTCAAAAAGTAGAAAGGAATATCCATTCACATGGGCATATTCCCCTAAGCATGTGGTCTTATCTTGACCCAACCACTAAGTCAAGGATTCCTTCACATGGGCTATCCTTGGACTAATGAAGAATCCAAAACAAAAAGGCTTGCGGGCCCAAGAGTTCTCAACTCTTTCCTCAAAGCCAAACACCTAGGAATAATACCAAGTCAACACACTAAAATCCAAAATAGTGGTGCTCATCTTTTCTACTTCCTCTAAAGTAAAGTCCCCTCTATCTTAGCTATGACTAACTTTAGCTAACTATGACTAATATAAAACCATCCTTTATCTCTATATAAATAATATCTCTTAAGTACTTGTAATACCAAGCTAAATATCACAATACCACACACATGCACAAATAGGTGTTACAACTCTAACTTGGTCATAAACCACACATTTGGCAACAAACTATTCTACCTCGGTGTGCATACTGTGCCACCAATAATGACTCTAGAGTAAGCTATATGTACTCTTTACTCCAAAATGTCCTAGCTCCTCATGAGCATGATGGACGAACTGTGGTCTCTAAGATGGAAGAGATACTACTCGCACTTTATCATCCTCCTATACACACAAAAGGTGTCTGCCCTCCAATCTGAACCATCTGGCTTGCTGAAGAACACAGTCTCTCTCCTTGGCCCCAATTGTGCTACCCACAATACCCATGCAAAGATAGTGCATCACTAAGACATCATCATGAATGTCTCGTTGAACTGTACCAATATCTTCACTCTCTGGATCTACAACCTCAATAACTCCTCCTGTGGGCACTGAGAGAGATACCACCAAAGCCTCCAAAAGTATACACAAAAAGGCCAATGCATGCCAACCTGGCACCATCTCCTCATCTGTCTCACCATGCCAATGTGCTCCGGTCTGATCTTGCTGGCTGGGACATGGGTTTCTACTCATCCCATCCGCATCATGGTTCACCACTCCAGGTCTATGAACAACCATGAAATCATACTCATATAAAATCAAAGCCCATCATGCAAGCTTCCTTGAAAGCTTGTCGGACTCCATCAACCACTTTAGTGGCTGATGATCAGTGATGAGAGTGAAGGGGTTACCAAATAGGTAACATCGGAAATGTGCTACTGCCCAAACTACTGCCAAGCACTCTCCTTCATATGAACTATACTTTGCCTCCGCCAAATTTTTGGAGCAACTAGCATAGGCCACCACAAACTCCTTCCCCTCATCGTCGTGTTGGGTGAGCATTACTCCAAGCCCCAACATACTCCAATCAGTATGAACCTGAAATGGTCGTCCTTTGATTGGTCTCCTCAAAATAGGAGCAGATGTCAACCTCTCCTTGAGCTCTATAAAAGCTCTCTCTTGCTAATCTCCCCAACACCACTCCTGTGTAAGCTTGGTCTTCTTTGTCAAGGCCTTGGCAATGGTACCAAATCCTCTAACATAGCGGCGATAAAAGTTTGCCAACCCAAGGAATGCTCATAGTTTGCTCACATCTGTAGGCCGAGGAATACGTGCAATAGCCTCCACCTTGGTCTGCTAAACACCAAGTCCTCTGGGGTAGATAGTGTGACCCAAATACTCAACCTGCTGATGGAAGAACCTACAATTCCTAGGATGTAATTTGAGTCCATGAGATCTCAACCTCTCAAACACCTCCAACAATTGTCTCTCATGCTCCTTGATGTACCCACATTTTTTTTTTCTTTTCTCAATTTGGAAGAAAAAAGTGTATAGAGAAGTCAAATTGTGCATGTATGGCCAAAGGAGGCAAAGAAAAGTGTCCTCTAGATGAAACCCAAGGTAATGTGTCTTTGGGTCATAAGGCAAGGTACTCGGAATTGCCCCTGTCAGCATACAACCCAAAGTAAGGAGTCTTCACATCAGGGTGCTCAACCCAAGGTGAGGACAATGTAACAACTTTTTGTCGAGGGCGAGACATTCAAAAGACAAGGACAAATCCAAAGACTCATTGTCTTTGTCCTTGACAAATCCAAAGACAAAGTCCAAGTCAATTACTTGGAATGCTACGAGGTGGATGTCGAAGACAAAGATCTATATGACCTCGCCTCGGATGAGCCTGACTTGGAGGAAGGGAGATTGATGGCACCTTGCCTCGGATTAAGCCGAGTAAGCCATGTTGAAGGAGTCATCAACCCCAATGACTGTCAAGATGTTGTCTTGACTGAAGGAAAAATTCTGAAAATTTTGAAGATAGTCACTTTGGAGGAGTTGGCAAGATACATTGCCCTGTTTATAGAAGTCCATGATGTATTTGCCTGGTCTATCAATCAAATGTCAGGTATTCCACAAAAATTTAGAGAACACCAGATTGATCTGGTTGAATGTGTGGTTCAGGTTTGGCAGAGACAATACCGTCTGAACCCAAAGTACTCTCTCTTGGTGAAGACAAAATTGACAAGTACTTAGGGCCCGGAATAATCTTTCCAGTCTTAAGCAGTGAATGGGTTTCACCCATTGTCATTGTCCCAAAGAAGAAAACTCACTCTTGGCACACTTGGAAGATCCGAGTGTGCCAAGATTTCCGCAAGTTGAATGCAGTCACAAGGAAGGATCATCATCCCTTGCCTTTTACCGATACCATTTTGGACCAAGTAGCGGGTCACTCTTGTTATAGTTTTCAGGATGGATTTTTAGGATACAATCAAGTATCCATCCAAGAAAAGGACAAGGATAAAACCACATTCACAACTGATTGGGGTACTTTTGCTTACAATCAAATGCCCTTTGGGTTGTGTAATGCTTCCGCTACCTTCCAGCGGATAATGAACTCAATCTTCAAAGATTTCCTATGTAAATTTGTGGAAGTCTTCATTGATGATTTGTGTGTGTTTGGGCAAAGAGATGTACATTTGGATTACCTTTGCCAAACTTTCAAAAGGTGTCATTTTGCCAGTTTGTCATTACACCCGGAGAAATGCTTCTTCACAATGAAGGAGGGAATTCTTCTAGGGCATTGGGTGTCAAGTTAAGGTATTGAAGTTGATGTCGACAAGGTCAAAATCACCTCAGCTTTGGAATCGCTGAAGAACATCCGGGAGTTGAGAGCCTTCTTGGGACACGTTGAATACTACAGACGCTTCGTTTCAAACTATGCATTGCTTGCTGCACCCCTTACAAAGCTTCTGAAGAAATCCAAAGACTACCTGTGGGAAGCAAATCAAGAAGAAGCTTTCCAGGTATTGAAGAAGAAATTGGTTGAAGCACTAGTCATGAGGGCCCTAAATTGGGACATCCCTTTTCATGTATATGTGGGCACTTTGTCCATGGCAATCGGAGTTGTCTTAAGTCAGAAGGACAAGAAGAAGAAGGACTACCCGGTTTATTATGCCAGCCGGTAACTTTCAGTTTCCAAAAAGAATTATATGAAGACTGAAAGAGAAGCACTCAAAATGGTGTATGCCTACAAGAAATTTTTCCACTACTTTTTAGGATACGAGTTTGTCTTCTATGTTGACCATTATGCATTGCAACATTTGGTCAAGAAGGCAGATTTGTGTGGGCAAATTGCAAGATGGATCTTGTTGTTACAAGAATTCACATATACTATACAAGTAAGGAAGGGAGTTGCGCATTCAAATGCGGACTTCCTGTCTAGGTTAGAAACTCAAGACCAAGAATGGGAAATTGACAATTGGTTCCCTGATGAAGAGTTATATCAATTAATAGCAATGCAAAGTACAAGGTATGCAGCCAAATATCATTATCTGCATACTCTCCATTATCCTGAAGGGCTGGACTTGGATCAAAGGGTAGTCTTTCTCAAGAAAATGGGGCTGTATCAGCTAAAACACAACATTTTATTCAAGATGGGCGAAGACAAAGTACTTTGGCGATGCTTGGAGTCATATGAAGTTGGATGTGTAATTGAGTCTTTACACTCCAAAGCATTGGGAGGACACTATGCTCTAAAGAATATTGTAAAGAAGATTCTTTCCTCAAGGTATTGGTGGCCTAAAATGTACAAAGACACTTATGCCTATATCCAAAGTTGTGATGCTTGTCAAAGAACGGAGAAGCCGACAGCTACTTCTCAATGGCCTTTGAGACCAATTTACCCTTGGCTCCATTTGAGAAATGGGAAATTGATTTTGTGGGTCCTATTCAACTAGTGATCCGAGTCACACGGAAGAGATGCATTTTAGTTTGCACTGACTATGCTACCAAGATGGTTGAAGCTGAAGCAACTCATAGAGATGATGTAGAGACCGTGGCGGAATTTTTCTTTCAAAACATCATCTCCTGATACTGATGTCCTCTGGAATTGGTCAGTGATAGAGGGACACATTTTTTGAACTCTATAATGGATGCATTAACAAAATACTTCCAGATTAAACATTGAAAGATGACTCCTGATAACCCAAAAGTAAATGGCTTAACAGAAAAGGTGAATGGGTTACTTTGCAAAATTCTTAATAAGGTGACTATCAATTATGCCTATGATTGGGATACAAAATTATCAACCGCATTGTGGGCATATTGAATGACAAAAAAGATCACAACCAAAAAAACTCTATACTTCTTGATATACGGCTTGCATCCCATACTACCAGTTGAATTTGAAGTACCAACATATTGGATTCTTTGCAAAGAACAATTGTTGGAGGAAGAAAGCCATGATCTTTAGATCCATCAATTGATGTGGTTAGAAGAGAAAAGAGACAATGCAATGCAAACCACAAAAGAAGTACAAGCACAGAGGAAAGTCAGGCACGATAAGCATATCAAGCCTATGATTATTCGCAAAGGAGATTTGGTTTTGCTATATAACAATCGCCAAATATTTTCTCCAGGCAAGTTGCATTTAAGATGGATGGGGCCTTATCAAGTCCTTCATCTTTATGAAAATGGGTCCATTCAACTTGCAGATCTAGAGTGCAATCCTTTTGCTACTCGAGTAAACGGGTGGAGAGTTTGGAGATATTGGACCATAGACTCAGAAGTCTCTAAGACACCCAAAGTCTATGTTTGTGGGGATGCCCACATTTGAGGGAGGGGGTATGTGGTACCTACATTTTTGTTTTTTTTCTCAATTTAGAAGAAGAAGTGTATAGAGAAGTCGAATTGCGCCTGTATGGCCAAAGAAGGCGAAGAAAAGTGTCCTTGGGATGAAACCCAAGGTAACGTGACTTTGGGTCATAAGGCAAGGTACTCGGAATTGTCATGTCAGCATACAACCTAAAGTAAGGAGTCTTTGTATTGGGGTGCCCAACCCAAGGTGAGGACAATGTAATAACTTTTTGTCGGGGGCGAGACATTCAAGAAGGGACCATTCAAAACCAATGGCCATACGCGTGAAGGACACTTGACAGTGATAGGAGCAAGCAAGAGGTGTGATTTCTCAATAGAAACTCAAATTGAAGAAAGATGAAGAAGGCATGACTCTATAAAAATTGGGCTAAAGATGAAGCATGACAAGAAATGATAAGCAATTTTCCATTGCCGTTAAGAAGGCATCCCATAGGAGATCATGGGAAGGGAAGTAGAGTCAAAGATGCACTGGTGTGTCGAGAGGTAATCTGGGAATCAGTAGGAAGAATAGTCCCTAGCCTAGAGTGGAAGAGAGAAAGATGGGAGGAGGGAAGAAGAACTCCAAATTTGTAGTAAGAAATCATGTGATTTGGAGGTTAGATGTGATTGCAAGAATTGAGGTCTTGAGCAGGCTTTGGATCACATTCTTAGCATGGAATTGGAATGTTAGCTTTCTAGGGTTCATGACTAAGATCATCAAGAGTAAGTGTCTCGATGGCCTTGAGGAGGAAGGGAAGAGAGGAAATTTGGCTCAATGGATAGAGTCAGATTGGAGGTTAGTACTTGAGAAAGAAGCAGGCACGGAGCATGGTGCCATGTTCTTGGGGAAGGGGGAAGTAGCCAAAGAAACCCAAGAAGTGAGAAATGCCTTCTCTTCAAAGCGTACAAAGAATGGTTACAAAGTAGAGAGCTACAAGGATCCTATCAAGAGAGGGATTGTGAGTGCTCTCATGGCGATCTTAAAGCCGGAGAAAATGACTTATGTGATGAAGCACCAAGTGGTGTTCTTCCATAAGATATTTGCAGGGGAGCCAATTAACTGGGTGAAGTGTCTTCATGGGAGAACGAGATAGATGGTGTGGAATTTGTGGGACAAGTTGCCTCCACATTACATTGTGCCATTTTCAGTCCATTTCTATCTGGGGCTGAACTTGCTCAATGCGGCGGAGCGTAATAAGATGATGTTGCATTTCCATCCCGACTTAAGAAGAGATATTGATGCGGAGGAGCAGCAATACATTCTTTAGATCGGGAACAATGATAAGTACTACACGCAGACGGGGCAAAGTGTGCAAGTAGAAGTGAGTACTCCAAAGTCAAAGAAGAGGAGTTGACAAGGAGAAGAAGAAGTAGAGGAAGTGAGACCTTGGAAGGCTAGAAGGGTAAACCCAAGGAAAAAATTGGTGTTAGTCGCGTCGTCAGACAAAGAATCAAAAGGCAAAGCCAAGTGCAAGTCCAAAGATTTGGAGAGGGAGGAAGAACTTGAGTTCACACTTTAGACTGGAGACATGAGTAGTGATAGCAACGATGGAGTGGAGATGAAATCGGTACCCAAAGAAGAGGAAGCCAAGATGGAGACGGAGGAGAAAAGTAACTCAAAACTAGAAGACAAAGCTCTAGAGCAAGAGGAGAAGAGAGTTACAATTCAGAGAGGACTTTGTTCCAGATGGAAGGTGAAGTATGAGGCGGGGCTAAGTAAGGTAAGAGAAGAGGAGGATGGAAGTTCAGGGAGCAAAGAATCCATACCCATAAGGCGACTGCGGCTTAGGAGGCAAGTGTCGAGTGAGGAAGAGGTGAGGAAGGAGATAAGGCCGCAAGTCAAGGTAACTTTGAGTGAAGGAGTAGAGAATCTGTGGGAGGTTGTGTGCCTATTTTTAGTGAAGTTAGAGCATAGGAAGAAGGAGATGCAATCAAAGTGTCCGGAGGTGAAGACTGTGTTGCAAGTGTTAGCTCGATTAGAAGAAGAGAACTCCAAATTAAAGAAGAGTATAATCCAAGGTGAGGAGTAAAAGGAAGTACTACAAGTAGATGCAGTTGTAAAGAATCAAGTAATTGAGAATTTGAAGAGAGAAGCAAGGAATAGGGAGGAACTCATAGAACAATGTGACATAGCAAGGGAAAGACAAGTAGCTAAGTATGAAATCTTGAAGTAGCAGTTTGTTGATTCAAGATTAGAAATTATCCATGCTATGGCAAGAGTAGTAGAGAAAGAGCAAGAGCTTGATAGGGTGATGGAGAGTGTAGAAGAGAAGAAGCAGCTCTAGCAAAGAGAGTTGACAGTGAGATATAGAGAGGAAGAAAGGTTGAGAGAGTTACTTTGCAATCAAGAGGAGAAGATTGTGCAGAAGGAGAAGGAAAAGGAAATTGTGAAAGCCGAGTTTGATGCAGAACTCGCAATGTACAGAGAAGATTGACTTGCAGATCAAGAACAAGGGAGGAAAATGAGATTGGAGCCATTGAAGGAGATTGTGATCAAGATGAACGCAATGCTAAGTACAGAGGCCAACGTACGCATTGAAGAAATGAGACTGCACGAGTTGAAGTTGTTGGTGCAGGAGACAAGGAGGAGAAATGCAAAGAATAAAGATTTGAACGTGTTGTTGATCAGTCTCTGAACTCATCTAGAGAGAAAGATATTGGAGGTAGAAGATAATATCACAATTAGATTAGATTTAGTTAAGTTAGAGATAGATAAACTTCGGAAAGATGTAAGAGCAAAACCCAAAGTAGATAACATAAGAGTGTAGATGTCTTTGGAGTTACCATCGGAGGTATTGGAGAAGAGTGGGTCGGGAGATAAGGAGTTAGATAGATAACCCACTAGTGGAATTACAGATCAAGAAAGAGAACTATTAGAATTGGTAGAGGAGTTAGGAGTTATGAAACCCGAGGATAGAATAGTAGTGAGTGAAGTTACTTTGGGATCGGGTTTGAAAGTCAAGGAAGAAGTAGACATTAGATCGGATTAGTAACATATTTGAGATCTGAAGAGGAAGATATGAAGAGGTGCATTGTCCTTTCAGATCTGCAGGTTAGAAGAGTTGTTGTAGAATGGTATTTTTGTTAAAACTGTCATTTGCTTCACTATTTAAGAGTTGCATTTGCAGGAAAATGTTGTTCAGTGCTCATAATTTCTGAAATAGATAAAGCAAAGTGATGTGAAGTAGTGCTCGTAGCTTGAGCTTAATTCCGAGTATCAATGTTGTGCTTGTGTTTGTGAGTGTTTGGAGAAACTTGAAGTGCAAATCAGTGTGCTTGTTGGATGTTGGATTATGTAGCCTTGATCTTCATTCTATGTGTTTGATCCTAAGTGAAGTGCAATTGAAGCAATGCCTTGACAGATCTGAGAGGAATTGTAGTATTGGTAGTATTCTGCATTTGTGAGTGCAGCACATAGTTGATGTGAAGTAATTTTCATCAAGGAAGTTGTGCCTTTAGTGGAGGGGTGGAACACAATTCTGAGGTGAAGTCGTTTAGTAATGAAGTGTTGTTTTTAGGAGAGCCTGAATCATCACAATCAAGATTGTTTGGAAAAATTTGATGGAGTTTTGATTAAGTGTGACAAATTGTTGTGACAAGACTGCAAATTAGTGTTTGTTACTCTCTTCTAGGTGTGGTTTCTACCTGAGAGATTAAAGACGCAACCAAGAAGAACTGAAGTTGTTACTTTGACTTTGTATTTGGAAATTTTTGACCAGTATCTCTCCGAGAACAAACCTTACTTACCTGATTACCGCAAAAGTGATATTTGCCGGGTTGTCACACTCCTCCATAGTAGTGCTATAGACCAAAATG
Source organism: Lunularia cruciata (assembly GCA_948567375.1). Taxonomy (NCBI): domain Eukaryota; kingdom Viridiplantae; phylum Streptophyta; class Marchantiopsida; order Lunulariales; family Lunulariaceae; genus Lunularia; species Lunularia cruciata. The sequence continues at coordinate 944,443 of OX419762.1, read as the reverse complement.
TCATCAATATAGCACCAAGCAAAATACAATCCAGCTAGGATCCTATCCATGACCCTTTGGAACTCAGCAAGAGCGTTCTTTAACCCAAACAGTAAGAACCTCCATTGATATAAGACATCCTTGCCGTGAGGATCAATAGCCCAAAATGATGTCTTGGACTTATCTTCCTCCCTGATTGGCAACTGATGATATCCCACTTGAAGATCCAAAGTACTAAAGACCTTTGCATGCCCAAATCTCCTCTAGTGTAGGTATGGCATACCAATCAGCCTTGGTTTGTCATTTGATAGGACGTAATCTCCACACATCTGCTTATCTGTGTAGTTGCCATGCATATCCTTCTTGGCTGGCATCACTATTGCTGATGCATACTCTCCATGTGAAATCTCCACCAAACTAGCCTCAAAAAGGTCACTACTCCAACTTTGAATCAATGTCCTCTCCATATCACTATATCAATAAGGACGTCGGAAAACTGGTGTACCACTACTCAGCTCAATTTGTATATTAGGTCCCTTTAGAGCACCTAAATCCTTCATACTGAAGATAAAACAACTCATGTGGCTCCTCAAGAATCTCCAAACCATCCGTCCTTCCTCTCCAATAAGCTTGGGTCCAAGATTTGGCTCCCAGGTATCCTTTGTAACTATAATAAGAGTGGAAGACATACTGATTGGATGCTACATTGGGCCCTTGGCAAAAGTGTCATGCCCTCAACCACTAGAGGTCCCAACCTCTATGTGAAAAACTCCCTCCACTCTGGTTGCAAGCTCCACACGTCCTCTAGCTACATCCCAAGTGGACCAAGGGTGTAATCCAAGTAGCCCACGCTCACTTGGATGGACTCCAAGTAGACCACTCTCCCTAGTAGCTATTGGCTGTGTCCCAAGAATACCATGCCCACTCGGTCTATTGCCCCTAGCATGTGCCTAAATCATCTTGATAGGCACAAGGGTCACAAGTATCCAAGTGGTGATGCCTATCAAGCGCATCCTACGCTGCTCTACCAAGCCAAGGCTCACAATCCAGGTCAAATAGTTCAGGTCCATAGCCTGACCTAACACCTGACATTATTGGAACAGCGGTAATATCGGTGCAAAAACCCATCGCCCGCTCTCTCTCATCAGCGTTGGGCTCCACCAACTGCTATAACTATGAGTCCCAAACAAGTCCAGGTCCTCCCTCTCAAAAAGCATGAGAGCCTGGGAAACTCATGAGTGTAGGAAATGCGGCTCTAGGCTATCCAACTAGGTTCATCACTACCATAGGTGACCTATTAGCCACTACCACTGTCTGAGACTAATGCTCAACATCCAAGATATCATCAACAAGGATGTGGTCAAGTTGTTGAATCCCCTCATAAGCACGCTATAGAACATCTGTGAGTAAGAGGTTTGTCCACCAAAGACAAAGACGATGAGCATGTGATCCCACTCTGGCTGCATCTAACAATACAGCAGGTCCTATCCAAGAATGGACCTGATGTGTACTTGCCACCACTCTTATGCGAGAATTATCCATCAAAGGAATGTTCTCCAAAAGGTAAGTTGGAGAAACGGACTGATGAACCTGGAGATGTCATAGTATTCGAAACATCTCCCAAAACACACTAGAACAAGGATCTTGAAGACCCAAACCTCTACCAGCACATGTATGTCCCAAACATGGCCATCCAAAAATCACCAAGTGAATAGGCCCATGTCTCTCCAGATCATGCGTCCCCAGTAAGGAAATGTCTATTAGTAAGGCCTTTTGGTAACCTCTGACTACTGACATTGGTAATAACTCCGGATATCAATAGACCAAGTGTGTCACATGATGTAGAGAGACTCACCTAGCAACCTCATCTCTCTCTACATACAAGTGCCTCTGTACTCGTATACACGCCTATAATACTATATCTAGTCCGGTGCTAATCCCACCAAAAAACTCTAATAGACATATCCCCTCTATTGGATACTGCCAAGCAATGAGTGTGGTATCTAGAGGTGTCAAAGTAATCAACTCTGGAGGCTCATCCTCACACTCATCTCCTAATGGTATGAAGGCTCCACTCCTGTTACACCCACTGATCTGCATGTTGTTGCAATGCCGCCTCTGAACTCCACAATGGAACATCCAAGGTAGATGAAACAATCCTATTTGTACTCCAAATCCAAGTGATCTCCTTTGGTACTGGAGTATCCTCTGCATGGGTGTTCCCCTCCAACAAGTCACCAGGCCAAGTAATTGCACCACTAAAAGCTAAAACTGATGCTGCTATGGTCCTAGACTGTAGTGAGCCAAGATTGCCACTACTAAAGCATACTAGTAGACGACATACCCATCCCTCACCAGACTACCAACCTGGTCTATAGGAGGTTGTCTCTTCCCAGTAGTCAATACTGAAACCCATGATGTATAACATTGCTCCCCCAACTGGCACATCATATGACTTGGTTATTGTCACAATAGCCTGAGCTCTCACCACCAAGCTATAAGTCGGATGACTAGGCTAAACCTGGACAAGAAGCTCCCCAAGTGTGATGTATTATGTCGAACCACCACCTAGAGATGCTTGGATCTGAAATAGATACCTCTCCACATCGGTCTTCCGTAACTCCTGTCACGCCATTTGTAGTTCCGCATCTAGATGCTCGGACACTGGAGTTCCAGTGATGGTAGTTAGAGTTATTCTAGCAGTTTCTCAGGGACTACTTTCCGACGGTTAGATTTTGTGTTTGGGGTACTGACTTCACGGTGGGGCCCACCGTCACTTTGCACCGTTTGCACCGTCAAGTGTGCCGTCAGCGGGACCGTTAGGGTTTCAGGGCTAGCTTGAGTCCAGGGGGTATAGTTTTGAAGTGAGCTCTAGAGAGCTCACTTCTCTGATGTTGAGCCTTCGAGTTCCTGGCTATGGTGGACAGGAGGCCGGCAAGCGTCACCTGGATTCTCTATGCTTGAGTGGGTGTGGCTTGACTGTAATCAGTGCCCAGTTGTTGGCAGTTTATAGAGTGACAGATCAAGTACTGATCTGAGTTGAGTTGAGTTGAGAGTGTTAAGCAATCTGATTACATCAGAGAAGTGAAGTCAGGGGGAAATCGGGTGCAGGAACGTTGAGTGTTGGTGGTATCTCCAAGCTCGATGGATCGTGGTAGCTCGATTCAGGTTCAGTGTTTCCCTAGTGTGCAGAAGCTCGTGTAGTTGATGCAAATTTGGCAGTTAGGCGGACGGTGTGCGGAAGCGCTGGCCAAATTTTGAGCAAAGAAGGAGCAATTTTCGAGCAGTGTTGTGATTTTGAGCTCAAGAGGTGAAGGCAGGACCAATTTGCTACGAGTTGGGCTCAAAAAGTGAAATTGAAGGTGGAGTTGGAAAGCTCTTCTCATGAAATTGTGATTTGGAAAAATCCGTTTTGTCCATTTGGCTCGAGTGGAAAGTTAGCGGGGGATTTGGCAGACATCCATCTTTAGGGTTTATGTCAGATTTTAAGTCAGATTTACGTCAGATTTTGGGCCAGAATTGGAGGAGTTTCGCTGTTTGGCCAGATTTGGAGAAGTTTCGCTAGTTTGGAGGAGTTTCGCAGATTTGGAGAAGTTTCGCCAATTTTGGAGGAGGTTCGAAGTGGCAACAAGAAAGGCCTCATTTGGCTGAATTTTGGCGTTTCGAGGCTTCGAGGCATAGGGCTGTGGGCTATGAGAGGCTACGAAGGCCTAGAAGGGCCAGAAGAGCCAGCAAGCCAGCTTGCTGGCGTGAGGCTAGCTAGTTTAGTGTAGATCTTGGTCATTGGTTGGCAAAATCTGCCTTTCTTGCTAGATTGTGCGCAACAGGGTTTGACCCCTAGATCTCTTGTTCCTAGACTGGTGCCCTAGCCAACTAGTCCACCCTCACTTGTTGTCATAGTGACTATGCCACTGTTATCTATACACATGTAGCTTTGGCTAGGAGAGGCAGTTTGATCCCATTCTTGGTGATCCTGGTAGCTTAGGACTTAGATACGAACTACTCTTATGTCAAATGCCAAATGGTGGCAGAGTCAGTCCCGTGTTGTGTTATGAGATGGAGGGTTTTCGTTTAGATTTCTTGTGATTGGATCCCCTCCATTCTCTGCTTCCTGTTTGTGCACCACGTTTGTGTGAGCTGCCCTGACTTTTGAGCGTTGGTGCTCTGGTGTGCTCTCGGTGGTGAGGCTGGAGTGATGACCAGTCAGACTACCTTTGTTTCTCTCCGGTGAGGCAAGAAGTGATGACCTGCAGACCGTGAGAGTGCGTGTTATGATGGCAGGTTACAGGTTGCCCTTCCCCTAGTGTAGTTATCTCGGTAGAGTTACATTAGTGGGTGGTGTTTAGTTGGTGTTGGCACGCGGTGGTATTGGCACTTGGTGGGGTACTTGCGGTTGCGACTTGTGGTTGCAATTGGTGGTTCGGGTTTGTTGTTGCAGTTACGTGGTCACGACGGAGTTCTTTGGAGATTCCAGAGGAGTTAGCCCTGCAGTACGCAGTGGGTTTACTCGGAGTGGTGCTCGGTATCAGCCTGTATCTCAGGTCCCAGTGAGAGAGGAGATTGACTCTGAGTTGGAGTTTGACATAGGAGCTGATTCAGTTGAGAGTGCACTTGGTGTGTCCGCACCGTTGTTGTGGGACATGGACGAGATTTATGGGGCCTCCAAAGGCCCTAGGCGTTACTCTGGTACAGTGGGTACCATTGAGTTGGATGACTTCATCCAGGAGTTCGACAGTTGGTGTGATCTGCAGCAAATGCGGAACCTGACTTTGTTCACACCCTTCATGGCATGGAAGGGGTTGTTTCAGCACTTGGAGGGTCCACCGATGGACGACTACCATGAGTTCAGGAGAGCTCATTTGGAGGAGATTGAGTTATGGAGACAATATTGGTCTCCACACTATGTCTCCATCACTTCAGGCTTGGTGGCCAGGAGTAGATCGGCTGTACCTACGAGTTCTAGCTCGAGTAGTGTGGGTGGAGCTAGTGGAGGTGCACTAGCTGGAGATAGTGCTACTATGAGTGGAGGTACCGCTGCAGGAGGTGGTGTGGTACCGGGGTTTAACCCCATGGTTGAGTTCTTCCTATGTTTGAGGCAGAACTACCAGGGAGTGCGGATTGACAAGCTGAGGAGCTTGCAGGAGTTCCAGCGGAAGGCTGGAGAGAGCCTACGCGAGGCATATACTCGCATGAGGCGGCTGATCAGTTTCACTCAGGGAGTTACTGAGGCCCAGGCAGTCAAGTTTTGGTATGGGATACTGGACAAGGAGTTGCAACGTAGAGTTCGTGATGCTACGTTGTTGCAGGCTACTTCGCCCACTTTGGCAGTAGTCTTTGGTTTGGCTGAGCGTATTGAGCTCAACATGGTGGAGGAGAGAGTGGTGACAGCTGGATTTGGTAGAGAGACCTCATCCACGGTTGTGACTTCTTCTAGAGTGCAATAGAGTGCACCACGCCCAGTTGGTTTTCGAGGACAGGGTGGACCGCCCAAATCCTATGGAGCAAGTGGAGGGCCTAGTGGAGTTAGACACTTACCCTCATTTTCGGGTCAGCAGCAGCCAGTGAGTGGTGGTGTTGCTTGTTGGACTTGTGGTGGACCTCACCATAGGAGAGAGTGTACTCAGGGCAGTGGACCTGATACCTCTGGTGCATCACAGCCAGCACAGAGGCAGTGTGAGCATTGCCACAGATTTGGTCACACTAGTGACCGGTGTTTTGACCTACACCCGGAGTTACGGAGTGGTAGGGCTGCTATGGCAGGTAGTAGAGGAGCTCCAGTTCATGGAGGACGAGGTGGTAGAGGTGGTGGTAGAGGATCTACACCTAGTAGGGGTGCAGTACCTGCCCTTACTTCTGACACAGCTATGGCTACTCGGATTGAGCAGTTGGAGCAGAGATTGGCTAGTATGGCTATTGCTCAGAGGAGATCAGATTTGGGTGCTGAGGCTTCCACCTCATATGCTGGTGATAGAGATGCTTTGGACTTCATGTGCGGAGCAGCACAGGTGGATGCATCTGCAGCAGTGACTAGGAGTGCAGTACGTGCTCTAGAGCCTAGAGGAGCATCAGTGGAGTTGGACCCACAGAGAGGAGAGGTTGGGAGACAGGTCAGACTTCCCCAGTCTTTCACGCTATCTGAGGCATTGCAGACAACATCCATGGTTCCTAGACATCCCAGTGCAGGTGTGGTAGGTGGTGATGGAGTACCTGATGGAGTACCTGCTAGTCAGCCACCTGCTACTACACAGACTGAGTCTAGCATGATGTTGGGGGCGGCTCAGCTGATTATGTGGCATCCTTTATTTTCAGCCAGTGACATGTTTACATTGGGAGTTGACCCAGCCCCAGTGTTCTGGTTGGCTGCCACGTTGTGTGAGAGTAGGGATGGTGCAGTTCCTACTACTAGAGCAGAGGTGGTTGGTAGTGGATCTGACTTGATTGAGGAGCATGGGATCCGTTCAGCGACCAGTGGGTAGTGGCAGGCAGCAGCGGCTAGACTGGAGGAGTTGCCAGCTAGACCGGCCTTTGAGAGACCGTGGTTTACACCTGGTGTTGTCCTATTGGATAACCAAAGGGGGATCTTTTGTTTAGTGGGACCTTCAGGGAAGGTCTATACACCACAGAGAGTCTTGTTAGACTCTGGTGCGCAGCCCTTTATGTTGGGGAAGGCTGCAGTTGTTGGTCTGGAGTTACGGAAGACCGATGTGGAGAGGTGTCCATTTCAGATCCAGACATCTCTAGGTAGTGGTTCGACACAGTACATCACACGTGGGGAGCTTGTTGTCCAGGTTCAGCCTGGTCATCCGACTGATAGCTCGGTGGTGAGAGCTCAGGCTATTGCGACGATAGCTGAGTCATATGATGTGCTAGTTGGGGGAGCAGTGTTATACCCCATGGGTTTCAGTATTGACTATTGGGAGGAGACAGCCTCTTATAGACCTGGTTGGCAGTCTGGTGAGGGACGGGTATGTCGCCTACCAGTACGTTTCAATAGTGGCAGTCTTGGCTCACTACAGTCCGGGACCATGGCAGCATCAGTTTTGGCTTTCAGCGGTGCAGTTACTTGGCTTGGTGACTTGTTGGAGGGGAACGCCCATGCAAAGGATACTCCATGCAGAGGAGATCACTCGACTATGGAGTACGAGTGGGATTGTTCCATCCACCTTGGATGTTCCATTGTGGAGTTCAGAGGAGGTATTGCAGCAGCATGTAGATCAGTTGGTGCAGCAGGCTTGGAGTGGAGCCTTTGTACCATCAGGGGATGAGTGTGAGGATGAGCCTCCAGAGGCGATTGCTTTGACACCTCTGGATACCACACTCATTGCTTGGCAGTACCCAGTAGAGGGGATATGCCTATTGGAGTTGTTTGGTGGGATCAGCACCGGACTAGCTGCGGTGTTACAGGCGGGTATCCGAGTACAGAGGTACTTGTATGTAGAGAGAGATGAGACTGCTAGGCGAGTCTCTCTACATCATGTGGCACACTTGGCCTATCGGTATCCGGAGTTATTACCGATGTCAGCAGTTAGAGGTTACCAAAAGGCCTTACCAGGAGACATTTCCTTACTGGGGGCGCATGACCTAGAGAGACATGGGCCTGTTCACTTGGTGATTTCTGGATGGCCATGTCAGGGACATACACATGCGGGCCATGGTTTGGGTCTTCAGGATCCTTGTTCTGGTGTGTTTTGGGAGATGTTACGGATATTATGACATCTCCAGGTTCATCAGTCTGTTTCTCCAGCTTACCTTTTGGAGAACGTTCCTTTGTTGGGTGATTCTCGCACTAGAGTGGTGGCGAGTACACATCAGGTCCATTCTTGGATGGGACCTGCTGTATTGTTAGATGCAGCCAGAGTGGGATCACGGGCTCATCGTCTTCGTCTTTGGTGGACGAACCTTTTACCCAGAGAGGTTCTACAGCGTAGTTATGATGGGATTCAACGACTAGACCACATTCTTGTTGATGATATCTTGGATGCTGGACGTCAGTCTCAGACAGTGGTAGTGGCTGATAGGTCACCTATGGCAGTGGTGAACCTAGTTGGACAGCCTAGAGCTGCATTTCCCACACTCATGAGTTTCCCGGGCTCTCATGCTTTTTGAGAGGGAGGACCTGGACTTGTTTGGGACTCACAGTTACAGCAGTTGGTGGAGCCCAATGCTGATGAGAGAGAGCGGGCGATGGGTTTTTGCACCGGTATTACCGCTGTTCTAGTAGTGTTAGAGGCATCCAGGCGTCAGGTGTTAGGTTAGGCTATGGACCTGAACTGTTTGACCTGGATTGTGAGCCTTGGTTTGGTAGAGCAGCGTAGGATGCGCTTGATAGGCATCACCACTCGGACACTTGTGAGCCTTGTGCCTATCGAGACGATTCAGGCACATGCTGGGGGCGATGGACCGAGTGGACATGGTATTCTTGGGACACATCCAGTAGCTACTAGGGAGAGTGGTCTACTTGGAGTCCATCCAGGTGAGCGTGGGCTACTTGGATTACACCCTTGGTCCACATGGGATGTAGCTAGAGGACGTGTGGAGCTTGCAGCCAGAGTGGAGGGAGTTTTTCACACGGAGGTTGGGACCTCTAGTGGTCGGGAGCATGACACTATTGCTCCCAAGGGCCCAGTGTAGCAGCCAGTCAGTACGTCTTCCACTCCTACTACAGTTACAGAGGATACTTGGGAGCCAGATCTTGGACCCAAGCTTACTGGAGAGGAAAGACGGAGGGTTTGGAGGTTCTTGAGGAGTCACACAAGTTGTTTTGCCTTCAGTATGAAGGATTTGGGTGCTCTGAAGGGACCTGGTATACGGATTGAGCTGACTAGCGACACACCTGTTTTCTGACGTCCTTATTGATATAGTGATATGGAGAGGACATTGATTCAGAGCCGAAGTAGTGACCTTTTTGAGGTTGGTTTGGTGGAGATTTCACATGGAGAGTATGCATCAGCGACAGTGATGCCAGCCAAGAAGGATATGCATGGCAACTATACAAATAGGCGGATGTGTGGAGATTACCGTCCTATCAACCGATAGACCAGGGCTGATCGGTATGCCATGCCTACACCGGAGGAGATTTTTGATGCGATTGGGCATGCAAAGGTCTTCAATACTTTGGATCTTCGAGCGGGATATCATCAGTTGCCGATCAGGGAGGAGGATAAGTCCAAGACAGCATTTTGGGCTATTGATCCTCACGGCAAGGATGTGTTATATCAGTGGAGGTTCTTACCATTTGGGTTAAAGAACGCTCCTGCTGAGTTCCAGAGGATCATGGATAGGATCCTAGCTGGATTGGATTTTGCTTGGTGCTATATTGATGACATTTTGGTTTATAGCACTACTGTGGAGGAGCATGAGAGACAGTTGTTGGAGGTGTTTGAGAGGTTGAGATCTCATGGACTCAAACTACATCCTGGGAAGTGTAGGTTCTTCCACGAGCAGGTTGAGTATTTGGGTCACACTATCTACCCCAGAGGACTTGGTGTCCAGCAGACCAAGGTGGAGGCTATTGCACGTATTCCTTGGCCTACGGATGTGAGCAGAGTGCAAGCATTCCTTGGGTTGGCGAACTTCTATTGCCGCTATGTTAGAGGATTTAGCGCCATTGCCAAGGCCTTGACAAAGCTGACCAAGCTTACACATGAGTGGTGTTGGGGAGATGAGCAGGAGAGAGCTTTTGTAGAGCTCAAGGAGAGGTTGACATCTGCTCCTATTTTGAGGAGACCGATCAGGGGACGACCATTTCAGGTTCACATTGATTGGAGTATGTTGGGGCTTGGAGCGGTGCTCACCCAACATGATGATGAGGAGAAGGAGTTTGTGGTGGCCTATGCTAGTCGCTCCAACAATTCAGCGGAGGCGAAGTATAGTTCATATGAGGGAGAGTGCTTGGCAGCAGTTTGGGCAGTAGCACATTTCTGATGTTACCTATTTGGTAACCCCTTCACTCTCATCACTGATCATCAGCCGCTGAAGTGGTTGATGGAGTCCGACAAGCTTTCAGGGAAGCTTGCACGATGGGCTCTGATTTTACAGGAGTATGATTTCACGGTTGTTCACAGACCTGGAGTGGTGAACCGTGATGCAGATGGGTTGAGTAGAAACCCATGTCCCAGCCAGCAGGATCAGACCGGAGCACGTTGGCATGGTGAGACAGATGAGGAGATGGTGCCAGGTTGGCATGCATCGGCCTTTCTGTGTATATTTGTAGAGACTTTGGTGGTATCTCTCTCAGCGCATACAGGAGGAGTTATTGAGGTCACAGATCCAGAGAGTGAAGATATTGGTACAGTTCAGCGAGACATTCATGATGATGTCTTAGTGATGGACTATCTTTGCACTGGTGTTGTGGGTGGCACAGTTGGGGCCAAGGAGAGAGACCGTGTTCTTCAGCAAGCCAGACGGTTCAGATTGGAGGGTAGACACCTTTTGCGTGTATGGGAGGATGGTAGAGTGCGAGTAGTACCACTTCCATCACAGAGACCACAGTTGGTCCGTCATGCTCATGAGGAGCTAGGACATTTTGGAGTAAAGCGTACATATAGCTTACTCCAGAGTCATTATTGGTGGCGCGGTATGCAGACTGAGGTACAGCAGTTTGTTGCCAGATGTGTGGTTTGTGACCGAGTTAGAGCATCATTCAATGCTCCTATGCCACAGTTACACCCATTACCTATCATGGGATTGGGTTACCGTTGGAGTTTGGACTTTGCCAAACCTTTACCGCTGATTGTGAGACATCATCGGTATGTTTTGGTGATGGTGGAGCACTTCTCCAAGTGGATTGAGTTGGTGGCACTTCCTGACAAGTCTAGTGAAGGGACAGCTTACTCGTTCCTGGATCAAGTTCTTAGTCATTTTGGTGCACCAGCTGAGGTTTTGACTGATCAGGGTACAGAGTTCTTGGGAGAGTTTTAGGTCTTGTGTGACAAGGCTTTGATTGATCATCATACTACATCCTGAGATCACCCTGAGGCAAATGGCTTAGCGGAGAGAGTGGTTCAGACGGTGAAGAGAGGATTGCGAAAGTATGGTTTGCAGAGAGGCCACTTGGGAGATTGGGATCTCCAATTACCTTGGTTGGCCATGGGCTATCGGTTCAGCCGGTGTCGTGGGGAACGTTCGGTCTTGAGAGTGCGCCGAGCACATGGCTGCTTGTGCTTAGTTTTCTGAGGTTGACTCACCCTGAAGGTTTTGTTTTATCCTTAACTTTCGTAAAACCAATCTTGTCATGCGAGGTTGGTGTTATGGTTTCTACCTCTGCTTGGTCTCATATCCTATTTTCTCGTCAGGTTCAAGCTATGGTTCGGGATCTGGCAGTTCATAGACCTAGGTCCGGTGGCCCTTTGATAAAATAAAATAAACAACAACTGAGTGATCTAACTGAACATAAATCCGGCACTCAGATCATTTAATTATGCTTTTCACCTGGACCAGACTGAGAGATCCTAGAATGGAGTTTCCTCAACTCTAGTCACAATTCATAACACAAATCTGCTTCCAAGACTCATTTCACATTTCGAAAATTCCTATCCTGTCCAAACACAGCCTTGCACTCTCACATTTCAAAATTTCTCTCTTGGTCCAAGCACAGCCCTGCACTCTCACATTTCAGAATTCCTCTCCTGGTCCAAGCACAGCCCTGCACTCTCACATTTCAGAATTCCTCTCCTGGTCCAAACACAGCCCTGCACTCTCACATTTCAGAATTCCTCTCCTGGTCCAAACACAGCCTGCACTCTCACATTTTGAAATTGCTCTCCTGGTCCAAGCACAGCCCTGCACTCTCACATTTCAAAATTCCTCTCCTGGTCCAAACACAGCCTGCACTCTCACATTTTGAAATTGCTCTCCTGGTCCAAGCACAGCCCTGCACTCTCACATTTTGAAATTGCTCTCCTGGTCCAAACACAGCCTGCACTCTCACATTTCGAAATTGCTCTCCTGGTCCAAGCACAGCCCTGCACTTTCAAGCCCCTTCCTATCCAACTCGAAAATTCCTCTCCTCTGTGTGTGTTCCTCTGTCCAAACCCTCCAGCTTCTCAAGAATTTCTCCTCCTGCCAAACCCCCTCCTGTCCAACTCAAAAATTTCTCTCCTGTGTGTGTTCCTCTGTCCAAACCCTCCAGCTTCTCGAGAATTTCTCCTCCTGCCAAACCCCCTCCTGTCCAACTCGAAAATTTCTCTCCTATGTGTGTTCCTCTGTCCAAACCCTCCAGCTTCTCGAGAATTTCTCCTCCTGCCAAACCCTCTCCTGTCCAACTCGAAAATTTCTCTCCTGTGTGTGTTCCTCTGTCCAAACCCTCCAGCTTCTTGAGAATTTCTCCTCCTGCCAAACCCTCTCCTGTCCAACTCGAAATTTCCTCTGTGTGTGTGTTCCTCTGTCCAAACCCTCCAGCTTCTCGAGAATTTCTCCTCCTGCCAAACCCCCTCCTGTCCAACTCGAAAATTTCTCTCCTATGTGTGTTCCTCTGTCCAAACCCTCCAGCTTCTCGAGAATTTCTCCTCCTGCCAAACCCTCTCCTGTCCAACTCAAAAATTTCTCTCCTGTGTGTGTTCCTCTGTCCAAACCCTCCAGCTTCTTGAGAATTTCTCCTCCTGCCAAACCCTCTCCTGTCCAACTCAAAATTTCCTCTGTGTGTGTGTTCCTCTGTCCAAACCCTCCAGCCTCTCGAGAATTTCTCCTCTTGCCAAACCCTCTCCTGTCCAACTTGAAATTTTCTCTCCTGTGTGTGTTCCTCTGTCCAAACCCTCCAGCTTCTCGAGAATTTCTCCTCCTGCCAAACCCTCTCCTGTCCAACTCAAAAATTTCTCTCCTGTGTGTGTTCCTCTGTCCAAACCCTCCAGCTTCTCGAGAATTTCTCCTCCTGCCAAACCCTCTCTTGTCCAACTCGAAAATTTCTCTCCTGTGTGTGTTCCTCTGTCCAAACCCTCTAGCTTCTCGAGAATTTCTCCTCCTGCCAAACCCTCTCTTGTCCAACTCGAAATTTCCTCTGTGTGTGTGTTCCTCTGTCCAAACCCTCCAGCCTCTCGAGAATTTCTCCTCCTGCCAAACCCTCTCCTGTCCAACTCGAAATTTCCTCTGTGTGTGTGTTCCTCTGTCCAAACCCTCCAGCCTCTCGAGAATTTCTCCTCTTGCCAAACCCTCTCCTGTCCAACTTGAAATTTTCTCTCCTGTGTGTGTTCCTCTGTCCAAACCCTCCAGCTTCTCGAGAATTTCTCCTCCTGCCAAACCCTCTCCTGTCCAACTCGAAAATTTCTCTCCTGTGTGTGTTCCTCTGTCCAAACCCTCCAGCTTCTCGAGAATTTCTCCTCCTGCCAAACCCTCTCTTGTCCAACTCGAAAATTTCTCTCCTGTGTGTGTTCCTCTGTCCAAACCCTCTAGCTTCTCGAGAATTTCTCCTCCTGCCAAACCCTCTCTTGTCCAACTCGAAATTTCCTCTGTGTGTGTGTTCCTCTGTCCAAACCCTCCAGCCTCTCGAGAATTTCTCCTCCTGCCAAACCCTCTCCTGTCCAACTCGAAATTTCCTCTGTCCCTAAAAAGCCTTCCTGACTACTCCTTCATGATCATTCCAATCCCTTTCGATTCCCTTCCTTCCTGCCCACCTTCTGTCCTCTGCCCCCAAACTCCTCCTGTCATTCTTGAAAAAAAAAAAAAAAAACCCCTTGCTCTCTCGACACTCCTCTGTCCCTTTTCAAAAAAAAAAACCCTACTCCTTTCTTCTCCTGAAAATTTCTGCCACTCCTCTCGAAATCCTCTGCCAAACCCTCTCAAAATCTTTTGGCATTTTGTGAAAACCCTCAGCCCTTCTCTGTCTCCTCACTTTCTCCCAAAACCAAGTAGCAAAACCACACCCGAGACATATTATCATAAATCCCTGTTTCTTACAACAAATAAAAGAGAAAAGAAAATTTATCACACCAAAAGCCTCAAGGGTACACGTGGGCTTTTCTCCCGACAACATTCACCCCCACCAATCCTGTGCAGCCTCCGGTCTGCACCATCAAGCCTCTAGAAATCTAGTGCAAACCTACCTCCAAAACATGATCAGGTACTTCTTCCAAGTTGCTTCTTTTCTGTTACCTCCTTCTGCAACTCCAATATTGTGTTGGAACGTATCTCTCTTGTTCTCTTTCAAATCTTGCACTTTGTTGTAGAGCTTATGGTTTCTCACAAGTAACTTCTGATATCCTCTTGTTGCTGCTTTGGTAGGCTCTTGGATTCTAATACAAACATCTGCAACAGAGTCATGCCATGCATTATGGAACCCCACAACCAAAAGTCTACTATTTCGTGATGCAACTTGGAGATTCTTTAGCTTCTTGAGAAAACTTTGCAGGCTGTTCTTGAAGGACCCCTGCTCCTCTTGCAAAATCTTGGCAGCTGCCTTTGAACTGGTCCCCAAAGCACAATATTTGTTCTTGGACTCCTGGAGCTGAAGTTCAATGCTCACCATTCTTTGTTCCATTTCTAGCCCCAACTCTTCTTTCTGCAATTTGTACAACTGTGCGTGCCCTTCACTCAATTGCTTCAGTGCACCGATATCGGTCAAAGCAGTGGTTTTATCCAAAAGCTGCATCTTCTCTTCAGCAAGTATTACTAGCTCCTGATCTGACCCTTTGAGAGTGTTGATATCGTTCATGAGTAGACTAATTGTTGACAAAAACTCCTTCCTTTTGTTGGCAAGCTGTACTCTCTTCTGATCCAATAGCTTGAATGTACTTGTCCCTTCAGCCAACATTTCCTTTTCCTCCAAAACATCTTCTTGTACATCAACCAATTTGCCTTTTCTTCTGTTCTTCCTTCTTTGACAAGTCCTTTTGTGGCTTTGATTCGGTCTGGCCATTTCGCACCATATCGGCATCCATGAGCAGCAACTCAAGCTCTGCCTTCCTCTTCTTCTCTTCCTTCTTTTGGAAGGCTGCCTCTTCCTTCTTCTTCTTCTTCTCTTGCGCAGGTAGGCTTCCAATACCATTTCACCACTCTTGGTCTTCCTCATCTTCTCCATAAGTTCCTCACTAAGCTCACCTAGTCCTGTGTGAAACTTTCTCTCAATGTTTCCTTTCTCTGATTTCTTGCCCACCACCTTTTCCTCGTCCAATCCTCCTGTCTTAGACAACAAGAACAGATACTTTGCTTGCAACTTATCTTTCTCCTTACCAATAACCTTCTCAATATTGCTATTCCCATCCTCTTTGACTCTACCGCCTTCTTGCTCAGAGTCAGAACTTGATGCCACATAGCCTTTGAAGTCTTGTTCATTCAGTTGGTCAAGATTGAACTTCTGCCTCAAAGCTTTCTCATACTCCTGCAGCTTCTTAGGATCAACTTCATCATCAATTTTGTTGTCGTTGTGGCTGTAAGTACCTTGAGGTCCTTGCATTGCTTCCTTTGCTATCTTTTTGGCATCACTGTCACTATCTGAAGATGATGACAACGAGCATGACTCTTCTTCCTCCTCTGCATCTTCATAAAGTCCTGATCCTTCTTCTTCTTCACCCAAAGGGAAAAACAAATCCCTCATTTGATGCATTTTAAGTGGATCTTGTCTCAGTTCAGAAGGTAACAAGTGAAGCAATGCTGCTTGAGAAGCAACACTATGAATCTGGTCATACCTTTCCTCATCTTTGTCAACTTCCACAGCTTCCTTACCAATGTCAGGACCTTTTGGTGAGAGATCTTCAGAATTCTCCTCCACACCTTCCGTCACATCTTTTCCTAAAAGAACTAGCTCCTTGCTAGACCCTTGTTGAGGAGTTTCTTCCTTGTCAGAGTCATCCAACCTGTTTCTGCTGAAGTGATTCCCTTGAAACCTCCATTCTCCCCTTAGACAGTCGTGCAAGATAAAATCAGCACCATGTTCTTCAGTTTTCTTCTTCAATCTCTTCTCAAATTTATCTGCCTCTATTCCTCCAATAAAATGTTGCACACTCTTCTTGTCAATGGTAAGAGCTTTCCCTACCTTTGCTTTTGGTGGCCATTCCACCCCCGACTCCTTTACAGCAAACCCTGTATCATGAAACTTATGAGCGTACCAAGAATTTATACCAACCTTGCTTTCTTTCTTGGGCAATCTTTGAAATTGCGGGTCATGGTGAACTTGAGAAACCTGAGCATCTCCCACTAGAGGTCCATCTTGTCCCTGCCTCTTTGTTTCTCCTCCTTGATATTTGTTCTTCTTCTTTTCCATCTCATCTAAATCTGTACTTTGTTTCATCTCACCCACTGCACTATACACACTAGGCCCAAAAGTAGCAATTGCCATACCTACTTCACGTGTGCCCAAGTGTCTCTCCAGCAGTGCCTTCATGCCTCCTCTGTTCCAGTTCAGCGGTATTGGCTCCCCAGTGTCAAAGAAGGCAACCTTCTTCATTCCGGGCTCTCCCACAAATTTCACCAGCTGCTTATGCAGCGCTTCTGATAGCTCATGGCAATCTCTCTTGGCATGACTTTTACTATCACACCACATGCACCCATAGAGCTGTCTCTTCTCTCCGATTGTTCTTGCAGTACTACTCCCACTCTGCAGCTGGTCGACCTTGGTGGTCAGAGCTTTCAGCCCCTCCATTAGTCGTGATATCTTGTCAACAGCTCCTTCCTTAGCCACCTCGCTCACTTGCTGTTCCATCTTCTCTCTCCCGGACCCAACCATGCTACTCCAAATAGGCGCTTTGGCTATTGCTTCTTCATCCAGCTCTCTCTGCCTCCGCTTGCGGCTTACCCAGACAACCGCCTCCTCAATCTTTCCCCACTCTACCGTTCCCAACCGATCAGGTTGGAGCAAATCAAGTGCATACTCCAACTCATCCCGCAAACGACTATCTGCAGCTCACAGAAAGTAGTTAGACCTCTGTAGTCTAATGGCCTCAGCTTCACAAGCTGATAGATGCCCCAGTCTCTTGTTAAACTCTCTTAGGAGATCTTGAGGCCCCAAGTTTTTACTCCTATCATTCACCCAATCCAAGAACATGGCCTGGGTGACCCGATCTGCATCCTGCAGCAAGAATTCCTCCTTCATCATCTGGGAGAACTCCTCCCATGTCTCTGCCCCTCTCACCAAGCCCTCAACCACCTTCTTGATTTCAAGCTCCACCAGCTTAGGGAACCTTGCAATGGCAACCTTCTCATCAAGACCATGAAGCTTAACCTCTCTCCAGTAGACCTTCAGGTACTTAGTCACGTCCTTACCATCAAATTCCCCCCGCTGGTCCACCACAGCACGCAAACATTTTGTGACTTGCAAAGACTGCACCTTCACCTTGTCTCTTTCCTCATCCTGATCCTTCATGGCTCTCATGGTTGCCATGACAATCAGTGAGATCTCCTGTTCCCTTGTCATAGCTGCAGATGAAGCCTCTGGGCCCATCTCTACCTCAGCACAACTCACCTCCTCTCCACTTAGATCAGTCCAATCTGTCCCTGTTCCCTTCCCCAACTCCAACTAGTCGTAACGTCTAAGCACAAGCCTCGAGATTCCCCAGCATGGTCGCCACTTATGTCGTGGGGAACGTTCGGTCTTGAGAGTGCGCCGAGCACATGGCTGCTTGTGCTTAGTTTTCTGAGGTTGACTCACCCTGAAGGTTTTGTTTTATCCTTAACTTTCGTAAAACCAATCTTGTCATGCGAGGTTGGTGTTATGGTTTCTACCTCTGCTTGGTCTCATATCCTATTTTCTCGTCAGGTTCAAGCTATGGTTCGGGATCTGGCAGTTCATAGACCTAGGTCCGGTGGCCCTTTGATAAAATAAAATAAACAACAACTGAGTGATCTAACTGAACATAAATCCGGCACTCAGATCATTTAATTATGCTTTTCACCTGGACCAGACTGAGAGATCCTAGAATGGAGTTTCCTCAACTCTAGTCACAATTCATAACACAAATCTGCTTCCAAGACTCATTTCACATTTCGAAAATTCCTATCCTGTCCAAACACAGCCTTGCACTCTCACATTTCAAAATTTCTCTCTTGGTCCAAGCACAGCCCTGCACTCTCACATTTCAGAATTCCTCTCCTGGTCCAAGCACAGCCCTGCACTCTCACATTTCAGAATTCCTCTCCTGGTCCAAACACAGCCCTGCACTCTCACATTTCAGAATTCCTCTCCTGGTCCAAACACAGCCTGCACTCTCACATTTTGAAATTGCTCTCCTGGTCCAAGCACAGCCCTGCACTCTCACATTTCAAAATTCCTCTCCTGGTCCAAACACAGCCTGCACTCTCACATTTTGAAATTGCTCTCCTGGTCCAAACACAGCCTGCACTCTCACATTTCGAAATTGCTCTCCTGGTCCAAGCACAGCCCTGCACTTTCAAGCCCCTTCCTATCCAACTCGAAAATTCCTCTCCTCTGTGTGTGTTCCTCTGTCCAAACCCTCCAGCTTCTCGAGAATTTCTCCTCCTGCCAAACCCCCTCCTGTCCAACTCGAAAATTTCTCTCCTGTGTGTGTTCCTCTGTCCAAACCCTCCAGCTTCTCGAGAATTTCTCCTCCTGCCAAACCCCCTCCTGTCCAACTCGAAAATTTCTCTCCTATGTGTGTTCCTCTGTCCAAACCCTCCAGCTTCTCGAGAATTTCTCCTCCTGCCAAACCCTCTCCTGTCCAACTCGAAAATTTCTCTCCTGTGTGTGTTCCTCTGTCCAAACCCTCCAGCTTCTTGAGAATTTCTCCTCCTGCCAAACCCTCTCCTGTCCAACTCGAAATTTCCTCTGTGTGTGTGTTCCTCTGTCCAAACCCTCCAACTTCTCGAGAATTTCTCCTCCTGCCAAACCCCCTCCTGTCCAACTCGAAAATTTCTCTCCTATGTGTGTTCCTCTGTCCAAACCCTCCAGCTTCTCGAGAATTTCTCCTCCTGCCAAACCCTCTCCTGTCCAACTCGAAAATTTCTCTCCTGTGTGTGTTCCTCTGTCCAAACCCTCTAGCTTCTTGAGAATTTCTCCTCCTGCCAAACCCTCTCCTGTCCAACTCGAAATTTCCTCTGTGTGTGTGTTCCTCTGTCCAAACCCTCCAGCTTCTCAAGAATTTCTCCTCTTGCCAAACCCTCTCCTGTCCAACTTGAAATTTTCTCTCCTGTGTGTGTTCCTCTGTCCAAACCCTCCAGCTTCTCGAGAATTTCTCCTCCTGCCAAACCCTCTCCTGTCCAACTCGAAAATTTCTCTCCTGTGTGTGTTCCTCTGTCCAAACCCTCCAGCTTCTCGAGAATTTCTCCTCCTGCCAAACCCTCTCTTGTCCAACTCGAAAATTTCTCTCCTGTGTGTGTTCCTCTGTCCAAACCCTCTAGCTTCTCGAGAATTTCTCCTCCTGCCAAACCCTCTCCTGTCCAACTCGAAATTTCCTCTGTGTGTGTGTTCCTCTGTCCAAACCCTCCAGCCTCTCGAGAATTTCTCCTCCTGCCAAACCCTCTCCTGTCCAACTCGAAATTTCCTCTGTGTGTGTGTTCCTCTGTCCAAACCCTCCAGCCTCTCGAGAATTTCTCCTCTTGCCAAACCCTCTCCTGTCCAACTTGAAATTTTCTCTCCTGTGTGTGTTCCTCTGTCCAAACCCTCCAGCTTCTCGAGAATTTCTCCTCCTGCCAAACCCTCTCCTGTCCAACTCGAAAATTTCTCTCCTGTGTGTGTTCCTCTGTCCAAACCCTCCAGCTTCTCGAGAATTTCTCCTCCTGCCAAACCCTCTCTTGTCCAACTCGAAAATTTCTCTCCTGTGTGTGTTCCTCTGTCCAAACCCTCTAGCTTCTCGAGAATTTCTCCTCCTGCCAAACCCTCTCCTGTCCAACTCGAAATTTCCTCTGTGTGTGTGTTCCTCTGTCCAAACCCTCCAGCCTCTCGAGAATTTCTCCTCCTGCCAAACCCTCTCCTGTCCAACTCGAAATTTCCTCTGTCCCTAAAAAGCCTTCCTGACTACTCCTTCATGATCATTCCAATCCCTTTCGATTCCCTTCCTTCCTGCCCACCTTCTGTCCTCTGCCCCCAAACTCCTCCTGTCATTCTTGAAAAAAAAAAAAAAAACCCCTTGCTCTCTCGACACTCCTCTGTCCCTTTTCAAAAAAAAAAACCCTACTCCTTTCTTCTCCTGAAAATTTCTGCCACTCCTCTCGAAATCCTCTGCCAAACCCTCTCAAAATCTTTTGGCATTTTGTGAAAACCCTCAGCCCTTCTCTGTCTCCTCACTTTCTCCCAAAACCAAGTAGCAAAACCACACCCGAGACATATTATCATAAATCCCTGTTTCTTACAACAAATAAAAGAGAAAAGAAAATTTATCACACCAAAAGCCTCAAGGGTACACGTGGGCTTTTTTCCCGACGACACCGGCAAGCCTCCTTAGCATCCTTCTCTCCATACTTTCTACTCTATGGACGAGATCCAGATTTACCTACAGCCATTTGTCAAGATGCTACTGTAGTTTTGGACTTGGATGACCCCGATGTATGGATGAGCGCATGTTCTCAACGGGCAGAGATTTTTTGAAGAGTGATGCCGATGGCCTTTGAGAACTTGGCGATTGCTCAGCATAGAGATACTTTACGCTATGCTACCATTCGAGGAGGAGGTTATAGACCCTTGATCCGTCGATTTCATCCATGCGACTATGTATATCTACAGCAGACAGCACCGACGACACTTGATGTTTCTACAGGCCGCACTATCTTGAGAGTGCACGAGGTTTTGCCATCTGGAGTCCTTGTGTTAGAAGGACGTGATGGTGTTGTTTGGAAGGATCATGTGCGCAATTGTGCACCATTCCACCTTCCAAACATTGATGGTACTATGGACCCAAGCTTGGCACTTGTACGTGCAGGCTTGAGGTGTATGTTATGTGGCTCTTCTGGTGGAGCTGCTACTATGTTAGTGTGTCATAGCTGTTCGAGAGGATGGCATATGGCATGTATGACTCCTCCCCTCACGGTGGTTCCTCAGGGACAGTGGTTATGTCCTAGATGTACTTGACCTATAGCTAGTTCATTCTTTATATGGTATAGATTGCAGACAAGCGACTAACGATGGGGCTCTATAGCACCCGGCCTCCTGATTTTTGCCCATTAGAGGGTATACCATATACTTAGAGTAGATGGCTATCTGGAGTTAGAGGGACCTAACCGCCAGCTAGGGGGGCGATTGTGGCACTTTAGAGTCTATGTATGACTTATGTGTGAGTTGTGCTTTTATAGTGTATGATGTTGACAGCGATGTATGTTGTGTAGCGATGTATATACGCACGACACTCCAGACCAACAACTTCAGCTTTCTCCAACATAAGGGGTTGCGCACCAGAGTCTAACAAGACTCTTTGTGGTATATAAACCTTCCCTAAAGGTCCCACCGAACGGAAAATCCCCCTTTGGTTATCCAATAGGACAACACCAGGTGTGAACCGCGCTCTCTCAAAGGCCGGTCTAGCTGGCAACTCCTCCAGTCTAGCCGTTGTTGCCTGCCCTAAACCATTGGTCACTGAATGGATCTCATGCTCCTCAACCAAGTCAGCTCCACTACCAATCACCTCTACTCTAGTAGTAGGAACCGCATCATCCCTACTCTCACACAATGTAGCAGCCAACCAGAACACTGGGGCTGGGTCAACTCCCAATGTAAACATATCATTGGCCCAAAACAAGGGATGCCACATAATCAGCTGAACCGCCCCCAACATCATGCTAGACTCAGACTGTGTAGTAGTAGGTGGCTGACTAGCAAGTAGTCTATCATGCACTCCATCAACACCTACACTGGGACGTCTAAGAACCATGGATATTGTCTGTAATGCCTCAAAAAGCATGAAAGACTGGGGAAGTCTGGCATGTCTCCCAACTTCTCCTCTCTATAGGTCCAACTCCAGTGATGCTCCTCTAGGCTCTCGAGCACGTATTGCACTCCTAGTCACTGCTATAGATGCATCTACCTGTGCTACTCCGCACATGAAGTCCAAAGCATCTTTATCACCAGCATATGAGGTGGAAGCCTCCGCACCCAAATCTGATCTCCTTTGAGCAATGGCCATACTAGCCAATCTCTGTTTCAACTGCTCAATCCAAGAAGCCATAGTTGTATCAAAAGTAATAGCAGGTATTGCACCCCTACTAGGTGTAGATCCTCTATCACCACCTCTACCACCTCATCCTCCATGACATGGAACTCCTTTACTACCTACCATAGTAGCCCTACCACTCTGTAACTTTGGGTGTAGGTCAAAACATTGGTCACTACAATGACCAAATCTGTAGCAATGTTCACACTGCCTCCGTGTTGGCTATGATACATCCAAGGTATCAAGTCCACTGCCCTAAATACACTCTCTCTGATGGTGAGGTCCACCACAAGTCCAACAAGCAACACCACTACTCACTAGCTATTTCTGACCCAAAAATGAATGTAAGGGTCTAACTCCACTAGGCCCTCCATTTGCGCCATAGGATCTAGGCTGTCCACCCTGTCCTCAAAAACCAACTGGACGTGGTGCACTCTATTGCACTCTAGAAGAAGTAACAATTGTGGATGAGGTCTCCCTACCAAATCCAGATGTCACCACTCTCTCCTCCACCATGTTGAGCTCAATACACTCAGCCAAACCAAAGACCACTGCCAAAGTAGGCAAAGTAGCCTATAACAATGTAGCATCACAAACTCTACGTCGCAACTCCTTGTCCAGTATTCCATACCAAAACTGGACTACAAAGGCCTTAGTAACTCTTTGAGTGAAATTGATCAGCCGCCTCATGCAAGTTTATGCCTTGCATAGGCTCTCTCTAGCCTTTCATTGGAACTCTTGCAAGCTCCTCAGCTTGTCAATCCACACTCCCTGGTAGTTCTGCCTCAAACACAAGAAGAACCCCACCATGGGGTTAAACCTCGGTACCATCATCTCTTGTAGTAGTACCTCCACTCGCAGTAACACTATCTCCAACTAGTGCACCTCCACTAGCTCCACCACCACATACTCGCGCTAGAACTCGTAGGTACAACCAATCTACTCTTGGCCACTGAACTTGAAGTGATAGAGACATAGTTTGGAGACCAATACTATCTCCATAACTTGATCTCCTCCAAATGAGCTCTCCTAAACTCATGGTAGTCATCCATCCGTGGACCCTCTAGATACTGAAACAACCCCTTTCATGCCATGAAGGGTGTAAACAGAGTCCGGTTCCGCATCTGTTGCAGATCACACCAACTATCAAACTCTTGGATGAAGTCATCCAACTCAATGGTACCCACTGTACCAGAGTAACGCCTAGGACCTTTGGAGGCCCCATTAATCTCGTCCATGTCCCACAACAATGGTGCAGACACACCAAGTGCACTCTCAACTGAATCAACTCCTATGTCAAACTCCAACTTAGAGTCAATCTCCTTCCTCATTGAGACTTGAGATACAAGCTTATACTTGAGTACCACTCCCAGTAAACCCATTGCATACTACAGGGCTATCTCCTTTGGAATCCCCGAAGAACTCCATCGTGACAAAGTAACCGCAACCGCAAACTGCAACAGCAAACCGGAACCACAAACTACAACCTCAAGTACCCCACCAAGTGCAAACACCACCAAGTGCCGATACCAACTAAGCACCACCCACTAATGTAACTCTAACCAAGATAACTACACTAGGGGAAAGGGCAACCTATAACCTACCATCACAACATGCACTCTCATGGTCTATAGGTCATCACTTCCTGCCTCATTGGAGAGAAACAAAGATAGTCTGACTGGTTATCATCCCAGCCTCACTACCGAGAACACACCAAAGCACCAACTCTCAAAAGTCAAGGCACCTCACACAAATGTGGTGCACAAACAAGAAGCAAAGAATAGAGGGGGTCCATTCACAAGAAATCTAGACAAAAACCCTCCATCTCATAAAACAACATGAGACTGACTCTGCTACCATTTGGCATTTGACATAAGAGAAGTTCATATCTAAGTCCTAAGCTACCAAGATCACCAAGAATGGGATCAGACTGCCTCTCATAGCCAAAGCTACAAGTGTTTAGATAACAATGGCACAGTCACTGGGACAACAAGTGAGGGTGGACCAGTTAGCTAGGGCAGCAATCTAGGAACAAGAGATCTAGAGGTCAAAACCTATTGTGCACAATCTAGCAGGAAAGGCAGATTTTGTCAACCAATGACCAAGATCTACTCTAAACTAGCTAGCCTCACGCCAGCAAGCTAGCTTGCTAGCCCTTCTAGGACTTTGTAGCCTCTCATCGCCCACAGCTTGAAGCCTCTAAGTGCCAAAATTCAGCCAAATGAGGCCTTTCTTCTTGCCACTTCGAACCTCTTCCAAAATTTGGCAAAAGTCCTTCAAACTTGCAAAAGTCCTCCAAACTAGTGAAACTCCTCCAAATATGGCCAAACAGCAAAACTCCTCCAAATCTAGGCAAATCTGACATAAACCCTAAAGTTGGCTGACCGCCAAATCCCTTGCTAACTCTTCACTCGAGCCAAATTGAAAACACGTGTTTTTCCAAATCACAAATTCATGAGAATAGCTTCCCAACTCCACCTTCAATTTGACTTTCAAAGCCCAAATCACAACAAATTGGTCTTACCTTCACCTTTTAAGCTCAAAATTACAACCATTGCTTGAAATTTGCTCCTTTTATGCTCAAAAATTGGCCAGCACTTCCGCACACCGTCTGCCTTACTGCCAAATCTCCATCAAGCAACAAACTTCTGCACATTAGGGAAAAATTGAACTTCAATCGAGCTACCAACGATCCACCAAGCTTGGAGATACCACCAACACTCAAAGTTCTTGCACTTAATTTCCCCCATGATTTCACTTCTTTGATGTAATCAGATTGTTTACAACTTTTGAATCCACTCAACTTGGATCAATACTTGATCTGTCACTCTATAAACTACCAACAGCTGGGCACTAATTACAATCAAGCCACACCCACTCTAGCTAAGAGAATCCAGGTGACACTTACCGGCCTCTATCCACCATAGCCAAGAACTCAAAGGCTCAACATCAAAGAAGTGAGCGCTCTGGAGCTGCACTTTGAAAGTATACCCCTTGGACTTGAGCTAGATCTAAAACCCTATCGGTCTTGCTGATGGCACACTTGACGGTGCGAACGGTGCAAAGTGACGATGGGCTCCACCGTGAAGTCAGTACCTTGAACACAAAATCTGACCGTTGGAATGTAGTCTTTGAGAAACTACTAAAATAACTCTAACTACTATCACTGCAACTCTAGAGTCCGAGCAATCTAGATGCAACACTACAAATGGCGTGACAATGCACTTGGAGGAGGTGAAGGGTAAGTCTTGACTCAACACTAGCAAGCTAAAATGCCACACTTTGGTGGAAAAATTCCTATAGAATTCTTACATGGCAACATTTAGTTCCAAGATCGAGGAGCACGACCACTTTAAGGAGAATGGGAATAGGTCAAAGAAAGGAGAAATGGAGTCCCATGAGGAGAAGGGCTCAAGCAAAACAATGATGTTTTTACAATTGTGGCTGAGTTGGGCACATAGCCATCAATTGTTATGCTTGTCTTCCTATAGGCCCTTGACCTCCATACATGCAACCTTTGAACAACATAGAGAGATAAATTGAAGAGGAGGATGTTGAAATCATATTGTAAAATAAAGATTGCTAGTAAATGTATCTTGTAGCCTTACTGACTCAATGGAGTAAAAGCTAGGAGAAGAAGAGGATGAGTGTGCAAAGATGGAGGAAGACAAATGCACAACTAATTATTGTAAATGGAGTCCTAAAAAATAATCATGTGAGAGTATTGATAGACCTTGGAGCAATAGAGAATTTCTTGTCTCACTCTATTACAATAAGGTTGGGGATTATAATATCCAAGGATAGTAAAGAAACACAAAAGAGAAAACATAAGTTTCACACTCAAACTCCAATGCCCCAAAGGAGCACCTTGGTTTTATTATATAGAAAAGTAGAAAACTCAATGGAAGCATAACCCTTGGATTAGATATACAGAATTGTGACATTTCATTGACCTCCATCCTCAGATTAGATGCATGCATGGATGACATGTTGGATCTAGTCCTATCTAGTTGGTCAAACTAATGTTGACCAGAGGAAATCTATAAGGAATCTTCTTGTAGGAATTTCCAAATTGTATGGATGAAGTACCATTGGAAAGCTCTTGATGAGACAAATAGGGAGGACAGAAGGCTAGTTTTTCTCTTATGGGGGGTAATTTGCACATTTTTGAGGCCCAATTCATCTGTTTGGGCTCTCAAAATTACACTAAAGATTTTAGGCATATTTTGGTTTTTTCCCTATTAGTAGAAGTAACTTTTTGATGATACCTCCTTCTGATCTATTTAGTCCATCATGTATGACATTTTTCCATGTGTTACCAGAAGAAATTTCACTTCTAAATCATATGTCTAGCTACTGGTTCTAAGGTTTTCAAGTTTGTTTTTGTTTCTGCACTATTAGTAGAAGTACTCTTTTGGTGATACCTCTATTTGATCTATTTAGTCAATCATGTATATCATCTTTCTAGATGTTACCAAACCAAATTTAGCTGCTAGATCGTATGTTTAGCTCTTGGTATTACATGATTGAATTGGAGAAGGATGAGTGTAACAATATGGAGTTCAGCGATGAAGTTAGTCGGGCTTACAAAGTAGCACATAAGACAAAGTAGCCTAGAATATTCTTGAAGTATCTAGGAAGCTTCTTGGGAAGCTTCCCGGTTAGCTTAGCTTGCACCTTAAGTAAGTAGCTTCTGGAAGGAAGCTTCTAGAAGCTTCCAACTAGCTTAGCTTGCACGCCAAGTAGGCGGCTTTTAGAAGGAAGCTTCTTGAGAAAGCTTCCTAGTTAACTTAGCTTGCACTCTAAGAAAGCGGCTTGAGGAAGCTTCTTGAGAAGCTTCTCAAGGGCCTTGTATGCTACCCATAAATACCAAAGCCAAAGCTCATGCTAGGCATTCGGAGTTTTCCCTCATTCAAGTGTCCCAATGTGAGTTTCCATTCTCCTATTTCTCTCCTCGGATTTGGTCTTTTAGAATGAGAATGATGAAATAGAGTTTCTTAATGGTCAAACAGAGAGTGTTGACTCGTTACTTAGAAGGATAACACTCTCCAAAAGTTATTTTCTTTTACTGTCATTAGATTCCACATTCCCTATTGAGGAAAGTAAATCTTCTGAAAGAAAATTAACCTTTTTCTAATTGATGTCCAGTCAAATGAGTAGCACTAAAGAAAATTATAGGTGAAACTCTTGGATTTCTACAAATGCTCTAAGGACCGAAGAAAAGCACCACTTGGTACTGTGTTAGTTGTGCATGTGTCTACCATACGTACGGAGATTGTGTAACTTAGAAACAATAAAAAGCACAAATTATTCTCATTTTTTCAACTTTTGTATTTGAATTACAAAGAGGGTATTTCATATTAACTTAAATACTCTTTCTAGATTCAAACAGATACAAACTGTTAAACTTAGTGGATAAAAATTACTTTGAGTCATTATAAAAGTTTCAGTATTTGATTTGAAGAAGTGTCAAAATAAAATAATATAATAGATCAAGCCCAAGGAAAGAAAACAAATGAGTAGGTCCGACAGTGGACTCAAAAACTGCACAGATTTTTCTGGTATATCTTGTTACTAGAATGTAAACGGATTGAAATGATCAAAGATCAAACTTGAACTACAACTAGAGAGCTATGTAAAGTAGAGTGAAGATAGAAACATACAGAAACAAAACAGATATAAAGTATTCTATGTTGTGAAAATTGGAGTTAAAAGACCTACATGGGCATAGATTCACATCCCAAAATTTAACGTTAAGAGCATCATATGAGCCCTTGGAAATTTGCCTATTTAGGGCTAAATGATAGACTTATATTACTTGAGGACGTGGTGCTTTTACGTTAGTATTCTGCATCTTTTTCAACCTAAATTTGTGAACATTTTAGATTAGTTTGTCGTAGAGCACAAATCATGGTAGTTTGTTCTAATCCAAAACATAAACAAAGACATGTCATTTAAGATGGCATCAAAAGGGTCACTCTTCACTTTTAAGAAGGGTTCACCTACTTTTAACTCCGTTGAAATAAAGAAGAACGGAATAGGTTCAGAAAGGGAGAGGATGAGTAAAACATATGAACTAACAAGATTTATTAGAGATCAATCAAAACTCTCTATCATGGTGGAATCAAAAATCTCTGGTGCAACGTAGCAAAGGATTGAGCCAAAGTCACTATAGGTCGTTTGGAAGTACTCTTTTGGTGATACCTCTATTTGATCTATTTAGTCAATCATGTATATCATCTTTCTAGATGTTTAAAAACCAAATTTAACCTCTAAATCATATGTCTAGCTCTTGGTATTACATGATGGAACTGAAGAAGGATGAGAATGATGAAATAGAGTTTCTTAATGGTCAAATAGAGAGGGTTGACTTGTTACTTAGAAAGATAATACTCTTTATAGGAGATTATCAAGAACTAATTGAGTGGTGAATGATAGGGTTAGCTCATTATGATGCAATCTTAGGCAAACCATGGATGGAGCATTACATCCCCATGGTCAATTGGAGAGAGATAGTAATGAGAACTAGCCAATGGAAGATCCTTGGGGTTAAAGATCACAAAGGCAAGAACTGCCTCTCCATGTCATAAGGATAACATCTATCAATAAGATAGATAGATATTCATAGGTCTAATAAGAAAAGTCCATAATACAAAACTCAATGGAAAAATTCTTGAGAAATTGAAAGATGTGGTCAATTAGTTTTAAGATGTCTTTCTAAATAATTTACCCTCATGAGTTGGAGGTTTGTAAGGCTCAAATTGAGGATATGCTACAGAAAAGGTTTATCCAACCTAACTTATCACTATATGGGGTTCTTATCTTGTTAGTGAAGGAGAAGGAACAATACACATGTGCATTGACTATCAAACACTAAATAAAAAAATAGTGAAGAAAAAATATCTATTACCTTACATAGATGACCTATTTGATCAACTCAATGGTGCAAAGCACTTCACCATACTTGATCTGTGGAGCATTTATAACCAAATTAGGATTACGACGGAAGATGTACATAAAACTACCTTTCAAACAAGGTATGGTTACTTTGAGTACTTGGTGATACCATTTGGCCTCACAACGCACTAGTCACTTTCATGAGTTTGATCAATGACAAATTTTGTCCATAATTGGATAAATTTGTTATCATTTCTTAGATGAAATCTTAGTCTACAACATGATGATGGAGCACAAGCAGCAACTACAAGAAGTTCTCTAGATTTTGCAATAAAATCAATTGTATGCCAAAATCTCAGAGTGTGAGTTTGGCAAGTTTGAAGTAGACTACTTGGGGTATAGAGTAAGTGTAGAAGGTATCCAAGTGTTAATAAATAAAATAGAGGTAATTCAAAAAGAGAGTGCTCAAGAAAATTAGACTCAACTCAAGAGTTTCTTGGATTTGATGGGGTTAAATTTTTTATTTTTCAAGGACTTCTCCAAGGTCACACAACCTCTAATGGCACTATTTGACAAGGGAAAGAAGTGGATATAGAGAACTACACAAGAATTCACCTTTCAAGAATTGAAAGATACATTATTAAATGCACCAATTTTGAAATACTATGACCCAAAATGTCCAAGTAAGTTGAAAATGGATGCATCTAGCATTGCAATAGGAGCAATCTTACAACAAAAATGGAATAATGAATAGCACATAGTTATATATTTCTCTTGAAAGTTGCAATTGGAAAATGCAACTATCACACTACCAAACAAGGAGAGTTGGTCATTGTCCTTACAACCAATCATTTGAAGCACTATCTTAGCAAGAAGGCATTTGTAGTGGAGATAGACCACAAACCTCCAATCTACCTTGAGATACAAAAAGATTTATGTTGAAAATAGATTTGATGGGTAGAGTGGAGATAATGGCTCAACATGAAAATCACATTTGTGGAAGGAAAGAAGCAACTTGCACATGCATTTACTCAAATGCCTATGGAAAACAATCTGGTGGTTGTGGTCAAGATGAACCTAAAATTCTGGCCAAGGATTCTTGTTGCTACAAAACTTGACCCACATATTGTAGGAGCTCAATCATCTTAAGGAATAACTAGTACACAAGGACTCACCTTTTATGATAGGAAGTGATAGATTCTAGATGCCATGGACATAAGAACCACCATCATAGTTGAATGTCATGATTTTGCCATTGTAGGTCACATTGGAATGGACAAGACCTTAAATGCAATCAAATGCTATTACTATTGGCCCAAGATGAACAACAATGTGACAAAGTATGTTCAAAGCTGCCTCATATTTCAACAAAATAAAGCTTCTAATCAAGCTCCCATAGGACTCCTTTAACCACCTCCCTATTCCTACACAACATTGAGAATAAGTAAGCATGGATCTAGTTTGTAAATTACCCAAGACAACCTCAAGGTTTGACTCCATCATAGTCTTTGTTGACAAACTCAGCAAAATGATTGATGTGCATCCTACCACCAATGATATAATTACTCCACACTTAGCTCAATTATACTTAACTACAATCTTTTCTCACCATGGCCTATAACACCTATTTGTGCATGTATGTGTTATTGTGATATTTAGTTTGGTCTTATAAGTACTTGAGAGATCTTATGTAATACTCCGAGGACAAGAGAAGAGAGAAAACACAAATTGCACACTCAAACAATCAATGCCCCAAGGAAGCACCTTCTCTTTATTATATAGACAAAGAGGATCTCCGCCAAGGAAGCTCCACCATAGGATTAGGGACACAGATAGGTGACATGTCAGCAAGCTCCACCCTTGGATTACTTACTTGGATGGGTGACATGTCTGGTCTAGGTCCTATCTGGTTGGTCAAACAAGCTTTGACCAAAGGGAATCTTTTAGAGAATCTTCCTATAGGAATCTCAGAATCACGTAAGGTACCATTGGAAAGCTCTCGACAAGACAAAGTAGGGGGGAGGGAAGACCAGCTTTTCCTTCATTAGGGGGGGAATCTGCACATTTTTGAGGCCTAATTCATCCGTTTAGGCTTCCGAAATTGCCTTAAAAGATTTTAGGCATATTTTGGTTCATACTCTATTAATAGAAGTCCCCTTTTGGTGATACCTCTTTCTGATCTGTTTAGTCCATCATGTGTAACATCCTTCCAGATGTTACCAAACCAATTCTCACCTTTAAATCATATGTTTAGCTATTGGTTCTAAGGTTCTCAAGTCTATTTTGGTTTCTGCCCTATTAGTAGAAGTACTCTTTTGGTGATACTTATATCTTATCTATTTTGACCATCATGTATAACATCATTCTTGATGTTACCAAACCAAATTTCACATCTAGATCATATGGCTAGCTCTTGGTATTACATCTTATTTATATAGAGATAAAGGATGGTTCTATAATAGTCATGATTTGCTAAGTTAGTCATAGCTAAAATAGAGGTGACCTTAATTTAGAGGAAATGAAAAATATTAGTACCATTATTTTGGATTCTATTGTATTGACTTGGTATTATTCCCAAGTGTTTAGCTTTGAAAAAGACTTGAGAATATATATAGACCCACAAGCTTTTTGTTTTGGATTCTTTTATACTCCAAGGATAGTCCATATGAAGAAATATCTGACTTAGTGGTTGGGTCAAAATAAGACCACATGCTTAAGAGATTATTCCCATGAGTATATGTATTCTTTTAGACTTTTGATTTTATTTGAGTTTTAGCCTAGTAACTTGAGTTATTCAAGTACTTAGTAACTTTGGTGCATAATTATTTCACAAGTATATAAACTAGGGGTGAGAAGGTACTCATCATCCTTTTATTTGCAACTATCTTTCTCTCATTGAGTTCTCTAGTGAGCAATGGTTTGAGTTTTGGAGTGTTAGCCTTATTGGAGTATGATGGAGTTTGGATTCCTTGCCTTCATAGTCCATGGTGCACAACCATAATAACCATCAGAGGTTCATCTTGAGTGAGAGACAGGCCAGCTCACTTTTTGGTTCTATTAACAAGGCCTTTCTAGAAACAAGATAATGTTTTATGTACATTATCTTGTTTTCTAGAAAGGCCTCCTTAATAAAACCAAAAAGTGAGTTGGCATGTTTCTCAATATGTACAATTCTATATTAAACAAAAGGAGGCTATGAGAGCTCAATTGAAGAGAATATTAAGGGAGTAGAGTGTTGAACTAATGTTAGAGAACTTGGACCCATTTTTATACCCAATAGATTATTATGATTTTTTTGAGGTGATATTGTACATATTATACACATGAGAGGATTTGGAGAGATTGTGTGAGGTGTATTGCAGATTTTGGGGATTTTGTTGATTTTGGGCAAAATCTTAAGTTTGAGATCTGGACTTAAAATTTTCACAAAGGTTAGCTTGGATTATATTGCTACAAGTATTGAGATAGAATGTTTGGAAGGTGGTAGGGTAAACTATTCTCGCAAATTGCATGCTCTCTAGAATTTTGTATAGAGTTTGCTATTTCTTCATTTTTCATTGGATGATTGAAACTTTCCAAGAAAATTTAGTGTTTAGTATTCTAACTTCCAGTCTAAGAATTAGGGAGAGATCATTTTTTCACAAGAAGTGATGAGTTTTTAAAGTGAAGAGGGTTGGTTTTTAGACCAAATTTGAAATATGTGTGATGAAAAGAAAAGCCTAAGCCAAATGGCTAGATGAAAAGATCTGAAATTTTTTAGATGAAGATGCCTAGATTTATGATCCAAGTGTGAAAAATTTCAGAGGACTATAACATAGAAATTGAGAGAATTTAGTGACATTGTGAGGAGGGGTCAATTTTGGAAGTGAGATCTCATGCATGAGGAGTGTGAGAGCAATCAAAAGCATGTTTGAGTGTTTAAACTCATCTTGGGAACATGGAGGGTCACCAAGAGTGGAAGTTAAGGCTATGCAAGGTTTTCAAAGGGTTTGAGGTGATTGTAAGGGTGATTTTGAGGAAAATAGAGTTTAGAATAGAATTGAAAAGAATGTTGAGAGGATCCAAAAACATACACTACTTGGAAGAAAGAGTGATTCTAAGTGCTTTTTATGTGGAGAGAAGGAACACAAGGCAAGTTCATATCCATTGACATTTGAGAGCAAGAGATTGAGTGAAAGGAAAGGCTAACTTGACTTGAGATTGCATGTTGGACCATCTTCACCAAGATTGGGATGGAGGAGATCTGAGACCAAGGAGTTATGTGAGGTTTATGGAGTGGAAGGATTTCCAAAAGGACATGAGTGTAGTGGAGTAATAGCACTTTTGAAGACTTTTGGTGATAGATACTTGGAAATAAATTTTCTATAGCTACAAAGAAACTACCACCTTCATCAGCTAGTTCTCAAGATTAGTGATGGAGATAATCTTTCAACTTATGGATAAACTATCCATAATGGTTTGACTAATATGCACTTTAGGATTTGATGTTACTATATAAATCTTGGAGCAACTTGAACCTTCTGTGTTTCCCAGGGTGGATTACTCTCATGTGGTGGTAGTCATGTATATACTCTATTAGTTATAGAAAGAGAAAAATTGAGAGAAAAGAGAAAGATAGTGAGGAGCTAAGATGGGGAAACTTCCGGTGTTCTTTGGCAAGGATGGAGAAGATGTGGAAGCCTTTGTGAGACACTTCAAGAGAGATTGCATAGGAAACAATAAGAGGATGAAGAATGAGTAGACTTCATTATTATTGGGTTTCTTTGAGTATGCAACACTTACATGGTATGAGTCACAACACCAAAAGAGAGAGAGGAGAGATGGGCAAGAAGAGTTTAGAGAGAGTTTAACTTCAGCACTCATTGAGAAATTTCTTCCAGATGAGAGTTATATGAGATTGATGAGTGAGGTTACCTTCCTCAAACAATTAGATGGAGAGAAAGTGAGAGTCTATGTAGAAAGAGTGGAGAAGTTAGAGTCCAAATTTTGCAATGTTGAGGAAGAGTGGAGATGAGGTGGGGGCTACTATGATTAGCATAGGAGCCATGCTCACAAAGAATTTTGAGGGAGGTGAGAACTCATATTAGAAGTAAGGTGAGATATAAGAAACCCTCTTCCAAGGTTAAATCTATCAAGACTGCAATTTGTATGGAGGAGAGTTTGGAAGGGGATGAGAGTGATTTGGTGATGAAGGAGGTTATGCATCCTCCTCAAGGTTACAAGTATGGTGGAATTTCTGATACTTTGGTGGCAAGGGTTGCACCACAAGTAGTAGTTGCTCCGGTTCTTGCACCTCTATTAAAATTTCCATTTCAAACCATCACAAAACAACATGCAGACCTCAAAATCAATGTAGCGCAACTATGGGAGAAGAGACAGGTGGATCATTTCAAAGGTGTCCTTCTTAGAAGGAGGAGGTGTCCATTTCAAAAGGAAGAGGTGTCCATTTCAAGAGGTGTCTATTTCAGATCCAAACATCTCTAGGAGGTGGTTCTACATAATACATCACATGTGGAGAGCTTGTTATTCAAATTCAACCCGCTCATCCAACTAGTAGCTTTGTGGTGAGAGCTCAAGCCATTGCAACCGTAGTTGAGTCATATGATGTGTTGGTTGGGGGAGTAGTGTTATATCCCATGGGTTTTAGTATTGAATATTAAGAGGAGACAACCCCTCATAGACCAAGTTGGCAGTCAAGTGAGGGACAAGTAGATTGCCTACTAGTATGCTTCAATAGTGGTAGTCTTGGTTCACTACAGTTTGGGACCATGGCAACATCCATTTTAGCCAAGTAATAAAACCACTAGGTTTTGTTACTTGGCCTGGTGACTTATTGGAGGGGAAGGCCCATGTAGAAGATACTCTAATACCAGAGTAGATCACTTGGATTTAGAGTTCAAGTGGGATTGTTCCATCCACCTTGGATGTTCCATTGTGGAGTTTAGAGAAGGCATTAAAGTGGCATGCAAATCAGCTGGTGCAACAAGCTTGAAGTAGAGGCTTTGTACCACCATGAGACCAATGTGAGAATGAGCCTCTAGATTCAATTACCTTGATACCTCTAGATACCACACTCATTGCTTGGTAGTATCCAATAGAGGGAGTATGTCTATTGGAGTTGTTTGGTGGGATTAGCACTAGACTAGCTTAGGCTTTACATGCAAATATACAAGTACAAAGGTACTTGTATGTAGAGAGAGAGAGATGAGACTACTAGGAAAATCTCTCTACATCATGTAGCACACTTGGCCTATCAATATCCTGAGTTATTATCAATGTTGGTAGTCAAGGGTTATCTAAAGACCCTACCCGCATATGTTTCTTTATTAGGGGCGTAGGATTTGGAGAGACATGGTCCCATATCATTTGGTGATTTCTAGATGGCCATATCAAAGACATACATGTGCTAGTTGAGTTATAGGTCTTCATGATCCTCATTTTGGTGTGTTTTTGGAGATGTTAAAAATACTATGATATCTCCAAGTTCATTAGTCTATTTCCCCATCCAACATTTTTGAGAACGTCCCTTTGATGGGTGATTGTTGCACCCTAGGTGGTGGTGAGTACACATTAGGTCTATTCTTAGATAGGATATGCCATGTTATCATATGTAGCCAAAGTGGGATCATAGGCTCATCATCTTCATCTTTGGTGGACAAACCTCTTACCTAGAGAGGTTCTACAGTATGCTTTTCATGGGATTCAACAACATAACCACCTTACTGTTGATGAGATTTTGGATGTTGGGCACAAGTCTTAGATGGTGGTAGTAGCTAATAGGTCACCTATGGCAATGGTGAACCTAGTTGGACAGCCCCAAGCCATTTTCCCCTCACTTATGAGTCTCCCATGCTTTTCAAGAGGGAGGTCTTGGACTTGTTTGAGACACAATTACAACAGTAGGTGGAGCCTAATGCCAATGAGAAAGAGAGGGCGATGGGTTTTTGCACCAATATTACCATTGTTCTAGTAGTGTGAGAGGCATCTAGGTGTTAGGTCAGGTTATGGACCTGAACTGTTTGACCTAGATTGTTAGCCTTGTCATGCTAGAGCAAAGTAGGATGCGCTTGATAGGCATCACCACTTGAGACACTTGTGAGCTCTATGCATATCAAGACAATTTAGGTACATGCTGGAGGTGATGGAACAAGTGGACATGGTATTCTTGGGACAC
Source organism: Lunularia cruciata (assembly GCA_948567375.1). Taxonomy (NCBI): domain Eukaryota; kingdom Viridiplantae; phylum Streptophyta; class Marchantiopsida; order Lunulariales; family Lunulariaceae; genus Lunularia; species Lunularia cruciata. The sequence goes on along the minus strand of OX419762.1, from coordinate 908,371 downwards.
AACCAATGGCTACTAGAGAGAGTGGTCTAATTGGAGTCCATCCTGGTGAGCATGGGCTACTTGGATTACACTCTTGGTCTACTAGGGATGTAGCTAGAGGACATATGGAGCTTGCAGCCAAATTGGAGGGAGTTTTTCATACTAAGGTTGGGACCTCTAGTGATTGAGGGCATGACACTATTGCTCCCAAGGGCCCAATGTAGTAGCCAATCAATAGGTCTTCCACTTCTACATCAGTTATAAAGGATACTTGGGAGCCAAATCTAGGACCCAAGCTTATAGGAGGAGAAAGACAGATATTTTGGAGGTTTTTGAGGAGCTACACTAGTTGTTTTGCCTTCAATATGAAGGATTTGGGTGCTCTCAAGGGACCTGGTATTTGGATTGAGCTTACTAGATACATTATGTTTCTTACGTCCCTATAGATATAATGACATGGAGACAGCATTGATTCAAAGCTAGAGTAGAGATCTTTTTGAGGTCGGTCTTGTGGAGATTCCAGATAGAGAGTATGCATTAGCTACAATGATGCCAACCAAGAAGGATATGCATAGCAACTACACAAATAGGCATATGTGTGAAGATTTCAGTCCTATCAACCAACAAACCAGGGCTAATTGGTATGCCATTCCTACATCAAAGGAGATCTTTGATGTGATTGGGAATGTAAAGGTCTTCAATACTCTAGATCTTTGAATAGGATATCATTAGTTGCCAATCAAAGAGGAGGATAAGTCCAAGGTAGGTCTAACTATTGATCCTCGGCAAGGATGTGTTACATTAGTGGAGGTTCTTACCATTTTGGTTAAAGATTGCTCCTACCAAGATCTAGAGGGTCATGGATAGGATCCTAGCTGGATTGGATTTTGCTCATTGCTATATTGATGACATTTTGGTCTATAGCACTACTGTGGAGGAGCATGAGAGACATTTGTTGGAGGTATTTGAGAGGTTGAGATCTCATGGACTCAAATTACATCATAAGAAGTGTAGGTTCTTCCACAAGCAGGTTGAGTATTTGGGTCATACTATCTACCTTGGAGGACTTAATTTTGAGCAGACCAAGGTAGAGGCTATTCCATGCATTCCTTGGCATATGGATGTGAGCAAAGTGCAAGCATTCCTTGGGTTGGCAAACTTCTATTGCCATTATGTCAAAGGATTTAGTGTTATTGCCAAGGCCTTGACAAAGCTAACCAAGCTTACACATGAGTGGTGTTAGGGAGATGAGCAAGAGAGAGCTTTTGTAGATGAAATACCCACATTTTTCATTTTTGACAAGTTTTAAAGAAAAAGTGCATTGTTGAAACCAAATTAAACCCAAATGGAGAAAAAATAAAGAGAACCATATGTTTTGATTTGACTAGAGGAGGTTGACTTTGTGTCAAAAGGAAGAAGGACTTGGATTGAATTGGAAGGACAGTAAGGATACTTCACCGAGGAATGAAAGTTGGAGGGCAGGATTACTGCAAGGATGGTATCTTAGTGATCACATGTTCAAATTTTTCATGCTATATCTCATTTGAAGCATCTTCTTCAAGGCTTTCAGTTGCCACCAAAACCGTTAAGTTTGGATCTTTGTAGTAGAAGTTCCAAGCATTTGAAGTTTCTATAGTAGATGTATGGGGTAGTTGAGTGACTTTGAGTTGGATTCTTCAGGTCTATATGACTCAGACTTATATGACTTTGGGTCAAGAGATTTTGCCTCAAGACAAAGGTGACCCAATCCAAGGTAGTCAAAAATTGGATAAAGGAGTCTTTGGGTTAGATATCTAAAGCATAAAAAATAGTTAGGATAAAAAAAGAAGAGATAGTGAGGATACCCATGACTTTAATTTCAGTTCAAATTGAAGATATGATAGAAATTCAAGAAGAAGTAGCATTAATGAATGTAACATTAATTAATAAAGTGCAAGATCAGACAATAAGTGTCTTTGGATCAGTTACTTGAGACAGTAGAGAAGAGTGGGTTAGCAATTGAGGAAGTCGATAGATTAGCTATCGTTCCAATTTCAATTTGGATAGTAGAGGTAGTAGAAATTATGAATGAAGAAGTAGTATTAGGTAGACCCAAAGAAGAGGAAATACTTGAAATAGAATTGGGTTTGGAAGCAAAAGTTGAGGTTGACATTGGATTAGAATAGTAACAATTTTGATATTTGAAGAGGTAGATATGAAGAGGTGTATTGTCATTTCAGACCTACAGGTTGGTAAAGTTGTTAGGGAACAATATATTAGTTAGATAACTATCAAAGTGCTTTACCTATTTAAAGGAGGCATTTGGAGTCTTATGTTGTTCAATATTCATAATTTTTGAAGATAGATAAAGCAAAGTGTTGATCTCAATGCTCGTCGCTTAAGCTTAATTCCAAGTATCAATTTTGTGGTTGTGTTTGTGAGTGTTTGGAGAAATTCAAAGTGCAAATAAGTGACTGTTGGATGGTGGATTCCACAAACTTGATGTCCATTCTGTGTGTTTGATCTTGAGTGGAATAGCAATCTAAGCAATGCCTTGACAGATCTGAGAGGAATTGTAGTGTTGGTAGTATTCTACACTTGTGATTAGATTTTGGGATTGATGCAAAGTTTGATCATGGAAGTTATGCCTTTAGTGGAAGGGTAGAACACAATTTTGAGATGAAGTCGCTTTTTAGTGAAGTAAACTTCTTTGGGAGAGACTAAATCATCACAATTAAGATTTATTTGGACAAAATTGACTAAGTTGTGGTTATGAGTGTGTAAATTGTGACAAGAATTGTTGTTGAGCACTTGTTACTCTCTTCTGGGTGTGGTTTCTACCTAAGAGACTAAAGGTGCAATTAAGAAGAACCGTGTTTGTAACATTTGACTTTTTATTCAACCATTTCTAAATTGTATCTTTAACAAAACAAACTCTACTTACTTGATTACCGCAAAAGTGATACTTGATGGGTTGTCACAACAAAGCTCAAGGAATGGTTGATATCTACTCCTATTTTGAGGAGACCAATCAAAGGACAATCATCTCAGGTTAACATTGATTGGATTATGTTGGAGCTTGGAGTAGTGGTCACCTAACATGATGACGAGGGGAACGAGTTTGTGGTGGCTTATGCTAGTCACTCCAACAATTCAGTAGAGGCAAAGTATAATTCATATGAGGGAGAGTGCTTGGCAGTAGTTAAGGCAATAGTACATTTCCAATGTTACCTATTTGGTAACCCCTTTACTCTCATCATTGATCATTAGCCATCAAAGTGGTTGATAGAGTTTGCTAAGCTTTCAAGTAACTTGCACGATGGGCCTTGATTTTACAAGAGTATGATTTCACAATTCTTCATAGACTTTGAATGGTGAACCATGATATGGATGGGTTAAGTAAAAATCCATATCCCATCCGGAAGGATCAAATTGGAGCATGTTGGCATGGTGAGACAGATGAGGAGATGGTGCCAGGTTGGCATGCATCTACTTTTCTTTGTATATTTTTTGAGGCTTTGGTGGTATCTCTCTTAGTGCATATAGGAGGAGTTATTGATTCACAGATCCAAAGAGTGGAGATATTTGTACAATTCAATGAGACATTCATGATGATATCTTAGTGATGGACTATCTTTGCCTGGTGTTGTGGGTTGCATAGTTTGAACCAAGGAGAGAAATCATGTTCATCAGCGAGCTAGACAGTTCAGATTGGAGGGCAAAATACCTTCTTTGTGTATGGAAGGATGGTAGAGTGAGAGTAGTACCACTTCCATCTTAGAAACCACAATTGGTATGTCATGCTCATGAAGAGCTAGGACATTTTGGAGTAAAGCAAACATATAGCTTACTCTAGAGTCATTATTGGTGGTGCAGTATGCAGACCATTGTACATCAATTTGTTTCTAGATGTGTGGTTTGTGACCAAGTTAGAGCATCACGCAATGCTCATATGCCACAGTTATACCCATTACCTACCATGGGATTGGGCTACCATTGGAGTTTGGACTTTGTTGGATTTTTATTATTGATTGTGAGACATCATCGGTATGTTTTGGTGATGGTGAAGCACTTTTCCAAGTGGATTGAGTTGGTGGCACTTCTTGACATGTCTAGTGAAGGGATGGCTTACTCATTCTTGGATTGGGTTCTCAAACATTTTGGTGCACTGAGGTTTTGACTGATCAGGGTACATAGTTCTTGGGGGAGTTTCAGGTCTTGTGTGACAAGGCTTTGATTGATCATTGTACTACTTCTTGAGATCACCCTAAGGCAGATGGCTTAGCAAAGAGAGTGGTTCAAACAATGAAGAGAGGATTGCAAGAATATGGTTTGCAAAGAGGCCACTTGGGAGATTTGGATCTCCAATTACCTTGGCTGGCCTTTGGCTATCAGTTCAGCCGGCAAGCCTCCTTAGCATCCTTCTCTCCTTACTTTCTACTCTTTGGACAAGATCCAAATTTACTTGCAACCATTTGTCAAGATGTTATTGTAGTGGTGGACTTGGATGATCCAGATGTATGGATGAGTGCATGTTCTCAATGGGTAGAGACCTTTTGGAGAGTGATGCCAATGGCCTTTGAGAACTTAGCAATTGCTCAGCATAGGGATACCTTACACTATGTTACCATTCAAGGAGGAGATTATAGACCCTTAAAATTGTAGATTTCATCTAGGTGACTATGTATATCTACAATAGATAACACAAACAACACTTGATGGTTCTATAGGCCACACTATCTTGAGAGTGCATGAGGTTTTGCCATCTAGAGTCCTTGTGTTGGAAGGTCATGATGGTGTTGTTTGGAAGGATCATGTGCAATTGTGTGCCATGCCACCTCTGAAACATTGATGGTACTATGGACCCAAGCTTGGCACTTGTATGTGCAAGCTTGAGGTGTATGTTATGTGGCTCTTCTAGTGGAGCTACTACTATGTTAGTGTTTGATAGTTGTTTGAGAGGATGGCATATAGCATGTTTGACTCCTCCCTTCACAATGGTTATGTCCTAGATGTACTTGACTTATAGCTAGTCCATTCTTTATATGGTATAGGTTGCAAACAAGCAACTAATGATGGAGCTCAATAGCACCTAGCCTCTTGATCTTTTGCCCACCATAGAGTATACCATATACTTGGAGTAGATGGCTATTTGGAGTTAGAGGGACCTATGTGTCAGCTAGGTGAAGGTGATGTAGCACTTTAGAGTCCATGTATGACTTATGTGTGAGTTTTGCTTCTATAATGTGTGATGTTGATAGCAATGTATGTTGTGTAGTGATGTATATATGCACAACAATTGTCACACCATTTGTAGCATCGCACCTAGATCGCTTAAACTCTGGAGTAGTAGTATTAGTAGTTAGAGGTATTTTGGCAGTTACTCATAGACTACTTGTTGACGGTCAGATTTTCTATTTGGGGTACTAACTACATGGTGGGGCCTATTGTCACTTGCACCGTTCACACCGTTGGGTGTCACATAAATGAGACCATTAAAATTAAAGATCCAGGTCAAAATCAAATATACACCCTAGAAGTGCCACTCCAAAGAGCTCACTTCTCTAATGTTGAGCCTTTGAGCTCCTGGCTAGAGTGGATAGAAAGCCAATGAGCATCACTTGAAGTCTCTTGGCTAGAGTGGGTGTGGCTTGATTATAATTAGTGTCCAATTGTTGGCAGATTGTTGAGTGATAGATCAAGTATTGATCTGATTGATTGTGATTTAGATTGTGAATGAATTGATTATTGTGGGACTTTAGAGTCCATGTATGACTTATGTGTGGGTTGTGCTTCTATAGTGTGTGATGTTGATAGCAATGTATGTTATGTAGCAATGTATATACTCATGAAAATCACCTTGAACTACCGTCACACATGATGATCCATCTTGTGTTTCATGTTTCCTTACAACATAGATATGTACCACAATTGCACCACTTTCCTTCCATATAAGAAATTAGACCTTATCTAACACACATTGATGGCACGGAGGGATATGAAGTCAAATGTATTCTCCAAAAATGCATCTATTGTACCCACTATCCGCATGTAAATTATCTTGTACAATTTAAATGGGTACTTATTGTATAAGGCAACATGGGAGCCAATAGCCAACTTTACCTATGCACCAATTTTAGTGCAATTTTTTTAGCAACAAATTTGCAACGAGGAAGTTGTGTCTCTAAGGGTAGAGGTTTGTAATACCAATAGCTAGATATATTATCTAGAGGTGGAGATTTGCTTGGTAACATCTGGAAGGATATTATATATGATGGACTAAGTAGATCAAATAGAGGTATCACCAAAAGAGTACTTCCACTAATATGGCAGGAGCCAAAAACACCCTAAAAGCTTTAGAGCCAATTTTGGAGGCCTAAATAGATGAATTAGACCTCAAAAATAAATAATATCCTAATCCTCAAGGGAACAAGACCCCCTCCTTCCCTACCCCCCACCCTTCCAAAAAATTCGTCTCATTGAGAGTTTTCCAGTGATACCTCACTCATGTGATTCCTTGTGGTCAAACTTGTTTGACCAACCAAATAGAACAAGGACCAACATGTCACCACCCATCCATGAAACTAATCTAAAGGTAGAGCTTGTTGACATGTCACCAATCCATCTATATCTAATCCAAGGGTAGAGCTTCCTTTTAGGGGACACTCTTTGCTATATAATAAAGACAAGGTGCTCCTTTGGGGCATCAGAGTATAGAGTATTGAAGCTTTTTATTTTCTCTCTTGTGTTTTTGTTGGGGCTCTCTTGTCTTCCTAATATGACACCACTTGAGACTATTGAGCCTTGTGCTCTTTATTTCCTTTACTATGGTAGAAAATTGTAAATTGCATATTAGAAAACCATGGGTATTGTTACTCAAAGTAAGACCTATTGGAAATAGAAGACAAATAGAAGCCAGACAAACACTTCAAAACTGAGAAGAAGGGAGCAAGATCATTGTCAAGTGATTAAATGCCAATGATTAGACCACACTAAGAGTATCAACTTGTAGTCTTGAGTGAAAGTCTAGTGAAGAGTATGACCATACGGTGAACTTTCTTGATTATTCTGTAATCTTTTTATACTACAAGTACAATCTTTTCCCTAATTAGTATGGTCAATACTAATCAAGGCCTCATGAAAAAATTAGGACATAAAAAATTGTTAGGGTAGAATTCAATATTCTTTGTTTGGAAAAGATTTTTTTAATTCTTTGAATGTTCTATGATTTATTATACTTCTATTATTTATCTTGTAATTTTATAATCTTTAAAAGATAATAATAGAAAGGTTAGAATGTCTCTAAATTATTTTAAGAATATTAGAAAATTTCAAAAATAATAAAAAGCATATCAAAATCCTTTCAAAATATGTAGGATATAATTTTCAAAGGCTAAAATTTCAAGGCCAGTTTATGAATTTTTATCAAAAATTCTATCTTGCAAATTTCTGTTCAAATTTTTATTCAGTCTCTTAGAAAAAAGAAATTAAACTCTAAGTTCAAACTCATCACATTAAGTATATATATATATATATATAGCTGTGTCCATGCATAGGCTAATAAATCTTGGTGATATATCCAATCAAAGTTCATAAACATTGTACTTTTAGAAAAGCTTCATTGAATATTATTAAGTCACCATCACGATCAAAGCTAAATGTATATCTTATGATACACCCGCTTCATAGAGGTGCATTTCATTTCACAGGTATTAACATGTAAAATTTTAATGAGATATTGTATTCACTAAAAATGATCAATATTAAAAGGTAGAATATACATATGAGGTTGCAATTCCTATCAAGAAAATATATTTTATAATTTACCACCTCTTGGAAATCTTCACTTTTAATATAATTAATATATTTTATAATTTTTTCTGCAACATCATTCTATAAAAATAATTCAGTAAAAATAAATTTTATGAACTTGAACACACTTCAAAATTTATTCATTCCAAAATTCATTTTTTTAACATTTCATTGAGGATATGGAGTGCTTGCCATCTAGACTCTTGTTAAGAATTGTATAGAATAATTACTTGCAATATTATATTTTTTGAAATTTTTGCAAAGTTGCTAAGAGAAAGTTTGTAATCTTTATATCAAATAGGTATAAGGTTATTTTATTTCTAATGTAGAAAATAAACATATTGTGAAAGAAAATTATTTTATTTGAAAGAATAATTCTTTTATTTGAAAGAATAATTCTTTTATCTTAAGCTATTTTATTCTTAATTTGATTTAAGTACTAATATAAGGTTACAATTTTTAGTCACTTGAGAAATTACTAGTAAAAATTAAATTTTTTAAAAAGACTTGAATTCTAGATTAAATTGATAGTTGCATCCTTTATCTCTATGAACTAATCAGTAGGTTAACATCTATTTTGGGTTATATTATAAAACATATATTTTTACTACTTGAAGTGTTATTATATTTTCAAGAGCTGATATAATTCCATAGATAACTATAGAATTTTGAATATCTACTGTTAGACTAACACTTGTTGTCAAACCTTAACATATAATGCTTATGTTAATCTATATGAATCTGCGTAATTCAAGAAGTAAGAAACTTAAACTATACTTCCCTTATGATATTCAACATTTCATTACCTTTCTTTTCTTTTCTCTTAAAGACTTGTTCGAATAAAAAATAACTATTTATTAAATTTTTTATAAAATAGATCTTATGAAATGTAGTATTCGTAAAATCAATTCAGTTATTGAGTGAAATGAGACAGGTCCACTCTATTCAGCCACAGCAAACCTCCTCCACACCAAGCAGCGCTCTCACCCATCAACTTATCAACTCATATGTCTATATGGTCTTGAATTCAATGATATCCGGTTCCAAATTTATTGAACTATTAGATTGTCACCAAATATATGAATGCATAGTGGTTGAGGCATAGGGATTCCATCATAGTTGATTGCGCATGTCATTCAAAGAGATACCATATGAATTGAGTGTGCCCATGCCATGTATTATATTAATACTATCAATTTATTGGAGATAAATTATTTTACAATTAATCCAAAAATTTGTTCTATACTATACCCGAGTATTCTGATTACTGCATATATTAATCCAAATTTAACTAGATTCGATGGATTCATAGGAACCAAAGGAAAAGAACCAGGACAGTAGGTCCTGCCTCTTCTCCTTTGGTTTCCGCACACTTCGTTTTCCGTTAATAATATAGGTAGTAAAACCAAGAGAGAATATATCTTACAAGATCCTCTACGTAGGAAAGAAAAGGAACTATTACAATGAGAACTGGATAGACGTAGCCGTATCTTCTAACTTAAGAAGGACGTACGATTCTCGCAATGGTATGTCAATGTCATTTCGCGCATAAAATCTTCGTTTATTATATTATTTTGTTCATTCGTAGTGTGCCGTTAGAGTGAGCTATTTATGTTATATTCCTTCGAATATCTGGCATGTCCCCTTTACAATTAGCGACTATATTTTAGGGAATTGGCTAAATTTAACTTAATTTGGACCACCGAATCAATTGCCTCATGAGGATATACAGTCGACTCTCTCTAATTGTTAGTGCTCCGGGAGTAATCTAATTAAATAAGGGTGAGCCCGTCGCATTCTATCTCGAATGTCATTTTGCTTGTTTTTCTTGTCCCCTAACAATGCTCGAAACACTACCAAATCATCGCGTTTATGCTCCGCCTGAGGCCGACACTCACGCTTTGACCTATACACAGGGGTATAGACGACGCTCCAAGAAAAGCAAGAAGGCGGCTGTACCGTGCCCTGCTGCTGTTCTCGGTTTCGAAGACGCGTTAAAGAAGACCCAAAACCGAAACTGGAAGACGCTAATCGCTGCTCCAACGCATCACTACTATGGGAGGGTGTTTCTGCCGAGTAAGGTGGGGTGTCCGCCTAGGCTCGCCCTTAAATCATTATGCAAAATAACATTTAATCAAAGTGAATAAGTGTTTATCCTCAAATACAGCCTCTTCCTGAGAACTTTATTGAAACTTCATGGATGTGTTTAATAATCCTATTAATTCCATACTCTTGATCGTCGTAGTGCACTATTGTAATAGCTAACTTACTCGTGGATGAAACTATTTTCGGAATAGAAATTGACTATTTACGTGATTATTATTATATGAGTATTCTCTCAAAAATGTTCTGTATCATGTCAAGTAAGAGTTGTAGTCGCTATTATTTTATGGGTAGGTGATGTATTCAACTCATTTGATAATGAATTTGATATTTACTAATTGAGAAGTTCACTTTACGTGATATTGAGTCGTTTCGAGGGTCATACAAAATGAATATCCATAAATTCCATTCTCTTCAACTTGACCAAGGCGCACACGCATTTTCATTGGTTCGTATTACTTAAAACATTTAACTATATACTTCATATCATCCACATATATTTCCATGCATAAGAAATAAAATTTTATCTGGTTCACATCATGGTTAAATGAAACGGAAACGTTAGGATCGCAACATTAAGGACGGTATCTTCAAAAACTTTAGTGTTCGAAAACAGTTACTTCTGATCATGTAGATATTTACATTGTGAAATATTAGTAATTCTAGGAGATAGAATTTCCTCGGAGACCGGAAACATTCCTCGAAGACCGAAAAGTTTTAGCGATGTCTTTTTGTTCTGGATGACAGACTACTAAAATTTGCAACTATTATAGATTAGGACGATTTTAAAACTAACTTCTAGAGAGAGAGAGAGAGTCGTATGTATAAGATTCACTCATTTTCATATCCAAATTTGATCGACAACCAAATTTCTTCGACCATGATAAGATGTATGGAGATAAATGATAACTTTTAGAAACACAGTAGTCATTAATAATATATTTGACTCATATATAGTTATAAGGTCATATTTAATTTGAAGTATATTGAAGCATATTTACTCTACTGATGGGATGTTATTTACTAAAAATCATAAATATTAAAAGTTCAAATAAATAGATAAGTTTACTTTTAGTAAAATATATCTTTGATTAGATTTGCTCTCTAAATTTTAGATATTTTTATTTTTCATTTGATGAATTGAAAATGAATTTTTTTGCATAGTTAAATTTGATAAATCATGATATTTTATGGTTTTAAGCAGAGATTATAATTGATTAGTTTTAGAGCCTATGTTATTAACGTCTTGTAGAAATCTTAGATGCTTGTCATACAAACTCTTGTTAAATATAATTTTAGTGTTTATATATGCTAGGTATTTTATATTTTACCTATCATATTTATTTAACAACAATTTAATTTATAGATGTGTATATACAGTTTTTTAATATTAAAAAAAACTTTTATGTAAAATCTGTAATTTGCTATTTTGAGTAACTTGAATCAGTTATATGAGAATGAAATCTAAAAGAGATCTAAAATAGAAAATGAGGTACAATTTAAATGCATATATACTTAAAGATTTAAAATTTAAGCTTGAATTTTTTATTCTTTCAAAAATGAATTGCAGTAAATTGCAGCATTAACTTAGGTAACATTTTTCATCACTTACTCTAGTATTGGAAGTATTAATTTTTTTAAAGAAATTATATATATATACACTTTATTTTAAACCTTTAACTGTGTATATGTTTTTTAGTATATTATTTATCTATATGTAAAAATAAAAATTATAGTAATTTACCAAAATTTGGATATCCCTCTTAGGTAATACTTAATACTCAAAATTTTCAATATAATTTATATTTGTTTATTATTTATTTATTATTTATTTATTTAAAAAAAAATAACTAAATTACACTTCTATACATATTATATCCAAAATTTTATCATCATTGTCTCATGAATATTATTTATGAAAATATGATAGATGATGCTATATTGTTGATTGGAAAGCTCCAAAATTTATCTTCTTGTGATTTCTCATTAAAAATTGGGAGCTGATTAAAAATTATGTTTCAAGATATTTTGTGATTTAAAAATCTAATGCAACTAAATTTGTAGAGTAATAATGATGCCAAGAAAGCAAGGAGAATATTTATATTTGTATTTTTTTCAGTAACTTTTATGAGTTCATGAATACAGATTGCATCACTTTACCTATAATGGACGAAACTCAATTTTATCTACGTTTGTTATGGTTAGTTTTACCTTGGATAGGTAAGGTATACAAGAATATAAATATTAAAAATTGGTGGGCTAAGGCTTCTTTCTTTCATCCTTAATTTGATCAAATCTAGCAAATATGTACTCAACTTTGATTACTCTAGTAAGGTGCAGCTTAGTTGCATGTCCATGCAACATCCATGCAATGAGCTAGTATATTCTATAAAATTTGATGATAAGCTATGTAATATTTTTAATATTTTTTGATAACCAATGTTGACCTAAAGTGATATGTTGGTAAGTAATAGGTTTTTCTCTCAAGGATACAAGTTTGAAATGGTAAAATTGAAGAGAAGTGTCACTATCTTACAATTCATTAAGTATTATGCATTAAACCTCTTGGGCAAAAACCACTCTAAGAAGAATGTAGTGTCGCTTCTTGTGTGGCATACTATAGCAAATGGAAAAATAAAGATCACTCTCACTACAAGTAAATTCCAAGTTAATCTTGAAGATGATGATTCACTCCACTCCAAAGACCTTGCACCCAAAAGACATCAACTTGGAAGGATGTGCTACCGTTCCCAAAAGGCACCATTCTGAAGGAATCTACCCATTGGCCAAATATCTTGCTTTTCAATTCTATGGTACTTTCATTGCTTTGGCTCATCTATGACCCTTTAATATAGTGCTTTGTACCTTCAAAACCCTAGGGATGACATATCCTAGTCAAGTATGAGCATCTCTCTACATTTAAGCACTTGTGCTCCTACTACAAAGATTCTTCATCACTACTCAACAAAGATATTCACCAATACCTAGGTTGTAGGTAAACAATGATAAAGAACTTAGAGATCTTTTGCTAAGCTTTGATTACAAAAGAATGAACTTGATTTACATTGGGCTTTAGCTTTAAATACTTGTTTTGGCTCAACTCCAAAGAGATCTAACAATGGTAGTACTCCAAAGATCTCCTACCTACATCTAGGCTATATAATTTGATTCTTGTCCTATCCTATCCTATGCACAAACACGTTAATTTGACGCCTTACATGTATTAAAGCAAGTATCACTTCTTCCCCAAAGAGATTTGAATATGCATATGTATATACTCCAAAGGTTACATATTCAACTACAAAGAGGTACAACTATGAATGCCTGTATGTAACTTCCTACAACTATAAAGAACTTCTTTTAGTGATGTGTCTTTTGCAAAGAATTACTTTTGCCTCTATAAATTTTGATAAGGAGGTTGATCTACTCCTTATATTTGTAATACTTTGAGTACAAGAGAATTCTTCAATAGAGAAAACACAGATTTCACACTCAATCCTTTGATGCCCCAAAGGAGCACCTTCTCTTTATTATATAGCCAAGGAAGATCCCCTCCAAGGAAGCTCCACCATAGGATTAGGTAGATGGATAGGTGACATGTCAGCAAGCTCCACCCTTAGATTACCTGCTTGGATAGGTGACATGTTTGTCCTGGTCCTATCTGGTTGGTCAAATAGGCTTTGACCAGAGGGAACCTTTTAGGGAATCTTCTTGTAGGAATCTCAAAATCATGTGGGTGAGTTACCGTTGGAAAGCTCTTGGTTAGACAAACCAGGCTAACCTTTCCTCGATTGTGTGGGGGGTGGGGTGTGGGAGGATAATTTGCATATTTTTGAGGCCTAATTCAACTATTTAGGCCTCCAAAATTGCCTCAGAAGTTTAGATCTATTTTGGTTTTTGCCCTATTAGTAGAAGTACTCTTTTGGTGATACCTTTATCTGATCTACTTAGTCTATCATGTATAACATCCTCCTAGATGTTACCAAACTAAATTTCATCTCTAGATCATGTGTATATCTATTGATTCTAAAGTCTTCAAGCATGTTTTGATTTCTAGTCTATTAGTAGAAGTACTCTTTTGGTGATATCTCTGTCTGAGCTACTTATTCCATCATGTATAACATCCTCCCAGATGTTACCAAACCAAATTTCATCTCTAGATTGTGTGTCTAGCTATTGGTATTACAATATTCTACAAATTGTAAGACGAGGAAGTTGGTGGATTTGGTGAACTTATAATCAACATGCTCTTTAAGCTTAATTGCTAATCTATCTAGCTTCTCAAATTGTAGAACTTCCCTTCCAAGCTTTGGATCTGTTGCTTAAGTTTATATATCTTTGTCTTTGCCATCTTCCCTTGAGCCGCTTCCTTCAATATCTCAAAAAATTGATCCCAAATATCATCCAATTGCTTAAGGATCTTTTCCTTCTCCTCCTCCAAATGATCACTCATTGCTTGGACTTCTATCAAGTTCTTTGCTTTCTCCTCCACGAATTGAGGTTGATTTGTTGCACTCTTCTCCTTTTCCTTCTTTAGCTTGGAAACCATCTCTTCAACCACTTTGCTCCTACATTTTGACAAAATATACACATCTAGGATCACTAAACAAATCTTGCCTTCTTCAACTCCCCTTGGATGCTCTCCACTTTCTCATCCCTGGCCTTCAATTGCTCTTTGCACCCATACTGCTTACCTTTGGCCTTGAGCCAAAGTGCTCTCAAGTCCCCTTGTAGTTTCTTGATTTCTTCTTCCTTCTTCCTTTTATCTGCAAAAGCAAAGTAGTCTATGTTTTTGCCTCAAAGTTTTCTTATTTTCCTCCTTGTATAAGTTCTACCTTTTCCTCATCTCCTCCTCACCTTGGTCTACTTTGCCTTAATCCCTAACTTAGATCCCTCTTCTTGTTGTTGTTGTTGTTGTTGTTGTTGTGGTGTCCTTCTTCTTCTTCTTCTTCTTCTTCTTCTTGTTGTTGTGGTGTCCTTTGACCTGAAATGTATCTTCAGAGTTAGTCACTCTTTTGGTGCAAAAACCTTCTTGCTCCTCTTGGTCTTTGGTTGGTTTGTCTTCTTGGGCATTCTGCACTTCTTCCTCTAGAATGGGCTAAAATTATATGTAAAGGTTTGCTTCATTGGACCTGGTTATTGAATTTTGTAGGGTAAAGGAGTTCTCTTCATCCTTCCCTTCTTCCTCCGTGTCTTTGGCTTCCTCCTCCAAAGATACATCAATGAATTGTAGGTTCTTCCTTGGTCTCTTTTCTAGTACTTTCTATGTTATAGACACTGACCTGTTCTTTTTCACCAAGTATGTTCCCTCTTTGTCCACTTTCACAAATTTCTATGTCTTCTTTTACTTCTCATCTACAAGTTGATATTTCTAAATGAGTGCCTTACTTTATTATTGTGAAGTGAATTGGCACAGTGGGTGCTAGTAGCCAGGGAACTTCTTCCTCTTTGACTTGGTCATGCAATACACTTCTACATGGGGTTCCCATGTACAAGTGTATTGCAAAGGGTGCAAGGTATGTCACTCTACCATATTACTCTAATTCTTTGAGTAGGCTCATTTTTTTCACATAAAATATATGGGTTCAATTCACTAGTTGTCTATGCCATATGTATTTGGAGATGATAGTTTGACTATTATTCAAGTATGTTTTCATTTTGGGTTGAATAACTTCATCTTCATTCCACCATTGTCCTTTGAGATGGGTCATTGTAACACCATCTTCCATCCATTGTTGGTCCTTGTTTTATGGAAGGAAGCAATGAGGATCTTATCTAGTTTAATGTCTAGCTTGGTGTACTATGTATAAATTTTCATTGCTCCAAGCTATGAGTTCTCCAGGCCTAAAATATTCCTCTAGTTCTCCTTTGTCCATGTCATGCCATTTGTAGCATCACACCTAGATTTCTTGGACTCTGGAGTAGTAATGTTGGTAGTCAGGAGTATTTTGGTAGTTACTCATAGAATACTTGTTGACTGACAGATTTGTGTGTTTGGGGTACTGACTACATGGTGGGGCCCATCATCACTTACACCGTTTGGACCATCAAGTGTGGCGTCAGCGGGACTGTTAGGGTTTGAGACCTAGCTTGAATCCAAGGGGTATAATTTCAAAGTGCAGCTCTAAAGAGCTCACTTCTCTAATGTTGAGTCTTTGAGTTCTTGGCAATGGTGGATAGAGTCCGACAAGCGTCACCTGGATTCTCTTAGCTAGAGTGGGTATGGCTTGACTATAATCTGTATCTAGTTGTGGGTAGATCATTAAGTGATAAATCAAGTACTGATCTGACTAAGTGTGATTCAAGTTGTGTAAATGAACCAATTACATCAAAGAAGTGAGGTCAAAGGGAAATCAGGTGCAGGAACTAAGAGTATGGTGGTATCTCCAAGACTTGTTGATCATTAGTAACTCAATCTGAGTTCAAATTTTCTTTAGTGTGGTTTGGTTTGATTGTAATCAGTGCCTAGTTGTTGGCAGATCATTGAGTGATAGATCAAGTATTGATATGATTGAGTGTGATTCAAGTTGTGTAAACAAATTGATTATATCATAGACGTGAGGTTAGGGGAAATTGGGCATAAGAACTAAGAGTGTTGGTAGTATCTCCAAGACTCATTGATAGCTTGACCAAAGTTCAGGTTTTCCCTAGTGTGGTGTGGCTTGATTGTAATCAATGCCTAGTATTGGCAGATCATTAAGTGAAATATCAATTACTGATTTGATTGAGTGTGATTTGAGTTGTGTCAACAAATTGATTACATCTGAGAAGTGAGGTCAAGGGAAAATCAGTGCAAGAAGATACTGTTGGTGGTATCTCCAAGACTCATTGATCGTTAGTAGCTCAATTGGAATTTATGTTTTCCCTAGTGTGCAAAAGCTTATTTGATTGATGTAGATTTGGTAATGAGGCAAACGGTTTTGCAGAATAATTGGCAAAATTTTGAGCAAAGAGAAGCAATTTTTAAGTAGTGGTTGTGATTTTGAGCTCAAGAGGTGAAAGTAGAACCAATCTGGTGAAAGTTGTGCTCATAAAGTGAAATTGAAGGTGGAGTTGAGAACCCATCCTTGTGAAATTGTGATTTGGAGAAACCCATCATTTCAATTTAGCTCAAGTAGAGAGTTAGAAGAGGATTCGACAATCAGCCAACTTTAGAGATTTATGTCAAATTTTTGCTAGAGTTTTGCCAAATTTGGCAAGGATTCAAAGTGGCAAGAAGAAAGGCCTAATTTTGCTAAATTTTGGTGTTTGGAGCCATAGGGCTGTGGGCTATGAGAGTCTATGAGGGCCTAGAAGGGCCAACTTGCTAGTGTGAGGCTAGCTAGTTTAGAGTAGATTTTGATCATTGTTTGGCAAAATCTACACATCCTTCTAGATTGTATGCAACAAGGTTTGACCCCTAGATCTTTGGTTCCTAGATTGGTGCCCTAGCCAACTGGTCCACAATCACTTATTATCTGAGTGAATGTTCCACTATTGTCTATACACTTGTAGCTTTGGCTAGGAGAGACAATTTGATTCCATTCTTGGTGATCTTGGTAGTTTAAGAAGTAGATAACTCATATTATGTCAAATACTAGATGATGGCAGATTCATTCTATCATTGATTTATGAGATGGAGGGTTTTTGTTTATATTTCTTGTGATTTGAACCCCTTCATTCTATGCTTCCTATTTGTGCACCACATTTGTGTGAGGTGCCTTGACTTTGAAGCGTTGGTGCTTTGGTGTACTCTTGGTAGTGAAGTTGGAGTGATGACCAATCAAATGACCTATATTTCTCTTCAATGAGGCATGAAGTGATGACATGCAGACCATGAGAGTGCGTGTTGTGATGGCAGGTTATAGGTTTCCTTTTCCCCTAGTGTAGTTGTCATAGTTAGAGCTACATTAGTGGAGGATGTTCAGTTGGTGGTGTTGGTACTTGGTGGGATACTTGTGCAGGTCCGGGTTGTGGGTTGCAATTTTTGGTTACTTTGTCACAAGAGAGTTCTTTGGGGATTTTGGAGGAGATAACACTGCAATACATAGTGGGTTTACTCGGAGTGGTGCTCAATATCACCCTATATCTTAGGTCCTAATGAGAGAGGAGATTGACTCTAAGTTGGAGTTTAACACAAGAGCTGACTCAATTGAGAGTGCACTTGGTGTGTCTGCATTGTTGTTATAGGACGTGGATGAGATTTATGGGGCCTCCAAAGGTCCCAAGCGTTACTCTAGTATGGTAGGTACATTGAGTTGCATGACTTCTTCTAGGAGTTTGATAGTTGGTGTGGTCTACCACAGATGCGGAACCCAACTTTGTTCACACACTTCATGGCATAGAAGGGGTTCTTTTAGCATTTGGCGGGTCCGCCGATGGACAACTGCCATGATTTTAAGAGAGCTCACTTGGAGGAGATTGAGCTATGGAGACAATATTGATCTCCAAACTATATCTCTATCATTTCAAGCTCATTTCTAGGGGTAGATTGGCTATACCCACAAGTTCTAGCTCTAGTAGCATTGGTGGATCTCTTAGAGATGGTGCTATTACAAGTGGGGGTATGATGACAAGAAGTGGTGTAGTACCAGGGTTTAATCCCATGGTAGAGTTCTTCCAATATTTGAGGTGGAACTACCAAGGAGTGCAGATTGATAAGCTGAAGAGCTTGTAGGAGTTCCAATGGAAGGTTAGAGAGAGCCTACACAAGGCATTCACTTGCATAAGATGACTGATGAATTTTACTCAATGAGTTACTGAGGCCCAGGAAATCCAATTTTGGTATGGGATATTAGACAAGGAGTTGCAACATAGAGTGCGTGATGCTACATTGTTACAAGCTACTTTGCCTACTGTGGCAATGGTCTTTGGTTTGATTGAGCATATTGAGCTCAACATGGTGGAAGAGAGTGGTGACATTTGCATTTGGTAGGGAGATCTCATCCATAATAGTTACTTCTTCTAGAGTGCAACAAAGTGCACCACGCCATGTTGGTTTTTGAAGATAGCGTGGATAGCCTAGGTCCTATAGAGCGAGTGGAAGGCCTACTATAGTTAGATCCTTACATTCATTTTTAGGTCAGCAGTAGCTAGTGAGTCATGGTATTGCTTGTTGGACTTGTGGTGGACCTCATCATAAAAGAGAGTGCACTCAAGGCAATGGACCTAATACCCTTGGTGCATCACAACCAGCATAGAGAAAATATGAGCATTACCATTAATTTGGTCACACCAATGACCAATGCTTTGACCTACACCCACAGTTACCAAGTGGTAGAGCTGCTATGGCAAGTAGTAGAGGGGCTCTATGTCATGGAGCACCTCAAGACGAGGTGGTAGAGGATCCACACCTAGTAGGGGTGTAGTACCTACCCTTACTTGTAATACATCTATGGCTACTCGGATTGAGTAGTTGAAGCAAAGATTGGCTAGCATGGCCATAGCTCAAAGGAGATCAGATTTAGGTGCTGAGACTTCCACCTCATATGTTGGTGATAGAGACATCTTGGATTTCATGTGCAGAGCAGCACAAGTGGATACATTTGCCACAATGATTAGGAGTGTAGTACATGCTCTAGAGCTTAGAGGAGCATCAATGGAGCTGGACCCACAAAGAGGAGAGGTTGGGAGACAAATTAGACTTCCCCAATCTTCCATGCTCTTTGAGGCCCTACAAATGTGATCCATGGCTCCTAGACGTCTTAGTGCAAGTGTGGTAGGTGGTGATGGGGTGCATGATGAACTACCTACTAGTCAGCCATTTGCTACTACACAAATTGAGTCTAGCATAATGTTGGAGGTGGCTTAGTTGATTATGTGCTTTCTATTATTCTTAACCAATGACATGTGTACATTGGGAGTTGACCCATCCCAGGTGTTCCAATTGGCTACCGCACTTTGTGAGAGTATGGATGATGTGGTTCCTACTACTAAAGTAGAGGTGGCTGATAGTGGAGTTGACTTGGTTGAGGAGCATGGGATTTGCTAAGTGACTAGTGGATTATGGCAGGCAGCAATGGCTAGATTGTAGGAGTTACCAACTAGAATGGCCTTTGAGCGAGCGTGGTTTACACTTGGGGTTGTCCTATTGGATAACTAGAAGGGAAGTTTTGTTTGGTAGGACTTTCAAGGAAGGTCTATACATAGTAGAGGGTCTTACTAGACTCTGGCATGCAACTCCTTATATTGGGGAAGGATGTAGTTGTTGGTCTAGAGTTACGGAAG
Source organism: Lunularia cruciata (assembly GCA_948567375.1). Classification (NCBI taxonomy): domain Eukaryota; kingdom Viridiplantae; phylum Streptophyta; class Marchantiopsida; order Lunulariales; family Lunulariaceae; genus Lunularia; species Lunularia cruciata. Next base: position 888,292 of record OX419762.1, on the reverse strand, counting down.
TTTGATGTCGAGAGGTGTCCATTTCAAGTCCAAACATCTCTAGGTGGTGGTTCTACATAGTACATCACATGTGGAGAGCTTGTTGTTCAGCTTCAGCCTGATCATCCAATTGATAACTCTATGGTGAGAGCTTAGGCCATTGCAATAGTGGCTGAGTCATATGATATGTTAGTTGGAGGAGTAGTGTTATACCCCATGGGTATCAGTATTGAATAATGGGAGGAGATAGCTTCCTATAGACCAGGTTGGCAGTTAGGTGAGAGACGGGTATGTCATCTACCTGTATGCTTTAGTAGTGGCAGTCTTGGCTCACTATAGTCCATGACCATGGAAGCATTAGTTTTAGCTTTCAATGGTTTTGTTACTTAGCCTGGTGACTTGTTGGAGACAAACACCCATGCAAATGATACTCTATTACTAGAGGAGATCACTCGGATTTGGAGTATGAGTGGGATCATTCCATCCACCTTGGATGTTCCTTTGGGGAGTTCAGAGGATGCATTGCAACAACGTTTAGATCAACTGGTGCAACAGGCTTGGAGTGGAGCCTTTGTACCATTAGGCAACCAATGTGAGGATGAGCCTCCAAAGTGGATTACCTTGACACCTCTGGATACCATACTTATTACTTGGCAGTATTTAGTAGAGGGAGTATGTCTATTAGAGTTGTTTGGTGGGATTGGCACTAGACTAGTTGCGATACTATAGGTGGGTATATGAGTACAAAGGTACTTGTATATGGAGAGAGATGAGACTACTAGATGAGTCTCTCTTCATCATGTGTCACACTTGGCTTATAGGTATCTTGAGTTATTACCGATATCAACAGCCAAGGGTTACTAGAGGTCCTACCAACAGACATTTCCTTGCTAGAGGTGCATGATTTAGAGAGACATGGGCCTATTAATTTGGCAATTTTGGATGGCCATGTAAGGGACATACACGTGCTGGTCAAGTTTTGGGTCTTTAGAATCTTTGTTTTGGTGTGTTTTGGGAGATGTTACGGATACTACTATATCTCTAGGTTCATTAGTCTGTTTCTCTAGCTTACCTTTTGGAGAACATCCCTTTGATGGGTGATTCTTGCACCCGGGTGGTGGCGAGTACACATTAGGTCCATTCTTGGATGGGACCTACCATATTTTTAGATGCAGCTAGAGTGGGATCACAAGCTCATCGTCTTTGTCTTTGGTGGATGAACCTCTTACCCAGAGAGGTTCTACAATGTGCTTATGACGTGATTCAAAGACTAGACCACATCATTGTTGATGACATCTTGGATGTTGGGCGTTAGTCTCAGATGGTAGTAGTGGTTGATAGGTCATCTATGGTAGGGGTGAACCTAGTTGGATAGCCTAGAGCCACTTTTCCCACACTTATGAGTTTCCCATGCTTTTTGTGGTACCCACATTTTTCATTTTGGACGAGTTTTGAAGAAGAAGTGCCTTGCTAAAACCAAATTGAAACCAAATGGAGAAGAAATGAGAGGAAATTTGTATTTTGATCAAGCCCGAAGAAGTCGACTTTGTGTCAAATGAAGACGGACTCAGCCAAGATTGAAAGAGGGCAGACCCGAAGGAGGAATGGAAGTTATAGGTTGAGATTCTTGCGGGGGCTATATCTCAATGTTCACAAGTCCAAATCAAACGTGCTATATCTTGTTGGAAGCGTCTCGTTCAGGGCTTTCTGTTGATTTCAAAATCGCAAAGTTTGGATGTCTGTAGAAGAAGTTACAAGTATTTAAAGTTTTGGGAGTAACTGTATAAAGTAGTTTAGTGTCTTCGGGTTGGATCTTTGGTCTTCGGGTTGGATCTTCGGACTTCGGATTGGCATCTTTGGACTTCGGGGTGGATCTTTGGACTTCTGACTTCAGACTTTGGTCTTCGGATGTTGGACTTCAGGTTTACACAACTTCGAGTTAGAAGCTTCTTTGACTCAAGACGAAGACGACTGTATCTGAGATAGTTGGACCTCGGAGTGCAATGAAGATGAATTTGGGAATCTTGCCAGAGGCATTAGAGAGATTTAGGATAGAGAAAGAATAGATAGTTAGGATACCCGTAACTTCAATTTTAGTTCCGATTCAAGATGGAATAGGAATTGAAGGAGAAGTAGCAGTAGTGAATAAACTCAAAGTGCAAGATCAGATTGTAAGTGTCTTCGGGTCAGTAACATGAGTGATTAGGGGAAAGTGGGTTACAAATTGAAGGCGTAGATAGTATACCCATGCTTTCAATTACAATTTGTGATGAGGATATAGTAGAATTAGCAAAGGAATTGATTGTAATTAGACCCGATGTCGCAGAAGTAGGAATACAAGGGTCATCGGACTTGATAATTGGCACTTTAGAGAAAAGTGGGTCAGGAGATAAAGCAATAGATGGAGTAACCCGGAGTTCAATTACAAATTGTAGTGAAGAAGTTGTAGAATTAGTAAAGAAATTAGTAGAATCAGTCATACCCAAAGAAGGAGAAGTAGTAAGAAGATCATCAGGTTTGGAAGCCGATGATAAGGTCGACATCGGATCGGGATAGAAGTCAATTCTAAGATAGGAAAGGGCAGATATGAAGAGATAGATTGTCACTTAGGATCTATTGGTAGGAATAGATGTTAGGAAGCGGTGCCTAGGAAGGCAAGTATGGCGTTTGCTTTAGTATTTAAGGGGAGCATTCGCAGTACGATGTTATTCAGTATTCACATTTCTGAAGATAAATAAAGCGAAGTGCTGGTTTCAGTACTCGTTGCTTAAGCTTAATTCCGATTGTCAATTTTGTGTTTGTGTTTGTGAGTGTGTGGAGAATTCCAAAGAGCAATTCAATGTGCTTGTGAATGTTGGAATCTACAGCCTTGATCTTCATTCTGTGTGTTTGATCCTAAGTGAAGTACATCGGAGCAATGCCTTGACAGATCTGAGAGGAATTGTAGTGTTGTTAGTATTCTGCACTTGTGATTGCAGCATGAAGTTGGTGTGAAGCAATTTCGATCAAGAAAGTTGTGCCTTCAGTGGAGGGGTGGAACACAATTCTAAGGGGAAATTGGTCTTTGCAGTGAAGTGCCATCTTCGGGAGAATCTGAATCATCACAATCAAGAGTTGTTTGGACAGAATTGACTATGTTGTGATTATGTGTGTGTATTCGTGACAAGTTGTCAAGATTGTGAGCTTGTTACTCTCTTCTGGGTGTAGTTTCTACCTGAGAGATTAAAGAAGCAATCAAGAAGAACTGCAATTGTGACTTTTGACTTTGTATTTGACCAATTCTGTGTAGTATCTCTACGGGAACAAACTTTACTGACCCGATTACCGCAAAAGTGATATTTGCCGGGTTGTCACACTTTTTGAGAGGAAGGTCTTGGATTAGTTTAGGACTCATAGTTACAGCAATTGATGGAGCCCAATGCCAATAAGAGAGAGAGCGAGCAATGGGTTTTTGCACCGGTATTACCATTGTTTTAGTAGTGTTAGATGCATCTAGGCGTCAGGTGTTAGGTCAAGCTATGGATCTGAACTGTTTGACTTGAATTGTGAGCCTTGGCTTGGTAGAGCAGCATAAGATGTGCTTGATAGGCATCACTACTCAAACACTTGTGAGCTTTGTGCCTATCAAGACGACTCAAGCACATGTTGGGGGTGACGGACCGAGTGGACATGGTATTCTTAGGACACAACCAATGGCTACTAGGGAGAGTGGTCTACTTGGAGTCCATCCAAATGAGCGTGGGCTACTTGGATTACAACCTTGTTCTACTTGGGATGCAACTAGAGGACATATAGAGCTTGCACTAAGATCGGAGGGAGTTTTCACACTGAGGTTGGGAGCATGACTCTAGGTTCTTCTACAAGCAGGTTGAGTATTTGGGTCACACTATCTACCATGGAATACTTGGTGTTCAACAAACCAAGGTGGAGGCTATTACGCATATTCCTTGGCCTATAGATGTGAGCACAGTGTGAGCATTCCTTGGGTTGAAAAACTTCTATTGCCATTATGTTAGAGGATTTAGTATAATTGCCAAGGCCTTGACAAAGCTGACCAAGCTTACACATGAGTGGTATTGGGAAGATGGGTAGGAGAGAGCTTTTGTAGATCTCAAGGAGGTTGACATTTGCTCCTATTTTGAGAAGATCGATCAAAGGACGACCATTTTAGATTCACACTAATTTGAGTATGTTGGAGCTTGGAGCAATGCTCACCCAACATGATAATGAGGGGAAGGAGTTTGTGGTAGCCTATGCTAGTTGCTCCAACAATTCAGTAGAGGTGAAGTATAGTTCACATGAGGAAGAGTGCTTGGCAATAGATTGAATAGTACCTATTTGGTAACCCCTTTACTCTCATCATTGATCATTAGCCATTGAAGTGGTTGATGGAGTCTAATAAGCTTCAAGGAAGCTTGCACAATGGGCTCTGATTTTACAGGAGTATGATTTCATAATTATTCACAGACTTAGAGTGGTGAACCGTGATGCAAATAGGTTGAGTAAAAACCCATGTCCTAGTTAGTAGGATTAGACTGAAGCACATTGGCATGGTGAGACATATGAGGAGATGGTGCCATGTTGGCATGCATCTGCCTTTGTTTGTATATTTTTAGAGGCTTTGGTGGAATCTTCCTCAGTGCATATAAGAGGAGTTATTGAGGTCATAGATCTAGAGAGTGGAGATTGTGGTACATTTCAGCAAGACATTCATGATGATGTCTTAGTGATGGACAATCTTTGCATTGGTGTTGTGGGTGGCACAATTGGGGCCAAGGAAAGAAACCATGTTCTCCAATGAGGCAAGCAATTTAGATTGGAATGCGAACATATTCTTTGTGTATGAGAAGATGGTAGAGTGCAAGTAGTACCACTTCCATCTCAAAGACCAGAGTTGGTCCGTCATGCTCATAAGGAGCTAGGACATTTTAGAGTAAAGCATACATATAGCTTACTCTAGAGTTATTATTGGTGGCACGGTATACAAACCAATGTACAAAAATTTGTTGTGAGATGTGTGGTTTGTGATAAAGTTAGAGCATCATTAATTGCTCCTATACAACAATTACACCCATTACCTATCATAGAATTGAGTTATCATTGGAGTTTAGACTTTGTTGGACCCTTATCATTGATTGTGAGACATCATCGGTATTTTTTTGTGATGTTTGAGCACTTCTCTAAGTGGATTGAGTTGGTGTCACTTCTTGACAAGTCCAATGAAGGGAAGGCTGACTTGTTCCTAGATCGGGTTCTCAATCATTTTGGTGCACCAGTTGAGGTTTTGACTGATCAGGGTGCAGAGTTATTGGGAGAGTTTCAAGTCTTGTGTGACAAGGCTTTGATTGATCATTGTACTACCTCCCAAGATCACCCTAAACCAGATGGCTTAGTAGAGAGAGTTGTTCAGACAATGAAGAGAGGATTGCAAAAGTATGGTTTGCAGAGAGGCCACTTGGGAGATTGGGATCTCCAATTACCTTGGTTGGCCATGGGCTATTGGTTCAGTTGGCAAGTTTCCTTAACATCCTTCTCTCCTTACTTCTTTCCTTATGGAGGAGATCCAGATTTACCTATAGCTATTCATTGAGATACTATTGTAGTTTTGGACTTGGATGATCCAAATGTATGGATGAGCACATGTCCTCAATGGGCAAAGACCTTTTGGAAAGTGATGCCAATGGCCTTTAAGAACTTGGCAATTGCTCAGCATAGGGATAGCTTATACTGTACTACCATTTGAGGAGGAGGTTATTGACCCTTGATCTGTTGATTTCATCCAGATGACTATATATATATAGAGTAGACAACACCAATGACACTTGAATATTTCTATAGGACGCACTCTCTTGAACGTGCGTGAGGTTTTTCCATCTGGAGTCCTTGTGTTGGAAGGACATGATGGTGTTGTTTGGAAGGATCATGTGCACAATTGTGCGCCATGCCACCTCCCAAACATTGATGGTACTATGGACCTAAGCTTGGCACTTGTACGAGTAGGTTCAAGGTGTATGTTATGCGGTTCTTTTGGTGGAGTTGTTACTATATTAATGTGTGATAACTATTTGAGAGGATAGCATATGCCATGTATGACTCCTCTCCTCATGGTGGTTCCTCCGGGATAGAGATTATGTCCTAGATGTACTTAACCTATAGCTAGTTCATCCTTTATATGGTATAGATTGTAGGTAGGTGACTAATGATGAGGCTTGATAGCACACAACTTCCTGATCTTTTGCCCACCATAGGGTATACCATATACTTGGAATAGATGGCTATCTGGAGTTAGAGGGACCTAATGGCCAACTGGGGGGCAATTATGGTACTTTAGAGTCCATGTACAACTTATGTGTGAGTTGTTTTCTATAGTATGTGATGTTGACAAAAATGCATATTATGTAGCGATGTATATATGCACAAGAGTTGTCATGCCATTCATAGCATCACACCTAGATTGCTTGGACTCTGGAGTAGTAGTGTTGGTAGTCAAGAGTATTTGGTAGTTACTCATAGATTACTTGTTGACAGACAGATTTCCTCTTTGGGGTACTGACCACATGGTGGGGCCCATCGTCACTTGCACCCTTTGGACCATTGGGTGTGCCATCAACGGGACCATTAGGGTTTGAGACCTAGCTTAAGTCCATGGAGTATAGTTTTGAAGTGCAACTCAAGAGAGCTCACTTCTTTGATGTTGAGCTTTTGAGTTCCTGGCAATAGTAGATAGAGGCCGGAGAACATCACATGGATTCTCTTAGCTAGAGTGGGTGTGACTTGACTGTAATCAATGCCTAGTGTTGGTAGATAATTGAGTCACAAATCAAGTATTGATCTAATTGAGTGTGATTTGAGTTGCAGAAACAAATTGACTAATTGTGGTACTTTAGAGTCCATGTATGACTTATGTGTGAGTTATGTTTCTTCAGTGTATGATGTTGATAATGATGTATGTTGTTTAGTGATGTATATATGCAAAACATCCATGCAAAAAAATTGCTTCAAAGGTTTCTTGATTCCTTCTCTCCCAATGTCTTATCTCTTTAATAATAGCAACATCACTCAATTCCCAAAGCAAGAAAGCAAGGTGTTTGCTCTAGATGACCTTAGTCCTACAATACATTGCATACTTGTTGATGCCATAGCACAAAGGATTACTTTAGGGACTCTTTTCCACTACTTAGGTGTAAACACCATGTTTCTTATCAAAGATGGTAAGGGTAGAAAGACTAACATGAAGGTTTGAGCTCAAATGCAAAGGTTGGGACAAGTAAAAAGGCACACAAAGAACTACAAAGGATTGGAATTTCTATCTTTGGCTTGCAATTGAAATTGATTGTAGAAAGTGAAATTAAGTAAGGGCACTTGAATTTAGAGTCAAAATCTTTCAGTCATCAGCATTTAGTTATTGAGTAGTGGGTGGGAGGTCACTCTCTACATGCAAGACCTTCACTAAATGCAAGTGGTCTTTGGTAGTAGTTCTTTATCCAAGTGGTGGTGCATTCAAATTGATATATATCCTTTGGATGAAATGATGTTTGGGCCAAAGGTCTTTGCATATAAGGTCTTTATACTTGAGCCCTTTGGCTTTGACCACTTTCCTTCATTCTTATCCTCTTCATGTTATAGTATGTACAAACTCAAAAGGAAAATCAACTAAGAAATTCATCTTCATGAACAAGAAATTACTTAGCCTTATCTTTGTGAACAAGAGTGAAATTTAAAGATTTTTGTTTTTGTAAAAATTTGGGTACCACATACCCCTCATTCTCAAATGTAAGACCTCCAAAAACAAGGATTATCTTCCTTTGTGGGCTTCATCATTATATCTTTGGACTCTCCAACCATTCACTCAAGTGGCAAATAGATTCTATTTTAGATCAAATAGTTGTAAGAAACCTATTATCATAGATCTTGACTACTTGGCATGCTCCCATTTATTGGAGGTACAAATTTTTGGAGAAGAGTTTGTGACAACTATCATATAATAAAACTAACTCTCCTTTTACAACCATTACACATTTGATCTTCTTGTCATGATCTTCTTGTCTTCTTTCCTTTGGAATTGATTATTGTTTGTATGCTTGTGTGATTTGTCTCTCTTCTCTTCCAAGAACATTAGCTATTGCAACCAAAAGTCCTAAATCTCTTCTTTGGACAATTGTTCTTTGGAGAAGATCCTATAAGTAGGTACCTAAAATTCCATTGGTAATATTGAATGTAACTCATATGTTAAGAAGTAGGAATTTTGCTTTGATGTGGTCTTCTTAATGGTCAATAGGCCCACAAGGCTACCAAAACTTAGTATCCCAATCATATGCATAATTGATGGTTTTCTTGTTTAGGATCTTACACAAGAGGCCATTAGCCATCTGCGTTAGCCCATTTGCCTTCGGGTTCTAGAAGGTGGTCTTTTGATGCTTAATTTGAAAGAACTTTGTGAGGGATTCTACCAAACTATTCAAGAAATGCACTTCCCTATTATTGACCAATTCTAAGAGACACATATATTGAGAAATGACATTGCAAAAGAAGAACTTTGTTACCATTTCAACATCATCTCTCCAAGTAGCTTTGGCTTCTACTATCTTTGTGGTATATTTGGTGTAGGCTAGAATATACCTTTTTATGTGGTTTCTTTAGCATGCTTTATTGGACCTATGAAGACTATTCCCCATTTCTCAAATGGTGCTAAGGGGAGGATGGATCTCAAGGGCCATTGAGTGGTTGGAGTGGGTCTTTTAGTTTGTCGGCATGCATGATATAGATATGATTTGCCTTATCTTAGACCTATACTTCTTGACATATTTATATGCATCCTTGAATATGATCAACCACCAATAGTTAGTTGCCAAGATCTTCTTCACTATATTTTTTCAAGGCATAATGACCTTTTATGGCTTCCATATACACAAATTAAATTACTATTCCTTCTTCATAAAATTCAAGATAGCATCAAAGAACCTTATCCTCTCCCATCTTGAATAGAAAATTCCACTTCAATTCATACATACTAATCTTGTGAAGGAAGATTGATCTTTGCTCCAAATTCATCCCTTCAAGATACTATAGGGGTGTAAAGGTATCTATACTTTGTTTAATGATGCATACTAAAATATTGAACAACTCTTCATCAAAGAAGTTTTTATCTAGGTCTTCAATGTGATCTTTGGTCTTGAATTAGGATAGAAATACTGCATTCTCATGATGCATTCACTTCCTTACCTACATAGTGTCAGTGGACTCTTGCAAGAGAAGTATCCTAATAGGTAATTTGGTCTACATAGAAGGTAAATTTGTACCCTAATGGGTAATGATGAAACTTCTTGTAAGCATATACCATTCCTAATGCTTTTTTTTGGTAGTGGTACACTTGTTTTCCATCTCTTATAATTACATGCTAGCAAAGTATATTGGGTAGTCCTTCTTGCTATCATCTTTTTGATTTAGCACTACTCTTATGGCTACCTATTAGGTATCCATGTATATGTAGAACACACTTTTCCAATTGGCAGCTTGCATTACTAGGGCTTCTACTAATTTGGTCTTCCACACAACGAAAGCTTCCTTTTTCTCCTTTACCCACATATAATCTTTGGACTTCTTGAGAAATTTTGTGAGGAGTGTAGCAGAATTACATAACAAGCAATGAACCTTGTTTAGTACCCCATGTGGCCTAGAAAGGTTTTTAGTTCTCTTTGATTTTTAGGAGCTTCAAGAGCATGGATCACCTTTACCTTTCCTACATCCACCTCCATGCCCCTCTTTGAGACTCAATGTCCAAGTAGGATGCCTTTGGTCATTAGGAGGAAGCACTTCTCTAGGTATAAGGAAAATCTTGTCACACAACATTGCTGAAAAATTTTCCTAAGAAAAGAGAGATGATCTTCTCTTTAGCAAGGACACAAAATTCCCATGAACTTCCAAGGTAGTCTTTAAATAGTGCTATCATCATTCTCTAGAAGGTTGCAGATTCATTGATTAGGTCAAATAGTATTCTATTAGTATAAGTATAAGAAAGGACAACCGCATAGAAAAAATGAAGGATGGGAAGACCCCATCAAGTATAAGTATAGTATGAGCATAATTAGTATAAGCATAAGTACTCTAGTTATTGAAGGTAGCCTTAACCCTATCTTTCTTCCAAATGGAGACTTGGTTGTACCTAAAATTCCATCTAAAAACTATAGCACAGGTGTCCTATAACTTGATCTAAAATGACATTAGTGAATTGCAAAGGATGGTGATAATTCTTGGTGGTTGCAAATTTTGGAAGTCTTGACACACTTAGATCTTCCAAGTCTTCTCCTTTGGTAGTACTACAATAGGCAAACCTGTTCATTATTTTAGACAAGGAAGATGATACTTGCTCAAAGGTATTTGTCTATTTTATCTTTTATTAGAAAAAAGTATTTTGGGTTCAACCAATATTTTCATTGCCATATAGGGACTGGATCTTCTTCTTGGTTGATCTAATGCTCCCAAAATGGTTGCAAGATATCCAACATCTACTGATCTTTGAGGTGAAGATGTCTTGGTACTCCCAAGACAATGTTGTGCATTCTTTGTACTTAGCTTAAGACATATGCTTGGATATCTTCAAGATCTTCCCTTTAGCTACAATCAAATCTTGAAAATCATTGGGATAACCATGGACTCCAAATAATTGACTTGACTTACCTGAAGTAATGCTGCAATATCCTCTTGACCTTCAAAGTCGTCACTTCTTTTGGCATTTTCTTCCACTTTTGTAGCACTCCAAGTAGTGACTACATCTTCCTTTGATGAGCTTTTGGAGTTTTCATATGTGTCCTCAACGTATTTCTCATCTAATGAGAAGGTCTCTCCTAAGTGCATGCTTTTCTTCAAGCACATTGTAACCAATTTAGGATTTGAAGACTAGGGATCTTAGAATCTAAGCTTCTATTGATACTAGTATACAATCAAGTACCAAGATCTTCCTATTAGTAATGGGTAGCATGTATTGGTTATGGGATGAAGAGTGACTTAGTTGGGATGAAAATGACACACTACCTATAATAGTCTAAACATTTGACAACATCCCCAAAGTTCTCCTTTGGAGTTTGATCCCCAAATTGTAGGATACAAGGAGTAGGCTTGAAAGTGATGTATCCTAACTTATGTACTATCTCCTCAATCATCACAATAACTCTTGATCCAAAATCTATGGAGATTGATTGAATCATGCAACTGTTAATTTCTACTTCTACCTCTAGGGCACTCAAATCTTCTAGCTATGTTGTGTAAATTAAGTAGGTAGATCAGTGTGCTTCCTTTTTTGTACCCTTTGGAGTGCCATGGAAAATTGGCATTTTTATCTTTAGCTTTTTCAAACAATTGCTTGAACTTGACATCTACCTTGGAGGATGCAAAATCTACAACAACGCAATACTTGGTGATATCCAAAAGTGTACAACTTTTTTTCATTTTTCTCTCACATGGCCTTCTTTGTAATAGAAACCTTTGGAGTGGAGGACTTTGGAGTTGTATCTTTGGCCATATCTGCCTTTAGGGAAGACCCCTTTGGGTAGGTATCCTTTGGAGTCAAACCTTTTAAACGGTTGTATCTTTTAAACTTGAAATCTGACTCTTGTTGTAAAATGGTGATCATTGATATTTGCTTCTCAATTCGTCCCATGTTCCCAACATTTTTTTGCACCTCTCTTATTTTATCCAACAACAGCTCCTATAATTCCTTCCCAATGTCTATCAGGGAGTTGATTAAGCATTCTTGTTTGTCACAACTTGTTCAACTCCATTTGGAGTAGAAGGTATCTCCTTTGTGGTCAAAGGTATCTTGCTTAGAGGTTCCTTCTTGCTTTCTTTTGATTTGATCCTTGCCAATAATGTTAGCTCCTTCTTGGATAGGATCTTGCATAGATGCCCTTGCTTCTCTTTGACTGCAAAGAGTCAAATGACTTCAAAGAAGTTGTATTGCTCATCTCCTTCTTGCCGGATTGGATGTCTACTCAATTTACCTCTAGATCAAGCCATCCGATTTTTTCAAAGAGAATATTGCCTTGTTCTCTTAACTCTTCTAGTGTAATGTAGTGAAATTTTATGTCCACATTTGTAGAAGGTGGTGATAAAGTAAACCTAACTAATGGCTTTGGGGTAGGTGGCTAGGGACAATTAGCCACTACATGATTGGATGTTTTACAATGATCAGATAATGGAGTATAAAAAATTTGTTTCCTATGCTTTGGAAAATTTAAAGATCAATGGTTGGGAGCTCTATAATTATAACATGTATATGGGTTATCATTCTACCATGGAGGTAGAATTCTCTTTTGAGGTTCATTGGTAGCATACTCCTTGACCACATACTTGGGAATGGTGAGGGGAGGAATTGTGGTCATGTTTGTAGGAACTTATTGCACTATAAAGACCTATTCATCTTCCTCCAATTAACACTCTTACTCTTCTCACCCACGAATAAATTCAACATGAAGCACCAAAGAAGAGGAATGAGTAGCATACATTTAGTGTTAGCATGTCACAACTTACCACAAAGTGTGCACTAAGTTTTTGGCTTTCCTTTGCCCCAACCAGTTGTACCTTGAAGTTGGAAAACTTCTTAATAAGCTCCTCCAACTTCATACCTAGATGCAGCTAGGTCTTTGGAGTGGCAACTGCACTTTTTCTTTGAGCACCTCTTTTTCTTTCTAATCTTTGGACAAAGATGACTCTAAATGAGATGTTGTAATGGAAGACTCCAAAGACAAACAAGGTGACCTTTAGATTGATTTTTTCCTTGGCTCCTTTGTATTGTGGCCTTGGTGCTACTTATCAAAAAAGTTCAACTAAGCCAACTCATACAACTTTGCAAACTTCAATTCCTTAACTAGTGTATCATGTTCTTGTTTTTTAACAATGATCCAAAGCTCTGCTGATAGTGCTCTTAAGAACCATGCCACTGCTTGTGCATCCAAATATCCTAGGATGACACCTTGCTCCAAAGGTTTTGAAACCTTGTTGTGTAGTCACATAGTTTCTCATTCCTTTTTTGTTTTAAGCTATTGAGGATTGTGAACACATTTGACTTGTAGTCTAGCTCTTGGAATTGTTCAAGGAATTGGCTCTTAATGGGTTAGCAAGTCCACCACCTTATCAAGATTTTGACTTACATGCTTGTAACAATTTTTGACCTTCTTTCTTGGTAAGCTTGGAAATATTTGGAGTCTAAAACATATCAGCATCCTCATCTATCAGCATCCTCATCTTCCCTATTAGCTATAGATATTGCCTCAAATTCCTTCATGGATGTGTTCGGATCTTCTTCTTCATCCTTCTCTTTGAAATTTTGATAACTTTGTTGTATGAAGGGTGCATGATTGCAATTAGAATGGAGGTAAAGTTAGGAATAAGAGCATTGATTAAACTTGTAGAAGAGTAACAAAATAAGTCTGAATCAAGTATGACAATCCGACAAATATCACTTTTGCAGTAATCGGGTAAGTAAAGTTTGTTCCCGCAGAGATACTATGCAGAAATGTCCAAATACAAAGTCAACAGTCACAAGTGCAGTTCTTCTTGATTGCTTCTTTAATCTCTCAGGTAGAAACTACACCCAGAAGAGAGTAACAAGCTCACAATCTTGACAACTTGTCACGAATACACACACATAATCACAACATAGTAAATTCTGTCCAAACAACTCTTGATTGTGATGATTCAGATTCTCCCAAAGATGGCACTTCACTGCGAAGAACGATTTTGCCTCAAAATTGTGTTCCACCACTCCACTGAAGGCACAACTTCCTTGATCAAAATTACTTCACATCAACTTTGTGTTGCATTCACCAATGCAAAATACTACCAACACTACAATTCCTCTCAGATCTGTCAAGGCATTGCTCTGATGCACTTCACTCAAGATCAAACACATAGAATGAAGATCAAGGTTGTAGATTCCAACATCCACAGACACACTGACTTGCTCTTTGGAATTCTCCACACACTCACAATTACAAACACAAAATTGACAATCAGAATTAAGCTTAAGCAACAAGCACTAAGAACAGCACTTCGCTTTATCTATCTTCAAAAAATATGAATATTGAATAACATTGTACTGCAAATGCTCCACTTAAATACTGAAGCAAATGGCAGACCTGCCTACCTAGGCACTGCTTCCTAACATCCTTTCCTACCTGCAGATCCTAAGTGACAGTCTATCTCTTCATATCTACCTTTTCCTATCTCAAAATTGATACTTATCCCGATCCGATGTCTACCACATCATCGGCTTCCAAACCCGATAATCTTCTTATCACTTCTCCCTCTTCGGGTATAGCTAATTCTACTAATTCCTTCACTACTTCTACTACTTCTACACTACAATCTACAATTGAGCTCATGGGTAATCTATCTACATCCTTATCTCCTGACCCACTCTCCTCTAATGTGTCAATCATCAAGTCCGATGACACCTGTACTCCTACTTCTGCGACATCGGGTTTCTTCTCCACTGTCACACTATTCCGAATCTTCTCTAATTCCGAATTGACTAAATCTAGTCTAAGACTAACATTGTTCTCTACATCTAACATTTTCCTATCTACACGCTCACTCAATCAAATCAATAAGGTGTTCATGTCCACATCCTTGGCCTTTCTCTTCCGCGTTTCCTGCACAAGTAACTTCAACTCATGTAGGCAAGCTTCCTCCAATCTCCCTTCAGCCTCCGTCCTCAAGATTGCTCTTAACTTTCTTGCAACTTCCCCTACTGATTCCGATGCATATCCTCGAGAGTGCTCCACCTTCAACTCCTCACGATACATCTTCAACTCATCTTTGTATTCTGCAGTGAGCATCTTCTTCTCCTCTACATATTGCATGCTCTACCCTTTTGCGCTCCTAACGAGTTCTTGTAATCGTTCTTCTTCTTCTTGCCTGGCTGCCAACTCTCTTTGCCATGCTTGATCTTTTGCTGTTGCACTTTTCTTTAAACTGTCCAACTCCTGCTCCATTACGATGTTCATCGCCTTCAAATGAACATTCTTGATGCGCACATCACTCACTTCTTCCTTCATCTTATTGAGCCACATCGCTTGTTCCTTGAATTCTTCGGCTAGTCTTTGCAGTTCCTTTTCCTTTTCTGCACAACTTCCTTGTAGCATGGTCAGATTTTTCTTCATCAAGCCTTCCTCCCTCCGAAGTTCTTCCACTTCCTCGCTTCTTTGGACTTGTTGCTCCTACAACTCCTTCACTTCACTCAACGAACACTTCACCATCTGGAATTCTTTCATCCTCTTCCTGCGATCTTGGGGAATGACTCTCCGATGCTCCTTCAACAGCTCTAGCAATGGTGTGACCACCTTCGTCAAATAAGATATCCCGCCAAAGGTTTCTTCCTCTTCATTGCCATCTTTGTCTGGATTCTTCTCCTCCATCATTGGCTCCTTCATCCGAAGTCGCGATCTTTGTTTCTTCATCATGTCGTCACTTTCTTCGTCTTGGCCTCTTGAACTCGGCCCCGTGGGATTCTTTGCTTTCTCTTCTACTCTTGACTTGTTTACTACCATCGTCTGACAAGCCTTACTTACTGCTGCCAATTGCTGGACCTTTGGCTCCCCATCGCTATCGCTTCCCAACTCCTCACTTTTCAATGTGAGCTCCTCTTCTTCCGATTCCTCTTCTTGCGACTCAATCTCTTCCCCAGACTCCAATCCCAATGATGCCTCTTTTACGATCTTCACCGTCTTCAACCTCAGCCACCGAGTCTTCCTTTGCATGGGAGGCGACCTTACTTCTTTGGGTTTGCCACGTTCTTTGTCTTCAGACTGGTAATTTCTTAGACTTTCCACTGTCCCGTCCTCGCAAAGTATTTGTCATTTGCTTGAAGATGCAGCATATACTGGCGCTCTTCCTTGTCTGCTTCCCGTTGTAAATCAAGATGCATGTGAGACACCATACAATGACGCTCTTCTTTGGTTAGTAAGTTCAGCCCAAAGTAGAAGTGGGCTACAAACGGTGCAAAATAATGTGGTGGCGAGCCCGTTCATCAATTCACCACCATCTGCCTCGTTCGGTGGTGAAAGCACTTCGCCCAATTCACTAGAGCTCCTGCAAACATCTGATGGAAGAAGACAGCCTGCTGCATGTTCACATAGGTGGTTCGTTCTGGCTTGAACATGGCCATCATCTCCCCCACAATACTTCTTCAGATTGGATCCCAATAGGACTCCACCTTGTAGCCATTTGTGGTTCTCGAAGCAAAGAACAAATTGCGGATTTCTACCATCTCCTCTGTAGCATCACACTTCCGATAGAAGGTGATCCCTTTTGGTTCTCCTGCATCTCTTCCCAATACTAACTTCCAATCCAACTCAGTCCATTGAGCCGGATTGCCTCTCTTCCCTTCCACCTCGGGACCCTCATCACAATTACTGGCAGCGATCTCTGCCATCACTCCCGGGAAATTGAAATTCCAGTTCCATGCTGAAAAGGTAATACAAAATCTAATCAAGACCTCAATTCTAGCTACTACATCTACCCTTCGGGTTGCAAAACCTCTCACCGCCAGCGTGTTGGCCACCTTCTTTGCCATGATCTGTTCTCTCGTTCTATGATGTTGGAAGATGAGACACTCTCCTGAACTCCCTCAGGGTTTTGGAAAATCTCACTCTTGATGGGCTTCCGGACACGCATTACTGCAAGACAACTACTCAAAGGGATTGGAAATTTACTCAAAGTATGCAACTTTTCCCTGCACAGTCACAATTTTATATTGCCCCGAATTGCAGTCATTCTTTAGTCGATTTCAGCTGTGAATTTCTCTCTTCTGCGTGCAACTCCCGGTCACTATCAAGACATGCTTCTTCTGCCCCTGCTGTTTCTTGAAATGTACTTTCTTGCCACGTACAAAGGTTGTTAAACGGTCTTCGTCTCTCCTATGTCTTCCAACCTTAAGACGGTGATCTTCGGATGTTTTCTGGCATACTCCTCTTCCGAGTACCTCCATCATCGGATCCGATGTCATCTTCTTCAGATTTCCTCCAAAGTTACTTCCGTCCATTCTTTGTCCGCAATTTGACTTTCAGTGCTTATTTTGTCTCTTAAACACTACTAACCATAGAAAAACAAAAAAATGTGGGTACCACATACCCCCCCTCAAATGTGACCGTCCCCGCAAACACCAACAACCGGGTTTTTATACAAAGTCGGGTTTGGGGTCCAATATTTTCTAACCCTCCAACCATTGACGCAAGTTGCAAAAGGATTGCCATCCAGGTCTACGAGTTGAATAGAACCATATCATGGATGTGCATCACACGATACGGGCCCATCCACCTCAGATGTAATTTTCCTGGAAAAAATAGGCGGTGATTATCATATAATGATACCAAGTCTCTCTCCTAAACAACCACAGGTTTGAGTCTTTTATCGGGCCAAACCTTCTGTTGTTCTTGAATTTCCTTTGTAGTTTGCATTGCATCGTCCTTTTTCTCTTCCAACCACATCAGTTGATGGATCCAAAGATCTTGGCTTTCTTCCTCCGACAATTGTTCTTCACAAAGTATTCTATATGTCGGTACTTCAAACTCAACTAGTAATATGGTATGCAATCCGTATGTCAGGAAATAAGGAGTTTGCTTGGTAGTAATATTTTTAGTTGTTTGATATGCCCACAACGCTGCAGGTAACTTTGTATCCCAGTCATAGGCATAATTGACTGTCACCTTATTCAAAATTTTACACAGCAATCCATTGGCATTCTCCGTGAGTCCATTCGCTTTTGGGTTGTAAGGCGTGGTCTTCCGATGCTTAATTTGGAAGTATTTGGTTAACGCTTCCACCATCAAGTTCAAAAAATAAGTTCCCCGATCACTGACCAATTCTAGAGGACACCCATAACGGGAAATGATGTTTTGGAAGAAAAATTCTGCTACTGTCTCTGCATCATCTCTTTGTGTTGCCTTTGCTTCCACCATCTTGGTGGCATAATTGGTACATACTAAGATGTACCTCTTTCCTCGTGACACGGGTTACTGGTTGAATAGGTCCCACAAAATCAATACCCCATTTCTCAAATGGGGCCAGAGGCAAAATTGGTTTCAAATGCCACTAGGAAGTTGCCATTGGTTTCCCTGTTCTTTGATAGGCATCACAACTCCGGATATGGGCATGAGTATCTTTATACATCGTAAGCTACCAATACCCTACCAAAAGAATTTTCTTCACCATATTTTTCAGGGCATAGTGTCCCCTCGATGCTTCTGAGTGCAAGGATTCAATGACTCCTCCTACTTTGTATGCTTCCAAGCATCTCCGAAGTACTTCATCTTTGCCCATTTTAAACAAAATGTTGTGTTTCAATTAGTACGGTCCCATTTTCCAAAGAAAGACTGCCCGTTGTTCCGTATCCAGCCCCTCAGGACAATGGCACGTATGCAAATAGTGATATTTTTCCGCATACCGCGTACTTCAAACAGGCATTAAATGATATAGCTCTTCATCAAGAAACCAATCATCAATTTCCAAATCTTGGTCTTGAGTTTCTAACCTGGATAAAAAGTCCACATTTGAATGTGAAACTCCTTTCCTTACTTGTACAGTATATGTGAATTCTTGTAACAACAAGATCCATCGTGCAATTCACCCGGACAAATCTGCCTTCTTGACCAAGTGTTGTAGTGCATAATGGTCCACATAGAAGACAAATTCATATCCCAATAGGTAGTGTCAAAATTTCTTGCAGGCATACACCATCCCGAGTGCTTCTCTTTCAATCGTTGAATAGTTCTTTTAAGAAATTGAAAGTTGTCGGCTGGCATAATACATCGAGTAGTCCTTTTTCTTCTTGTCCTTTTGACTTAAGACATCTCCGATAGCCATGGACAAAGTGTCCACATATACATGAAAAGAGACGTCCCAATTTGGGGCCCTCGTGACTGGTGCTTCAACCAATTTCTTCTTCAACACCTGAAAAGCTTCTTCTTGATTTGCTTCCTACAGATAATCTTTGGATTTCTTCAGAAGCTTGGTAAGGGGTGCAGCAAGCACCACATAATTTGACACAAAGCATTTGTAGTATCCAACAAGTCCTAAGAAGGCTCTCAGCTCCCGGAGGTTCTTCGGGGATTCCAAAGCTGCAATTACTTTAACCTTCTCGACATCCACTTCAATACCTCGGCTTGACACCCGATGCCCTAGGAGAATTCCCTCCTTCATTGCGAAGAAGCATTTCTCCGGGTGTAATGACAAGCCGGCAAAACGACACCTTTCAAATGTCTGGCAAAGGTAATCTAAATGTACATCTCTTTGCCCAAACACACAAAAATCATCAATGAAGACTTCCATAAATTTGAGTAGAAAATCTTTGAATATTGAGTTCATCATCCGTTGGAAAGTAGCAAGAGCATTACACAACTCAAAGGGCATTTGATTGTAAGCAAAAGTGCCCCAATCAGTCGTGAATGTGGTTTTGTCCTTGTCTTCTTCTTGAATGGATACTTGATTGTACCCTGAAAATCCATCGAGAAAACTATAGCATGGATGACCAGCTACTTGGTCCAAAATTGTATCTGTAAATGGTAAAGGATGATGGTCCTTTCGGGTGACTGCATTCAATTTGCAAAAATCTTGGCACACTAAAATTTTCCCTGTCTTCTTCTTTGGAATGATGACAATGGGAGAAACCCACTCACTACTGAGAACAGGGAAAATTATTCCGACTCTTAAGTACTTATCAATTTCTTCTTTTACCAAGAGTGAGTACTTCGGGTTCAGGCGGTATTGTCTTTGCCGAACCCAAATTGCACCTTTGACCAAATCAATCAGGTGCTTGCCAAATTCTCATGGAATTCTCGGCATTTGGTCAATAGACCAAGAAAATACATCCTGGAACTCTATAAATAGGGTAGTGTATCCTACCAACTCCTTGGCGGTGACTGTCTTTGAAATCTTCAAAATCTTTTCTTCAGTTAAGACCACATCTTGATAGTCATCGGGGTCAATGACACCTTCTACATGACTTACTTGGCTCAATCTGAGATGTACTGCTGTCAAACCCCCTTCTTCCAAGTCTTGTTCACCCGAGGCAATGTTGTATGGGTCTTCATCTTTGACCTCTACCTCATAGCATTCCAAATAATTTACTTGGACATCGGCTTCAGAGTCCTCAGAAGACAAAGACGATGAATCTTTAGATTCATCCTCGTCTTCTGACAAAGTAGTTTCCCCAAGATGAGGAACCTTTGTCCACCTCACCGTCACCAACTTTTGTTCTTTAGATGAGATGTCTTTAAATCGTAATTTTTGCTGGTGCCAATCCACCATGACCTGGGCACTATACAACCAAGGTCTCCCGATCAAGAGAGGGTAGCCAGTTTTGGTTACTGGTTGTAACACAATGTAATTTAATTTGAAGGGCACCCTTCCTATAATCATAGTGTTATTTGATAGCATGCCCAAGGGCCGTCTCCTGGTTTGATCCGCAAACTTTAGTATTTGGGGTGTTGGTTCAAACGTCGTGTACCCCAGTCAATGTGCAGTGTCTTCTGTCATGACATTTACACCCGACCCCGAATCAATGGGTATGGATGTAATCATACAGCCTGCTATCTCCGCATCCACCTCGGGAGATCCCAAATCTTCTTGTTCAATACGATAAATTGCGGGCAAGTCTTTCTTGGTCATCGCCCTTACTTTCTTAAGGGCTGAACTTAGCTGCTTTTTATAAAGCTTATTGTCCTCCCATAATTGTTTAAATGTAACATTTGCGCTTGTAGATGCCATATCTGCCACAATATTGTACTGTGGCACTCCCCCCAATTTCACTTGCTTCGTCTTTGGCTTTGGTTCTAAATTGTTTGCCTATTCAAAGTGAACTTTGGGATGCTTGAGGATAGTAACCAGAGTGCGTAGGTGCTTGACCCAATGATCATTGGGTTGACCAACTTCGGCTTGGATCATGTCTTTTACTTCAGACCTGATATCCACCAAAAATATGGGAGGTTGTGTCTTCGTATTTGCCTCCACACTCATCTCCCGCGTGCGTAGTACTGCTTCCTTAATTTCTTTCTGTAAAGCTTTTGCTTTGGCTTTTGCTAGGACCTTTTCCTCCTTCGCAGAAAGGATAGCTTTTGGTCGCAGTCTCTTCATTTTCCGTGAGGAAGAAGACGCAATACTTGCTTCTTTGGAAGCTCAATTCTTCCTCTCTGTGCGAGTTTCTACCTTCAAAATTTTGAGGTCCGGCCAATCTCCTTTTGAAGCCGGACTTCCTTCTTGAGGCCTCTCTTCCTCAAGTGTAATACAGTTGACATTAGTGTCCCCCTTTGCCTGGAGCGCAGCACGCTCGGCGGGAGTCTGAACATACTTGATAGAGGGCTTCAGATTGGGTGGTTGCAGGCATTGGTTTCCTGTGTGCCCCGATCCTTTACAATTCCTTCAAAGGGGTACGTACCCAATTTGTTGTCTTGGCTCCGGACAATTTGGAGACCAATGTCCCATCGAGCCACAATTGTAACAAGCACCCGGTGCAACATTTTGAGGTCTATTTTGACCACCCATCTGGAGTCTTTGTGGGGAGCAGTAGGATTGTACTCCCGTGGTCCAAACCTGGGACCTTGATATGATGGGCTTGCTAGAGGCTATATTTCTTGGGTCTGGTATACCGTCTCTTCTTCTTCGCCTTGATCCCATCCGGGGACCCAATCAATTTGTTGCACTAGAAATGCCGTGCGAGTTAAACACTCCGTATTAGCATGGCCTGATTTACCACACGTAGTGCACCATACATTTGGTCGCCCAAATGACGGGGGTTTTCTTTGGTCCTTCGCCCCAATCATCTGGATCTTGAAATCCGTGAACTCTTTAATAAGAGTTTCCAACTTCTGATCCGCCTTAAATACATTCTTTACTGGTGGTGTTATTGGCTTCTTTCCTTTGCGTCTTTGTATTTTTCTCGGCTTGGGTTCTTTGTCGGATTCAGAAGAAGAACTAGAAGATGTGGAGGATTCCTCTAAAGAAGGAGAAGTACTATGTGAAGCTCTTTGTCTTGGTTTTTTGCCCTTCTTCTCACAATTTCTTTGGTTACTGGATGAGTTAGAATGCGCCACCTCATATCAGGCGACATGTTTGAGGACTTTGTCCAAGGAAGTTACATTCCTCTCCCTGGCAAAGATTTGAATCTCCGGTGAAAGCCCGCCAAGAAACCAGGTAATGGCTTGGGCATCGGAATAACCCACCACACCAGATTGTTTTGGGACTCGGTTCAATAATGCCATGAACCGCTCAGAGTAAACTCTCAATTTTTCCTTCTTTCCTTGATCCAAATCATTAAGTGCCGTGAAGACACTTGTATCATAATCCACTTCCCAAAATTGTTCCATGAAGCCATTTCGTAAGTCTGCCCAGTCTGCTGGTGTGAATCCTTTCTACGTTACATGAGTATACCAGCTCTAAGCCTTCTTTTGGAGCAGACTTGGAAAAATCCGTAGTCGATCCATGGAGTCATGTTCCTTGTTGGCAAAGGAAATGACTGCAAATTCCTCAATGAATTTTTCAGGATCTTTGTCTTGCTCTGTACCTTTATACTTCTGATAAGCATGTTGGGTTACGGGTAACAAAGACATTGTTTGGTGCGGTGGATTTGGTTGTGGTAAGTTTGAACTTACGGGAATTGAAGAGCTACTTGGTATGGACGTTGTGTTGTCTGCCCACGGGTTCCAATTCGTCAAGTTCAAATTGGGGTCTTCTTTGACAATTTCTTCTTCTCTGGTTGTGTCGACTTCAACCCAATCAGAAGTAAGAGGTTCCACAACTTCAATCTGGTCTTCGAACCTTCTTTGGGATAACCGGGGAATTGTTCGTACCAGATGCTGACACTCTTCTTCCGTAAGTGTTTGTGCTGTCTTTTCTCAAACAAACTTCTTAATGAAATTGATTTCCTTTACAGCTAAAGGGGAAGTCGGTGTACTAGATCGTAGCGCGTATATTTTCCCGCTTGAGTCTTTCTTTTTCTTGGAAGAGGGAGACGAAAAGTAGCCGTGCCAACCTCCTTCACGTCTCTTTTGGTCAAGTTCATGCAGGGCTTCTTGCACTCGTGAAGGAGTTGAAAGTCCACCTCTTCTTGTTTGATTTTGTCTGAAGTGGATGGGGCTTTCAAACATTCATCTTCTTCACGCTGCACTACTCGTCTTCGAGCTCTCTCTTCCTGTTGTTCTCTCGATGCAAACATTCATATTGCACGGACACCCAGTTTCAAATTTGCTTCGTATTCTTCCACTTTTGAAACTTGTATTCCCGGCAACGGAGCCAAAAATCATGTGACAACCCGAAAAATATCACTTTTGTGGTAATCGGGTAAGTAAAGTTTGTTCCCACAGAGATACTATGCAGAAATGTCCAAATACAAAGTCAACAGTCACAATTGCAGTTCTTCTTGATTGCTTTTTTAATCTCTCAGGTAGAAACTACACCCAGAAGAGAGTAACAAGCTCACAATCTTGACAACTTGTCACAAATACACACACATAAACACAACATAGTAAATTCTGTCCAAACAAATCTTGATTGTGATGATTCAGATTCTCCCAAAGATGGCACTTCCCTGTGAAGAACAATTTTTTGCCTCAGAATTGTGTTCCATCCTTCCATTGAAGGCACAACTTCCTCCATTGAAATTGCTTCACATCAACTTCATGTTGCATTCACCAATGCAGAATACTACCAACACTACAATTCCTCTCAGATCTGTCAAGGCATTGCTCCGATGCACTTCACTCAAGATCAAACACACAGAATGAAGATCAAGGTTGTAGATTCCAACATCCACAGACACACTAACTTGCTCTTTGGAATTCTCCACACACTCACAACTACAAACACGAAATTAACAATCAAAATTAAGCTTAAGCGACAAGCACTAAGAACAACACTTTGCTTTATCTATCTTCAAAAATATGATACTGAATAACATCATACTGCAAATGCTCCACTTAAATACTGAAGCAAACGGCAAACCTGCCTACCTAGGCACCACTTCCTAACATCCTTTCCTACCTATAGATCCTAAGTGACAGTCTATCTCTTCATATCTACCTTTTCCTATCTCAAAATTGATACTTATCCCGATCCAATGTCTACCACATCATCGGCTCCCAAACCCAATAATCTTCTTATCACTTCTCCCTCTTTGGGTATAGCTAATTCTACTAATTCCTTCACTACTTCTACTACTTCTACACTACAATCTACAATCAAGCTCATGGGTAATCTATCTACATCCTTATCTCTTGACCCACTCTTCTCTAATGTGTCAATCATCAAGTCTGATGACACTTGTACTCCTACTTCTATGACATCGGGTTTCTTCTCCACTGTCACACTATTCCGAATCTTCTCTAATTCCAAATTGACTAAATCTAGTCTAAGACTAACATTGTTCACTACACCTAACATTTTCTTATCTACATGCTCCCTCAATCAAATCAATAAGGTGTTCATGTCCACATCCTTGGCCTTTCTCTTCCGTGTTTCCCTAAATCAAGACCTCAATTCTAGCTACAACATCTACTCTTCGGATTGCAAAACCTCTCACCGCCAGCGTGTTGGCCACCTTCTTCGCCATGATCTGTTCTCTTGTTCTACAATGTTGGAAGATGAGACCCTCTCTTGGACGAGACACTCTAACTCCCTCAGGGTTTCGGAAAATCTCACTCTCAATGAGCTTCCGGACACGCATTACTGCAGGACAACTACTCAAAGGGATTGGAAATTTACTCAAAGTATGTAACTTTTCCCTGCGCAGTCGCAATTTTATATTGCCCCGAATCACAGTCATTCTTCAGTCAATTTCAGCTGCAAATTTCTCTCTTCTGCGTGCAACTCCCGGTCATTGTCAAGACATGCTTCTTCTGCCCCCGCTGTTTCTTGAAATGTACTTTCTTGCCACATGCAAAGGTTGTTAAACGGTCTTTGTCTCTCCTATGTCTTCCAACCCAAAGACGGTGGTCTTCGGACGTTTTCTGGCATACTCCTCTTCCGAGTACCTCCATCATCGGATCCGATGTCATCTTCTTTGGATTTCCTCTGAAGTTACTTCCATCCATTCTTTGTCCGCAATTTGACTTTTAGTGCTTACTTTGTCTCTTAAACACTACTAACCATAGAAAAACAAAAAAATGTAGGTACCACATCAAGCACCAAGCTTGGGAAAAATTCCTCCTTGTCAATAGTGGATAGAGGTTTATCATTATCTAGGTCTTTGGGATTTTGTTAGTAGTGACTTGCACCTACTCAATTGAATAAACTCCATAGTTGAGTTCCATGCCTTTGGCAAAGAGCTTGCAAGGTACCAATGGCAAGTACTCTTCCTTTATATCCATACCAAAGAAGAGATATGAAAGGAGCTTCCTACACACTCTTCTTGATTGCATATATGGTGAATTCTTTCTCTCAACTACAAGAGATCTACTTTTATCACACTCAACAAGAAAGAGGTAGTTGGATTAGATTGAGTTTGGAATAATAGACCAACTATGTTCTTAAATCCAAATTCACCTTTCTTTTGGGACAAGCATCAAATAGCCAATTCAATGTTTGTCATTATTTTTCTTTGTTTGCTTGCACACTTTTTTGTTGTGGTTTGCTTAGCTAGTAAAAAGGTAATCTATGATTATTTATCTTCATAGTAATGGAGTAGGTTGTATGATAGATCCCACTGTTGAGCAACTGTCATGTGAGCAATCTATGTACATTCAAGTGATTAGCCATGTAGATTATGATTTGTCCTCTTCAAGAGCTTTGATGTATATAGGCAGTGGAGACTTGATAGATAGGAGAGTTTTGGAGTCTTAGGAGTCTCAAGTAGATGGAGAACATTAGAGAGTGAGAGTTGCAGTTGAGAGTGTGAACTACAACATCAAAGGGTGAGTTTGAATAAGAGATGTTCTATGCTGTTGATCCCAAATCCTAGATTGTCTACCATTCTCAAATCCTTTTCAAATCAAGCTTCAGATCCTACATTGTGACCACTTTTGGGATTGGATTGTAGCACATTTTGGGTTTGCATTTATGGCATTAGTAATGAAAAACCCAAATCTTATTATCCTTCATATGCTCAATTATGGACAACTTTGGGACTTAACCTTATATGTACTTTTGCAATAGCAGAGGGACTTAATCTTACTCAAGGCCTTAAAGGTGGACATTGTGGGGTCTATGCGTCAATAGGAGAAGTTACTTAGTGACAAAAATGCAAGAATTGGATCCCAACATGTACAGTTGAGAGTTTTTGACATTTGAGGAAGTTTGGGAAGTGCATTAAGGGAGAAAAGATAATGGGTAGAGAAAAAAGTAGATAGGCTATGGTATGAAAACAAGAATGAAGATAATTTGAGCAACGTATCAACAAGATGTGATCAATCAAAGCAAGGGGTCAAATTCATATACAGAAGCACAACTTAGAGGATTCTAAGAGTTCTATCATAGCCTTTTATGATCTGTCAATGGGGTTGGAGAGTAGAAAAAATTTTGGTTATGATAAACCTAAGAAATGCTATTTTAAAGTTGATCTCAAATCTTATCTAATCAATTGAAATTGGAGTATAAGAAATCAAGGTATTGGGGATAGGATTATGATCAAGTTAGGAGTTTTGATCACATCTAAAGTTCTAGTTTGAATCAGCTTTTGAAAATGTCAAGTATTTTTAGTGGTTATATCTTATGTAAAAAAAGCATAAATTTCTTAAAATAGAGAATTTAAGCTCTTACATCAAGTATACTTGGGCCTATTAAGCTCAAAAAGTGAGCCTAACTTTGGAATTGATCCACATTTAGGGATTATATTTGGATTAAGCCATCAAAATTTACAAATATTCAGACAAGAACACAATCAACTATTGTATAAAATTTTGTTAGCTCAAGGTTTTATTATAGAGAGATATTGTGCAAAAAACTCTACTAGAAATACCATTATAAGTTTTGTGAAGCAATTTTTCTATAACTATAATTGAATGTCAATTCTTCAATTTGGAGCTATGAGTAAAGATTATATCTTTCTAGAGTGTTCCTAATGTTTACATGAATTCATAGGCCAAAATTTAGCAAAACTTATGCAAGAATAAAGATTAGAGCCTTGGTTAGAGTTTTGAATTAATGTTTGAACTAAAAAATAAAGGCCAAGTTTGGTTCATTGTCAAGAAAGTTGTAGTATTAAAATTAAGTTTTGCTCTATATCATTGGAAAGGTTATCTTACAAGTATTCCATTGAATTCTAGAACATTCAAGTCAAAGCTATAAGGAAAAGGGTATCCCTATATGAGTCTTGCATAAACTTCCTTATCAAAAGCTATAGTATTTCCTCATCTAGAGTAGAGATTGGATGCAAACTTGGATTACAAATTGAGAGCAATTCTTAGACAAAGCAAGAAGGCTCTAAAGAAATTTTTACCAAAATCATAAAGATCTTTGCTAAGTTTCTTGTGTTTGAATCCTCTCTTTGTTTGCATGCTTGATTGTATGCCTATTTGGTTTGCATTGGTATGTTTACATTACACTTAGGTTCCTTCCCTTTAGGTATATTTTGTATCTCTCCTTGGTAGTGTTGGAAGTGATGACTAACAAACCAAGAGTGATTGCTGCAATAATATGTTAGCTTGCCCATTAGTTCCTTACTCAATAGAGGGAACATAGATAATAGGAGTAGAAGGTTTTGGCAGTTGGGAAAACAGGTGTGATCAAACTCTTAGTGATAGGTCTACATACAACCTCTTATCTATAAGCTCCATAGCTAGGCATCTGATGTATTTCTAGTGAGAGAGAAAGCAAGGTACAAAAATGCCATTCAACTTTGTGCTTTAACTTCTCTTAAACATCCTTAAGTCACAAGGTGTTTGAATATCTCCTAGCACTAGATTCCCTGATTACATTTATTACCTTATGTATCTTTGTATCTATCTACTTCAAATAATGTATCCTCAAAAATGGTGCCAAAAAGTATATGATAGCCCAATATAGACCAAAAGTGATATGTTGGTAAGTAACAAGTTGATCCATCAAAGATACATGTAGAAAATGGCTAAAATTGAACAGAAATAAATAATAATAATTATTATTATTATACTTATAATTATTATTATGTATTTACCCTCTTGTGTAGTAACCACTTGTAGAAGAGTGTAGTGTCACCTCTTGTGGTAGAGTACAACAAATGGAAAACTTCAGATCATTTTTACAACAAGTAAATTCCAAGTTAATCTTGGAGGTGATGATTCACTTCTCCAAAGGCCACTTCATCCCAAAGACATTAATTACAAATGTTTCGCTTTACTCTTCCCAAAGGTAGAACTCCAAAGGAGTCTATGTATTGGTCACATGTCCTACTTGTTCTACGTTTTGTGGTACTTTCATTGTTATGGCTCATTTATGATCCTTGATTATAGTGCTTTGCTCTTCAAAATCTTAGGGATCACACACCCCAAACAAGTACAAACATATCCTTATGGTCAAGCACCTATGCTCCTATTACAAACATTCTTCACCACTACTCAATGAAGACATACACCAATACTCAAGTTGTAGGCAAACAAAGACAAAGAACTTAAGAGATTTTTCAATGAGCTTTGACTAATAAAGAATTAACTTGATTCACATTAGGCTTAGGTCTTAAATAATTATTCTTCCTCAACCTCATAGAGATCTAATGGTGGTGGTACTCCAAAGATCTTTTGCCTATATCTACATTGTATAATTTGATTCTTCTCCTATCATATCCAAACCACATGTAGGTTAATTAGGCACTTTACATGTGTCAAGGAAGGTAACACTTTGCTTCTAGAGACAATTTGAACTCCTACTCCTTTGGCCCTACAATTCCAAAGGTTATGTATGCAAAGGTCCTTCAACCACATAGAAGTACAACTATGAAGGCTTTTGGGTAACTTCCTACAACTACAAAGAAGTTCTTTCAATGAAGTAATCTTTGACTGAAAACTCTATGACAAAGAACTACTTGTGCCTCTACAAGTTCTGATAAGGAGGTTGATCCACTCCTTATATTCTACATTTTTTAGGAAGAGGTAGTTGTTGGATTCTATAAACTTATAATCAATGTGCTCCTTAAGCTCAATTGCTAATCTCTATTGCGTCTCATCATTATAGACCTTCTCCTCCAAGCTTTGGATCTACAAATTAAGTTTATGTATCTTTGTCTTTGCCATCTTCCCTTGAGCCTCTTCCTCCAAAATCTCTACAAATTGGTCCCGAACATCCTCTATCTGCTTGAGGATCTTTACCTTCTCCTCCTCCAAATGATCACTTGCTGCACAAACTTCTCTAGTGATCTCCTTCAATAATCAAGGTTGGTCTTTAGCTTTGCAGCCATCCCTTCAAGTTGAATGGCCACTTTGCTCCTATATTTGACAGTTTTATATCTAGGATCACGAAGAAAATCTTGGCCTTCTCCAATTCCACTTAAATGCTCTCTACTTCCTTATCCTTGGCCTTCAACATTGAAGGCCAAGGATAAGGAAGGCCAAGGAACTGCTCTTTGTACCTTATTGCTTACCTTTAGCTTTGAGCCAAAGGTCTCTTGAATCTCCTTATAGTTTCTTGATTTCTTATTCTTCCTCCATTTGATTTGCAAGAAGCAAATTAATAGGTATCTTCATCTCAAAGTTTTCTTGCAAAAAGTGTTTGTCCTTCTTGCTTCCTCCTTGTATAGTTTCTGCATTTTGCGCATCTCCTCTTTTGCCATGGCTTGCTCCACCTTCATCAAGTAGTAGTTCTTGTGCAGCCTTTAGACAAGAGAGATCTAGTTGATGACATTTTTGTACTATCTTGGTAGGTGGGTAATATCTTCTCCATAAGCTCCAAGACCAACCCCATCAAATGTATAACAAACTTAGATCTCTTTGTTATTAGGACTTTTTGTTCTTGGAATAAGGTTGCACTCACCATAGTTTGTACTACCGCCAAAGTTTCTTCCTCTTAATCTTCAGTACCTATCCTAATTTCTCCTTATCCTTTGAATGGCTTAGGTTTGTCTTATTCTTCCTTCTCATCCTCAACCTTGGTTCTTGAAGGTCCTACTTCTTGATCATGTGTGTCGTGTCCTTCAGCTTATAAGTGTACCTTTGGAGTTAGTCACTCCTTCAGTATGAAGACTTTATTTCTCCTCTTGGTCTCCAATTGGTTTGTCTTCTTGGATTCTTTGCACTTCCTTATTTGGAGCATACTATGCATCTTTATACTAGTCCACTTCTTTGGACCCAATTATTGATGTAAAATACCAAGACCAAGGAGAGAAATAGGAGAATGGAAGCTCACAATGGGACACTTGAATGAGTGAAAAATCTGAATGCCTAGCATGAGCTTTGGCTTGGTATTTATAGGCAGCATACAAGGCCCTTGAGAAGCTTCTCAAGAAGCTTCTTTCTAGAAGCCGCCTACTTGGCATGCAAGTTAAGCTAGTTAAAAGCTCCTAGAAGCTACTTACTTGAGGTGCAAGCTAAGCTTCCCAAGAAGCTTCCTAGATCCTTCCAAAATATTCTAGGCTAATTTGTCTTATTTGTTACTTTGTTAGCCCTACTAACTTCATCGTTCACCTCCATATTATTACAATTGACTTTTGTAGGGTAAGGGAGTTCTCTCCTTCCTCCTCCTCTTCTTTTATATATTTGGCTTCCTCCTCCAAAAATACATCAAAAATATGTAGGTTCCTCCGTTATCTCTTCTTTTTCACCATGTTCATTCACTCTTTGTCCACTTTCATGAATTTCCCATCTTGTACTCTTAATCTACAAGTTTCATATTTCCAAATGAGTGCCTTACCTTTGGATTGTGAAGTGAAGTGATCAATCAAATGAAAATGGCCAAGGAACTTCCTCCTTGCCAACTTGGTCAAGAGCTTTACCCCATGTAGAAGTGATTGCAAAAGGGTGCAAGATATATCACTCCACCATACTCCTCCAATTCTTCAAGTAAGCTCCTCATCTACACATAAACTAAAAAATATAAACTTGGTTCATCAATTCTCCTTTCCATGTGTATTCAAAGAAGATAGCTTGATTTTTATCTAGGTAAGTTGTCCTCTTGGGCTTGAATAAAATCATAACTTAATCCATCATTGTCCTTTGAGTTGGGTCATTGTAACTACCATTGTCCATCCGTTGTTGGTCCTTGGCTTGTGGAAGGAGGTGATGAGGATCTTGTCTAGCCTAGTTTTTGGCTTGATGTATTTCATGTCAATTGTCATTGATCTAGGCTACAAGTTTCTCTAGGCTTAGAACATTCCTCCAATTCTCCTTCATCCATGCAAATAAATTGCCTTGAAGGTTTCTTGTCTCCTTCTCACCTAGATGTCTTAATCTCTTGAATAATAGCAAAATCACTAAATTCCCAATTCAAAGCAAGAAAGTGAGGCACTTTCTCTATATGACCGCAGTCCTACAATATATTGCACACTTATTGGCTGTTGGAGTACAAAGGATAACTATATGAACTCTCATCCTTTGCTTGGATGTAAACACCATCTTTCCTATCAAAGATGGCAAGGGTACAAGGATGAAAGTGAAGATTGGAGCTCAAAGGCCAAGGATGGAACAACTACAAAGGAAAAAAAACAAAAACTATGAAGGATTTGAATCTCTAAATGTTTCTTTGGCTTGCAATTGATATTGAATATAGAAATTGAAATTGAGTTGGGGGCACTTGAATTTGTAGTCAAAATCTTATATCCATCTACATTCAATGACTGAGTAGTGGATAGGAGGTCACTATACATACATGCAAGGCCTTTAATGAATGCAAATGATCTTCAATGGCAGTTCCGTATCCAAATGACTGTGCATTCAAATTGATATACATACTTTGGATGAAATGATGTCTAAGCCAAAGGTCTTCATACTTGATCCCTTGGCCTTTGACCACCCTTTGGAGTCAACCTTTTTGAGGCACTTTCCTTTGTATTCACACCTTCATGCTATGGCATATATAGACACAACCCTGAAGGAAACTCAACTAAGAAATTTTTTTCCTAAACAAGAAATTACTTTGCCACATCTTTGTGAACAAGAGTGAAATAATTTTTGCTTTTACTTTTAAATTCATGCACCACAATTTTATTTTGAAGGTCTTACTAAAAAAGTACTTAAATATGCTTAATATAATGCATTTTTAAATTATTTTATTGTATCTTAATATGAAATCTTATAAAATATTAGAATATCTCTAATTTAATAAGGAATAATATATTATTATAAATTGGAATATAAATAAATTAAGTAGAGTGTATATATTTTCTTATATTATTTATATGATTTTTATTAATTTTCTCTTTTTATGAGAGTAGTTGATGATAAATAATAAATTTTCCTTTACAATTTCAATATTTCAGGTTGAATAAAAAATTAAAACTTTATGATTGGATATAAATATTATCATGAATTACTTTGAGAGTTTATATCTTGAATAGATTTTTATGAAGATATGGAGTGATTGGATTTTTTAACCTAAAATTGATCCTTTACATAAACATATATAAGTATTTCAAACTGAATTAAGATGAAGTTGTACTTGTAATACCAAGAGCTAGCCATATGATCTCAATGTGAAATTTGGTTTGGTAACATCTGGAATGATGTTATACATAATGGACAAAATAGATCAGATAGAAGTATCACCAAAAATGTACTTCTACTAATAGGGTAGAAATCAAAATAGACTTGATAACCTTGAACCAATACCTAGACATATGATTTAAATATTAGAATTTGTTTGATAACATCTAGAAGGATGTTACACATGATGGACTAAATAGATTAGAAAGAGGTATCACCAAAAGTGGACTTCTACTAATAGAGTAGGAATCGAAATATGCTTGAAATCTTTGAAGGCAATTTCGGAGGCCTACATGTATGGATTAGGCCTCAAAAATGTGTATATTTCTCCACTCCCCAAACAAAGAAGAGCCTTGCTTTCCCTTTCTCCTAGTTTGTCTCATCAAGAGCTTTCCAATGGTACCTCACCCACGTGATTTTGAGATTCCTATAGGAAGATTCCCTAAAAGATTCCCTCTAGTCAAAGCATGTTTGACTAACCAAATAGGATCAAGACCAAAATGTCACCCATCCTAAGTAAGTAATCCAAGGGTGGAGCTTGTTGACATGTCATCTATCTATGTGCCTAATCTTATAATGGAGCTTCCTTGGAGGACATCCTCTCTGTCTATATAATAAAGGGAAGGTGCTCCTTTGGTGCACAAGAGGATTGAGTGTGAAATCTATGTTTTGTCTTTTTTCTTGTCCTCGGAGTATTACAACACTTTGGTATATGGAAATTTGGTTTTATTCCAATTAAAAAAAATAGGTTCTCCTTTAGGTTAATTGGAATAACATAACAAATATAAACTAAAAAAAGAGTAAATATTAGTAAAGCCATTTAATTAAAGTTTTCAATACTAATTTTTATGAGAAAAAATCTTTTTAATTTCAATCCCATCCAAAATCAGATGAAGTATATAATCTTCAAGTAACAACAATCAACCTTCACATTTTAAGAAGTGCTCCCCTACCATTCTCAATAGAGAACTTATATCATTGTGAAATTGTATTGTAATGGCATTGATTTCTAGATTTCATTAGTCACAAAATACTATTAAACTGGTTTGGTTTTGTGGTTTAGAGGATAAAGTATCAATATTACTAGACACCCATGCACATATTTACATTATGTGTTGAATAGAAGTTTATTCTAAACCTGAATCCAAAAATCCATACGGTATTATTTGTATGGTATAATTATTTATACGTTATTAGATTTGAAGGATCCATGAGATTTGGCACTTTTCTCTTTTGGCTTTTAATAGTTTGGTGTTTCTTTAATAATATATAATATATCCTAACAAATAAAATTACAAAATTACAAAAATTACCCCCAAAGAAACTATTTTTTCAAATACATCCCTTAAATATCCTTACCAAATAGTTTATTTACAAAGATACTTTTTGATTACAACATTTCAAAATGACTTTTTACAAATGCTATGGTAATAGCCAAGGCAATTGTATCTTTTGCAAATGCCCTTGTGTGACATCATGACGTTCTTGATCTCAACAAATGAGTTTGTCTTCCAGCAACCAACAAGACAAGGAGTGTTTAGAGTAAGGCAAAGGATACATTATTCTCATCAATATTGTTGTTCTTGTTATTATTGTTGTTGTACTCAATATCAAGCTAATCATCTTCCTTTACGAGATGAATGATTTCCTTGTACATGTTGCAAGAGGACTCTGCAATGAAGCACTTCTTGATAAAGAGATGAACATTTTGTCCTATTGTATAAAAAAAATTAGTAGTAGAAGCATGGAAACATGGGATATTAGAACATAAACAAGACTAGCAAGTACAAGTGTATGGTCCATGTTTGACATCCTAGCTTGAAATTTTTGACAAGCATTCAAACTTGGTGGCACTTGCTTGGATGACTTTATACCTCCATGCTTGATTGATTGCAACTTGGATGTATTATTTGGTTGAAGGGGTGAGATAGGATTGGCATGTTGTGGCTTTGGTGCATTGCTCTATAAACCAACACATCAAATTGCTGATATATGATCTTTGCAATTTCACGGATATGGATTCACATGCATCTAAATCCACTTGTTGAGTGCTTGTGCAATGTTTAACATAAGATAGTCAAATTGATTACATCCATAGAATGCATTTTCCTAATATTTTTTCTTTGTCTCATAGATTTATTTGATGGCTTTAGGAGGGAATGTTGTTGAACTTTTACAATTCTTTGAGATAATTAGCAAGCATTTGAACATGGAATGTCAATAGAGCTCAATAAAAATTTAATTAAGCATAAGAAATAATGAAAAAATGAAGTAAAACATACTAGTATATAAGCAAACATCCAAAGAAATGAGATTAGTTTTGGGTTTTTGTTGGTATGATGAAAACTTTCATTGAGATGGTGCAGTCAGAAGGGTGAAATGGGTACCCAAATCTGATTTAATAGCTTGATCAATCCCTTTTGGAAATCTGATAAGAATGTTATGTTTGGAAGGGGTTCTCTATCTATCAAGGCTTTTCAAAAGGCGTTGCAATAGGTTTTTGAGGAACCAATCTCAATTTGTGTCATTTTTTGTATCAATAACTACAAAAGAGACAAGAAAAAGTTACACATCAATACCAATAGTGGAGAGTAGTATCCCAAGGTTTTTTTTTCAAAATTTTTTTGTCAATATCCAAGATGTAGCCACAAATCAATCAGTAAGGAATCTGGAAATTGATGCAAAGTGCACAACAAAAAGCAATGGATACAAAGTACACCAAAGAAAAAGCATTGGAAATAGTTGATACCAATGGTCTTGACCAATGCAATGCTTGGTTTTCTTGTCATAGCCAAGGAGAGTATTGAGGTAGATGGACATATCCTTCCTCATAGGGACCACAGATTGTAGTATTGTTACTTCCTTTCCTCATTTCAGTGCAAAATATGTTCATAGTGCACAAGCACATGGTGTGCTTGTACTAGATTTCTCATTGAAATTCTTTGGTTTGTACTTTGGGGTGTTGCTGAGATTATTTGCAACATCTTTTGCAACCCAAATTGCATTGGCTTTGTAGTTTCCAAGGTAGTTTATCAATTTGCATTTGTAAACATCGTTGATGATCCGTATTGGGATCGCAATTGAGTTGCTCACAAGCATAAAGTTTCCAATTATCCAACATCTTATTAGACTTGATAAGCTATAAATGAGACCAGAAAATGAGTAAACATGCAGTTAAAGATTGTTTGTAATGAGCTACACACTTTCCAGACTTCATGATTGTACTTTTAGATCAATGCACTACTATCTTACATCTTGCACCAAGCTGATTGAGTTATTTTTTAGGTATGATGATGCAATTTAATGTAGCATAGATGACGAAGCAATGGAGCACAGAAGCAGGAAGAACATATACAACAAACCGGAGCTTGTAGAACTACTTTTTGGCTTGACCAACCAAGGGTAAATTTGCAAATAAAAATTTGTTAGTATTTTAGCAATTGTTGGGGCATATATATATATTTGCTCTAATTTAATAGGAAAATAATCTAGCATGTACTTTATTGTTATCCGAAGAAAGCTAGTCGATAAAAAAAGTGTCATCCAATTCGTCTCCTAATACGTGGTACTTGCCGTTACAAAACTTTGCGAAAACGCATCAATAGATTAAACCATACGTATTAAACAATACGTAGAGGAGTGCTATCTTTCATCCTTCCATATGCGACTGATAATCCACCAAAAAATGGCACACCTGCAGCTAAACAGCAGTAGAAAAAATATGTTCAAATCTAAGAGCTAATATGTAGTTCTAAACCATGCACTTATTCTGCGTATTAAACCCTAATTGGTTGGAAAAATTGTCATCTGTAGGCACCAGCGGTCAGGTTTCGCCTCGATGTGTACGGTAAACACTCGGGACATAATAATCTCATATCATTAAAGCTAAATGTGATCATGTAACTAGCTCATTACACTTAGCATTGGAGTCTCTAATGTCGGTCAAGCGAGCAACTATATATCTTTCCGGGATAACCTTAATGCTTTCCTCCGTGACAGGAAAAAAAAGGGTTGCTATTAGATGTGGGGATCTATATCTAAGTAGCATTCTGTTTTCTCAACCCTATATTTGCCAAAGAATATAGTTAACAAAGCTACGTACATTCCAAAACTCGTGAAACGTGGAAGTTTGTTGTATAATCAGACTTACCATGCCCATTTTGTTCAGTATTACGACAAGGAATGTGCGTACACCTCTTCAAGAGACAACCTTTCGGACACAACATATTTTGGGGAAATCCTTGTCGAAGAATACCACCGTGTACTTAGTGATTAGGTTGGCATTATTACAATCACTTTACTATATAAACAAATTAAAAGAAACAAGATCTCTTCTGTCTATGCTGGGTGATAACCAGACCTCTTATTTATTAAATCATGTGCCAAATCAACATTGCATCAATGCTAACAGGTAACTAGGAGCATTCTAAGTTTTGGTACCAAGAACGTGTAGAAATGATGCTCTATTTAGAGCAACTTTTCTTCACCACTATCACTGAGGTTTGCCAGTTCCACACACCTTGCACATCTACATGTTATCTGATAGCAAGATGCATGAATTCAAAGCGTGAATGCCTCCACTTATTCCCACTTCTCATCTCCATGACTTTTTATTAGATCTTTAGTAAGCTTTGGCCGGAGTGCGAGAGTGTGATGAAATTCTTCAAATTGTTGATGAGAAGGTTCAGCTTTAGAAAACTGAAATCTTCAGAATCAAGAATGCTATTTTTTGCAAGTAAATCTCAGATCTCAGATCTCAGATGGTAGTAAATATGACATTGATATAACATGTACTTATATGATAGGTGTTAGAGTTTGTACAAATCACCTAGCCCACAACGGCACATTTAGCATTAGAGTACTTTTACATTGTATCTTTTAGAGAGTCCGGTTATTCATTCCATCAAGATGTTGGCAGATATTCAAGGAGCTTGAGCAGCAAGATGTGTGAGTCATGGTTTGGAGAAGAAAGTCCAATAACACAAAAAAGTTTTGCATTAGCTTAGAATCTGCATACTAACATGCAGGTATTCTATTCCTCATATCATGCAACTAGATTTGGACTAAAAGGAGGTCGGCATAAGTAATACTTCTTTGTATTCCTTGTATGTTGTAAATGCTATGAAAACTTGCATCAATATTTATGACAGTTTTCAACAAACTATAGGACCACATTTCATGGTGCGCAAAGAGTGACAAAAGATTATACATGTTGCAAAATTTCAAAGAGATTGAGAGTTTAGAAGAGATCTTTCAGATTCCAAGAGTAGATTGGAATACAATGGGAACAAGGAGAAATGTGAGAGATAAAACTTACATTAGTTGATTCAATATTTATGATAGTTTTCAACAAGCGATAGACACACATTTCATGGTGCGCAAAGAGTGACAAAAGATTCTACTTGTTGCAGAGTTTCAAAGAGATTGAGAGTTTAGAAGAGATCTTTCAGATTCAGAGAGTAGAGTAGATTGGAATACAATGGGAACAAGGAGAAATATGAGAGATAAAAATTAGATTAGTTGATTCAATAGGAAGAATTTATTTGGAAATTTTAATGATAATGCCTTCAAGTCAAAGAGACTTACATGGATTGTTAACGAGATAGAG
The DNA here is from genome assembly GCA_948567375.1 of Lunularia cruciata. Taxonomy (NCBI): domain Eukaryota; kingdom Viridiplantae; phylum Streptophyta; class Marchantiopsida; order Lunulariales; family Lunulariaceae; genus Lunularia; species Lunularia cruciata. The sequence goes on along the minus strand of OX419762.1, from coordinate 850,120 downwards.
ACTATACAAGAAGCCATAGAAAATGGGATAGAGATAGATTGGCGGAGCAAGAACAATGATACAGAAATGTACATCTGTGCAACCATAGAAAAGAAGTATGCACCAAGACTGATCAATCAATAGTAAAACAGCAAAACACATCTGGAGTAGAATGATTATGTTACATGAGCAATGTGCTTTATAGAAGAGAACATGCTTGGAGAACAAGCATGTTCTCCAATAGAGATTCTTTCAATTACAAATGAAACTGAGAGAAGAGATAACAAGTTTTATTAGCTAGGTAGGAACTCTTGCTAATCAATTGAGTAACCTTGGTGTTAGAATAGATGATTCCTCAATTGTCACCAAAATTGTTGATAGTCTACCATATACTTATCACCATATAATAGTCATATGGGATAATGTAATTAAGGAAAATCAAACCACCAAGATACTCACTACAAGACTGTTCAAGGAAGAAAACTTGAAAGGTGTGGACAGGAAAAGGAAGAAAGCCTTTCTTGCTACCAATAGAAGAAGTATTAGAAGTAGCAATGATGGAAAGACTTAGAAGAAGACCAGCGTCTCTAACTTAGGAAGAGAAAAATTTGCAAAAAGTATGGAAAGAAGGGGCATTGGGCAACAAAATGCAAAGGTGAGCAAAACCTCCCCCAAAGAAAGCCGCACAATGTGGCTAATCTTGGAAGTCAAAGAAATGCACTATTGACACAAAGTGTTGCATTCACTACTAGTTTATAAAATGCTATTTGGTATCATCATGGAGGAGCTTTAGAGCACAAGATCAATAGACAAGAGTGGTTCAAAGACTTCAAGAAGATTGAAGAAGAGACTTGGCACATATATGTTTCTAAATATTGAACGGTTTGGATTGTTGGATTTGGAGACATCCCAATTTCTTATAAGCTTGGTGCAAGAAGACAAGAAGGAGTCAAAAAAGTAGTATTCCATGTTCCGGAGTTGAAGCGCAACCTATTTTGTATCGGTGAAGCAGCGGACAAAGGTATCAAAACAACCTACACCAAAGAGTGATGCTACATGGAGAAAGATGGAGGAATGGTGATGGAGGGTATCCATGACTCAAAGCTCTACAGACTTCAGATCAAATTTACCAATATAGGTAACATTTGCAAGCTAACTCTATTGTTGCAAGTGATGGAGAGAGTAAGAAACTAAAAAAGCAAAAGCAATGTAAGAAGTTAGATATTGCACTTTGGCACCAAAGACTTGGTCATCTCAATCTTGCCTACATTAAGGAGATGGAGAGAAAAGGACTAGTAGAGTGTCTCTTTTGAAACCAAAAGAGTCTAGTAGTCAAAAGCCTTTCTATTGTGATGGATGTGCTCCAAGAAAGCAACATAGATTCCCTTTTGCAAAATCCAGCAATAGTAGAGGAAGTACAAGGTTGGAGAGTTCTTTCATAGTGATTTTTGTGGTCATATGAGTGTAAGTTCAATAGGCAGACCTAAATATTATGTCCTTTTTAAGGATGATACTAGTGGTTTCAGATTTGTATTTTTCTTGAAAGAGAAGTCAGAATTCCTTTTGCTTCAAACAATTTCACACATATGTAGAAACTCAATGTGGAATGAGGATCAAGAAACTATGATCTGATAGAGAAGGTGAATACATTGGAAAAGGCTTTTATTGGCTTTGTACAGAGTGTTGGATCAGCCCATGAACTCCTAGATCTGATAGAGAAGGTGAATACATTGGAAAAGGAATTTATTGGTTTTGTACAGAGTGTTGGAGCAGCCCATCAACTCATAGCACCTTCCACTCTTGAGCAATATGATGTTTTAGAGGGAGATCATAGAATAGTGTTTGAAATAGCAAGAAGCATGTTGCTTTCTAGCAAACTACCTAGAGAGTTGTGGGCAGCTATAGGAGCTACTAGATATGTTCTTAATAGAGTCTATGATAGAGTGTTAGAGAAAAATCTCTTATGAGCTTTGGCATAGATCAAAACCAACAATAGTACACTTGAGAACTTTTGGTTGTTCAATCTTTGTGCACACACCAAAGGATCGGAGAAAGAAGTTTGATCCAAAGGAACAAGAGATGTCTTTCATTGGATATAGTTCAGAATCCAATAGCCTTTAGATTGTGGGATTAGAAGAAGAAAAACTATGTGAAAGTAAGGATCCTATGTTCAAAAAGGAGCAACCTGATCATCAAAAGTTACAACTGCTAAACTTAGACACAAATTGTCTTCAAGTGAGAGATGGAGAGCAAGCCAATGCTAGAATGAGCATTGATGGGATAGAAGTTGATGGAGAGTTTCCACAACCTTCTAAGGAGTCTACAGAGTAGGTTGCAAAGGAATCAACAAGTGAGACAAACATTGGTCCAATTCAAGAAGAAAGTGAGTGCAATCAAGCACCTGATTTACAAAGCTCAACTCCAACCACTCAAGATGGAGAAATTTGTCAAAGTGGGAGAACAAGAAGAGCACCACAAAGACTTAGGGAGTGGAATTTAAGATAAGATATCTTATACTTGCATTGTTGTAGCTAAGATCAAAGAAGGAGGTGCAGATTTAGATCATGTTCATTTCCAAGATGCAACACAATCACCTGAGTGGGTGAAGACCATGGATGAGGAATTCAAGTCCTTGGAGCAGAACAAGACTTGGAAGCTAACAAAATTGCCTGAAGCGTAAAAAGAAGTGAAATTTAAGTGGGTTTATAGAACCAAGCTTGATGCTAAGGGTAATATCTCAAGGCAAAAGGCTAGACTTGTAGCCAAGGGATATTCATAGCTTGCATGAATAGACTATGAGGAGACCTTTGCTCCAATAGTCAAGTTTGATTCCATCAGATTTTTTCTTTCATTAGTTGCAACGGAAGACATGGAAATAGCTCAATTTGACATCAATAAAACTTTTCTTAGTAGAGATTTTCATGAAGAAATTTACATGGAGAACCACAAGGATATATAGAAGCTGGAAAGGAGAAGAGTGTTTGCATATTGCTAAAGAGCCTTTACGGCTTGAAACAAGCCAAAAGCAACTAGAATCAAAGTTTGATGACTTCTTAGTGAGGTATGAGTTGCAAGCATCACTTTTCCTTAGGTGTATTGTGGATCTGAGATAATCCTCACTATCCTTGTAGATGATAAACTAATTTGTGGGAAAGATAAATCCCACATTGCTACCATGTTAGATCACCTTGGTAGAGAATTTGAAGTTACACATGCAGTAGAGTGCTATGTAGGACTTCAAACTTTTCATGATAAAGAAAAACTCAGAATTAGATTGACTCAAGAGAGATATGTAGAGTAAATTATACATATATTCAATGTTTGAGACACATATTCAATTGTTAGTCCTGCAGATCCGTATGCTAGATTACAAGTGGAAGAAAGTGAACCAATTAGAACACCCTACCAAGAAGCATTAGGATGCCTAATGTATGCTATGATAGGTACAAGACCTGACATAACTTATGTTGTTAGTATAGTAGCAATGTTCAATTCTAATCCTTCATCTCAACATTGGGAAACCGTGAAGAGAGTTCTCAAGTACCTCAAAGGTGCTTGGATTATGGATTAGAATTTAGTGGAGGTTCTGATGCTGCTAATACACTAGCTAGATATTGTGATGCTGATTTTGCAAGTGACAATAGAAAATAGACAATAGAAAGTCACGTAGTGGTTTCATATTCATGATCAATGATGGACCACTAGCTTGGAGCAGCCACTGACAACAGTGCATTTTCACTTCTACCACAAAGACAAAGTACATTGCAGCATGTTCAGTTGCCAAAGAAGCAGTATGGCTCTGCATGTCACTCAAGGAACTAAAGTTTGCACAAGTTGGTACAACTCAGATGTGCAGTGACAATCAGAGTGCTATCAAGCTAGTATATATCCCAGAATTCCACAAGAGAACCAAGCACATAGAGATCCAGTATCACTATGCTAGAGAGCAGCAAGAGAAATAGGAAATATATTTCAGCTACATCAACACCAGCAATCAGATTGCAGATAATTTTACTAAAACTTTACCAGATAATTTTTGTAAGCTTAGAAATTTGATTGGAGTACTACCATTTCTTCAATGACTGGGACTGCTGCAAGTACATTTGAGATGGTAGTACATATGGCATTGATATAGCATGTACATATATGATACGTGTTAGGGTTTGTAAATAGCACCTAGGACACAGCGGCACAGTTAGCGTTAGAGTACTTTAGGTCTTACCTTTCAGAAAGTTGGTTGTTCATTCCATGAGATGTTTGCGGATAGTCAAGAAGCTTGAGCAGCAGTTTCTAGATGCAAGGCCAATCGCACTACATATTTTGCATTAGATTAGAATCTGTATCTTAGTCTGCAGATATTCCATGCCTCATGTCATGAGACTAGATTTGCAATAAAAGGAAAGAGGTGTAAATAGTGTGCATAGCCCTTTTGCATTCCTTGTATGTTGCAAATGGTGTGCAGACTTGTATCATTATTTACGATGATTTTCAACAGTATTATCGTATTTAATAATCAATTTGTAAGTGACCGTAGATATATCATAAATGAATCTGAACGCTGTACTTTGGTTTTTCTGAACGAGCTTTTGAAGGATCGAGCTGGGTGGAAATTGTGAGCTCGTCTGCTCAACAGTTCGAGTTTGTCATCTGGATACGAATAAAAAGTGTGGGGTGCAGTCTCGCAGTATGAGGTGACTGTGTCAACACCCGCCATAGGCTGATTCAGTGAGCAGAGAAGCACTCTGATGAATAACAGATTTGCTGACAAAGAAGGTATATTATGAGAAGGTCCGATTTTTATACACTATTTCATGCCAAGGTTTTGTGCAGGAACATAAAGAGCTAGTCAGCCAGTTAGAATCTTTTAATATTCTAGTGATAAATTCGAAGACCGCGTCAAAGCTTGTTGGTTACATCGGTGTCCCCGTTCGCAGGTGCAGAAGAGCTGCCATAAGGAAGAAAGTGATCACGATCGGCTATAAGGTCGACAAAATCATCTTTCTTCTCGAATTTCCATTTCCAAAGGGGAGCGACTGTCCCTTCAGAAGGTGAAAGCTTAACCCTGCTTGAAATCATTTTATGGCATATTTCTCCGACTTGAAATTGAAAGTCTTACTCTTGTCTCCTGTACTGTATGTTCATGTTGTTTTGTGTTGGTATATTGAAGCCGAACGGTTGAAATCAGATGCTGTGTTGCACAAAAGGCGCCAGCGGATCTTATCTGTCCACGACCTTGCGCAAGAAATGCAATACAGTGTGTCACCCCCCATTATGACAAACGGACGGATGGTTTAGGAATCTTTGTTGGTCTTATGCCTAAATTTACTGGTAATGTGAAAGACTATGATCAACAGTCGGAATACTGTGCTAGCTAGAATGTGCAAGTATTGTCCGGTAATGTTGCTACCAGGTCAGCCTAAGGGGAAAGAGTATAATTTGCCAAGGTTCCCATCACCTGCTTAGTTGTTAAAATTCTTACACTCCGCAAGGTCAAGTACAGTATTAAGTTTCATGCAGGCTGACATTTGTTCTTCGTTTGTGGTTTAGGAAATTTAAACATGCTATCCAATATACAGTTCCCGTTGTTTAAAGTGACTATCAACCGAAAATCTGGTTTCACAAATCAAATCCATTGTGACATGCCCATAACGTTTCAACGATAAAGCAATGAACTGTTGGACGTAGAGAGCCAATAAATGTAGGTCTCCCAGAAGTAACGTCACAATTTTGTTTTGAGATTCTGATTCTAAGAGTAGGTAAATAGCCCTAACCTAAGCCCCGCCCCGACCCCGACCCCGACCCCAACTGCCCAGCCCCTGCACAACTCTCCAACCTCTTCCAAAAAATAACACGAAAAATTCGGTTTACATTCGGACTCTTGAAATTGAATCTCCAATATCAATTGATCAAGCGGAAACCATGTGGTATATGTACTCAAATTGTTATAAGGACGACTGGAAAACGGGTCTGCGGGAACTTAATAAACTACAACTAGTAGATTAGTATTAGATCAAATTACCGTTTGTATCGTGGCTTCACGTATGCGAACCAGGTCCAATACATACGCTTGCTCTATCGTGCTGTTTTTAACTGGATGGGGTGTTTCACTTCCGGGAGGTACGGAGAAAGAGCTCGGAGCGAGAGCTCATCCCGTAACTTCTCCATAAATATTTTAACGGGTCTTATAAAGCAAATCAAGTTTACTTTCGAATAAATCCATAAGAGTTTGGGATTTAGATTAACTTTCTTTCGAGTTCTTTTAACCTTATGGTATACGGGGTTCATTCGGAGAGAGGGCTCATCCCATAAACTTCTCGTAAATATGTGAATCAAATCAAGTTTATTTTTGAATATATCCATAAAAATTTGGGGTTTGGATTAATTTTTATTTCGAATTTTTTTAACCTTATGCCGTACGGGGGTTACTATAGATCGACCAATCTATGGATCATGATTCATTTAGGGTTTGGATTAATTTTCAGTATACGGATGTAAGGTTATCATGATCCATAAATTGAGCTTACCTATAGATTTGACCAATTTATGGATCATGATTCATTTAGGGTTAGATTAATTTTCAATATAAGTTTTTGAATTTTATGGAGTTCGAAACTTAGAGTCCACGGGGAGTTGGGGATGTCCCGCAGACCGAAAAAAATTGTGATGACCTTCATAGAGTGACGGGAATATCTCTCGGAGGAGACAAGTACCCCTCTCACACCTCCCCTAATCATCTATGGGACATCCCGTAATATCTTTATGGGGAAACGAGAACGGCCAAAATTAATCCCCTTGGTATGCTATCGCTTATAGATCTCCCGTAGTTTCTTTCAAAGGAAGCGGAAATGACCAAAGTCAAACCCCCTAATATGTTATCGCCAATAGACCTCCCGTGATTTCTTTCTACAGAAGCGGAATGACCAAAGTGAAACCCCCAGTATGTTATCTTTGTGTGGGGTAGGATTGTTATATGTACAGCTGACAGGACCCGATAAGCTTGGCATGATGGAGCTGCCTACGTGGAATAAACTGGAATCCAAATGAAATCAGGGAAGGTTTGAATCCACCACTACGGACTCCAACTTTACCAACCCGAGACTGAAGTCGGCTATATATTGGGAGAACGTTATTCAAATGCTCTTTCACATATTCAAAATCTCCAGGTTGCTGACTCATAAGCTTATTGGGCAAATGCATCAGATGAAACTGCTTCCAGCTTTCGCGCTTTGTCCTCACTTTATGAGTGGAAAGTAGGCACTTACTTGTCTCAAGTCCCATTTCCGACCAGAACTTGTTTCAGATCTCTATGCTTCTAGAGATGAGGATCATTTGAAGGAAGGTTCGTTGCACCTTCCACCGTACTGTATACCTCAATTCACGTCTGTGCGACACAGACACGTGAGTGTCGACAGCATAGCTCGGAGGTCAAAACATGAAAAAGCAGATACAGGTAGATCTTCGGAAGTATAGTGAGACTAATAGGGATCGATTCCATATGAATCTTGCTTGCTTCCCTTTCAAGAATTTTCAAGCATCATCCAGGTGTTTCAATCGTAATGTACTACTGACTCCTGTCTAATGTAAATCCCAACTGCACTGTTCAAAACTACAGTGTATACTAAATTGAACAATGGAGTTCAGTAATTCTCCAGTTCCATCAGATTTTAAGGTTTGAATCTGACCTTTATGATTACGGCATTAGTTAAAGAAAACATGAAGCGAGAAAACATCAGCAAAGCACAGCTGTCTCCTATCTTCGTATTTTTAAAACTCCGATTTGACTTTGACCGGTAGTGTACCTGGCTCAAGTCACGAACAGAAAATTTGATGGTATGGTGTAAATGAATGTTCTCAGTAGAACCAGGGAGGATATATCTTGCCATGAGAGGGAATCTGTGAGAGAACCAGGTTGAATTTACGCTCATATGATCCAGCAACTGATGTACTTGACGTACTGATTTCTAAAACATTAAACCTGCAAACTTGATCCTGCTGTGGTCTTCCAAGAGCCGGCCTGTTAGAACCCTGTGTTTCTCTCGAACTTGGAATAGCCAAAGGAGCAGATAGATTGTGAATTTTCCTGCTTGATGCAGACGAACATGTCTTGCACTATTACTAATTCCTTTAACAAGGAGATCCTGTAGCCACTCTATGCCTTTTGTGTTAGGATCTGGCTGTACAAAGGTATACCAATTGTTGTTAAAGCTGCCAGCTGCTAGTTCACACCTCTATGAGCTTTGCTTTGATTTTACTGCCTGACTCCAAAATGTAGCAAGCGGCTGCGCATGTATAGAACCTTGTAATGTATATGTTCTTGAAAAGATAACGGTTTCAGTTCCGATAGTCGGACATACATTTTCCCTAAACAGTTTGTCTCCGTCATTTCAGTCATCAGTAATAGGCTACAACAGAGTACAGACCCCTGAGAGCCTTGGAACCAATCGTACAATACATGTTTGATCATAATTTAGTTCCATACATTTAGGCAATCTAAGAGACTTGCACATTTTCCAAATTGTTCCAGGGTCAGATCTCAATTTATTTTGATTTGTCACGATTCAACTTCAAGGAAAACTGAACCAAGATTATCTCCCATGACTAACATTAACACTGTTTAAAATTCCAAAGCCAGCTATGTCAGAAACTGTGCTTGTCATGAAGATCTCGTGATTTATCTTATTTTAAAGTAATGTACTGTTCAGAATTTTCTGTTTATGGAATATCAGTTGTCTTCTTCCTGTAAATCCGTCCTTTGCGCGACATGTTCATCACCAATGTGATGTTGTAGGTTCTCTGCATGTGCAGGAGGAATCCTGCGGTACTTCATCAACTTAAACTATGCTTGCCACCCTACCCTGAATAGTTAACCAAAGTAACCTGTTCGAACATTATATATGGGTTTGTTCGATAACGGGAATGAGATTTCGGCTACTCTCTCACTGAATTCATGAGTGCGTAACGGGCTCCTTAAGCAGTTCTCTTCAACTGCTGAAGTGAGGGATTGATACTACGTACCCTACTGGTCCCATGTACCTTCATTTTGCTTGTGGCCTGGGATTGGTCCTGCTTTTGGGAATAGGCATGTGTTTGCTTCGTGACATTCTCAGCGCTTTGATCACAAACAAAGCTTCCAGTCCAGAACATGGAAAAGGATTTGCGCATATCCAAACTTCCAACCAAAATATCCATATCAAGGAGCTGTTCGTACATCCCGTTGGCTGGACATCCTCCACATCCACAGCTTCGACAAGATAATTCTCCATCGTCCTTAGTCAGAGAGTAGAATTATTGCTTATTGTGCAAGAATCACCTACCTCTGGTAGACCAGAGATGGGGAGTATCTCACAAGTTCAGATGAATCTTTACATGTTCACAGGAAGTTTGCAACATTTACAGGGATCCAGAAATTGCCGTTCGATGAACAGCTCTTTGTGGAGCCGGCTGCCCAAAGAAGTTCTGGAGAAAGTACTGATGCTACTGCCCCCCGTCACGCAGTTCCGACTTCGAGCTGTATCCAAGGAGTGGCGCACTCGCCTGTCATCACTCGACTTCCTTCGCATGAGCGCATCAGGTGCTTCCCATCCATCTGCTCCTGTCCTCTTCGGGTTGGATCACCGCATTGTCCTCGGAAACGAGAGCGAAGAAACAATTGCAGAAATGAAGGTCGAAGATTCGGCCAGATGCACAATCTGGAAAAAGTACGAACTTGACTTGTCATTCCTCCCAGCTGAGCTTTATGATAAGCCGTGGGATTTGGATCACTATCTGTACACGGATGGCTTGTGGTACTACAACTACAGAAATTCAAATGAGGTGGGAACTTGTGTGCTGAATCCCATGACTAGGACATGGAGAATTCTGCCAAAACTACTACTTGAAAATCAATGGATAGCTGCTGAAGATACTCACTTAAAACTTGAAGTTGTAAGTAAGTGTAACGAAAGGTCGGAATTGGAGTTCGCAGTCAGGTATGCGTTCTACGACACTTTTACAGGACGACTCCTTGTTTTCGTATATTCGTCTCTGTCGAATGATTGGAATTGCACTCCCATGGTTGACAGCATTCCGACTTCCAAGGCGACCATCTGGGTGGCTTTGTACTTCTGCAGTGGGATGTTGTATCTCTTCCATGACCGAGGTCAATTCGTGACGACTCATAACTTGGAAGACGGAAAGCTTTTGAGGACCGGAAGCTTGGAATTTCCTTGGCCTGCAATATCTCCAGAGAAGATGGGGGCGGATGCATTAGAGCTCGAACTGAGCGTTCTGGAGCTTGATGATCGAGATATTTTTGGCGTCACGTCGTTCCACGAAGACGTGCAGACGCAGATCTGGAAACTAGACCATAGCACATTGGCGTGGGAGCGGTTCTCCACCATGCCAAAGGAGCTCCATGAATCCCTGGTTGAGTCTGCAGGGAATGTGAATGGAACTTTGCCGGATCTGAATCAACTAAATGATGCAGTGGGCGAATTCATAACCTTGAGATTTTGTTACGAATATCCTGAAAGTCATAGCCTGAATTGTCATTGTTCTAGCAACAGCACTACTAATAGTAATATCGATTCTCCCGTACTTAGTAAGTTCGAAGAAAACACGTCAACTACAACAACTAATCATCCCAACGACTGCGAACTGTTTTCCGATGTCAGACATTCTTGTCATCGAATCGCTTGCCATATTCCTACAGGAAGATGGCATGTTGTATACAGGAATGTTGGTCAGTGTGAGGCTTTTCTAGATGATACTCTGGTGCCTTTCGTACCTAGATTAGATTTATACCTCTGAAAATGATGCTTTAGACGATTCATTTAAAATGAATTTCCCCAGGATTGTTTTATGGCGACAGATTTTAGTTGGGATGTGGAATTCATCCGTTCGCATAACTACCAAGAATATGATCCGGCTAGATCTACAACATGGTGGTGCACAACTCTTGACATAAGTCTTCTGTAATTCTATGTAGGTCGCAATGCCTAGAATACCGCCAAAGCTAACAATCTACGCATCAATAATCTGTTCGATCTCAAGAAGTGGATACAGCTGTTTCAGGAGATTAAAATGATTGCACACTGCGACGAACTTTGAGTCCTTTGTAAATTTTCGTCCGATAGAAGACATCTTCATTTCGATGGTTCAGTAAGCAGTTCATAGGTAGTTGTCAAGTATGCAACGTTCAAAGGTTAATTTTGCATAAACTGTAGGATTCTTATTCTTTTTCAACATGTAACTCCCATAAGCGACTTCGCGATCCTAATATTATCTTGTGAGATCTAATAGGGATTGGATTAGCACCTCGATCAGCGAAAGTAACTTCTAGGTCTATGGAATGTAAGGCTGGACGAAGAGCTCAAGGAGACAAAAGACACTGCTAATGTTTGAGCACTGCATCTGAACTAAAACAACATCATATCGATCGTGTACTTCGTATTTGAAGTGGCATACATAAACTCTAAATTAGATGATTTGATCAAGATGAAAACGAATCGGATAGTGTGCCATTTCTTGTTAGTCTTAGGCTTTCTGCCTGGCAAGTTGCAGAAGTTTACTTCTTGATATTGATGATGATGATGATGATAATCCAGTTGGGGTCAAATTAGTCTACATATCAGATGATTGTCAAGATAAATATGGAGCATGCTACTTGTAATGATGAAAATAAATGCTTCTTTTTAATAATTCCAGTTATTTTTTCTTGACATGTAATATAAAATGGAGAGTTCAAGTCCATGAAACTTGTATGTTTGAAGATATTGTAGGTAAACTAAAATGTCTATTCAGGAATTTCTAATACATTATTTTGATAAGCATTGCTATTTGCTTGAAATTCTTCCATAAACCAAGTCATCAAAGCCTACTTTATTTTTAGCTCACTCTTTTATCTCTACACTTCTGTGTATAAATCTACACAGGGATAAATGTTGATATATTCAAGTCAAGAAACCAAGCCAATCCCAAATTAAGTTGACATAGTTTCAAGCAATCTATTACAACAATATTTTTATTGTTTTTTTATCATACAAGTTTCCTAGGGTGGCTCTTTTATTAGGTGAATAGAACAAGTGACACATCCTTTAATCCTAAGAATGTATTTAAATTTCCTTTTGTGAAATATTTCACAAAATTTGTATGTACCAAATTCTAAGGTGAACTTAGTATAAACCTCATAAAAATTTGCTTGCTAAAAAATTTGGGACATAGTGTTATCTATGGCACAAGAGAATGGATACTTAGTTTGGAGGGAGCATTTGTATGCTTTGCAGACCACAAATGTTAGGGCATACTTATACTTGGTCCAAGATGATCAAGTGACACTAGCGGATGTCATGGTTATGGACCCTACACATGATACAGTTTGGGAGGGAGTGATTAGCCATCCCTCCGGATGGGCAGCGAGTGCAGCAGCAGGTCACAAGGTCTCCAAGTATAGGGGTATGCAGCAAGGTCACCTCTTTGTTCCTCTAGCCTTGGAGTTATATGGAGCAATGGACATGGTATTCGACACATTTATCAGGGAGTGCACAAGAGCTTATCATGTTAGGTGCCAAGGGGTACCACTTCCACTCTTATACTTTGTAGGATATTTTAAACAGTGTGTGTACATTGCTCTATAGAGTGCAATGGCTGGTGCAATCCATAGGAGAGCAATAACACTAGGTGATGCTTGCTTGGATGCTCCAGTTGTTTGTAGACCGTACGACTTGCACAGCTTGGATATCTTAGGTGCAGTAGGGCAGATTTCTCATATCGACTCTATTGGGGCTTAGCTCCATTTTACCTATGTTGTCTTACCCTTGTACAGCTTGATGGAGTCTTCCCATCGTTCTTGTTTTCTACACGTTCACCCTTTCTCTAATAAAAGTTTTATACCATTAAAGTATTTCATTTTTTATCAAGATATAAAGACTTGGTTAAAAACAGATATTGTACAATTTTCACCTTGTTTAACCATCATGATAACCAAATTTCTCAATAAATTTGTATCTTATTCTCCAAACATCCTTATATGCCTAGTATGGAAAATCTTGCAATAAATTTAAATTCTATGGTTTGAGTAGTGTATCAATGATGAATATATATTTCACACACAATAATAGTAAGATGTAATATTTTATTGTGGTGAAGAAAAAATTCCACTCAAAATCTATAGTGATAGTGTAAAACGGTGATGAATTTTATAGAAAAACTTGTGCAAAGAAGCAATAGAAGATGATCTAATATGTTGATATCCTAATTGAATATTGTGATATAAAATACTAGAGTAATGTCACTATAGGTATATGTATAGCTGAATGAAAATAATTATAGATTTCCAACATATTCATATAGGTGGTAAAAATATAAGAGAAAGTAGATGAGTTGCAAAGAAATGATATTTCACTTTAGCTAAACTCAAATTTTGGAGGTGGACCTTAACATCCAACAATTTACACGGAAGACACCAAAGGACCTATAAACAGAAGTAAATGTAGCCAAGGAAATGGAACTTTTGGTACTATGTTAAAACATTTTCTCTCGACATCCAATATTTCAACTTAAGGCAAAAAAGGCAAATGAAAGGTAGCAAATATAGCAAAATAAATATGTAGTACTTAAATTTCAAGTTTTATTGTGTTTTTCTCTTTTGCATTACTTTTCATCTTAAATATATGGGTTTTATATGTATAAAGGGAGGTATCCTTTCATTTTGTATTCCTTCATAGAGAGGAAGCTTGGTTAACCAAAAAGTCACTTTATTTATGGGAAGATTGGGACTTAGACCAAAGAAATTACACTACAAAGGAATTACGTAGCAAAGGCCAAATAAAGTCCAATGCAAAGAACTGTCAGTTAAGCCAAAGATAAAGATGAAGGAAGGAATTTTGTCAAGTTGAAGGAAAGGATTTTGAATTCAGCCAAAGACATTTGAATCCTACTAAAAGCTAGGGAAAGAATTGGCATGAATGACCAATTGTAACTTGTACCTAACAAGGCCAAACATGTGAGTAAAATGACTTAAAACCAAAATAAAGGAGGGACATGTTGGAGCGTGGGCTTATAAATCAGCCACTCCTATTATGAAGCTCTTGTTATTAGTTTGATTTAATCTCAAAGCTAGAAGGATTTGTAACGAAGGTGTGAAAGGGGGAACTGCAAGTTTCTTGTTGTGAAATGAGTATAAGGTGAAAAATAAAGGTGAGGCAAAATTTGGTGGGTAGTTATATGTTTAAATTTATCAAAAAAATTAGTAATGCAGTGCTTAAGAAGAAGGCAAAGTCCTTAAACATTTGCAACCTTATAATAGATAGGTAGGAAATGATAGCTTTGAAGCATATGCTTGTGCATCTTCACATGACTTTCCTTACTTGGGACTGGAATTTCATGTCAAGATCAATAAGACACAAGATCTGAAGTGGTTTCAATGACTAAGGACACTTTTAAAGTAACCCAAAAGAATGGACAGAGTATGACTAAAGAAATTTCCTTAGAGATGATGCAAGAGTAAAAGAAAGGCATGTCCTCAACTCTTAATACCTAAAGATAAGGAAGATTGATTCCAAGCTAAAGGAGTCCATCACCAACTATCATTTGAAGAAAACTGGTATGTCAATTGTGCATTATCAAGACTTGGCAAGCATTGCAATTGCAATGCTGTTCATGAAACTAGTTTAGCCCTAGAGGAAAACCTATCTAACCAACAACCTATATCTAGCCACCAACTAGGCAATCTTCATCAAGCGCATATTTGTAAAGGAAGAAGTCAATTGGGCAAGCATCTTCAATGATAATATGTAGAAGATGTAAAATGCCTTTGAGAAGAAGGGACCAAACTATTTGGTACCCTTTGCTATGCAATTCTACTAACCACCAAGTAGAAGGAAGAATTTCTTAGTCACTCTATGCCAGAGGACTACTTTGTCAATCAATCAAGAGTAAGATGCATAATTCTTGCAGATAGGAGGATCAAAAAGTCACAAAATTTGCAATGGAAAAGAAGGTGGAGGAAAGCTCTTTGGCTTGAGTACCTCCCATGCAGATGAGCAAGAGGAAGAATTTGTTGGTAGACATAGAGGTATATATTGAGGAAATATTTTCTTCATTTGACAAATCTTAAGGATCCAAAGCAAAAGAAGTCAACACCAAATCTAACAAGGATGAGAGACTCCTCAAATGGGAGCACTAGCATCAAAAAACCACAATGAAGATGAAGATTTGAGGTTTTTGGATCTATTTGGTGTGAAAGAATGTTGCATGGACAAGAGTTATAGTTGTGCAAGTCAGATAAGTGTGTCTTCATTACCAAAGGAGAAAATAAAGATCATGTATGAAGATCCAACGCAAGAAGAGAAAAGGTCTTTAGCCTTGTTAGTATTGAGCACCTTGAGGGACTTGGTCTTCCCAATCATGGAGTCCTAGAAGCAATGAATCAAGAGTGTGCACAACATGGGCAAAATATACCGGATTGTTGGGCTATGGCGCAAAGGATGTACATTGTGTTTAAAGGTTTCAAGGTAAAGATGGAGTTCCCTAAGAAGGAATTGACTATTTAAAGAAAATTTTATAGGAGAGAAGCAAAGAAGTAGTTTAGTAATGAGGTTTAGGTCTTGTAGGAGAAGAAAAAAGACAACTCTAGCTTGGTTAGACATAAACAAAACAACTCCAAATTCTATAGTTCAAAATTGAAAATCTTTGACCAAAGAGTACCCTTATGCAAAAGGCTATAGACTTATATATCTCCAAGCTAAAGATAAAGGTAGAATATTTGGAGGAGTAATTCTATATTAGAGAATGAAACCAATGTGAGTTGGAAGAAGTCCTTGACTTACTCCAAAACATGACCATAATTGCATCATAAGCATTGGAAGATGAAGTGAAAAAGAAGCAAAGCCTTTGTGTGTGTATCTTTGTATTTGCATAGGATGAATCTTTGTAATTGATATCTTGCATGTTTGATCCTTGATACCTTTGGTGAACTTTGATACCTTGAAATCTGTGTGCAATACCTTGATACAATATTTGGGTTTTGTAATGTTAATACTAGTCAAGGAAATGCATACAAATATAGCACCTTCAGATGAAGTCAATCCTTTCTGAAGACAAGCTCCTTTGAGGAAGGAAATAACATGTTTCTTCAAGAAAGGAAATGATGGGATTGATAAGGATAAATTAGATCTTTGATTTGAAACATCATTCTCAAGTATTAATACAAGTTCCTTTAGGAGAAGGAAAGAACATATTTCTTTAAAATAGGAAGTGATAGGGTTGATAAAAAGGAATTAGATCTTTCATTGGAAACAATGTGTTAGCACAATTAAATATTGAATGATTGTGAGGTTCTTTTTTATACATTTTTGTAGGTTGCCTTCTTGGTGAAATCACCTTCTTTTGGGATTATTTCTTATCCAAGACGTCAAAAAAGAAATAATAAAAGTATACTTAGTGACAATGTCATCATTATTTATTCATTTCTCAATTTGATCTTGTGTAAATGACCTCTTACTTACCAATTAGTTTCCTTTTAATAATTATTGAATGGTTGAAAATGGGAAATGTTGGTAATAAAAAGAAACTTGTTTTTGACTATCCCTTCTTAGTTTAAAAGGAAAAAAATTGGATAAGGAAAGTTTCCATCAAATAGTTGCACCTTTTACATATAACTCCTACTTTTGCTAAATATTAAATAGATTTTCTAAAGAATATGATTTTAGTAAGAGAGAAAACAAGGTACATTGAAGCTCTTTTATAAGCTTCCTTACACAAAAATTGTCAAAACAATACATTCATTCCTTAAAAGAACTCAAAATTTTATTTTTGATCAACTTTGTGTAAAACTTCCATTTTCAAGTTTTAATTGCCATATTGGGGTCCAAAATTTTACATACTTGTACTTTGTAGGCCTACTTTGGCATAAAAAGTCATTTTAGTACTTATTTTTACTATGTTATACTGTAATTTATGTAATACTATTCATAAATGTGGTCCTTCTAAGTTTGAATTAGCTCTTACATAATTTAAAGACTAATACTAGTAAAGCATGAAATTTAAAGTTGACTTGATTAAAACTCATATCTCTGACCTTACTCAAACACCATCCATTATTTTCTTGTTTAACAAATCATGATGCATTTGATTACATTATATATCATTTTGCACACAAATCTTACTCTCAAAACAACATTGGAAAATCCAAGTAAGTATTCTTACCCTCAAGAACTTGCATTTCAAAAACTCAACCAACATTTGGATCAAGGCATGTCATAATTTGTAACTCAATTTGCAATTCATTTGTTCCTTCATTCTAGCCACTATATGATTATTATAAAGGAACACTAAAACTCAAGGCACTCTTTTTATTATCTTTTTATGTCAAGGTACAATTGTAAATTTCTTATAAAAATTACTAAGGCATAAAGATGCAAAGGGCTACAAAGCCATTTTATTTATACAAAATTGGTAGCTTTTCTAATTATCAAGTCCTACAAATCTTATGATGGAGGTGAAATGTCACTTTTGGAGCCTCACTACCAACTTTGGCACAATTTTTTGATCTCCAAAATAGTGGCTCAAATCTTATTTTCCTAATAAAAATAATAAATTTGATACAATATCATCCACTCTAGCCATGAAATAGCTAGAATAGAATCCAGTTGTGGCTTGAATAGTGGAGAAACTATTAGAAATTTCTTCTCTCAATATTATCTATATCAAAAGATAAAGACATCAAGATAGAGGTGGATAAATGAATCAAAATTTTGTTGTACTAGGTCATAGACCTTCTAGTCTAATCTCTAATGTGAGAATCCAATTATATTATTTTAAGCTAATTTTCATAGACAATTAATAATGAACTATATGATCCATTCAATTTCTCCATCATAGGCTAGAGGTTTTGAATCTAGCTCATCAAAGCCTTGACTCCTTTTTGTATTTCATACACCATCACCAACTTTGGAGTTGCTTTCAAAGACATTGACTTTGGACACAATGTGATAGGATATAGGATGAGGAGGAGGAGGAGGAAAGAGGAGAAACAACAATGGTAAGAAATTGAGCTAATATATTTAGCCATGGATCTAGGACTATCAACTTTAGAGGTCATGTATGTTGCATTTCATAGGTGAGAATGTAGTAGAGGGACTTTGTAGCTACCTTGGAGCTTATAGCTACATCTTTGGCTGTTTGTTAAAGTACCATAATCTGATCTCTACCTCCTTCTTTGTATTCTTAACTATTTTAATTGCCTCCCTAGCTTGCTAGCTGGCCACCATAGTCTCATTATGATGAAGCAAGACTTCATCTTGGAACTACTTAAGTCAAGAAACAAGCCGATACTTCTGATACAATGATTCATGGAACTTAAGAGAAAATTGTGAAGAATTCCTACATGACAATAAGTGAATGTATAAAAAGGGTTGCAAGCATAGGTACCCTTATTGCTAGGACTCTTTTCTCCAATGATTCCTAAACTAACCAGCATATACTATCTCCTACTTAGCTATGATACATTGCAATAGTCTTCCTCTTGAAAATCTCTTTCTACATTTGGTACCTTGCAACTCTTATTATCTCACATTAATTATTTTAGGTATCCTTGAATCTACTACAAGTGGAACTAAAGATACAGTCTCATATATACATGTCCATATCTAGATATGGTCTCTTGTAACACCAAACTATAGAAGTAACCATGGTTGCTTCTATATTTAAGTAGACATGTTTGACCAAACAATTGTTTTCAAATATAGCTGCATGATATTATCCAATTCTATCTTAAATGTGTGAAGCATAACAATGTAGTCCCACTTCTTGCACAAAGATGTAGTACCCACCACTTTGCTTTAGAGAGTTTAGTGATCAAATAGTACATCATTGCTTCAGGCTTTTAATATCCATTCATTACTAATTCATCACTTTGATACTTCAAGTTTGTGCCATGACTACATAACAAATAACCAATATGAGGATTTTCCACACTCTAGTTTTGTCTTGAATTTGTTAATAAAAAATAAACCTTCCCTTTTCCAAAACACGTTTGTGGAAGTTGTGTCTTGAGATCCACCAAATATCATAAAATTGGCATATCTATATATGTAAAAAAAGGAAGCTTGAATATATTAAGTATTATATATACAATATAATTTTGAAGAAAATGAATACAATAAACTTCAAAAGTATCATATCATCAAACATGTAATTCAATCTCTTGCATAATTCTTGTAATACCTTATCCCCATGCTAAACTACAAGTTGGATTACTATGGTAGTTGTAAGCTAATGTGAGGAATGTTTGAGCTAGACATCATACTACAAATGAAATCCTTCAAACTAGCTTGGTGCTTTTGCGCTTGTATTTGTCTAACGGTTATCCATAAGTAAT
This sequence comes from Lunularia cruciata, assembly GCA_948567375.1. Lineage (NCBI taxonomy): Eukaryota > Viridiplantae > Streptophyta > Marchantiopsida > Lunulariales > Lunulariaceae > Lunularia > Lunularia cruciata. Next base: position 830,784 of record OX419762.1, on the reverse strand, counting down.
TTTAGCAACTGCCAAAGTATAACCTTGTGGAGTGATGCAATCTTTGAGCTTTCTTGAGTTCTTCATCTACTATACAGTTGCTAATTACTTTTATCTAGAATCCCATTCACATCTACTATAATGTAGCTAATTAAGTTCATCTTGAATGCCATCCACATTATTCTTCTTTTTTTTCTTCCTCTTTGCATTATCACACCAAAGAATGAAATCAAAGGGAAACAATATCCAATATCAAGTTTAGTAAGTACCTCTTCTTTCTTTCACTTTGTCTTTTAATTCAAGCCTTGGGCTTTGCAACTTGGGTCTTCATATCCTTACATTACAAAGTTAAAAGATCATTAATTGTAATTTTTGGAATGTAAAAAAAAGGATGTACTAGAAGATTAAGTAACTTATATTTTCTAAAAGAACATATAGTTTTTATGTATAATGTATATGTATAATGTATAGCTTATTCCTAATACAATGAAGAGGATATATCACCTCTTGATCCTAAGTACTAGCAAATAGCACCTCTTAAATTTGGAGAATCATAGTTCAAAGAACCTTAGGTCTTTGATTTTACATGAACATTTGCCTAAGAGTTAGGTTCTTGGTTGCTACACCCCAAGCATAAAAATACCATCTCCTCACATCCCCTTAAATAATTCTTCATCTCTTATTTCTTTTCATGCTCTATAATAGATTAGGATACACATGAGTTACTAGATATATTTTGGTGGTTTTGAGCTAGTTATAACTAGCTTAAGTTAAAATATTTAAGTTAGAACTGTCTTTAACTAGATTAATATACTAAATAAAGGGAAAGACCAAATATTCAGGTGCTAGCTACTCAATAAATAGTCAATTTTAAATAACACCTAATCAATTTTAATAAGAATATTTTAGACTGAGAATCCTTAAGAGAATTTTATATAGGAATGAAACCTTGTAATGGATTTTACAACTGGTTACATTGGAGTAAGATTGTCATTTTGAACTTTGCAAAGTCACATTGACATGGTATATAAGAGAAATAAAAACCCAATTGGTTTAAGTTAGGTGATATTTTGTAATGGAGGTTACTCAAGTTAGGTAGATTTAACTTGACCTTAAAACATATTATAATATTAAATAAGAAGAAGTTCTAAATTCATAAGGAATATGCTTAAAAGCTTCTAAGAGAACGTATGTAAGGCCAAACATCCATGTCAAGGCCTATTAATCTAAGATTCCTTGCCCAAAGTAATGTAGGTCAAGTAGAGAATTTCACAAATTACCTTGGTAACTTTGTAAGTATATAAAGAAAGCTTAAGAGGTGAAAGAATTTCATTCCTTAGTAAGCTTAGAGCAGGAATGAGGGTTCTGAATACTAGATTTCTTTTAGTAAGGAGTTCAGACTTGCTACTTGAGAGTGTGACTATGATGTGTTGATGTTTGAGGAATCTCTAGAGTGCAATTTTGTGAGTGTAAGATAAGGACCTTTTATATTGAACTTGGTAAAGACTTCTGTATTTTGGAGAAGCTTAGCCATTAGAGAAAGGATGAGTAACTTGGGGAGAGAATGAGATATTTGACAAGTGAATGAGCAAATATTTTTGATTGTGCTTGCTGCCAACTTGTTATTTATGTATATGTGGTGCATATAAAAACTGTCACTAGAGGTATCTTGTGGGTGAGAGACAAGCCCATCATAATTTCTACAGCTTAGCCTTGATCTTCTATACCTTCACCTCACACATCTTCAATACCATAAAGATGTTTTATTGCACTTCCCACAACTCTTTTGCACAAAAAGTAATCTAAAAGTATTATTGGGTGTGATAATTGTCCTTTCTAATGTAACCCTTAGCTTGAACTCCAAAGTCTTGGTCACAAGAGCATTCTTCAACTCTTGTATTTTGTAGGAAGTCTACTTCTGTAATACTCTGAGGATAGGAGACTTGAAGAGAAACACACCAGGAGAAACACACACTTTCACACTCAAACTCCGATGCCCCAAAGGAGCACCTTCTCTTTATTATATAGGCAAAGCGGATCTCCTCTAATGAAGCTCCACCATAGGATAAGGTACATAGATAGGTGACATGTCAGCAAGCTCCACCCTTGGATTACTTACTTGGATGGGTGACATGTCGGTCCTGGTCCTATCTGGTTGGTCAAACAAGCTTTGACCGGAGGGAATATTTTAGGGAATCTTCCTGTAGGAATCTCAGAATCACGTGGGTAAGGTACCGTTGGAAAGCTCTTGATGAGACAAAGCAGGGAGGAGGGAAGGCCAACCTTTCTTCCATTCGGGGGGGGGGGGGGGGGGATTTGCACATTTTTAGGCCTAATTCATCTGTTTAGGCCTCTAAAATTGCCTTCAAAGATTTCAGGCATATTTTGGTTCCAACTCTATTAGTAGAAATCCCCTTTTGGTGATACCTCTTTCTGATCTATTCAGTCCATCCTGTGTAACATCTTTCCAGATCTTACCAACCCAATTCTCACCTTCAAATCATATGTCTAGCTATTGGTTCTAAGATTTTCAAATCTATTTTGGTTTTCTGCACTATTAATAGAAGTACCCTTTTGGTGATACTTCTATCTGATCTATTTTGACCTCATGTATAACATCACTCCAGATGTTACCAAACCAAATTTCACATCTAGATCATATGGCTAGCTCTTGGTATTACAACTTCAAACAATTTTTGGTGTAAGTACTTAATCTTCTAGATTTGCAATACTTTGAAGTCAACAATAATTGTATGTGTTCTCATTTGTAGTTAGGATTCAGGTCTCCAATCTTATAAAACCAAATATATAAGGATGAAGTAGAAAGCTTGATTGTTAACTTTGACTTATTTGAGAAATCATAGTCCTCCTTTGGTAAATACTCCTATGGATCTATCATGATAATCAAATGTTGTGAGAGTGTGTTTTAACCTTAGTCAAAAATCATAGGTCCAAAACATCCTTGTTCTAATACCAAATTTAGAATAATAGCAAATTCTCATGTCTAGAAATCTCAATGTGGGATTAGCTTGTCATTTATTGGCCTTCACCAAGCAATGCATCTTTGCTACAAAATAATATTGGTTGTTGTCAAATTTATTCAAGTTCTATGGCTCCACCTTGACCTATTTTTGAAGATCCATGGAGCTTGTATAGCCTTTATTGCACTTATTTACTTCAAAAATTTGAATCCTCCTCCTTTGATTATAAGATTAATAATTCAACAAGCTTTGCAATCTTCTTGGCTTCTTGCTTGGTTCATAATCTAGGATCCTCATTCCAAACTCTCTTGCCTACATTCCTATATGGTATTTTCTCCTACTTAATTTTTATATGCCTCTACTAACACTCTTACGGTATCTTGATAATCCATAGCTCTTAGTCTCCCCTTGTATATTTATTCCTTGGAAAAGAAATAGATTTATTTAAGGTGTCCATCTAACCCAACAAGGGATCCATCTTTAGTTGCTTAACATGTAACATGTAACCTATGGAGAACATGAGAGTCCAAGAAGAGGAAGTTCTTATACTAATGCTACCTTCACAACCTCTCTCTTGAAGCAAAATGAAGCCTAATAACTACAAAACAATCCTTGATTAATCTAAGAAAAATTCAAAATCATAACCTAAGAAGTACAAGAATATAGCCAATCAATCAATCAAGATATATTCTATTATGCATGCAAAACTAACTATTTAAGCAAGTATGAAAATACAAAAAAGAAATAGCATATGTATCAACATAAAACCTAAGGGTTTTTCATACATAAAGCTACACACAAGTATGCATAACTTCATTATGAAAAAATTTAGTGTATATAAATATGCAAGAAGTTCTCATGCATTTAAGCTTAGCTTAATGCATGTAAAACCTTTGGTTAACCTAACAAGAAAAAAAATTTAATGCCATGAGGATTTTGAAAAGAAATTCCCACATGGTTCTTGAGAATCCATATCAAAATTACAAGAGCACTTAAGAGACTTTATTATGCATAACTTTATTCCAATCCAATAGTCTTTGGGTACATTGTTTGATATGTAAAGAAATGTTGGATATCTTGTAATTTCCATGATAGAGATCCTTTCTTATGATTCCTATTAATCATATATGATTAATTTTTGTTAAATTCCTATCAAATTAATGCTCAAGTCAATCATAATCATAATCATCATCATTATCATCCATTGAATTTCAATGATGTAGAGTGAGTATCACATCCCTTGCATAAATAGGAAAATAATTCAATTTAATATTATTGTTGGCACAAATCACACTATCTAATCTTTAGAAGTTATGAGATTTTCAAAGCATAGGTAAAATTACAAATTTGAAAAACAAATTTTACAAACATGTGAATTTGGCAAGAAACTGAATATAAAGAAAAATGGAGATCAAGAATAAAATTAAGAGAAGTGAGAACATGGCCAATGACCAAATGACATCTCATCACTCTACTTCTATAACTCATATAGTAATATTCTTATGATTACTTCTACTTCAAGAAATAGAAAGAAACAGAAAATACAAAAAGAATCGTTATTTTTCATACTTAAAATTATATGATAGTTTTGAATCAATCATTACATTGATTCAAATTGAAAATTCAAATGTACTTTTATTTTTTGTTCAATAATAACATTTACAATGTAAATTCTTGATTGTAAAGAATCTAAATGGTTTTAATTGGTTCTTTACTACAACATCAAAAGTTTAAATTGGTTTTAAACTACAACGTCAAAAGTTTTGTTCTTTCCTTTGCATAATTTAAATTATGAATTCCCTTATTTGGTAGTGAATTAACTCACCTAATTTTTTTAAAAATCTAAATCATTTTCATCTAATGGGATAATTAGCATTAAGGGTAACGGAAAGATGGATAGCATAGTCATTTAAGAGTAATATTATTCCTAATTGTCTCTCTTAGTGGATCTAAATAAATAGAGGAAGTGCTCATAAAATCTAGACACAAGAAACTTGCATGCAAGAAACTTTGAGCATCTTTTAGAAATAGAGAAGTTTTACTATGTACCTAATGTGTATTCATCATGATGATTAACACAATGCTCAAATTACTTCATATAGAAGTAGATAGTTGAGCATATTAAAACTCCAAGAGTTAATCTAAGAGATATAATTGCAATTCTATTGATAAGTTAGAGATGGAGGAGTTGGAGCACTTTTTATTGCAAAACAATCAAGGTGCTTTTAATTTGACAGTGAAGTAGATTTCCATAAACCCTCTCCAAATTTTGCAATTATACTCTTAGTTAAAATAAATAGATAGAAATGAGGAAGAAGATCTTGATTTGTTACCGGAAAGGTACTATATATTATCTAGAGATGTCAATTCTTGAAAAATCTACTCTCCCAATACTAGTACATTTTGATATGAAAGCGCAAGTATGCCAATATTTAAAGATTGAAAGATGTTCTCTAAAACATATTTTGATTTTTTCCATTTTAATTTAATTTAACATAAAATTTCATTTTCTTTGTTTTTATTTAGTTTTAGAAAACATGATTGATTACTTAATCAAGCAGAATGTACTCAATTAATTACAAATTACAAATTCAAGTTAGCAAAAGTTAGCAAAGTAGCTTGTTTAGGATTTTATTTAGAGCTCAATTGTGGACACTTTTGTAATGTACCATGCACAATTTAGATTGAAATTGAATACTTGTGTATTCTTAAATGGAGGAAGCTTCATTTTCTACAATGAAATGCTTACAACTTAAATTTATATTATTGGATTGTATGTGCATTCTTATGTTTTGCATCTTGCTAATAATTAGTATGAAAGCTTGGTTTGAAGAAATGCAATAAAAACAAAGGTTTCTACTACAACATTTGAGGTGGGAGGATTTTATAGGGAGAACAATTTTAGGTCGTGATCAGGAATTTTGAACAATCTGGTTGTGCAACAAGGTTAACATAAGATGTTGAGAAAGAAACATATTGACAAAACTAACAAAGAATAGAAGAAGATCAACTTAAGAGTGTATGAGTACAATTGCTTCAATCTTGCAAACAAGATGTTATAACATATCATGACAAAGAGCCTTTGCTTTAGATAAGTACCTAAGCTATAGATAAAATTGGATGGTATATCTCCATGTCCTTGAAAATTAATTATAAGTAAAGTAGCAATTTCATACTTGGAAATGAAGAAGAGAACAAGTAATTGAATCACTTGAATATCTTCCATAAAACCTTTTGTTTGATAATTAACATTGATTTCAAATTAGAGGATGAGGATAAAGCTTTATTGGTATTGACTTTTTTACCTCTTTCATTTGAGCATCTAGTCACTACTCTTCTATATAGAATAGACAAGATTGAGTTAGAAAAGGTCATTATAACTCTTTTATAAAACAAGATGAGAAAGAGATAAAACAGTGAAGTATAACAATCAATGTTTGTGAAAAGTAGAATTATGCATAGAGGATAATCTATAGTTTAATCTAGATCTAGATTTTATAGATAAAATGTTAGGTTCTTTGAATATGGAAAGTTAAGAGACTATAAAAGAGGTAGAAAACAAAATTTGATCACAAGAAAGAGTTCAATCTTCTAAAAGATCTAAATTTGACCCAAAAAACGGTTAGGTGTTTTGAATATGGAAATTTAGGAAACTATAAAAGAAGTTCTAAGAATAGAAAATAAAATTTGATCAAAACAAAGAGGTCAAACTTGTAAACAAGCAAGTGTTGTTTATTTGGATGGAGAATTTGATAATGTACCCATTGTAACTATTGGGAAGAATATATTTTTAGATGTATGGTTTTTTTACTTTGGTGTTTTTCAAAAGGACACTTCCACACAGACAATAGATAGAAAGGTGGATCGTATCTATGGAAAATGATAAACCTTGCAAGATTGTAGGAATTTGTATTATGGTTCATCAAGATATTTGATGGAATTATTGGTATATTGTCTAATGTCAAAGATGTTCTAGAATTGAAGAAGAATTTGATATCCTTGAGAGCACTATATTCAGTTCTGTATAAGTGGTTATTAGAGACAAAAACTTGAAAGAATTTTATTTTTTTGTAATGGGGATTCCTAAAAAGAAAGGAATGGATATATAGTTTATGTGCTTGCATCTTAGTTCATGAAAAGCTTTCAAAAGAAATTATGCTACAAGAAATAATAAGATAGTTAGAAAAAAATAATAAAAGGATAAAAATAGTAGCTTATATGGATGGCTAAAGTAAGTATCAATGGTATACAAGTTATTACTTGATAAGTTTTTCTATAATTTCTTCAAATCAAATAGTAAGTAGATGTCAAAGATTGAAGTGTTCAAGCTGCTAAATAAACTTTACATAGCAAGAAATTTATAATTAACAAAATATAGATATTTGACTAATAAATCCTTTTGGTGTATTTTATTTTACTAGATTTTTTGAAGTTTGGCAAATAAAATTTGCAAATAATGGAGATTCCTTGTAAATTTTAGTTTATAATAAGTGGGGATTGTGTTGATTTTAGGACATAATAAGACTATATAATCCTTTTGGTAAAAGTTAATAAAATATAATACAATATATTGTTCTTGACTTCTAGGTTAATTAACTTGGTATCTTTTGTTATATTTAGGTTTCACTTAGTTGTTATCTTGTAAAGGTTTTACATGAATAATATTCCTTATCTACATAGCTCAATTTCTTACTAAAAGTGAAAATAGGAAATGGAAGAAAGAGCAAAGTTGGCTAAGCATTAAGGAAAATAATATGCTTATAGTGAAAAATATCTTGGACAAATTACACATGATATGAACCAAATCAAAAAGTAATTTCATAATGGTGGTAAACTCTAGAAAAAAAAGGTAAACATTAAAGTGGAAATGCGTGTCATTGATGATTGATCCATACTTTGAAAGCATGAAAATTTCAAATATTTAGGAGTATTAAAAGGAATGCAAATTCTAAAATGCAATGACTCTATAAATTGTCTTCAAATGGTCATACTTCCAAAGCATGAACATTTCAACTATTTGGGAGTATCAAAAGGAATGCAAAGTCTAAATGAAATGACTCTATAAATTATCTTCAAATGGTCAAATTGCCTCCAATGTTGTATCTAAAACTCAATAAGAATATACAAGGAAAAAAAACTCTATGCTACTTATGATGATTATCTCTTTTGGTTCAAATGTCTATATGATATCATCAGAATCAATTTGAGATTTTTTTTGTGTGAAATACAAATGATTTACCTCTCAATAGGGATTTGCAGCTATTTGAGACAAGAGAAATAATTTTCTCAACCCACCTTGATAATCTCAATTGATGCATCATAAAATCCTAACCAAAAAGTTACATTGTTAAAATGACTTGAGATATGGTTGAAGTATCTAATCCTACTTGGTCATAGAGTTATATTACATCATATTCAATCAACAATTCAATTTCAAGATCAAAGAGTAAAAATGTTTGAATTTGAATGGAATAATTGTTCTTGGATAAGTTTTGGCTACTTTTGATAGATAGAGTTTACAAATTTTATGGTATCTTAAGGATAAGAGTATGGTACTTTGTCCAAACTAAATTAGCTTGAAACTATACTCTAAAAAGAGCAAAAGGATCACTTTGCTAAGGAAGATCAAATCATAAAAGTGTTTTAAATGGTCTTAAATGCACACTCTCTCTTGAATTAGATTCAAGAGAGAGTGTGCACTCAACTTGTTTTAACTATTTTAGTATTAGTAAAATATCTTTATAGAAGGTTTTTTTCTTAAAGACATTCAGTAGAATTGATTTTAATAAACTAAAAAGTGCCATTATCCATCCTTTTTTTCCTTCAAGATGAGGATGTCGATATTATTTAGCTCAATGTTGAGTTAAGGAGAGTTAATGTCTGTGTTTGTGTTTGGAGAAAGGTATAAACTTTGTTTGAGTCCAATTGAGGCTTACCCCCATTTTACCTATTTTTTCTCACCCTTGTATGGCTTGATGGTGTCTTCCATCCTTTGTGTTTTGTATGCGGTCACCCTTTCCTATTTGAGTCCAATTAACCATTTGCTTCAGATATTTTTGGTGCCTTCACCATATTTGCAAGGGATATGTTAATTTGTGTGGTTGTGGAAAATGATTTAATAGAGAGAGAGGTAATTTTAGATCACCAAGATAGTGGACATTAAGTTCTTTTATAATGATTGTAAGCTTTTTTTAATCTAATAGTATGTAGCAAAAGTTGATGCTTGGGATGATAGGTATTTCAAAAACAACATTTTCAAAATAATTGGAGGAAGTGATAGAGTGATAATCAAGGGAATTATTGGTTATATCATAACTAATTTTATTCAGATTCAATTTTATACTTACTAGAAGATAACTAATTAGAACTTCAAAACTAATTAGAACTTCAAAATATAAAGTTATCAAGGATAATTTGTCTACTTATGATATTGAAGTAGCTAGCTAATTACTACATAACAAACTCAATCCAAAGAATGCAATTCATAGGTGATTGTTTGATCTTCCAAGCACCTCCCAAAACTATAGAATGGATGATTTTCTAGTAAGGACTCAAGTTCTTATAAGCTCTCTTTTTTTAATAACTTTGGATTTTTTGATTTTTTCCTACCAAATATTGTGTATATGCCATTTTATTGCATACCTAACATGGCATCTCATGTAATAACATGGCATAATACAACATTCTATTTGTGATATTCATATTCAATATAGCTGCTTTTTAGGATTCTTAGATTTATTTTTAGTTTCTTGTCTGAAAATATATACCATTAAATTAAAGGGTTTTGCACATATAAAGTCAGTTTTACTTTTGACAGATTAGTTCATGCATCATCACTTTGTGGTTTCTTTTTCAACTTCTATCTTTTTTGGCTAATAAGCTGTCTTGTGATCAATTTCACTGAATGTATCACCTATAAATCACAAAAAAATTTACTAATATTTCCTTAAAAGCTACTCTACATTGACTTGAAGTACTTGGTAACGGGGATAGAGATACATTTGATAGAGAAGTGAAATTTTGGATTTGGTGACACATCATCCACAAATCAAGTGCTGAAAAGTTGAAGGTTACAAATTTCAAATAAAAATGTAATTGCATAAAAAATATATTTCCAGCATTGGGATTCTAATTTGGCATTCAACTATGACAAAGTGAATCAAAATTTTCCAGAAAATAATTTGTTCGATCTCTACGGCCCAAACAAATGCATAACTAACAAATGAGAAAATTAAAAAAACACTAAATTTCTTACATGCAAAGTCTTCAATCTGTAGACAAACAGTATCAATTTGTATGGATAAGTTATAATGGTCGTACTTCTGTGTTGAAGTATGTTGAGTATCCATCAGATAGCATAGTACTTGTGGTTTAGCTAGTGAAGAACCTTTTGTAAATTGTATATAAGTTCTGTTAAGTTCTTTAAGTTGATTCTCTCGTAAATAGTTTCGTAAGCTCGTTGTTCAGAGACCAGTGGTAATAGTGACTGTCCTTTATACTGCAGGACGGACATAGATAGTTGTAAGATATTGATTTTGTACTCGGCTATGGTCATTATCGTTCTATTCTGGTTACAGTGGTAGGCTTACCCTTGTAGTGCTGAGTCCATGACTAGTCCTCCACTTTGCTGCTGAAATTGGTAATAAGAGTAACGCTTTGTGTTGAGAGACGGGATGGATTAGCCCTATTTGCGTGGGCTTCGGCTGGTGTTCTTCATCTGCAGTTCTTACTGCTCTTATATTTCCTTTTCATTTTTCTTTCGGGTATACTACTTGGCCTTCTGGCCACGTTCTATGGAACTGTTCATGATTCTTTAATTTACTTAAGACACCATACCATACTCCATACTCAAAACTTATTGTGAAAAGGTTTGTAAAGTCATGTTCGAGAGACAGTTCAGAATTCCAAATTTCTTACAGCGCATGAAACGCTTTTTCTAATGGGAACATCCGTGTCAGGTAGACCTCAATAACCGAGTTCCTTTTGTCTTCTGATCTCGGAACCTCTTCATCATGGTTTCAGAACGTTTCCAGCGGATCACTTTTTGTATTATAGTACCAGAAGGTATTATGCGTGGAAGTTTGGTCCTCCTCTTTCTTAAATGAATAGCAGGGAAGATGTCACTATCCAAAAGTCGGATCGAGCAGGCTTCATCGAGACCCACACTTTCCCAACGCCGAAGCAGTTTGTTTGCTTCTTGCCAACCTAGATCTGTAACATCATTCATGACCGAATTGCGTCACAGAGAAACGCCGGGTGTCCTAACAAGCATTTATGGAAGGCTGATGGAATTCTGAAAGATCCGTGGTTCGTAAGCTTCCAGAAATTGAGGAGTCCCACTGTTGATTCAATTACATTTACAAGGCGGTAAGGTTTCTGAAACGTTTTGCATGCGGCTGTGAACGATGATAGTATTACAGAAGTACTGAAAAGGTCAGTCGGCCGGAGCAATGACCATCATGATTTGGATGCTTGGACAGTACACTACTTGAAACCTTCGACGAGCCATGAAATTTCATAGCGCCGGTTGGGTTTTTGGTTCTACACACACTGGAAACAATGATTGTATATCAAAAGCGAAAAGCAACGACACACTTTTCTGTGATCATACGAATGCCCATCTGTCACGAGATGGTTCAGGCACGGACTCAACATCCCACCTGACGTCTCTTCGTACAGAAATTTATCCTTTTGAAATATCGGTTGCCGGGAAAAGAGCATTTCATTATTCAATTCTAAAGATATGTAACTCCAGGTCTAGCTAGAGTAATATTTATAAACCCTGTGAAGGACCCATGTCTCTTCAGATACCCACGCTCCTCTTTTCTTGCGAAGAGCTGAACTGTATGTGGAGCATCTTAACCACATCATGAAAAGCTCACCCTATCTTGTGTTCCAAGAGTTACAACTGGATAAAGACTAAGAACTCGAAATGACTTGCATAATTACTAGCATTTCGGCGGGTTTGCAGCGGATAAGCTGATATTTAAACTACTAATGACCAATCACATCGAGTACTCTTAAGATTCTCGAGAACTGAAGGGAAGACGAATCTGCAGTCTGAAATATGTGCCACGTCTTTACACTTTTGTCTCTGAATGTACTAGGAATATCTCTACAGTCTTGTTTGACGAAGGGAAGATCTTCTTTCTATTAGGTAGCTATGTTGGCATGAGAGAAGGCGCAACATCGCCGTGGCTACAGAGGTGATATGAACTTCTCAACGTGAATGTGATCAGATACACGATGAAAGAAAATGGAAAGGTATTTCTTGACAGTGGCTATCTTCTTCTCCTTTTTTAATTTAAAAGCAGAAATGAGACTGCCCACTACCCTTCAATGCCTTTCAACTGCAAACTTTACCAGAGTTCCGAGCCAAAAAGACCATACGGATGTTTCAGATGATAAAGAAATGGACAACATTGCGTATGCTTTCCACCCGTGCGCAAGACTTCCAATTAGATGGTCTTCGTGTGTAATTCAAAGGCTACGAAAATGAATAGGTAAAATGAAATGACTCGGCTTTTTTCAGACGGCTGCTTTGTATTGTCTTCTCTCCATGCTTTCCACCCATGCGAGGGACTTGGATTTTAATGGTCCTTGTGTGTAATGCAAAGGTAATGAACAATGGATTCGTCAGATGCATTACGAGGTGGAAAAATGAGAGTGTAGATAACAAAGTTCACCAAAGAATAGTATGCGGGGACAAACCTTGCAAGCAGATTTCGGAAGTATATCGAAACTCAGATATACATATATAGGTAGAGAAAAGTATATAGAGTCACTCTTCACCGTGGATTTGACATGGATTTGAAATGGTGACTAACTAGAAATGGTGATTAAAGCTTGAACTTTCCCGCGAGCACTAGTCGCTAGGAATATTAGCTTATGATACTCTATCAAGAATCTCCCTCTAATGTCAATATCTTTGACCCCTAGATCCTCGATGAGATCTGAAATATTCAAATTTATCTCTAGGTAAAACTTTGATGAAAATATCATAGAGGTACTCATTTGTAAGAATATACTGCAGATATATTTATCCAGGGCCAATTGTTTCTTTCTAATGAAATGATAATGAACCTCAATATGTTTGGTTCTAGCATGAAATAATGGATTGCTAGCAATTTCAATACTGCTTATGTTATTTTATGTTATCTGTATATAAGATTACATGATAATGAAAAGCATATCCCATATCTTGTAATAAGGTGTGAAGCCAAATAAATTCACACGTAGCATTAGTGGCACCCCTACATTTTGCTTCCGTCGGTGCCACTACATTCTGCTTCTGTCAATGATAAAGCACTGATAGACTGCTTCTTTGATGACCAACTAATTGCAGAACTTCCAAAATTGAGAACATAACCTGATGTTTATTTTTGATTTTGGTAGACTGCTTCTTTGATGACCAACTAATTGCAGAACTTCCAAAATTGAAAACATAACCTGATGTTTATTTTTGATTTTGTGGTAGACTGTTTCTTTGATGACCAACTAAGTGCAGAACTTCCAAAGTTGAAAAGATAACCTGATGTTTATTTTTGATTTTGTGGTAGACTGTTTCTTTGATGACCAACTAATTGCAGAACTTCCAAAGTTGAAAACATAACCTGATGTTTATTTTTGATTTTGTGGTAGACTGTTTCTTTGATGACCAACTAATTGCAGAACTTCCAAAGTTGAAAACATAACCTGATGTTTATTTTTGATTTTGTGGTAGACTGCTTCTTTGATGACCAACTAATTGCAGAACTTCCAAAGTTGAAAACATAACCTGATGTTTATTTTTGATTTTGAGCACTTCTTGCCTGGTCCGAATCAGTCAAACCTTGTAGAATGGGTAACCCACCAGCTGAATAGTGAAGACAGAACCAAACGGTAAACTTCAAATTGACTCACCAGTCCAATAGGTCTAAGCTATTCAGATTCCAAATTCAGATCTATGCTAACCTAAGCTTAGATCTGGTCTAGGAAGAGTCAAATATATCAGACTTCCAAAAATCTGTATGTACATGTTTGGATGAGCAAACAACTTTTTTGACTTAACTTAACAGAAGTTTTGAGAGGAGTAGAAATAAGCTTACACACCATCATACCAAACTTTTCCAACATGTTGACAAAATAGTGATGCTATAGTAACCAAAGGTCATTCTAATCTTGAATAAACTCAATAACCAAGAAGTATTTGAATTCTTCCAAGTCCTTCATGTCAAACTCTCCCTTCAACAGATCTTGTTCTTGCCAAATAAGATCTTGATAGCTATCGGTGATCAGGTCATCAACATAAATGAGTAATAAAATCATTTTTTCACTAGCTTGTAGTTTTTACAATGAAGAGTCTAAACTGCATACTCAAAATCCAATGGATAAAAGATAGTAATTTATCTTGGTATTCCAAGCTTGTGGAGTTTGTGCAAGTTTATATAGAGACTTTTTCAATAAACAAACTTTGTTTGGATATCTTGGCTCTTCATAACCAGTTTTTTGGATAATGTGCAACTCCTCCTCCAAATCTCCATCAAGGAAATAATTAATAATGCCCATCCAATAAAGCTTCCTCTTATTTAAAGTGACAAATGCTAAAAGAGTATGAATCAAAGGCATACTGGAAGAAGGTTGAATGTCTCATCAAAATCATGTCCATATTGTTGTTAGCAACCCTTCAACGTTAGTCTTGCCTTGTACCTACTCACAAAACCATCAAAATTTCTCTTTATTTTAAAAATCCAAGTGTAACAAATTGCCTTCTTATCGTGAGGTAAATTCACCGGCTCCCGTGTTTGTTGGTGATATAAGGCTACAACTTCAAGTTTCATGGCTTGCATCCAATCTGCATGATGCATTTTTTTCCTCAAGAGAATGGTTCTCTATCTTGTATCTTGTATCCTCCCTTTACCATATGTGCATGGTGCTTGGGTACAAACCCATTAACTTGAAAATTTCTAATTGGATATTTAACCCTTATGCTTGTCCTTTGCTGTTCAGGCTGAGACTTGTTGAAAACTATCATGAGACTGATGGAGATCTGCACATCAATTACAAAACACAAGGAACACTGGAAAAATATACAAAGCACTTTGTAGAACTTCTTCTTATTGCAAATCTAGTCGCATACATGAGGAATGGAATACATGCAGGCTAGTATGTAGGTTCTAAGCTTACAAAACACTTTGTTGTGATGTTAAGCCTTGCCGCTCCCAACAGCTATTCTTATACCTTGCTACTCAATCTTTCTTGACTACACCACTAGCATCTCAATGGAATGAACAACTTTACGCCTATTGAAAGGTAAGACCTATATACTCTAACCCTAACTAAGGGTCCCTAATATTCATAGTCTAGGTACATGACATATTAACCTCACCTACTAAGGTGCCTTATGTACTACCATCTGAAATGTAATTTCAACAAGTCATACTACTTGTAGCCTTATCTAAATTAATTGGAACTTCCAATTTACATGGTTGATTGACTATATGTTCTAACAAAGGATGAGAAATATTAGTGCACAAAGTATATGTCCAATGTGTTGAGAGACTTGGATTAAAGGCTTCTCAATAGCCTGACCTGACCAAGGATTAATAAATGGATGAGAACTAGAGTACTCAATAGAAATACCAATAGCATTTGAAGTACTAGCATGTGGAACATAAATATTTGGACCAATTGAAGGGACAGAGGTTGCCATAAGTGGTAAATCAGATATGTGGCTTGTAGGAGCTTGATACCAGATTTTAACTCCTCACATATGATATCTATACTGATAAGAAAAGTATAAACTCAGGGTTATATGTATATATATATCCTTTTGAATTAGAGACATATCCAAGAAAGACACATTTTTGTGCTTTAGGATCTAATTTTGCCTCTTCTCATTGAGAATATGAATAAAGCAACTACAACCAAAAACCTTTGTATTTGATACACCAAGTTTCTTGCATGTTAAAGCTTGAAAAGGTGGTATTTTATGCATTTATTGTAGTTGGAGATTTTTTCATTGAGTAAATTGCACAATTAACTACTTTTGCCCAGTATCACTTGCACATTGCATTCTTGATGAGCATGGCTCTTACAACCTCTACACAAGGCTGCAAGAACCATGCATATGTATATTCTTCCACTCATCAATTCCATTTTGTTGAGGTATGTAACTAGCTACCTTGCTCATGTAGAAAATCATCAGAATGACTTGAAATAAACTCTCCTTCTCCATCAAAACATAGATGTAAGATAGATAGCAATATTAATTCTCCACAAGTAGCTTCAATATTGGAAAACTAAAAGATCATTTAATTTTGCTTTGAGAAATATATTCATGTATATCTTGAAATGTTGTTAAAAAATGATATAAAATATTTAGGGCCTGTCAAAATATTTTTTGATGCAGTCCATAGATCAGTGTGGATCAATTCTAGTCCCTCAGAGGCCCTTTAACTATGCTACTTTAAAGGCTATCTAGCTTGCATACCAAATTGACAAACCTCACATACCCTTGTAGGCAAAGGATCAGAAAAATATTGGAAGCCCTATAACAAGATCAGATGTGGGTAGCACCTTGCATCTTTGTAGGTTCATGTGACCCACTCTTTTTGGATGTCGCGGTAATGGACCCTACGTGTGAAACAATTTCAGAGGGAGTGAATACCCACCCTCCTAGATGGGCAGCGAGTGCAACAGCAGTTTGCAAGGTCTCCAAGTATAGGGGTATGCAGTAAGGTCACCTCTTTGTTCATCTACCTTTGGATTTATATGGAGCAATGGACACAACGTTTGACACATTTGTCAAGGTTGCACGAGAGCTTATCATTTTAGGTGCCAAAGAGTATCAGTCTCACTCTCATACTTTGTAGCATATTTTAGATAGCATATGTCCATTGCTCTACAGAGTGTAGTGGTTGGTGCAATCCATAAAAGAGAAATCACACTAGGTGATGCTTCTTTGGATACTCTAGTTATTTGTAGGACTGGCATAAATTAGATATCTTAGATGCAATAGGGTAGATTTCTCATATTGATTTTATTGGGGCCTAGTCCCATTTTACCTATTTTGTGTCACCCTTACGGCTTGATGTGGTCTTCCCATCCTTTGTGTTTTCTATGCAGTCAACCTTTTTTTCTTTATGGGATAGTACACTTATGACCAATAATATGCTCAATATCATCACCCATATTCATAAAGTATAATTCAAATAATTTTTCTTTGGAACTGAATATACTGGCTTGATGTTCATGTGGTTTCTGCATCCAAAATTGATGAACTACTTTTCTTCACTCTTTGTCATTGAGGCATCATTAGTAGATGAACTTTGGAGTAAGAATCCTTCTCCATATAATTCTATTAAGGGAGTTTTCCTGTTCAAATATTAGCTTGCTTCTTAAAACAATTCTTCTCATAATGAGATTTGATTTACAATAATTGCAAACCTATACGTCATGGACTTGCCTTGTGTTACTTAATGTCTTTGTGGGGATTAAACTAACTCTACCAACTTTACCTCCACAAAATGAACTACCACATCCTCTGCTTAACTTGCTTAACCTCTCCCAACAAACAGAAATTGATCTTTAGTGGCAAGACTATTGCAGCCATATCTCTTCAGAGACCAACATAAGTACTAGCTTGTAAAGGATAAAGGACAAAGGAATAATGATAAAGGATAAGTATCTCTAAGTGCTATAGATGTCTCGTAACATTTATACTCCTTTGGTAGACCTTGAATAGTATGAAGAATCAAATCATCATCATATCCCTTAACTCTGGTGTTGTTCAGTTGTTCAACCAGACCACAAATGTGATAAATATAATTGGTTATCATTAAGTTTTTTTCTTAACCTCCATTAGTTACTGCTTCAGTTGAAGCTTTCTTGCCTTTGTCAACTCTGAAAAACATTTGCCAAAGCATCCCAAATCTCCTGGGGATTATAAACACCTTGTATGTAACCAAACAATGATAGTGAAATACACAAAGAAAGATAATATACTGCTTAATCAGCAAGTTTCTCCCAAGGAGCATCTGCTGGACAAGATATGAAGGAGCAATTGCTGGACAAGCTTCAACCCCGATAATAAGATCAAACTATTCTTTGCCTTTCAAGAACATTTTCTATTTCCATACTGAATTATTGTTCTTTGTTAAAGCCTCACCCATGATATATCGAGTTTAGTACTCATGGCACAAATTAATAAAATAATGTTGCTAATTAAATCACTTAGCAATCGAGACCATCTCACAAAATTGTACTAAAAAGGCTCTCACATAATCTCCCTACGTGCTCTGATACCATATTACAAAGTGAAAAAATGAGAATGGAGATACGAAAGTTCACCAAAGAATGATTGGTTCAAGTCCTGCTCATATATATAAATATAAATATAAATATATATATATATATATATATATATATATCCTAGAGAAAAGTATACAAGTATATCGAGTCATTCTTCGCCATGGTTTTGAAATGGTGATTAACTAAAATGGTGAGCAAAGATTAAACTTTCGCACGCACACTAGCAGCTAGGAATATTAGCTTGTGATACTCTATCAACAAGATGAAGCCTGCCTTTTCGGGCTGGCTTTTTATGTAATGTTTCTTTGAATCCCCAATATTGTTCGTTGTTAGACATTGCTGTTATCATACAGCCAAAGAAAAATCATTCGGTAGAATTGCGCTGACGTACGAAGATTGTGTCGGACGAGACTAAAGGTGCTCTTGAAATATTGTATTGGAGAAGTTTCAAGTCAGGAGACGACATATGATTGGACTAGAATGCTTTCACAAAATTTGCTCCGGCACAAGAGTCAACCACATTCTACATCAAACGCAAACAAAGGAGAGAATAATATCATGGAAGGTGACAAATCACGTAATTTGTAAGCTCTCAAAGACCATAGCTTGTCGCGGTTACTGGCCATGCTCAATATGTTCGACAAAACATTGTTTCAAAGTCTAGAACTTCCAGAATGACTATACTTAATGGATTCGGTTGGAAGTCTATCGCTGCTGCTCAACAATTGAGTACTTTATTTGCGGTGGTTGTGACGGTTAGCTCGTTTATTAAAACCGCTGGATGTAAGCAGACTTGCCGGAGAGAGCTTGGCCGGCCAACACGTGAATTTATATATATATAATTTTTATTTTTTGATGTACCAAGGAGGGCACGAGGCAGGAGAAAGGAACGGCAAAAGTAAATAAAACCTTTAAAAAGAATTCGAAACATGCTGCAACCCGAGGGCCGATGATGAAGAGGGACATGAGTACTAAGAGAGGCAAGGAAAAGAAATGTACAAAAGGCCGCATCAAAGATCACGTATGATGGGAAGACCGAAAGGCAAATTCACATAGCGTTACTGTGTAGCATGAAAAGGGAAGACATTAAGAAAAAGGCGACCGCGTAGGAAAAATGACGGATGGGAAGACCCCATCAAGCCGTACAAGGGAGAGACAAAAAAAGGTAACATGGGACTAAGCCCCAATAGAGTCTGTATGAGAAATCTGCCCTACCGCACCTAAGATATCTGAGCTATGCAAGTCGTACTGTCTACACACAACTGGAGCATCCGAAGAAACATCACCTAATGTGATTGCTCTCCTATGGATTGCACCAGCCACTGCCCTCTGTAGAGCAATGGACACACGCTGTCTAAAGTAAGCTACAAAGTATGAGAGTGAGAGTGGTACCCCCTGACGCCTAACATGACAGGCTCTCGCGCACTCCCTGACAAATGTATCAAATGCCGTGTCCATCGCTCCATATAACTCCAAGGCTAGAGGAACAAAGAGGTGACCTCGCTGCATGCCCCTATACTTGGAGACCTTGCGACCTGCTGCTGCACTCGCCGCCCATCCAGGGGGATGGGTAATCACTCCCTCCGAAACTGTATCCCGCGTAGGGTTCGTGACCACGACATCTGCTACTGTCACCTGATCATCTCGGACCAAGTATAAGTCTGCCCTGACACGTATCGTCTGCAACGCATACGAACGCTCCCTCCAAGCTAAGTATCCACTCTGTTGTGCCATAGCAAACACTATATCTCTAATGGCATCATGTGTAGCTATCCTCTGTCCTCCAAAAGGACACCGTGTCATGTGGACCACCGCTGCATCTAGTGTAGAACCACACTCACAAGTGAGTAGTGAAGATGCAGATGGGTGGACTAAACCTAGACAAAACCTCATCGTTGTAGAGAAAGTAGCCGGTGCGAGTCAGAAAGCCCTAATGCATGGTCGAGCTAGGATCCACAAGCCTGCACCCTTGTCGGAGCAAGAGCGTAAACGTGCTCTAGTAGCCTGAGGAATGGACGAGTCAACTAAGAGAGAATGTAGCGTATGTTCATATTGTCGCTCCATCAAGGAAGACTATAGACCTCTAGTCCAATCTGACAATAATGAAGCAAACAATGGCAAACCCTCTTGTGCTCGTGGGGATAGACTATCTCTTGTCTGCCACAATAACCCATGGAGAGAAAAGGATCCTCCCTCTACCTCTATCACATAAGTCTCCAAAATTGGCCTATCAGCAACCACAAAACGAGAGGCAAGTAGGGGTGCCAAGAAAGCCCAACTACCCAAAAACGCTATAGGTGCCATCTCCTCCATAGAAAGCAAGCCAACCACACCACATGAGATCGGTAGAGCCGTCTGTCTACATGCCAACTCCCCTGTCACACACTCAAAAGTACTTGGTCCAATAATATCACCAAAGACTCCCATAATCCTCCTATCAAATGCTCTCAGACGTGATAGGAAGGACAGTGAGGGGGGAACTGTAAGGATAAGGTAGGATGGTCGACGAGCAATACTGGAAGAGAGTATACCAAATGCCACCTACATATCTCCTAGTAATGGAAGGTCATCCACATGGAGAACATCCTCTACAAGGGCAGCGTCCAAGAAGCGTGTGATGAAATCCTCCGATCCTATTGGCACTCCAAGAACACGAAGTCCATCTGTGGATGTGATACAGCCCTCTGGAAGCTCAAGGTGGGGAGGGATACCTAAAGGGGACCATGCCCTACACTTTGACACCTTGACTCTCAAGCCTACTAGATGTAGCTCGGTAGTCAAGTAGTCAAAGGCCTACTTAATCTGATCTACAAGGCCTACGATGTGTGTATCATCTGCCGAGGAGGGAAATAAACAACCTGGCATGGCCAAAGTAGTAGATAGGAGAGCTCTAAAGTGAGCCATGGCAAATAAGGGCCCCCCCAAAGGATCTCCCTGACGTGTACCAACAATTGACTCCAAGACGGTGACTCCCTCTTGTGAACCACCATGCTGGTAGTAAAGGGAAGCAGGAGAGCCATAAAAAGACCGCACAAAAGGAATGAGACTCGCCAAGGATCCACCAGCCTCCCTAAGCTCTCTAAAGATGGATGCACGTGAGACACTATTAAAAGCATTCTCAACATCCACCTGTAGGACGACCCACTCCGGATGGATATCTAGGAGTGCTCTAATGCCTAGAGATATAGCCTCACATCCTCCAGGTGTAGCTACTCCAAACTGATGTGGACTAAGATGCTATCGAAAGTGAGAATGATGCTGAAGGACAATGGTACGACTGACCAAACGCAAAAAGATCTCTCCAATAGCAATTGGTCTAATGCTTCCAGTGTCCTTTTCAATCGTGAGAAGTCGACTAGCACCTAAGACCCAACTTAAAGACATAGGAATGTCTCCTCTTGCTATTGCTGCAGCCACCTGAAACAACTCAGTAAAACCACTAGAAGGATCATCTGCCTGGAAGCAATCTCTAAGGTGCTCATAAACCATCCCTGACAAGCCTCCTGAGGAAAGGCGAGGGGCAGTGCATAATGCTTGTGCAAATAGCGACCTATCAAGACATAAAGGCTGCTCAGGCTGATAATCTAAGACCTCTAGTGGTAGTTCCTCTATTGCTATCAAATGCAATGAGCATAGGGAAGAGATGGTCTCATCAGTAGGACTTGCTATAGACAAAGGGTGTAGCGCTTGTGCTGCTCTACTAAAATCTCCCGCATGACCCAATGTCCTACATTGTCATAATTGAGTGGAATCTGTGGTATCTTGTGGCGATGCCTGTCTCCTAAATTGTGTAGCCCTAACAGACTCCTCCTGAAGCACTACCCAATCCCCCGCTCGGAATCAACAAAATCTAGCCGCCACCTCTCTATGCCCCGCACGTCCCCCTCTAGCATAACAAAGATACCATCGAGGGAGTAGGAGGAATAGGAACCACGCTAACTCATCCAAGGGATCACGTGCCAAACGATCCAATGGTAGGCGTAAAGCCTGTCTAGCTTCATCATGGAGTGTGCGGGGTAGCCTATGGAATAGACGTGGACATGGAAAACTAGTCTCAAATAACCCCAAAATGCAACCCGCCTGAGAAGCTAACCACTCCCACGACTCGATCAGTATCCCCAGAACGATCAACAAAGGTATAGAAGAAGCGTGCGTAATCCCGAGTGTCACTGTAGTTGCTCGTCTCACGTGGGCATCCCAAGTGGTCCAATCATAGTCCTTGTGCATCCTTCCCACCTGGGTCTTTACTCCTTGCGAGGTAAAGCGTCGGTGACACACCGGGCATGGTGTATCCCGACCCGCTCTAGGTGACCCCACATGGGAAGGTGTAGCCATGGCTAGCACAAGAATAATGATAGTAACACATGATACTACTTTCCATGTCTCCCCATATCTGCAAAACCACAACCCTCACATCCCAACTCACATAAGACAACAATCTCTCCAAACCCTAAAATCTATAAACTCTCATAACTTTCAATTTACATCTCCAAAATTTTAAAATTAAATTCACATGGAACTTAATCATGAAAACCAAGAGATTAGAAATAAAAATTCCCAACCCATCACTCTCAATGTATAATGATCACTCTCTCAACCCTAAAAAAGCTAAAAATCTTTGTAACTTTCTACTCCATTCTCCATAGTCTTCAATCTAGGTACCAATGGAACAGAAATTGAAAAATGAACAGAATGGACTATTCACTCAAATGCTAAATGCTAGAGAGCACTAAAAAATTATCATAATTGTCTCACGTCTCTCCCTCTCCTCTCCCGTCTCCACACTCTCCCGCAGCTCCCCCCGCAATAGAGACATTAAGTATTTAAGGCTATCCCAGATGATAGAATCAAAAAGCCCGCTAAAAGGATGACAACGCAGAAACATAACTATGAACACTATGCGGAGAAGTGGAATTGTAAAGGCAATAGGGTAAAAGAACCTCAGGGCAAAATATTTAGTGAGAAAATCTATCAGAACTCTAAGGAGAAACATGATATTGAAGGGATGAAAAAGTATATTGAAGAGAATGAAAAGAAAACTATTAAAGCAAGTTCGTCCTTACTTGATCAAGCAACTCTTAACCTCATCAAAAACTTTCAATTACACAATCCCACTAGCATCTCAAAACTGACTTATTTATAAACCGATTTGAGCTGATTGTCAAACAGCAGTTTATCTAAGGAAACAATAAGTCGGTGTTGGCAGGCGTTTTTGTAATGTCATAATGGACTTGGTGACGGAATATATGACAAATCACAAATGATTATTTGTTTGAGCTCTAAGAATATGTCTCTCTCAAACCAGCCTTTATATGGCTCGATTTGCCTTATAACTCTGTTATTTTAGACCCGAGAGCAAAGGTGAACCAATGAGGACTAGTATGTTACATTCAATATATATCCCATCATATCTCATTGCTTTCAAACCATACCTCTTGCAACGACACTAAATGCATATAAATTGGCATTCAATATACTTGAAGTCAATTTGTCTACAAACATGATGCGTTTGAGTGAATTAGAATACATGCTGGTGTGTTCAAGTTTAAAGAGTTTATTTAAAGATTTAAAGATTTTATTTAAAGATTAAATATTTAACGTCACCTCTGAATATATCTTTATGCACTAAGATGTCATTTAAGTTTCAAGTTTAGAATCGGAAGTTGTCATGATATTTATAGTGCCAAAGCTAATTTGCTGAAACATTGGAGTTGTAGTGTTGGTAATCATAGTTATTTTTGTAGTCGCTCATGGACTACTTAATAAGGGTCACATTTCATATTAGGTCTATTGATCATGTGGTGGGACCCACCATCACTTGCATTGTTTGCATGGTTAGATGTGCCATCAATGGTGCCAATAGGGCTAGAGACTTAGAAGTTAAATAGAGGGATATGCTTTCAAAGTGCAACTCCAAAGAGCTCACTTCTTTGATGCCGAGCTTTTGAGTTACTAACTATGGTGGACAAAGTCCGGTGAACATCACTTGGAGTCTCTTAGCTAGAGTGGGTATTGCTTGATTGTAATCAACACCCGATTTTTTGCAAAGTGTTGAGTGGAGGTTCAAATTCAGATCCAATTTGAGTATGATTAGAGTGGAAGAGTGAACCTGATTACATCATAGAAGTGAGAGTCAAGGGGAAATTGAGTGCAAGAAATGAATGCATTGGTTGTATCTCCAAGCCTAGTGGATTGTTTGTATATTTGATCATGGTTTTAGATTTCCTTGAAAGTAATTATATCAAAAAGCCTTGTTTGAGTTGATGTAGGTCTGGTAATAGGGAAACCAATGTGCAAAAGCATTGCCCAAATTTCTTAGAATTGAGGTTAATTTCAAGTTAGAGGATGTCAATTTGAGTGCAAGGGAGTGAAGTCAAAGGCACTGGTGTTGTGAATTGAACTTAAAAATCAAAATTGGATGTGGATTTGGGAGCCCATCCCCTTGAATTAGTGATTTGGAGATCCCATTTTCTCAATTTGGCTGAGTTGATCGTTAGCAAAGAATTTGGTTCTTAGCCAAGTGTAGAGGAGGTGGGTCAAATTGGCAAAGGTTTTCTAGATTTGGAGGTCAAGTTGGTGGAGGTTGGCCATATTTGGAGGTTGCCCAAATTGCCCTAGCTAGTGCTCGAGTTGGTGAAGGTTGGTCAGATTTGGAGAGGGTTTGAATTGGCAAGAAGAAAACCTTCAATCACATTGTGTTGGTTTCCAAGGGCATAGTGGTCATCACAGATCTTATGGAGCAAATAGAGGGCCTAGTGCAATTAGACCTTAAGTTCATTTTTGGGTCAACATCAACTAGAGAGTGGTGGTATTGCTTGTTGGACTTGTGATGTACCTCACCACAAGAGAGAGTGTACTCAAGGCAATAAACATGATACCATGGGTACATCATAGCCAACACAAAGACAATGTGATCATTGCCACAAATTTGGTCAAAGTAGTGATCAATGCTTTGACCTTCAATCGGAGTTATAGAGTGGTAGGGCTGCTATGGTAGATGGTAGAGGAGCTCCGGGTCATGAAGAAGAGGTGGTGGTAGAGGATCCACATCGGGTAGGAGTTTAGTACTTGCCTTTGCTTTTGATATAGCCATGGCTACTTGGATTGAGTAGTTGGAGTAGAGATTGGCTAGCATGGCCATAGCTCAAAGGAGGTCAAATTTGGGTGTTGAGGCTTCCACCTCTTATGCTAGTGATAGAGATGTCTTGGACTTGATGTGAGGAGTAGCACAAGTAGATGCATCTGCCACAATGACTAGGAGTGTAGTACATGCTCTAGAGCCTAGAGTATCATCAATAGAATTGGACCTATAGAGAATATAGGCTTGTAGATAGGTCAGACTTCCCCAATCTTTCATACTCTTTGAGGCACTACAAGATGACATTCATGGCTCCTAAATGTCTTAATGTAGGTGTGGTAGGTGGTGATAGAGTGCATGATGGACTAGATGCTAGTCAACCACTTACTACTTCATAGATTGAGTTTAGCATGATGTTTGGAGTTGCTCAATTGATTATATGTTTTCCTTTGTTCTCAACTTATGACATGTTTACATTGAGAGTTGACCAAACTTTAGTGTTTTGGTTGGTTGGCTCACTTTGTGAGAGTAGGGATGATGTGGTTCTTGCTTCTAGAGCAAAGGTGGTTGATAGTGGAGCTGAATTGGTTGAGGAGCATGAGATCCACTCAATGAACATTGGTTTCTGGTAGGCAACAAGAACTAGGTTGGAGGAGTTACAAAATAAACATGCCTTTGAGCAAGCTTGGTTCACACTTGGAGTTGTCCTATTGGACAACCATAATGGGATTTCTATTTGGTGGGACTTTCAAGGAAGGTCTATACACCATAAAGGGTCTTATTGGACTTTGGTACGTAGTCCTTTATGTTGGAGAAGGCTTTAATTATTGATCTTGAGCTGCAAAAGATTGATGTGGAGAGATGTCCATTTCAAATCCAGACATCTCTAAGGGGTGGTTCTACATAGTACATTACATATGGGGAGCTCATTGTCTAGATCTAGCTAATTGATAGCTCTTTTGAGAGTAGGAGAGTCATATCATGTGCTAGTTAGTGGAGTAGTGTTATACTCCATGGGTTTGAATATTGACTATTGGAAGGAGACAACTTCCTATAGGCCAAGTTGGCAGTTAGGTGAGGGATGGGTATGTTGCCTACCAATAAACTTTAGTAATGGTAGTCTTAGCTCACTACAACTAGGGACCATAATATTAGTTCCAGCTTTCAATGGTTTTGTTACTTGGCTTGGTGACTTATTAGAGAAGAACACCCATGTGGATAATACCATAATACCAAAGGAGATCACTTAGATTCGGAGTATAATTGGGATTGTTCTATCCACCTTGGATGTTCCATTATGGAGTTCTAAGGAAACATTGCAGTAATATGCATATCGGTTGGTGCGACAGGCTTGGAGTGTAGCCTTTGTATCACCAGGAGATCAATGTGAGGATGGGCCTCTGGATTCTATTACCTTGTCAACTTTGGATACCATAGTGCATTGCTTGGCAATATCTAGTGGAGGGATTATGTAAGTTGGAGCTATTTGGTGGGATTAGCACTAGACTAGCTACGACACCATAGGTAGATATATGCATATAGTTACTTGTATGTGGAGAGCTATGAGATTGCTAAGCAAAATTTTCTATATCATGTGGCACACTTGGCCTATCAATCCTTGAGTTATTACCAATGTTAGTAGTTAGGGGTTATCGAAAGATCCTTTTAGCACACATTTCCTTTTTAGGGGTAGAGGATTTGGAAAGATATGGTCCCCTTCATTTGGTGATTTCAAGATGCCATGTCAAGGACATACCCATGCTGGTCAAGGTTAGGGTTTACAATATCTCCATTTTGGTGTGTTTTGGGAGATATTATATATACTACAACATCTCTAGGTTCATCAATCTATTTCTCTAGCCTACATTTTGGAGAACATCTCTTTGATGGGTGATTCTTGTACACAAGTGGTAGCGCATACACATCAGGTCCATTCTTGGAGGAGATCTATTGTATTGTTGGATGCAGCCAGAGTGGGATCATGAAAAAATATATAAAAATATATTTTTGGTTCGTGATATATATATTAACTGCCCCTGTGTCCTATGTACAAAAGAAAAAAAGAAGAAGTTCCAGCCCCAACCCTAAGAGTTGAATACAATTGAATACAATTTATAGTATTTGCAACAAAGGTTTAGTTCTTGTTTGTGAAAAGGGATAAATAGCAAGTTTGTATGAAATTTGCGACATTTGCAATAAATTTCTAGTTTCTACCTGTGAAAATTGATGAAAAACAAGAGAGGATACCCTTGTAGAATTTAAAATACTTCGTCCGTCTAAACTTATGGCAAAAAGACTTCCAGCTCTACATCGAATTTCGTATTTCTTGCAGCGGCTCTGGATCAGATGTCGTGTGGCGCTAAGGACGAACCACGCCTGAAACCAATTAATCAATTATATATATATGGTTTCCATGGTCCTGGTCTTTGAGATAATATCAAGATGACATCAATATTTTGCTTCGAGAACGACACATGAATCTTATAACTTTATCTGGTTTCGTCCACTGCAGCGTATATCGGAGACGAAGAAGTTTCTCAGAAAATCTTCTGTTACCATAAAACTTGACTTGGATATTAGTAATCAATCTACTGGTGAGTACCTAGTGTTCCTTTCAATCGCATCCAGCGGAAAATGAGAGGCTCTGCATGTACGTGTTTAACCTATTTAAATTCCATTATCAAATTCAAATAGTTGATATCTCTTTGGTATAAATTTATTTTTCATTGCTATTTCTTTTCTACATATGACTCTACCTACTTTAGGCTGATTCTTTTCCGTTTGAACGCGTGTTCTACGAAAGAGATTATATTACAACATGGAAGCGTGATTGTTTGTTGAGTAGACTATTTACAAGTGATCATCATACAGTGTATGATGGAATATACTTGACAATATGGACTTTAACAAATAAAATAACCTTCAGTTATTGTTATTTTAAATCAATAGCTGAATATGCCTTACAATATGGACTTTAACAAGTAAACTAAATTTCCAGTTATTGTTATTTAAATCAATAGAAAACCTTTTTTTATTGAATTCTATAACCTAAATAAATGCATTCCTAGGAAAACTAAAATCCTAAGTTGTAACCTCAACAAGATACTGTCAAAGCTAAGTAAGACACGCATACTAAGACGCTTATGGTCTAAACTCCCGGTTAGATCTTTCGTGACGACATGATCTCTGCATGGAGGGAGGCTTATACCGCTTATAAACTAGAACCATCTGCAAAGTACTATAACTGCCATTTGGGACATTATTATCCCTCTTTGAAGAGGATGAAACAGGTCTGAACCGATGGAGGAATCAAAATTTTAAAGGTTTTAAGTTGATCTTGCCAGGGGCGATCTTTCCAGGTGGGGGTTGGTTTTGAACCTCGGCATTCGATTCAAACTCGAGGCTGTTTGGAAAGTAAATATGTAGCAATCTGGGCGATCGCATTGCAGCATTGACACAATCTGAGCTAGGTGATAAACTGTGACGATCCGAACACATTGACTTGCAAAAGGAATATTATTCAGAAATACAAGACATTGCACGCACTGCATGTACGTTGACGAAGCAAAAGCTGGTGAAAAATGTAATTGACTTTCGGTTTTAAATGGAGCAAGTAGAACAATTCGATCATCCAAATGTTCAATGTTACTAGAATCACAAGAACAGTGGTCAGGGTACCATACTTCTAACACAATATTCTTGGTTCAAGAGAGAAATAGTATCGAGGATCCTAAATGTGTTAAAAGACCTCAGCTCTAGTGAGGAGCGAACTGTCCTTTTCTATCTCAAATAAAAGATTCATAGGAGAGTAATGACTCTAGGTACAATCCATACGCGAGCAATTATTCTAGAGGATACTTCTTCACTTGCTTAATTAGTTTGTAGACCTTACAATTTGCATAGCTCAGGCATAGCTCAGATATTCTAAGGACGAGAGTACAGATTTCTCATGTCGATAATGTTGGAGCCTAGCACTATTTCACCTCTTTTGTCTCTCCCGTGTTTGGCTGGATGGGTCTTCCCATCCTTCGTGTGTTCCTCGTGGTCACATTTTCTTTCTGAAATAAAAAATATATGACTGTTAATAATTGCAGGAGTCAGAATTCCAAAGTGTTCAAACATTCCATTTTGTTAAAAAAAGTGAAATACAATCGACTGTCTCTATTTGTAGTGCTAGGAAGTAACTCAACAAGTAACAATTAGGGGAAATAATAATTTAAGAAAGTAGAGGAAATTTTTTATTTTTTATTTTTTTTATCGTATGAGCATTTATTTATGCAATTTTACCATTTCATTGTCAAGGTATTTATATTACATTGTTTTAATAGTTAACTTACTCCTTGACGTGAAATTCCGTTTGGACCTGAAGTTGAATCTCCGTGAGATGAAGATTGTTATGTTTAGTGTCATTATTCTCATGTATTCCCTCATTGGATGCCATTATTATGTTACCTGATTATTCTTTCAGACCTCCTCAATTTATCTCAATATTTATGATATTTAATCATGGTTACCTAAATTTGCTCGATTCAAACGGCAATAAGTAGAATTTCTGATTTTCATTTCGATTTTTTCTTTAATAAATAGTCATGTCATTAGGTCAATGTTAAATAAGTTTACTCGATTTAATTAATGAACGAAAAGCATTAGTACTATTTGGTAAATTCACCTTGCCCTTCAATTATTTTTACGTGCTGATGTCAGCAAAACTTCTCAACATACCTCAAATGAATAGTCGTATTTTAAAGCTAGGGTTAAAATAACTAACTCAATTAGATAGAGTTCTTTCAAAATGTTCTACAGCTTACGGTGATATTCACATAAGAAACAATCAACTTTGTGCATTGATGACTAGTCCAATAGTAGGGTGTACCTTGAAGCACCTGGCTCCAGTTTGAGATTTGGATCTGGTACCTTCCGATATGTTAAGAGTGTAAGATGCTATGAAATCAGAGAAGGGAAAAAAAGGTCCTGTTATGAATCCGCTATGATTTTTCATGTGGAATCATAGCCACTAGCAGTGATGATCAGTAGGGAGGAGCTGCGGGAGAGTGTGGAGACCGGAGAGGAGAGGGAGAGACGTGAGACAATTTTGATAAATTCTGAGTGCTCTCTAGCATGTAGCCTTTGAGTGAATAGACGATTCTCTTCGTTTTTCAATTTCGGTTCCATTGGCACCTACATTGAAGACTATGGAGAATGGAGTAGAAAGTTATGAAGTTTTTTAGCTTTTTTTTAGGGTTGAGAGTGATCATTATACATTGAGAGTGATGGGTTGTGAATTTTCATTTCTAATCTTTGGGCATTCATAATTAAGTTCCATGGGAATTTAATTTGAAAATTTTGGAGATGGAAATTGAAAGTTATGAGAGTTTATAGATTTTAGGGTTTAGAGAGATTGTTTTCTTATGGGAGTTGGGATGTAAGGGGTTGTGGTTTTGCAGATATGGGGAGATATGGAGAGGAGTATCATGTGTTACTGTCACTATTCTTGTGCTAGCCATGGCTACACCTTCCCATGTGAGGTCGCCTAGAGCGGGTCGGGATACACCATGCCCGGTGTGTCACCGACGCTTTACCTCGCAAGGAGTAAAGACCCATGTGGGAAGGATGCACAAGGACTATGATTGGACCACTTGGGATGCCCACGTGAGACGAGCGACCACATCGACAGCAGTGACACTTGGGATTACGCACGCTTCTTCTATACCTTCTTTGATTGTTCCAGGGATACCGATCAAGTCGTGGGAGTGGTTAGCTTCTCAGGCGGGTTGCATTTTGGGGTTATTTGAGACTAGTTTTCCCTGTCCACGTCTATTCCATAGGCTACCCCGCACACTCCATGATGAGGCTAGACAGGCTTTTTGCCTACCATTGGATCGTTTGGCACGTGATCCCTTGGACGAGTTAGCGTGGTTCCTATTCCTCCTACTCCCTCGATGGTGTCTTCGTTATGCTAGAGAGGGAGATGCGGGGCATAGAGAGGTGGCAGCTAGATTTCATCAATTCCAAGCGGGGGATTGTGCAGCCCTTCAGGAGGAGTTTGTTAGGGCTACATGATTTAGGAGACAGACATCGACACAGGATACCACAGATTCCACTCGATTACGATGATGTAGGACATTGGGTCAGGCGAGAGAGTTTAGTAGAGCAGCGTGAGTGCTACACCCTTTGTCTATAGCGAGTTCTACTGATGAGACCATCTCTTCCCTACGCTCATTGCATCCTATAGCAGTAGAGAGACTACCACTAGAGGTCTTAGATTATCAGCCTGAGCAGCCTTTATGTCTTGATAGGTCGCTATTTGCACAAGCATTGTGCACTGCCCCTTGCCTTTCCTCAGGAGGCTTGTTAGGGATGGTTTATGAGCACCTTAAAGATTGCTTCTAGGCAGATGATCCTTCTAGTGGTTTTATCGAGTTGTTTCAGGTGGCTGCAGTAGTAGCGAGAGGAGATATTCCTATGTCTGTTAGTCGGGTCTTAGGTGCTAGTCGACTTCTCGCGATCGAGAAGGACTTGGGAGGCATTAGACCGATTGTTATTGGAGAGATCTTTTTGCGTTTGGTCAGTCGTACCATTGTCCTTCAACATCGTTCTCACTTTCGACAGCATCTTAGTCCACATCAGTTTGGAGTAGCTACACCTGGAGGATGTGAGGCTATATCTCTAGGCATTAGAGCACTCCTAGATATCCATCCGGAGTGGGTCGTCCTACATGTGGATGTTGAGAACGCTTTTAATAGCATCACACGTACATCCATCTTTAGAGAGCTTAGGGAGGCTGGTGGATCCTTGGCGAGTCTCATTCCTTTTGTGCGGTCTTTTTATGGCTCTCCTGCTTCCCTTTACTACCAGCATGGTGGTTCACAGGAGGGAGTCACCGTCTTGGAGTCAGCTGTTGGTACACATCAAGGAGATCCTTTGGGGGGGGCCCTTATTTGCCATGGCTCACTTTAGAGCTCTCCTGTCTACTACTTTGGCCATGCCAGGTTGTGTATTTCCATCCTTGGCAGATGATACACACATCGTAGGCCCTGTAGATCAGATTAGGCAGGCCTTTGACTACTTGACTACCAAGCTACATCTAGTAGGCTTGAGAGTCAAGGTGTCAAAGTGTAGGGCATGGTCCCCTTTAGGTATCCCTCCTCGCTTCCAGAGGGGTGTATCACATCCAAAGAGGGACTTCGTGTTCTTGGAGTGCCAGTAGGATCGGAGGATTTTGTCACACGCTTCTTGGACGCTGCCCTTGCAGAGGATGTTCTCCATGTGGATGACCTTCCATTACTAGGAGATCCGCAGGTGACATTTGGTATACTGTCTTCCAGTATTGCTCGTCAACCATTCTATCTCATCGATACAATTCCCCCCTCACCGTCCTTCCTATCACGTCTGAGAGCATTTGATAGGAGGATTATGGGAGTCTTTGGTGATATTATTGGACCAGGGACTTTTGAGTGTGTGATAGGGGATTTGGCACGTAGACAGACGGCTCTACCGATCTCATGTGGTGGGGTTGGCTTGCTTTCTATGGAGGAGATGGCACCTATAGCTTTTTTGGGTAGTTGGGCTCTCTCGGCACCCCTACTTGCCTCTCGTTTTGTGGTTGCTGATAGGCCGGTTTTGGAGACTTATGTGACAGAGGTGGAGGGAGGATCCTTTTCTCTCCAGGGGTTATTGCGGCAGACAAGAGATAGTCTATCCCCACAAGCACAAGAGGGTTTGCCATCGTTTGCTTCACTATTGTCAGATTGGACTAGAGGTCTACAGTCTTCCTTGATGGAGCGACAGTGTGAGCATACGCTACATTCTCTCTTAGTTGACTTGTCTATTCCTCATGCTACTAGAGCATGTCTACGCTCTTGCTCCGGCAACGGTGCAGGCTTGTGGATCCTAGCTCGACCATGCATTAGGGCTTTCCGACTCGCACCGGCTACTTTCTCTACAGCGATGAGGTTTCACCTAGGTTTGGTCCACCCATCTGCATCTTCACTACTCACTTGTGAGTGTGGTTCTACACTAGATGCAGCGGCGGTCCACATGACACGGTGTTCTTTTGGAGGACAAAGGATAGCTACACATGATGCCATTAGAGATATAGTGTTTGCTATGGCACAAGAGAATGGATACTTAGCTTGGAAGGAGCGTTCGTATGCGTTGTAGATGACACGTGTCAAGGCAGACTTATACTTGGTCCGAGATGATCAGGTGATAGTAGTGGATGTCGTGGTGACGGACCCTACGCGGGATACAGTTTTGGAGGGAGTGATTACCCATCCCCCTGGATGGGCGGCGAGTGCAGTAGCAGGTCGCAAGGTCTCCAAGTATAGGGGCATGCAGCGAGGTCACCTCTTTGTTCCTCTAGCCTTGGAGTTATATGGAGCGATGGACACGGCATTTGACACATTTGTCAGGGAGTGCGCGAGAGCTTATCATGTTAGGCGTCAGGGGGTACCACTCTCACTCTCATACTTTGTAGCTTACTTTAGACAGCGTGTATCCATTGCTCTACAGAGTGCAGTGGCTGGTGCAATCCATAGGAGAGCAATCACATTAGGTGATGTTTCTTCGGATGCTCCAGTTGTGTGCAGACAGTACGACTTGCATAGCTCGGATATCTTAGGTGCAGTAGGGCAGATTTCTCATACAGACTCTATTGGGGATTAGCCCCATGTTACCTTTTTTGTCTCTCCCTTGTACGGCTTGATGGGTCTTCCCATCCTTCATTTTTCCTACGCGGTCGCCTTTTTTCATAAATGTGATGTACCTTTATCAACTGGCCTATTCAACTTTGAATAACTTCCAGAAGCGCAAATTTCTGTTGTTTTTGTTGCACATATGCAAGCTCACTAAATTGTGGCACGGCAATTAATTCTATCTAGTGCCAGTGTACTAGCGAAACACAATCAACCGGACACTGATGTGCGCAAGTCTTTGGCACAAGACGACTCGTCAGGCCAGTTGCATGGGAATATAGATGCAGAGAATTGTCTTTGTTGTTGGATTCCTTCAAAGTCTTCAAACCCTTTTGATCTTTTAACAAAATCAAAAGGGGCCACCGCGTACGATAACAAGAAGGATGGAAAGACCCATGTTTTGTCTCGTACCCCATAAAGCACGAGATAAAACAAAAGCGGTAAAATGGGGCTAAGCCTACTAGTATCGATACAAACAATTATCCTACTGCACTTTAGATCTCTTGTAAGTTGGATGAGCTGAAAATCTGTTACAAATCTGCAAATTTGGGAGTAACCCCATTTTACCCTCTATATTTGCCGTTGTACGGTTCGATGGGGTCTCCCCATCCTTCTTGTTCTCACATGCGGTCGCCTTCTCCTGATGAATTGCAAATCTGTTACGGTATACACACAAAGCAAGAAACGTTTGAACAGACGATGATTTAAACCAGAAGAATCTGGACATGATAGGTCGGACGGTTGGACTCCAAGTATGCAAGGGAGCAGGTACATGAAGTGTTCGTTTCACCCCTAACAGTGCCAATACGCCTATGAAGCAAAGGGCAAGATTGGAGAAGGTGGTGCTCCCTCAATTCGTTACAGTAAATAAAACGTCCCCAATCGCGACGAGTAAAAGATGACGCACGAAGGGACTTCAAAACTTGTCATGGGCTATAGTACCTGGTACTGGTTGGTCTCCTGTTTGTGTTTGCCTGTCCTCTAAACGCCCGTGAGAGTGAGAAGAGAGACTGACACGTCTTTAGCGGTGGACGCGTTCAAGGTGCTGGGTATCTAATTTAGTGTGGGTCCGAAGAACAATTAACGATATCTAGACCGGTATTTGCCTCGATAGATTTTAGGGGAAGCTAAAGTGCTACACGTTACCAGGATACGCAGTTCTTCTGGTGCTTGTCTATCTACCTATCTACTTGATATAAAAGAATACTGTCTGTGGCGATCTTATTAGTTGACTGAATCTCCTTGGTTTCCGGCTGATGGAATTCATCATTGTTCTTAGGATTAGGGCTGGAAATTTTTTTATTATCCGGTGTGTTCTTTCTTCCCGCTCAACGGATCTGGCAAGAAATTAGATTTCCAGTTATAAATTCATTTGATATGACTGGTGGATTTCATGAGAAGGATTTGATGGACTAAGTGATTAAAGATCGCTCGAGCACTCAGGAACGCAAGTTAACGATCACATCTTAGTTTTAGAATGAGAATTCTTCTGTAATCTGATTCTTGAGTTGGAATTGGTACGGGTATTAGATTTTGGTAACTCGGGTGAAACTGACCTGTGGTGATAGAGTTTGGTGGCTCGGGTTGGAATTGAGTTGAGACAACGGAACTTGAGAACACTGGTTTGGGTTTGTGCTTAGCTCGAAACTTAGTTTGATTTGATTCTACCCGTGGGAATTCAATTTGTGAAATCTTCATACTCCGATTGTATTTGTGTTTGTTGAACTTCCACTTAAGTTAAGTTAGATGAAAGCTCTGTGCATGAGTTTTTCCTCGATAAATCCATCTTGAACACTTCTCCAAGCGTGTTATAACACTCTTTTCATTTATATTAGTCGAATTGGGTGATCGTTAGCGGCAGTCAGATTCAGGTGTTACGGGGAGCTAAACATCGTCCCCAGACGGATGGCAGATTCAAGTGCTACAGGCAGAGTTAAACACTTTGCGGCAAAGGAGGGACTGGGGACTGCCCTTGCCCTGTACTAATGGAATACTACTAAGGGAATTCGACTTTGCCACAATGTGTCATAATAAAAGACGTTTTCTGGATGATATAAACGTGCAAGTTGGATGAAACTCTGTTCTTAGGATTCAAAAAATTTCACCTCCTTTTCATTGTCCGGAAAACACGCAATAGACTAGTCCTCCATGAAAGCCTTCGAAATCAAGCACGTCAATGTTCACTAAGAGCAAAAGGGACCCGCGCGCAGGCTAACGAGAAGGATGGGGAGATCCATCAAGTCGAACAAAGACAAAACCTAAGAGGTGAAATAGGGTTAAACCCGCGACCAATAAAAGAGAAGAGCCGAAGCACATTGACTGTAGTGAATACCCACCAAGTGACACAGACCAAATAGACCCAGCGCTCTCTGAACCACAATCAAACATCCGCCTAATGAGTTTGATTGACAAATTGTCAGGAAAAGCTGACATAAATCAGCTCCTCCTTCTTTTTCTCCCTGAAGTGACGAAAAAAGTCGTCAAGCAATTAATTGCACATGTTCCTCGAACTGATTCTAGGGAGAGCATTTTATCCACATCCGAGCGCAAAGGGTGAATATCGGACACAATCGGTCGTGTCCACAGTGTTGTAGAAAGGACAAAACTCATCAAGAAGTTGCTCCACCTCCTTTCACTACAGTAACTTACGCATCAGCAAACTGAGTGGTTTAGTCAACATTCAGCAATTTTACAGTCAAGTTCAAGTCCTCACTACTCCTGCGCCGTATGGTGGCATGAGTCAACTCCAGTATTCACAATAGTACAGTAACAAGTTACCTGATCACCATCAGTTGGCCCTATCTCCAAACAACCCAGGGAGATTTATTTTATTTTTTAACCCAATTTAGAAGCTAAAGATTTCTCATATTGCTCAATTTGGCTGGCGTAAGAGGGTAATACTCGACCTTGTATGTATGTGCCTCTTGACGTTCTCGGCCGTTTGACGTTGCTGCTTCATCACGGCTGCGTATATTCTTCGTTTATTTATCGTGGAGCATCTAGAGAACCTAAGATAGAATAGAGATCTTATTCAAGATTTTACTGATTGCTTACAACCTGCAAGGAAAAATCAACGGAATAACTAGCTCATGAAAGCTCCGTCTGCATAGACTTATTATAGCAGATTCTTGCAGAGGGATTGTCGGATAGTAGGAAATCGTACTGTACTGCATGGTGGTAAACCAAGAGCCATACACGTCAAACCAGTCGTTCAATCCAACTCAATCAGTCATGAGTTCCTTCAATCTGGTACCGTTGTACATTTGCATCAGGACTTTCAAACCCGAGATAACCAACACTGCATCATATCTACTGAAGCACGGAACCTTCTCCCTATTCTCTCGCGAAACAAGGTTCTCGACATTAACCACTCTGATTAGAGTGAGGAGGCGACCGCGTGTGATAACAAGAAGGATGGGACGACCCCATCAAGCCCTACAAGGAAAATACATAGGGGGTAAAATGGGCTAAGCCCAACAGTAACCGTAAAACTCTCATTAGAGTATGTCTACACGTTTTAGGAGGGAGTAGAAGGTGCTATGATTTGTCAACTATGCGTCTCTTGCTGCATGGAGCTCCACGTACATATATTGTATATTTCTCGTAAGAATTACCATACACCTGTGCCGCGGATGGTGTGTGGTTCAAACTTCAAAGTGTTTCCCATGTTGACAAAACCCATCCCAGGACAGATACGCCAAGCACGAGGCCTGCCCAATAAGATGTTCTGCCATGAGAATAAATTCAAACAACTTATATTTCTTCGCACATCTTCAAGGGTTGGTCTTTTCCTCGCATTTCGTAACACGCTTCTGTGCGGAATATTGCAAAGGCTCTTGAAGGAGAGAAAATAACGCCCCGATAGAAACAACTGGTTCATTGAATTTTTCAAGCAAGGAACTACTTCATTTCTCTCTTTGGTTTTGCACCTAAAAACCACTTACTTTGCTTAGGCAGTGACCAGTGATCTAAGGATGCGGGAAACCTTAGTAATATTCACAAGAAATTCTTGTGAATAATACTAAGGTTCCGCATTAGCGGGGCAAAAACATCAGCATACCATATCAGTTATCTTGTCACCACAGGGGCAGACGAGGGCCGGATCGACCGAGACGCGAGAACTATATAGTACAGTCGTGAAGTATACAGTGGAATATGTCGTAACATTGTATAACGAACGATGGAGTCAGTCTCCAAAATAACACGTCTATGTCCATACATATATCATGAATTGCTTACTTGGGTTCACGTAAATCTAATAATGAGTGACAATTGACAGTGTTGTAACCGCGGTTAGCTAACCAAGCATGCACTCTGCGCGACTACAGAGTTTGATTATATACCGGGGTACACCTCGGGAAGAAAGTTGAGTCCGATCGTTGGTAACCGGTCACTCTCAGGTTTGTCGTCTTGTTCGCATCTTTCTTCCACATGGAGGACTCGTATCCGTATTTCCTTAGCGTAAGAGATACAGTACTCTGTATGTATACACCTTCATGGCCTGAATAGCGTGGGAGGTGCTCGATTAATGAGTGTCAGGGAGCAAGTTATAATCAATACGATATGAGCTACCAGCAGTGCCATGATATCGGATGCTGGAGGACAGGAAGGAATTCTATGACAATTTGCGCAGTATTCTAACTTTGTCCTTCGTCAATGGGCCGGACCAAGTACAGCCAGATTTCCTTGTAAGTTGTGGTCGTGAGGCTCGGTGGACGAGAGGACCAAGCAGAGTGCGAGTATGGACGCTGCCTCTCTCTCCAGGTCGCTTTCCCAAAGTTACTTTTCGTCTGGAATTCAGACGAAGTTGCCCACTTATTGTGTACTTATAACCGTGAGATTC
The DNA here is from genome assembly GCA_948567375.1 of Lunularia cruciata. Classification (NCBI taxonomy): domain Eukaryota; kingdom Viridiplantae; phylum Streptophyta; class Marchantiopsida; order Lunulariales; family Lunulariaceae; genus Lunularia; species Lunularia cruciata. The sequence continues at coordinate 791,919 of OX419762.1, read as the reverse complement.
AACATTTCTTGCCATTAGCGAGTTCTGTCAGGACATTCCTTCGTTCTGGCGAGCGCCGGGGATTCTCTCGTCTTCTAACCCGTTTAAATACCACCTTCCTTTTCACATCTTTATTGGCGAAATAATGTAACGGACATGGCTCTTACTGCTCAGATAACGGGATTGGTAGGCCAGTTTTGAAAAATCCCTTTCATAGTAGGTGAAGAATTGCTTTTGTTTTAAGATTCTCATGAATCGCCATTCCACACTCGAGTACAATTTTTTGTTTCCGTAGAAGCGAGGGGACGAAACGGTATTACGATACACCTACACTAGATTTGTGCAGGTGAAATCTGAATTGAAGAAGAAAAAGCATGCTGCGAATAAACCTAAGAAATTAATACAACTCAAGGTTTGGCCGATTCAGAAACGCGAAATTGCTGCCGTTATACAAGAAGAAAGTTATCGCCTCCCGCCGTTGTGAACAGAGATCTCCACATTGCGGCCACAAACTAGCCATCAACTGACGGGAAGCACCATCTAAACCTATAGATTTATCTTGACTCTGAGATCAACCACCACGAGCTTGAGGCAATCTCCAATCAATAAGTTTGAAGCCTCTGGTTGTCTGGTTGAAACAGGCTATTTCCATTCGACAACCTCAATCTGGAGAAACTAACCAGCTGCACAAATGAATCCAGTTTCTCTACGATCTTGAAGGCCCTCTTACACCACCTATCCCTGCTTTGCTTTTTACAGAAGGTCATCATCGACCCAAATAACTCGACGTGAGGAGTAAACGTTATCGTCCGATCTCTGAAATACTTTGGAGGGCCGGCCTCCATTGCCCGGATCTGCCGAAGGAACGCACATGCTCAAAAGATCTGTTTAAGGATTGCCCAGGGAATCTCTTCTCTACCTCTTCGTCGGCGTTCTACACAGGGGAGAAATTCATGTATATTTGTTAGTGTCACAGGTCAGGTTATTCTGCATACTACAAAATGTCCAAGCTCTGGGTTAGACTGGGACTCCGAAGTAAACCTTAATCTGGAAGCTCATAGTTAACTCGCCTAGGATATCACAACTGGCAACCATTGAACGTTCGTCCTATGCTCGCTATCACACGGGTGTCAATAGCCATGCATGGTTGCTGTGAACCACACGCATAGGTCATGGAGAACGCGGAGACTCACATGTGGGAATAGCGTCCGAAATTCATCAGCAGACGGTTGGATTCACCAGAAAATTCTGTACAAGATGCTTGAACCAATCCCAAAGGAGTAGAGGGACTAAAAACAAATACATATCCTTGACCCAAACCTATGAAACTCACCGGTTCCGAATTCTCGTCGTCATCATCGGCATTTTTACGAGCCGACGAATGCTCCGAATGAACACGCTTGGACTTTGAACTCCCACCACTGGAACGTCCTCCAAATCTTTTCTTGTCTGATAGTTCTGTCAGCACGTCTGCACGTTTGGGAGGGCAAAGTCTTAGAATTTCACCACTCAATTCGAGTCATCTACCTAAAGCTTGCGACTTGCTTAGATTAAGGCATACGTCGTAATTCACAGAGTCGGCTCACCCCGAGCACGGTGGTTGGCATTTCTATCACGAACTCTCGCTCTTGGTGGTCAAACCTTTCTTCCTGGTTTAAATTACGTGATGGTTGAGGTAGAGAGGTAGAACGCTGAGAACACGAACAACTACTTGAATAAGGTGATCAAATCTAGCATCTCAAATCTGGAGCTTCGAAGCAGATGGCACTCTCGAGCGAAGTCCACTTACAAATCTGAATTAGGCATCTATCGTATACACATTCCTGTCTGAATCAGAATTGATTCAATCTCATGGAGAAAATGAAATACTATCCAGCAGATCTGTTTGTTGTAAGACATCGATAGGAAACACGCAGAATAAACTGGAGTGGATGACCACCTTCGAAAGAAATAAGTCGATAGTGTTGCCCAACTTGTAGTATCCCATGGGGAGGCAGCAGTTTTGTTTTGCTGGAAGGTGGAACATATGCTTCCGATGTCCGAGAAGCGGAAATTTGTGGCTGAACCAAGGCTACATAGTGGCCAGGATATTGCAGCATCACTTGGCGTGCAGCCACACTCCAGAAGAGACGTTCTACTTTTCCATCTGGATGTTGCACGGTGACTCCCACAGCGTCACCTGCTGCTTGACAGTTCCCCATCCAATCCTCACTTCAGAATAGCCTCTCAGCTGTTCTCACAGTTGCCCCCGTGAAGGAAATCAGGACAGGGCACTGCCAATGCTCCTCCCAATATCTACGAACTCCAACTGGAGCGAGTGAGGTGTCAATTCAATGACGAAAACGTCGCCAAAGCCGACGCTATGGTGGCTGCTAGAATGATTTCTAGACCTGGCCTTCGACTCGATGTGTCATACCGTCTGGCCTGCGCTGATATTACTACTTGAACTGCGCTGCCGGTTGTTAGGAGTTGGGCCCCCTTGAGTATGGCTGCTAAAAGCCTGCAGGCTCAACTCGGGCACCAGTACTTTCTTCTTGACAGATATGTAGTTCCTCCGACCGGATAGTAACGAAAGAAAGAATAATCCGAACATGCAGTGACAAGCAGACTTCTCATGTCGCATGCCCGTCGAAGCAGCGCATTTTCCTCCCCGAACGTCGAAGCCTCGCAATCTTCCTCCTTGATCATTCACGAGGCCAGTATCTCTTACGAATCCTCACATGTCGAATGTCAAGAACTCGTGCTTGAAGTGCGCCTAGGAGTGGGAGCCTATCACATATTTGGCACTCGACACTCGTTTTTGAATTTTCTGTAGTTATATTCAAACTCTGCTGGGTCAATCTACGTGGGGATAGATGGATATGTCATCAACACGGTTAACCGGGACACCTCGCTATGTCCACGGTGTGGGACAGGGACCGAGTCGTTCGATCAGTAGTAGTGAATGGATCCAAGATGCAATGCCCTGAAGTAGGGAGCGCGATGAGAAAGGGTCATTTGAGCTACTACGACTCGAGGCCCGCCCTCGAAAGGTACTGCACTGCACCTCACCCGATCGCGACTACAGACAACCAGAAGAGCAGGTAGGTCCCAGTCCCCCGGTTTTGACCTAACCAAACCGTCAAGGAGATACTTGTTCAACTTGTGTTCCAACGATTGGAACTAATATACACTACTGTATTAAGGTATTAAGGTCCTAATTTCACCAGCCAAGTCTTCCCTCTCAGGTATACCGAACCCGTAGATCTCTTTATGACTTTGCTTCTCTCAAAAATTCACCAAAATTCCTCCCTGTTGACTTCCTCAGAAACGGAAATGGCATTTCATCGACATTACTTTGAATTCATGACTCACTTGCTTTTTCCCGCTGTGGTACAAAGAGGTTGGCCTGCTGTTGGCCACCGGATCTCCTGCGCACGATTGTTGTATGTGCACTCATTGGGATTTATGGATCTTTCTCAATATGCAGCTTTTCTAGCCTTCACTGTATGTCCCGAGTCCATGCATGCTCAAGTTGTGTATGTACAGCTCTGTACAACACAAGGCTCCATAATAGAACTCCTTGACCTATTAAAACATTGGGCAATTTGGCATCAGCCGCGTGTCATTCCCTATGCGATTGTACCCTGGGTTTTTACCCTGAGATCTGATTGGTTTTCCCATAGTCTACCATATAATAGTATGCGCGCGCCGGATTTCGTGTTACAACATTGAACATAGAGCAACTGAATGGTGAAGGCAAGTCGGGCCTAAGTTTTGCCGAAGTTTTTTGTAGTAATTTCGCCTGAAACTATAACTCATGCCCCAATGTTCTGCCTTATTCACCCGGACCAACTAAAACGGGAGGAAATAGATAGCGAAAGGAATGACCTTAGATGCACTTTTGAAGGGTGTCCCTCTTGTAGTTTCCCGTGCAAGACTTATGCGTTAATATTCTCCAATCTAACAAGACTTTTATGCTCTATGTTGGAATGACACTATTGTAAAATGGCTGCAAATTTGAACTTGGTCTTTGGTCTGTGAGGTTATGTCAATTGCATGTCCCACCTTGAAGCATAATCCTGAGAGGTCATAACATTTGCAAAGGATTATCCGGCATAGGATGAAGTGACATTCTGAAAGGCATCTTTCAGAAAAATTCATACCTTTTGGCGCAGGACAGCGTCCGACCTCGTAGGCTTCCTTAGCTTCGAGAGCAACGGGAACCTGGCAGACTCAGCCGGCTCCGATATGGGAACTCAGGGACTCCTAAAGTATTCCAAATCATGTCCAATGGACTTAAACAACGTAATGGCGAGTCAAATTCCACCTTATGAAAGAAATCATCTTAAATGTTAGTGCAACCCTTTGTTCTTCCCTCGAGTTCATTTTAATTGTGCTTCTCCAACCTGCGAACCACAGTAGCATTGATGTTGTAGACCGACAATTTAGAAGGGTTTAGATGAGGAAGAAAAGTAAGAGAAAATCTAGGTTGCTCAAATGTACGGCAAACCTGGTCTCCAGGTCTACGTTGCCTTTAAGTGCCCTTTCATTTCACTCTACTGTAAATTGAAAGGTGACCCGGGTTGTTTCATGACTTCATCAAATTGACAATAGACGCAAAAAGCTGAGACATCTTCATGCTTGAAGTACAACACCTTAACATTTGAAAAGAATCTAAGAATGAATAGACAGTGTAATTGAATGGATCACAACCATGACGGGGCAAGGGAAAAGGAGAACATACTAGCCATTCACATACCGATCTAAACAGTAATATCTATCACTGATGCTATTGCGGTTGCGTATAACATTGTTTGCCATGAGTACATGAACTGTGGAGCCGACTCACGCAACTTACTTCTCCAACAAAGGCAGGCCAAGGCACGTGTGAGATCATCACTGGTGCGAGCAACAGTCGATGTTTCTGATGGAATCCAGACGTGCACCTCTAGAGTTAGTTAGTGTCAGTCGGTAAACTTGGCATCTGCCATTTTAATTATAGTTCTCCAGTTGGAGTTTACGCCTAAGTACAGTTAAGTGCTGCCTTGTAAATCTGCAGCTAACAAGGTACCTCCGATGTATCATATAAGTTTAGAATATAAAAGCGGTTCACTCGGTAAACCGCCTTTTGTACTTGATTTTGACGTTGATTCAAATGGCTCAAGCAGACATGGCTACATTTTAACGAGTCCACTTCGGTCTCTGACGCAGTAGCTATGGAGTTCACGATATCGTCTTTTGAATTGCAAATGTTACAATGGCCCTGCGTACACCTTTGTGCAGCGTTCGAATCTAGGACAAAACTTAAACTCAGGCTGGAGTTGGTTCCTTGTTTCTTCGAAAAGAAGGTTATCATGTCATGATTTCCTTCTTTTCTTCAAGCTTATTGTCTAGAAATGATTACGCCTAGCTGAATCATGACAAGATAAGAATCTAAACATGAGCTACCACTTTCTATAGCTTACCGAGTACAGTACTCGAGAGAGTCGGGCGGATAGAACGCTCACAATATGGTGTCTAGAACTGGATACAAACTTAGGGTGATACACAATCTTTGTTCCCATGTCTCCAGACATAGGGCCAAGATAAAAACTACAATAAACTGCCACATGTATAAGTGCTACCAAGCGTCATTTGGAGTCTGGACATATCAACTTCTATGCATGTACCGCAATCAGGGTGACATGGCAGAAGCCTAATTCAGTACCTGAGTCCACATGATTATGTGATATCACGACTTTCCACCAATCATGTTCTTTTTACTCCACCGCCTTCTGGACTTTGCGCCTCTAATGCAAGTGTGTTCTAAGGGAAATAATTATTAGGAACTTCAGCACTCCTGTAAAGACATGGGATTCTTATCCTCTCAATCACACTTTTTCGTGTTCAAGATACTCTTCAATCACTATTTCATACTACATCTTGACGCATCTTGACAAGACAAGATCCTTGAATTTGCCGTCGCTAGAACTCCCATCAGACATTTCTTTTATTTCTTTTCTCTATCGATCATTATATCCAACTTCAGTCCTTCACAAATAACATCTTCCTTGTCCGACATTCCTCTCTACCTCCAGATTTGACCAGCATTCTGGTTTCCTAAAACTAAAGCGCATCGAATATCCTACCCTCTTGTATTTCCATCTTGCCTTCGTCGGTTCTATTCCAATTTCGTCCGTCACCAAAGTGTTGCTGGTCGAATTCGACCACACGCTGAAAGACCAAATTCGATTCGCTTTTGGTATTTAACCAAAATCGGCCTTAGTCTAGTGCTCCACCGAAATTGCCCAAGACATGCCGAAGTCGGCTTGACACTGTCAGTCCGAAATCGACTAACAGTTTGTCATTTCTAACAGGTTTCAACTGTGGTCTAAGAGTATTAGATGGAGAAAGGATTCTCGTAGGGACATGCCTTCTTACCACATGCGTTCGTTTGCCTTCTAGTAAATCAATTTGCTCATGTTTGTGAGATAGGTACACTCAACATCGATTAAACAAGTTCGCGCTTAAAATGACGTTTTTCTCGTTTTGAGCGAATGAAAGTAAGTAGTGCAATCTTCTGTGCCAAAGTCTAATTGGCTTAAAAGAGCTGAACGGAGAAGTTCGCATATTACGAAACGTCTCTAATTTTTCATCCGAATTCCTTGCGGAGATCAATTTAGCAGTAGGGTGAACCATAAACACCAACAGTAGTGAACTTGGTAGGAGGGTATTCTTTAAACTATATTATTGTTCATTTCAAGATGATCTAGCCTGAGAGAAATGTCCAGATGGCGAGGAACTCCAAAAATATTTATGTAGAAGAAGTCTTGGGCAGCTTGTGAATGCGATCACTCTGAAAAGAAGTTCCTCGCCAGTCAACTACGATTGACAAGCTGAGAGAAAAATTGTATTTCTTGCCATAACACGAATTGACCGTCACTTCCACCTTTTATAGCTGACCACACGGTTGTCTCAGCAGGGTTCCCGCATGGATGGTTACAGTGCTGTGAGAACTGTAGAGTAACATTCTGATTTACCTTAACAGCTGCACAGCTGGCACATTTTTGAGCTTGTAAGTCATTGCTTTCGTTTGTGTGCAGTACGTTGCCGTGTTATGAACACATGACCGGTTCGCATCATCGCAGCATACCGGTATATAACGTTGACAGTTACATTTATGGCATTTTTACTAGGAACATTCTTAGAAACCCCAACGATATCCTTAATTACAAGAGACTACTGTCATGGCGTCCGGGTGAAACGGTATCTGTTGGGTAGGCAAATTACAATAGACACTGCTGCACCCAGCAAGCCTTATTGAAGACTTCTGGCTTTTGTTGATTACATCTTATCTTGAGCTGATTTCCCAAGGAAACACAGCTCTGGCATTTTAATTTGAGGTCATCAAATTTAGGGTCCAGCGACAGTTCTAAAGTCCAAAATTTGTAGCTATGGTACTGTGAAGGGAGTTGATTACTGTAGAGCATGGATTTGTCAAGATTTACGTGCATCCTCATGATCAACGGAATTATATATCAGTGTTCACGCCAAAAAGTAAAATGATAAAAAAAGAATTCACTATTAGGGCACGGTAGATAGACAGACTACTCTAGTTTTTGACACTTCACGATAAAGGCAAGTTAGAATGAGTTGATTCGCTAAATTATATCCTTCTTCCGAAGCAACTTCGAGCAGAGATGGATTTAACAGTGCCCCAACTTTGGCAATTCGCTTTAACGGTGCCCCTAGTTGACGATGTATGCAGTCCATGCTGGCAATCAAATATACGGATAACTAGATTTTGATTTTATCAATCAATAGTCTTTATAACATAGAGAAAAGATTCATTGTAAAACATGAAGGAAAAATTTTGTTCGTGTCGAAAATAGTTCTATCTTATTCAAAAGGAAAGGTCTTATATTTTATTTCCGTTTTATCTTAATTATATATAAATGTGGAATTTTAAATTTGACATAGACGAAACTACTATAGTTATAACTGCTAGAGAATCCAAACATTAATCTTTAAATTTTGAGGGATCACAGTCAAATTTGGAAATTTTACTCTGAATTTTCCGGGATCGTATTTAATTCCGGTAGAACTCACTCCAAACCAAACTTTAGGGGATTTTTAGAAAAATATTAAATTTTTGATTTTTTTTAATGTTTATTTTCAGATAATAGTTCACAAAATGTGTAGTTTATGAACACTTAATTTATTTATAACTATCATTAAGAACCGAGTATTAAGAATAATAATTTTACAATCAACTAATCATCTGCATAGAAGACATTGATTATTGATCATTTGTGGAGTTCACTCTTCACTTTGGGGAGAACTTCATGGAAGCTTGGAGAATTTTCCTTTCTATAGAAGTTCGATTAGTGCTTAATGCTAAGCATTCAAATTCAAGAAGTAACGATTAAAGAATAAAACAGCTGAAAAAAGTAGAGAAAAAATTTCTTCAAATATACTATATTAACAGAAATTTATTGAATCTATTTAATTTGTTATGTCACCATCATTCATCAAGGTACTCATACTATAGGGTTAATTTTGATGTCCTCTTTAACTATGAACGTCTTCTTGAATTTGAACTTGAATGTCATACGTACTTTATTTCTTGACGATGAAAGTTTTTGTAGAATCGAAGTTACTTTACAAAAATTAGGTATAAATAAAACTAGTCATTTTCATTCTTAATTAATCAATAAAAATGTAGCGCGTCAAGTAACTTATATAGATTTTGATAATTTAGTGTGTCCCGACTTAGAAGTAGTGAAATCTATGGTATTTAGGAAAAATAATTATTTATCTTAGAGACAGTCGATTGTATTTAATATTTGATTAAGTTTGGAGTTCTAAAGTGTAATTCGACTGAAACTCTGGGGCGAGCTCCCGGGGTATGCTTGCGGACTTCCTCGCAAGCTTTCCTCAAACATTCTCAATATCATCCTTAAGCGACTGGTCCTATTACTTAACTTATGAATAGATAAGTTTACTCAAATCATGTAGAATAAATAAGATTATTGATTGACTTTCCAATGCCATTACAAAAGGACTATCATAATAACCTCCTAATAACTGTTAATGATGTTGCTTTATCCCGACTTAGAAGGATGGAAACCATGATATTTTAGAGAAACTATCGCTTATAAAACTAGTTTTAGAAAAAGGTTACTATGGAAAGCATTTTATTACTTTTGGGCTCTAGGAAATACCTCAGCAGAATTCCCGGAAGTTTTTCCTCAACACACTTTTCCGGACACTTCTGAAGAGTTTGGGAGAGTGTGGAGATGGGAGAGGAAAGATATCCATTTTTTGAGTGCTCTCTAGCATATAGCACTTGAGTGAATAGTTGATTCTATTCATTTTTTAATTTGTGTTCCCATTGGTACCTAGATTGAAGACTATGGAAAATTGAGTAGAGTTTTATGGGGATTTTTAGGTTTTTTAAGGGTTAGAATAAATACTATACATTGAGAGTGACCGGTCGAGAATTCTCACTTTTAATCTCTTGGTATTCATGCTACAGTTCCATGAGAACTTAGTTTGAAAACTTTTAGAGATGGGAATCAAAAATTAAGAGATTTTATAGCTTTAAAGGTTTGCAGAGATAGTATTTATCCATGTGAGTTGGTTTTGCATGCATGAGAAGATATGGAGAGGAGCATTGTGTGTTATTATCATTATCTTTGTGCTAGGTATGGCTACACTTTCCCATGTAGAGCCGCACAAAGTGACTCAGGATACACCATGCCCGGTGTGTCACCAACGCTTTACCTCGCAAAGTGTAAAGACCCACATGAGAAGGATGCACAAGGGCTATGATTTGACCACTTGGGATGCTCATGTGAGACGAGCAACCATATCAACAACAATGACACTCTGGATTACGTACATTTCCTATATCACTTCATTGACCGTTCCAAGGATATCAACCAAGTCGTGGGAGTGGTTAGCTTCTCAGTTTGTTTGCAGGTTGTACTACATGCATAGCTTGGATATCTTAGGTGTAGTAGGAAAAACTTTCTCATATAGATTCTATTGGGGCTTAGCACCATTTTACCTATTTTGTCTCACCCTTGTACAGCCTTGATGGTGTCTTCTTGTCCTACCTATTTCATCTCACCCTTGTATTGGGTTAATTGAGAGTTAATTGTGCTAATTTTTTTTTTGTCCACGTCTATTCCACAGGCTACCCATACACTTCATGATGAGGCAAGATATGCTTTTTGCCTACCACTTGATCGTTTGGCACGTGATCCCTTGGACAAGTTAGCATGGTTCCTATTCCTCTTACTCCCTTGATGGTGTCTTCATTATGCTAGAGGGAGACGTGCAAGGCATAGAGAGGTGGCTGCTAGATTTTGTCAATTCCAAGCTGGGGATTGGGCAACCCTACTCTAGGAGTCTATTAGGGCTACACATTTCTAGGCAATAAGTTTTGCACAAAATACTATAGGGTCCACTTGATTATGATGGTGTAGGACATTGGGTCAGGCGGGAGAGTTTAGTAAAGTTGCACGAGAGCTATACCCTTTGTCTATGGCTAGTCCTACTGATGAGACTATCTTCTCCCTATGCTCACTACATCTTATGGCAGGAGAGGGATTACCACTAGAGGTCTTAAATTATCAGCTTGAGCAATCTTTATGTCTTGATAGGTCACTTTTTGTACAAGCATTGTGCGCTGCCCCTCGTCTTTCCTCAAGAGGATTATCAAGGATGGTATATAAGCACCTTAAAGATTCCTTTTAGGCAGACGATCCTTATAGTAGTTTTACCGAGTTGTTTCATGTGGTTGCAATAGTAACAAGAGGATACATTCTTATGTCTATTAGTTGGGTGTTAGGTGCTAGTCAACTTCTTGCAATGGAGAAGGACATGGGGGCCATTAGACCAACTGCTATTGGAGAGACCTTTTGTGTTTGGTCAGCTACACCATTGTCCTTCATTATCATTCTCACTTTTGATAGCACCTCAATCCTCATCTGTTCGGAGTTGCTACACCTAGAGGATATGAGGCTACATCTCTAAGCATTAGGGCACTCCTATATATCAATTCAGAGTGAGTCATCCTATATGTGGATGTTGAAAATGTTTTTAATAGCATCTCATGAGCATCCATCTTTAGAACTTAGGTAGATTGGTGGATCCTTGGCAAATCTTATTCATTTTATGTGGTCTTTTTATGGCTCTCTTGCTTCCCTTTATTACAAGCACAATGGTTCATACGAGTAAGTCATTGTCTTGGAGTCAGCTGTTGGTACATGTCATGAAGATCCTTTAGGGGGACCCTTATCTGCCATGGCTCACTTTAGAGCTCTCTTATCTATTACTTTGGCCATGCTAGGTTGTGTATTTCCCTCCTTGGAAGATGATACACACATCGTGGGCCCTGTAGATCAGATTAGGGATGCCTTTTACCACTTGACTACCAAGATACATCTAGTAGATTTGAGATTCAAGGTGTCAAAGTGCAAGGCATGGTTCCCTTTAGGTATCCCTCCCCACCTTCAACTTCCAAAGGGGTGTACCACATCTACAAATGGACTATGTGTTCTTGGAGTGCCAATAGGATTTGAGGATTTTGAGTCATACCTTTCTTAGATGTTGTCCTTGTAGAAGATATTCTCCATGTAGATGACATTCTTTTACTAAGAGATCCATAAATGGCATTTGGTATACTCTCCTCTAGTTTTGCTCATCAACTGACTTACCTCTTTTGCAAAATTCTTCCTTCCTTGACCTTTTTATCACATTTGAGAGCCTTTGATAGGCATATTATGGGAGTCTTTTGTAATAATATTGGACCAGGTACATTTGAGTGTGTGATAGGGATTTGGCATAGAGATAGACATCTTTACCGATCTCATGTGGAAGGGTTGGCTTGCTATCTATGGAGGAGACAACACCTATAGAGTTTTGGGTTGTTGGGCTTTCTTTGCACCTCTACTTTCTTCTCATTTTGTGGTTGTTGATAGGCTGGTTTTAGAGACTTACGTGATGGAGGTGGAGGAAAAATCCTTTTCTCTCCATATGTTATTGCGGCAAATGAGAGATAGTCTATCCGCATGGGCATGCAAAGACCTTCCATCTTTTGCTTCACTATCATCAAATTGGACTACAAGTTTACAGTCTTCCTTGATGGAGCAACAATGTGAGCATACGCTACATTCTCTCTGAGTTGACTTGTCCATTCCTCAAGTTTGGTCCACCCATTTGCATCTTTATTACTCACTTGTGAGTGTGGTTCCACACTAGATGCAATAACGGTCCATATGACATGGTGTCCTTTTGGAGGACAAAAGATAGCTACCCATGATGCTATTAGAGACATAGTGTTTGCTATGATGACCAAGTATCCATGAGAGAGTGAATACTTAGCTTGGAAGGAGCTCTCACATGCTTTGTAGACAACACGTGTTAGGGAAAACTTATACTTGGTCCGAGATGATCAAGTGATAGTAGTGGATGTTGTGCTTATGGACCCTACGTGTGATATAGTTTTGGAAGGAGTGATTACCTATCCCCTTGGATTGGTAGCGAGTGCAGCTACAGCTTGCAAGGTCTCCAAGTATAAGGATATGTAGTGAGGTCACCTCTTTGTTCCTCTAGCCTTGGAGTTATGTGAAGGGTTATGCAATGCACACAAATTTTGTCACATTTGTCAAGGAGTGCATGATAACTTATGATGTTAGGTACCAAGGGGTACCACTCTCACTCTCATACTTTGTAGTATATTTTAGACAACATGTGTCCATTGCTCTACATAGTGCAGTGGTTGGTGCAATCTATAGGAGAAAAATCACACTAGGTGATGCTTCTTCAAATGCTTTATGTAACAATATGGAGCTTATTGATGACTTAGTGACAATAAAAAAGTACTAAATATGCCATGTTAGCTAAAAATATCATAGAAGCATCTAGAAAGCTAGTTGGAACATTCCAAGTGTTGTGTAATGTGCATGCCAAGGAGGAAGCTTCTTGGCTAGCTTAGCTTGCATGCCAAGTAGGTAGTCTCTAGAAGGAAGCTTCTTGGGAAGTTTCCTAGCAAGTTTAGTTGGCATGCCAAGTAGGCAACTTCTAGAAGGAAGCTTCTTGAGAAGCTTCTCGATTAACTTGGCTTGCACTCCAAGCACGTGGCTTTGAGGAAGCTTCTAAAGAGTCTTTTATATTTCATTATAAATACCAAAGCCTAAGCTCATGTTAGGCATTTGGAGTTTCAGTCATTCAAGTGTCTCAATGTGATCTTCCACTCCAATCTTCCATCCTCGTATTTCTCTCCATGATCTCGGTCTTTTACATTTGTATTAGAGCAAGAATGGGATGGATGGATGGAATTTATGGACCACCAAATCTATTTCTGTCAAATTATTGGAAATTTTGTATCCATGTACTACCAAATCTTTTTGCATGCAATCACCTTGTCTGATGAACCCTTGGTGCTTTCAATTGTAACTTATGGAGAACAAGGGATGTGTTGCATCTACATGTTAACTTAGATCAACTATAGGTACTTTGATAGAGCAGTAGTCATGGCAACAATGCTTGAGGTTATCATTGCCATGCAACAACAAATCAAGCACCATACTTGATTGTTGGAAGAATAAGATCATTAATGACAAGAGCATGTAGAGAGAGCACCGCTTTGAGAAGAAGAAGAGCAAATTCCATTTCTGAAGCCCAAGGTATTTGAAGGCAAGAATCTCCCTAATGTAGTGGAGAATTTTGTGTTTGACTATGAATGTTAATTTGAAGCTATAGATCTTCAAGATGAATGGAAACAAATTCTCTTGGCTTCTGGCTAATTGGATGGAGTAACTAAGCTATGGTGGCGGTTCCAAGTGGAACAAGCTGAATGGCAATCTGTTGGACCAATCTTAACATGGGTAGAATTCAAGAATGCAATAATTGATTGATTCTAAGCTATAAATGCTACACAAGCTACACAAGATAGGTTTGCAGAATTGAAATAGATTGGTTTTGTAAGAAGTTACATCACACAATTCCAGAACACCATCATGCATATTCTAGATATACTTGGAGATGAAGCTATGGATTGATTTGTGAGTGGCTTTAAGTCATGAACCAAATTAGAGGTGATTATGTGAGAGCCAAAACACTTGGTGGAAGCCATGCTTGAAGTCATGAACCAAATTAGAGGGGACTATGTGAGAGCCAAAACACTTGGTGGAAGCCATGCAGTTCACTAAGCGCTTTGATTCCTTGGTTGCAACAACTTAGTCTTGACCCCAACCTCAACCTCCAAAGAACCTACCAATACACTACACACAAGTGGAGGAGCCGGCACTAATGGAGATTGATGTCATCTAAAGGAGACCACTTGGCACTATAGAGAGAGAAAGATGATGACAAAATGGTGGTTATTTTTATTGTCACCAAATCGGACATTGTATTGTTGAATATCCACTCAAGAATAGATGACCTTGACAAATCACCCATATGGAATTTGTAGAGCAAAATGATCAAAGAAACAAGGAATCCCAATAGGAGACTTTTAAGGAGCCTATTAGGAACTTGATTAATTCAATGGGATTGAAGATTTGGCCTTTGCAAGTTTGCTTCACTTGCAAGGTATGATATCTGATCATGCTTGTAGGATTTTGGTTGCTTTTGGAAGTTCAAAGAATACATGTCAATGCAATTAGCAAAGGAATTAAATTTTCCTATCAAGCTAATTATTGGAAGTAGATTGATGATTGTATTCTATACCTCACATCTTGTAACATTCAAGATTGGGAAGGAGTATGTGGAGTGTATGAGGTTTGTAGTGGCACCTCTACACTATGATGTCATTCTAGGTTTGTCTTGGCTTGAACATCATAAGGTTCAATTTGATTGGATCCAACAAAAAATTCAAGTACAATACCAAGGTGTGCACTTCTTATTAAATTGTATGGCTTCTTTGAGTAATACACCTAAGAATAATCAGTCCTAAGATAGAAATTTTGTCAAGAAAGTAGCCAAAGAGTAAGCTTTGAAGGAAGATAAGTCCCAAGATGGGAATTTTGTTAGTAAAGTAGCCATAGAGCAAGCTTTGGAGGAAGATAAGTCTATTTTTGCGATGTAGATCAAGCAAATTGTGCATGGAGAATCTAAGGAGTGCAAGAAGCCTCATCAAGCAATGATTGATCAAATAATTCAAGAGTTTTTAGATTTTTTTTGGATGATCTGCCAAGGGGATTACCCTTCAATTGTAGTATGCACTTCAAGATTGAGTTACTACCAAGAAGAACTCCAATGAGTCAACCAATCCATTGGCTCTCATCAAAGGAGTTGGATGAGCTTTGAACAACATTGATAGAGTTGTTGGAGAAGGATTTCATATGACATAATACATCTCCTTGAGGAGCACAAATACTATTTGTTCCAAAGAAGGATGGAAGACATTGCTTCTGTATTGATTATCATGACCTCAATAAACAAACAATGAAGAATGCATCTCACTTGCCTTGAATTGATTATTTGCTAGATCAATTGAATTGAGTAGAATAAGTCTCTAAGTTGGATCTCTAAAGTGCCAATTGGTAGATTCCCATTGATAGAGAGGATGTGCAAAAGATTAACTTTTGTACAAGGTAAGGGCATTTTGAATGGAGAGTTCTATCTTTTTGGCTCACTAATGCTCCAACAATCTTCATGGATCAGATGTATTAGGTGTTGGATGTGCTCTGAGATTGGTATGTGGTGGTATCCTTGGATGATATCTTGATCTATAGCAAGATGGAAGTAGAACATGCAAATCACATGCGGGAGGTCCTAAGATAATTGTAATAATGGAAGTTTTACTACAAGAAGTCAAAGTGTACCTTTTGGCAAAAGGAAGTTATGTTCTTGGCTCATAAGATCTCATTAAAGGGAATCAAGATAGAAGAGGAGAAAATCAAGGCCATTATTGATTTTCCTACTCCAAAGTGTGAGCATTTAATAGATTGGCAGTTTTTATTAGCAATTCATTCGTTGTTATGCTCATGTGGCCACATGTAATACCAAGAGCTAGCCATATGATCTACATGTGAAATTTGGTTCGGTAACATCTAGAATGATGTTATACATGATGGTTGAAATAGATCAGATAGAAGTATCACCAAAAGAGTACTTCTACTAATAGGGCATAAACCAAAATAGACTTGAGAACCTTAGAACCAATAGCTAGACATATGATTTAAAAGTGAGAATTGGTTTGGTAACATCTGGAAGGATGTTACACATGATGGTCTAAACAGATCAGAAGGAGGTATCACCAAAAGGGGACTTCTACTAATAGAGTAGGAACCGAAATATGCCTGAACTTTGAAGGCAATTTCGGAGGCCTAAACGGATGAATTAGGCCTCAAAAATGTGCAGATTCCTCCCCCCCACGGAGGAAAGGCTGGCCTTCCCTCCCCCTTGCTATGTCTCGTTGAGAGCTTTCCAACGGTACCTACTCACGTGATTTTGAGATTCCTACAGGAAGATTCCCTAAAAGATTCCCTCCGGTCAAAGCTTGTTTGACCAACCAGATAGGACCTAGACCAGACATGTCACCCATCCAAGTAGGTAATCCAAGGGTGGAGCTTGCTGACATGTCACCTATCTGTGTCCCTAATCCTATGGTGGAGCTTCCTTGGCGGAGATCCTCTTTGTCTATATAATAAAGAGAAGGTGCTCCCTTGGGGCATCGATGGTTTGAGTGTGCAATCTGTGTTTTCTCTCTTCTCTTGTCCTTGGAGTATTACACCACACCATTGACTGACCTCTTGGGGAAGACCACAAGCTTTCAGTGAACCACCAAGCACAAAGAAACATTCCAGAAGTTGAAACATATTGTGTCTTAAGGACCAATTCTTCAACCATATCCTTAATTATCTTGTGTGGTTGATTTTGATGCTACAAACTTTGCCATTGGAGCCATGTTGCAGCAAGAATTTCCAAATGGGTTACATCCCATTGCCTTTTGTGTCATGGTGACTAAACACTATAGAAATAAATTACTCTGCCCAATATTGTCAACTAGCAATAGTATATTTCACCAAATTATGGAGGCATTATCTCTTGGGAAAACAAGTGATCATGCAAACCAATCACAAACCCTTGTTGCATACATTATATTTGGAGCACATGAACAATTGACATCATTGATGGGAGGAACAAGTACAACTTTTTGACATCAAACTTGAGTACAACCCCAATTGGTTCTATGTCATCCTTGATATCCTATCATGATGACCTGATTTGAAGTCTCTTCTTCTCATCATGACGGCAATTACAATGGTGTTAGTTGACTCTAAAGTCAAATCAGGTTTAGGAAAATTTTTACAACAAGATCCTCCTTTCAGATAGTAAAAGGTTATCTTGAAGCATGCAAAAAGGAGTACAACACCTTCTCCTTCAAGGAAGGCCTTCTATTCTATGAGAACCGGATCTATGTTCCAACCAAGGGTGATCTCTGACTTGTGTGCCTTTGAGAAGCCCATGATTTACCAATTGTTGATCACATGGGTGTGCACAAGACCTTGGGTACACTCCAATGCCAATAATGGTGACCCAATATGGCATGAGATATATGAGAGTTCTTTTGATCTTGTGAGAGTTGCCAACTCAACAAGGCTAGCAATCAAAAACTAAGTAGACTACTTCAACCACTCCCCATTCCATTTGCTCAATGGGAACATGTGAGCTTAGATCTCATCACATCCTTACCCAAGATAAAGCAAAGTCACATAGCAATCGTGGTGTTTGTGGATAAGCTTAGTAAGCAAATTTATTTGGCACCAACCTTTGATACCATGGATGCTCCAACATTGGCATAGATCTACTTTGACAATGTCTTATATGCATCATTGGATACCTCATGTACTCATCTCCAACCGTGATACATGATTTGTTGGAAAGTTTTGGCAAATATTCTTCAAAGTACCTGGCACCAAGCTTGCTTTATCCATCACCTATCATCCTCAAACTGATTTACAAACCGAACAAGAAAATCATACCTTGGAGAATAGTCTTTGTGCCTTAGTCAACGTTTACCATACCAATTGAGATGAATGTCTTGCAGTTATTGAGTTGAATGTCTTGCAACTATTGAGTTTGTATACAATCATTCCAAATAGGCAAGCATTGGATTCTCTCATTTCTTCTTTAATTTTGGCCAAGACTCACTTGTTCTTGATTCGTTTCTTTCTCCTCTTCCATCTAATATCCCTCATACTTCCACCTTCTTGCCCACCATATCACAATCCCTCCAACAAGCCAAATCTCCTTGTTGCTCCAAATTATCAAAAACAATATGCATACCATCATCATCATGATCTTTCCTTTCAACTCAATGATAAGTTCATGCTCTCCTCTTGTAACCTATCCCTCCCACAGGATACCCCAAGTCCATAAACTTGCTCCTAATTAGATATGACCCTATGATGTCACTCAAATCATTTCTCTTGTTGCTTGCCTTGCCTTGTCATATTCAAGTACACCATATCTTTCATGTTTCCAAGTTGAAACTCTTTTTTTCTAATCCATCTTCTTTTTCCTCTTGTGTCCAACCTCCTCCTCTTCCCATCCCTATCAATGATCATGAGGAGTATGAAATTGATTGTATCCTTGTACGTTGCCTCATTTAACAAGACCGCCAGTAACATACAAAGTACAAAGCCCTTTGGAAAAGGTATCCACTTCATGATGCCACTTGGGAATCTCTTTCTCATCTCCAAAAAGCACAAATGGCTATCTAGGAGTTTGAACCTTCCATGGTGATGATGATGTCACCAACTAGCAATGGGGGAATATGTAACAATATGGAGCTTATAAATGAGTTAGTTGAGACTAAAAAAGTAGCAAAGAGGCAATATTAGCTAAGAATATTCTAGAAGTATCTAGAAAACTACTTGGCACCTTCCAAGTGTTGGGTAATGAGCATGCCAAGGAGAAAGCTTCTTGGCTAGCTTAGCTTGCACGCCAAGTGGGTGGCCTCTAAAAACAAGCTTCTTGGGAAGTTTCTTTGCTAGTTTAGTTGGTACGCCAAGTAGGCAGCTTCTAGAAAGAAGCTTCTTGAGAAGCTTCTTAGTTAACTTGACCTGCACTCCAAGCAATCTGCTTTTAGGAAGCTTCCTGAGAAGCTTTTCAAGAGCCTTGTATATTTCACTATAAATACCAAAACCTAAGTTCATGTTAGACATTTGGAGTTTCTCTCGTTCAAGTGTCTCAATGAGATCTTTCACTCTTGTCTTCTATTCTCCTATTTTTCTCTTTGGTTTGAAGACCGTACGACTTGCATAGCTCAGATATCGTAGGTGCAACAATGCAGATTTCTCATTCCGATTACCGATTCCAATTCCAATTCCGATTTTGTATTGGGGCTTAGTCCCATTTCACCTAATTTGTCTCATCCTTGTATGGCTTGATGGGGTCTTCACATCCTTCTCCTTCGTATTTTCTTGCTTTGTTTGTTTTTCAATATCATCTTCAATTCTTCAATTGTTTTTCAATAATCATACTAAGTTCATGTTAGGCATTTGGAGTTTCACTCGTTCAAGTGTCTCAATGAGATCTTTCACTCTTGTATTCCATTCTCCTATTTTTCTCTTTGGTTTGAAGATAGTACGACTTGCATAGCTCAGATATCTTAGGTGCAACAGTGCAGATTTCTCATTCCGATTACCGATTCCAATTCCGATTCTGTATTGGGGCTTAGTCTCATTTTACCTAATTTGTCTCATCCTTGTATGGCTTGATGGGGTCTTCACATCCTTCTCCCTCGTGTTTTCTTGCTTTGTTTGTTTCTCAATATCATCTTACGGGAGACTAATACTAAGTTAGAATAGATCATGTACTTTTAATGATGTTACTTGATCCTAAAATCAATGAAATTTGTTGTTAAAATTATTTTCAGAAAATAGTAATATATTAAAAATAAATTATTTACAGTTTCAAAGTAACTCACTTGAAAATCGCGGCGAAGAGCCCGACCTAGCAAGTGCTCGCCCCTGATTTCCAGGCAACTTCAACGCATACTCCCCAAAATCCGGGGATAAGCTGCCGGATTTTCGGGGTAGTCAATTCAAGTTCGGGACGAGACTTTTGGAAGTTTAAGGGAAATACTCTTGAATCCTGCAGGAACTTATTATGAATTTTGCAGGAGAGTTGTTTGAACTTTGGGTCGAGTTCCTTGAAGTTAGGACAGGAAGAGGGGTGAGAACAAATTTTTTTAATATAATATATATATAATTTAGATCCTTTTAATATACAATTTAGGTTCTAATCTGAAGGTTTATTTTGATTTTAGGGATTTTAATCATTAACTCTAGAGATTTCAACTCGGTCATTCGAGCAAAATTTATCGGTTTAAAACCAGATTTTATTAATTTAATTATTATTTATTAATATTTATTTACAATACAAATAATAACTTGTCCTGTCAAGTTACTCTTCTTCTTATAAATAAATATTATATAATATAAATATTTAAATGATAATATTATTAGAGATTATAATCAAATCTTTTTAGAAAACATAAATTATTTGTAGCATAATATTAAAAAAAAATTATATTGTAAATTTACAAACAAGTTCGTTAACTACGACACTCATCTATAGCGTAGATCCCACGTTAAGCTAGTGAATACCGGTAACCATTGGGCAACCTTGGAATGCTGTTAAATCGATGTGCCAAAGTGGTGTTACTGTTAAATCCATCTCTGCACTTTCGAGTGCAAAGTCATAGCATGTGGTACGTACATCTGAGAAAGAAGTCGCCTGTAGGTCAAGTTTCAACTGAAGGCTAAGCCTCCAAAACATTCTGAAATATCCGTTGTTGAACCAAGTCTTGATTTCGAATACTTCTGAAAAGTCTCAGGAGATATGTTGATTCACAATGGTGCAAGACCTTTTCGAAGCGTCCCCGGCTAGAACAAAACATAACTAACCTTTTTTATATACATGAAGACAAGACACTACAGCAAGTCTATGCATTCGTTTCTTTTAAATCCTTATTTGTATTTAAAGCCAAAGAGTTAATTTATAGTATCAAATTAACATGATTTGGGCGTAACTTCTGGGGAAGGCAGATGATGTTCAAATACCGATGGGTTAGAAGAGTATGAAGGTATGACATAGTCCAAATGTGCTTTGTAGAACGACTAACTTTTAGCGACATTAAAAGTTAATATGTTCTGAACGATCCCTCAGTCCCGAATCGCTTGTCCTCGTATTTAGCGACTTACTTCACTCAGGTCCTCTTGAATTTCAACAGCAAACCCAACAGTAACATCAGTGAAAAGAATGCTTCACATGAACCTTCTTGCACATGATTAGCGCAAATGATCATCGAATAGAAAAGCATAGTTTGGTTAACGATAGGTCTCCAGTGTCGTCCACTCATAGATTCTTCCAAATCAACGATTTTCCGGCGTCCGCATGCCCACCTGTCTACCAAATCCATGTACCACAGATTTTGAACAACATTTCTGTTCCAGACAAATATTGGGGGTATCATCAATTTCAGGTTTCCGATGTCCGTCAAATAAATTTACGGGACAGCCCATAGATTGCTACGGGAGGTGGGTGGGGTACCCGGATTTTACGGGAGGTACTCACGTTACCCTCTAAATGTTACCGGGTCATGTTTTTCATGACCCGGAAATATTTATGGGCGATGGGAGGTCTCGTAATCCATATGGACAAAAAAGCCAGGCCAAAATTTGCAACCGGGAAAAAAAATTTCAAACCTTAAACTTTTGTGGACACGTTCATAAATAATCCTGTTTCGGTTTACAGGATTTCCTGTAAATATGTACGGAAACTTACGGGATCAACCTGCCTCCCGTAATTTCCAGACTATAACTATGTCTACCTAAACTATAACTCTTTCTTCGCCTAAACTATAACTCTACAGCGTGCTACCTTCGGGCCCATCTTTGGTTTTTGGAGAATTTCCAGCTAACAAGCGATGCCCCAGTTATAAAAATTGTAGTTTAATGCTGCAATTATGCAGGCGAAGAACAATCAAACTCTAAAAACTTACATCTTTCAGTGAGTCCTCCTGCACCATTTCCAGCCAAGTGAAACTATGGCGTTGGCTCTCAACAACCATGATTCTGCGGGTTGTTCGCTAATGCTTATCCGTATTTTAGGTACAGATACCGGTCATAGCAGGTCGACAGAGATGAGTGACAGGTACTTGGGAGTGTCTTCTCAATCAGACAATTGACAAACAAGAAGACAAACCGCGTTATTTCACCTTTCTATCCTGGTCAAGTTTACATGGTTTGGTTCCAATTTTCGTCGATGGAACTTGAAGATATAAAAATGAGGAAGGAGGGGAAGACCCATCCAATCCTACAAGGATAAAGCACTACCGGTAAAATGGGACTAAGTTGCAATAATATCGCTATTAGAAATCTATCCTACTGCATCTAAGATATAAAGACGAGACAACACACGTCTAAACCTTCCTCATCTACCATTTCCAATCACGTGGTGGTTCAAAGCTTTTCAGCTACCTCAACCACAATCTGTCAGGTCAACCATTATTATTCCTGACCTAAGCAATCCTCGTTAGTTTCTTACACATCGCACTGTGAATTAGATCTGCATAACCAACCGAGAAAATAAAAGGCGACCGCCTAGGAAAAATGAAGATGGGAAGACCCCATCAAGCTGTACAAAGGAGAGAAAAAAAAGGTAACATGGGATTAAGCCCCAATAGAGAAAAAAAAGGTAACATGGGATTAAGCCCCAATAGAGTCTGTATGAGAAATCTGCACTACCCCACCTAAGATATCCATAACCAACCCAGGATATTTCTAATTGATGTGAACTCGCGCTCTAGATTTCAGGTACCAATACTATTGGGTTTAGTCCTAGTTTACTCTCTATGTCATTTCCTAGTCCGGCTTAATGAGGTCTTCCATCCTTCTTGTTATGCTACGCGGTTGCCTTTCTTCTGATTTCACATACACTCATATGCTGGTCAATGGAATGTAAGTCTTGCATCTCAATAGAATCCAAGGTTTCTTTACATTCAAAACATGCTTCTCTTCGAGACGAGAGAGCAAATGGAAACGTACCAATCTATACATGCGCCTTTTCCATGTTGCTTAAGCGAGCTAACCAATGAAATGAAGTATATAAAGGACGTTTTTCGGACGATATCCCTTGATGTCAATATGATTACTCCCCGCGAGACATGTCAAAAACCTGAAAAGGAAATGGAGACTGGTTAAAAACCTTGTGATTATATAATCAACAATAAGTAATTGTAAATACTAGCTTGTGATAGTTGATTCTGCCCTTTTTCTTCGGGCCTTGTGAGTGCTCTTCATTTTACCACTTCTTAGTGCATGTTGGAAATTGCTTCGGAACTAATGCAAATCTACACCTCAATCACAAAACATCAAGAACACTAAAAGATACTCAAAGCATTTCAGATTATTTCTTCTTCTTACAGATTTGTTCACATTAAATGAAAAATGGAGTGCCTGTAAACTAGTATACATATTCTTAATTAATGGAACACTTGGACTATGCAGGTTCTAAATCAATGAAACAGTTGGACTTGTTGCCTAGCTTTGCCTCGCTCGACTGCTATGGTGCTCTCACTTCCTTGGTACTTACCATTCTTGACTATGCAGCTAGCATCTAGATTCAATGACAAGATATATATATATATATAAGCAGTGGCTGCTTACACTCTAACTTGTACTATTGTTGGGTGCTTTGTGCAACCCGTAATTTCTATAATGTATAGTAATAGTTGTACCATCTTTAAATACTACATGCCACATGTAGTACCAAATGAAATCCAATTTCAATACTCCCATTTATTGAAGAAATGAGAGAACTTCAATTAATCTTCTAAACATACAAAACTTATCTCTTGGTAAGCCTTTTGTAAAAATGTTTGCAATCTAATTGTTTGTGTTGAAATAGATCTGTTGCTGCTCCCTAACATAATGATATTGGATCTCTATGTGCATGGTTTTCTTATGGAATTTTTTGTTGTACACCAACTTGATAGCTCTTTGATTCTTGCTTGTACACCAACTTGATTGCACTTTGATTATTGTTGTACATTGGAATTGGACCATCTTGTCCAAATTGTTATTTCTTGAGTGACATACAAAACAATGTTGCTTCCTGGTGGCTAAATATGCTACTATATAGTATGCCTTTGTGGTAGAAGTAATATGGCATTGTTTTCACTGGCTATTCCAAGTGGTATGGAGTTCATCATGAATATAGAACCATTGTGTAACTTTCTATTATCTAAGTAATTGGAAAAATCAGCATCAGAGTACCATGCTAGTGTATTAGTAGCATCTAATTCTCTACTAAATTCTAATCTATAATTTAGTGTACCTTTTAGGTACCTGAAATTCTCATCAATGCTTGCAAGTGTTGAGGTAAAGGATTTGAACTCAACTTTGAGACTATGCTAATAGCATAACTATGTTAGATCTTACACATAGCATACGGTAAACATCCTATTGCTTCTTAGTAGTGTGCTTTGATTGGTTCTACATTTTTTAGTTGTAGTTTGATATTTGAATCTACAAGAGTAAAAATCTGATTTGCATCTCCAAGATTGATTTGTACTCTACATATCTTTCTTGAGTCAATTTGATTTTGAGGTTCTCTTTATCAGAAAAATCTGAAGTCCTATATAATAGTTTGGATCTCCATACATAATTGCAAACTCTCTATCAATGTAATCTAGCATGGTAGCAAACCATGATTTATCTTTCACACAAATCAACTCATCTTCTATAAAGATAGTGCGAATGATCCCAAATCAATAAATATATACAAGGATCAGAAAGTGATGGTTGCAACCCATACCTCACTAAGAAGTCATCAAAATTCTTATTCTAGTTCCTTGAGCCTTGCTTCAAGCCTTAAAGGCTATTTAGCAATCTACAAACCCTCTCCTCCTTTCTTACTTCTTTGTATCCTTGTATATGTTCCATGTCAATCTTCATACAAAAAGCTATCTTGATGTCAAATTGAGCTATCATCATATCTTTTGTTATAGCTAACAAAAGAATAAATCCAATAGAATTAAACTTGATGATTGGAGCAAATATCTCTTCATAGTTGATACACACAAGCTATGAATATCCTTTGGCTACAAGTCTGGCCTTGTGCCTCAAGATTTTGTCCTAAGCATGAAGCTTGGTTCTAACTTGGTCCCACTTACATTTTGTTGCTTTTCTCCCTTCTAGCAAAGCTATTAGCTTTCAAGTTGTGTTTTGCTTCAAAGACTTGAATTCCTCATCCATAGCCTTTATCCACTCAAGTGATTGCATTGCATCTTGGATGAACATAATCTACTTCCATATCTCTTCCTTCAATCTTAGATGTAATATTGCAAGCATAAGATGTTTTGTTATAATAGCACTCACAAAGTCTTTGTGGTGGTCTTCTTATTCTCTCACTTGTATGATTTTAGCCAACTTGAATGGTTGAAGGTGAGCTCATTTACAAATCAAGTTACACAAGTTTATGATGTGCTTCACTCTCTTCTTGAAGGGATTAAATGTTGGTCTCACTTGTGGATTCTTTTGTAGCCTCTTTGTGAGCTCCTTAGAAGCTTGCAGAAACTCTCCATCAACCTCTATCTCATCAATGCTCATCCTAACATTTGCTTGCTTTCAATCTCCTTTGTAAAAATAATCAGGATCTAAGTTCAACATTTGTGACTGTCAATAATTGGGTAGCTCCTCTTTGAACATGACATCCTAACTTTCAAATATTTTCTTCTTCTTCTTATCCTACAATTTGAAGGTTTTAGATTTTGAACTATGTCCAACTAAAGAAATCTCTTATCCCTTTGGATCCAACTTCTTCCTTAAACCCTTGGTGAGTTTTCTTTGAAACATTTTTGAAAACTCTATTAAAAATTGTACAATACTCCTACTATTTTGGCACACACTCTTTAGGAAATTTCTAAGAAAGCAATATGCTTCTTGTTGATTCCAAAATTATTCTATGATCTCTTTTTGAATATCCTTTTGCTTTGGAGTGTAAGATGTTATAAGTTCATGGGCTAATCCCATGTCCTTAACAAAACCAAAAAAATCCGTTTTAGTGTATTCACCACTTCTATTAGATTTTAGTTTTCTTAATCTTCACTCCACACTAAGTTTCTATGTGTGCACTGACTTATGTGAAGCATGAGAGATTTTTTGAGTTTTCTTTCAAGAGAAATATAAACTTGAAGCCACTCGTATCATCCTTGAAAAGGAGATAATATCTTGATCCACTTATGGAGCTCATGCTTGTAGGATCACAAAAATTATTATAAAAAGCTCTCCAACCTTATATCTACTCTTGGTGGATTGCAAAAGGTAGTTCATGTTGCTTTCTTAGAGCACATCCATCATAATAGAAATCTTTTTACACTACTAGGCTCTTCTAGTTTGAAATTATGACCTTCTATGAGTCCTAGTTTCAAATTGGAAGTCTTTACTAGTCTTTATCTCTCCACCTTCCAAATGTAGGAAAAATTGAGATAACAAAGTTTTTGGTGCTAAAGTGCAATATCTCTTTTTCCACTCTTTCTTCTTTTAGCTTTTCACTCTTCCCTTTGCTTGCAAAAATAGATTTAGCCTAGGAAATTTTACCTATCTTAGTAGTTATATTTAAAGTATGGAGAGCTTTGAATCATAAATACTGATCATCACCACTGCTCCGTCTTTCTCCATGTAGTAGCACTCTTTAGTGTAAATGATCTGGATGCTTATCTATTGCTTGACCACTATTGAATAGGCTCTAATTCAACTCCATAATAAGAGAACTCCTTTATTAACTATTTCTTGTCTCCTGCTCCAATAATCCAAACCCTTACAGTCTTCAATAACACAACATACATTGGCTAAGTCCTTTCTTTAATCCTCTTGAAATCTTAGAACCGCCCTTGTTTGTTGGTCATATGCTCTAAAGCTCTCCTAGCAACATACAAAAACTTTGTCTAGATGTTCAAAAATTGTGATAGTGCTAGAACTAGCATAAAATGTAACACTCTATGTTGTTAGAGAATTGGCTTGAATTACAGGATAAGCTTAATTGTGAGGCTTTTTGCATCTTTGCATCCTCTTGCCAAGTGCTTCTTCTCTTCACACTTGTTATAGCTTGTTCTCTTCTTAGGTTGATACATATTAGTCATTTTTTGAGTTCTATCATCACAACTACCTCCATTGCTTCTTTTCTTAATAGTTAGAAATTCTCTTTCCTTGGTCTATCTCATTTATCATCTCCACATATGTTCAAGGTTTCTTCCTTGAGTAGTCTTGCAATGAGTCTCTTGATGATTTTCCATTCCTCAAGTCCATTATCCCTTGTTGCTATTATATGGCAATAATTTTGTGGCAAACTATAAATAATCTTAGTGAAGATTGAGGAATTCTTTATTCTATACCAAGGCTACTTAGTTGACTAGTGAAAGTTTCCACTTTGCTAATAAAACATGTTAACTCTTCTTTCAATTCCATTTGTAATTGAAATAATCTTTGTTGTAGAATGTACTTGATCTTTGAAGCATATTGCTCAAGAAATATAATCAATCTAAATTTAGTTTGTACTTTGGCAATTGATCAATCTCAATAAATATTCTCTTCTATGGTTACACAAATATGTACTTGTGCAACATTGTTCTTGATTTGTTACTACCCTTGCTCTTGCTTTACCAATCTATCTCTTATCCACCTACTATACTTTGTTCTATGATCTTGGTTGCACTAGGATCTCAATGAGTCTCTTTGACTTGAAGATCATCATCTTGAATTTCCAAATCAAGAAATTCTCCCCATTGAACTTTTAATGTGTACTCTCACATTGCTACTTATCCTATTGTATCCTAGTCTACTTTCAAATATAAAAGACTCTCTCTAGCCTCTCAATCTATATGAAATCTCACACTAAGAATTATCTTCTATCACACTTAACATATTGTGAAGCTTGTGTTCATAACCTGCTGAAAATTATTGTCCAATTGATGCAAATCTTCATATCAATTACAAAACAAAAATAGCACACAAGATACTCAAAGCACTTCAATGACTTCCTCTATTTACAGATTTGTTCAAATGAAATGAGGAATGGATTACTATAGGCTCGTATGTAGGATCTAAACTAATAAAATACTTGGAAGTGTTGCTTGGCCTTGCCTCTCTTGACTATATTTGTGCTATCATGTCCTTGCTACTCAACTTTTCTTAACTACGCCACTAGAATCTTGATGGAATGGAGGACTTCACACTAAAAGGTAAGACCTATATATAAGTATTATGTGCTCTAACTAATTCTACATTTCTCTTACTTTGCTTTGTTCTCTCTAGTAACACATTTGGCGCTTAGTTGTGGAGCCCATGGACAAGAGGTTATATTTATCCTATCACAAGTTTTTGTGTCTACTTATATTCCACAAAGAAATTCTACCCCAATTCCCAATCTTCCATCTATTACATAAGAAAATTTCACTTAACCCATCATCATAACACACACTCCTAGTTTTCTTATCACTATGTTTAGCATTTCCAACAAAACTATGCAGTACAACTAAAGAAAGGAAACTTATGCGCAATACTTGTATATTGGTCTAAACAAATTGGATGTGTGATCAAACATGCAAATCATAGAGAGGATCCAAATACAAGAAGCTTAACCATAACTCTCCATAATTTTCATATATAAGTGCCTTAGAGCATTTTTGCTTTGTCCAAGAGCTACTTCCAATCTATACTCCTATATAGGTACCAAAAGCTTTGTCCCAATTACACATACCATTGATTGCAAATATTCTGATTTGAGCTCATGATTGAAAGAGTGGAAGCTTGCCAAAGTGTTCTTGATACTTTTTTGAACCTTGAGCTAAAACTTTGGCAAAGTTATAGCATGAACTAGAAGTGATACCCTAATTAGGGTTTGATCCACAAAAATCAAACTTATTTCAAGATGTTCTTTAGGGAGTTGTAGTAGCTAAAAAGCTTATCTTATTAGCTCACATTGAATCCTAAAGGATTTGAATTGGGAGTATAATGAAGAAGTTATCTCAAGCCAACAAAAGGTATAATATTACTCTATATGATAGTAATTTATTGAAGTTTGATGCATAAGACCTCATTCCTATAAGCACTATTTCAACCAAACTTGAAAAGGTAGTTGGTCATACCTTTCTCTAAACTTCTATAAATTTTGCTTTCTAATTTTAAACCAATCACTATATATGGATTAGTTCTCAAGTTGTGCTAAGATTTGAGCTCTACAAACCCAAGTATACTTAATCTAAGATTTTGAGTTCTTTATTTGATTAATTTACACCAAATTTCATATAAAAGAGCAAAATCATACCACAAGAATTATTGTTAAATTTCAAGGGCTTATACAAATCAAAGCTTGAGATGTGATCAAAACCAACTTAATCATACTTTCTACTTGGACACCTTGGTTTTAGGTCATCCAACTTAAATTGATCACATCAACTTTGAGAACAACTTAAAAAATAGTTTATTAAACACAACACAATTAGAATTTTATCTACTCTATTACCTTGTTAATAGATCATCTAAATCTTCTTTAGAAGTCATAAAGTCTCCCAAAATTTTTTCTTGGGTACAACTTAGACTTTCTTAGCCTCGGTCAATCCAATCACAATTATCAATTGCTCAAATCTCATGTGTTTGATCTTCACATTAGTTATTTTCCTCTTCTCTCCAAAGATAGTTTAGTTCAAAGCTTTAATTCTTTAATGTGAAAAGGGTTTAGGAGAGGTAGATCAATAGCACAAAATATCTCTCCAATCACGCTTTCCACTTGGATGCCCTCAACTTTTATGATCTATTATCAAGCCCTCCACTATATATACACTAGTCTATTGCATATCGTTTGTGAAAGGGAACACTTCTCTATGTTTGTCTTTAACACCAAAATTGGATTGCTATAGGTCAATGCATGTTTGTTATATGTCTTTTATAATACCATATAGATAAACAACAATTAAAGACAATTTCACTCAATATACCAATCACAACATAACATTGTTGGGTACTTTGTGCAAACTCTAACTTCTATAATATAAGATAATAGGTATACCAATGTCAACTACTATATGCCACATGTATTATCATCTAAAATGCAATTTCAATGTTGCATTTTATTTCTATCTTCTTTACCTTTGTATACACTATTTGGCTTGATTCTCTCTAACACTTTCAGCTTTGACCAATGAAACCTAGATGTCTCAATTCCTACCATTCCTTCTACCTCATAATACATTCAAATTCTAATGCCTTGTAGCTGCTATTTGAAAGATATTCACTTGCATTATGAGTTTTCTTGCTTCAAATATCATCTCACATTCCTACAAATAGAAAAATAGAATAGGTTTTTTTGGTCATGTGTAATAAAAAATTTATTTGCATTGGACAATAGTAAGATATTAGTGTACAAAAGTCAATTATACAACTCAGTTCTACACGAGAAGCATAATAGGTAGACCATATTCTTTGTAGAGGGGAAAAGAGACATAGAGGAGGATATAATGCAACCATTACATAACTATCAAATGTTTGATCATTGAATGTTCCAATAGAAGGGAAGAGTTTGAAGAGTTTGAAGGCCCTTTTTATTGTACAATATATTTCAAGCATATCAATTTTGATATGTTAGTTGCATTCTATATTGCTTGGAAAATAAAAAAGGCTATTATGACCTATTGCCATATCTATGCTTAAATCAATCATGAAAAACTCTACTTGTAGATAGTTGCAATGCCTTCAATGCAATTCAATCAAAGGCTAAATGTAGAGACATTTGGCCTTTGAATAATGTCATATTTCTTCCATTTTTCAAAATAATATAAGACTATACCTATAGAGAAGAAGGCGACTGCATGTGATAGCAAGAAGGATGGAAAACCCATCAAGCCATACAAGGAAAAAGACTTGGGGGGGTGGTAAAACGAGGCTAAGTGTAATACCAAGAATTAGATAATCTAGAGGTAAAAATTGGCTTGGTAACATCTGGAAGGATGTTATGTATGATGTGCTAGGTAGATCAAATAGAGGTGTCACCAAACAAGTACTTTTACTAATAGGGTAAGAGCCAAAAATCACCTAAATTTGTAATACCAAAAGCTAGACATATTACACACAGGTGAAAATTGGCTTTGTAATATTTGGAAGGATGTTATGTATGATAGGCTTGGTAGATCAGATAGAGGTGTCACCAAAAGAGCACTTTTACTTATAGAGTAAGAGTCAAAAATAGCCTAGAAACTTTAGAGCCAATTTTGAAGGCCTAAATGGATGAATTAAGCCTAAAAGATGTACACATTTTCCCCCCACCCCCTAAAGTTAAGGAAAGGCCAGCCTTCCTTCCCCCGGGCTTGTCTCATTGAAATCTTTCCAATGGTACCTCACCCATACAATTTGGTGATTCCTATAAGAGATCCTCTAAAAATTCCTTTGAGTCAAAGATGGTTTGACCAACCAGATAGGATCAGACCCGACATGTCACCCGATGCATACAACTAATCTAAGGGTAGAGCTTGCTGACATGTCACCAATCATTGTATTTGATTCAAGTGTGGAGCTTTCTTTGGGGGAGTCTCCTTGCTATATAATATAGTCAAGGTGCTCCTTTGGAGCATCAGAGATTGAATGCAAAGCTTTGTGTTTTCTCTTATGTTTCTCTAAGGTCTCCTATCCTCAAAAGATTACACTAAGCCACAATAGTATTTGTAAGAGGAATTTTTCCTACAACACCTAAGATATATGAGGTATGCAAGTCATAAGGTCTACAAACAATTGAGCATCCAAATCAATATCACCTAGTTTGATTGCTCTAGCATCACTACCATTATATAACCTTTGGATTGAGCAAAATTGATACATGGTGCCAAAAGTCCAAATCAATAAGGATGCAATACCATAGATGGTTTGTCTTTTTTTTTGTGTACTCAAGGTTGGAAAAGTACACATGGGGGATTAAAAATTAGTACAATTGTACCTCTATCTATCATATAAAACAATAGCATATTTTGAGTCTTCAATATTTTCACCCACAACAATAGTACCTTCAACTCTAATTGGCCATATCTACATCTAATCAAAGATTAAGGAGATATGGATCATGCACTCAAAGGAGGTATTGTTTCTTAAGCAACTAAATATCTGTCTTACTAACAAAGAGATGATTCATAATGACATGGAGTGAAGGTGACACACAATATTAACTAAGCATGTTCCAAGTGGCCAAGACCTATCAAACATTGCAAATAAGGTGCTCAATGTGAGGAACCTAAAACTTATGCTTAGGTGAGAGTTGTTTGTCATGTTTTGACAATAAACTTAATAATTATAGTGTATGCAACTACTTCATATTGACATTGACTAAGAATAAAATAAATCTAAGTTTGCTACTTAGCTTCTTTTATTTTTGACCTCCTTTGTATATTCCTTGTACTATTTGATAGAAACTTCCCATCTTCTATGCATCTAAAGCAATTTGCTACTTTATAACTAGTTGTTTGCTTTGCACCCAGTTGGGTGCTATAGCACCACCACCACATAGAAACCAACATCAACAAGGATCTTCTAACAAGTGAGACTTTAATAGTTTTGAATGTTCTAGAAGGTATATATGCTTCTTGTCTACTTATCACAAGAACACAAAGAAATGTTTAGGGTATTCTCCTTTGCACCTACAAGTTGGATTTAACATCTATTGTAATGGTACTAAGCCAAAATTCCAATAGTATAGAAAGTACAAACAAGTCCAAAAAGGGATAAAGAACCCAAGACCCAACAAACCAAAAAGAAAAAGAAATTGGAATAAAATTATGGATTCCATGATGCACTAGGTACTACTTATCTTACAATCCATTTGCTTTGAGGTTTAGATTGAGAGATGATTGGACCCACCAAGACTCCCTCCTTGGACTGTGAAGGTAGACATAGTCTTATTCAAGGATGACTAGCATGCCTTGTTGGATGTGGTGGTCGGAAACCCACTCTAACCAAAATCATTATAACAAGCGCACATGCAAGAGCTATAGTGACCATTGTTGCCAAGAAGAAGGAGGACTACTATCCATCTTGGCTCAGCTTTGACACTTTTTTTCCATTTCTGATGGAGATTTTTGGCTATCTCCATCACTACTTTGATAGTCTCTTTTGCAATGCAATATGGGATTTCCCTATAGAGGAGAGGATCACTAGCCATTTTGCAAGCAATGCTCACTTCTTACTTCTGATAGTGTGTATACATCATCTTACAATTATCACCAATAGGCAATAGTAGTAAGAGCTACTAACACATCTAGGCCACTTCCTCCCCATCTATAGTACATACCTTTGGAGGACTTATAGCATATAGTTTAGAAATAGGTTACTTTGTTATTTTGCCATGTAGAGCGTAGGCTATTATTTCTCATTGGCTTTTGGGCCTTTTGGCTTAGGTCTCTAGCTCCAATTTCTCCATCTTGTACTCATTCTTTTTCCTTTGGGGGATTCTATTTGGCTTTTTGGTTATTTCATCAAAGGGAAAGCAATCATGTTATCAATTACCAAACTATGTAATAGAGATACTACAATATCATACACAACAAGTGGAGAGAGAGAGTGCCTTAGACATGTGATATTGGGAACTCCTATTGCTATTGGTTGTGCACTACTATTGCTTATCTATGAAGATTCAAAGTTCAAAGGTGCTAAAAAGAGATGGAGACTCTTTGCTATAGTTGGAAGTTATCATAGCTAGAGAGTTAGCTAGAAGATTCTAAAAGTAAGAGAAGATATAACCAAAGTTCTTTTAAGCTAAAGTCCTAAAACACTATACAATAAACCAAAATCACCAAGTAGTCCTTGCCATAAATGATGGATAATAAGCATTGTACATATGTTGAAGGCATTTAAAAAATCTCAATAACCAAAGGTACAAAGATATCAAAGGATAGCCATGGTGCATAATACTCCTTCTTTCCTTAGATTGTGATGGTTGAAGCTATTCTCACTTGAATGAAGACTTGTGCAAACATCTTTACTAAAAGGTGTTTGCAGCAACCCCATCAAACCATCCACTTGCTACATGCTAAGATGGTTACTCATGCCCTTATGAAATGGTGTGTTGCACTGTTGGCCTTTGAACTTGGATTAAGTGAAGGAAAAGGTGGATTATCCATAAATATGATGATATTTGCTCTTATACGGCAAAGATGTGATCATAAAAGATTCAACCATTACTAATTTATTACCTAAGATGATGTAACATATAGGATCTATACCACTATATATCATATTGCATCATGAATTCTAATGTGCTATATAGTTCTTGTACTTAATATAATGAATATATGGATATACCTACAAAGATACAATAGTTATAATTTTATGCTTATCTTTGTACATAGGTGTTTATTACAATATGCTTGAGTAACTTCAAAATATCTAGGGGTTAC
The DNA here is from genome assembly GCA_948567375.1 of Lunularia cruciata. Taxonomy (NCBI): domain Eukaryota; kingdom Viridiplantae; phylum Streptophyta; class Marchantiopsida; order Lunulariales; family Lunulariaceae; genus Lunularia; species Lunularia cruciata. The sequence continues at coordinate 757,517 of OX419762.1, read as the reverse complement.
TTAATTTTTTAATAATAGAGTTGCACGTTTAGAACATACTCATTGTTATATTCATTGTTACTTATGTACAAGATTGGATTTTGGATTTGTCAGAAACCAACCTCATAAATAATTAATCCTTGAGTCCTTTGAGTCAAAGTAGGAAGCTAGCTATGATTGAGTAAAATAGTTTTCAAATATATTTTGGCTACTTCTCCATGAACTAATACTTCTTACTCCTCACACAAATTTTATCATAGCTTAGTTTTTTTTCTAAAGTACAATCTACTTACTTATGATGCTTATCCTCGTCTTGTTTCTATTCATTATTTTATGAGTAAAACTTCCATTGCAACAAGAAGTGTAGATTGGATATGCCATTGTCCTAAGAGATATTTAACATCAAGGATCTATTCTAAATCTCATTTGTAAATAGAAACTTATGCAAGGAAAAGGCAATCTTGTAGGATAACAAGAAGGATGGGAATACTCCATCAAGCAATACAAGGATAAGACATAAGATGTAAAATGAGGTTAAGCAATAATAGAATTAGTGTGAGAAATAGACACCAAAGACATACAAATTTTCTCCTATACTTTGGCAGTTAAAAGAGAATATGAGACAAGCCAACAACTTCTTTCAGCTCAAATTTTGAGTTTGAGTGAATATTGTTATGTGTATTCAATAGGAGTTTCTCTTCAAGGAGATTTCAAACATACTATTGTTTTACCCATAGGCCTTAGATTGTGAGTTTAATGACACATTGTAATGTTCATTCAATAGGAGCAACTTGTCCAAGGAGATTCAAACATACTATTATTGTGCCCATAGGCTTCAAATTGTGAGTTTGAGTGAAGATTGTAATGTGTATTAGGTAGGAGTGTTTAGCATCACATCATTTAAAGGACCATAGTCCATTCAATCATGTGATGCATTTGGTTTGGTTGAGTAAAAGGATAAAAGCATTCATCTTATAGCTTTTCTAGTATTTAAACTATTGTCAAGTAGTTTGGAGAACTTGCAGTACCTCTAATTCCAAGTGCTACAAAAATGGAGTACCATAGAGTCTTTCTCTGATCAAGCTAACATCAAAGTGAAATCTCAAGCTAATTACTTTGTATCCCATACTATATTTCTAGGCAACTTAGGTTGTATGTTAGTGTTGGTTAATTACTACTCTTTTTCTCTTTGGCTTTGGCTTTGTTTATTAATTATTGTGCTCTTTCTCCTTATTTGTGTAGTTTATAATGCCTTGTAGAAGAGATACAAAGAAGAAGCATAACATGTTAGTATCAATATCATTCTGCTAGTTATAGCTACAATTGTGCAAGGTAATGAGACAATGACACACCATACATTGTGTGTCACCCACTCTTTACCTTACAAGAGGTAAGGACCCATGTGGAGAAGATGCAAAAAGGTTAATAATGGTACCACTTAGGATGCTCACTTGTGGCAAGCATCATCAATATAGTTGAGACTCTAGATTACACAAGCTTTGTTTATCCCTTTGTGATCTTTTCAAGGGTAATTATTGAGTTGTGAGACAAGGAGAGAGATAGGAAAATGGAAGACTAGAGTGGAAGATCACATTGGGACTCTCAAATGAAGGAAACTCCAAATGCCTAGCATGAGTTTTGGCTTTGGTATTTATATGGAACATACAAGGCTCTTGGAAAGCTTCTAAGGAAAACCCTTAGAAGCAATCTTTTTAGAGTGCAAGGTAAGCTAGCCAAGAATCTTCCTTTTAGACTAGATTTCTATGTCCATGCCTACCACAACTCAACATTCATGTCCTTATTTAGCCTAACCAACATCCTTCACCATTGTAATCAAGTGAAATTTGTAGTATCCTATGGCTAGCCCTATCTCTTGTAACATGCAGCCCAAATACACTCCTTCTATAGAGTAGCCTAGCTCCCAAATCAAAATTTTCAAAATCTAGCAACCACTTCTCTAAGCCCCCACATGCTTCACTCATGTACAATGAAGACACCATTGAAGGAGTATAGAGAAATAAGAACCAACTCATCCAAGGGACCATATGCAAATTGATCAATTGGTAAGAAAAATTCTTATCTAGAATCATCATGAAATGTATGGAAAGGAAGATGGAATAGGCATGTACATGGAAATCTAGTCTAAATGGAAGCTTCTTGGCTAGCTTAGCTTGCACTCTAAGAAAGTAGCTTCTAGGAAGTTTCCCTAGAAGCTTCCCTAGAGCCTTGTACGGTCCATATAAATACCAAAGCCAAAGCTCATGCTAGGCATTTAAAGTTTCTCTCATTTGAGAATCCTAATATGATCTTCCACTGTGGTCTTCCAATCTCTTATTTCTATCCTTGGTCTTTATAGTAAATGTGGTTCTACACTCGATGCAATAGTGGTCCATATGATATGGTGTCCTTTTGGAGGATAAAAGATAGCTACTACAATGCAATCAAGGATATATTGTTTGCCATGGCATGAGAGAAAGGATACCTTGCTAGGAAGGAGCATTGGTAGGCTTTGCAAACAAGATAGAGCATACTCATACTTGTCCAAGATTACCAAGTGCGGGTAGTAGATGTTGTGGTTACACATTCTAGAAGTGATGCAACATCATAGGAAGTGATTACTCATCCTCTTGGATGGGTGGCAAATAAAGTGGCAATAGGTGAGGTCTTCAAGTATAGGGTTGTGCAACAAGGTCACCTTTTTTTTCCTCTAGTCTTGTCCAAATAGTATTGATATGAGTTTAGAGCAATTTTAGCATGACAATAAGAAGAAATGGATTTGAGGTCTATATCCACTTTTTTTTCTGTTTATCATTTATTGTTAGAGAGGATTGCTAATAAGAGAGTTTTTCTCACTTGTCCACCTTAGAGAATTTATTGCAAAATTTTCCCGAAACAATATTTCTAAACTTATACAAATATTTTGGAGAGATAGTTTCTAGGATAATTTGGGAATTTTAGTAAGTTTACATTCTCTAAATGAATACACATCCAAAAAAAAGTTCAATATTTTTTAAACACAAAGAACATCAATGAATAATTAGAGATTTTTTGTATTATATGTAGAAAATGAATGAGAAAAATTATTCAAACATTTTATACCCTGAAAAACCTTGGAAAAACAAACAAAGTGGAAGACACTCTCTAAAATCAGAAAAACATATTTGACACATATTTATTTAGGTTTGGAACTTAAGAGAGCTTTTATGACAAGAGAATAGAGGGAAGAGGTCCTTAGCATGGCAATAAAGAGAGATAAATCTAACAATAACCAAAGTCCAAGTGCCAAGTACTTTTGCGTCTCAAGTTGGCAAAAGAAATTTTGAATCTTGGGTGATTTACAAAGTTTGTGTTAACATTAGGGCTTTTCAGTTCTGAAAACTATGAGAGGTAGGCTGCTCCAATACAGGAGGTCCAGTAATATGAAATATGGTTATTTATGAATGGATCCTTTAAAATTTAGGGGTTAAGTTTTCCTTTTATTTGATATAAATTTTGGCCTAGGTTTTTGGTCATTATGGACTATGGTACCTCCCATTATGTGGCAATACCTCCGGGTCATGAAAAGCATGACCCGTTAACAGTTAGAGGGATACATGAGTACCTCCTGTTTGATTTAGGTATTCCACTCATATCCCGTAGCTACCTGCACGATGTCCCGTAGATGTCACGTTATTTTATTTTCTGGTCGCCGACAACCTGAAACTGAAACCCCTACTGAGATTTTGGATGTGGACTTAACATGATAATAGGGCATTTCATTTAGCCTTTTTCTCACTACCTATAAGATCTTGTAAAAAATTCTTTTGTACCCATAAAACATTTGGTTATTGTAGGGTGGGGAGAGTACTCAAATTTTTTATGACATTCCACATACTTTAAATATTTATGGGCCATGAAATTTTATGTTGTTTCTTGTATGCTTTCTTAGTGAAACTATAAATTTTAATTTGGAATATTAAAGTGTCTCAAAATTGAATTTGAATAAGGAAGATAGGTATCATCTTATGAGCTTTTGGTATGAATAAACCATTTTCACTTTATTTGTAGGGAAGAGCTTCTCATTTTTTTATATTGAATAGAGAGAGGCAAGAGAAGAGTGATCAAGACCATGTCAGTATTTCTCTCTTTCATTGACCTCTTTCATTTTGAGCTATTCAAATCAAATTCCCAATTCATTGTGGTGTAGTAGTAACCGCCAGCTACTAGCAAAGGAAATTAAAAAAATATTATGCAAAAGTGGATTTCAAAGGTAGAATTTGAAGGTGACCTTATCAAATGGAGATTTGATGAGTGGTAGTTTTGAAAATATGATGGAAGATGATATTGATAAACATGAAGACAAGCACAAGAATTGTAAGCAAAGCAACAATGAGAGATTTCAGATCCAATAAAGATGTATACAAATGTATATTGGGCGGTGCAGTTGGTTCTCTTCACAAGTACTTAGTAAAAATGTAAGGTCTAATTTTAAAAGTGTGCAAAATATCTGTCCAACTTTTTGATTAAACATATGTATGAAATTATTGTGGATTTTCTTTGAACATTTGTACAATTAATGGAGGTAGGAACATTATGGAACAATCCATTGATCCTTCTTTTTCTGACTTCTTTAATGTGAAATGCCTTCTAGAAAAGCCTTTCAACTTCAAGTGTTTTTATTTTCACAAAAGAGAACTCACAATCAAAATTCTATTGCTTTGGCAAACAACACAAATTAAACAGAAGAAGAACCCGCTTTTCATTAAACTACATGACCAAATAAATAAGAGCTTCTTCAATTTTTTTAAGTTGTCATAACAAAAATATTGTAGCAAAAAAAATCATTCTATACAGCCTCATACATGTCATAAAAAATTTGACAATCAAAATTTAATCACTTTCACAAAAGCACAAAATAAACATGAGGAAGACCTTGCTTTGCAAAAAAATACATGACAAAATAAACAAGAACTTTATCAATCTTGTTGAATTGTTGGAACAAAATGTTTGTACTCTATACCATTAAACAAGCTTGAACTTACATGAATCTTCTTATGACAGTTTTAGGGTATTGAAAGCCAAAAATTAAAATTGCCACAAGATTGTCTCAACATTGAAAATGAGCTCCCCTTGATTCATTGATCTGTCAAAGATAGAAAATTCCTTGAGCTTTGCTTCTTCTAATATGATCTATGAAAGGTATGAGATATTTTTAAATTTATATCCTCAAATATTGATATATTGATTTTTATCCATGTAAATGTAGGTGTAAATATAATTATTGGCATTATAGTATGTTTCTCACCTTGTAGTCTACAAGACTTGAGAACTAGACAAGGTCTTTTTATGTTTTTGAATTGATTTGAAATCCAAGTCACATAGGAGTTTTACCACTCTCTAGGTAATGAGGTATAGATTTGAAAGTTGAGAGCTTGATTTGTATTTTAATCCCTCAACCATCCTTGTTGTATTCTTCATTGATTGAATTTTTCTTATCACTGCCCCAATTCAACTCCAACCCAACTCCCGTTGCCCCACAAACCTTCTCTCAACCTTTTGTTGCAAATTTTTTTTATCCCTTTCATAAACATGGCCATGAGCAAAACTTGGCCCTTATTTTGCCCCAAGAAATCCCCTTGAATTTCATCAAACATGTGAGCTTGTTACGCCTCAAGAAAATCTAGCAATCTCTTGAGTTTGATTGGAGAGTGTATTCCATATACTTTCAAATTCTAAATCTCTAAATCTCTCTAAGTTGGTTCACTTAACATTCCTCTTGAAGTTAGAATTCCTCACAAAGTTGGTGCACCACTTAGGTATTTACGTGACTTCCATCTTTGCACCCACAAATCACTCATTTCTATTTTGTGTTCAACAAGAGAACTAGAGAATTTTACAACACACAACAAAATAAGGAGTCCATCGAATTGTCATTGCTTTGAAAGGTTGATATTGAAATGAACATAAGTGAGAGGAATTCAAATCTCATAAGGGTACTTCTTATTATATCATTATGGCTTATTTTGGTCACATTTTGTCAATTACTGTGACATATGGGACCTTTTCCTTTATTCTTGACATGCACCACATTAATTAGTTTCTAATATGATTTTCACCTAACTTGTAAATCTCACTCTCCCATACGCCTTTAGAGTGTAAATGAAATGACCAGTACATTCACTAAGTACCCATATAATCTTTTACTGATTTTTTTATTTTGGAGCCCTTCTTTTTTTAAAATAAACTATAGATTTATTTTATAGGTTTTACTAAAATTCAATAAAATCCTATAAATTCAACAATTAAAACCTCATAATAAGGAACATAATAAGAAAGGGAGATTTGCATAGAAGATAAGAACAATGGAAAGACCATCAATCTATAAGGATAAAACCTAGGCAAAAGTGGACAGAGATGGACTCCACCATAGGGGTTTTCAAATTTGGGACCTCTGAAACTTTATGAGCAGTAGACCCAAATCCAAAAAAATATTTACAAGTACACATAAAATTATCTCCCTAAAATTGGAATGTTCTTAAAATATAGTTTACAAGGGATGAAAATAGATTGCATGGACTAGGGGTTTAGTTTACACATTTTTGGGCCTAATTAGTGATTTATTAGGCAAGGACATCACGTGATTGTTAGGTGATAAGAAAAAAATGGGTTAGCACAAGCAATACAAAGTGACAAATGGTAGGAGAGCGCATGAGAACTATCTACACATGGTTCTTCTTGACATATATAGAAGAGGATAAGAAAGGGAGAAGAAGAGGAATTTGAAAATTTTTCCTTGTCCGATGAAAGGTGGATGAAGTGGTAAATATAAATAAATTTTCCTTCTTTTGATGCCCAAGGTTTATTGAAATCTCATTGAGTGCCAAATAGAGAGGTAGTGCAATGCTAGTTGAAAATTGTAATTGAAAATATGAAGGAATTCCATCAAAATTTGTTGCATTTGAAATTGAAACCATAGAAGATTTTCACTTGAAAGCTATTTCCTTTCCACAATCAAGTACTACAATCATTATTGAGTCTATTTTTTCCCCATTGGCATCATCACCAAGATTGTAGAGTTATTGAAAATGGTATTGTCCATGCCAAATAGAGAGAGCAAAGTGAAAGGTGGTGAGGAAGATAGATTCAAGATGATTCCTCTTTACTATGCACAAATATTGGATTACTTAGAAGACCTCTAGAATTATAATCAAATTCATGGGAGTGGAAATTGTAGAAGTATGTGCATAAAAGTACCATGGTTTGTTATGTATCCACTTTTCTTATTTGACATGGGAAGGGATTTCTTCGCTCTTTGAATGGAGAGAAATTGTACAAAACATAGGCAAGGTAGATGAAATCCTACAAGGAGGTGTGGGACTAGATGAACAAGAGTACCATGGAAGGCCTTACCACCAAGAGCTCAGTAGGGATAGAGCATAATAGAAGATAAACTTAAGCACATGTGTTCTCACTTTGATAGAACGGATGCAATCTTTAGTGGTCATGTTAATATATCTCCACTAGCACTAGTGAGTATTGATATTGGAAATGAAGTTCATATCTCAAGACCATGTGTTGCAGATCAGGTTCATGGTGTTGAAGACAAGGGTTATGCCTTTGAAGAGGTGCAATGCAAGAAGTAGATAATGGAAGAGAAGGTACTAACCTAGATGCCAAAGAGAATGGAGAGGATTCTCACGCATCACCCTTGTCACAAGGACTTCTGCTTAGTGTATCGAGTACCCCAAGGCATAAAAAGTTTATTTTTATGGCTTTGAAGAGGAGAGTTGTGTTAATTATAAGTATGCTCTACCAATATAAAAGAATGTTTCATATGTAAGTGTTCCATCTTGGCATGAAGATTTAATCATCAAGAATTATAGATAGTATTACTCCATCCAAAGAGGCTCAAGAAGTTAGAATAGAAGAGAGGGAGATCCAAGCAGCAACAATAGAAGATAAGATCCAAGAAGAAGAGGATGAATTGAGAAGAAGAGGAGAATTTCAAAAGTTCATTCAAAGATGACTCCAACCATTGCAATTTTGTTGCAAGATTTGACTAACCACATTAAATAGAAGAGTGAGTCTATGGAAGCCAAAGAAAGATAAAAATTTCTAGGAATAGAAGCTTTGAAGATTACAAAGATGGAAAAGCATCAATAATTTGTTGAGACCAAGAAGATAAAGGTGGAGGTAGAGCAAATATTGAGAAGTGAGAAATTTAGATGTAAAGAAACTTTGCATTAAAGAGAGGAATTCAAAGTTCAAATGCTTCTACTCTATGTCTCTTGAACTAGCAAAGATAGGTAAATATCCCAACAAAATAAAGAGTAGAATTACTACCCTATCAATCATCAATTTAGAACAGCCATCTTCTTGTACTAGCAATTGCAATGCGGATCCTAACTTTCTAGTTCCAAACTACACTCCAAGAAATGATTACAGTAATGATTATGACATTTAAACACTCTTTCATATAAAAGTGCAAGTGAATTTCTAATTTTATTAAGATTAAATGATTTTTCATGCTAATGAATTTCTAATTTTATTAAGATTAAATGATTTGTCATTTTATTAAGATTAAATGATTTGTCATTCTTCTCTCCTTGTTGAAGAATGATGAGGCTGTTGGTCATTTGGTAAGTTTTCTACAATGTTGTGTGTTTAAGTTTAGTAGGTTTTATTCACCTATCTTTCTCATAGCACAAGTTTGGATCTTGTTTGGTTCTCAAATCAGCAAGTTTAATACGCTTTTCTTTCTCAAAGCACAACTTTGCTTTTCAGTTGAGGAGCCAATGTTATGTTTTTTTTTAAAGAATTGCATTAATTTTTATGGAAACTTGAAGTAAAAAGGGAACAGTCAAACTTGTCATTATGAAAGTCAAGTGAAGTGGACCTAAAAAGTCTTTGAATCTATGTATGCACCATATGCATAGGCTCTGTGATATGCACGGGCTGTGTGCACTGCATGGTTCACATATATGCAAATGTTTAGAAAAGCTTTGTACAAAGAAGTTCCAATTATATAGTCCACATATTTTGAAGTTTGGACAAGTTTAAACAAGCAAATTAGAATGATAATTGATAAAAGAAGAGCAAGATGTGATTTACAAGTTGTAACAATTCCAAAGGAACAATATACAGGCCAAAATTTAATGTAGGCAAACTAGAAATCTGGATTAGTAAGAAGAGACATAACAAGAACAAGGAGAGTTGCAAGAAATTAGATATGATTCACAAGATGGTACAATTTAAAATTACAATATATGCAACAAAAGTATATGAAAGCAAACTAGAAGTACCTTGATATAGAAGTTAAGATTACCACAAGGAGAGATAACAATTTTAGGGTTACATGCAAGCACGTAGATTGGTACAATGTCAAAGGAACTATATATATATATACACACACACATAGAAAGTGGTATATATATAAATGATAAGAGATATATCAAAAGAGTAGTTTTTATAAATTATGATATGAAATCTTCTCTAATGCATCCTCAAAGCATCTATACAAGCAGCAGCATAGGACAAAAGAACTTTATGTCCACATCCATACCTTTTCATCAGGATGCAAAGGAGGATTATGAAAACACTATTCTTAACTCCTATATGAGTAAACATTATAAAATATATGCAGACCAAATGTCTACTCCTCTAAAAATGTAAATAGTTGGACAAGTGTTTCCTCTAAAACTATCTAAAGGAGCTACCAAGAGGTCTAATGAGGAGGTATGGGATGTCTAGGATGTATGGTAAGGAACAAAAATCAAGGATGTATAGCACCATAGCAATGGTTTCTACAATATAGGACTGCAGTAACATCAACAATCAATATATCTCTAATGGATATTCCAAGTGATGTAGATATGCTATATGGTCTAATCATGAATCCTCTATATTTTTCAATAAACCATCCATCTCACCCAAGCATGCCATGAGATGTGCCCTAGTATGTACTCCATCAAGTGAAAGACTACCATCCCACATGGACCAGGATGACTACTCTACCTCCCTCCTTGCGTCACTAGTCCATAAGATAACATGAGAGTGTGTCACAAAAGACTCCACAAACTCTTCAATCTTGGACTAGGATATAATAAAAAGTACTATAAGATATATAATAGCTTCATCCATGCCTTAGCATATGCTCACACCACTCCAAGAAAAGAAGACATCTACTCCACCTAATATCAACAATAATATCCAAAACTAAAATAGTTTGTCTTGCATTTCTTGTATAAAGGATACAAGGGATGAAATCTCTTGATAAACTCATCCTCTCTCTTAAATTCCAATGCTAGAAAAAAATCTCTCAAAGTCATCTTCTAGAGTTCCTTTAAAATGAAGTGGGTATGAGAGATCATCTGAAACTTCATATCTTCATGGAAAAATATTCATATCACCTATCCGTACATAAGGCTCCTCCTTAGGCCCTCCAATAAGATTCAAGCGCATTTGGCTCACATTTGAATGAGACTCTCAAACTCCCATGTGTATTATAAATGCTTGAGTATGAGTATCCATAGTGGTCCTTAGTTTACAATCAATCTGGGTCCCAATATGAGTGACACTCTTTAGATCTATCTAAGTTCCTATATGAGTGACCCTCTTTATATCTATGTTGAGTCTTCACAACCAACTCTGTGTGGTATCTCCTATACTCATCATTATGGAAGGTCCTTACATCCTTATAAGCTTCCTCTAGCACAATCCTTACTTCCTTGAGAGAGCTTCTTGTCTCTGCAAGCTCTCCATCTGTCTTGTCTACTCTCTCAAGAGTAGCTATAAATGCTCTACTATAAAGTAGCTCCAAACCCAATATGCCTCACATATTTATCTATTAAAAGCTTATCTAACTTGGCCAATCTCTCTACTTTAATACTCTCCTCAATCCTAAAACTCATCTCCTTCTTTATCACTAACTTATCTAACTCTATGATTCTTCATGCAATAGTACTCTCCCTCAATCCTAAATCCTCCCTCCCTCTCTATCACTAGCCTATCTAACTCTGCCAATCTATGTGCTCTAGTACTCTCTTTATTCCTAAAATGCATCTCCTTCTACAAGTAGCATATCTAACCCTACCAACCTCTCTACTCTAATATATTTTAAACTAAAAGAACTACCAAGCTCATCATCATGCTCTATCCTCACTCCAAGTGCATGCAACTCACACTCTACTCCACATCCTCTAGAGTGTTAACATTAGGACTCATTGCTCCACCGTCAAAGCCAAGGTCAACATGGAGAGGGTGGGAACTCAATACTCCACCATCACTTCCAAAGTCTACATGGAGATATCATTTCCAAAGTCTACATGGAGATGGTGACTTATGCATAAACCTTTCCAATATCAAACCAAAACCCTTAAAAATATCAATGGATTAGATAAAGGAATCTAGAAAGGAATCTAGAAAAGGGGAATCAAAATGAGTCATTCATGAGTGGGTTATTCAAATCAATGGATGAAAATAATGGATTGCAATCTATCAAGACTGGAAAAACTATCAAAATCTTGTCATAGAGTAGTGGTCTTATGATTAATGGCTAAGTAACCAATAGCCAAATTATTTCGATTTCCATAACTATTTTGGAAATGGTGAAGTTAGGAAGTTTAGCTACTTATTGGAAGTTAGGCAGGATTGGCTAATTACCAAAAATGGTCAAGCAAGGAAGTGAGGAGTAGTCAAAATCCTAACTTCTAACTATTGGAAGTTAGGCAGACTGACTAATTAAGTTAGGAAGACTAACTAATTACCATAAATGGTCAAGTAAGAAAGTTATGAAAACATCCTCCCTATAATAGTACTTGTGAACAAGGTTATGAACTTCTACAAGTTCCTATCAAGTATACAACTTAAATATACTACCAAGACACATAGATTCCTGCAGTATAAGGTTTATCTAGCTCAGTATGAAGTTCTCACGAGACCTATAGATTGTATGGTATGTGCGGCCTACACAATATATGCATGGCCTCTGTAATATATGCAAGCTGCACTATATTTTGTGTTGTATATACCCAATGTACAATATGCACAACATGTGTGGGGTTTTGGGTTTGGGTTTAGGGTTGGCATGTCTTGTACGGGATTTTATTTGTCAACATAGCAATTCAAATATTGTTTTGCATTCTAGCAAGTAAAGTGGAACTAAATTGAAGAGAAATTGAGAACGTTTGACTAACATGTGGTTGAGGATACTAAATGGGAATTGGAATGTTCAAACTTATTGCATCTAGATCAGATTCTCAAATTGCTTTAACTGCAGTTTTGATTTGCTTTTTATCCATCCAATGCCACCTCATGTAGGTCATCTAATCTGTTGTAATGTGAAATGGAATGACCTATAAACCATGGAATTGCATGTTGTGATGGCAGGTTATAGGTTGCACTTTCCCCTAGTGTAGCTATCATAGTTAGAGCTATATTAGTTGGTGAAATTAAATTGGTGGTGTTGGCACTTGGTGGTGCGTTTTGGTGGGGTACTTACGGTGGTCCCGGTTGCGGGTTGCAATTCTTGGTTACTTTTTCATGGTGGAGTTCTTTGAGAATTCCAAAGGAGATAGTGCTGCAATACACAATGGGTTTACTTGGAGTGGTGCTCACTATCAGCTTGTATCTCAAGCCCCAATGAGTGAGGAGATTGACTTTGAGTTAGAGTTTGACATAGGAGCTGATTTAGTTGAGAATGCACTTGGTACATCTGCACCATTGTTGTGGGACATGGACAAGATTTATAAGGCCTCCAAAGGTCCCAAGCATTACTTTGGTTTAGTGGGTACCATGGAGTTGGATGACTTCATCCTAGAGTTTGATAGTTGGTATAATCTTTAACTGCACTTTTGATTTGCTCTTTATCCATCTAACACCACCTCATGTAGGTCATGTAATCTGTTGTAATGTGAAATTGAATGATCCAATTTCATTCTTGGTTTCTTCCAAGTGTTCCTTTTTGACCACTTATTCATAATAAAAAATTTCCATTATCACTCTTGCTCTTGATTCTATGAAATTTTATAGTTACTCTCTCCCAAATTTTCCTTTCCTCTTGATTTTCTCTAGTCCACTTTTCCTCTTTCTCCCTTGATTCTCTCCTCTTGCAATTGTTTTCTCCTCTTCTTTTCTTTCTTTATTGATTCTCTCTTGCAATTGGTCTGTCCTCTTGCACTATACTCAATTGCTCTCTCTACTCAATTTCTCGTCCATGTCCTTGTCTTTCTTTTGCTCTCACTCTCTCTTACTATTTGCCTCTCCTCTACTTGAAACTCTTGGTAAGTCTCTTTTTCTGCTCTAAATCTCTTGCCATTGCTTCCTTTCCTTAAAACTCTCTCCTTCTCTCTTGCAATTTCAGAACTCTCTTTCCTACAATAAGCATATCCTCTCCTTGAACCTCTCTTAATTGCCTTGAAGCTCCCTTTCAACCCTTGCATCTCCACCCATTTGCCTTGCAAATCTACCAAAAACTCTCACTGTTCTTACACCAATGCATCCTACTTATACTTCCTTGCCAAAAAATGCACTCTCTCAAGTGGATTTTGATAATTATTGGATCTATGCACTCATAAATCATACGTTTATTTTTCAACCAAAGGTATGAGTTAGAAACTTTTTGATGGTGTATTGTCACATTCAAGTCCCAAGCATGGTATCCATTCAATTCTTTCATGCTAGTATGTATTGCACATATTGGCTATACTTGCACGCATACCAATTACACAAAATTGAGACTTAAGGCTTTCAAACATGCTTTCTTTATTCTCTTGGATTTCAACAAGAGTAAGGAGAGAAAATTCAAAGTCTTCATATAGAAGAAAAAGGATATTTTTTATTGATTACAATCATATATAATAACACATTGCTCACTATCTTGGATTTGACAAACCACTATCCTAGTGGTTGAATGCAAGACATTGATATAAAACTAAATTTATAGTTTCTTCTCTCACTTCTCTATGCATCTTAAAAACACCAGCTTCAAGAAAATCAAAAGCCAAGTCTTCTACAAAGTCACAATCCTTCTCAATCCATATATATACCTTTTTAATCAAAAATTTGTGTAGAATTATACAAATGCTAATAAAGAACTTCTAGATGAATCATTTGATTGACTTCTTATTTCTCTAAGAAAATGCCAACCAAAATTTGAAACCCCTATAAATTGTTATTGATTACTTGTTCATTGAAATCAGATTTATCTTGCAAGCATGCTTTTTTGAAAGACTGCAAAAGGTGATACATGTGTACATATCTTGAATCCCGTAATAAATATTGTATGCTCTTGAATAAATTACATTCACATTTATGATTCGATTAGGACCAAATCAAGGAACTCCTTAAGCATGCCCTATCATGAGATGATCTTGCATCATTGAAAATAATCAACAAACTCAACTCAATGAATGTGAACTCAAGAGAAACTTTGCAAAAGAAAAGATTACAAGGGAACAAAATTTCTTTACAATTAACACTCATATAGCAAATCCTTACCTCCGGCAAAGTGGTATTATTCTCTCCAATCATCACAAAAATCTTGTCCATTTATGGAGTAATACCCTTGCAGCTATATGTCTCTCAATGGTTGGTTTTGAGCTAAGGAAAATATCATTCTGTCCACAAATCCAATACACCTTGGGAATATTTTTGTGAAAATACCAAATTTTTTTTTATCCTCTTTTCTTATTGGGACATTTCACTTCCTTCCTTAGGATGGACACAAGTGTTGTCACTATGTGTGCAATGAATCTAATAGTAGATCTTACATGTGTATCCCAAATGTTCAACCCTTTAGCAATTGATGCTCCATTCCCATTATGTCCAAATCTTTTGAGCACCATTGCAACTTGCACATATCTGGGAGTTGTCACGCCATTTGTAGTGCCGCATCTAGATGCTCGGACACTGGAGTTCTAGTGATAGTAGTTAGAGTTATTTCAGCAATTTCTCAGAGACTACTTTTTGAGAGTTAGATTTTGTGTTTGGGAGATTGACTTCACGGTGGGGCCCACCATTACTTTGCACCGTTTGCACCGTCAAGTGTGCCGTCAGCAGGACCGTTAGGGTTTCAGAGCTAGCTTGAGTCCAAGGGGTATAGTTTCAAAGTGAGCTCCAGAGAGCTCACTTCTCTGATGTTGAGCCTTCAAGTTCCTGGCTATGGTGGACAAAGGCCAGCGACTGTCACCTGGATTCTCTATGCTTGAGTGGGTGTGGCTTGACTGTAATCAGTGCCCAGTTGTTGGTAGTTTATAGAGTGACAGATCAAGTACTGATCTGAGTTGAGTTGAGTTGAGAGTGGTAAGCAATCTGATTACATCAAAGAAGTGAAGTCAGGGGGAAATCGGGTGCACGAACTTTGAGTGTTGGTGGTATCTCCAAGCTCGGTGGATCGTTGGTAGCTTGATTCAAGTTCAGTGTTTCCCTAGTGTGTAGAAGCTCAATTGATTGATGTAGATTTGGCAGTTAGGTGGACGGTGTGCGGAAGCGCTGGCCAAATTTCAAGCAAAGAAGGAGCAAATTTTGAGCAGTGGTTGTGATTTTGAGCTCAAGAGGTGAAGGCAAAACCAATTTGCTGTGAGTTGGGCTCAGAAAGTCAAATTGGAGGTGGAGTTGGGAAGCTCTTCTCATGAATTTGTGATTTGGAAAAACCCGTGTTGTCAATTTGGCTCGAGTGGAAAGTTAGTGGGAGATTTGGCGGATAGCCATCTTTAGGGTTTACGTCAGATTTTGGTTGGGATTTACGTCAGATTTTGGTCAGAATTGGAGGAGTTTTCGCTGTTTGGCCAGATTTGGAGGAGTTTTGCTAGTTTGGAGGACTTTCACAGATTTGGAGAAGTTTTGCCAATTTTGGAGGAGGTCCAAAGTGGCAACAAGAAAGGCCTCATTTGGCTGAATTTCGGCGTTTTGAGGCATAGGGCTATGGGCTATAAGAGGCTACAAAGGCCTAGAAGGGCCAGCAAGCCAGCTTGTTGGCTAGCTAGTTTAGAGTAGATCTTGGTCATTGGTTGGCAAAATCTACCTTTCTTGCTAGATTGTGCGCAACAGGGTTTGACCCCTAGATCTCTTGTTCCTAGAATGGTGCCCTAGCCAACTGGTCCACCCTCACTTGTTGTCCTAATGACTGTGCCACTGTTATCTATACACATTTAGCTTTGGCTAGGAGAGGCAGTTTGATCCCATTCTTGGTGATCTTGGTAGCTTAGGACTTAGATACAAACTCCTCTTATGTTCAATGCCAAATGGTGGCAGAGTCAGTCTTGTGTTGTGTTATGAGATGGAGGGTTTTTGTTTAGATTTCTTGTGATTGGACCCCCTCCATTCTCTACTTCTTGTTTGTGCACTATGTTTGTGTGAGGTGCCCTGACTTTTGAGCATTGGTGCTCTGGTGTGCTCTCGATGGTGAGGCTGGAGTGATGACCAGTCAGACTACCTTTGTTTCTCTCCAGTGAGGCAAGAAGTGATGACTTGTAGACCGTGAGAGTGCGTGTTATGATGGTAGGTTACAAGTTGCACTTTCCCCTAGTGTAGTTATCTCAGTTAGAGTTACATTAGTGGGTGGTGCTTAGTTGGTATTGGCACTTGGTGGTGTTGGCACTTGCGGTTGCGACTTGTGGTTGCAGTTGGTGGTTCGGGTTTGTTGTTGCGGTTACTTTGTCACGACGGAGTTCTTTGGAGATTCCAGAGGAGTTAGCTCTGCAGTATGCAATGGGTTTACTCGGAGTGGTGCTCGGTATCAGCCTATATCTCAGGTCCCAGTGAGGGAGGAGATTGACTCTGAGTTGGAGTTCAACACAAGAGCTGATTCAGTTGAGAGTGCACTTAGTGTGTCCGCACCGTTGTTGTGGGACATGGACAAGATTTATGGGGCCTCCAAAGGCCCTAGGCGTTACTCTAGTATAGTGGGTACCATTGAGTTGGATGACTTCATCCAGGAGTTTGATAGTTGGTGTGATCTACAGTAGATGCGGAACCTGACTTTGTTCACACCCTTCATGGCATGGAAGGGGTTGTTTCAGCACTTGGAAGGTCCGCCGATGGATGACTACCATGAGTTTAGGAGAGCTCATTTGGAGGAGATTGAGTTCTGGAGACATTATTGGTCTCCGAACTATGTCTCTATCACTTCAAGCTTGGTGGCTAGGAGTAGATTGGCTGTACCTACAAGTTCTAGCTCAAGTGGTGTGGGTGGAGATAGTGGAGGTGCACTAGCTGGAGATAGTGCTACAACAATTGGAGGTATCGCTGCAGGAGGTAGTGTGGTACCGGGGTTTAACCCCATGGTGAAGTTCTTCCTATGTTTGAGGCAGAACTACCAAGGAGTGCGGACTGACAAGTTGAGGAGCTTGCAGGAGTTCCAACGGAAGGCTGGAAAGAGCCTACATGAGGCATACACTCGCATGAGGCGGCTGATCAGTTTCACTCAAGGAGTTACTGAGGCCCAGGCAGTCCAATTTTGGTATGGGATACTAGACAGGGAGTTGCGACATAGAGTTCGTGATGCTACATTGTTGTAGGCTACTTTGCCCACTTTGGCAGTAGTCTTTGGTTTGGCTGAGCGTATTGAACTCAACATGGTGGAGGAGAGAATGGTGACATCTGGATTTGGTAGGGAGACCTCATCTATGGCTATGACTTCTTCTAGAGTGCAGCAGAGTGCACCACGCCCAATTGGTTTTTGAGGACAGGGTGGACAGCCCAGATCCTATGGAGCGAGTGGAGGGCCTAGTGGAAGAGTTAGACCCTTACCCTCATTTTTGAGTCAGTAGCAACCAGTGAGTGGTGGTGTTTCTTGTTGGACTTGTGGTGGACCTCACCATCGGAGAGAGTGTACTTAGGGCAGTGGACCTGATACCTCGGGTGCATCACAATCAACACAGAGGCAGTGTGAGCATTGCCACAGATTTGGTCACACTAGTGACCGGTGTTTTGACCTACACCCGGAGTTACGGAGTGGTAGGGCTGCTATGGCAGGTATTAGAGGAGCTCCAATTCATGGAGGATGAGGTGGTAGAGGTGGTGGTAGAGGATCTACACTTAGTAGGGGTGCAGTACCTGCCCTTACTTCTAACACAACTATGGCTACTCGGATTGAGCAGTTGGAGCAGAGATTGGCTAGTATGGCTATTGCTCAAAGGAGATCAGATTTGGGTGCTGAGGCTCTACCTCATATGCTGGTGATAGAGATGCTTTGGACTTCATGTGCGGAGCAGCACAGGTAGATGCATCTACAGCAATGACTAGGAGTGCAATACATGCTCTAGAGCCTAGAGGAGCATCAGTGGAGTTGGACCCATAGAGAGGAGAGGTTGGGAGACAGGTCAGACTTCCCCAATCTTTCACGCTATCTGAGGCATTGCAAATGACATCCATGGTTCCTAGACGTCCTAGTGCAGGTGTGGTAGGTGGTGATGGAGTACATGATGGACTACCTGCTAGTCAGCCACCTGCTACTACAAAGATTGAGTCTAGCATGTTGTTGGGGGCGGCTCAGCTGATTATGCGGCATCCTTTGTTTTCAACCAGTGACATGTTTACATTGGGAGTTGACCCAACCCCAATGTTCTGGTTGGCTGCCATGTTGTGTGAGAGTACGGATGGTGCAGTTCCTACTATTAGAGCAGAGGTGGTTGGTAGTGGAGCTGACTTGGTTGAGGAGCATGGGATCCGTTCAACAACCAGTGGTTTATGGCAGGCAGCAACGGCTAGACTAGAGGAGTTGCCAGCTAGACCGGCCTTTGAGAGAGCGCGGTTTACACCTGGTGTTGTCCTATTGGATAACCAGAGGGGGATTTTTCATTTGGTGGGACCTTTAGGGAAGGTCTATACACCACAAAGAGTCTTGTTAGACTCTGGTGTGCAGCTCCTTATGTTGGGGAAGGCTGTAGTTGTCGGTCTGGAGTTACGGAAGACCGATGTGGAGAGGTGTCCATTTCAGATCCAGACATCTCTAGGTGGTGGTTCAACACAATACATCACATGTGGGGAGCTTGTTGTCCAGGTTCAGCCTGGTCATCCGACTGATAGCTCGATGGTGAGAGCTCAGGCTATTGCAACGATAGCTGAGTCATATGATGTGCTAGTTGGGGGAGCAGTGTTATACCCCATGGGTTTCAACATTGACTATTGGGAAGAGAAAACCTCTTATAGACCTGGTTGGCAGTCTAGTGATGGACGGGTATGTCGCCTACCAGTACGCTTCAGTAGTGGCAGTCTTGGCTCACTACAGTCCAAGACCATGGCAACATCAGTTTTAGCTTTCAGTGGTGCAATTACTTGGCCTGGTGACTTGTTGGAGGAGAACGCCCATGCAGAGGATACTCCAGTACCAGCGGAGATCACTCGGCTTTGGAGTACGAGTGGGATTGTTCCATCCACTTTGGATGTTCCATTGTGGAGTTCAGAGGAGGCATTGCAGCAGCATGCATATCAGTTGGTGCAGTAGGCTTGGAGTGGAGCCTTTGTACCATCAAGAGATGAGTGTGAGGATGAGCCTCCAGAGGCAATTGCTTTGACACCTTTGGATACCACACTCATTGCTTGGTAGTATCCAGTAGAGGGGATATGCCTATTGGAGTTGTTTGGTGGGATCAACACCGGACTGGTTGCGGTGTTACAGGCGGGTATTCGTGTATAGAGGTACTTGTATGTAGAGAGAGATGAGATTGCTAGGCGAGTCTCTCTACATCATGTGGCACACTTGGCCTATCGGTATCCGGAGTTATTATCGATGTCAGCAGTCAGAGGTTACCAAAAGGCCCTACCAAGAGGCATTTCCTTATTGGGGGCGCATGACCTAGAGAGACATGGCCTATTCACTTGGTGATTTCTAGATGGCCATGTGAGGGACATACACGTGCTGGTAGAGGATTGGGTCTTCAGGATCCTCGTTCAGGTGTGTTTTGGGAGATGTTACGGATACTACGACATCTCTAGGTTCATCAGTCTGTTTCTCCAGCTTACCTTTTAGAGAACGTTCCTTTGATGGGTGATTCGTGCACTAGAGTGGTGGCGAGTACACATCAGGTCCATTCTTGGATGAGACCTGTTGTATTGTTAGATGCAGCCAGAGTGGGATCACGGGCTCATTGTCTTCGTCTTTGGTGGACGAACCTCTTACCCAGAGAGGTTCTACAATGTGCTTATGATGGGATTCAGCGACTGGACCACATTCTTTTTGATGATATCTTGGATGTTGGGCGTCAGTCTCAGACAATGGTAGTGGTTGATAGGTCACCTATGGCAATGGTGAACCTAGTTGGACAGCCTAGAGCTGCATTTCCCACATTCATGAGTTTCCCAAGCTCCCATGCTTTTCGAGAGGGAGGACCTGGACTTGTTTGGGACTCACAGTTACAATAGTTGGTGGAGCCCAATGCTAATGAGAGAGAGCGGGCAATGGGTTTTTGCACCGGTATTACCGCTGTTCCAACAGTGTCAAAGGCATCCAGGCATCAGGTGTTAGGTCAGGCTATGGACTTGAATTGTTTGACCTGGATTGTGAGCCTTGGCTTGGCAGAGTAGTGTAGGATGGGCTTGATAGGCATCACCACTCGGACACTTGTGAGCCTTGTGCCTATCGAGACAATTCAGGCACATGCTGGGAGTGATGGACCGAGTGGACATGGTATTCTTGGGACACATCCAATAGCTACTAAGGAGAGTGGTCTACTTGGAGTCCATCCAGGTGAGCGTGGGCTACTTGGATTACACCCTTGGTCCACATAGGATGCAGCTAGAGGACGTTTGGAGATTGCAGCTAGAGTGGAGGGAGTTTTTCACACAAAGGTTGGGACCTCTAGTGGTCAAGAGCATGACACTATTGCTCCCAAGGGCCCGGTGTAGCAGCCAGTCAGTACGTCTTCCACTCCTACTATAGTTACAGAGGATACTTGGGAGCTAGATCTTGGACCCAAGCTTACTGGAGAGGAAAGACGGAGGGTTTGGAGGTTCTTGAGGAGTCACACGAGTTGTTTTGCCTTCAGTATGAAGGATTTGGGTGCTCTGAAGGGACATGGTATTCGGATTGAGCTGACTAGCAACACACCAGTTTTCCGACGTCCTTATCGATATAGTGATATGGAGAGGACATTGATTCAGAGCCGGAGTAGTGACCTTTTTGAGGCTGGTTTGGTGGAGATTTCACATAGAGAGTATGCATCAGCGACAGTGATGCCAACCAAGAAGGATATGCATGGCAACTATACAGATAGGCATATGTGTGGAGATTACCGTCCTATCAACCGACAGACTAGGGCTGATCGGTATGCCATGCCTACACCGGAGGAGATTTTTGATGCGATTGGGCATGCAAGGTCTTTAGTGCTTTGGATCTTCGAGCGGGATATCATCAATTGCCAATCAGGGAGGAGGATAAGTCCAAGATAACATTTTGGATTATTGATCCTCACGGCAAGGATGTGTTATATCAGTGGAGGTTCTTACCATTTGGGTTAAAGAACGCTCCTACTGAGTTCCAAAGGGTCATGGATAGGATCCTAGCTGGATTGGATTTTGCTCGGTGCTATATTGATGACATTTTGGTTTATAGCACTACTATGGAGGAGCATGAGAGACAATTGTTGGAGGTGTTTGAGAGGTTGAGATCTCATGGCCTCAAATTACATCTTGGGAAGTGTAGGTTCTTCCACGAGCAGGTTGAGTATTTGGGTCACACTATCTACCCTAGAGGACTTGGTGTTCAGTAGACCAAGGTGGAGGCTATTGCACGTATTCCTCGGCCTACGGATGTGAGCAGAATGCAAGCATTCCTTGGGTTGGCAAACTTTTATCGCCGCTATGTCAGAGGATTTAGTGCCATTGCCAAGGCCTTGACAAAGCTGACCAAGCTTACACAGGAGTGGTGTTGGGGAGATGAGTAGGAGAGAGCTTTTGTAGAGCTCAAGGAGAGGTTGAATTTGCTCCTATTTTGAGGAGACCGATCAGGGGATGACCATTTCAGGTTCACACTGATTGGAGTATGTTGGGGCTTGGAGCGGTGCTCACCCAACATGATGATGAGGGGAAGGAGTTTGTGGTGGCCTATGCTAGTTGCTCCAACAATTCAGCGAAGGTGAAGTATAGTTCATATGAGGGAGAGTGCTTGGCAACAGTTTGGGCAGTAGCACATTTTTGATGTTACCTATTTGGTAACCCCTTCACTCTCATCACTGATCATCAGCCGCTGAAGTGGTTGATGGAGTCCGACAAGCTTTCAAGGAAGCTTGCACCATGGGCTCTGATTTTACAGGAGTATGATTTCACGGTTGTTCTCAGACCTAGAGTGGTGAACCGTGATGCAAATGGGTTGGGTAGAAAATCATGTCCCAGCCAGCGGGGATCAGACCGGAGCACGTTGGCATGGTGAGACAAATGAGGAGATGGTGCCAGGTTGGCATGCATCGGTCTTCCTGTGTATATTTGTAGAGGCTTTGGTGGTATCTCTCTTAGTGCATACAGGAGGAGTTATTGAGGTCACAGATCCAGAGAGTGAAGATATTGGTACAATTCAGCAAGACATTCATGATGATGTCTTAGTGATGGACTATCTTTGCACTGGTGTTGTGGGTAGCACAGTTGGGGCCAAGGAGAGAGACTGTGTTCTTTAGCAAGCCAGCCGGTTCAGATTGGAGGGTAGACACCTTTTGCATGTATGGGAGGATAGTAGAGTGCGAGTAGTACCACTTCCATCTCAGAGACCACAGTTAGTCAGTCATGCTCATGAGGAGCTAGGACATTTTGGAGTAAAGCATACGTATAGCTTATTCTAGAGTCATTATTGGTGGCATGGTATGCAGACCAAGGTACGACAGTTTGTTGCTAGATGTGTGGTTTGTGACGGAGTTAGAGCATCATTCAATGCTCCTACGCCACAGTTACACCCATTACCTATCATGGGATTGGGTTACCGTTGGAGTTTAGACTTTGCCGGACTTAAACCGCTGACTGTGAGACATCATCGGTATGTTTTGGTGATGGTGGAGCACTTCTCCAAGTGGATTGAGTTGGTGGTACTTCCTGACAAGTCTAGTGAAGAGACAACTTACTCGTTCCTGGATCAAGTTCTTAGTCATTTTGGTGCACCAGCTGAGGTTTTGACTGATCAGGGTATAGAGTTCTTGGGGGAGTTTCAAGTCTTGTGCGACAAGGCTTTGATTGATCATCGTACTACATCTTGAGATCACCCTGAGGCAGATGGCTTAGCAGAGAAAGTGGTTCAGACGGTGAAGAGAGGATTGCAAAAGTATGGTTTGCAGAGAGGCCACTTGGGAGATTGGGATCTCCAGTTACCTTGGTTGGCCATGGGCTATCGGTTCAGCCGGCAAGCCTCCTTAGCATCCTTCTCTCCATACTTTCTACTCTATGGATGAGATCCAGATTTACCTGCAGCCATTTGTTGAGATGCTACAGTAGTTTTGGACTTGGATGACCCCGATGTATGAATGAACGCATGTTCTCAGCGGGTAGAGATCTTTCGGAGAGTGATGCCGATGGCCTTTGAGAACTTGGTGATTGCTCAGCATAGAGATACTTTACGCTATGCTACCATTCAAGGAGGAGGTTATAGACCCTTGATCCATCAATTTCATCAAGGCGACTATGTATATCTATAGCAGACAACACCGATGACACTTGATGTTTCTACAGGCCGCACTATCTTGAGAGTGCACAAAGTTTTGCCATCTAGAGTCCTTGTGTTAGAAGGACGTGATGGTGTTGTTTGGAAGGATCATGTGCGCAATTGTGCGCCATGCCACCTTCCAAACATTGATGGTTCTATGGACCCAAGCTTGGCACTTGTACGTGCAGGCTTGAGGTGTATGTTATGTGGCTCTTCTGGTGGAGCTGCTACTATGTTAGTGTGTGATAGCTGTTCAAGAGGATGGCATATGGCATGTATGACTCCTCTCCTCACGGTGGTTCCTAAGGGACAGTGGTTATGTCCTAGATGTACTTGACCTATAGCTAGTTCATTCTTTATATGGTATAGATTGCAGACAGGCGACTAACGATGAGGCTCCATAGCACCCGGCCTCTTGATCTTTGCCCACTAGAGGGTATACCATATACTTAGAGTAGATGGCTATCTGGAGTTAGAGGGACCTAACCGCCAGCTAGGGGGGTGATTGTGGCACTTTAGAGTCTATGTATGACTTATGTGTGAGTTGTGCTTCTATAGTGTATGATGTTGACAGTGATGTATGTTGTGTAGCAATGTATATACTCACAATAGTTGTCATGCCATTTGTAGTGCCGCATCTAGATGCTCGGACACTGGAGTTCCAGTGATAGTAATTAGAGTTATTTCAGCAGTTTCTCAAAGACTACTTTCCGACGGTTAGATTTTGTGTTTGGGGTACTGATTTCACGGTGGGGCCCACTGTCATTTTGCACTGTTTGCACCATCAAGTGTGCCGTCAGCGGGTTAGGGTTTCAGAGCTAGCTTGAGTCCAGGGGGTATAGTTTCAAAGTGAGCTCCAGAGAGCTCACTTCTTTGATGTTGAGCCTTTGAGTTCCTGGCTATGGTGGACAGAGGCCGGCAAGCGTCACCTGGATTCTCTATGCTTGAGTGGGTGTGGCTTGACTGTAATCAGTGCCCAATTGTTGGCAGTTTATAGAGTGACAGATCAAGTACTGATCTGAGTTGAGTTGAGTTGAGTTGAGAGTGGTAAGCAATCTGATTATTGTGGCACTTTAGAGTCTATGTATGACTTATGTGTGAGTTGTGTTTCTATAGTGTATGATGTTGACAGCGATGTATGTTGTGTAGCGATGTATATACGCACGACCAAGTTTCACTTCTCTTGGATTGATTTCTAAACACAAAATGATCTTTTATAGCATCCACCAAGGCTTGTAACAATAAAATATCCATCCTAGTTATTTTTTGTATGCTTTACTATTTAACACTCTAAAGAATTTAAAAAATAATTCAAATATCCAGACACGCTGAAGTCTAGGTTGCAAATATCTTGAATTTTCTACAAAATTACACCCTTGGAGCAAGATTGTAAGTGTATTATCCTCTTCATCTTCACTCCAACAGTCCTCCGCTCCAACCCTCCATTCATCATTGTCAAAAATCAATTCATTGTCTTTGTGTAACTTGATTCTTGTTATTTCTCAAATGCACTTCAGACTATTGTCTTCTTAAGTTAGAGACGGGTACTAATGCACAATATTGCTTCTTGATCAAAATTGCAGTATGAATTCTGAATGTGAATTGAAATGACAAGCTATGATGGAACCGAGCAAGAAATGAACTCGCGTACATGTGTTTGGAAACAAACTAAATTGAACAGTTTGAGTATCGAGCATTTGTGCCATTTTTGGTACTATAACACAGAATTATTGTTGCACTTCACTTTTGAAAATCAAATCATGATTCATTTAGTATTTTGAATTGGCAGCATTAAGATTAACAGGAACACCCATTAACCCGTAAAATCTATGGGTCACAATTTTGATTTCCCATAAATATTTTACGACTATGGGTGGAGCATCCATAGAGTTTAGTGATACCTATTACCCAAAAAAGATGTAAAGACAACCTAAAATAAAATTTTGGGATGTCTACGGGCACCAAAAAAACAAAGAGCATAAATCTAAATCTGGGGCCCCCAATACTCACACTTTGGCACTTGGATACGACGGCACCCAAGTTGGCATAAAGACTTAACGAATTTAATCAATCCATGCTGACGCTGAAATTCTGGATATATAGACTTTATTTTTTATGGTTATACGGAAGAGTAAATTCAGAGTCGGGGAAAAATTCAAATTTAACTTGAATAGCTACATCTAAAGAATCCTATATTGCACTAAAATATCCGGAGCAGTTCCGAATCTGCTACACAACTGAGAGAATCAGCTCCCACCTGGACCTGAAAGCGTCCCGGTTTTGCTGTCAACTAAGACAATCAGCCGCAACGTTGGTTCATGTTAAACTTTGGAGTATTGTTAAGATGGAGTATTTGAAGTCTTTTTGTGACAAGAAATCCAAATACAATAGGAAAGAAAAGGCGACCGCGTAGAAAACAAGAAGGATGGGAATACCCTATATAAGTCGAACAATAGGGGTAAGAAATCCCGATACAATAGGGGTTTTAATCGAGCGTTTATTGAAATTCATGGAGATTTCCATTTCATAACTCATATCATGGGTGGTTTCAAAAAGATTATGGAGTATGTAATAGAACAATTTGTAGAATTATTATTATCCATTTTATGACTTCATTAAATTTTGAATCCTAAATTTTTCACGATATTTCTATGAGATCTCTATCATGAAATCTTACGTAAAATGTCATGGTACGATTTCATCCTTCTAACATTTTTGTAAAACCAGGAGTTACAACCCCTCATGCTTTCCTTCACAGTTAAAGACTTACCAGTACCCTTGGGATTCTCCAAGTTATTAATATTTGGCAAACTTCGAGCTGACTAAAAGACTCAACAGTGTTCCTTGAAGTCTTGGCGTGGCCCGTGTTAATCATGTGGTAGAGAATTTCAGTGACCAACAGTCTGTTTCTAGATACTCATTATAATGCAGGGAATTGCATGTAGCAGCACCAATCACAGTCCGTGATGACTATGGATAAACAGATGACCGTAGTGAATGTTAGCTAGGGAGAACGTAACGCATATTGGATAACAAGAAGGATAGGAAGAGTGTGTTAGCTAAGAAAATTTTATTTATGTCATTTCCTATCTCTACACATAACCGTCATCCTCGGGCTCTCCACTCGACCTGGAAATGAAATTCTCAATTTGACGTTTGTAGGATGAGGAGATCACTTGTGTCTCACCTTACCACAATACATACACCTCAGGAAGTAATAATAACTCACCAGGTCACAAGATCGCATTGTGGTCTGTTGCATCTCAGAATTTCATCAATACCATATTTGTTATCTTATATTGCTATTATGTTAGACAATAAGATTGATATTCTCGTTAAGGGTAATCTTTTCTGAACTGAGACTTCTTTCTGTTCTCATCTGGTGGATAAAGTGTGATGCACAAAGTGACATCTTTACACAGTTTGGTAAACTTAACTTAATTGTTTTGGTGTTTAATTATTTTTCTTAATCGTCAGAATAAATGTAATGACTATGAGTTGCCTTGCTTGAAACATAAACTATGTTTCAAGCAGATTTGAGACGAACAACAGAATAAAATCCACCTCTTTTGTGTACAAGTGTGTATATTACTACTTTGGAAACGTTCTTTTAACATTCGTGCCAATGCGAACGTTTTAAAATGCTAGCATGTTTTTTAAAACGTTTTAACGTTCTTAATACTTTTTCTTACAAACAAATTTTAAATGATAAGTTTGTAAACGTTGATGCAAAACCGATCCCATTGTTGTTGGTGTCTGTTCAAATCTACTCATGGTTGTTGTTGTCATTCATCTATATTTGGATTTATTATGTTAAAAAAAGGCTATAAGAAAGGGGATCAAAGAACATTTTGGGAAGATATTGGTCATATATTTGAAGCGGCAAAGTTCAATGCAAAATGCATGAAATGTATGCATTACAATACAAGCATTTCAATCAAATCAAATTGCACAAACTTACCATGTAGCATCAGCCGCCTGGAACTAATTTGACCTATTGTGGAGGACAACAATCAAGGTCCAAACTCTAGTTCTGAAGATGACATGCACACCAATCACTTGTCATTGAGTTTATTTTGATAATGCAAGCAAGAGCAAATTGATAAGATGAACTCGAAGGTCCAACTTGGCTGTAGTCTGGACAAAAAAAAGTATTGAATCGTTCCTTGGTATCGTGCTATACACAAGATGGAAGCCCCTTTCAATTTGTTTTATTATCCATCATGGCAAATTCTTTTTTAAGTTGCTCTACCATTATGGAAAATACCTTCACACACATTAATAAGCACATATATGCTTTTGGAAAATTTACTAAAGTGCAGATATAAATGGGAAAAATATTACTTGCATTACCAAAATTAATTATTAGCATTAATTATGTCACCAATGTGTTGTCAAGAATTATTTCCAGTATCACGGCTCATGATCAATGGCTATTGTTGATTTTATTTTATCTAAAAAAAGAGTCAAAGCTTATGATGGCTATCAATGTTGTCTATTGTATCAACCCATTGCATCTTTTTGTTGGCAAGAATGTTACAATAGCCTTCATTTCTAACTCATGCAGTGTGATGAGAGCTATTTAATGAAACTTGCTAAATAATAGCCATGTTTACTACATATATGGGTGTGGAGTGCATCCAATCAACAAATTTTTTGAGGACTTGATTAAACTTGATTTATTCAAACCAATCTTGAAGAAAATGATTTTTTTCTCCAAAAGCATAAAAAACCAAAGTCTTTTTTGCAAGATCTATGCCATCTTCAATGAGGAGATGTTGGTGTAACAACATGATGTTGTCCCAATTTGCAGTAGTGTGGTAAGATTTGGTTAGTCCCATGAGGATACAAGTTGAACATGATTGGAAATGCAATAAAGTGTCACTTAGGATGACAATCTATTGCTACATATTTAACTTCTTGTGCAAACTCACTCCCAAAAGAGAGTAATGTCACCTCTTTATAAAATTAAAAAGAAAAGCAAACTCATATTCATTATAGGTTGAATCTATAGGATTTTTGAAGGTGGTCATTCATTCATAACAAAGATAACATTGCCTCAAGATTTCTAAACCTCTCCATGGCCCAACCAAATTCCAGATTGGTATTGTTGAGATATCTACAAGTACTACTATCCACTATCATGCCACAACGGTAAGATTGTATGTGATCTACAGTATTAAGGTGTCTTGTAAATAATATCCTAAAATGCATGAACTAAGAGAGAGTAAGATCTTCCAAGGGTTCAATCACCTTGGTTACTTTGACTTTGACATTATGTTTCACCCTTCCTAGAAGGTACCATCATAGGAGTCTTGAATGGTTACATTGGTAAATATTACACGGTAGTGATACTTTATGATGTTCAAGCTGTTTGATGACCTATCTCTGCATTGTTTTTGACTTTTGTAGAGCCTCTAAAGTTGGAAATTCTAGTTCCACATAAATGAGTCCCCTCACTCAAGTGCTAATACATCTAGATTCTTCACTCTCACTCAATTAAGCATCTAATCACCCATACAAAGTGCAGACGAATACACATAAACTGACTCAAGAGTCTTGATGTTATGAACTTCCTTTATTGCAAAAGAAGGATGTAACAAATGGACACAATGAACATCAAGCTTAAGCCTTTTATATATTTCCTTCTTAGCCACAAAGAAATCCAATGGCTACAATGAGCTATAAATCTTCTGATTACATCGAAGGCACTTAGCAATAATCACATCTTATCTACTTATAGTGTCCTAACCTAATCCTAACTTGGGGTATGGCTGCCCCAGCCTCTTAACCTATTGCCTATAGCTAGTATGTCGAGTGTTAGGTAGTGCACCAGATTGTTGTATCTTAACCTAACTGTGTACAAACATGAAATGTCTTGGGCTATGATTATAAAAACTACCCTATCCTATCTATAAACTGACACTTAGTTATTTTTAGAAAAGTTGGCTGCCACTTGTTTTGTAGGAAGTCATTGTTGGCATTACTTGTTGTCAATACAAATTGGCGGCACTTGTGAGAAACTACTCTCTCCTTTGTATATTTGGATGATTGAATAAGCTCCTTCCTATAAAGGTCAATAAGTTGCACAAACTTGGTCTAGTTCTCCTTGAATTGTGAATTGGTATGTCCTTGCAACTTGATGAACTTGAGTTGCAACTTGAGTTGCTTGTTTGTATATGCACTCTGCTCCAACATGTCAATTTGGGTTTTTAAGTCCTTTAGCTTTGTACGCTAGAGATTCTTGTTGATGATATGTTCTTATTGGTTCATGAGTTGAGTGGTCATATGCCCAATTGTAGCAAGGAGCATTGTATGCTCATTCTCTAAGTTGGTTTGTTCACTTAGGAGTTTGTTTAGCAGCTTGTGAAGAATTTTTATACAATGTTGTTCTTTCATATTCTTTTGGCATTTTAAGACTTTTATTGCAGTCTAGGATACAAAGATTGGTCATCTTCTTTAGATTGTTGAATCATGCTTGGACCGTCATTATCTTTGCTTTGGCTTCCTTTTACTCAACTCATAAAGTTTGCTATTTGTCTTTGTGCTTCTCTCATTGTTGGAGTGCTTTCTTATAATGGTCATTGATAAATACCTTGAACTTTAGGATGAGTGCATCATATTGCTCTTGTTAGAGGATCTTGTTCTTTTGAAAGTTTTCAAAATTTTTATCCTTCTCTTTAAGTTGCTCCTTGATCCCAATCAATTTTTTTTGTAGAAGAGCTTTTTCCTTAATCATCAATTACACCAACTTATGCAAGTGTTGTACTTATGTTGATGGGTCATTGATTGTGAGATCAAGTTCTTTTTAGAATGGAAAGAACTCCCCCAATGCTTCCATCATTGGCATAACAATTTTCATAGTGTATATTATAATCAACTACAAGGGCAAGTTATTTTTGCCAACTTAAGGTAGCCTCAATTGTGCTCATATTTGTGGGTCATTCTCCACTATTTGTTTGGGCTTGCACATGTTGATTTTTTATTTTTTTTTCACATCCTTTGTTGGTTGGGACCTGGTCACCGACCTACTCTATAGTTTGGTCTGCCTATTGTTGTCCACTTGTGGACTCCTCTTCCACTAAGGTAACTAGGTTGTCGTTTGGAAGTGGCTCTAGACTTGGATGACTTTATGGGCTTGTAGTTTCTAGCTTCTTTTGCCTTGTGTTGTTGTTGTTGTTGTTGTTGTTGTTCCAAATGATCTTGACTCTTTGTGTTGCATACCTAGATTAAAGTTAATGAAAACTATTGTGCTAGACTGAGTTCTTCTTAGTTTGGATATATGCCCCTCATCTTCCTCCTCTACTTCTTTTTTCTTGATAAAACATAGCCCTAGGGTTATATCATCAATTACTTGTAGTAATGATTAGTGTGCTAACCCACTCTGTGCATCCTAATGCAGATTCTTGTGTTTCTTTTGCACAATTGGATGACTACTTACATTAGGTTCACATTAGCAATTAGGATTTGGGACTTATATCCCAATCACCTAAGAGATATTCTAAAAACATGTAGTCAAGGGGATATCATTGGATGAAGCCTCCAAAGAAGAGATGATGGTCACACGTGGAGTATCTCAACTCCAAGCACTTACAATTCTTGCTGTTGATTTGGGATTTTACTTATCTCTTGATTGTAATGGAAATAAAAGAGAAGAACTTTACCAACTTATGTAGTAACATGTTTGCTTGGACAAAGGAGCATTGGAAATAGGTGCTTAGGTTGGATTTTTCACCTAGGGCAATATACCTCAACCAAGAGTGGCCTTGACCAATAGAAGAAATGACAAGGAAGTTCAAGGCCTTGTTCAAATATGCTAAGATGGGGAATGGCTGGAAGGTAAATAGGTAACAATGATCCTACCAATCACATAGTGGTCACCTTACTCATGAAGATCTTCAAATTAACAATGACAACTTATCTCAATAATGGGCAGGCCACCTTCTAGCTATTGCACAAAGGAAAACCTATGGACTAGCAAAGATGTTTTATCATCATGCTTGGTAGATGACAAAGAACTCTAAATGCATGGAAGAAACACCTTCCTCTCTCTATTTTCTTGCATTTTTACATTGGGATGTAGTTGTTGAAGAAGGAGGAGTGCACACTCTTCCCAATGAATTGCTACCAAGCAGACTACCATCAAGCCCAACCCAAACATGTGGCAAAGACCAAGAAGTACAAGGAGGCTATCTTGCATTACCAAAAGACAATGAATTGAGCCCCAATAAACAAGGCTATGGGAGCAAGCATAAGCAGAGAGAAGGTGATCACAATGTCAACCCTATTAGGTAAGAGGCACTAACCTTATCCTCAAGTTGTGAATTCTTTTGACAAAGAGAATTGTCATGCCATTTGTAGCATCGCACATAAATTGCTCAAACTTTGGAGTAGTAGTGTTGGTAGTCAGGAGTATATTGGCAGTTACTCATAGACTACTTGTTGACGGTCAGATTTTGTGTTTGAGATATTGACTACATGGTAGGGCCCACTATCACTTGCACCATTTGCACCATCGGCTATGCCATCAGCAAGATTGTTAGGGTTGGAGACCAAGGGGTATACATTTGAAGTGCAGCTCTAGAGAGCTACTTCTATGATGGTGAGCCTTTGAGTTCTTTGCTATGGTGAACAGAGGCCGGTGAGCATCACATGGATTCTCTTAGCTAAAGTGGGTGTGGCTTGAATGTTGTTTGTAGATCATTGAGTGATAGATCAAGTACTGATCTGATTGAGTGTGATTTAAGTTGTGTGAACAAACGGTTTACATTAGAGAAGTGAGGTCAAGGAGAAATTGGGTGCAAGAACTAAGGGTGTTGGTGGTATCTCCAATCCTTGCTGATCATTGGTAGTTTGATCAAGGTTCAGATTTTACTTGGGAGTGATTGTGTACATAAGGTCTTTGAATTGATGTAGATTTGGTAGTTAGGCAGACGGTGTGCAAAAGCACTAACCAAAATTTCACTAAGAAGACATTCAATTTTGAGTAGTGGTGTTTATTTTGAGCTCAAGAGGTGAAGGTAGGACCAATTTAGTGCAATTTGAGCTCAAAAAGTGAAATTGAAGATGGAGTTTGGAACCTATCCCTGTGAATTTGTGATTTGGAAAACATCATCTTTTCAATTTCTCTTGAGTGGAGAGTTAGCAAAGAATTTGACGGTCAACCAACCTTTTCAAAATGGCAAGAAGAAAGGCTTCATTTGGCTGAATTTTTCCGTTTAGAGGCTTCAAGGCATAGGATTGTGAGCTATGATAGGCTTCAAAAGCCTAGAAGAGCCAAAAGGGCCAGCAAGCCAACTAGTTTAGAGTAGATTTTGGTCATTGTTTGGAAAAATCTACCCACCTAGATAGATTGTGCGCAATAGGGTTTGACTCCTAGATCTCTATTTCCTAGACTAGTGCCCTCATCAGTCGGTCCACCCTCACTTGTTGTCCTAGTGATTGTTACATTATTATCTATACACTTGTAGTTTTGGCTAAGAGAGATAGTTTGATCCTATTCTTGGTGATCTTGGTAGCTTAGGAAGTAGGTAATTCCTATTATGTTAAATGCAAAATGGTGATCCAATGTTGATTTGTGAGATGGAGTGTTTTCATTTAGATTTCTTGTGATTGGACCCCCTCCATTCTTTGCTTCCTATTTGTGCATTATGTTTGTGTGAGGTGCCCTAACTTTAGAGCATTGGTGCTTTGGTGTGCTCTTGGTAGTGAGGTTAGAGTGATGACTAGTTAGACTATATATGTTTCTCTTTGGTGAGGCAAGAAGTGATGACCTGTAGACCGTGAGAGTGCATGTTGTGATGGCAAGTTACATATTGCTCTTTCCCTTAGTGTACTTGTCATAGTTAGAGCTACATTAATGGGTGATATTTGGTTGGTGGTGTTGGCACTTGGTGGTGATCCTTGGTGAGGTACTTGCAGTGGTTATAGTTGCGGGTTGTAGTTTTTGGTTATTTTGTCACAATGGAGTTCTTTGGGGATTGTAGAGAAGATAGCATTGCAATACATAATGGTTTTACCCAAAGTGGTACTTAGTATCAACTTGTATCTCAGGTCTCAATGACGGAGGAAATTGACTGTGAGTTGGAGTTTGACACATGAGTTGATTTAGTTGAGAGTGCACTTGGTGTGTCCACACCATTGTTGTGGGATATGGATAAGATTATTAGGGCCTCCATAGGCTTTGGTGTTACTCTAGTATGGTGGATACCATTGAGTTAGATGACTTCATCCAAGAGTTTGATAATTGGTGTGATTTGTAGTAGTTGCAGAAAATGACTTTGTTCACACCCTTCATGGCATAGAAGGGGTTGTTTCAGCACTTGGATAGTCCACCAATGGATGACTACCATGAGTTTAGGAGAAATTACTTGGAGGAGATTGAGCCATGGAGATACTATTGGTCTTTGAACTATGTTTCCATCACAGGCTCAATTTTTTTAGGGGTAGATTGATAGTACCTACAAGTTTTAGCTTTAGTAGCACTAGTGCATATCTTGGAGATGGTATTGCTACAAGAGGTGGTGTAGTACTGGGGTTTAACCCCATGGTGCAGTTCTTCTAGTGTTTGAGGAAAAACTACTAGGGATTGCAGACTAACAACTAAGGAGCTTGCAAGCATTCCAACAGAAGGATGAAAAGAACCTACAAGAGACATACACTTGCATGAGACGGCTGATTAGTTTTATTCTAGGAGTTACTTAGTCTAGTTTTGGTATGGAATTCTCGATAGGAAGTTGCAACATAGAGTCCATGATGCTACATTGTTACAAGCTACTTTTCCTACTGAGTGTATTGAGCTGAACATGGTGGAGGAGAGAGTGAAGACATCTAGATTTGGTAGGAAGACATCATCCACTATGGTTACTTCTTCTAGAGTGCACCAAAACATGTTGGTTTCTAAGGACAAGATGGATAGCCCAAATCCTATGGAGCAAGTGGAGGGCTTATTGTGGCTAGATCCTTACCTTCATTTTTGGGTTAGCAGTAGCCAATGAGTGGTGGTGGTGCTTGTTGGACTTGTAGTGGAGCTCATCACAAGAGAGAGTGCACTCTAGGCAGCAGACTTAATACCTCTGATGCATCACAACAAACATAGAGACTGTGAGCATTGCCATAGATTTGGTCACACTAGTGACTAATGCTTTGATATATGTGGAGTTACAAAGTGGTAAGACTACTATGGCAAGTGGTAGAGGAGCTCTAGGTCATGGAGGACAAGGTCTTAGTAGAGGATCCACACCTAGTAGGAGTGCAATACCTGCCTTTAATTTTGATACAACCATGGCTACTCTGATTGAGCAATTGGAGCAAAGATTGTCTAGCATGGCCATCGCTTAGAGGAGATCAGATTTGGGTGCTAAGGCTTCCACCTCATATGTTGGTGATTGAGATATCTTGGACTTCATGTGTGGAGCAGGACAGATGGATGCATTTGCCGTAGTGACTAGGAGTGCAGTACGTGCTCTAGAGCCTAGAAGAGCATCAATGGATTGGACATACAAAGAGGAGAGGTTGGTAAACAGGTCAGACTTTCCCCATCTTTAACACTCTCTAAAGCACTATAGACAACATCCATAGACATCTTAGTGCAAGTGTGGTAGGTGGTGATAGAGTGCATGATGGACTACCTACTAGTCAACCACTTGCAACTACATAGATTGAGTCTAGCACAATATTCGGGGCAGCTTAGTTGATTATGTGCTTTCCATTATTCTTAGCCAATGATATGGTTACATTGGGAGTTGACCCAACCCTAATATTCCAATTGGCTGCCATGCTTTGCAAGAGTAAGGATGATGTGGTTCCTACTACTAGAGTAGAGGTGGTTGATAGTGGAGTTGACTTGGTTGAGGAGGATGAGATCTGCTCAATGACCAATGGTCTATGGCAGGCAGTAGTGGCTAGATTGGAGGAGTTACCAACTACACCAACCTTTGAACCAGTACGGTTTACACCTAGAGTTGTCATATTGGATAACCAAAGGGGAATTTTTTGTTTGGTGGGACCTTCAAGGACAGTCTATACACCAAAAAGGGTCGTACTAGACTTTGGTGCATAGCTTTTTATGTTGGAGAAGGCTGCAATTGTGGGTCTGGGGTTACAAAAGACCAATACAGAGAGGTGTCCATTTGAAATCAGACATCTCTAGGGATGGTTCTACATAGTACATCACATGTGGAGAGCTTGTTGTTTAGATTCAGCCTGGTCATCTGATTGATAGCTCTATGGTGAGAGCTCAAGCCATTGCAACAATAGTTGAGTCATATGATGTGTTAGTCAAGAGAGCAGTGTTATACTCCATACGTTTCAATATTGACTATTGGGAGGAAAAAACCTCCTATAGACCAGGTTGGCAATCAAGTGAGGGATAGGTAGCCTACTAGTATGCTTTAGTAGTGGCAGTTTTGGCTCACTACAATTTAGGACCATGGCGGCATCCATTTCAACTTTTAGTGGTTTTTTTACTTGGCCTCATGACTTATTGGAAAGGAATGCCCATGCAGGAGATACTCCAGTACCAAAGGAGATCAATTGAATTTGGAGTACAAGTGGGATCATTCCATCTACTTTGGATGTTCCTTTGTGGAGTTCAGAGGAGGCATTGCAGTAGCACATAGATCAGTTGGTACAATAGGCTTGGAGTAGAGCCTTTGTACCACCAGGAAAGAAGCGTGAGGATGAGCTTCCAGAGTCAATTACCTTGACACCTCTAGATACCACACTCATTGCTTGGTAGCATCCAATAAAAGGAGTATGTCTATTGGAGTGGTTTGGTGGGATAAGCACTAGACTAGTTGCGGTACTACATGCCGGGTATGTGAGTACAAAGGTACTTGTATGTGGAGAGAGATGAGACTGTTAGGCAAGTCTTCCTACATCATGTGGCACACTTGGCCTGTCAATAACTTGAGTTATTACCGATATCAACAATCAAGGGTTACCAAAAGATCTTACCAAAAAACATTTCCTTGATGGAGTCATAGGATTTGTAGAGACATGGTCCCATTCATTTGGTGATTTTTGGATAGCCATGTCATGGACATATATACATTGGCCAAGTTTTGGGTCTTCAAGATTGCCATTTTGGTGTGTTTTGGAAGATGTTATAGATACTATGACATCTCCAGGTTCATCAATCCATTTCTCTAGCTTACATTTTAGAGAATGTACTTTGATGGGTTATTCTCACACCCAAGTGATGGTGAGTACACATCAGGTCCATTCTTGCATGGGACTTTTTGTGTTGTTGCATGCGGCTAGAGTGGGATCATGGGCTCATCATCTTCATCTTTTGTGGACAAACCTCTTACCCAAAGAGGTTCTATAATGCACTGATGATGACATTTAGTAACTTGAACACCTTAATGTTGATGAGATTTTGGATGTTAGATGCTAGTCTCAAATGGTGGTGTTGGCTGATAGGTCACCTATGGTAGTGGTGAACCTAGTGGGACAACCCCAAGCTGCTTTTCCCACACTTATGAGTTTCCCAAGCTCCCATGCTTTTCAAGATAGAGGTCTTGGATTTGTTTGGAACTCATAATTACATTAATTAGTGGAGCCCAATGCCGATGAGAGGGAGCAAGTGATGGATTTTCACACAGGTATTACTGTTGTTCTAGTAGTGTCAAAGGCATCAAGGCATCAAGTGTTAGGTCAAGCTATGGACCTGAATTGTTTGACTTGGATTGTGAGCCTTGGCTTGGCAAAGGAGTGTAGGATGTGCTTGATAGGCATCACTTCTCGGACACCTGTGAGCTCTATGCCTATCAAGATGATTCAAGCACATGCTAGGGGTAATGGACTGAGTGGATAGGGTATTCTTGTGACAAAATCAATAGCTATTAGAGAGGGTGGTCTTCTTGGATTACACCTTTGGTCTACTTGGGATGTAGCTAGATGATGTATGGAGCTTGCAGCCAGATCGGAGAGAGTTTTTAACATTGAGGTTAGGACCTCTAGTGGTTGGGAGCATGACATTACTGCTCCCAAGGGCCCAATGTAGCATCAAGTCAATATTTCTCCTACTCTTACAACAACTATAGAGGATACTTGGGAGCCAGATCTTGGACCCAAGCTTATAGGAGGGGAAAGACAAAGAGTTTGGAGCTTCTTGAGGAGCTACAAGAGTTGATTTGCCTTCAATATGAAGGATTTGGGTGCTCTTAAAGGAATTGGTATTTGGATTGAGCTCACTAGAAATACATATGTTTCCGATGTTCTTATCAATATAGTGATATGAAGAGAGCATTCATTCAGAGCTAGAGTAGAGACCTTTTTGAGGTTGGTTTGGTGGAGACTTCACATAGAGAGTATGCATTAGCTACAATAATGCTAGCCAAGAAGGATATGCATTGCAACTACATAGATAGGCGGATGTGTGGAGATTACCGTCCTATCAATAAATAGACTAGGGCCGATTGGTATGTCATGCCTACACCAGAGGAAATCTTTGATGTGATTGGGCATGCAAAGGTCTTTAGTTATTTAGATCTTTGAGCAAGGTATCATCAATTGCAAATCAAGAGGGAGGATAAGTCCAAGATAGCATTTATTAGGCTTAATTATTATCTTTCTTGTAGTTGATGTTTTTTCATATTCCATAGAATTCACCTTGCTACCAACAAAAATTGCTTTTCACCAACAAACTCAAGAGATTGTGCAAGCATGTAATTATTTGGATTCACAAATAATTAAGCAATTTTTTGTGCCGTTGCTCAATCTACTCTATCACCAATACATGCTTGCAAAATCTCTTGAGTTTGTTGGTGAAAAGAAATTTTTGTTGGTAGCGAGGTGAATTCTATGCAATATGATAAAACATCAACTACAAGAAAGAGTGAAAAAAAGTAAAAAAAAGTAAAAGAAAATTCTCCTTGTAGTGCATGATCTTGATTTTATAGTCTTGTCAAAATTGGTCTATCCTTCATCCATTGCAGTGGTGGATGAAAGGTTATAGCAATGGTCACACCCCAAATGCATGTTGCTTGACACCAAATTATCAGGAGTACATCCTGTGGTAGTGTTCTCATGTAGAATACATGAATTTCTATTGGCATAAAATTTGGTGACACTTTGTCTAACGGTGGTTCATATTGAAAATTTTTTTTTTCACTAATGTTTGTAATGAAGCAACCTCATGCCAAAATTTTTTTGTAAAGACAAGATTCATAATGATAGGCCTTCATAAAAAAAGGATGCTTTCTATTCTTGAGGTTGGTCATAGTCCTAATCTTTGTAAGAATGATAGATCCACAAGAAAGCCTTGCCATTATACAAACATTGGCCCTTGTGCCATGGAATTGGGTTGTAATTTTTCTATGTGGGGATTATTCACTTCATGAGGTGCTAGTCTAGCAACTAATGTCATTTGTTTGGCTTTGTTCAGAACCTTCTACTTGACTACATACCCAAACTAATTAAACCAATATAAAAGAAACAAAATATTGCTCGGAGGAGGTTAAGGTGGGTTGGTACACTTGTGAAAATGTTGGCCATGAGCTTATATAGTCCTATATAATATTAGTTTGATATAAACTACAGGTTCCATAGCCATCTCTATGCCAAGACAACAATTATCTTATTGCAATAGACAATTGAGAATGAGAGAAAAGAAAAAGGAATTGCTATAAACTATGACTTACCATCAAAATTAGTCAAAATTGTATTGGATTCTCAACTTTAGAGTGGTATTGCACTCTTTGTCAATATCTGTGATGCAATCTATAAGTGCTTAGATGTCTTAAGAGTGACTTGTCTACAATGAAAAATACCTATGCTTGCTTCATCTTCTATATCTATGTTATGGCTATCATATATTTTAAGTTCTAGAAGGTGATATTTGCATCATGTCTCTACAAAAGCTATTATACTGTTGGAACTTCATATATTTTCTAGTCCATGCTCTTGCATTATTTTGTATCTATTTTACAACAATGCATCCAAGGCATTTGGGGTTCAAGCTGTTGAATTCCATAATGGGAACATCAAGACCCAAGTATACAAGTGATCTAGATCAAGATCATTTGCAAGAATTGAACATAAATATAAGGTATACAAAGTTCTCATTGCAATCATAATCATATTGAAAAGGTGGAGCATCAAGTGGTTGTGACCCATAATGCTACAATTGCAAAACTTATTCTCCATGAAAAGTGCTAATCCTACAAGCAGATTATTGCATTTGAATGCAACCCAAGACTCAAAGATAAACTCATTGAGCAATAAGACAAGTTATATATTGTTGGATATCTTGTGAATGATTTGTTTTATCTTGATTTCAATGGAACACAAAACACAAACCTGTTCAAGTTATTATTGACAGATCTTGAGTTTGTAGGAGAAAGACAAGTTGATGAGTTGATTACTTGTAAAACTTCATTATTTACATTAATATTAAATATATTCTAAATATTCTTTTAACATGGTCTACCTTTGAATGCATTTTAAACCATTTTATTTTTAATTGAATTTCAAACTAAGTTTTCAATGATTGCTACCCAAAACATCAATTGATTTGTAAATAAATATTATGAACATTAAAATTAAATATTTTTTAAAATTTTACTTTAATAGACAGGGCGACCACCTACAAAACAGGATGGATGGGAAGACCTCATGAAGCCATACAAGGGTAAGACAAAATAGGTAAAATGGAGCAAAGCCCCAATAGAGTTGATATGAGAAATCTGCCTTATTGCACCTAAAATATCCAAGCTATGCAAGTTGTACAGTCTACAAACAATGGGAGCATCAAAGAAGCATCAACTAGTATGATTTCTCTCTTATGGATTGCACCAACCACTACCCTATGTAAAGCAACAGACACATGTTGTCTAAAATATGCTACAAAGTATGAGAGTGAGAGTGGTACCCCTCGTGCCTAACATGATAAGCTCTCGTGCACTCCTTGACAAATGTGTCAAATGCAATGTCCATCACTCCATATAACTCCAAGGCTAGAGGAACAAAGAGGTGACCTTGTTGCATACCCCTATACTTGGAGATCTTGAGAGCTATTGTTGCACTTGCCGCCTATTAGCGGGATGGTTTATCTCTCCCTCCAAAATTGTATCATGCATAAGGGTCATAACCATGACTTCCGCTCCTATCACTTGATCATCTCGCACCAAGTATAAGTTTACCCTGACACATATCATATGCAAAGCATATGAACGCTCTCTCCAAGCCAAGTATCCTCTCTCTTGTGCCACAACAAACACTATGTTGCTAATAGCATCATGGGTAGCTATCCTCTATCCTCCAAAACGACCTCGTGTCATATGGACCGCTACTGCATCTAGTGTAGTAATGAAGATGCACATGGGTGGACCAAACCTTGGCAAAACCTCATCATTGTAGAGAAAGTGATTGGTGCGAGTTGGAATGCCATAATGAATGGTTGAGCTAGGATCTAAGAGCATGCACCCTTGCCAAAGCAAGAGCAAAGACATGCTCTAGTAGCATGAGGAATGGACGAGTCAACTAAGAGAGTATGTAGCGTATGCTGACATTGTTGCTCCATCAAGGAAGACTATAAACCTCCAGTCCAATCTGATGATAGTGAAGTAAAAGATGGAAGGTCCTTGCATGCCCATAGAGATAGACTATCTCTTGTATACTGCAATAAAATCTGAAGAGAAAATCATCCTTCTTCCACCTCTATCACATAAGTCTCCAAAATTGGCCTATCAACAACCACAAAATTAGAGGAAATTAGGGGTGCTAATAG
This sequence comes from Lunularia cruciata, assembly GCA_948567375.1. Lineage (NCBI taxonomy): Eukaryota > Viridiplantae > Streptophyta > Marchantiopsida > Lunulariales > Lunulariaceae > Lunularia > Lunularia cruciata. The sequence continues at coordinate 716,205 of OX419762.1, read as the reverse complement.
AGCACAACTACCCAAATACGCTATAGGTGCCGTCTCCTCCATAAATAGCAAGCCAACCCTTCCTCACAGATTAGTAGAGATGTTTATCTACAAGTCAAATCCAATATCACACACTCAAATGTCTTTGGTCCAATAGTATCACCAAAGATTTTCATAATCCTCATATCAAAGGCTCTTGGATGTGATAAGAAGATCAAGGAAGTGGGAGTTAAATGGAGGAGATAAGTCGGTCTTTGAGCAATACTAGAGTAAATTATACCAAATGTCACCTATGGATCTTCTAGTAAAGGAAGATCATTCACATGGAAAATATCTTTTATAATGATAATATCTAAAAAGAATGTGACAAAATCCTCATATCTTACTAGCACTCCAAGAACATGGTGTTCATATGTAGATGTGATACACCCCTTTGGAAACTCAAAGGAGGGAGAGCGACCTAAAGGGAACCATGCACTACACTTTAATACTAGTATTCTCAATCTTACATGATGTAGCTCCGATATCAAGCTTACAATGTTACTTTAACATGGTCTACCTTCGAATGCATTTTAAAACCTTTTCTTTTTAATTGAAATTCAAACTAACTTTCAATAATTATTACCCAAAACATCAGTTGCCAATAACGGTTTCACGCAGCCAACCATGACAGAGGTCTGGCACGTAAGCCAGCGTGGAATCAAAGGCACCGGTGAGTCTTTCTGCTAATTTGGGTACAACAAAGTCTACGTTTAGGTACGTGCCAGTTTAGGGATACTATTAAGTGTATATCTGTTTCCTTCAACTCAAAGATTCTTACATGGAACTGCGACCCATTATGAGTATTGAATGCTTGACGTCTTCTAGATGAAGTAGGTGCTTGTCCTCGCTGGGTTCTCCAGAATCAGAACGGTGTCAGCCAGAGATCACAAGCATGTTTTGTCCAAAAATGCCTGCGTGATATAATATATATTACGGTTCAAGAAGATGTATCTGTCAGATACGGTCGAATACAAAGTGGCCATAACTCTTCATCAACAACGAGAATGAACAGAACAACAGGACTCTGGGTCGTGGTGTCAAAGTATCTTGATTGATTGGACTCGGAAGCCAACTTCCCGAAGCAAAGGAAGCACAACGGGCTTCTAGAGTTCTACAGTTTAAAATCTATATTTGTCACGATCTAAATGGGGCCAGGATTACATGCACACGAATTGTGGTGGGACGCGTTATCTCCAGCGTATGAACAAATCAATACTGGATATACGATCCTCATCCTCTCTACTCTCTGATCCAACTACACCCAATCACGCATTGTTCCTTTGAGCTTGCAAATAAGATTCATTTTTTGCATTTGTCTTCCATTTCTCGTATGTCCAAAAGTATGTCGTATACTGCGGCTTTCTTCCACTCATGTTTTCATTTGAGACCCAGACAACCAACATATGAATTAAACCTTTTGCCTTTCGAGTCCCAAATTAAACCTCTTCAATTTACAACGTCCGCTGTGAGCTTCCTCACAGCGGACGGCGTCAAATATCAATTATTTGCATTCCTGTCATTTGCGAGGGTCTTAACGCAGCAGTTTCAGCACTAGAGTGATTGTAAATTTGTGACTCTATGCTTGAGTGAATGCTCTCCATTGATTTAAGAGCAATTTCACAGTATAACCTTGGTTTGGCCCGGTATTTCACAACATGACTTTGTGTACCGGTATTTTACCCTATGACCCTGTTTCAAACAAATTAACAGTCTACTCGCAAACGAGACTGCACCGCGTGAGTCGTCCGTGACTGAGAATCGACCATAACCGAGAGTCGCCCGTGCTACTTTGCCTCTAAACATTCACACATACTCACCGATCTCTTTTAATGAAATGAATCGCAATCATACCCCATCCGATCCCATAAGCTTAATGTTTATTACTCTATAACCGCACTACGATAAACCAAAAATTCACTACATCTACGGTAAACCAAAAATTCACTACATCTGTAATGGAAGAGCACTCAAGGGCATACGTGGGCAGTCTATGGGAATTATTTTCCTTTCATATGAAGCATTTAAAATGTATTTCAGGACTTCACCTCCAGAATCAAGGATAAAATAACACGACATTTCATTGAAAATCTGAAACCAGTTGCTATAGCTTGACTATCTCAACTTAACAGACGACTCTCAAGTTAATAAGATGACTGTTTAAATTTCAAAATACTCCAACTTTTGTTAACAGGCATTTCCAGGATCAGACGGCAAATGATTAAGAGCAATTTCATAAGAAAGTTTGTTCACTGAACTAATGGAGGTGTACAACTCGGTTTGCATGCATCGATGTATATATACATAGAAAAAGTACCCCAAAGGAGAGGGGAATGGAGTATAAAGCGCAAACAAGTGTGAAAGGAATAAAGAGCACAAGGCACAACAGTCCCATGTGGCCAAGAAAGACATAAAGAAGCAAGACCCAAAGGTACCAAAGGGAAAAAGTACACTAACAACAAGCACCTAAGAGACCAAGGAGAGAGTAGTCTTTTCCTGAATTGTGTGGTAGAGGTCTTCCAATGGTAATTCTTGTAAACAAGTGTGAGGGAGTCTAACCATATTGGGTGTACCTAATGTAGCTACCTGATGGTTAAGACCCTAAGCATGAGTGCATTGCAACATGAATGATACTTGTTGTCAGTAGTGGCCGTGAGCATGGCTAGAAAGATAGCTAGGGCCTCTCTCCATTGCAAAGAACCCCATGTTGTATCCTTGAGAGAAGCATCAAAATGGTGAGGTAGGCACCTAATAATCTCAATCTCTAGAGGGACAAAGGTATCTAAGGACAACATGGGTGTGTAGTGGTCCTCCTTGTCCCTAGAGGTTATGGTCCCACCTAGGCGCTTGCTTGTGACAATGATTTTACTCGTAGAAGGTTCACCACCACCACATCATGCAAAATGCAACAACCATATGTGAAAGCTACAATATGGCTTGAACCGGATGGATCCAACCATCACTCAATCTGGACTTGGGCTGTGTACCTTGTAGATATGAGCTATTGTATCACAAATTGCATCACTAACTCTAGTGTGCTCTCGCCTATTTTAAATCATAAAAAATATATCCCTTGCATGTCATCTAGGGAGCCACATGCGCATTGGTTTGGAAGCACTATGAGGGCTCAATATGGAAAGCTCAATTTTCAATATAGTGTTGTGGTAAACTCCTCAAAAGTAAATTAGAAGGTTTCAATCAAAGGTGAAGCCTAAAGCAAGACTTTAGAGCCTTTTCCCACACAAGGGAGGATACTAGCTTGGTCAAGTAGAGATGCATTAGTGAGGATGTTGGTAAGTGTGTGAGTGTGCATACACTCACTAAGTTCTGCTTGAATCTTTCTAGAGTCTAAGGATATGGAGTCAATAAACTCAAGGAGTGCCATGTGTGTAGGGCCTAGTAATAAATAGCAAGCCAAGCAAAGATATGATTGGAAGGCCTAAGTACTTGAATCCATTGTTGTGATTGGTCCCAAAAAAAAAGAACGCTCTTTGTGTAAGAACTTGTTTGCTAAATGAGAGACTGCTAGAGCTCATGCTTTGATATATGTTGCTAGTGTTGTCACCTCTTGTTGTATGAGGTCACATTTTCCCATGATTAGAGAAGAGCTATCTACTACCTACATCACTCATATGAGAGTCATGGGAGCATGCATGGACCTAAGAGAATGGAGAAAGTATGGCAAATGATGCTATAAAACATCCGAAAGTGTGGCAACAAGGTCTTTGTAGGTGAGAAAGTCCATGTTAACTATAAGGCCCTAAGAAGATAATTATGTGAAAGAATAGAATAAGCCTCTCGGGTATTCTCCAAGTGGAGGAGGAGGTGGATATGGGTTGTGGCCTAGACTAAGGTGTTTGAGATGAACATATTATAGGAATTGTCAAAGTCCAAGCCCAAGGAGAGAAATAGGAGAATGGAAGCTCACATTGGGACACTTGAATGAGGGAAAACTCCAAATGCCTAGCATGAGCTTCGGCTTTGGTATTTATAGGTAGCATACAAGGTCCTTGAGAAGCTTCTCAAGAAGCTTCCTTCTAGAAGCCGCCTATTTGGCATGCAAGCTAAGCTAAGCTAGTTAGAGGCTTCTAGAAGCTTCCTTCTAGAAGCTATTTGCTTGGGATGTAATTTAAGCTAGTCAAGAAGATTTTTATATGCTTTTGGAATATTCTAGGCTAATTTGGCTCATTTTTTACTTTGTTAGCCTTACTAAATATGTTGCTAAACTCCATATTGTTACATATTCCTCCGCCGCTAGTTGGTGACATCCTTGTTGCCATTGAAGCTTCAAACTCCTAGATGGCCATCTATGCATTCTGGAGGTGAGAAAGAGGTTCTTATGTGGTATCACGAAGGGATACCCTTTATAAAGGGCCTTGTACTCTATATGTTGTCGGCGTCCTTGTGATGCGTAAGGATACGATCAACTTTGTACTCCTCATGTTCATTGATAAGGACAGGAAGAGGAGGAGGTTGGACTCAAGAGGAACAAGAAAAGGGGTTAGGAACAAAGGGTTTTAACTTGGAAACATGAAAGATAGGATGGATGCGTAGATGACAAGGTAAGGCAAGTCGATAAACAACAAGAGAGACAATTTGGGTGACATCAAAAGGTCCTATCCAATTAGAGCCAAGTTTACAAACTTGGGTATCAAGTGGGAGGGCTAGATTACTAGAGGATAGCATAACTTTATCATCAACTTCAAAGGTGAGATCATGACGATGGTGGTCCGCATATTGTTTTTGATGATTCTGAGCAACATGGAGGTGAGATTTGGCTTGTTTGAGAGATTCAGAGATGGTAGGCAAGAAGGTTGAAGTATGAGAGACCTAAGATGGAGGAGGAGCAAGAAGAGAATATGAGACAAGGGGATCTTGGCCAAAATTGAGAAAGAAAGTAGAAAATCCGGTGCTTGCCTGTTTGGAATTGTTGTAGGTAAATTCTGCAACTACAAGACATTCATCCCAATTGGTATGGTGGACATTGACAAAGGCATGCAACATATCCTCCAAGGTACAATTTGCATGTTCTGTTTGTCCATTAGTTTGAAGATGATAGGTTGTGGACAAAGTAAGCTTGGTGCCGAGTATCTAGAAGAGTGCTTGCCAAAACATCCCAATGAATTGAGGATCACGGTCGGAGATGAGTACACATGGCATCACATGATGCTTGAAGACATTGTGAATGTAGATTTGTGCTAAGGTTGGAGTATTCATGGTATCATAGGTTGGTGCTAAGTGGATTTGCTTACTAAGCTTATCCACAAACACCACAATTGTTGTGTGTCCTTGCTTTGTCTTGGGCAAGGATGTGATGAAATCCAAGCTCATGTGTTCCCATTGAGTGGATGGAAGAGTGGTTGATAAATGGGGAGTGGTTGATGGAGTCCACTCGGCTTTTGGTTGTTGGCCTTGTTACGTTGGCAGCTCTCACACAATTGGAAAAACTCTCAAACATCTTGGGTCATGTTGGGCCACCCCCATTGGCATTGGAGGGTACCCAAGGTCTTGTCCACACCCATGTGACCAACTACTAGTAAATCATGGGCTTGAAGGTGTATAAGTCAAAGATCACCTTTGGCTAGAACATAGATTGGTCCTCATGGAATAAAAGGTCTTCCTTGAAGGAGAAGGTGTTGTACTCCTTGTCGCATGCTATAAGATGACCATCTACTAATTGGAAGAAGGGATCTTGTTGTAGAGCTAATCAAAACTCATTTTGGACCTTAGAGTCAATTGACACCGTTGTAATTGCTACCGTGATGAGAAGAAGAGACTTCAAATCAGGTTGCCGTGATAAGGCATCAAGGATGACATTGAACCAACTTGGTTTGTACTCAAGTTTGATGTCAACCAATTGGAGTTGTTCCTCCCATCAATGATGTCAACTCTTCATGTGTTCCAAGTGTAAGGTTTGTAACAATAGTTTGTGATCAATTTGCATGATCACTTGTTTCCCCAAGAGGTAATGCCTCCGTGCCTTGGTGGCATATACCATTGCAAGTTGTCTTGATCTTGAGCAGAGTAGTTTCTTTTAGCCGTGTTGAGTTGGCAAGACACAAAGACAATGAGATGTAGTCCATTTGGGAATTCATGTTGCAACATGGCTCCAATTGCAAAGTTAGAAGCAAAATCAACCACATAGGGTAGTTGAGGATCATACGGTTGGAGAATGGGTCTTGAAGACATCATATGTTTCAACTTCTGGAATGCTTCTTCATGCTTGGTGGTCCACTGGAAGCTTGAGTCCTTCTCCAAGAGGTTAGTCAATAATGCAACCACATGAGCATAATAATGGATGAATAGTTAGTAAAAATTAGCCGACCCATTAAATGCCCATAATTGTATAGCATCATTTGAAGTAGGCCAATCAGTAATGGCCTTTATGTTCTCTCCTTCCATCTTGAACCCCTCCGATGAGATCTTGTGACCCAAGAAGGTAACTTCCTTTTGCCAAAAGGCACACTTTGACTTTTTGTAGTAAAATTTCCATTGTCATAGTCATCTTAAGACTTCTTGCATGTGATTCATGTGTTCTGCATCTATCTTGCTATAAATTAAGATATCATCAAGAACACCACCATGTACTGATCCAATAGTCCATCCAACACCCAATGCATCTGACCCATGAAGACTGTTGGAGCATTAGTGAGCCCGAAAGGTAGAACTCTCCACTCAAAATGCCCATACCTTGTGCAAAAGGTAGTCTTTTGTACATCCTCCCTATCAATGTGGATTTGCCAATAGCCGCTATGAAGATCCAGCTTGGAAAAGTATCGTGCTCCACTCAACTGATCAAGCAAGTCATCAATCCGAGGCAAGGGATTATGCGTTCTTCACTATTTGCCTATTGAGCCCATGATAATAAGTACAGAAACAAAGTACTCCATCCTTCTTTGGAACAAGTAGTACTAGTGCTTCCCAAGGAGAGGTACTATGTCATATAAAGTCCCTCTCCAACAACTCCATAAGTGTTGTTCGCAACTCCTCCAACTCGTTTGGTGAGAGACAATAGATTGGTCTACTCACTTGAGTACTTTTTGGCAATAACTCAATCTTGAAGGGCATACCACAATTGGAGGGTAATCTCTTTGGCACATCATTTGGAAACACGTCCGCAAACTCTTGAACTATTTGATCAACCATTGCTTGATGAGGCTCTTTGCACTCCTCAGATTGTCCTTGTGCAATTGGCTTGATCTACACCACAAAAATAGACTTATCTTCCTCCAAAGCTTGTTCTATGGCTGCTTCACTAACAAACTTCCCATCTAGGGACTCATCTCTCTGCAAAGCTTGCTCTCTGGTTGCCTTTTTGGAAAACTTCCGATCTTGGGACTCCTCTTCCTTCAAGGTATGCTCTATGGCTACCTTCTTGACAAACTTCCCATCCTGGGACTGACTATTCTTAGGTGGCTTACTCAAAAGTGCCAAACAACCTAATCTGAAATTCCCTACCTTGGTGTTGTACTTGAATTGTTGTCGGGTCCAATCAAATTGAACTTTATGATGTTCAAGCCAAGGTAGTCCTAAAATGACATCATAGTGTAGAGGTGCCACTACAAACCTCATACACTCCAAATACTCCTTCCCAATCTTAAAAGTAACAAGATGTGAGGTACAAAATGTATAACCTTTTCTACCATCTGCCATCATCAATCTACTTCCAATCACCAGCTTGATAGGAATACCCAGTTCTTTTGCTACTTGCATAGACATACAATTCTTTGAACTTCCAATATCCTACAACCCCGATTAGATATCATAGCTTGCAAGTGAAGCAAACTTGCATAAGTTGAGCCTTCAATCCCATTGGAACTAATCAAGCTCCCAATAGGCGGCTCAAGATCTCCTATTGGGATTCCTCGTTTCCTTGATCATTATGTTCCACAAACTCCATTTGGGCAACTTGTTGAGGTCACCTATTCCTAGTTGGACATTCAGCAATGCAATGTCCAACTTGGCAACAATAAAAAAAAACCTCCATTTTATCACAACCTTTCTCTATTTGCTGTACCAAGTGGTCTCTGTTGGATTACATCAATCTTCATTGGTGCTAGTTCCTCCACCCATGCGTAGTGTATTGGTAGGCTTTGTGTAGGTTGAGGTCAAGACCAAGTTGTTGCAACCAAGGAATCAAAGCGCTCAACCAATTGCATGGCTTCTTCCACATTTTGTGGTTCTTGCATGGTCATCTCCAATTTGGTTTGTGACTTCAATCCTTGCACAAATTAATCAAGAACTTCACCTTCTTGTATATCTAGAATTTGCATGATGATATTCTGAAATTTTGCTTCAACTTCACCAATTTATCTTGTGCGGCTCGGGTGGCATTTATAGTTTGAAATTGGCTAAGTATTGCATCCTTGAATTTTGCATATGTCAAAATTGGTGCAACAATCTGTTGTTCAACTTGCTCTACTCAGAATTGCCACCAAATTTTTGCCACACCATCCAATTGGCTAGAAGCCAAGAGAATCTATTTCCGTTCATCTTGAAGATTGGTGGCTTCAAAGTAACATTTGTAATCAAACAAAAAGTTCTCCGTTGTGCCTAAAAGATCCTTGCCTTCAAACACCTTGGGTTTTGGAAATTGGATGTAATCTTCTCCATCTTGAACTAGTGCTCTCTCTATGTGTTCTTGTCGTTGCTGGTCTTGGTCATCCAACAATCAACTAAGGTGCTCGATTTGTTGCTACATTACAAGGATATTGTCTGATATTGCCGCCATGACTACTACTCTATCCCAATACTCCCAATTTATCTAATTGATTAACACATAAATGCAGCAAGTCCATTGTTCTCCATAAGTTACAATCAGAAGTATCAAGGGTTCCTTAGACAAGTGATCATATGCAAAAAATCCTGTCCAAAGCATGAGGTAATGAATTGTGTCACACAATGTTTGGGTAATATTTGGACATGAAAATCCTATTGGTTTGGCGGAAGTGGATTTGGTGGTCCATAAATTCCATCCATCCCATTCTTACTCTAATACCAATGTAAAAATCCAAGACCAAGGAGAGAAATAGGAGAATGGAAGCTCACATTGGGACACTTGAATGAGAGAAAAATCCAAATGCCTAGCATGAGCTTCAGCTTTGGTATTTATAGGTAGCATACATGGCCCTTGAGAAGCTTCTCAAGAAGCTTCCTTGATCCGCTTTCTTAGAGTGCAAGCCAAGTTAACCAGGAAGCTTCTCAAGAAGCTTCCTTCTAGAAGCCGTCTATTTGGCGTGCAAGCTAAGCTAGTTAGAGGCTTCTAGAAGCTATTTGCTTGGGATGTAAGTTAAGCTAGGGGGGAAGCTTACCAAGAAGCTTCCTAGATGCTTTTGGAATATTTTGGACTAATTTGGCTTTTTCTCTACATCGTTAGTCTTACTAACTACGTCACTAAAATCCATATTGTTACAGAAATCCTCATGTTCTACAAGAGAGCACAAAACTCTCAAACCAACTATGGGGAATCTGAATCCTAGTAGGAGTTAGTGGGAGTGAGAATTAGACATGGGTTCTAGGCCTTGTATTTATGAGTTTGGACTTGTAAACCCAAGGCCTCTAAGATGAGTGCAAAGCAAACACTAGTTAAACTACACCCTCTAAGATGCTCACAAGATGAGTGTCATCCAAGAGGGATGGGAAAAGACAAGGCATGAAATCTAATACCACTTGTTGTAAGGCCATGTTATGTGCTATGGCAAAGAGATGCCTCCCTTGGGGATACCCTTGCCATGTGCACTCAACATATGTCAACTATGTGAACTCTCCAATAGCAATATGGTGGCTATACAATAGAAGTGTCTCTATGCCATAGAAAGTATGAACAAATGAGGTCAAGGAGCAAATTGATCTCTAATTGAGCAAAGAGCATGGCACAATGCTAGACAAGGGATGGCATTGAATGCATTGGAGACATCAACTTGGACCACCACCCAATGTGGATGGATGCCCAAGGATGCTTGAATGTTTGCAATAATCATCTCACATCCTCCTAGAGTAACCAAAGCAATCCAATGGAGACACAATAAGGAAGGCTTAGACTATCTCAACTATAAGCAAATAGTACAAGATACCAAATGAAAAATTCATCCTCAATGGAAATAGGGTGTACACCTAAGGTCTCCTTTGCAAGAGCTAGAAGACAAGAAGTACTAAAATGACAAGTGGCTATAAAGAGCACATCACTTGAGGTAATTCATTGACAAAAAGCAAAGAGAAGAAGAAAACACAAGTTTGGCACAATTGGGGAGAAGCAATCCTTTATGTGCTCAAAGATTAGGGTAGATGTCACTCCCATTGAAAAAATAGATGGTGGAGTAGAGTACGGGTAATGCAGGACTTGGTAAGCAATAATGCCTCATCTTGCTAGTAATCATAGAGGAATGAAAGAGGGTTCTCATTGGTGGGTGGATGTATGGTCTATAGGACAGATAGAGTATTACAGGAGAAGTGAGCTAGTTGAGGAGGTGAGAGCACTAAGGCTATGCATCTATACTCACATACTTGATCTAATATCAAGGAGCAACAAAGGCAACAATGCTCTAGCAGTAGGAAGTGGAGCTATGGAGACTCTACAATCTGCCTAACTATGGCCTAGGCCCTAATAGTCTACCCTTCTTGGAGGGTTACCCAATCTCCTCTCAAAAACCTATGAATCTTATAGGTAGTCTTGCAATGGCGTGAAGCACCTCCATGGGTTGGGAGTTATGTCTATAGTGGAAAGAGTGCAATAAAGTCCAAGTGAAGACATATTTCCCATGGTCATTAGCCAAAATAGCATGTAGTTAGAGGGCATAATGGCATTGGGATCCAAGTGTACATCTATGGTAAAGGAAAACTAGCAAGAAAGCTAAGATAGGGGAATGTAGAATGTACAGAATGTAACCAAGTGTACGAGTTTGGGAGAGCCTAGAGAGATACTTCTTGAGTATAGACGGAGTCTTGGGGTGTGGGGGAGGGGGGAGAAGAAGAAATAGTGGTGGCCTCAGCCTAAATGCCCAAGCAATGAGATCTCCTTCTATGTTGTGCTAGGCTAATCTCAACATATGGACAATCCAAACAAGACTTATAGACAATCGGGACAAGATTGTGTAGTATGTTGATGGTGTATGATATATAGATGTGTTGAAGACCCAAGTAGAGGAGAAGGATCCAGAGGAGGTAGTATGGTGGTAGAGGTGGGAGAGTGATCTTGAAGGGATGATGGGGTGATAGGGTTGGTGGGAAGGTCCGAGGTGGAAGGAGGGTGTGGAGTCATGACAAGAAGAGGAAGGATACAGGAGACACATGGTGAGGCATCCTCCATAAACAAATCATCTCAAATGAGGCCCATTGTTGGTAGAGGAAAATTATGTGACTTGGAAGGGACTCCATCTAGATAGACCAAAGAAACAATGAATATATGCTTAAAACATTGATGAAAAGGTCTACTCCTTGGTTGCACTTACATGGTATGGGGTGCCAAATGAGGAGTGACATTTATGGTAGTCCCTCTATGGACCTATGCCAAGGAAAAAAATGAGGCATTTGAAGATAGACTATTGACAGTCAAGACACAATCAAAACTACAAAAATAATTCCATGACAAAAATTGAGACCTAATAGACAAATGTTGTATGTCCAAACATAAAAGAAAAATTGAGAAATGAAAAAAAAAAAGAACAAGCAAGTATAGAGAAAGGATATGAAAAAATAGAGAAGAAAAGTGAGAGAAGCATATATTTGATTCAAAGCCTCCTCCAATATCAAATCTGCAGTCAGTTCCAACTTCTCTACCTAGCCAACAACATGATGCTTCCTAGCCCCAAATGCGACCATGATGGGAGTTGTAGCATTCAAAGTACCCAAGTTGTGCACTTGAAAATATAAAACCTCCTACAATAACCTTCATATGCCTCCTTGAGCATGTTCCATAGATATAATGTCAAACCTAATCCAATGGCATTTGCAAAACAACAATAGTATTTCCTTCATGCATGATCAAAAATACTTGCTCAAAAGTTATTTCTAATCCAAGTTGGGCCTAAGTTGTTCTAATACTAAACTATACTATTGGGCTTGTATGTATGCAAAGCACTATTTTCCTACACTTGTGCCCACAAAAAGTAGTATGTTGTGCTAATCTATCCTTTGATGAACTGATTATGCTTCATCAACACTATTTTCTCTTGAGTTGCACTCATTTCTCCTAAAAGACACCAAATGGTCCATGTACACAAAGGTGAACCAAACTCTCCTTTGGGAAATTGAGTTTGCCTCATCTGCACTAATATCATCTAACTCACCAATTCTCACACAATGCTTAATTTCCCCCTCTCATAAATCAGGTATAGCCTGAACAAGTGAGTATCAATAAACACTCTTTTGCACATATCAGATTTGGTCACTCGTAGCACTTGAGTGCTCATGCTCATGCTCAACTGCTCACTTGCTGAACATTGCACTTCAAAACCAAATTACCCATTTGCAATATAGTTGACTTCTGCTCCATGACTCCACATTCACCTTGATGGTTCACTATCACCCTAAATTCTCATGAGTACTATGGTCTCTCACTTTGGGTTTATTCAAGTCTCTTAGTGTGCATGTTTGATTAAATTCTCTCAAGCTGGATTATGTACTATTAGGCTTGGATTTCTTGTCCTAAATTTTGGACATAGTTGAATTACCTGCCCTCAATTCTCACACTCCTGACTTGTGTGCTTAACTTGAGTCTCACACTTTACCATTTAAGCTCTGTACTAATCCTTACACTAACACACTCTCACTTCAAGCAATTCAGTCAACTTTATGCCTTCTTTTTCAATTTCTAAAACATGCCTCAAGTCTGTCCCTCAATTTCCATAGCCATCAAGAAGGATCATGTGATGTCCTCATTTTTCCTCAATCTCTTATTCATGGTGACTCTTATGGAATGAGTCTTGTTCCCGTGCAACTCTTACGGGCAGACTCTCTTCAATGGTCATAATGAAATAGGGTCATATGGTGAAATAATCACAAACAAGGTCATACGGTGAAAAACTGGCAAAAATAGGATCATATTATGAAATCACTTTTGATTTCAAGATAATGGTTATATATATATTAGGTGTTTCAGATTAAAAAGTGATGGAAATTTATGGACAGTATTCTGACATCCAAAAAAAAATTATGAGTAGTTGTAAAATTTTCCAATGAAAAAAATACTCTCCTATATTGATATATAGGTGAAAAAAATGGCTTTATGAGAGTGGGGTTTTAGTTTTGAACATTTATAGGCCCAAAAATAAGTGATGACATTAATATACATTAGTGAAGTCACTACACGGTTTAGAAAAACTATGTGATAAGTAGAGCATTATCAATTCAAAGAGTGAACATACTAAGTTTATTAAGGAAAATAGGTGAGAATTAAAGCGTTGACAAGAAGTTTGGTCCAAGAGAAGTGCCATGTGGATAATAGAGATGAATGCTCAAGAATTTGAATTCTTATCTCATGTAGAGAGTGTGCATGCAGATTATGAATTGGCAAGGATTTGAATTCTAAAATAGACAACACCCAAAACCATTTATGAAATTACAAGAGAAATTTTCACCACTAGCATTTGTGCAACAAGAGTCCAAGATCCAAGCATACCCTAAAACATTAGCAATTAAATCCATGTAGGATTTGCAACTGATTACAATGGACAATCTTAATTCTGTAAATATCAAAATCAATTCTATTGCTTTGGCTATTTCACTTTGTATTACCATTTCTCCTCATTCTCATTCTATATCCCTGACCATTATAGCTCTCAATCTTATAACTCTATCATTGCAAGCACCTTCAAGATTCCAAGAGCTTTTGAAGATGGTTTAGTCTTTGCCTATATGGAACAAGTCTAAGGATGAGGAAGATAAGTTCCACATGATTGACCATTGGTATCCACAATTTCTGGATTTCTTAGAGGACAAAGAGCACCTCAATCAAATTCATGATAGTCATTGCAAGAAGCAACTTCAAAAGATGAGGACATTTAGTTACATGGCCACATATTTTGTGCAACATAGGAGAGGATTTTCATCTTTATTGACTAGAGAAAAATTGTACAAGCAATGTGCAAGATATATAAAGTCCTACAAGGAAGCAAAGGAATGAAAGAACAAGGATAAAAGAGAAGGACTCACAAACAAAGAGTTTAAACACATATGGAGAATAATAGACAATAATGTTAAATTACATATGTCCACACTTTGACCACATGGTTTTGATGGTTGGAAGTCATGCAAATACATCTCCATGTGTGCTAGTTAGTATTGGTGGTGGTGTTGCTAAAAATATTGGAGACAAAGATAATGTTTAGGTCATGCATTAAATTGAGAAGGAAGGAGCACAATCAAGCTCCCATGGTATAGAGAATGTAGTTGAGGAGGAAGAAGAAATGGTGGAAGATTTTCTTGAGTTCGGCATGTACTCAAGTCCATTCACTATCCTAAGTATGCAAGGGCTAGATTCTCATGGTAGGCTTGAAGAGGAGAGCCAAGCTAGTTCAATCTGAGTTCCAATAGTACCACAAGATGTTGCTCTAATTGTAAGAGAAGAGTAAATTCAATATGAGTTCCAATAGTACCACAAGATGTTACTCTAATTTGTAGAGAAGAGTAGATCCTTTCTCAAGAAGCTAGACAAAAGGAGGAGAGTGCATCTTGAGAAGGAGATAGTAAATCACACAAGAAGATAAAGATCTCTTAAATGACTAAGATAATTCTTGCAACGGCTACTTTCTCACAAAATTTACAAACCCTAGTAAGTGGAAGAGTTAGGCCATAGGAACTCAAGGAAGATGTAAAATAGAAGAGATAGAGGCTCAAGAGTTTGCAAAAATTGAGAAATAAAAGTACATTATAGAAGTTGAGAAGAGTAAGGTTGAGTTAGAGCAAATATTTTGTATTAAGAAAATATGGTCTAAAGTAGAGAAACTCCATATCAAGGAGTAGAATGAAAATCAAAATAAAGACTATAACAATAACATTATCTGATATAGATTTACAACCATACGGTGGTGGTGGTTAGTAGTCATGAAGTTGATCTAATATTCTGTATTCTTGATTACGACATTGATGATGACAATGAGAATGAGATATAGAGGAAAATTTGTAGACCAATTTATCATATATATGATATCATAATTTCCTCAATACTTAAATTTATCAAATGAGATCAAGAATTTCCTTGTACAATCATTGTACTATTCCATCTCTTTGACTTTACTATGACTTCACTATGAATGACATTTTTCTGTGATATGCTTCTTATGCGTTAAAAACTCCTCTAAATTCACCTACATTACATGTTTTAAAGTCTTAAACATCTTGAAATAAATACTTCAATTGCTCTATGTCACCAACAAGGATGGTACCTAGTTTGTGCAAGAATTGCAGGTTGTATGGGATGGATTGCTCATGCAATTTGGGCTATGAAGGAACCTTGGAATAAGTAGCCCAAGCTACATGGATTAGTTACCATACATAACATGCGAAGTGCAAGTTCTGCATGGAGGTATAGATGGGATGCACAAGATGCATAATGAACAGCTTGCGCATGGTGTAAGTGCAAGTTAAGGTCTTCCAACCCCACTCAAAATTGGTTTGTTCCTACTAGAGTATTCCCTATAATTTATCTCCTAAGCAAGGCTCCAATGTTGCTCTTTTGTTCATAAAGTTTTTTTATCAACATATTCACTAGTATCAAAAGGTGCCAAAAAAGGCACACATATAATCTTGAGTACACAAGGTACTTAAAGACTCTTGGTCTGGGTTGCACTAATGCTACAACATGAAGATCATCCCATAGTCATCCAAGAAGTCCTTTAGACCGTAAAGGAAGATCTTCTTGCAAGGGGTTTTTTTGTACTTTCTTCCTTTGTAATGAAGTAGCACCAAGTTTCTTGTAGTATCTTTTCTTCTTTGTCTCGCAATAGGATGTAGTGCGGGATATATGGTCTATACTTGGTGCAATTGGTCTTGGATACCAAGAGTTCTCCATCCACTATTTCCAATTGGACTGATTTGTTATCAAATGCTTCCCATACCCAATACAGACCAAGCTATTTTTCAATGAACTTGTTGGAAAATTGACCAAGCTTGTCACTAAACTTTAACACTAAGTACTATTTGTAAAATAGGACCTCCTTGGTTTTGTGATCAAAGTAAGCTTTTCACTTTGATTGAGTGGTGTACTGCAGTAGAGTGCTTATAGACATGTTTCTGTCAAAGCATGTAGCACAAAAAACTCTTTCTTCATTTTTTGTCTCTCCTTTAAGAGATTGAGATGTCCTTATCAAACTATATGTAAGCACATAATGTGATAGAATTATAAATTATATCAACAAAATCCCTCTTTCTTATAGATAAGCTAGAATAGGTATAGTCTATAGTAATATTTATGGTATTACGGTAAGCCCAAAAAGCGCCTAGGAGCTTTTGATCCCAATCTATGGAGTTTATACTTACCATTTTATTACAGAGTGCTAGGAGAAATCTATTGACATGACCATTTTCTTGTGGGTGGTAAGGAGTAGATTGGTGGTGCTAGATCTTATATGCTATAGTAAATTTCATGCTCCTTCAATGATAAAGTGGGATCCATTGTCCATGCCAATAGATAAGAGAACGCCAAACCTTGAAATGATATTTTTCTATACAAATTAGATAATGACCGCAACAGAATTATTTTCAAAGGATTCAGCTTCTCTCAATGTGTTACATAGTCTATAGTAACAACAATGTAGCAATACCTCATCCATTGTGCTACAAGATTGCTAGGTCCTTCAAAGTTAAGTCACCATTTCTAGAATGGTTGAGGTGTGTGTATGAGGTGTAGGATGAGATCTAGTATCATGACAACGATTTGCTGATTGTTTAGCAAGCTATAGTTTGCGGGCATATTGGTTGGTGTCTACCATAATAGAAGGCCACTAGTATCCCGCAAGGTAGACATTGCATGAAGTCCGTTCACCAAAGAAGTGCCTGCCTAATTCATCCAAGTGGCATGCCTTTAATATTATGGGAACCTCTTCCTAGGTAACATAATGTCAAAGTACTCTATCCACTTCCATTCAATGAGGATCTCCCTCTAAAAGAGTAAAAAGAAGTGCAAAAAATGGTAAATTTTTTGTTTGGCCCATGGTAAGTCAAAGGGTACTCTTCCCATTGAGAGAGAATGATTGATTTGGGTCATCTAAGATGATTGTGTTGTTATGTTGTCCCATATGTAGAAAAGATGGAAGTCTACAAGATCCATGCTAAAGGAGCAAATGGTGTGTAGTTCTGGAATATGAGACAAGAAGTCTGCATTATCATGGGACTTTCTTAGATGGTATTCTATTGTAAAAGAAATCACTTTCAAGAGTAATATCCACTGGGCCAATCGTCCCATACGGCATGGTTTATTGATCAGGTATTTGAGAGCCTTATCATCTACATGGAAGATGAAACTATTGCCCTTTAGATAGTGTCCAAACTTGTCAACAACAAAGATCATCCCAAAGCACTCTCATTTGGTTGTTAAGTAGTTTCTTTCAACCAAGCTAAGTTGCATAGTGGCATAGTAGATTGGGTTTTCTTGTTGCTTGTCATTGAACTAAGCTAGAAAAGCTCCCATAGCGGTATTAGAGGTATCTACAAAGATGTGAAAAAGTAATTCCCTATTGGGTGATACCAAAATTAGAGCAATGGTTAATTTTTGCTTCAAGGTCTCAAATGCATTTTTCCATCCACATAAAGTTGATTGTGGTATGTAGCATACTTGTTAATGAAGCATGAAGAAATTGTCTATAGTATCTTGTATAGCCTAACAAGCTTCATAGCTTGCATATTGTCTTTAGGAAGGGTAACTCTTGAATGACCTAGCTTTTCTTAGGTCTACTATTATTCCATTCTTGTAGACTAGGTGACCAAGAAAGAGCCCATAGGAGATGGAAAATAGGCACCTTTGTGGGTTCAAGGAAATCCTTACTATCCTACAAATGTGCAAGAGAGCTTTTAGCAAGTTGTGGTTGTTGCAAGAGTTGTGTGTGCACATATCATCAAGATAGAGCTCCACTTCTGCCCTTATTACACCAAAGGAGTTCATCATGTAGCATTGAAATCTTGCAAAAGTATATTGCAAACGGCATATATCCAACATATATCCAAACGACATCACTTTGTAGCATAGGTTCCACACTCAATGATTGCTATTGCCTTGTACTGATCTTCCAAGGCAATAGCAATTTGATTATAGCCAAAGTAGCCATCCATAAAGGAAGAGCACTGGCTATGGATGTGCTATTCAAGGTTTCTATAAATGGGATTGGAAAGGGGTCCAAGATGGTTTAGGAACTCAATTATGGAAATCCACATAGATCTAGAAGTTTTCCTATCCTTCTTAGTGACAACTAGGATTGGAGAGGCATATGGGATATATATGTACCCACACTTAAATAAATTTTCTAGCTTATTCCACACCTTTTGAGAGTAAGTGGGATTCAGATGGTATGGCTTGGATCAGACTGGAATAGCATTTAAACAAAGTAAGCTGCAATGCTAGCATATATGGGAACCCACACCTAGGAGTTCCATGTAGTCAAAGTACAACACATCTCTAACTCTTGAAAAAGTGCTTGATAGGATAGCTGGTCCCCCATGGACCCATTGGTATTGATTTTCACATATTTAGGGGTTTGTCCACCCTCAAGATATCAAGACCTTGAGATTCATTTATGATCTAGAAGTGGAGGGAGATAGTTTCAAAAGACTATTTTGGAGGTTTTTCTGGGAAGTAACATTGCAATTGTCCTAAGGTATGGTCTGATTGACTTTCTACTCCTTCTCAACTCTCATCATGGGTTTCCCTATGGTACCCACATTTTTCATTTTTTATTTATTTTGAAAGAAAAATTGTTTGTATTTGACCAGTTCTAAATCATGTCTTAGTGGGAATGAACTTTACTTACTAATTACCGCAAAAGTGATACTTGTTGGGTTGTCACATGATTTTTGGTGCCATTAGGATAAAAATCTCAAGATTGGAAGGATACAAAGTTGTTTTGCATTTCCTAGTAGTAGAGGAGAATGAGGAGAATGTTCAAGAATGTTCAAGATTTAAATCAAGACCCAAAGGAGTCTACTTTCTCTAAAAAATCTGACAAGGATTCTTGTTTTTGGATTGAGTTGGAGCATATAGTGGCCATGAATCTTTATGGCTCACTAACACCTAGCATTTTTGAACCCCTGTCTCTTGAGAAAGTGGATCTAAAGACACCTCTCTTCCAACTATCATCTTCAGATTCTTGGCCATGAATGATGAATCCAAATCTTGGAGTGATTTGGAGTGGGCATCACCTTGTTTGGTTTGCAATTCTCCATGTCCAAAAAAGAAGAAGTTTACAATAGAGAGGAGGAAAACTATGGATCTTTGAGCAAAAGTGGAATCAAGAAACAACAATCCTTGCTGGGCTGAAGTGATTTATTTGGAAGACTCAATTGAGCGTGTAGAGAATGAAATTACCAAAGCATTAACATAGACCACTTCAATTATTGATTTTGTAAAAAATTGTTGTTCAATGTTGTTCAAAATCAAGCTCAAGAAACATTGCTTTTGTCATTTTCTTCATCTTGTTTATCCTTGATGGGGGTTTGCAAGGACGGTCACATTTGAAGGAGGAGGTATGTGGTACCCACAGTTTTTTTTTTTGGTTTGTTTTGAAAGAAGAACTATTCACTACTATTTACTTTGTATTTTCCCAGTTTTGAATTGTATCTCTTTGGGAACAAAATTTACTTACTGATTATTGCAAAAGTGATACTTGCTAGGATGTCACAATCTTGATGGTAGCAATAGTAGTGGTGAGAGATAGAGACTTGTGGTCTTTGTAGGAACTGAAAAAATTTGGTACTCATGTTGGGCTTTGTTTTATTGGATCAATGGATACTAGTGTTGTAGGGAAGAATTCCATCATGATGAAAGTATTATTTGTTTGTTGCTTCATCCTGAAAATTGATATCATCTTTGATATAGAAGCAAGAGGTAGTCAAGGTTTCCTAGATATGTTCTTGAGTGTAAGGTAGTGGGAATAATGCATTGCAACTAACTCCATTATTAGTGACACAAGAGTCATCCTCTAAGTCTTCAGAAACTTTTTGTTGGGCCGTGGAAACATGTTTGCTAAGAACATTCTACAGACTTGCCTGAAGAATGAGGCTACTAATGTGGAGTTCTATGGCCCAACCACTCATTTCTTTCTTCATTATGAAAAGACAATTAGCAATTGCTTCTATGATTTCCTCATTGCTATTAGCATGAGTAGGATTCCACGCATCAATACTAAAACTTGGTTTCCCTTCATAATCCAAGCTTGACACAAGTTCTACCATGTATATCAAGAGTATAGTGTGGTTTGGTTTTCAGCCAAACATTAATTTGCTGCTTGCCAAGAAGTGAATACATTGGCATCCAGCAACCATGGGACTCCCAATAAGAGTGGACATTGTGCTCAAGTAGGAGTGTCCATTACCAAGTAGTCAACTAAGATCTGCTCATTGGCTAGTGTAAAGACCTTGGAGAATAGTCCAAGAGGGTGATGTCTTCTACCATCAGCCATTTGGAGAAGGGTGGAGGTCTTTGCCATACACTTCAAACCTAGTATTTACATCATACCCTTGGTCATGATATTCACCAAGGATCTTAAGTCAATGCAACAATTTGGGATAACACTCCCTTGGATGGTTACTAGAATATTTAGGTCATACATCTTGGTATGGAACATGTGAGGATTGACGGAGATTGTGTCAATCACAACACTTTGTGGGATTCCTATAGTTGGAATGGGTGGTGTTTCCATGGGATTTCATCCTTGCAGGTGAGTGCTCCCGGTTAACTGATGTGGTACCCACATTTTTCATTTTGGACGAGTTTAGAAGAAGAAGTGCCTTACTGAACCCAAATTGAAACCAAATGGAGAAGAAATGAGAGGAAACCTATATTTTGATCAAGCTCAAGCAAGTTGACTTTGTGTTAGAGGAAGGAGGACTCGGATTGGATCAGACCCAAAGAAGCTTACTTCGTGTCAGAGGAGGAAAAATCTCGGATCAGATGCCAAAGGAGGAAGGGAGGTTGCAAGTTAGAATTCTTGCAGGGGCCTTATTCAGTGAAGACAAGTACAAATCATGCATACTATATCTCATTGGAAGCGTCTTGTTCAGGGCTTTTCGTTGCAATCAAAATTGTAGAGTTTGGAGATCTGTACAAGAAGTTATAAGGATTTGAAGTTTTGGGAGTAGATGTACAAAGTAGTTTAATGTCTTCGGGTCAACGTGACTTTGGACTTTGGACTTTGGACTTCAGACTTCGGACTTCAGACTTCAGACTTTAGACTTTGGACTTCAAGTTTACACAATTTTGGGTTAGAAGCTTCTTTGCCTCAAGACAAAGATGACTAGATCTGAGATAGTCGGACCGTGGAGTGCAGTGAAAGTGACTTTGGGAATCTTGCTAGAGGCATTAGAGAGAGTTAGGATAGAGAAAAAATAGATACTTAGGATACCCATGACTTCAATTCAATTTTGATTGAAGATAGGATAGAATTAGAGGAGAAATAGTAGTAGTGAATAAACCCGAAGTGTAGGATCAGACAGTAAGTATTTTCGGGTCAGTAACATGAGTGATTAGGGGAAAGTGGGTTACAAATTGAAGGCATAGATAGTGTACCCATGCTTCCAGTTACAACTCTTGATGAGGATATAGTAGAATTAGCAAAGGAATTGATAGTAGCTAGACCCAAAGTAGATGAAGTAGGAGTGCAGATGTCTTCAGAGTTACCATTGGAGACATTAGAGAAGAGTGGGTTGGGAGATAAGGAGTTAGATAGATAACCCACTAGTGGAATTGCAGATAAGGAAAGAGAATTGTTAGAATTGGTAGAGGAATTAGTAGTTGTGAAACCCGAGGATAGAGTAATAGTGAGTGAAGTTACTTCGGGATTGGGTTGGGAAACCGATGAAGAAGTAGACATCGGATCGGAGTAGAAACAAATTTGAGATTTGAAGAAACATATATGAAGGAGTGCATTGTCATTTTGGATCTACAGGTTAGAAGAGTTGTTGTAGAATGGTATAGTTGTTAGAACTGTCGTTTGCTTCACAATTTAAGAGTGGCATTTGCAATAAAATGTTGTTCAGTGCTCATAGTTCTGAGAATAGATAAAACAAAGTGCTTTGAAGCAGTGCTCATTGCTTGAGCTTGATTCTGTGTATGAATTTTGTGCTTGTGTTTGTGAGTATGTGTAGAAATTCAAAGTGCAAGTCAGTGTGCTTGTTGGATGTTGGATTCCGTAGCCTTGATCTTCATTCTGTGTGTTTGATCCTAAGTGAAGTGCAATCGGAGCAATGCCTCAACAGATCTGAGAGGAATTGTAGTGTTGGTAGTATTCTGCATTTGTGAGTGCAATGCGAAGTTGATATGAAGCAATTTAGATTGAGGAAGTTGTGCCTTCTGTAGAGGGATG
The DNA here is from genome assembly GCA_948567375.1 of Lunularia cruciata. Classification (NCBI taxonomy): domain Eukaryota; kingdom Viridiplantae; phylum Streptophyta; class Marchantiopsida; order Lunulariales; family Lunulariaceae; genus Lunularia; species Lunularia cruciata. The sequence continues at coordinate 693,682 of OX419762.1, read as the reverse complement.
GAACACAATTTTGAGGCGAAGTCGTTTTGCAATGAAGTGCCATTTTTGGGAGAACCTGAATCATCACAATCAAGATTGTTTGGAAAGATTTGATGGAGTTGTGATTAAGGAGTGTTAATTTGTGACAAGACTGCGAGTCAATGCTTGTTACTCTCTTCTGGGTGTGGTTTCTACCTAAGAGACTAAAGACGCAACCAAGAAGAACTGATATTATTACTTTGCTTTGTATTTGGAAATTTTTGAATCGTATCTCTACGGGAACAAACTTTACTTACCTAATTACCGCAAAAGTGATATTTGCCAAGTTGTCACAATTGACCATTGAAGTGCACTATGGGCTGCTCTTTTTGTAGGATATTTTGTAACTTCATTGCCTTTGATTGAGGAAATTCTACAAAGTTGTTTGGTAGTGATTGTAGCTTTGAGGTTAGCCAGATTAACACCAAGGTCATAGTCATGTATCATCAAATTGGGTGGTTTTTTTGCTAGTGTGCCAAACACAAGGATAATAGCTCTATACATTTCAAGCGCAAGTTGAGGAGTTTCATCCTGCATGGCTTCTTCATCCATACTTTTGGAGGAGTTACTATCAAAAGGAGAGTTGTTGTCTAGATTAGATTTTGCATAAGTGCGGGCTCATGTGGTAAGCAACACATTTTCCTCTATGATAGCACTTCTAGTGGTTATGTAATACCAAGGGTTAGCCATATGATCTAGATGTGAAATTTGGTTTGGTAACATCTAGAATGATGTTATACATGATGGTCAAAATAGATCAGATAGAAGTATCACCAAAAGAGTACCTCTACTAATAGGGCAGAAACCAAAATAGACTTGAGAACCTTAGAACCAATAGCTAGACATATGATTTAAAGGTGAGAATTGGTTTGGTAACATCTGGAAGGATGTTACACATGATGGACTAAACAGATCAGAAAGAGGTATCACCAAAAGGGGACTTCTACTAATAGAGTAGGAACCGAAATATGCCTGAAATCTTTGAAGGCAATTTCGGAGGCCTAAACGGATGAATTAGGCCTCAAAAATGTGCAGAATCCCCCCCCCTCAATGGAGGAAAGGTTGACATTCCCTCCCCCTGGTTTGTCTCGTCGAGAGATTTCCAACGGTACCTTACTCATGTGATTCTGAGATTCCTACAAGAAGATTCCCTAAAAGATTCCCTCCGGTCAAAGCTCGTTTGACCAACCAGATAGGACCTAGACCAGACAGGTCACCCATCCAAGTCAGTAATCCAAGGGTGGAGCTTGCTGACATGTCACCTATCTATGTCCCTAATCTTATGGTGGAGCTTCCTTGGAGGAGATCCTCTTTGTCTATATAATAAAGAGAAGGTGCTCCCTTGGGGCATCAAATGTTTGAGTGTGCAATCTGTGTATTCTCTCTTCTCTTGTCCTCGGAGTATTACAGGTTACCACTATATTACCCATAAGAGCACTTCCTTCCACTACTATGAAATGCACATTCTTGTTAGGGCTAACCTTATTGTGTGGTTCATTTTGAACAACACTCTCCTGATCTGAGTGATAAAGTTCTAGAAGTTTGGGTATTGCACCATGGTATGCACTGTAGAGTAGAACTCACAACGGGTTGGCTTGTGAAGGCATTGGTTGGCATATTTATTCTCATTGCAAATCTGATAGCATATATCAGGTCTAGGAGGTCCTCTACCTCTTCCATTTCCACTTCCTCATTGGAAGGTGAATCCTACAAGTGTTGGTTGAAGTTGTTGTGCTAAAAACGGCATCCATAGCATGTGTTGTTTCTTCTCAAATTTCTAGTCACTTTTAATGCATTTTATAGTAGGCCATGATATGTCTATACTTCCCACAATGGACATAGTAATTAGAAATGTTTGGGGTGGCACATTGAGCATTGGGATGCACTTGTCCTAGAAAATGTGTATAGGAAATCTTCCCTCCACAGTAGTATCTATTGGCTTCCTCTCTTGAGGCTATTGTGCTAAGTGAAGATTCTTCAGTTGTTCCAACTTCACCAAGATGTCCTCTATCTTGGTAGTAGGTGTGGGAACATTGGCAACCATAAGAACAAGAAATCCCAAGGTAACTACAAGATGAACTATGGGAGTTGTTGCAAGCATGTGATTACAAATAAGCATTGATTGTGGTACTACATACCAAGCCGGTATAACTATGAGAGCTCCTCTATACAAGTAATGTTGTTGTGTGAATGCTTGACTGAAATGTATGGGTTATGCATAACATTCCCTTTGAACATTGGGATTATAGAGTAGGGGTTTGGTAATGCCATGCCCCACTTGTTAGCTTGAGCCCAAAATCTTGCTTCCTCAAATGCCTGAGCTAGAGTAGTAGCTTTATTGTAGATGAGGAATTTCTAGATATCCTTAGGTAGTGCATCCTTAAACCAATTGAGCCATAGTACAATTTGAACTTGGTGTAAGAATTGATGATATGTATTGGAATCATTGAACAAAATGTTGCATAGTTTCATTGTGTCCCTTGTGGAAACTATTTATTTTGTCCTTGAGTTGTTCTTTTTTCTTTGGAAAAATGTATTCTTGTCGCTCTTCTGCTCATACCAATGCGTAACTTGTTCTTGTGGTAAGAGCTAGTCCACTAAACCAATATTGTGCAACATCAATGAAACATTGGCCAATTTACCATGCCATAGCAATATCATCTATAATATTTCATGCCATATAGACATTCTCAAACATCCATGGAATGATTCAAAATCTTCTCGCCATGTGAACACTATTTTTATAAGTGGTACACAATTATTTACTCCTCTTAAGGTTGATGCAATTGCAATGGAAGCTATAGGAGCAACATGGGTTATATTAGGTGGTACTTATGCAGCCAAAGGGTGTGATGTTGAGGTAGATGGATTTCCCTATGCAGAAGTGCTTGGCATGAATAGAAGCAACGCCCAACTCTAAAAATTTACAAGCTTGTTTGTAAATGTAGTAAGTAATGCTTCTGCTAGATTGGGATCATTAGGACTTGTAGAAATAGGAGGAAGTGCTTCCTCCAAGTGATCTATTGCTTGAAAAGATGGGACATAGTTCTTCCCCAAACTGAAAACAACCATTTCCTTGTAGGTTAGCATCAAATAAGCACGGCCTAAATGAGTTGTACAAGGGAGTAGAGAGGATATATGTATCATCTGGCAATGGCACCAAAATATTGATGGGTTAATCCAATCCCATAATCAAGGAAACATGATGCTATCGGGTGTAGAAGTGTGGAACAATCTCATCTTGGGCTACGGAAAGGAGTTCTTAAAACTGTTTGTGAGCAATGATCCCATAGTGGTCTACGAGTAGAGTTCCCATAACTGTCCTTTGAGTAGAGACCCTCTACCAATCTTACCTTGACTGCATGACATATTTAACCCTTAGACACTTAATCCAACAATTGGCTTATGGTCTATCTTCCTATGAGCTGTAGTTTCCTTGGTTATCACCCTTGGAGTAAGTAAGGAAATACTATGGCAATGGAGTAAGTAAGGAAATACTATGGTAATGCTTGTGACTTTTTACGATGTAATACCCAAATGCAATGAAAGGAAATGATACAAGCAAAGGCTTGTAATACTTAAGACCTAAAAAAGAGTGCAACAAGCACAACAAGGAGCATAAATTTACATATAATGCACATTCAAGAAATTGAAATGAGATTCAACACTCATTACATCAACAAAGAGAATGGTATTTGTTACTCATATAAACAACTTATGAGTTACAACCAGAGTGTCTTGCAACCACAAATGGTATTGACTTAAGCACATGGACCCAATGATTACATAAGTCACTTAACTCATTAATACTTGACTCAATCAAAATATGATTGTCCTTGAAGATAGAAGATGAGCCTTAGTCTTCTAGTATAGAATAGTGATGGTTATGATGTAAGGTAGATGAACTCCCACTCAATGGCTTGATCTCTCTTATATCCTAGAAATCCTAATCCTAAAAATAATTTTCTACCCCCTTATATTATTTCTACTTTGGCAAGTTTCTCCTCCTTGCATTACCGCAAATTGGCTCATACCCTTCATCTCTAATAGATTATACATGCATATATATATCATTACACACTATAAATTGCAATTAACATCATACACTATAGAAGCACAACTCATACAAAATTCATACGTTAACTCTAAAGTACCACAATAATTAGTTCACACTCAATTTGGATTAGAAATCAATCCTCAATTCAATGCTAACAATGGGCCCTTGTTACAATCAAGCCACATCCAATCTAACTAAGAGACTACATCATTGGTCTCTATCCACCATAGCCAAGAGCTTGAAGGCTCAACATCATATAAGTGAGCTCTCTAGAGCTACACTTCATAGGTATACCTCCTTGATTGACATAGATCTCTAGCCCTAATGGTGCCATTGATGGCACATCTGATGGTGCAAATAGCGCAAGTCATGGTGTGTTCCATAATGTGATTAGTAGCCGTAACATAAAACCTGGCCACCATTGATTAGATTTTGAGTAACTACTAATATAACTCTAATTGCCAAGACTATCACTCTAGCATCCAAGCAAACTAGCTTTAACATTGCAAATGTCATGGCAACTATTGTATATTTATACATTACTATTAACATCATACTCTATAGAAGCACAACTCATACAAAAAGTCATACTTAAATTCTAAAGTCCCACAATTGCTTGCTTAGCTAACAATTAGGTCCCTCTAACTCTAGATAGCCATCTACTCCAAGTATGTGATATGCCCTACAGTGGGCAAAGATCAGAAGGCCGGGTGCTATTGAACTCTTTTGTTAGTTGCCCATCTACAATCTATATCACATAAAGAGTGAACTAGCTAAAGGTCAAGTACATCAAGGACATAGCTATTGTCCTTGAAGAACCACCATGAGAAGAGGAGTCAAACATAGCATATGACATCCTCTCAAAATAGCTATCTCACACCAACATAGTAGCAACTCCAATAAAAGAGCCACATAACATATATCTTAAGCCTACATGTACACTTGCCAAGCTTGGGTCCATAATGCAATCAATGTTTGGGAGGTGGCATGGTCCAAAATTGTGCACATGATCCTGCCAAACAACATCATCAAGGCCTCCAAGCATAAGGACTCCCAAAGGCAAAATCTTGCACACTCTCATGATAGTGCAACATATAGTCACATCAAGTATCATTGGTGCATTATACTATAGATTTACATAATCATCCAAATGATATTGACAAATCAAGGAGCTAAAACCTCCTCCTTGAATAGTAACATTGCATAAGATATCCCTAAGTTAATTAATTGCTAAGTTCTCAAAGGCCATTGGCATCACTCTCTAAAATGTCTTTGCCCATTGAGAACGTGCACTCATCCATATATCTAGATCATCCAAGTCCAAAACTATAATGGCATCATGATGACTGGCCATAGATAAATCCAGATCTTGTCCATAAAGTAGAAAGTAAGGAGAGAATGATGCTAAGGAGGCTTGCAAGCTAAACCAATAGCCCATGGCCAACCAAGGTATTAGAGATCCCAATCTCCTAAGTGTCCTCTTTACAAATTGTACTTATACCATCCTTTCTTTATTGACTAAACTACTTTCTATGCTAAGCCATTTGCCACAAGGTGATCTTGGGAGGTCATATGGTGATCAATCAAGGTCTTGTCACACAAGACCTAAAACTCTCCCAAAAACTCTATACCTTGATCAGTCAAAATGTCAACTGGGGAACCAAAATGACTAAGAACCTAATCCAAGAACAAGTGAGTTATCTCTTTATTGGACTTGTCAAGAAGTGCCACCAAGTCAATCCATGTAGAGAAATGCTTCACCATAACCACAACATACCAATGATGTTTCATAGTCAATAATAGGGATCCAACAAAGTCCAAACTCAAGCAATAACCATGATAGGTAATGGGTATAATTATGGTGTGGGAGCAACAAACTACTATACATTGGTTTGTATATTATGCCACCAATAATGACTTTAGAGTAAGCTATATGTATGTTTTACTGCCCTAGCTCCTCATGAGCATGACATCCCAACTATGGTCTTTGAGATAGAAGTGGTACTACTTGCACTCTACCATCCTCTTATACACAAAGAAGGTGTTTGCCTTCCAATCTAAACCACTTGGCTTGTTGAAGGACACAATATTTCTCCTTGGCACCAATTGTGCCACCCATAACACCAGTGCTAAGATAATCCATCACTAATATATCATCATGAATGTCTCATTGACTTGTATCAATATCTCTATCCTTCATATATATGAACTCAAGAATTCTTCCTATATGTGCTAAGAAAGATACTACCAAAGCCTCAAAAAAATACATAGAAAGGTAGATGCATACCAACTAGGCACCATCTCATCTATCTCACCATGCCAACGCGCTGTAGTTTGATCTTGCTAGTTGGGACATGCATTTCTACTCAACCCAATCTTCACCATGTTTCACCATTGCAGGTCTTTGCATAACTATGAAATCATACTCTTATAAAACTAGAGACCATCATGCAAGCTTCTTTAAAAGCTTGTCAAACTCCATTAGCCACTTCAATGTTTGATGGTTGATGAAAGTGCAAATAGGTTACAAAATAGGTAAGATAAAAAATGTGCTACTATCCACTTTGCTGCCAAGAACTCATCCTCATATGAACTATACTTCACTTTTGCTAAATTATTGAAACAAATAGCATAGGCTATCACAAACTCCTCCTCATTTTCCTACTCCAAGCTCCAATGTATTTTAATTAGTTTGAACCTAGTATGGTTGTCCTTTGATTAGTCTCTTGAGAATAGGAGTAGATGTCAACCTCTTCTTGAGCTCTATAAAAGCTCTCTCTTTCTCATCTTCCCAAGACCACTCTTGTGTAAGCTTGGTCAAATTTGTCAAGGCCTTGGAAATGGCACTAAATCCTCTAAAATATTAGCAATAAAATTTATCATAAGGATTAATAGCCCAAAATGCTCTTTTGGACTTGTCCTCTTCTTTGATCTACAATTAATAAGATCTTGCTCAAAAATCCAAAGCACTAAAGACCTTTGCATGCCCAATTGCATCAAAGATCTCCTTTGGTGTAGACATAGCATACCAATCAGCCCTAGTCTATCGGTTGATAAGATGATAATCTCCACACATCCGCCTATCTATGTAGTTTTTCATGCGTATCCTTATTGGTTGGCATTATTATAGCTAAAGCACACTTTCCATGTGAAATCTCTACTAAACCAATTTCAAAAAGGTCTCTACTCTAGCTCTCAATCAATACTCTCTCCATGTCACTATATCTATAAGGACATCAGAAAATTGATGTATCACTAGTTGGCTCAATCCAAATATTAAGTCCTTTCAAAGCATCCAAATCCTTCATATTGAAGACAAAACAACTTGTGTAGCTCCTCAAGACCATCCAAACTCTCCATCTTTCACCTCTTATAAGCTAGGGTGTAATGTTTGGCTCCCAATTATCCTTTGTAATCGATGTAAGAGTAGAAGATGCACTATTTGGCTGCTACATTAGGCCCTTGGGAGTAGTAATATTGTGCTCCCAACCGCTAGAGTCTTCAGCTTCATAATGAAAAACTCCCTCTGCTCTAGCTGCAAGCTCTACACTTTTTCTAGTTCCATCCCATGTAGACCAAGGGTTTATCTCAAGTAGACCACACTCACCTAGATGAACCTCAAGGATACCATTCTCACTAGTAGCCAATGGTTGTGTCCCAGGAATACCATGCTTACTTGGTCCATCACTCCCAATCTATGCCTAAATTTTCTTGATAGGCACAGAGCTCACAAGTGTCCAAGCAATGATGCATATCAAGGGCATCCTATGCTTCTCTGGCAAGCCAAGGCTTACAATCCATGTCAAACATTTTAAGTCCATAGCTTGACCTAACACTTGATGTTTGGATGCCTTTGAGATTGCTAAAATGGAAGTAATACCAATAAGGAAACCTATTGACCTCTCTTGCATTAGTGTTGGGCCTCACCAAATATTGTGACTATGAGTTCCAAACAAGTCCATGCTTTCCTTCTTGAAAAGCATGTGAGCTTATGAAACTCATGAGTTTGGGTAAAGTGGCTTTGGGCTACTCAACCCGGTTCACCACTGCCATATATGACCTATCAGGCACTACCATTGTCTGAGATTGGCACCCAACATCCAAAATATCATCAATAATAAGGTGAGCTAGCCATTGAATCCCATCATAAGCACATTGGAAAACCTCTCTAGGAGCTTCATCTACCAAAGACAAAGATGATGGGCCTATGATCCAACTTTGGCTACATCCAACAACATGGTAGGTCCCAAGCACAACCTAGTAAGTATCAATTTTGTGGTAATCAGCAAGTAATAGTTTGTTTCCATAGAGATACAATCCAAAAATGGTCAAATGCAAAGTAAAATGTCACAAATAGTTCTTCTTGAGTTTGTCTTTAGTCTCTTAGGTAGAAACCACACACAAAAGAGAGTAAGAAGTGCTCAACAAAAATTCTTGTCACAAATTACACACCTGTAATCACAATACATCAAATCTTTCCAAAACAATCTTGATTGTGATGGTCTAGTTTCTCTCCAAAGAAGGCTACTTCACTAAAAAATGACTTTGCTTCATAATTGTGTTCCACTCCTCCACTAAAGGCACAACTTCCTCAATCAAAATTGCTTTGCATTAATCCAACATTATGATCATAAATATCAAATACTACTAATACCACAATTCCTCATGGATTTGTCAAGGCATTACTTTGATTACTATCCACTTAGGATCAAACACACAAAATGGAACCAAAGCTGTAGAAACCAACATCTAACACACGTAGATTTTCACTTCAAACTTCTCCAAACACTCACAACACACACACAAGATTAGTATTTGAAATTAAGTTTAAACAACAAGCACTTATTTACAACACTTTGCTTTACTCAACTTCAAAAATATGAATACTAAACAACAATACATTGCAAATGCCTCCTTGAAACAAGAAGAGCACTATGATAGTTATCTAACAACATACCATTTCTTAATAACTTTATCAACTTGCAGATGCAAAATGAAAATCCACTCCTTCATATTTGCCTCTTCAAATCTCAAATTTTTTACTAATCCAATCCGATGTCTACTTTGACTTTGGCTTCTAAACCCAAATTACCTTCAATCAGTTCTTCTACTTTGGATCTATCTACTAATACCAAGTCTTCTACTATTGTTATCATCTCTTCAGTCTGAATTGAAATTGAAGTCATGGGTAATCTATCTACACCTCTATTCTCTAACCCAATCTCTTCTAATGTCTCAAGTAACTCACTCAAGTCACGTACACTCCTACTTCAATTACTTTGCATCAGACATTTTCCCTCATAATACCCCAAAGTTTATCAAACTTTGATTTCACAAAATCTAATCTAAGACAAATGTTATCCCCTACCTCCAGCATTTGCTTATCTACCCTCTCTCTATCTCTCTCTCAAGAAAATTAACAATTTATTCTGATCTACGTCCTTTACTTTTCTCTTTCTCATCTCCTGCACTAACAACTTCAATTTGTGCAGTATCACCTCCTCAAACTTTACCATGGCTTTAGTACTCAATATCACCTTCACGCCTATGGTGACTTCTTCTAATGAATCCACCTCAATTCTTGAAATTATCTTACTTTGCTCCACTTCCAATTCATTCCAATACATTTCCAACTTGTCCTCAAATTCTATGTTCAATGCTTCCTTCTCCTCCACATACTGGACTACTTGAACTTCCATACTTCTGATCAAACCTCACAACTTGTCTTCCTCTTGATGTCTAACAATCAGCTCTTGTTGCCATGCTTGATCCTTCTTCATTGCACTCTTTCTCAGACTCTCCAGCTCTTGCTCCATCACCAATAACATTGCCTTTGAGTATATGACTTCCAACCTTGCATCAGTGAATTCACCTTTTCATCTTCTAAAAAAGTGATGCCTTTTGCTATTGTAGTTCTGATTTTTGTCATTTAAGCACTTCACCACACTTCAAAAACTTTCCTACATGTTGTCAAAACTCTTCCTCCAAAGAATTGCATCAACCCAAAGTTCTTTGGCTTTGATCTCTCTACGGACTTCAATTCCAAAGTCTCTTTACTCAAGTACTTCACTACTTGCAATTCATCCTTCAGTTCAAGATGTTCTTTCTTCAATTCCTCCTCCTTCATCTTTAACTCCAACAACACCGGATAGACAATCCTGGATAAATAGGTTACTTCCCCCAAGTCTTCTATCTCTTCCTTGTCTTTGTACTTGGCTTTAGTCAACATTTCTTCTACTAGCGCCTTACCCCAAAGTCTTGATTTGTGTACCTTCAAAATCATCTCTTCCAATCTCCTTCCTCCTTGGCTTTACATGGCCCAGGTCCTCCAATTGGCAAGCTCTTCTTTGATCTCACTCCTCTTGGAACCACCAAGATTGGCTCTTCTTCTTCTCCTTTTAAAACGTCTTCTTTAGGCAACTTTAAGTAATAACTATCTCTTCCTTCCATGCTTGTGATTTGAGCATGGAATTCTTGGTCATCTTCTTCAACCACTTCTTCCTTTCATTGCTGAACTTCAGGTTCTCCCTCACTCCCATTGCTGGACTCCTTACAAGTGCATTCTTCTTCCCCTCCCAAGTATTTTTTAGACTTTGACTTGGCTTCTCCTTCCAATTTGTCTGCTAAGTTTGCTTCCTTACCATGGCCATCCCTGGTTTTGATCTCAGCCTCCTCATCTTTCTTGGTTGAACTGGCAATAATATTCCTTCAAGTCTTCCCTGCTTCCTTGGCCTCAAAGCACTCATTGACACTATTTTCTATCTTCCCATCTTCCTCTCTTCTCTTCTATCTTGGGACTATCTTCATAATTTCTAGGAACAATTTCTGCCATGAACCTTGGAAAGCTCAAATTCCAATTCTATGCCAAAAAGATGATACGAAGTCTACTCAAGACTTCAATGCTTGCCACTACATCAACTCTACAAATTGCAAGACTCCTCACCAAATGCTGCTTACTACCCTTGAGTGGCATTGTGTGCTTACAAACTCTCAAATGCTAGAATACTATCCACTCTCCTAGACATGTGATTCTAATTTCCTCGTAGAGACTCTTGATGTGTATTCCTTTGGGACGATTGCTAAGAGGAAGAGGATATTGCTTGGACATTTTAGAGTTGCATCGACAAAGTCTCAACCTTATACAATTTCATTGCATGGTCATTCTTCAATCGATCCTCAACTAACACACAAATTCAATGTGTCAATTTTTTGTCGCTCTCAATATCTTTGCTTGCCTAAAGTAGCCATTTTCTTTACCCATACTTTCTTGGTTCACTCAACCCAAAGAGAATTTGTTACGAGTTCCTCACATTGGGTTGCACACTCCAATACAAAGAACTTTACTTTGGGTCTATACTCCCATAAGTCCAAACTGAGGTCTACTTCTCTTCTGTTTATACCAAAGACACAATTCTCCTTTTCTTTTCTTCATTAAGTTGCAATTTGGCTTCAACAATACACTTCTTCTTTTAAACTCATCAAAAATGAAAAATGTGGATACCACAAGTGCATCCAAGAATGTACCTCATGTGTACTCACCACCACCTATGTGCAATAACCACTCATCAAAGTGATATTCTCCAAAAATAGGCAAGAGAAATGGATTGATGAACCTAGAGATTTTGGAATATATGTAGCACCTCCCAAAACACACCAAAATATAGATCCTATAGACCTTGACATTGGCCACCTTGACATGGCCATCCAAAAATCACCAAATGAATGGAACCATATCTATTTAGATCCTATGTCCACAACAAGGAAATATCTATTGATAAGATCTTCTGTTAATCCTTGATTGCTAATATCAATAATAACTCAAGATACAAAAAAAGCCAAAAATGCATACCAATAGGCTAACTATGCTAAATGATCATCTCTCTCCACATACAAGTACCTCTAAAAACATATACCTACCTATAGTATTGCAACTAGTCTAGTGCAAATCCCACCAAACAACTCCAATAAGCATACTCCCCTCTATTGGATATTGCCAAGAAAGAAGTGTGGTATTCAAAGGTGAGAAGGTAATAGACTTTGGAGGCTCATCCTCAAACTAGTCTTTTGGAGTACAAAGGCTCTACTCCAAGCCTACTACACCAACTAATCTACATATTGTTGCAATACCTCCTCAAATCTCCACAATAGAACATCCAAGGTGGATGCAACCATCCTACTTGTCCTCTAAATCCAAGTGATCTTCTCTAGTGCTAGGGTATCCTCCACACGAGCATTCCCCTCCAATAAGTCACTAGGCCAAGTAATGGAATGTAACAACCCAACAAGTATCACTTTTGAGATAATCAGATGAGAACAAACTTTATTTATATAAATAAAGTTTGCATATAATTCCACATCCTCAAACATTCGTTCCCACAAAAATGGTCAAATGCAAAGCAAATAGTAACAATGTAATTCTTCTTGATTTTGTCTTTAATCTCTCAAGTAGAAACTACACCCAAAAGAGTGTAACAAGCATTGAGTACAGTCTCATCATAAACTCACACTCCATAATCACAACTCCATCAAATTCTGTCCAAACAAATCTTGATTGTGATGATTCAGATTCTCCTAAAGATAGCTACTTCATTGCAAAATAATCTCACTAGAGAATTGTGTTCCACCCTTCCACTAAAGGCACAACTTCCTGATCAAAAATTGCTTCACATCAAACTCACGCTGCACTCACATATGCAAAATACTACTAACACTACAATTCCTCTTAGATCTATCAAGGCATTGCTTTAATTGCACTTCACTCAAGATCAAACACACAGTATGAAGATCAAGGCTGCGGAATCCAACATCCAAACACACAAACTGACTTGCACTTCAAAATTCTCCACACACTCACAAACACAAGCACAAACTTGATACTCAAAATTAAATTTAAGCAATGAGCACTAAGAATCAGCACTTTGCTTTATCTATCTTCAAAAATTATGAATACTAAACAACATTGCATTGCAAATGCCTCCTTTAAGTAGGCAAAGCACTTTGATAGTTAACTAATAACTATACTATTCTACAACAACTCTTCCAACCTACAAATCCAAAATGACAATGCACCTCATCATATCCGCCTCTTCAAATCTCAAATCTATTTCTAATCTGATCCGATATCTACTTCAACTTTGGCTTCCAAACCCAACTAAACTTGTACTACATCCTCCACTATTTCTACTACTTCTTCACCTTGAACTACAATTTCACTAATGTGTAACCTATCTACCTCTTTATCTCTTGACCCAATCTTCTCTAATGTCTTGGTTAGATGATCCGAAGACACATGCACTCCTTCTATAACTTCAAACTTCTTATCTACCTTCACATTACTCCAAAGTCTCTCTAACTCTGAATTTACTAAGTCTAATTTGAGACTTACATTTTCTCCTACCTCAACCATCTTCATATCTACTAGTTCCCTCAAGCAAATCAAAAGATTATTCATATCCACATCCTTTGCTCTCCTCTTCCTACTTTCATGCATAAGAAACTTCAATTCATGCATTCTTGCTTCTTCCAACTTCACTTCAGATTCTGTGCTCATCATTGCTCTCATTCTCCCAACCACTTCTCCTACCAACTCTGGTGTATACCCTTGAGATCTTCTACCTTCCATTCTTCATTATACATCTTTAACTCATCTTTGTACTTGGTTGCAAGCATCTTCTTCTCCTCCTCATATTGAGCACTCTGCTTCTCAGCACTTCTTACCAAACTTCAGAATCTTTCTTCCTCATGGTGTCAGACCACTAACTCCCTCTGCCATGCTTGATCCTTCTCTACTGCACTTTTCTTCAAGCTCTCTAACTCTTGCTCCATCACAGCCACCATTGCCTTTGCATGTATGTTTTCAATACAAGCCTTGCTTACCTCACCTTGCATCTTCTCAACCAACACTTTTTTCTCTTTCAACTCTTTGGCTTATCCATTCATCTCTCTTCCATATTGTTTGAAACTCTCTTCCAATTTCTCTACAGTCTTCTTCTTAAGACTATCTCTTTGAAGTTCTTCAACTTCTTCTTCCCTTTTGGGTACTATCTCCTTCAAGTCCACTGTTTCATCAATCCAATATTTCATCACCTGCAACTCATTCTTCTCCTCCAGATGATCCTTTTTGAATCTCCTTCTTTTGCCTATTCAATAGTGCCAACACTTGACTTACGATTTGTGACAAGTACTCCCCCCGCTCCCCATCAAAGCTTCTTGCTTCTTTTGCTTGGTCTTCATACTTTTGCTTCCATTAATGCTTCTTCCACTAGAGTCTTACTCTGACACCTTGATCTTTGTACTCTCAATGACCTTCCTTTTGAGCTTACTTCTTCTTCATTCACTCTGCTTGGGCTTGTAGTGTTAGCTGGTAATAGCCTCTTTGATCTTCCCCTTTTGGACATCTTTCTTTGGTTCTTTGTCCATCTCCTCCATGGGTAAATCTAAGCAAAGGCCATCTACTCCCTCCATACATCAATCGCTGCATGGAGTTCCTCATCATCTCCTGCCTCAACTGACTGCTTGACTTCATCTTCCCTTCACTCTCACTACCAGACTCCTCACTCTGTAATGTGAGTTCAGCTTCTTTGGAGTCTCCTCTCTTTGACTCTATCTCTTCCTCAGACTCTATCTTTGAAGTCTTGTCTTTCACCGCCTCCTTACCTCCTTGAGTCTTTGGGCCTTTCATGGTGGCTGGGGTAAGGCTCTCCTTTAGGTTTAGTCTGCTTCTTCATCTTTGGACTTATTCCTTCCTCCATCTCCCTTTGTCCCGTCTTGATGAAGTGATCATCACTGGACTGCAATTGCAGAATGTATCGATGCTCCTCCTCATCCGCTTCTCACCAAAGATTGGGATAGAAATGCAACACCATCCAATCCTTCTCTTCTATTGTCAGCAGATTTAATCCCAAGTAGAAATGCATTGCATACAATGTGAAGTAGTGTGGTAGCAAATTGGTCCTCCAAATGACAATCATCTACCTTGTTCTCTAATGAAAGCACTTTGCTTAGTTCACCTTCTCTCCAACAAACATCTGGTGGAAGAAGATTGCCTATTGCATGTTCACATACATTGTTCACTCTGGCTTGAACATTGCCATGATCACTCCCACAATGCTTTATTTAATTGGGTCTTGATGAGACTCCACTTTATAGCCATTGTTGGTTCACGGGGCAAAGAAAAAATTCCTAATTTCTACACTTTCTTTTGCGGTGTCACACTTCCTATAAAAAGTGACCCTGGCAACATCTCCTACTTCCTTCCCCATTACTAACTTCCAATCTGACTCAGTCCATAGAGCTAGATTTCCTCTCTTCCCTATTACTTGTAGCCTTCCTCACAATTACTCACAGCTATTTTTGCCATGAAACCTGGAAAACTAACATTCCAATTCCAGGCCAAAAAGGTGATTCAGGACTTTGATTCTAGCTATGACATCTAATTGCCAAATTGCTAAACTCCTCACTACGAGTGCATTCTTACTCTTCTTTGCCATGATCTGCTCATGAGTTCTTTGGTGTTGGAAGATTATCTCCTCTCCTAGACACAACACTCTAACCCCTTCTGGCCTTCAGAACATTTCACTCTCAATTGGCTTCTTGACACACATTATTGTAGGACAACTACTCAGAGGGACAGGGTATCTACTTGATATGTTTGATTTCCCCCCATGCAATTGTAATTTTATAGTAGTTTGAGGTACAATCATTCTTCAATTGATTTTGAAAACGACTCCTACTTCTTTTGCATGTTTTTTTCTTGTCACTTTCAAAGTATTCCTCTCCTGCCTCCACTGTTTATTTAAGTGTACTTTTTTGGCTAGCCTAACACGTAGAAAGGTTGGTACATCTTCTTCATATTAGCCTTTGCTTTCCGTTCCAAAGATGTACTTTTTTGGGTTTGTCTCTTTGTAAGCCCCATCAAAGTACTTCCGGTTCCGGACCCAAAGTCAACTTCCTCAAATTTACTCCAAAGACACATAAGTTCATCCTTTTCTTCATATTCAGCTTTCTCAATACATTGCTTCTTCAAAACTCATCAAAAACTAATTTGTGGGTACCACATGGAACCATTGAAATCTAAAACTGGTGCCATAGTTCTTGGTTGTAGTGAGTCAAGACTACCACTACTAAAGCACACCAATAGGAAACATACCTATCCCTCACTAGACTACCAACTTGACCTAAAGGAAGTTGTCTCTTCCTTATAGTCAATATTGAAAACCATGGAGTATAACACTACTCCACCAACTAGCACATCATATGAGTCTCATGTTGTACCAATGATCTGAGCTCTCACCATAGAGCTATCAATTGGATGTATCATATGTGATGTATTGTGTAGAACCATTTCCTAGAGACATCTAAATCTAAAATGTACACCTCTCCACATTGGTCTTTTATGACCCAAGATTTACAACTATAGCCTTCCCCAACATAAGAGGCTACATATTAGAGTCTAATAAGATTCTTTGTGGTGTTTGGACCTTCTGTGAAGGCCCTACCAAATAGAACATCCCACTCTAGTTTTTCAATAGGATAAATTTATACGTGAACCAAGCTCACTTAAAGGTAAGTCCAATTGGTAACTCCTCCAACCTAGCTATCATTGCTTGCTATAAACCACTAGAAGGTAAACAGATCCCATGCTTCTCAACCAAGTCAACTCCACAATCAACCACCTTTGCTCTAGAGTTGGAACCATATCATCCCTTCTCTCACAAATTTTGGCAGCCAGCCAAAACACTAAAGTTGGATCAACTTCAAATGTAAACATATCATTGTTTGAGAAAAAAGAAGTGCATAATCAAACTGAGCCACTTCCAATATATATATATATATATATATATATATATATATATATATATATATATATATATATATATTCAATGCTAGACTCAATCTTTGTAGTAGCAAGTGGTTGACTAGTATCTCATCCATCATGCATTGCATCACTACCAACCACACTTGCACTAGAATGTCTGGGGCCATGGATGTTATCTATAGTGCCTTGAAAGGTTTGAAAGATTGGGGAAGTTTGACATGTCTACCAACCTCTCCTCTTTGTGGATCCAACTCCATTGATGCTCCTCTAGGCTATAGAGCACATATTGCACTCCTAGTCATTACAACAAATGCACCTACCTTTGCTGCTATATATGCATAAATTCCAAGATATCTCTATCACCATCATAAGAAGTAGAAGCCTCAACACCTAAATCTGATGTCCTCTAAGTTATGGCCATGCTAGGCAATCTTTACTCCAATTGCTCAATCTAAGTCACCATAGCTATATCAAAAGCAAGGGTAGGTATTGGGCTCCTACTAGGTCTTTTTACCACCACCATTACCTTGTCCTCTATGATCTATTATTCTTGCCATAGCAACCCAACTACTCTCCATATCTTTAGGTGGAGGTCAAAGTGTCAATCACTAGTATGACCAAATTTGTGGCAATGGTCACACTATCTCTAAGCAAGCTATGACGCACTAGAGGTATCATGTTCATTTCATTCTCTCTTGTGGTGAGGTCCACCAAAAGTCTAACAAGCAACACCACAACTCATTGGCTATTATTGATCCAAAAAATGAAATTAAAAGTCTAGCTGCACTAAGCCTTCCACTTGCTCCATAAGATCTAGGTTGTCCACTTTGCTCTCAAAAGCCAACATGGTGTGGTTCACTTTGCTACACTCTAGAAGAAGTAACATCTATAGATGAAGTCTCCTTACCAAATCTAGATGTCACCACTCTCTTTTCCACTATGTTCAACTCAATGCGCCCAGCCAAACTAAAGTAGATAGGTAGCTTGTAAAAATATAGCATCATATACTCTACATTGCAACTTTGTGTCTAGGATACCATACCAAAATTGGACTACTTTGGCCTCAATAACTCCTTGAGTGAAATTGACCAATCGTCTCATACAAGTGTATGCCTTGCATAGGCTTTCACTTGCTTTTGCTAGAACTCTTGCAAGCTCTTCAACTTTTCAATCCATACTCCTTGGTAGTTTTGCCTCAAACATTGGAAGAACTCTACCATAGTGTTAAACACCAATATTGCACCATCTCCTTTGTATTAGCTTCATCTCCAACTAGTGCACCTCCACTAGATACACCAATGCTACTAGAGCTAGAACTCATGAGTATTGCAGATCTACCCCTAAAAATTGAGCTTGAAGTGATAAAATGGTAATTTGGAGACCAATACTATCTCCATTGCTCAATCTCCTCCAAGTAAGCTCTCTTGATCTCATGGTAGTTAACTATTGGTGGACTCCCCAAGTGCTAGAACAACCCGTTTCATGCCATGAAGAGTATGAACAAAGTCAAGTTTTGTAACTATTGCATATCACACCAACTATCAAACTCATGGATAAAGTCATTCCACTCAATGGTACACATTGTATCAAAATAGCACATGGTGTTGGTGAATTTAGTTCAATCCCATATTGGGGAATGTAGGTAGCTACAAGGAAGCAAGAAATGACAATATAGCCCTTGCACGACCGGTCATCTATCGAGTGCAGGGAGGAATTGCATTCATGGTTTTTGTGGGTTGCTATAATCTTGTGGAGAGGCTTCTCGTTGACACTAACCCTTGGAGGTGGCTTGAGTGTCTATCATCTCTACCCTAGTGACATCCCCACATACTTGCTTTTTGTATGAGATCCATGAAGATGATAGTTGTCATCGACTGTCTAAAGGGATTGAGGAACTTTTCTCCTTACCATCTTAACCGAGTCAGTTTTACAGTTGAGCCAAGGTCTTACAATATATTGTAGCAAAAAAGACTACAAGATCCTTGGTAGTATACCACTGCTTCTATCAATTTTCCAAAATGGCTATAGCCTCTTCTAGTCCTATTGGGCAGATTTGCAGTATGGGCTACTAATGTGGCTTTTTTCCATACAATAAGTGATGAATCATTTTAGAATATGGTACCTTCAAATCCAATCTTTCTTGAAGTTCCTATTTGAGGCCTTATGGAAGGGTAGCTTGAGGTGAAGGCAAGTCTCTTGGCTCCATGTCAAAGAGAACAATGTTGACTAGGGTAGGACTCTTGAAGCTAAGGGACAGCTAGTACAATAGGGTGCTGGTGGGTACCATCAGTCCAGCATGGTCTTGAAAAAAATAGACACATGAGGAATTTGGTCGTGCCTAAGTACATAACTAAAATCTTCATGTATTGTTGAAGAAATCATTGGGCTCCTTACCCAAAATTTCCAATTTGGGTAGTAAGATTTGGAGAACTCTTTGACTAAAGGCTTGCTCAACTTAGGCACATATGGGACAGCTTTGGGGCAAAAAAATCACTTGAATTGACTTCCTTATCACCAAGGTCCACATCTTGTACCTTGTTGTAACACTTGATCATATATGAGCCAAGTGCATCATATGTCAAGGAGTACTTGAAAGCACAACTGCATTTGCTTAGTACTTATTTTTCCAAGATTGCAAGAGCTTGATCTACCACATAGGAAAAATTGGTCTAGGTCCTTTCTCCTAGTTGCTCAAAGGCAATCTTGAATTCTTGGATCATGGTGTTGATTTGGACATTCTATGACTTGGGATCACTATATCGCATTGTAGGTGCCTTGTAGCCAAGTATCCTTGTAGATCCTCATAATCTCCTTATTAGATACTTGGTTTACTTTTATGTACTCCCTTGTTGGGTAGAGATGTGGTTTCAATGCCAACCTTCAATTTACAAACTTAAGAGAATCCACTGGATACCTCGAGGTGAAGTATAAGAAACTTATAGCCACATAAATTAAGTCATGAGAGTTCTCCAATTGGATATCTCCTTGCAATATGGCTTCAATTATTACACAATGGGTCCTCTACAATTCCCAAGATTCAATCCCATATGCCCATAGCATGAAAAATTGTTGTGTACCAATTGTTGCCTATATAAATATGTGGCGGTTAATGGCCGCTCCCATAGTAAAGAGAGCCAAGTCAAAATGGTAGATATGATCCACCAAAGTAAATACCAATGTTTCCCTCTACATGTAGCTAAATCATGCAAATATCTCATGTTAAGGGAGAAAGGGATACCAACCAAAGCGTTCTTTATCAACTTGACAGAATGATGCAATTACCACTTTGACTTGGTTTACATTGATTATCTCTAGAGCACAAAATGTAATGAATAGGGTAAGTTTTTTAATGCTATTAGGTTGTATTTGGACTTGTATTGGGGTGGAATCACCAACCATAACCATTCTTGGAAGTCATAAGGATCCTATTGGACCTATTTCACCAAATCTAGGGAGGGAGCAACTCTTGGCTCTATGGCCTTGATAGCCATCATATGCAAGGCACAAATTTCCAGCCTCTTTATATGTCTCATGTGTGGGGTGATTATTACCTTGTCAATGGATCCCATAGTTATGGAGCTTGAGATGCAGTCATGAAGAACAAGAACTCCTTGTTCAAAATGATTGCATTTTTAGATAGCTCCTTCACTTGATCACTCCTTCAACTTTTGGACTCCTACTTGATCCATTATATTAGAGGTTATAGCTTTCTTGCACTCCAATTTGTTTTCCAATAGAAAGCATGGAAATTCCATGGTATTCCCTTCTGCTAGGATCACTTCCTCTATCTATTGTTGGTTGTTGGTGCCTTTTTCCATAGAGGATCCAGTAATGTGTAATACCAAGAGCTAGCCATATGATCTAGATGTGAAAGTTGGTTTGGTAACATCTGGAATGATGCTATACAGTATGGTCAACATAGATCAGATAGAAGTATCACCAAAAGAGTACTTCTACCAATAAGGCAAAAACCAAAATAGACTTGAAAACCTTAGAACCAATAGCTAGATATATGATTTAAAGGTGAGAATTGGTTTGGTATCATCTGGAAGGATGTTACACATGATGGACTAAACAGATCAGAAAGAGGTATCACCAAAAGAGGACTTCTGCAAATAGATTAGGAACCAAAATATACCTAAAATCTTTGAAGGCAATTTTGGAGGCCTAAACAGATGAATTAAGCCTTGAAAATGTGTTAATCATCCCCCCCAAATAGAGGAAATGCTGGCCTTTCCTCTCCCTTGGTTTGTCTTGTTGAGAGCTTTCCAATGGTACCTCACCCATGTGATTCTAAGATTCCTACAAGAAGATTCCCTAAATGATTCCCTCCCATCAAAGCTTGTTTGACCAACCAGATAGGACTAGGACCAACATGTCACCCATCCAAGTAAGTAACCCAAGGGTGGAGCTTGCTGACATGTCACTTATTTGTGTGCCTAATCCTATGGTGGAGCTTCCTCTTTGTCTATATAATAAAAAGAAAGTGCTCCTTTGGGGCATCGGATGATTGAGTGTGAAATTTTGTTTTCTCTCTTCTCTTTCCTTGGAGTATTACATTATGTCTCCAAGCTTGATTTGTTGTTCCTTGGTTTTGTATGTACTTATCTGGCTCATCCTTTCTTCTAATAAGTTTAGAATGGTGGCTTCTTGTACCTCTTGAGACCCTTCTTTATTTACAAGATTGAGTACATGAATGATATGGTTGAATTCCATTGTACTTCTTATATTCTAATATTTTTTTTAATCAATCCTCTAGTTGGTGAGCTTGCCAACCCCGTAACTCCACTACTTACAAGGCCCATGTGTTTCTTAGGGGATATTTCCTCCATAGCTTCCAAGTGTATGGAGCTACTTCTTGTATTTTGCTCTTGGCTTAGGCTACTTCCTTCCTTCTTTTTGGGAGAGGATTTTGGTTGGTTTCCCATATTTGAGGAGGTGCTAGGCTGAGATGAACTTGAGGTAGGGGATCTGCTCCCTACAAGGCACCCTCTACTTGGTAACCCTACCCTATCATCCTCAAGGCCTCCTTTCTAAGGTCCTTCATCTATAGAAATTTTTTGTCCTTTGTTTCCTCATCCTCCTTTACCTTAGAGTCCTCTTCCTCAATGTGTACCTCCAACTTGTTACATGTGATGAATTAGAGAATTTGTTTTACTTTCTGCTCTAATTTTTGTTCTAGATTGTGAGGTCATTTTGGAACTTCTGTTGGGCTTCTACCTCTACTTGCTCTTCTTGCCACTTGCTTGGTTCCAAAATATCCATAGTTCATCCTCATTTTTCTTCTTCTCTACATGGGCATGGGCTAATTGGGTGCCCAAGGCAAAGTGCTCTACTTTTGTGAGTTGTACTTGCAACTCTATCTCTACCAAGTCTTTGGTAAGCTTAGCAGACTCCTTCCACCACTTAAACTATTTTTGAGCCCAACCCAAATTCATCTCTTAAAGGTTTATGGGCACTTTCCCCTTTGTAATGTTCTTGCTCCTCCTAAAAATCCAAAATTTTGTTGTAGGCCAATTGGCCATATCTTAGGTCCATCAAGATGGACAAGACCTTAAGTTTCCAAGCCTAGTCGGTGTGCCTGACCCATTTATCAGGCTATCAACAAGGATGTCCATCAAGTGAGATGATGCCTCCAACCTATCTCATTCTATGGGGTTAATTTCCTATACCTATTGTATTAGTGGTAAAAGATAGTGGCCCATGGGATTGGAACTTAGTAATCATTGCTAAAGCTTGAAACAAGAGATTCATCCTAAGTTCCTTGTCCATGCCCAAGAACCTCGCAATTGATTGGCATTTCATCTAGGCCAAGGAAAGCCTTCTCCTACATGGGTTTGCTTTAGGAGTCATCTTCCAATTGGATGACATGGGTTTCTTTAAATAGTGGCACTTATACTCTCTGAAAGGAGAATTGGAAGTTTTGGGTCTTTGGTTCCGGTCCCTTGTCCTTTGATGTGGCTACTCTCCTTTTGAACATGAGATGCTTTGCCTCTTCTTCTCCTCTTGGGGGAGTTTTTATTCTCACCCTCAATTTTTTCTTCTCTTTTGGTGAGGATGGGAATGCCATCATGCACTTATTGGGCTGGTTCCCTTCTTCCTCATATTATAGGTAACTTCTTTTTTTGTAATGGTATGTTGTTCTTTCAACTCTTCCTTTCTTACCATGATTGTAGGTGCCATCAATAGCTTTAGGAAATTTGCCTGCTCTTTATCAATCTACTTCATAAAATTAGTGATTAGCAAGGCTATCACATGGAGACTTGTGCATAGGTTGGGGGCCAAAATATGAGTCCTTCAACCGATTTTACTACCTCCTAATAACTTGTTTTGAAGATGTGCAGTTGAGAAGTTGGCAATACATCCTTGGTCAAGTTCTTCTTCATTTGGAAACTACCTAAGGCCAAATATTCAAGGAGCACCATCAGCACAAGCCTCATAAGATAGGTTCTTGTTAATTTTGCTTCTTTGGTTGGTATTGCCTTCTTGAAGCTTGAGCAACACTCCCATAGTTTAGTAAATATCATGGAAGCATAGTCCAATTCCTCTTTGTGTATCACACTTTTGATTAAGGCATTTGTCAATGATGTACATTTCCCAATCCACCTATGAGCCAATAGAAGTTCTTCATGGCATAGAATAGGGGAGATCATGTTACTTTTTTCATAGAGAACCCACTCTTGTTCATGGTTCCCCTTGGACCATTAGCTATATAGAAAAGAGAAGCCTGGTAAGTGTTGTAGGCTGAATCTAAATTCCCTCCAAGCAAGGAAGATATCTTCTGATCTTGGCCCAAGAGAGAATACACCCCAAACAATATCCTTGGTGATAGGAATGGTTGTGAAACTTTTGGAGTCACCTAATACAAGAAGCATGAGATGGATTATCTTAGAATCCTTCTTTTTTGTTGACTATTGCCAAAATCCTAGGAATCTCCTCCTCCACAAGCAAGAAGAACTTGTGGGCCACAAGTTCCATATCTTACTGCACTCCATGTTTCCCTCATGGTGGAGTCTATATTGCTGTAGTCACACAAGTAATTTGATTGTATGTAAATAGGTGCTTCCACCTCTATATTCTTTTGTGGCACTATTACCTCTTTCTTGCTTGAAGCTTATAAGATTTGGTCCCACCTTGCTACTGCTCTCTCTTGAAAGCATTCAATGTTGGTACAAATCTCTAATTCTTAAAATTTGGTGGTAAATGCTTTCAAGGAGAGACGTGGGAAGAACTCCATCTACTTGATATTACTTTGGGTCTAGGCAGAACTTCCAAACACTAGAAGCAATTGCCTCTCTCCTGTTTGATCTAGTTGGTCCAAGAAGGCTCCCAAGATCAGCCTCTCAATGAATTCTTGTTTGTTGTGTATGGATCTCTTGACTTTTGTCTTGATGATCTCTTTCATGTGGTAAGTTCTTGGTTGGGGATTTGACTTCCCACACTCACTTTTCTTGATGATCTGATTCTCATATTCTCATATTTTTGCTTGAGCAAGTTGTGACAACCTCCAACACTATGAGCTACAATTGACAGAATGGTGAGGACTTGGGTTCATCAAAAAGTTTTTTTGAGGTGTGGTCGTTATGACCCAATGTACTTTCTCACCCATGTTTAAATTTCTCATGCAACATACTTCTCCTTGTATTATTTTTTATTTGAAGGTGAAGCATTACGCATGTGGCACTATCTCTTCATTAAATGCAGCTCCTCATGAAACTATCAAGTTCACTATATTCTATAGGAAGCAAAGAGTTCCTGTAGAGATTCTTGATACTTTCATGTTGTCTTTGACTTTCAAGTTTCACTTTAGGAGTTTTAGGTCCAGGACAATATGCCCTATTATACACACAAAAACCAATAGTCAATCTTGTAGTTTCTTTGAGAGTCCTTCAAATTCCAAGGGAAGACCTTCTTGTGATATATTTCTTGTGCAATATGACTGAATCTTGAGTGATATGGTGAAACAATATTTTCTTGTAGAAGGAGAATATAATAGGGGTTGTAAGGTCTATATTGTGTTTTGTTGGTGTGGGGTTCTAAGATTTCTCAATATAATGTATCCAAAAGAACAAAAAATGTTGTTGAACACTTCATGTACTCTATAGGGGCCAAGCCATTTCTTGGCAAATTTACTAGGGAATTGGCCCACCCTATCATTGAACTTGAGTACTAGGTCTTTTTTATTGAGTGGTACCTCTTTTGTCTTTCTATCAAAATAGGTTTTTTGCTTTGCTTGGTTGTTGTACTATGTGTAAAATGCTTGTAAAAAATTTCCATTTAGATTGTGAAGTGCAAACACCCTTTCTTTTGTGGTTTCTCCCTCCTTATATCAAGAAATCTTTAGCGCATTATGGGAAAAAATTCTTAGAGGAGAGAGCAAGAATTCAATGGGTAGAATAGCTTCTTAGCCATATGCAAGCTAGAAGTGTGTAAATCCCATAGTCAATTTGATTGTGGTGTGGTATGCTTAGAGGGCACCAACTAAATTTTAGTCCTAATGGGTTGGGTTTAGCTTGACCATATTCTTAAGGATGGTAAGTAGGATGCCATTAACACATTCCACTTGGACTTATATGCGGTAGAGCATTTATGTTAGATCCCATACTCCTTTATTGATAAATAAGACTTGTTGTTGGTGATAATGGATAAGGGGACACCACAACAAGATATAATGTTTTTGTGCAAAAATTGGACAACTATTTCAGCCAAATTGTTGACAAAAGATTTGGCCTATGGTTGCTTAGTGATGTAGTTAACAACAACTATAATTTAACAACAGCAAGTTTGTCTAGTGGCAGGGTTGATAAGCCATACAAAGTTAAATCCCCACTATTGACATGGTTGTGCTACCAATACTAGATGAAAGTACATGTAATATCTGGAGGTGGATTGGCCAATGTGTTGGCAAGCATCACACATACAAGCATGTTGATGTGCATCATGTGCGACT
Source organism: Lunularia cruciata (assembly GCA_948567375.1). Classification (NCBI taxonomy): domain Eukaryota; kingdom Viridiplantae; phylum Streptophyta; class Marchantiopsida; order Lunulariales; family Lunulariaceae; genus Lunularia; species Lunularia cruciata. The sequence continues at coordinate 667,840 of OX419762.1, read as the reverse complement.
AACAGCCACTAGTATCCTACTAGATATATTTTGTGAGAAGTGAGCTTCCTTGAAAAGTGCCCATCCAAGTCATCAAAGTGGCACACTTTGAATACTACGGGGATTTTTGTGGAGCTGATGCAACATCAAAGCACTCAGTCAACACCCATTTGCTAGATATTGCCAGGCATAATTGTGAAGGGGGAGAGCTAACATATGAAAACTCTTATGGTTCTTTCTTGATAAGTTGGATGGCACTTGGACCATAGATAAATAATGTTTGCTTTGGTCCATCTAGGTTGATTGGGTTGTCACTTGATCTCATGCATAGAAGAGGTGGAAATTGACATGATCAATGCTAAAGGAGTTTGCAATCGGTGATATGGGAATGTGGGAGAGGAAATCCGCATTGTTGGGGGACTTGTTGGGACTATATTCAATGGTAAACAAGAATTCTTGTAGAGGTAACATCCATTGGGTGAGTCATCCCGCATTGAAGGTTTGTTGATGAGGTATTTGAGAGCCTCATGATCTACATAAACACAAAAGCTTTGCCTAAGAGGTAGTGTCAAAAATTTTGCACAAAAAAATTATGCCAAGACATTGTTTTTTGATCATGGAGTAATTTTGTTTTGCATAGCTAAGCTACTGGCTAGCATAATAGATGGGATGTTCTTGCTGCTGCTCATCATATTGAGCTAGAATAACACACATCTCCATGTTTGGGTATCCACAAATACATGGAAAGTGAGTTTGCAATTGGGCAATGCAAGAATTGGCAATATGGACAATTTTGCATTCAATGTCTCAAAAGCTTATGTGCATTGATCTATCTACAAAAGTCCATTGTGGAATGTAGCAATCTAATGAGCTTAAATGTGATCTTAGCATACATATGAACATACCATTGGTAGTATCCCATATAGCCTAAAACATCAAAGTTCATGTACGGTTGTTAGTATATGCAATTATGAGATGACCTAGATTTCTTTTGGGTCTACCATGATGTCATTTTTCAGACCAGATGGCCTAAGAGAGGTCCACATGAGACTAAAAATAAACATTTTTGGGGATTCAAGGAAATCTGGACATGCCTACAAGTCTGCAGAGTGGCCCGTAGTGCTTGAATGTGGTATGTGCATGAACTATGGGCACACGTGTTGTCCAGATAGAGCTCAAGCTCCATTTGGATATCTCCAAAGAAATTCATCATGTAAAGCTAAAATATTGCAAGAGCCTACTAGAGTCCAAATGGCATTACTTAGTAGGCATAAGTTCCCCATTTGATTACAAAGGTGGTCTTGTATTGATCATCCGGGCAATAACAATTTGGTTGTATCCAAAATAGCTATCCATAAAGGAAAAACATTGACATGTTGGCTACTTTGTTGAGCAATGTGTTGGTAAAGAGGATTGGGAAGGGATCCAAGATAGTTTAGAAATTTAGCTTGTTGAAGTCCATGCATATTCTTACCTTTCCCATGTCCTTTTTGAGGGCCACTAAAATTGGCAATGCAAACTCAATTTCACCTTTAGAATAGATGAATCCACCTTGGAGTAGTTTATGTAACTGTTCTTGGACTTTTTTAGAGTACATGGGGTTCAACTTGTATGGTTTAGATTGGATTTGAATGGCATTTTTATGCAAGAGTATACAACGTTCATACTCTGTGCATTCACATCCACAAGTTCCATGTAGTCGTAGTTGAAAACATCCCAAAACTCACAAAAGATTTCTTTGTATTTAAGCTATTCATCCATGCTCACCTTTATGTTGATTTTGACATATTTAGCAGTCTCCTTTGCACAGGAAATGTCAAGGTCCCAAAATTCATTGATATCTATAAGTGGAGTGGAATGGATTCCACTAAGTATTCAAGAGGTTTCTCTAAAAAAATATCGCTAGAATAGGTATTGTTTGGTATACATCTTGCTCTTCTTCTAGTTTCTTGGGGATCTTTCCTTGGTATCAAAAATTAGGTCACCAACTTGCCCATCTGATCCATTGGCACAAGTGTGAGATGGTGGATCCATTTTCTCAACATGGAGAGGGGAAATTGTGTTTTAACCTTAGTCTTTGTTTAAAAGCATTGGGGAATAATAGGGTCATTGGAGAGAGCACCATCAAGAAAGAAGCATTCCTCATAAGGTCGCTACCAACATACACTCCATCACTCTAGGGAAGCTTAGCCTAAACAATGGTATTGTCCTCTAAAGAAGAAGGTTGGCCTAACATAGAGGTGAAATGGCATAAAAACAAGATCAAGAAGGCTACCTATAATACCAATAGCTAGATATATTATCTAGAGGTGGAATTAGCTTGGTAACATCAAGAAGGATGTTATATATGATGGATTAAGAAGATTATATAGAGGTGTCACCAAAAGAGTACTTCCTTCCACTATTAGTGCAGGAGCCAAAAGCATCTTGAAAAATTTAGAGCTAATTTTGGAGGCCTAAATGGATGAATTAAGCCTTGAAAATGATTCCTCTTACTTTGGGAAATAAGGCTTGCCTTGTCCCCCCCCCCCCCCCCCCTCCCCTCCCCTCCCCTCCCTTCCCCTAAGTTTGTCTCATTGAGTCCAATGGTACCTCACCCATGCAATTTTGAGCTTCCTATAAGAAGATTCTCTCTAGTCAAACTTGTTTGACCAACCAGATAGGACAAAAACTGACATATCACCCATCCATACAACTAATTTGAGGATGGAACTCACTTACATGTCACCAATCCATGTCTCTGATCCAAGGGTATAGCTTCTTTTGAGGGGATCCTTTTTGCTACATAATAAAGACAAGGTGTAGTTGGAGCATCAGAGTATTAAGTGTTGAAGCTTTGTGTTTCCTCCCTTGGATGTTCTCTTATCCTTGGAATATTAGATACAATGAAAATTTCCTAGAATGTAGTCCATCATTATTTCATCTTTAATCTCTTGGGTAGAAACCAAACCCAAAAGAGAGCAAAGTTACCAACAAGGCCCAATGCAAAAAACAAAAAGAACCAAACAACAACAGTCACAACACTACTATCCTATGCCTTGAAATTGGCATGATAGTTCAAGTAAGGCTCTCCTTCCTTTTAGATAATCCTCCAAAGATCCTACCTACCTCCCTCCAAGTGACCAATGACCCCCCAGTGATATGTCACTCCAAAGAATGGTTCCCAAACTCCCTGTGAAGATCTGTCCTACCCATAACAAGAGGTGATAATCATAATTTTCACACACTACTCCATAGATTGAGATCATCAACTATGACTTCAAATTCTCTTTTAACATCTAATAAGGAGGATCTCAAATTCTTCATAATTTAATTGTTGTCATGCTATATCCTTACATGGAAACTTGATGCGACTTGCTCCAAGGTGGTATCTGATAACAATCTATGCAACTTAGTTTTAAGAATCTACAATTCTCAAATTTTCCCAACCCACAATCCTTCTTGATTTGTAGTCAATACACCATTATGCTTGTGTCTAGAAATTAGCCACCTACTGCAATCTCACATGAGATTCCCATGATTGCCAATTCTTGGTAGTGGTCCTTGATTCTATCAAGAAAGTATGTTTTGATATTCAGTCAAAAGTCATAATGTCATTCACTTGGAAAATCATTGGACTTAGTATCCCTTCATTCCAAATGAAAAATTACTCCCTCCAAGTTACCAAGGTATATGTAGTGAGACCTGTATTGCACATGACCAAAACTCCACTCCCTTGGAGTGAAGCTACCATGTGTCACTTGCAATGAAGCCCTTACTCTTCACTTGGACTGAGACTTTGTTTGTTCCAAGGGAGGATTCTCTTATGCAAACTTCTTCCATCTAAGCGGTTGATTTTCCCAAATGACCTCATTTGCTCCATAATTCTATTGGTTCCTTACCTTTCTACCTGAAAAATAAAAGAAAAGGAACCAAAAGCAAAAGTTCCAAAAATGAGAGTACCATAACTATGTTGGTATAGGCAAAGAACATGACTTTGCAGATCAAAGGGAATCCATTTGAATAAACCTCAACAAAATAGGTGTATGTTGGAAAAGGTAATGAAAGGATCTACACATTGCTCTCACATATGGGCTGTGGAGTACCATATGAGGATTGATGCCTAAGTCAGTTTCTCTATGGCCTTATGCCAAGGATCAAAATAGAAGCATCAAGAGACAAGCTACTAAAAGGGTATATATCCCTAACAATACAAAGAAAATGCCATGACCAAAATGAGAGACATAGAAACCAAATGTTATATGCTCAAAAAAAATACAATAAAGTGTGTAAAACATAGAACAAGAAGTAGATTAGGGATAAGAGAAGTGCTATTTGCAACCATTGGAGATATCTATTTGCCACCAATGTCCAATCCACATTCAGGCCCAACTGCTTGTCCATGCTAGCAATACTCCACTTTCAATCCCAACTCCAATAGTTGTTTCTCCTCAAGGATGGAGCATGGAGTTCTTTATAAAAGAGAGAGGCAATGGTTGTTTCTCCAACAATGCTCACATCCTATTACAAATAGTGTGTATTAGTCACTTCTCAACACACTCAAGCTTAAGGTCTTCACTGATTAGCAACTGCAATAGGCATGCCCGACACGATTAGGGTACCTCCCTCCCCATTTGAGGACCACACTCTCCTTAGTTTCTTAGGTGCTTGTTGTTGGTGCACTTTTTCCCTTGTGGTACCATGGGCACTATTGTACTTTTATATGTCTTTTTTGGCCACTTGGGATTATTGGGCTTTGCCTTCTTTATTCCTTTCACACTTGTTTGTGCTTTGTACTCCTTTCTCCTTTACTATTTTATATATATTTATAGGTGCTTTGTTATATCTGTTACTTATTTACAAAGGGCATATAAAACTCTGATTGGAGAGTTCAATGATAAAACAGGATATTATTTAAGCATGAGTATTAAATGATCTTAGTAATACCCCATGAATGACATATAAAGTAGAAGTAAAGTAGAAGACTAGAGGAAGAACTTTATATTGCACAAAAAAAGCTGAATCGTTAATGAACTCCGGTTCAAAATCACACTTTTGTTGTAGCCAGTAGTAAAGCGATGATTCTTATGTATTCTAAATATGAATATAATGAAATAATATATAAATAAGATGTGAAGTATAAATATCTATTTTTAAGTAGTGCAATTTTGATAAAGGATCTGAGGTGATGAAGAATTATACTAGAGTATTTATTCAAGTATAATTTTTAAAAACATTGTATTATTTATATGTATCATGTCAAAAGACCATTTCTAGGTTTTTAAAATCCTGAGAAATAGAATTTAATATAACAGGTCATTTAAATCTAAATTTGAAATAAGTTTTTGATATATAATATATAATGATATGTAAATTCACATAAAAATTGTAACTATGCAATTCACCTGATTAGTCAGGATGCAAACCCATTTTTTTTATTGAATACATGACTAATGTTGGTACTATTGAGCGGTTCAAAAGAGGTAAAAATAAGAAAGTAATATTTGCAACAAGAAAGAAAAGCACAAACAAGGCAAAACATGTTTTGAGATAAATATAATGCTTAGATTGTTGAGAATTGGAAAAACCATATTTTCTCAATAATTTCAAGCTCATTGTTTGTGTTGATTATTGTCGAAAGTAGGGATTTGTAATTAAGGATGCAATAAGCTTCATGTAATAATGACTCCAGTAAATTTTAAAAGAATTTATCAATTTCAAATGCACACGGCCTTGTCTAAGATGGAAAAAAATATTTTTTTCACCCAAGTATATTATACTTAAGAGATTGATCTAAGTTTCAGTGAGTTTCAATAATCACTTTTTGACTCCCCTAGTTGAAATCCCTGTTGTGAAGCAGAATTGAATAAAGATTCCTTAGTTGCAGTATCATTTGAGCTTCAATATGATTATACCTTTATTTACTGATATAGGTAGAAGCTAGATAAAATGGATGAGAAAAACACTTCTCAAGCTCCGAAGGAACATTTATCTGTACACCTTGATTATAAAAGTTTGGCTTTGGATTTTGTTTATACTAGTAATGGTTCAGGATTCTCTTTTCGAGTTCAACATGTATATTTCAAGAAAATATCAAATAGAACTAATTGACTCTACACCTATTTGTTAATTAACCATGAAAAAAAATATGAAAAACTTTTTTTTGCGAATATACACATAAAAATCACTTTTTTACTATTTAATCGTATGGGCATTCTTGTGAGTAGTAGAAAAGTTGCTTATGGAAAGTGCCATCAACTAAAATCAGTGTCACCAACACAAATACTTCTGCCTACCTCCACATTTCAGTTTGATCGATCCATATTTCAAAAATCCTTGCAGACCATATCAATTCGAAGGGTTTTACTAGTGGATAGCTGACCATACGGATTAAATGGTCATAGCAATGGATAGTACAAAAGCATAAGTAGAGATCTAGATTTGTCTCCAAAGATTCAAATATGAATGGTCAAATTTCATCTACCTTAACTTTTCAAGGAGTTGTAGTATTTGATCCATATTTCAAACCGTTCTCAACTGAGGAATGATTAAAAAATTTCCGTTCTATCCTCTATCGCATACCCAATCGTGGTATCTGTAGTAGCACACTTCTGTGTCCAAGTCCGGAAGGTTGTGAAGTGCTTTCAACTCTTGCTGAGGCATGGAACTCGTGGAGTGCACTTGAATTATTTCAACTTCGGCCAGAAAGTATCAGGGAACTTGAAAAACTCAAGTAGGATGGAGAAAATGGAGGTCGCTCAGCCATAGCAAATCATCAAAGACGTTGTGAGTAAGGGTAATCTTCCGTTACCTGGAAATAGTGTATAATTAATATAAGATAATTTGTTTTCTCCCTTATATGTTCCAAACATGTCCTCCTGAAATTGAGAAGAAACCGTTATAACTTTTTGTCATTGTATCCTAAGTGAGAGCTCAACGACTAAATCTTTCGCAAAAGAGCTTCATGTCATGATCTCCAAGCCGGCATGGTCTCCTAAAACGGGTCCACGCCCCATTAACATCCTGTAAGGAATTGCAAGAATTTCGAGGCTAATTGTGAGATATAATCCCTTCTTATTAACGGACTTCATTGACTTATGATCGGGGCATTCAAAAGCTATTGACTAACCGACCAAACCATTAGAGCACAAATATTGACTATGAAAATAAGGGATATATCCACCGAATATGCAATTTAACGAAGATACTCTGGACCCAACATGGAGGGCATAAACTACAAGGGAACATGGAGGGCATAAACTACAAGGGCATTCAAAAAGGGAATGGTGGCCTATTGGGGGAAAATTCCATCAGAAAATTGTAACCCAGACTCAACCTTAAAACTCAACATCTGCAGCTGTCTATGTAGTAAACGAACTTACCATCATCGTCATGAGCTGTCACAACTTGGGAGAAAGGCACCCAGAAAGGCGACCTGAAAGTGCGTGCCATAGCTTCAAGTGTGCCAACTTTAGGGCCGGAAACCTGACCATCTCATCCTCCACACTCTGCAAGACAAAGATCAAATGAGCAAGATAGGCCAGAAAGTATCAGGAGAATTGAAAAACAAAAGTAGGATCGAGAAAATCAAGCTGGCTCAGCTAGAGCACATCATCAAAGTCGCTGTGACTAAGGGTGATCTTCCCTTACCTGGAAACAGTGTATTATGAAGAGAAGATAATTTGTTTGTCCCTTATATGTTCCAAACATGCTCCTCCTGACATTGAGAAGAAACCGTTATAACTTTTGTCCTCGTATCGTAATTGAGAGCTTGACGACTAAAATCTTTCGCATAAAAGATTCAAAATTGAATACAACCAAAAACCACCTTGGAAAAAGATTTCTTCGTTTACAGAAACGCTTACATCTGTCTGGGCCAGGAAACGCCGGGCTACTGAGATTTGATTACAATACCTGTCCTTTGAGGGTAAAAACACTTTGGCAATGCGCCGGAAAAACATCCTCCCTCTCATGAAAGCATCTCCAAGCCGGCACGTTCTGGAGGAAAGGGCTACTCGGCCAGGAAACGGTGGCCTATTGGAGAAAAATTTCATCAGAAAATAGTAGCAGACACAGAATCAACATTTGCAGCTGTCTATACAGTAAACGAACTTACCATCATCGTCATGAGCTGTCACAACTTGGGAAACATAAGTCGCACAATGCAAGGATCTTACTTAAGAAAGAGCTACTCAAGCATATACTTCAAAATAAACCAGAGAGAGGACAACCTGAAGGCGACTCGGTGAAAGAGCGTGCCATAGCTTCAAGTGTGCCAACTACAGGACTGGAGACCTGAGCATCTCATCCTCCAAACTCTGCAGGACAAAGATCAAATGAGCAAGATAGGCCAGAAAGTATCAGGAGAATTGAAAAACAAAAGTAGGATCGAGAAAATCAAGCTCGCTCTGCCAGAGCACATCATTAAAGTCGCTGTGAGTAAGGGTGATCTTCCCTTACCTGGAAACAGTGTACCAGGAAGAGAAGATACTTTGCTTTCTCCCTTATATGTTCCAAACATGCTCCTCCTGACATTGAGAAGAAACCGAATAACTTTTTGCCTTCGTATCGTAATTGAGATCTCAACGACGAAATCTTTCGCAAAGAAGCTTCAATATTGAATGCAACCAAAAACCATCTTGGAAAAAGCTTCGTTAGTTTACAGAAAAGCTCACATCTGTCTGGGCCAGGAAACGCTGGGCTACTTAGATTTGATTAAAATACCTGGTCTTTGAGGGTAAAAGCTCTTTGGCAAAACGCCGCAAAAACATCCTCCCTGTCATGAAAGCACCTCCGAGCCGGCACGTTCTCCCGAAACTGCTCCACGCCCCGTTAACACCTTGGACATATTAGCAAAAACTGAGGCTAATTATGAGACATAATCTTCCCTTCTTTCTAACAGGTATGATGAGAGATATGAGAACTAACGCCTCTCCTGGCCCCGGGTTACGTTGATATCAATCCCGGATAAGCAATGTGAAAATCGTGACAACTCAGTGACTGTGAGCCTGCATTCAGCCAACTCCCATGAGTTTGCTCCACTTTGAGGAGACAAATTATTTCTCAACTAAACAAGGAGGCACTGTTGGAAACTCACCTTTCGTTGACCATCAGGATTGTAGACAAAACGTGCTCGAATGAAGCTGTAACCGCGCAGAAATTTGGCTAATAAATAATAAATAATTTTCTAGATACTGGCTAATCTCCAGGACCATAAATCGCTGTAGCGGTACTGTCTTCTTCACACACTTGTGAGAGTAAGTACCGTCCTTTATGTCAACCACCAGCTCCGCACTGAACATCGGCTTCGACTTGTCACCTTTGGTAACCGACTCTGCGATTTTCTAGGTTTTAAGAATCTCATTAAGTCTAATTGCCTTGCCAGGCATCGGTCCAAGCTTCTGCTCTTCAGAGTTTTCTAAAGTCTCCGGCAAAGGAACCACCGGTGGGGTCGAATACTCGGCAACTTTGGCCTTCCTGGTATGCGTAAAGGTTCGAAGGAACCGCCGCAATATTGAGTTCCCTATCCTTCAATCTCCAACGATCTAGCAAAGTCCACACCGGATATACAACGTGCCTTCGAACCTCCCGCTGCGCGACAAACAACGGAAGCAGCTTCCTTCCTGCGACCGACCGGAGCAGGAAGGAAGCTGCGTCTGGTCGGTCGAGTGGAATAAATCGTGAAAATGGTGTCACATCTCCAGCTGCAATCAGTGTCCTAAAGGCTCGAGCCCATACGATCGACCTAACCCCACACTCGAGCAGCACATTGCACGAGTTCTCTTTTCCAGGATGTCAAATTACTCGATGGATCTGCACTGCCACCATCACCCTAAGCCTTAAAATTCGACAAAGGTGTCGAATTTGAAGGTTAAACATTTATGGCAAGGTGTTTAGCCACTTGAATCCGCCAAACCCACGTCCGTTTACTCCGCTCGTAACACCTGGAACCGACTGCCGCTAAGGATCACCCGTGCCGCTAAAGAGCGCCAAGCGCCGGAATCGTAATGTGGTACAATATAGAGAGATTACGTAATGTATATATATATTTGTATATATAATATATATAAAGAAAAAGAAGGCGACCGCGTAGAAAAAACGAAAGATGGAAAGACCCCATCGAGCCGTACCGTAGAAAGGAGACAAAAGAATATAATATATATACAGAAGAAAATTTCAAGAAAGAGTGTGAAGGGCGACAGACTATCCGGGAAGTTTCCGCTGCCCCACTGGCAGAAGGCAGACAGAGTTGAGGAGAGTGCACAGATCGAACGTCGTTGGAGAATTTCAAGAATTTCTCCAAGAGTCGGGGAGGAAGATTTGATCGAAAAACTAGCGGACATGGCAGCACCATCCGCCGCCGAGGCGAGAGCGCTGCTCAAAGCGTTTATCCGAGAAGCTCGCAAGTTTCCGAATTATAACATTCGAGAGTATGTGAAGAGGCGAGCCAAAGAGGGATTCAAGGAGTGTCAGTCTATCACCGATCCTGCCGCGGCTGCCTCCGCTTTCGCCGATGGTCAACAGCAGCTGGAAGTGGCCAAGAGGCAAGCGATTGTGTACTCGCTGTATGCTCCACGAGTGAAAAGTATCATGGACCTGAAGATCGCCGAATTATGATCTACCTTCTAAGCTGGTGCGCTCCTGGGTATGAATGATTGTTATAAATCGACTACACCACAATCTGGAGAGTACGTAGGTTCATTTGTTTGTTCCGTCTTGTTATGTGGATCTACATGAGACGGATTAGCAAAATTTCCCATAGACATTCGTAAATTCTAGGGTTCCAGACGTGCTTATAGAAGAAAGTGGGGTATGCTCTATATTGAACAGACCTATCTACACTTGTAGTTATTTAAGCTGTTCTACTCGCACCTGGACTTCAAAGTCCTCCTGGTGGTCGGTCAATTTGTATAGAGGCCTTTACATGTATCAATTTAAGTGGATCCGAATTCCATTACGCGCCTGGGCAAGTCCCTTTGATCGCTGAGAAGTTGCCTCTATACCGTTTGCACTTGACGCTCATTCGCTCTGTTTCTCATTTTATTGATGTGGATGTTGTGCGCGAAGTTTAGGCTGTCAGAATTTCCGGATATGGGAGTATTTCTTCCAGATGTTTCAGACATTTCATGTTTACCTTGTTGACAAAAGTGTTTGACACTCCCAGGATTTCGATACCGTATCGATTTGAAATTTCTTCTTTCTTTACTCTGATCCACGTTACATGTAGTTGGATCACTAAACCCTAATGAGGTCATACACATGGTTGCAAACTGTCGACTAAATGGCTAGCCCTTTCTCAGCAGCTGAATACCTAGCTTTGTAACCTAGGATCATTACAATTTTCAGTTGACGTGTTGTGGTAACGAAGTACTTCGCCGAGTGCCTCCATCAGGTTCTTAAAAGTTTGGTATGTATAGCTTAGTAACCTACTGGGTTAGCACAGACACTTAGCTTCAGCACTGAATCTGCACAGCCCCTCCCGGCCGCTAGTCTATTTCATCCTGGGCACTACTTCTTACATCTCTACAAGAACTGGGAAATTCTCAGCGAACAAATTGCCATTTTGACGAGTAACGCCTTTTCACTTAGCGCCCAAAAGACTCAAAAGAACACCTATCACCGTGGAGCAGTTTCTCTATCATGTGTGTTTGAGGATTTGCGACGCTGGAGTCCAATTTACAACTTCACGTAAGGAGGAGCTGGTGGATACATCTCCGCAGTCTTTCTCATCTCCTTGAAGAGTTCGGTCATCCTATGCGTTCAAAGTCAAGGATTGTGTGTTAGAATTCAAGCGTCTATCAAACTTGTAAGTATTAGACAAAGAATCGTATTTAGATAGAAATAAAGAAACGAGTGTCAGGTTATGTAAGTATACCTGTCTTTATTGCCTACTGACTGGAAAGAAGATATAGACGAATCAAGTTCACTGCTGTGCGCGGACGTAGGCAAATGGTATCTACTGTCACGATGTGGAATAAGTTTTAAGCAATCGTGGGTTGATGTCAACTTCCTATTCACTCACAAGCAGAAACTGACTGGCAAAATATTTCTTGCTGTGATTCACTAGACAGATCTCATTTCTCTGCTAGTTTCTGAAGTCCTTGAAAACCCTTAATTCTTGTTTTAAATTGTGCGGACATGTTGGTGGTAAGAGATTCCTTGAGAACACAAGATCCAACGTACCTTCTGCCGATGAGATACGATATTGTAGGCTTATGATGATGAGTGTCAAGCTTCCTCTTGTAGCTGCAGGAGTTAGGAGCAAGAGCGACAGCTAATCAGGTGGTCATCTTGGTACTAGGTGTTTTCAGCAGTCTGGTCTACCTGAGAGTGATACAGAAACATTGAGGCCCTAGATAATACAAAGGACGGCATGCGTTTTTTGGGAAAGGAAGTGAGAAAATTTAAAGCTCAGATCACTGCACAGAGGGAACCGAAGGAAACGACAGCTATCGGGGACGCAAAGGTCAGCCTGGGTGAAGGCTTAGTCTCACAGCCGGTCAGCATCGTTCCTTTCACCGTCTTCTCTAATCGATCCTTTGGATTGATTTCTCGGAGCACTACGAGCATGGGGTTGTTCTTGTCTGAGGGCCCGTATAGTTCTGGATTTTGGTTTCTCACTTGTGCTACTATGATGGGCTGTGAAGTGACAAGCTTCAGCTCGGCGATCATGAGGCCCGTGCCTTTGATGAGAACCAGCATTGCTTCTACTCCTTTCTGGCGAATCTCCGCGGCTTCGCGGCGAACATCTAGGTTTCTTCGAGGAATGTCTCCCTCCCTCTGCGAAACATCTCCTTCTCTCGGGGGATTGCCTGTCCCTACTTGGCCAACATCTGCTTTTCTGTGATGGACTTCGACTTCTTGATGGTGATGCGTGGGAACTGGTTTGCTTGTATGTACCAGAAATTCCGTCTTCTGGCCTAATTTAAGCAGACCCAAAGCATTTGTGGAGTAAAAAGCAAGACCTGCCACATTTTCTTAGTTTTGCTCAGACTCAAAGACTAGAAAATCACGTACTTGTGAACTTGAGGACCAAGTACAGGGAGATGCGAACGCCAACGATGTCTTCTCATATTAAATGGTTGATGGGTCACAGGAGAAAACTTTGGTGCATACCAGTCTGAGAAATGAAGGCACGAAAGCACACCTGTTTACATTTACAGTATACCCAGTGGTAGCCCCTTTGTCTTCTGCATTCCGAACACACGTCAACTCAACCTCCCCCCTCTTTCCTTGTGTAGTTACTTGAATGGACAGCTGCACTGCGGATTTCCCCTGTCCAACTTGAACCTGTGGATTCCACAGAGCAGAATCTTAGTAATTTTCTTGAGTTGTGATTTCCGGCACTTCTGTGAATCAATCACTACCAACGGCAATGCAGGTCATTCTTCGAACCATCAGTGCATGGGATACATCTCCGCAGTGACTACCTGCAGTTGATTGTCAGGAGTTGATGTGGCTGTGATCGTTTGACTCTTGTCATTTCGGGCTCTGTTCATGAGGCACTGAGTAAATGTGAGTGGTCAAGTCCCGTGTATTTCAAACTTGTGATTGGAAATCAACTGCCTTGAATCGAAAAAAGTCAAAGGACTTGAAGAGATGGAGACAAACGACTAAAGATTGCTAGAAGCGGAGCCCACCACAGATTGTTCCCTTCAGGTTAAGCACGCACCAGTCAAAAAATGACACGAGATTTGAGATCGAGGTTGGGCTATAAGAGTACCAGAGCCTTGGAAAACCTCGTGAGAAGAATACATCTTTAACGAGCAGTGACCTCCAACATTCGTTCCCCTTAGGAAGGTGTTGACTAAGAAAGAAGGAGATTGCCAGGCACCACTTGAGAATGACATTTAGGAACTGTTGAGAGATAGTCACGTCATGGGACGTCTCTAGTCAGATGGTATTCAGGCAGATGCGAGATGAAAGATCTCGGAAGGAAGAGTGTACAGTACCAGTCAGCGTATGGGAACGAATTTTCTAGCTATGTGAGAAGCTCTTAAATAGGACGCGTACTTGCAGGCGAGAGAAATATTGGGCGGTAGATACTTGAGTGACAGTAGGAGAAGCATAGTGGAGGAAACAGTGACCTGATGATAAGGCCGCCACCGTTTATTGCAATGTTTTCACCAGCTTTAGCTCCTTGAGGTGTTATAACATAGCCATTCTGTTTGACTCCCTGGGGTGGCACATCCTTCAGTGCAGCGCTCGCCCCTTCCAGTCTCATGCTCGCACCTTCTTTAGCCCCCTTGTGGTGGATCTGCAGAGTCTTAGTTCTCGCATGGTTCAAAATTGTCGTCATTTCCCTATGGGCAGGATTGTCAAACACCGGATGGGATTGCACTCCGGACGGTTTGGAGTGTTTCCTGACTGGGATTGGTTCGCTTACTCTTGACGCGTTAGCTGTAGAGAACGGTTTGTCTTGAATAGCTGATGACTGGAAGACCAGACTCACCTGAAGAGTGATTGAAAGTGCTACTCATCGACTGTGGCGTCATTGCAGATACATGCTAGGACTTAGACAGGGCTAGAACATTCAAGACGCACAGATCTTTAACGTCTTTACCAGCTAAGACTGTGAATATCAAGGAATTGTTTAGAGATCGCATGAGAATACATGGCTGTCTCAATCTGTTTCCTTCGCATTTCTCTACCTCCATTAGCACACGGGTTGGTGAGAAAAAGGAAAGGTGTACCACTCAAGGGTAGATCAGGGAGAGGAAAGTGGAAAACTACACGAGGAATGCATCGGTTTGTATGGAATAAAAGGCTGTACAGATAACACTGCAATGAATTCGCGAAGCATTCCTCATGTGATAATGGCTTATCCCCACTAACCACATGCTTGGCAGCGGCGCCAGAGGTGACGATTCATCCCTTGACTAACTTGCAAGGACCTGAGGATACCGTCTCTTCTACCAGAGTTCATGAGGAAGTGTCTATGATTTTTCAATCTACGTAACGCAGGATTGCTCAGGTACTGAATTTCCTCCCTCAATAAAATTCTCCAGATATCGTTCGTTTGGACAGATATGACACAGGAATATAAGAAAAAAGATGATTCTTTCGTGTTTCTATACTGGAATTTTGATAATGGCAAAACTATTAACGTTTAGTTCCTCCCTGTCCTTTCACGTGGTGTCCTTTTCATGAACTTTGACTTTCCGATATTGTCTTCTCCCACTGGCTTCCAATCTTATGGGATTTCAATCTCTCAGTCCTCCCAATTGATCCCTTTACGACAACTCTATACTCATAGTTTTAATCTGTGCGCGACTGAATTCTACAAATGTTCCGCAACTCCACTCTGTTTCAAGTATCACCACCCAATCTTACATTCTAATTGAAAATCTTCAGCACAACTGAGACCGAATCGAGCCTCTAATCCAATTCAACGCCCCGCACTCGCAATGTTGAGGCGTCAAAGACAAGCTTCACCTTACAACGCAAACCCGAAGTGAAATTCTCGAAAACCACCGAACCCGATGGATCTGTTGAGATGCTCAACTGATACGTGCAGCCGAAATTGAGCATACCGTGCTTTGTCTGTTCCGTTGTATCGCCTTCGTCCGTCGACGAAGGAGAGGGTACGACGGTTATGTGGACCCTGAGCACCTGACGGCGCATCGTTTCCTGGGAATACACTAGAAGACGGTAGTCAATTCGTACCTCCTAGTCGCACGCTGTCCACTGTTTTCCAACTCCTGCGAACTTTCAGCGGAGACCAAGAGTTACGTCACTCTGCGTCGTAGGACTTCAGGAACGACAAATGTGTCCGCCGGACGCAACTCAAAAGAGAGGTGTACATAAACTTGTCATCCCTCGTGTCGTGGCCGCATGAGTACAGTAGTAACCCAACCTGCATGCTGGGAACTTTAACTCAACAATCTAGTCCGGCCATGCTTCCTCACAATTAACTAAGGTCAAGGCCAACTAATTCAAGAGTTCCGCGAGTTCCGCGAGTTCGACCGTTCGCTTTCCACAAGATTTGTTGCTCTCTGATGCTTTATCCCAATTTTTTTATCCTTCGATTTCCCGGATAAGTGGGAGCTTTTGCCCACTAATACTTATTCAAAACTTCTTGTATTTTGCGGATCTACAGGACTTCAGAAAGGAATTCTACTTGTTGATAGTAAATAGTTGTATTATTGGTTTATATAGTAATTTTAGTGATGCAACCCGTTTCTGAATATTAACTGTTTACAGTAGAGTAATACAAGGTGCAAGTAGCTGCGGGAAGAAAGGAGCTCGGTGCTCCACAAAGAAGAAGCAAAGTCCCTAAAGTAGAAAACAAGTATGAGGTTGATCACACACTTAGGGTTAGAGCAATGGATGTGGTGTTTAACGTATCAAGGGTATCATTTTCACTTTTCTATTGTACACAGTAGCAATGTGTGTCTATTGCTCTACATTGAGCACTTACTGGTGCAATCCATAGGAGTGCAATCCATAGGAAAGCAATCACACTAGATGATACTTCTTTGGATGCTCCAATAGTTTATAAACCAGGTAGCAATGTGTGTCTATTGCTCTACATTGAACACTTGCTGGTGCAATCCATAGGAAAGCAATCACACTAGATGATACTTCTTTGGATGCTCCAATAGTTTATAAACCAGACGACTTGCTCAACTTAGACATCATAGGTGTAGAGTAGATTTCTCATATGGATACTATTGGAGCTTAGCTCCATTTTACCTCTTATGTGTTT
This sequence comes from Lunularia cruciata, assembly GCA_948567375.1. Taxonomy (NCBI): domain Eukaryota; kingdom Viridiplantae; phylum Streptophyta; class Marchantiopsida; order Lunulariales; family Lunulariaceae; genus Lunularia; species Lunularia cruciata. The sequence continues at coordinate 651,174 of OX419762.1, read as the reverse complement.
TCCTTGTACAACTTGATACGGTCTTCCTATCCTTATTATTATCCTAAGCAGTCGCCTTTTCTTACTATACCTAAAGAACTATTACCAAAATGGAACATCGAAACTTTGTAACCCTCAAGAGGGATAGGAGTGTCATCACCATAAAGAAGTGGTAAATCACCATAGGAAAAACATTGAGATGTGGACCAAACCTAAAGAACCATACCAAAATGAGACCTGTTAAACTATATGATGAAGATTTGTTTGAGTCTATCCAATAGAAATAGAAAGGTATGACTATCTTACTGGTCAAGAAAATGGCCAAAAGGCCAAATAGTATACCCCAAAGGAAAAAAGAGTACAATAGCACCAAGAAGTGTAGATGGAGAAATTGAGTTGGAAGCTCAAACCAAAAGAACCAAAACCCAAGGAGAAACAAAGGCCCAAGTCCAATAAAGAAAAGTAAACAAAGTAACCTACTCCTAAACTATTTGATATAGGTCTTCTAGAGGTATGTTTGGTAGATGGGGAGGGAGGAATTGGATGTGTAAGCAGCTCCTACTACCTCCGCCCATTAGTGAAGTTCCAAGGTTTGTGATTGCTATAGGGTGATGGATATCTATTGGCAAAAGTAAGAGGTGAGCATGGTTGGCAAGATAGCTCATGCTCCTCTCCTTTGTAGGGAACCTCATGATGCATCTTGAAGGAGACTACCAAAATGATGATGGAGATGGCCAAAAATCTCTATTGCTAATGGGACAAAAGTATCAAAGGTGAGTCAAGGTGCATAATGTTCCATTTGTTGGGAGAAATAAAACTAGATGGAGAGAACAATGGAATACTAATCTAACTATTGTATAGAGAAATAATCATTCATCAATTTGGTAAGGAGGAACATTCATAAAAATCACACAATTTTCATATGGTTTGGCCAATATTTGCCTACATCTACAAATGTACAAGATTTCATTCATTCAAGTAGTATCAAAGTCAGAATTGATTGCAAATACTACAATATATATACACTTGCACTTGCCCTTATCTAGTTTTGGAATGTGTGGTGCCAATTGATCCCATATCTAACCTTAGATTTTTTGGTATCAATTGATACATGTCACTTGACAAAGTTCCACAAGTTGGATTCATCTTTGTAGCTTCCTATAGGGTATATTCTTATAGGATCTAATCTCGTAGTGGAATCCTATAGTAGATTCCACTATTGGAATTCCACAATCCTACATTAGAATCCCATAGGAGACATTCCTATAGGTCCCACAACCAATCCCACAAGACCCATTCCCATAGCTCACATAGTCTTGCAAGACACATTTGTCTCAAACTTCAAGACGACGTAACTTCTTTTCTAGAGCTCTATTTTCTATGGTCTTAGTATCTATGGAAAGAACTTGAGAAGATGCTTTGAATGAGATAATTCATGCCTCATTTCACCTATATTCACAAAGAAATCAGTCTTGTTCATTGCCTTTTGTGCACTTCTATAAATGGAATCTTTGTAATTTGAAGATTTATTATTTTGCATTTTGTGCTTTGAGTATCCAATCAAGTGACAATTCTTTCAAAGGGCTCGAAGTCTTCCATCAGAGATTGGGGTGCAAGTTTTGAGGAGACATTGGGTAATTGGATCTCTCACATTAGTAAATATCTAGAGCTAGAATGTCTTCTTGAGAATATGAATTAGGGAGAGAGATTTTTGATTATTTAGAGAGAGGCACTTTATGTTTTAAATAGCCAATCAAGTGATAACTCTTTTGAAGGGTGCAAAGTCTTCCATCAAGAGATTGAGAGAGTCGGGTATAGGTTCTAAGGTGACATTAGTTAATTGGAACTCCTACATTGATAGGGAGAGTAGTAGAATATCTAGAGCTCAAATGTCTTCTTGAGAAAGCAAATTAAGGAGGAAGAGTTGTGATTATTGAGAGAGAGGAAATTTTCACTTTGAGCAACCAATCAAGTGATAGTTCTTTCAAAGAGCTCAAAGTCTTCCCATCAAGAAGTTGGGAGAATGGGATGCAAGTTTTTGAAGTGATATCATGTGCTACTCTAAAATTTTTACAAGTGTTAAATTTTGTCAATTTCAACATCTTTTAGCCTTGATTAGAAGTACGAAGGAGAAATCTTAGCTTTCAAATATGACTTTCTTAAGGAATGAGGAGTTTCTCCAAAGGAAGGGACTAAATTTTCCAAAGTGGGGGATTTCTTGTTCAAATGCATTTGAAAGCATGACCTTTGGAGTGAAAGTACAAGCTCACCAATCAATTGGAAGAATATGAAGTAAGCATAAGCCAATCAAAGACAATTGATAGGTAGCATGTGTGGGAGTTAAAACATCTTTGGAAGTGTGACCTCAAGAAAGTATAAGGTGCAATGAGAGAATCAACCTTGGTAAAACTTGATGGTTCTTTGAAAGAGCAAACAATAAAGAATGGTTTGTCTTCAATTAAGAAGGTGTGAAAATGGTAGCGAAGGACCAACTACCTACTCATATGTGAAAAGGAATTATGGGAGTGTATATTGAGAGCCAATCTTCTTTTGTGCGCACATTTGATTTAGCACTTTTAAGATTATCCAAGAAAAGAATGTGCACTAGGTTTTGAGACCAAAGAGAGTGAAGAGTGGAAATCTTAAAGAAAGAGTAGACCCAAAGGCATAAGCTCCCTACATACTTAGTCAACATGATGGCTCAACAAAAGATAGTTATAGGTAGAGGTCAAGGAAGAGATCTACATTTAAACTTGAAGTCTTTGAAGGTTGACCCTTGGGAGAGGTATGGTAAAAAGAGATACCTTGAAAGTAAAGGGTTGTCATTTATGTAGAGGAACTTGTCCTACTCATCCCGGAGGATTAGGCAAGAAATCAAATAGGGCACATTTGGAGACCAACTTGGCTTGAGAGAAAATCCACATCTATGGATGTTATCGTGCGTATATACATCGCTACACAACATACATTGCTGTCAACATCATACACTATAGAAGCACAACTCACACATAAGTCATACATAGACTCTAAAGTGCCATAATAATCAGATTGTTTACAACTCTCAACGCAACTCAACTCAAATCAGTACTTGATCTATCATTCTACAAACAACCAACAACTGAACACTAATTACAATTCTATGGGAAACTGCTAAAATACCTCTAACTACTATCACTGCAACTCCAATGTCCGAGCAATCTAGATGCAACACTACAAATGGCGTGACAGTTATCATGCATATATACATTGCTACACAACATACATTGTTGTCAATATCATACACTATAGAAGCACAAATCACACATAAGTCATACATAGACTCTAAAGTGCCACAATTGCCTCCCTAGCTGGTGGTTAGGTCCCTCTAACTCCAAATAGCTATCTACTCCAAGTATATGGTATACACTATGATGGGCAAAGATTAGAAGGCCGAGTGCTATGGAGCCCCATTGTTAGTTGCTTGTTTGAAATCTATACTATATAAAGAATGAACTAGCTATAGGTCAAGTACATCTAGGACATAACCACTATCCTTGAGGAACTACCATGAGGGGAGGAGTCATACATGCCATATACCATCCTCTTGAATAGCTATCACACACTAACATAGTAGCAGCTCCACCAGAAGAGCCACATAACATACACCTCAAGCCTGCACGTACTAGTACCAAGCTTGGGTCCATAGTACCATCAATATTTGGGAGATGGCATGGCACACAATTGCGCACATGATCCTTCCAAAAAACACCATCATGTCCTTCCAACACAAGGACTCCAAATGGCAAAACCTCATGCATTCTCAAGATAGTGCGGCCTGTCAAAACATCAAGTATCAGCGGTGTTGTTTGTTGTAGATATACATAGCTCTTGGATGAAATCAACGGATTGAGGGTCTATAACCTCCTCCTTGAATGGGTAGCATAGCATAAGGTATCTCTATGTTGAGCAATCGCCAAGTTCTCAAAGGCCATTGGCATCACACTTTGAAAGATCACTGCCCATTGAGAACATGTGCTCATCCATACATCTGGATCATCCAAGTCCAAAACTATAGTAGCATCTCGACGAATGGCTATAGGTAAATTTGGATCTTTTCCATAGAGTAGGAAGTAAGGAAAAAAGGATGCTAAGGAGACAATTGCCAAGTTCTCAAAGGCCATCCGCATCACACTTTGAAAGATTGATGCCCATTGAGAACATGTGCTCATCCACACATCTGGATCATCCAAGTCCAAAACTATAGTAGCATCTTGACAAATGGCTATAGGTAAATCTGGATCTTGTCCATAGAGTAGGAAGTAAGGAGAAAAGGATGCTAAGGAGGCTTGCCAGCTGAACCGATAGCCCATGGCCAACCAAGGTAATTGGAGATCCCAATCTCCCAAGTGGCCTCTCTACAAACCATACTTTTGCAATCCTTTCTTCACCGTCTGAACCACTCTCTTTGCTAAGCCATCTGCCTTAGGGTGATCTTGGGATGTAGTACAATGATCAATCAAAGCCTTATCACACAAGACCTAAAACTCCCCCAAGAACTTTGTACCCTGATCAGTCAAAACCTCAGCTGGTGCACCAAAATGACTAAGAACTTGATCCTGGAACAAGTAAGCCATCTTTCACTGGACTTGTCAAGAAGTGCCACCAATTCAATCCACTTGGAGAAGTGCTCCGCCATCACCAAAACATATCGATGATGTCTCACAATCAATGGTAAAGGTCAGGCAAAGTCCAAACTCCAATGGTAACCATATCCCATGATAGGTAATGGGTGTAACTATGGTGTAGGAGCATTGAATGATGCTCTAACTTGGTCACAAACCATATATCTGGCAACAAACTATTGTACCTTAGTCTGCATACCGCACCACCAATAGTCACTCTAGAGTAAGCTATATGTACGCTTTACTCCAAAATGTCCTAGCTCCTCATGAGCATGACGGACCAATTGTAGTCTTTGAGATGGAAGTGGTTCTACTCTCACTCTACCCTCTTCCCATACATGCAAAAGGTGTTAGCCTTCCAATCTAAATTGCTTGGCTTGCTAAAGAACATGGTCTCTCTCCTTGGCCCCAACTATGCCACCCACAACACCAATGCAAAGATAGTCCATCACTAAGACATCATCATGAATGTCTTACTGAACTGTACCAATATCTCCACTCTTTGGATCTATGATCTCAATAACTCCTCTTGTATGCGGTGAGAGAGATACCACCAAAGTCTTAGAAAATATACAAAGAAAGGCAGATGCATGCCAACCTGGCACCTTCTCCTCATCTATCTCACCATACCAACGTGCTTCGGTCTGATCCTACTGGATGGGACATGGGTTTCTACTCAACCCATCTGCATCACGTTCACCACTCCAAGTCTATGAATAATTATGAAATCATACTCATGTAAAATTAGAGCCCATCATGCAAACTTTCTTGAAAGCTTGTTGGACTCCATCAACCACTTTAGTGACTGATGATCAAGGATGAGAGTGAAGGGGTTACCAAATATGTAACATCAGAAATGTGCTACTGGCCGAAGTGATGCCAAGCACTCTCCTTCATATGAACTATACTTCACCTCCGCTGAATTGTTGGAGCAACTAGCATAGGCCACCACAAACTCCTTCCCCTTGTCATCATGCTGAGTGAGCATTGCTCCAAGCCCCAACATACTCCAATCAGTGTGAACCTAAAATGGTCATCCTTTGATCTGTCTCCTCAAAATAGGAGTTGATGTCAACCTCTCCTTGAGCTCTATAAAAGCTCTCTCTTGCTCATCTCCCCAACACCACTCATGTGTAAACTTGGTCAGCTTTGTCAAGACCTTGGCATTGGCACTAAATCCTCTAACATAGCAATGATAGAAGTTTTTCAACCCAAGGAATGCTCACACTCTGCTCACGTCCATAGGTCAAGGAATATGTGCAATAGCCTCCACCCTGGTCTGTTGAACACCAAGTCCTCTAGGGTAGATAGTGTGACCCAAATACTCAACCTGCTCATGGAAGAACCTACACTTTTTAGGATGTAATTTGAGTCCATGAGATCTCAACCTCTCAAACACCTCCAACAAATGTCTCTCATGCTCCTCCACAATAGTGCTATAGACCAAAATGTCATCAATATAACATCAAGCAAAATCCAATCCAGCTAGGATCCTATCCATGACTTTTTGGAACTCAGCATGAGCATTCTTTAACCTAAATGGTAAGAACCTCCACTAATATAACACATCTTTACCATGAGGATCAATAGCCCAAAATGTTGTCTTGGATTTATCCTCCTCCTTGATTGCCAACAAATGATATCCTACTTGAAGATCCAAAGTACGGAAGACCTTTGCATGCCCAATCGCATAAAAAATCTCCTTCGACGTAGGCATGGCATACCAAACAGCCCTAGTCTGTTGGTTGATAGGATGGTAATTTCCACACATCTACTTATTTGTGTTATTGCCATGCATATCCTTCTTGGTTGGCATCATTGTTGTTGATGCATACTCTCCATGTGAAATCTCCACCAAACTAGCCTCAAAAAGGTCACTACTCCGGCTCTGAATCAATGTACTCTCCATGTCACTATAGCAATAAGGACATTGGAAAACTAGTGTATTGCTAGTTAGCTCAATCCGTATACCAGGGCCCTTTAGAGCACCCAAATCTTTCATACTAAAGGGAAAACAACTTGTGTAGCTCCTCAAGAACCTCCAAACTCTCCGTCTTTCCTCTCCTTTAAGCTTGGGTCCAAGAATTGGCTCCCAAGTATACTCAATAACTATAGTAGGAGTAGAAGATGCCATGACTGGCTGCTACACTAGCCCCTTGGGAGTAGTAGTGTCGTGCCTCCGACCACTAGAGGTCCCAACCTCTATGTAAAAAACTCCCTCCACTCTAGCTGCAAGCTCCACACGTCCTCTAGCTACATCCCAAGTGGACCAAGGGTGTAATCCAAGTAGCTCACTCTCACCTGGATGGACTCCAAGTAGACCACTCTCCCTAGTACGTATTGGTTATGTCCCAAGAATACCATGTCCACTCGGTCTATCACCCCGAGCATGTGCCTAAATTGTCTTGATAGGCATAGAGCTCACAAGTGTTTGAGTGGTGATGCCTACCAAGCGCATCCTACGCTGCTCTACCAAGCCAAGGCTCACAATCCAGGTCAAACAGTTCAGGTCCATAGCCTAACCTAACACCAGATGCTTGGATGCCTTTGACATTGCTGGAACAACGATAATATTGGTGCAACAATCCATTGCCTGCTCTCTCTCATCAATGTTGGGCTCCACCAATTGCTATAACTATGAGTCCCAAACAATTCCAAGACCTCCTTCTTGAAAAGCATGAGAGCTTGGGAAACTCATGAGTGTGGGAAATGCGGCTCTAGGCTGTCTAGCTAGGTTCACCAGTACCATAGGTGACCTATCATCCACTACCACTGTTTGAGACCGATGCCCAACATCCAAGATATCATCAACAAGGATGTAGTCTAGTCGCTGAATCCCATCATATGCATGTTGTAGAACTTTTCTGGGTAAGAGGTTTTTCCACCAAAGACAAAGACAATGAGTCTGTGATCCCACTCTGGCTACATCTAACAATATAGCAAATCCCATCCAAGAATGGACATGATTTGTACTCATCACCACTCTGGTGCAAGAATCACCCATTTGAGGAACATTCTCCAAAATGTAAGGTGGAGAAATATACTAATGAAGTTAGAGATGTTATAGTATCCGTAACATCTCCCAAAACACACCAAAATGGGGATCTTGAAGACCCAAACCTTGGCCAGCACATGTATGTCCTTGACATGGCCATCCAAAAATCACCAAGTGAATAGCCCATGTCTCTCCAAGTCCTGCACCCCCAACAAGGAAATGTTAGCTGGTAGGGTCTTTTGGTAACCCTTGACTGCTGACATCAATAATAACTCCGAATACCAATAGGCCAAGTGTACCACATGATGTAGAGAGACTCATCTAGCAATCTCCTCTCTCTCTACATACAAGTATCTTTGTACTCGTATACCTACCTGTAATATTGCAGCTAGTTTGATGCTAATCCCACCAAACAAATCCAATAGACATATCCCCACCACTGGATATTGCCAAGCAATGAGTATGGTATCTAGAGGTATCAAGGTAATCGACTCTGGAAGCTCATCCTCACACTCATCTCTTGATGGTACAAAGGCTCCACTCCAAGCCTACTGCACCAACCAATCTGCATGCTGCTACAATGCCTCCTCCAAACTCCACAATGGAACATCCAAGGTGGATGGAACAATCCCACTTGTACTCCAAATCCAAGTGATCTCCTCTATACTAGAGTATCCTTTGCATGGGCATTCTGCTCCAACAAGTAATTGCACCACTGAAAGTTGAAATTGATGCTACTATGGTCCCGGATTGTAGTGAGCCAAGATTGCCACTACTAAAGCGTACTGGTAGACAACATACCCGTACCTCACCAGACTACCAACCTGATCTATAGGAGGTTTTCTCCTCCCAATAGTCAATACTGAAATCCATAGGGTATAACACTACTCTCCCAACTAGCAAATCATATGACTCAAATATTGTCACAATAGCCTGAGCTCTCACCACTGAGCTATCAATCGGATGATCAGGTTGAACCTAGACAAGAAGCTTCCCATGTGTGATGTACTGTGTCAAACCACCACCTAGAGATGTTTGGATCTGAAATGGACACCTCTCCACATCGGTCTTCCGTAACTCCAAACTCACTATTACAACCTTCTCTAACATAAAGGGCTGCGTACCAAAGTCTAACAAGACTCTTTGTGGTGTATAGACCTTCCTTGAAGGTCCCACAAGCAGAAAATCCCCCTCTGGTTATCCAATAAGACAACACCAAGTGTGAACCGTGCTCTCTCAAAGGCTGGTCTAGCTAGCAACTCCTCTAGTCTAGCCACCATTGCTTTCCATAAACCACTAGTCCTTGAATGGATCCCATGCTCCTCAACCAAGTCAGCTCTACAATCAACTACCTTTACTCTAGTAGTAGGAACCGCATCATCTTTACTCTCACAAAGCATGGCAGCCAATCGGAACACTAGGGTTGGGTCAATGTAAGCATGTCACTAGCAGAAAACAAAGGGCACCGCATAATCAGCCAAGCCGCCTCCAACATCATGTTAGACTCAATCTGTGTAGTAGCATGTGGCTGACTAGCAAGTAGTCTATCAGGCACTCCATCACCACCTACCACACCTACATTGGGACGTCTAGGAGCCATGGCTATCATCTATAATGCCTCAAATAGCATGAAAGATTGGGGAAGTCTGACTTGTCTCCCAACCTCTCCTCTATGTGAGTCCAACTCCATTGATGCTCCTCTAGGCTCTAGAGCACATACTGCACTCCTACTCACTGTTGTAGCTGCATCCACCTATGCTGCTCCGCACATGAAGTCCAAAGCATCTCTATCACCAACATATGACGTGGAAGTCTCAACACCCAAATCTGATCTTCTTTGAGCAATGGCCATACTAGCCAATCTCTGCTCCAACTACTCTGTAAAAGACCAAAACCGAGGAGAGAAATAGGAGAATGGAAGCTCACATTGGGACACTTGAATGAGGGAAAACTCCAAATGCCTAGCATGAGCTTCGGCCTTGGTATTTATAGGTAGCATACAAGACCCTTGAAGCTTCTCAAGAAGTTTCCTTGAGCCGCTTTCTTGGAGTGCAAGCCAAGTTAACTAGGAAGCTTCTCAAGAAGCTTCCTTCTAGAAGCCGCCTACTTGGCGTGCAAGCTAAGCTAGTTAGAAGCTTCTAGAAGCTTCCTTCTAGAAGCTACCTGCTTAGGGCGCAAGTTAACTAGTTGGGAAGCTTCCTAAGAAGCTTCTTAGATGCTTCTAGAATATTCTAGGCTATTTTGTCTTATTCTCTACTTCGTAAGCCCGATTAACTTCGTCACTAAACTCCATATTGTTACATATTCCCCCGCCGCTAGTTGGTGACGTCCTCGTCGCCAGTGAAGCTTCGAATTCCTTGATGGCCATCTGTGCATTCTGGAGGTGAGAAAGAGGTTCCCATGTAGCATCATGAAGGGGATACCCTTTCCAAAGGACCTTGTACTCCGTATGTTGGTGACGGCCTCGTTGAATATGGCGACGCGCAAGGATACGATCAACTTCGTACTCCTCATGATCATTGATAGGGATAGGAAGAGGGGGAGGTTGGACTCGAGAGGAAAAGGAAGAAGGGTTAGGAACAAAGGGTTTCAACTTGGAAATATGAAAGACAGGATGGATACGCATGTGACAAGGTAAGGCAAGACGATAAGCAACAGGAGAGATAATGTGGGTGATATCAAAGGGTCCTATCCAATTAGGAGCAAGTTTACGAACTTGGGTATCAAGTGGGAGAGGGAGGTTACTAGAGGATAGCATGACTTTATCACCAACTTCAAAGGTGAGATCACGACAATGATGGTCTGCATATTGTTTTTGGCGATTCTGAGCAACAAGGAGGTGAGATTTGGCTTGTTGGAGAGATTGGGATATAGTGGTCAAGAATGTAGAGGTATGAGGAACCTGAGAGGGAGGGGGAGCAAGAAGAGAATCTGGAACAAGCGGATCTTGGCCAAAATTGAGAAAGAAAAGAGAAAATCCAGTGCTTGCCTGTTTGGAATTGTTGTAGGCAAATTCTGCAGCTACAAGACATTCATCCCAGTTGGTATGGTGGACATTGACAAAGGCCCGCAACATATCCTCCAATGTACGATTGGCGCGTTTGGTTTGTCCATCAGTTTGAGGATGATAGGCCGTGGACAAAGCAAGCTTGGTGCCGAGTATCTGGAAGAGTGCTTGCCAAAACTTCCCGGTAAATCAAGGAGCACGGTCGGAGATGAGTACACGTGGCATCCCATGATGCTTGAAGACATTGTCGAAGTAGATTTGCACTAAGGTTGGAGCATCCACGGTATCATAGGTTGGTGCCAAGTGGATTTGCTTACTAAGCTTATCCACAAACACCACAATTGCGGTGTGTCCTTGTTTTGTCTTTGGCAAGGATGTGATGAGATCCAAGCTCACATGCTCCCAACGAGCGGGTGGAATGGCGAGTGGTTGAAGGAGTCCACTCGGCTTCTGGTTGCTGGCCTTGTTCCGTTGGCAACTCTCACATGATCGGACAAAGTCTCGAACATCTCGTGTCATGTTGGGCCACCACCATTGGCATTGGAGGGTGCCCAAGGTCTTGTCCACTCCCATGTGACCAGCTATTGGTAAATCATGGGCTTCTTGAAGGCACACAAGTCGAAGATCACCTTTGGTTGGAACATAGATCTGGTCTGCATGGAATAAAAGGCCTTCCTTGAAGGAGAAGGTGTTGTACTCCTTGTTGCGTGCTGTTAGACGATCGTGTACCATTTGGAAGAAGGGATCTTGCTGTAGGGCTAACCGAAACTCGTCATGAATCTTGGGATCAATTGACACCGTCGTAATTGCTGCCGCGATGAGAGGAAGAGACTTCAAATCAGGTCGTCGTGATAGAGCATCAGGGATGACATGGAACCGACCTGGTTTGTACTCAAGTTTGATGTCGAACAATTGGAGTTGCTCTTCCCATTGATGATGTCGACTCTTTATGTGCTCTAGGTGTAAGGTCTGCAACAATGGCTTGTGATCAGTTCGCATGATCACTTGTTTCCCCAAGAGATAATGCCTCCATACCTTGGTGGCATATACCATTGCAAGTTGTTCCTGATCTCGAGCAGAGTAATTTTTTTCAGCTGTATTTAGTCGGCGAGACACAAAGGCAATAGGATGTAGTCCATCTGGAAATTCTTGTTGCAACACAGCTCCAATTGCAAAGTTAGAAGCATCAAAATCAACCACACAAGGTAGTTGAGGATCATATGGTTGAAGAATGGGTCTTGAAGACACCATATGCTTTAACTTCTTGAATGCTTCTTCATGCTTGGTGGTCCATTGGAAGCTCGAGTTCTTTCCCAAGAGGTCAGTCAATGGTGCAGCCACGTGAGCATAATAGTGGATGAACCGTCGGTAAAAACTGGCCAATCCGTTGAACGCTCGTACTTTGGTAGCATCCTTCGGGGTAGGCCAATCAGCAATGGCCTTGATCTTCTCTTCTTCTATCTTGATCCCCTCTGATGAGATCTTATGACCCAAGAAGGTAACCTCCTTTTGCCAAAAAGCACACTTTGACTTCTTGCAGTAAAATTTCCACTGTCGTAGTCGTCTTAGGACTTCTCGCACATGATTCATGTGTTCTGCCTCTGTCCTACTATAGATTAAGATATCATCTAAGAACACTACCACAGACTGATCCGATAGCCCCTCCAACACCCGATGCATCTGATCCATGAAGACTGCTGGAGCATTAGTGAGTCCGAAAGGTAGAACTCTCCACTCAAAATGTCCATACCTTGTACGAAAGGCAGTCTTTTTCACGTCCTCTCCTTCAATAGGAATTTGCCAATAGCCGCTACAAAGATCTAGCTTGGAAAAGTATCGTCTCCACTTAATTGATCAAGCAAGTCATCAATCCAAGGCAAGGGATATGCATTCTTCACGGTTTGCTTATTGAGCCCACGGTAATCAATACAGAAACGAAGTCCTCCATCCTTCTTTGGAACAAATAGTACCGGTGCTCCCCAAGGGAAGGTACTATGTCGTATGAAATCCTTCTCCAACAACTCTGTAAGTGTTGTTCGCAACTCCTCCAACTCCTTTGGTGAGAGCCAATAGATTGGTCTACTCACTGGAGTACTCCCTGGCAATAACTCGATCTTGAAGGGCATACCTCGATCAGAGGGTAATCCCTTTGGCAGATCATCCGGAAACACATCTGCAAACTCTTGAACTATCCGATCAACCATCGCTTGATGTGGCACTTGGCCCTCCTCAGATTGTTCTTGTGCAATCGGCTTGATCCACACTGCGAATACAGACTTATCTTCCTCCAAAGCTTGCTCTATGGCTGCTTCATTAACAAACTTCCCTTCTAGGGACTCATCTCTCTTCCGAGCTTGCTCCATTGTTGCCTTCCTGGCAAACTTCCCATCTTGGGACTCATCTCCCTTCCAGATTCGCTCTATGGCTACCTTCTCGACAAACTTCCCATCTTGGGACTGACTAATCTTAGGTGTCTTACTCAGAGGTGCCAGACAACCTAATCGGAAATTCCTACCTTGGTGTTGTACTTGAATTTGGTGTCGGGTCCAATCAAATTGAACCTTATGACATTCAAGCCAAGGTAGACCCAGAATGATATCATAGTGTAGAGGTGCCACTACAAACCTCATACACTCCAAATACTCCTTCCTAATCTTGAAGGTAACAGGATGCAAGGTGCGGAATGCAAAACCCTTTCTACCATCCGCCATCATCAAACTACTTCCAATCACTGGCTTGATAGGAATACCCAACTCCTTTGCTACTTGCATAGACATGCAATTCTCTGAACTTCCAGAATCAACCAAAATTCTACAACCCCGATTAGATATCATACCTTGCAAGTGAAGCAAACTTGCATAGGTCGAGCCTTCAATCCCATTGGAACTAATCAAGCTCCCAGTAGGTGGCTCGAAATCTCCTACTGGGATTCCTTGTTTCCCTGATCATTCCGCTCCACAACCTCCACTTGGGCAACTTGTTGAGGTCGTCCATTCTTGAGTGGACATTCAGCAATGCGATGCTCCAATTGGCGACAATAAAAACAACCTCCATTTTGTCGTAATCTTTCTCTATTTGCTGTGCCAAGTGGTCTTCATTGGATAGCATCAATCTCCATTGGTACCGGTTCTTCCACTCGTGGTACTGGTGGGTTTTGTGTAGGTCGAGGTCGAGACCAAGTTGTCGCAACTAAGGAATCAAAGCGCTCAGCCAATTGCATGGCTTGTTCTACATTCTGTGGCTCTTGCATGGTCACCTCCAATCTGGTTCGTGACTTCAATCCTCGCACAAATCGATCCAGAACTTCACCTTCTTGGATATCTGGAATTTGCATGATGATATTCTGGAATTGTGTGATGTAGCTTCTCACTGAGCCAATCTGCCTCAACTCCGCCAATTTATCTCGTGCAGCTCGGGTGGCATTTATAGTCTGAAATCGACCAAGTATTGCATCTTTGAATTCTGCCCATGTAAAAATTGGTGTAACAATTTGTCGTTCAGCTCTTTCTACTCGGAATCGCCACCAAAGTTTTGCCACTCCATCCAATTGGCTAGAAGCCAAGAGAATTTGTTTCCGCTCGTCTTGAAGATTGGTGGCTTCAAAGTAACGTTCACAGTCAAACACAAAATTCTCCACTGTGCCTGGAAGATTCTTGCCTTCAAACACTTTGGGTTTCGGAAATCGAATGCGATCTTCTCCATCTCGAACTGGCGCTCTGTCTATCTGTTCTCGTCGTTGCTGGTCTCGTTCATCCAACAATCAAGTAAGATGCTCGATTTGTTGTTGCATTGCAAGGATAACATCCGGTATTGCCGCCATTGCTACTACTCTATTCCACTACCTGCAATTTATCTAGTTGATTAACACGTAGATACAACACGTCTACCATTCTCCATAAGTTACAACTGGAAGTATCAAGGGTTCCTCTGACACGGTGATCATATGTAGAAAATCCTGCCCAAAGCGTGAGGTGATGAATTGTGTGAAACGATGCTTTGGTAATATCTGGACATGAAAGTCCCAATGGTTTGGCGGAAGTGGATTTGGTGGTCCATAAATTCCATCCATCTCATTCCTGCTCTGATACCAATGTAAAAGACCAAAACCAAGGAGAGAAATAGGAGAATGGAAGCTCACATTGGGACACTTGAATGAGGGAAAACTCCAAATGCCTAGCATGAGCTTCGGCCTTGGTATTTATAGGTAGCATACAAGACCCTTGAAGCTTCTCAAGAAGTTTCCTTGAGCCGCTTTCTTGGAGTGCAAGCCAAGTTAACTAGGAAGCTTCTCAAGAAGCTTCCTTCTAGAAGCCGCCTACTTGGCGTGCAAGCTAAGCTAGTTAGAAGCTTCTAGAAGCTTCCTTCTAGAAGCTACCTGCTTAGGGCGCAAGTTAACTAGTTGGGAAGCTTCCTAAGAAGCTTCTTAGATGCTTCTAGAATATTCTAGGCTATTTTGTCTTATTCTCTACTTTGTAAGCCCGACTAACTTTGTCACTAAACTCCATATTGTTACATACTCAATCCAAGTAGCCGGAAGTAAGGGCAGGTATTGCATTTCTACTGGGTGTAGATCCTCTAACACCACCTCTACCACCTCATCCTCCATGAATTGGAACTCCTCTACTACTTGCCATAGCAGTCCTACCACTCCGTAACTCTAGGTGTAGGTCAAAGCACTAGTCACTAGTGTGACCAAATCTATGACAATGCTCACACTATCTTTGTGTTGGTTGTGATGCACCAGAAGTATCAAGTCTGCTGCCCTGAGTACACTCTCTTCTATGGTGAGTTCCACCACAAGTCCAACAAGCAACACCACCATTGACTGGTTGCCACTAACCTGAAAATAAAGGTAAGGGTATAGCTCCACTAGGCCTTTGTGATGACCTGGCAAATATCACTTTTGTTGTAATTGGGTAAGTAAAGTTCATTCCCGTAGAGATACTAGTCAAAAATTTCCAAGTACAAAACAAATAGTAACAATGTAGTTCTTCTTGGTTGTGTCTTTAGTCTCTCAGGTAGAAACCATACCTAGAAGAGAGTAACAAGCACTGACTTGCAGTCTCATCAAAAATTAACACTTCTTAATCACAACTCCATCAAATCTTTTCAAACAATCTTGATTGTGATGATTCAGGCTCTCCCAAAATGGCACTTCATTGCAAAATGACTTTGCCTCAAAATTTTGTTTCACCCATCTACTAAAGGCACAACTTCTTTGATCGAAATTGCTTCACATCAACGTTGCGCTACACTCACAAATGCAGAATACTACCAACACTACAATTTCTCTCATATCTATCAAGGCATTGCTTTGATTGCACTTCACTCAAGATCTAATACACAGAGTAAAGATCAAGGCTGTGGAATCTAACATTCAACAAGCACACTGACTTGCACTTCAAAATTCTTCACACACTCACAAACACAAACACAATCTTGATACTTGAAATCAAGCTCAAGCAACAAGCACTGCTTCACAGCACTTTGCTTTATCTATTCTTAAAAATTATGAGCACTAAACAACATATTACTGCAAATGTCACTCTTAAATAGTGAAGCAAACGATAGTTCTAACAACTATACCGTTTCCTAACAACTCTTCTAACCTGTAGATCCAAAATGACAATGCAACTCTTCAT
Organism: Lunularia cruciata; assembly: GCA_948567375.1. Taxonomy (NCBI): domain Eukaryota; kingdom Viridiplantae; phylum Streptophyta; class Marchantiopsida; order Lunulariales; family Lunulariaceae; genus Lunularia; species Lunularia cruciata. The sequence goes on along the minus strand of OX419762.1, from coordinate 634,890 downwards.
ATTTGCCTCTTCAAATCTCAAATTTGTTACTACTCTGATCCAATGTCTACTTCTTCTTTGGCTTTCAAACCCGATCCCGAAGTAACTTCACTCACTACTACTCTATCCTCGGGTTTCACAACTCCTAAATCTTCTACTAATTCTAACATTTCTCTTTCCTGATCTACAATTCCACTAGTGGGTAATCCTTCTAAACCTCTATCTCCCGACCCACTCTTCTCTAAGGTGTCAAATAACAAGTCCAAAGACACTTGAATTCCTACTTTTGCAACATTGGGTCTGTGAGCTGGCCTGTCTCTCACTCAAGATGAACCTCTGATGGCTATTATGGTAGCGCACCATGGACTAAGAAGGCAAGGAACCCCAACTCCATCATACTCCTCCAAGGCTAACACTCCAAGACTCAAGACATTGCTCACTAGAGAACTCAATGTGAGAGAGATAGTTGCAAATGAAAGGATGATGAGTACCTCCTCACCCCTTGTTTATATACTTGTGAAATAGTTACGTACCAAAGTTACTAATTACCGTAGTAACTCAAGTTATTAGACTAAAAGTCAAGTAAAGTCAAAAAGTAGAAAGGAATATCCATTCACATGAGCATATTCTCCTAAGCATGTGGTCTTATCTTGACCCAACCACTAAGTCAAGGATTCCTTCACATGGGCTATCCTTGGACTAAAGAAGAATCCAAAACAAAAAGGCTTGCGGGCCCAAGAGTTCTCAACTCTTTCCTCAAAGCCAAACACCTAGGAATAATACCAAGTCAACACACTAAAATCCAAAATAGTGGTGCTCATCTTTTCTACTTCCTCTAAAGTAAAGTCCCCTCTATCTTAGCTATGACTAAATTTAGCTAGCCATGACTAATATAGAACCATCCTTTATGTTTATAAATAATATCTCTTAAGTACTTGTAATACCAAGCCAAATATCACAATACTACACACATGCACAAATGGGTGTTGCATTTACCCACGGACTAAGTTTTCACTTTGTCCTCAAAGTGAAGGCCTCTCTACCTTCTATGATACATCTTCAACTTACCATGGTTAATCCTATCAAATTGTCTTCCTCCCAACTCCATGATATCATAGGTGTAATTGCCCCACACCTTCTCTACTATGAAAGGTCCAAAGCACTTAGGCAAAAACTTCTTTTGCACTCTCTTGAATCAAATGGAATCAAACAACATTACCCAATCACCTTCTTTGAAAGACTCCACCTTCTTCTTTCCTTGCCTCTTGTCATAGCTCTCCTTTTGTTTCCTTTGGGCTTGCTCCACTCGAACCATAGCAACTGCTCTTGCCTCTTCCAACTCCATGAGTTGATCCTTCCTTGACTTCTCATCACCTCCTTATGCTTTCTTCAATCTCCTATGAATGCTTTGGAAGGTAGGAAGATCAAAGTGAATAGGTAAGGTAGACTCAATACCATACACCATTTGAAATGGAGAAAATCCGGTGGAAGTCTTCATAGTTGTCCTATACTCCCACAAAACTGCATGAATCCTCTTGTCCCAATGATGTTTAGCCCCTTCCATTTCTGCATCTTTGGCCAACATCATGCACAAGGTCTGATTGGTTCTCTCTGCCAAGCCATTGGAATTTGGCTTCTAGGATGTAGTTACTCTATGGGTGATAGAGAAATGTCGTAGCATGGTTGTAGTAATGCTTCCTGTAAACTCTCCTCCTCTATCAAAAACCAACTCCAAAGGGCATCCAAACCTAGTGACAATGCGTTCATAAAGAAATCTACCCACTTCATCTTCATTCTTGTCCCTCAATGGTCTAGCCTCAATCCACTTGGTAAGGTAATCAGTAACTACCACAATGTACCGATTGTTCCTTGGGGTTCTATTGAGAGGACCTACAAAATCAATTCCCTACTTCTCAAAAGGTCCTAGCAATGGAATTGATCTAAGTGGTGGAGTGGATGTAGACTTTCTAGCAAAAGCTTGACAAACATGACAAGTTTTGCAATAATCAAGACAATCCTTGAAAATCCCTCTCCAATGGTAACCTGCATCTAGAATCTTGAAAGCAGTCACCTTTCCTACAAAGTGTCCTCCACATACTAAACCTTCATGAAACTCCTTTATGAGTAGGATAGACTCTTCCTTACCCACTACTCTTCAAAGTAGACCATCTGCTCCTTGGTGAAAAAGAATATCCTCCACCATTGTGTAAGGTCTAGATCTTGCTGCAAGGGCCTTCCTCTCCCTAGCATGCATCCCTTCTGGATAGTTACCTCTTTGTCACAAAATCCACAATCTCCTTGTACTCCATTAGAACCTCTTGAGTGACTGAGATTGTCATGAGCTCCTCATCCGGGAAGGAATCATCCACTGGCTCATCTCCATCATGATCATAGGCTCTTGATAACATATCAGCATTTGCATGTTTCTTTCCTGGCCTATCCTCAATGGTGTAGTCATACTCAGATAAGAGTATCATCCACCTTGCTAGTCTCCCTTCAATATTACGCTTGTTGAAGATGTACTTCAAAGCCTTGTGATCCGTGACAATCGTGGCTTTCCCTCCAATCAAGTAGTGTCTAAACTTCTTGAGACCAAAGATCACTGCCAACCCTTCTCTCTCCGTGACAGAGTAGTTCTTCTCTGTTGAAACCATCTGCCTACTAGCATAAGCTATTGGATGATCATGCCCATCTTGGTCTAATTGACTAAGAGTGCATCCTATAGCTACATTAGAAGCATCAGTGTAGAGGATGAAAGGATTACTCCAATCAGGTTTAGCAAGAATTGGAGCTACAACAAGGGATTGCTTGAGCTCCTCAAAAGCTTTGAGAGCCTCCTTGTCTTCCAAAATCACCATGTAATCTACACCCTTCTTCATGTAGATGGTCAATTCATAAGCCTTGTTGGAAAATGAGAAGATGAACCTCCTATAGTACCCAACCATTCCCAAGAATTGGCGTAACTTTGTCAAGCTTGAAGGGAATGGAAGGTCTGAGATTTTCCTCACCTTCTCAAGATCAACTGCTATTCCATCCTTGGAGATGATGTGCCCCAAAAGTAGACCTTCTTCACATCCAAAAATGCACTTCTCTGGGTTGAGTGATGCATTTGCCTCATCCAAGCGTTGCAAGACTTTGATTAGGTGCTCAAAGTGCTCCTCCTTGCTCCCATAGACACAAAAGTCATCAATGAAATCTCTCACAAATTTCCCAATGAAAGGTTCAAATACCTTGTTCATGAACCGTTGGAATGTGGCTGGAGCATTGCAAAGCCCAAAAGGCATGACCTTGAAAGTATAAGTTCCCCAAGGTGTGGTGAATGTGGTGAGTTGTTGATGCTCTGGTGCAATCTTGATTTGGTTATATCCACTATTACCATCTCCAAAACTGTACCTCTCATGACCGGCAACCTCCTCCAAGATCTCATCAATGAATGGCAATGGGTAGTAGTCCTTCTTGGTAACAGCATTGAGCTTCTTGTAATCCACACATACCCGAAGCTTGCCATTCTTTTTCTTCAAATGACAATTGGAGCCACCCATTTTGAATTCTCCACCTCAAAGATAAATCCAGCCTCCTTGAGCTTATCAATCTCCTCCTTCACAACCAAAGATATTGGTGGGCTAATGCGATGTTGCTTTTGGCAGATTGGTCTTGCATGTGACTCCACCTCTATCTTGTGCTCCTCCAAGGTGACTTCCTTCAAATCCTTGTAACTAAAAGCAAACACATGGATGAACTTGCAGAAAATCTCCTCAAATCTCCTCTTCTCCTCCTTGGTAACATTTGGGCCATACTTGAGGGTAGATAACCTTCTCTCTACCTCCTCAAGTGTCAATGGTGATTTATCTGGGTCCTTCAAAACCTCTGGCTTAGGTGCAAAATCCATAGCACACAAAGGATACACATCTGAATCAGATTCAGATTCATCCTCCTCCGTGGAAGTCTCCTCTTCCATGCTTGTGTCCACACCTGAAGCTCCTTCTTCAGAATCTGATTCCCAATAATCAGAAGATGGGGTATCTGAATGTGAAGTGTTAGTGGTGTTAGTCACAAGAACAGTGACTCTATGGTTTGATGGCCCAATCCTCAAGTACCCTTTGTGCCATCGATCAGTTGTGCATGCTGCTCTCAACCATGGCCTCCCAAGAAGTAAATCATAGCTTGAATCCTTCAAGACTTGGAAAGTCATGAGATTTTGAACTCCCATAATGAAACTACCACCTTATCCATCACCCCTACTGGTCAAACTTGTTGCTTGTTTGCCATGCTCACCACAAATGTTGAAGGTCTTGAGGGTATCATACCCAACTTCTTCATCAACCTTTCTGACATGGCATTCACTGCTGATCCTCCATCAACCAATGCATCTTTGATGTTGTGACCATTCACTCTCACATCAATCTTGGAGGCATATTCACAAGCCTCCCATGGTGCTGGCTTGGCATCCACCACCCCCATTGATATTGGAACTTTTGCCTTCTTCTTCTTCTTGCTCCTTGTAGAACTCAAACCACCTCTAAGCTCCTTTCTCAAGGTAGGGTTCAAAGCAATTAATTGGCCCACTGTGATCTTAGCCTTGTGACTACCAACATCCTCCAACACATTGTAGTTCCATTGTTGCTTTGAGATCAAGAAGTCCTCCATCCCCAACTTCTTCCTTGGAGTCTTTGTTGTTGATGGTGTTGAGGTGCGAGTGCTCCTAGTAGACATAGGAGTATCCTTGCTTGAAGTAAATCCTTGAAAAGAGTGAACATCTTCTGCAAAACGAGTTATCTTCTTCTCTTGTGCCAAAAGCTCCAAATTAAGACCCTTGGAGTTTGAGCACTCTCCCTTCTCATACTTGCTCTCAACCACATCTATGGATGCTATCCCCTTACCTTTGTTGGGATTAGGAGCCACTTGGGTTTCACTACCTCCCTCTTTCCCTCTATTGGCTCCCTCATAACCCCTTCTTCCATGGTAAGTGGAATTTGGGCAATTCCTTTGGATATGGCCTCTTCCTCCACAAACAAAACAATTTCTATGATTGAAATTGTTGGCTGGCTGGCCTCCTCTATATGGATAGTTTCCATAACTCCTAGGCCCTCTCCCTACATTCTGATCCACCTCTCTCTTCTCCCATAGTTGCACCACATTGATCTTGAGATCCGCAAGTTGTTCTGTGATGGTTTAGAGTGGATCTTTTGGTGGAGGTGCAAGAACTGGAGCAACTACTACTTGTGGTGCAACCCTTGTCACCAAAGTATCAGAAGTTCCACCATACTTGTAGCCTTGAGGAGGATGCACAACCTCCTTCACCACCAAATCACTCTCATCCCCTTCCAAACTCTCCTCCATACAAATTGCGATCTTGATAGCTTCAACCTTGGAAGAGGGTTTCTCATATCTCACCTTGATTTTAATTTGTGGTCTCAATCCTCCCACAAAATTCTTGGTGAGCATGGCTCCTATGCCAATCATTGTAGTCTCCACATCATCCCCACCCTTCCTCAACACTATGCGAAATTTGGACTCCAACTTTTCCACTCTTTCCACATAGACTCTCACTTTCTCTCCATCTCCTTGCTTGAGAAATGTAACCTCACTCATCAATCTCTCATATCTCTCATCAGGAAGAAAGTTCTCAATGAGTGCTGAAGTCAGAGTCTCCCAAGACTCCTCTTGCCCCTCTCTCCTCTCTCTCTTTTGGTATTCTGACTCATACCATGTAAGTGCTGCATCCTCAAAGAAATCTGGTAATAATGAGGCCCACTCATTCTTCCTCCTCTCATTGTTTCCTATGCAAGCTCTCTTGAAGTCTCTCACAAAGGCCTCCACATCTTCTCCATCCTTGCCAAAGAAAACTGGAAGTTTTCCCATCTTAACCCCTCACTATCTTTCTTTTCTTTCAATTTTTTTTCTTTCCTTTTCTCTCACTCTATTACTAATAGAGTATATACATGACTAACACCATCTGAGAATAATCCACTCTAGGGAAAACAAAAGGTTCTGGTTGCTCCAAGATTTCTATAGCAACATCAAATCCTAGAGTGCATATTAATCTAACTCTCATGGATAGTTTATCCATAAGTTGAAAGATTATCTCCATCACTAATCTTGAGAACTAGCTGATGAAGGTGGTAGTATTTCTGTAGCTGTACTAAGACTCTCTCCAAGATCCTTCACCAAAGTTTCCAAAAGTGCTTTTACTCCACTACACTCATGTCCTTTTGGAAGTCTCACATTGGGAGTTGACCTAGCCCTCGTGTTCCGGTTGGCTGCCACGCTTTGTGAGAGTAGGGATGATGCAATTCCTACTACTAGAGCAAAGGTGGTTGGTAGTGGAGCTGACTTGGTTGAGGAGCATGGGATCCGTTCAACGACCAATGAATCATGGCAGGCAAAAGTGGCTAGACTGGAGGAATTGCCAGCTAGACCGGCCTTTGAGAGAGCACGGTTCACACCTAGTGTTGTCCTATTGGATAACTAGAGAAGGATTTTCCATTTGGTAGGACCTTCAGGGAAGGTCTATACACCATAGAGAGTCTTGTTAGACTCTGGTGCGCAAGCTCTGATGTTGGGAAAGGCTGTAGTTGTCGGTCTGGAATTACGGAAGACCGATGTGGAGAGGTGTCCATTTCAGATCCAAACATCTCTAGGTGGTGGTTTGACATAATACATCACACGTGGGGAGCTTGTTGTCTAGGTTCAACCTGGTCATCTGACTGATAGCTCAGTGGTGAGAGCTTAGGCTATTGCAATGATAGCTGAGTCATATGATGTGCTAGTTGGGGGAGTAGTGTTATACCCCACGGGTTTTAACATTGACTATTGGGAGGAGACAACCTCCTATAGACCTGGTTGGCAGTCTGGTGAGGGACGGGTATGTCGCCTACCAATACACTTTAGTAGTGGCAATCTTGGTTCACTACAGTCCAAGACCATGGCCGCATCAGTTTTAGCTTTCAGTGGTGCAGTTGCTTGTCATGGTGATTTTTTAGAGGGGAACGCCCATGCAGAGGATACTCTAGTACCAGAGAAGATCACTTGGTTTAGAGTACAAGTGGGATTGTTCCATCCACCTGGATGTTCCATTGTGGAGGTCCGAGGAGGCATTGCAGCAACATGTAGGTCAGTTGGTGCACAAGCTTGGAATGGAGACTTTGTACCATTAGGAGATGAGTGTGAGGATGAGCCTCTAGAGTTGATTGCTTTGACACCTCTAGATACCACACTCATTGCTTGGCAGTATCCAGTAGAGGAGATATGTCTATTGGAGTTGTTTGGTGGGATTAGCACTGGACTAGCTACGGTGTTACAGGTGGGTATACGAGTACAAAGGTACTTGTATGTAGAGAGAGATGAGACTACTAGGTGAGTCTCTCTACATCCTGTGGCACACTTGGCCTATCGGTCTCCGGAGTTATTACCGATGTCAGCAGTTAGAGGTTACCAAAAGGCCCTACCAGCAGACATTTCCTTACTGGGGGCGCATGACCTAAAGAGACATGGGCCTATTCACTTGGTGATTTTTGGATAGCCATGTCAAGGGCGGGGCACAGTTTGGGTCTTTAGGATCCTTGTTTTGGTGAGTTTTGGGAGATGTTATGGATACTACGACATCTCCAAGTTCATCAGTCTGTTTCTCCAGCTTATCTTTTGGAAAACATGCCTTTAATGGGAGATTCTTGCACCAAAGTGGTGGCGAGTACACATCAGGTCCATTCTTGGATGGGACCTATTGTATTGTTAGATGTAGCCAAAGTGGGATCACGGGCTCATCCCTTTGTCTTTGGTGGACAAACCTCTTACCCAGAGAGGTTCTATAGCGTGCTTATGATGAGATTCAGCGACTTGACCACATCCTTGTTGATGAGATCTTGGATGTTGGACGTCAGTCTCAGATGGTGGTAGTGGCTGATAGGTCACCTATGGCAATGGTGAACCTAGTAGGACAACCTTGAGCTGCATTTCCCACACTCATGAGTTTCCCAAGCTCTCATGCTTTTTGAGAGGGAGGACTTGGACTTGTTTGGAACTCACAATTACAGCAGTTGGTGGAGCCCAATGCCAATGAGAGAGAGTAGGTGATGGGTTTTGAGATAGGAAGAGGCAGATATGAAGAGATGAATTGTCAATTTGGATCTGCATGTAGGAAGAGATGTTAAGGAAGCGGTGCATAGGTAGGAAGAATTGCAGTTTGCTTCAGTATTTAAGGGGAGCATTTGCAGTCTCATGTTGTTCAGTATTCAAATTTTTGAAGATAGATAAAGCAAAGTGTTGTTTTCAATGCTTGTCGCTTGAGCTTAATTCCGATTGTCAATTCTGTGTGTGTGTTTGTGATTGTGTGGAGAATTCCAAAGTGCAAGTTAGTGTGACTATGGATGTTGGATTCTACAGCCTTGATCTTCATTCTATGTGTTTGATCTTGAGTGAAGTGTATCAGAGCAATGCCTTGACAAATCTGAGAAGAATTGTAGTGTTGGTAGTATTCTGCATTTGTGAGTGCAGCACAAAGTTGATGTGAAGCAATTTTGATCAAGGAAGTTGTGCCTTCAATGGAGGGGTGTAATACCAAGAGCTAGCCATATGATCTAGATGTGAAATTTGGTTTGGTAACATCTAGAATGATGTTATACATGATGGTCAAAATAGATAAAATAGAAGTATCACCAAAAGAGTACTTCTACTAATAGGGCAGAAACCAAAATAGACTTGAGAACCTTAGAACCAATAGCTAGACATATGATTTAAAGTTGAGAATTGGTTTGGTAACATCTGGAAGGATATAACACATGATGGACTAAACAGATCAGAAAGAAGTTTCACCAAAAGGGGACTTCTACTAATAGAGTAGGAACCGAAATATGCCTGAAATCTTTGAAGGCAATTTTGGAGGCCTAAACGGATGAATTAGGCCTTGAAAATGTGCAAACCCCCCCCCCCCCCCCCCCCCTAATGGAGGAGAGTCCAGACCGCACAAGTGATATTTGCCGGGTTGTCATAGAAAGCATATATATTGTTTGGATATGGGAGGATGGTGGAGTTTTAGTAATACTCCTTCCATCTTAGAGGCCACAATTGGTACATCATGCTCATGAGGAACTAGGATATTTTGGAATGAAGCAGACATATAGCTTACTCCAAATGTATTATTAGTGGTGTAGTATGCAAACTTATGTGTTATAACTTATTGCCAAATATATGGTTTGTGAGAAAGTTAGAGCATCATTCAATGCTCTCACACCACAATTACACCCACTATCTATCATGGTGTTGGGTTATTGCTAGAATTTGGACTTTGTTAAACCTTTGCTAATTATTTGAGATATCATTAGTATGTTTTGGTTATGGTGGAGCACTTCTCCAAGTGGATTGAGTCGGTGGCATTTCTCAATAAGTCTAATGAAAGGATAACTTATTTCTTTCAAGATTGCATTATTAGTCATTTTGGTGCACCAACTTAGGTCTTGATTGATCAAGGTGTAGAGTTATCAAGAGATTTTCAAGTCTTATGTGACAAGGCCTTGATTATCAATGTACTACATCTTGAGATCATCATGAGGCAAATGGTTTGGAAAAGGGAGTTTTTTAAATGGTGAAGAGATGATTGCATAAGTATTGTTTGCAAAGAGATCACTTGGGAGATTGGGATCTCCAATTACCTTGGTTGGCTATGGCCTATTGGTTCAACTAACAAGTTTCCTTAGCATCCTTCTCTCTCTAATTTTTTACTCTAGAGCTGAGATCCAAATTTACCTACAACTATTTATCATTATGTTATTATAGTCTTGGACTTAGATGATTTGGATATCCAAATGAACTCATGTTCTCAATAAGCAAAGAGTTTTGGAGAGTGATACCAATGGCTTTTGAGAACTTAGTGATTGCTCATCATAAGGACACCATATACTATACCATTATTCAAGGACAAGTTATAGATGCTCAAACTATTAGTTTCATTGAAGTGTTTATTTATATCTACAAAGGACCACCAAAAACTCTTCAGGTGAATATATACTACAATATCTTGAGAGTTCATCCTTCTAAATTCTCATATTAGAAAGATGCAATGGTGTTATTTGGAAGGATTATATGTGCAGCTATAAGCCATGCTACTTCCCAAACATTGATGGCACAATGGACCCAAGTTTGGCCATTGTAGTGAGAAGCTTGTAGTGTGTGTTATGTGGCTCTACTAGTGGAGTTGCTATTATCTTGGTGTAAGGTATTTGTTTGAGAGGATAAAATTTGGCATGTTTGACTTCTCCCATGGTAGTTCCTCAAGAGCAATGGTTGTGTCCTCAATGTTCATGATACCTTTGCTAGTTCACTCCATACGTGATATGGATTGCAAATAGGCAAATAATGATAGGGTATAATAGCACCTAGCCTTTTGATCTTTGCACACTTATGACAACCCAACAAATATCACTTTTGCGGTAATCAAGTAAGTAAAGTTTGTTCCCGCAAAGATTAAAGTACAAATTTCCAAATACAAAGTCAAAGTAACAACTTTAGTTTTTCTTGGTTGAGGCTTTAATCTCTCAGGTAGAAACCACACCCAAAAGAGAGTAATAAGCACTAATTTGCAGTCTCATCACAACAATCTATCACACATAATCACAACTCCATCAAATCTTTCCAAACAATCTTGATTGTGATGATTCACGCTCTCTCAAAAATAGCATTTCACTGCAAAACAACTTTGCCTCAGAATTGTGTTCCACCCCTCCACTGAAGGCACAACTTCCTTGATTGAAATTGCTTCACCTCAACTCTATGATGCACTCACAAATGCAGAATACTACCAACACTACAATTCCTCTCAGATTTATCAAGGCATTGCTTTGATTGCACTTCACTCAGGATCAAACACACAGAGTAAAGATCAAGGCTGCAGAATCCAACATCCAACAAGCACACTAACTTGCACTTCAAATTTCTCCACACTCACAAACACAGACACAATGTTGATACTCGGAATTATGCTCAAACGACGAGCACTAATCAACACTTTGCTTTATCTATTCTTAGAAATTATGAGCACTAAACAACATTTTCTTGCAAATGCCACTCTTAAATGGTGAAGCAAATGACAATACTAACAACTATACCATTTCCTAACAACTCTTCTAACCTGCAAATCCAAGATGACAATGCAACTCTTCATATCTGCCTCTTCAAATCTCAAATCTGTTACTAATCTGGTCCGATGTCTACTTCTTCCTCGACTTTCAAACCCGATCCCGAAGTAACTTCACTCACTATTACTCTATCCTTGGGTTTCACAACTACTAATTCCTCTACCAATTCTAACATTTCTCTTTCCTGATCTGCAATTCCACTAGTGGGTAATCCATCTAACTTCTTATCTCCCAACCCACTCTTCTCCAATACCTCCGATGGTAACTCCAAAGACATCTGCACTCCTATGTTATCTACTTTGGGTTTTTCTTGTACATCCTTCCAAAGTTTATCTATCTCTAACTTAACTAAATCTAATCAAATTGTGATATTGTCTTCTACCTCCAATATCTTCCTATCTACACGAGTTCTGAGACTGATCAACAATGCATTCAAATCTTTATCCTTTGCATTTCTCCTCCTTGTCTCCTGCACCAACAACTTCAACTCATGCAGTCTCGTTTCTTCAATGTGCATGCTGGCCTATGTACTTAGCATCACGTTCATCTTGATCACAATCTCCTTCAATGGTTCCAATGTCATTTTCCTCTCTTGTTCTCAATCCGCAAACCACTCTTCTCTGTACATTGCCAATTCTGCTTCAAACTCAACTTTCACAGTTTCCTTCTCCTTCTCCTTTTGCACAATCTTCTCCTCCTGATTGCAAAGTAACTCTCTCAACCTTTCTTCTTCTCTATATCTCACTGTCAACTCTCTTTGCTAGAGCTACTTCTTCTCTTCTACACTCTCCATCACCTTATTGAGCTCTTGCTCTTTCTATGCTACTCTTGCCATAGCATGGATAATTTCTGATCTCAAATCAGCAAACTGCTGCTTCAAGATTTCATACTCAACTACTTGTCTTTCCCTTGCTATGTCACTCTGTTCTATGAGTTCCTCCCTATTCGTTGCTTCTCTCTTCAAATTCTCAATCACTTGATTCTGTACTACTGCATCTACTCATAGTACTTCCCTTTCCTCCTCACCTCAAATTATACTCTTCTTTAATTTTGAGTTCTCTTCTTCTAATCGAGCTAACACCTGCAACACAGTCTTCACCTCCGGACACTTTGACTGCATCTCCTTCTTCTTGTGATCTAACTTCACTAACAACAAGCACATAATGTCCCATAGATACTCTACTCCTTCAATCAGAGTTACCTCAACTTGCGGACTTATCTCCTTCTTCACCTCAATCCTCACTCAACACTTGCCTTCTAAGCCATAGTCGCCTTATGGGTATGGATTCTTTGCTCCCCAAACTTGCATCCTCATCTTCTCTTACCTTACTTGGCCCCATCTCATACTTTGCCTTCTGTTTGGAACAAACTCCTCTCTGAATTGTAACTCTCTTCTCCACTTGCTCTGGAACTTTGTCTTCCAATTTTGAGTTAGTTTCCTCCTCTATCTCCATCTTGGCTTCCTCTTCTTTGGGTACCAATTTCATCTCCACTCCATTGTTGCTATCACTACTTGTGTCTCCACTCTAAAGTGTGAACTCGGAATCTTCCTCCCTCTCCGAATCTTTGGACTTGCACTCGGCTTTGCCTTCCGATTCTTTGTCCGACGACGCAACTAACACCAGTTTTTTCCTCGGGTTTACCCTTCTAGCCTTTTGAGGTCTTGCTTCCTCTACTTCTTCTTCTCCTTGTCGACTCCTCTTCTTTGACTTCAAAGTACTAATTTCCAACTGCACACTTTGCTCCGTCTGCACGTAGTACTCATCACTGCTCCTAATCTGAAGAATGTATTGCTGCTCCTCCGTATCAACATCTCTTCTTAAATTGGGATGGAAATGCGACACCATCTTATTACGCTCCGCCGCATTGAGCAAGTTCAGCCCCAGATAGAAATGGCCTGCAAACGGCACAATGTAATGTGGAGGCAACTTGTCCTGCAAATTCCACACCATCTATCTCGTCCTCCCATGAAGACACTTTGCCCAGTTAATTGGCTCTCCTGCAAACATCTTATGGAAAAACACCACTTGGTGCTTCATCATGTAAGTCGTTCTCTCTGGCTTCAAGATCACCATCAGAGCACTCACGATCCCTCTCTTGATAGGATCCTTGTAGCTCTCTACTTTGTAACCATTCTTCGTGCGCTTTGAAGAGAAGGCAACTCTCACTTCATGGGTTTCTTTGGCTACTTCCCCCTTCCCCAAGAACATGGCACCATGCTCCGTGCTTGCATCTCTCCCGAGTACTAACCTCCAATCCAACTCTATCCATCGAGCCGGATTTCCTCTCTTCCCTTCCTCCTTAGGACCATCGAGACACTTACTCTCAATGATCTCAGTCATAAACCCTAGAAAGCTAACATTTGATTTCCATGCCAAAAATGCAATCCAAAGCCTGCTCAAGACCTCAATTCTTGCAATCACATCTAACCTCTGAATTGCATGATTTCTTACTACAAATTTGGAGTTCTTCTTCCTTCCTCCCATCTTTCTCTCTTCCACTATGGGCTGGGGACTATTCTTCCTACTAATTCCCAGATTAACTCTCTCAATTTCTTCTTGACACATGCACGTCTTTGACTCTATTGCCCTTCACACAATCTCCTACAGGACGACTTCTTAATGGCAATGGAAAATTGCTTGTCAACGCTTCATCTTTAGCCCAATTTTTATAGAGTCACGCCTTCTTTGTCTTTCTTCAATTCAAGTTTCTACTGAGAAATCACACCTCTTGCATGCTCTTGTCACTGTCAAGTGTCCTTCACGCGTATGACTGCCGGTTTTGAACGGTCCTTTCTTGAATGTCTCGCCCCCGACAAAAAGTTGTTACATTGTCCTTGCCTTAGGTTGAGCACCCCAATATGAAGACTCCTTTCTTTGGGTTGTATGCTGATAGGGCAATTTTGAGTACCCCGCCTTATGACCCGAAGTCACATTACCTTGGTTTCATCCTGAGGACACTTTTCTTTGCCTTCTTTGGCCATACATGTGCAATTCAACGTCTCTATATACTTCTTCTTCCAAATTGAGAAAGAAAACAAAAATGTGGGTACCACACCACCCTAGGGCATACCACATACTTGGAGTAGATGACTATCTAGCATCAAATGGACCTAACCGTAAGCTAGGAAGGCAATTGTGCCACTTTAGAGTTTATGTGTGACTTTTTACATGAATTTTGCTTCTATAGCATACGACATTGATGATGATCTATGTTGGGTAGCAATGTATATATGCATGATAGCTGATTTGTGGCACCAAAGTTAGTTTGCTAAAATTTTAGAGTGATAGTCTTGGCAATTATAGGTATATCCAAAGCTACTCAAGGATTGCTTAGTAGGACCAAATATTACATTAGGGTTCTTGATTGCATTGTTAGAGCCTATTTGCATTGCCACTACCATCTGATGTACCATTGAGTATGCCATTAGTGCTACACTCCTTGTCCATCCCTAGGTGGTATACTTTGAGGTGCAATTCCCAAGAGCTCACTTCTTTTGTTTTGAGCCTTTGAGTTCTTACCTATAGTGGACTAAAGTTAGTAACCATGATTCTTTGAGCTAGAGTAGGTGTGGCTTGAATGATATCCAATACTTGTTAGCAAAGAGTATTGAGTTAGAGTTATGATTTTTTATCACTGATTATTGTGGCAATTTAGAGGGTGTGTGTGATTTCTTATATGAGTTGTGATTCTATAGTGTATGATGTTATTGGCAAAGAGTATTGAGTTGAAGTTATGATTTCTTATCATTGATTATTGTGAGACTTTAGAGATTGTTTGGCTTCTTACATGAGTTGTGCATTCTATAGAGTATGATGTTAATAGCAATATATGTTGGCTATATATATATATCACTAAGAATACAAGAAGAAGGAAGTAGTAGCAACTTGAGCATCTATGGTGGTATAAGGAAAAAATCATAGTTTCTGAGTTGTTGTGAGGCACCTTTTGCAATGAAAGGCACCACTTAAATCAAGCCTAATAGTTAGGATGTTGCCTTGATAGCTCAAACCTATTGATTGCCAAATGGAGAGAGAGGAATTGCATTGAGAAACAAAGTTCTCACTCCCAAGATACTAGCATTGTTAAAGCTTGATTTGTAAGACTCAATAGAGGAGTATAAATTAACTTGTAAGAGATATCAAAGTGAGGAGGGTATTTGAGTTTGTAATTCCTAGTTTCTATCCAAGTAGCCTTGCCAAAATCCAAACAACCAGAATTAGCTAAACTTGGGCCATTGCGTTGGGTAGAACTATCACCAAGACCCACACCACTAATTGGGCCAAGATCCTCTTGGATAAAATTCATAAATCTACATCTACCATATGGGAAGAGTAGACTCTTGTCTATTTATCCCTTTATATATCACATTTTCCAAGCAAGGAATTTGTTGATTGTGAAGCATGAGAAGGATTTGCTGACCAAGGAGCAGAAGGATGAATGGATTTGCTAAGAGTTTGCATGGCTACTCCAAGAAGCTAGTCCAAAGGAAGGAGACAAAGAAGAGGTGGAATTCTTTAGCAAAGAATTCCACCTCTTGAGCTTAGACCAAAGAAGAAGAGAGGTAATGGCTTTCAAAATCATGAGTCTCTACTCAAGAAGGTGAGTGTGGAAGTCTCCATGCCATTCATTGCTTCTAGTGGTAGAAAGAAGGTCTTTTATAATTCTCATTTGATAGAGAAGATTATAGTGTCTTCCAAGCTCTTAAAGAGGGCTTAGATAAGATAGAAAAGGAGATTTTAGTCTAGACTGGACTGCTCCTTAAAGTGGATGCTCTAGCAAATAACTCCATGGACATCACTCAAATTTTTGAGCTTATTTCTAGAGCGCTACAAGAGTAGATAAAAACTTGTCTATAGAGAAGGAAGTAATCTACCTTAAGAAAGACATTTTTCATGTAAGTGAGGTAACTAAAGTGCAAGCTACTAAGAGAAATGAGCTGTTGTTTTTATGTGATACTTAAACTATCATGATAGCTAAGGCATATATGAGAACTATTTATAAAGGAGCAAGAAGGACCTATATTTTCCTGTATGATGAATGTATATGCTTGGTTTGTGGGAAAGGTGAAACAAATTCAAGAATTAATGCAAACCATGGAGGATAGTATTTTTTCAAACCTTGATATGCTCTCCTTCCTAATACAAATTCCACTTAGAGTGAACCAAAGTGATTATTTTGTGAGCTAATTTCCAATCAAGATATAGTTGGAATACCTATAAAAGCCAAGAGGAAGATAACAAGTGCTACAATATAAGAATCAACAAGTGGAGACAAATTTTTTCCCTTGGTGTCAGATAAACTCAAGATTGCATTGTTAAGCATAACAAAGTTGTTGGATAAGGCACCTCTCATATCTATCTCACCTCCAACATCAAAAGTTATAATAGAGATGTCTAAAATCAAGGAAGTGCATAAATATATCCCAACTCAAAAAGGTGTACAAGTAGAGGTAGTGATCAAGAAACAACAAAGAATTAAGGAGCCAAAGGCGTTACCCATAATAACAAAGAAGCTCATGCATATAGAAAAGAGAAAGTGGATAGCCACAATAACAAAGAAGCTCATGTACATAGGAAAGAGAAAGTGAACAAAGAAGAACTGAACTCAATGCTTAACAAAAAATTCCAATGAGTTAAGGAGCCAAAGGCTTACCTACAACAACAAAGGAGCTTATGCACATAGGAAAGAGAAAGTGAAAAAATAGAACTAAACATGATTCTTAACAAAAGCTTAGATGAAAGTAATAACACACAAGAGGAGTTGATACTCGTGAAGCCTACACCCAAACAATACAATAGGGAACTCAAAGCCAAAGAAGAATCTACCTCTTATAGAATCCATAATACCACATCTCATGCATTGAGAAGAAAGCTTGTAGATCAAGCATGACAAAGCAAATTTAAGTCTTAACTACTTTGGTATGTAATTCAACATAATTTCTATACCTAATATAGCCACAATTTTCATATTCCAATAATGTAGTTAAATCTATAGTTAACAAAATAGCTAAGGTATGATAGGATGGAAAATTTAGTAGTTTGTAAATATGCAACCTTAGGTAGGAATCTTGCACATTATTGTGCAAGTGGATTCTTTTAAAACTATGGATTAACTAATCTAGGACAATGCCATATATCTTCCACTCTAAGCCAAGATAAGGCAAGTGTGAAATTATGTAAATTTGAAGGTATTTATGGTGCTCCTATTATTCAAAATTTGCTTTTGCTGATCATATCATGCTTAAATGCTAGGGAACCACTAGGAATGTTGTAGTTACTAAGAGAAATGCCTCAAATGGAGAGGTACTCAAAGGCATGAGCTTGCAAGCTAGGATGGGAGAAGCACTCAGAATGATGAAGGATAATATTGAGTACTTGCAGGCCAACCTACTTGTAGGATGTTCAACACTCAAAGTGATGTAGGATGATCCCAAATGTTGACAAGAAGGATGAGTTTAGATGCCAAATGAGTTACATGGCCAAGTATCAAGGTAGCAAGCAAAGTTGTGTCACTAACAAGATGAGAAACACTTGGAGAGGTGTAGAAGGACCTAGAATGCTTGAGAAGGGAACAACACTCAGAGTGTTGTGGAATCATTTGGAGTGCTTGTAAGAGATGCAAAACTTACAATGCCGACAGGTGAGGCATATAGGCCCGAGTGCCAAGTGCCACCTTTGTACTTGGGCTTAAATGCCTCCATAATTTGAACATGCTGCCAAGGACCGTTACCTACAAGATAACCATTGGCACTTGGCGGGCAAGCATAGCATAGGGGAAAGTTATTGGGAAACAAATATGTGGCAGGTGAGAGGGTGACTTTGCACCAAGGACAACATGCAAAGAACTTTTCTTATGTATTGGAAAGTGCTTACATGCTCTATAACCGCTAGAGTGTTGAGGGAGGACTATGAATTTAGTGTATAAATTTAAGTGCATAGCTAGCAATGGCATTGTTTGCCAATCCATCTGCCTTCTTAGCTGATTCAATAGTGTCTTGTGCACTTTTTTGGAGAATTGAGTTACTCAAAGTCATTTTGAGAGTGGCACTTACTGCAATTTTGGGTACTTGGAGTGAAGTGAGGTACTCAACATAGTATATCAGTAAATTTGTAGTAGTCTTTCATGTGCAAGAGCCATAGTATTCACTCCAAAAACTTATAAGAAAGCATTTGAGATCATCCTTAGATCCCTTGCAGTCAATAAATGGACAATAAATTGTAGAATGAATGTGATTAAAAGTAAGCACTTGGGATTCCTACTCTAGAATTGGGAGTTGTAAGATTTCTATATAATCCAAGATGAGGAGCAAACAAGAGAAAACTTCAAGGAGAATGAGAAGTAACCTACTAAATTGTACAAAGGACCATTGGCAAATGGTACTCAGCCCAGATGATGGGATTGTAGGAGCAATCATCATAGATCAAATTTATAGACAAAGAACTTACCTCCAAAGTCAAGAGCCACTTCAATAGTAAGTGTTGCAAGAACAATGGATGGAGTGTGGTGAGTTACAAGGACCTTGCACAAAGAGCTATTGTAGAAGAAATTGTGAAGCTTTTATAATAGAAAAGAACCACCTACTTGACCAATGGCCAAGTAGTGTTCTTTGATTACATGTATTCAAGAGAGCTTGTAGATTGGGCAAAGATGTTTGATAGGTAGTGCAATCTCCTACATCAAGACTTTAAGGACAAAGGAGGTGCCACCTAAATTTCTCCTTCTGCTATGCATTTCTACATTTAGATGCAATACTCTACTAACAAAGGAAGAGAGAAAGAGATTTCCCACACATTTCCATCTTGCAAGTTATTCAATGATAAGACCCAAGCCTTTTTCATGGAGATGCTAAAAGAAGTAGTGTGCGCCTTGAAAACCAAATGCCATGGACTAAAGATGTACGTCCAATGCTTATAAAACCATGCCTATGAAGAAGAACAAATGAACATCTTGTCTTTGCACTTGAAGGAGCACTCATACAACAAGTTTAATGAAGTGTGCTAGATCTTCTTGCTAGAGATAGCTATCAAGCATAAACAAACCAACTAATTAGATATCTAAGAGGTGAACAAAGTCCTTCACTCCCATTAGTTCTAGTCCAAGGCACTCCCTTGAGGGGAAATCCTTTCATAAGGCAAGCACTCTTTGCCAAAGAATAGATACTCAGAGTTGTACAATAGTCAAGCACTCTAAGTAGGCCATTAGCATCTTCACTTAGAGTTGGGTATATATGTTTCAAGAGAAGTGCCCTCAAAGTTATGTGGCATTGAGAATTGTATAGAATTGAGGACAAGTGCAGTTAGAATAGTACCACACTTGGGATCATACATAACTGTGAAGGAATGCCCTTGGGTTTGTATAGGCACTTGGGGTTGTACACTAAAGATAGAATATGAAGGGAAGCTTTGATATCTACCCTAACATGTACAAGAGCCTAATCATTCTATAGATGATGACAATAAGATAGGATCAAGATAGTAAGAACCAATAATGGAAAGTTTAGCTTAGGACATTTTAGGATTCACTTGGGACCCTGATCCTTTTGGCTTGGAGCCAGATAAGTATGTAAGGCTAAGTTTTATTGGCACTTGTGTTTGTTCTTTTGTGAAATGCAGACTTTGATTACCAATAAAGACTGATACTACTTCTTTGCAAGTTCTATGTCCTTCATTTTGGGTGTTGTTCAAAGTAAGCAAGAGTAGAGGTGAGAAATTTCACAACAGGTCTTCAATGCTTAGTGCCAAGCAGGTACTTGCCCCTTATCAGCGTGTACATTGAATGATGCAAAGAAGTGAACTTGTGCAACAAGTGGATTGGGAAGCTCACCGCACAAGTAATACCACATAATAAAAAAACTTAGGTCAGGAACAACATGAAGGTCAATCTTGCAAGTTGTGCCTTTTGAGAAGGATAGAACACATTTGCAAGCATTGTATATTTAGAATGGATTGGCACTCAGAGTTGAGTGCCAATCCATTCATCTTGAAGAGAAATCTCAGCTAGATCTTAGAGTGAAATTGATTTTATGATTTTCTTTTTGTTGTAGTGAGCTACAAAGAGTGACACTTCCCTCTTTTGGGAGTAGTTCCTGCCCAAGAAGTTAAACATGAAATAACAAATGAACTCAGATTTGGTGATAAGTGTGTGTTTCCAAATAGTATCCTTGTGTGAACAAACTATTCTTATTGACTATATTATAAGTACATCAACACTCAACTGTCATAATATTGTTGATGTGGTACTTGGATAAATCTAGCATTTGATGCATGCTAAAATCTGCATGATGGTTGGTTCAATATCCATTCAAGGCAGACCTAAATATAGAAATGGATTAGCTAGGAAGAAAGCTTGGCCAAGAGGCCCATTAATTTTAATAAGAATTAAGAAGCTAATAATAAGATAAATTGACATATGTTGTAGCATGACTCTTAGTGTAGAGTATAAGGGAACAATCACCTAGATAAATTATGTCATCCAACTTGTAACCTACTTCAATGTGAGCCTTAACCCAATTATTTTGTATATGAGCTGCACTTTAGAATTTTAACTTGTTCTTTCCCACTCAAATGAATAAACACTTTGATTTTCACTTCAGCTTCGCAATTTGTCAATTAATGGATGTGAATTTCTTGTATTTTTTTTACTGTTGAATATACTCCCACACTTTTTTGGATTATGGAATATATCTTGAGTGATGGGTATTCTCAATGGCATTTTTGAGGGTGTTGTGAGTGTTTGTGAAGGAAAAGAAATGTTTAAAAGGTTTGCTTTAACCACTAGATTTATGTCTTGCAATTAGACCAAAGTTCTTGGGTAAAGCCTTCCCTTGCTCAAGGCTTATCAAATTTAACTAACAAAGTTGCTAACTTATTTTTGTTTAAAGCCATATGTAACAATGATGATACCTTATGCCTCTTAGCATGAGCCACTAAGTGAATCATTCTTTGATATCTCAACTTTGAGTCTTCTTTGCTTGTTGCCTCTTCAATGATTTAGCATATCTTATAGTGTATGAGTGAAACACTCTATATGACTTGTTGTAAGATAATGAGTGGTTGATATATCATATTGATCCTCAAAGATATAATGAAGATAACACTAAGAACACACCTAAAGGACTAAGAGTGTTGATGGTAGTATTTTAGTTAGGAAACCTCAAAGAAATCCCTAAGTGCTACAAACTTGACACATATTCTGTAATGATTTAAATGGACCTACTCTTCCTTTTTTATCTTGTTTGTTCTTGTGTTATTATGTTGTAACCGTAGGAGTTTATAAGTTTTTTTTTATCACCAAGATACCTTAAACTATTGAGAGGTCCCTTTAAGTGCATTGTAGAGGTTAATCAAAAATCTTTCTATATTTGTAATCTCTTAATTAAGTTGTTAAGAAGAGTAAAAGATAAAAAAAGTTGTTATACATTTCAATATATATTAAAATAGTATTATAACAAGCTATCTAAGTTATAACACTTGTTGTGGGCACTAAAAATTCAAAGGATGCACTTTATCAAGCAAGTGCACTTTAAATCCTTGAAATATTTCTCTCTTGTATGTAGATGTTAAACTCAATATGTTGTTTCCATTCCTTGGTCTAGCATTAGGAAGGAGACAAGTTGGGTACAATTTCAATCCAAATCACTATATAACACTTGGCATGACATAATAATTGGCTAAGTTCTAGTTACTTGTGGCATTTGTATGGTTTTTTCATAGTTTGACATTGTGCTATTATCTTAGGTTTTGATCATCTTTGACTTGAAATTCCTTCTTTTAATGGCCTAAGATCTCTCTAAGTGCAACAAAAGGTAAAATAAATGCACTTTGTTAGATTTTGTGCTAGTGGTCCAAAGAGAACAGTCAATGACTTATTGGAGCACAAGTGGTGAGCTATGACTTGATAAAGATACATCCATGACCTGTTTTGTGAAGTATTACACTTCACATGTTGAATTGTGTGATTCACATCCTCACTTGTGTGATCACTAATAGATCATTGAAGGAACAAATTTTGGGGCATTTTAAATGCTTAAGCTCCTTTTGGTGTACTCATAAAATACCTACTACTTGCTATACCTCAACAAAGTGAGCACAAACTTTGTTGATTATAAATTAATTGACGAGACACCTTGTATATCCATCAACTTTGATTTGGTACTTGTCTCTAAGGATAAACTTAGTAAGACAATTCATGGCAAGCTTATAACCAAGGATGTTACCACTTAGAGTTGATTTGTATGTATGTAGATTTTAAATGTTCACAATAAAGTCTTTTTTGAGTAGTTCTTGTTGATAGCACAACCAACCTATAAGTATATTTTGGACAAATTTATAAAGAATTTGCAAGAATTAAAGTCAACTATATCTATTGCTTATCATTATCAAGAGATTGCAAATAAAAAGAGCAAAAAACACTATTCAAGATAAATTGCAAGCATTTATCTTGGAGGAATACAAGGCATAAGATACTTGACTACATTTGGTAAATTTGTGTATAATATCTATATGAGTACATTTACAAAGGTAGCATAATTTTTACTTTATGTAAGATAAGTATCTAGCTACATAGTCTTCCTTCACCAAAAAATTGGCCATAGTAATACATTAATAGCCTTAAGTAAGGTTTAGAGTTCAAGGTGGGAGATCAAACAAAGTCATGCATGTGACAACCCGAGAAATATCACTTTTGCGGTAATCGGGTAAGTAAAGTTTGTTCCCATAGAGATACAAGTCAGAAATGGTCAAATACAAAGTCAAACAGTAACAATTGTAGTTCTTCTTGGTTGCGTCTTTAATCTCTCAGGTAGAAACTACACCCAAAAGAGAGTAACAAGCACTGATTCACAGTCTTTTTACAAATTAGCACTCCTTAATCACAACTCCATCAATTCTTTCCAAACAATCTTGATTGTGATGATTCAGGCTCTCTCAAAAATGGCACTTCACTGCAAAACAACTTCACTTCAGAATTGTGTTCCATCCCTCCATTGAAGGCACAACTTCCTCAATCAAAATTGTTTCACATCAACTTCACACTGCACTCACAAATGCAAAATACTACCAACACTACAATTCCTCTCAGATCTGTCAAGGCATTGCTTTGATTGCACTTCACTCAGGATCAAACACACAGAATGAAGATCAAGGCTGCAGAATCCAACATCCAACAAGCACACTGACTTGCACTTCGAATTTCTCCACACACTCACAAACACAATTGCAAAGTTGATACTTGGAATCAAGCTTAAGCAACGAGCACTGCTTCACAGTACTTTGCTTTATCTATTCTCAGAATTAGGAGCATTGAACAACAATTCCCTACGAATGCCACTCTTAACTAGTGAAATAAGCAACAGTTCTAACAACTATACCGCTCTACAACAACTCTTCTAACCTGGAGATCCAAAATGACAATGCAACCCTTCATATCTGTCTCTTCAAATATCAAATTGGTTTCTACTCTAATCCAATGTCTACTTCTTCCTTGGGTTCCAATCCCGAAGTAACTTTACTCACTACTACTCTGTCCTCGGGTTTCACAACTTCTAATTCCTCTATCAATTCTACTACTTCTCCACTCCGATCTACAATTCCTATCACAAGTAATCCTTCTAAATCTCTATCTCTCAACCCACTCTGCTCTAAAGTCTCAAATGTCAAATCTGAAGACACATGCTTTCCTATCTCTCTTACTTTGGATCTAACTATTATCAATTACTTTACTAATTCTATTGTGTCATCATCAAGAATTGTAATGAAAGCATGAATACACTACATACACCTTCAATTTGTAACCCACTTTCTCCTAATCACTGATGTAACTGACCAAAAGACATTTATTGTCTGATCTTGCACTTTGGGTTTATTCACTACTGTTATTTCTCCTTCAATTCATGTTCCATCTTCAATCAAAACTAAAATTGAAGTCATGGATATCTTAACTATCTTCTTTCCCTACTCTAACTTCCTCTAATGCCTCCCGCAAGATTCTTGAAGTCCCCTTCACTGCACTCCGATGTCCAATTTCCTCGGGTTGAATCATATTTGTCTTGAGGTAAAGTTTTTAGACCCGAAGTCATGTAAACCCGAAGTCCAAAGTACGAAGTCCGAAGTACGAAGTCAGAAGTCACATTGACCCAAAGACACCAAACTACTTTTCACATCTACTCCCAAAACTTCAAATGCTTGTAACTTCTTCTACAAACCTCAAAACTTTGCGATTTTGGTTGCAATGGAAAGCCCTGAACAAGATACTTCCAACGAGATATAACACGCTTGATTTGGACTTGTGTTCACTGAGATATGGCCCCCTTAAGAATCCTGACTTGCAACTTCTCTTCCTCTTCGGGTCTACCCTCCTTCAGCGTATGATCCAAGTTTTTCCTCCTCTGACACAAAGTAAGCTTCTTTGGGTTTGCTCCAATCTGAGTCCTTCTTCCTCCAATACAAAGTCAACTTCCTCAAGCCTAATCAAAACACAAGTTTCCCCTCATTTCTTCTCCATTTGATTTCAATTTGGTTTCAGCAAGGCATTTCTTCTTCAAAACTCGTCCAAAAAGAAAAATGTGGGTACCACAATGCACTATAAATTTGACTTGAATTAACACAAGAAAGATTGGTGCATGGTATATTTTCTAGCTCACAATCATAATACAAGCTAGAATGATAGCTTATTACTTATGGTTACCCTCTCATATGAACACTATCTTGTATTTCATGCATCTTCCTTGAGGAAGTATAAACTTATTCATTACAATTATAAATGTGCATCAACCACCACCTTTGCATCAATCAAATGAAGACTATGAATAATTCAAGGTAAAGCAAATCCTCTAGAAATAGATATGCAATCAATATCATCATTTAACTTGAACCAAAGGAAAGGATATCTATAATATGAAGCAATATGGGAAGCTTTGGCTCATCTTATTCATGCATCTTGATAATTGATGAGATTGAATAAATATATAATAAGTATATTATAACTTAAATAGACCACACAACTTACATAGCTCGGATATCTTAGGTGCAGTAGGGCAGATCTCTCATATAGACTCTATTGGGACTTAGCCCCATTTTACCTTTTTCATCTCTCCCTTTTATGGCTTGATGGGGTCTCCATGTCCTTCTTATTTTCTATGCGGTTGTCCTTCTTATTCTGATCTCTTTGCTGTAACTTAAATAGATAAGATTTCTATTTTTCTTTGGTTAGTTAAAACTAAAGTAGAGTTCTAAGCTAGTATATTTTCTAGCTAATTAGTTGATGATATTTTGTGAATGAAGTTAAATATGGACTTTTGAGTGAGATTAAGAGTTGTTTGCAAAAATTATCCATAAAATCTAGAGTTGTTGATGAAGACTTACGGTTAAAGTTAAGAAGAATTAGTTAAGACTTTCATGAGAAGCCTTTGCCTAGTATGTTAATTATAATTGTCTTATATGCCATACCTTCAATTTGTGTAAGAGATAAGAATTGGACTTTGTTGTAGGATTTCAATACTCACTTAAAAACCAAATGCTCTACTTAATTAGTGGTTTTGGTAAATTTAAGCTTTTTTGTATTTATCTTAGCTATTAATACATTGTTCATTTTCTTATGCTTGAAATAAAACATGTTTTTTGTATCTCAATTACTTTAGTATAAGAGACTTTATTAAATTTGGCAGTACCTTAACTAGCAAATTATAAAAGAAAAGAAGACCTTTAGAGAAAACTTTTAGAGCCTTGAACTATCTAATGATTAGGATATTTTATCAAGCACACTTATCTTAAGCCTACCTTAAACTATACTATCACCACAAGAGAAATTCATAATTATTATGATGTAATATGTAGTAAGTCATACAACTTGATAGAATTCAATTATTGGTAGGTTTTCTTTCATATTTTCACTTTCAAGTATCATATACTTTCTCTTTGACATCTCTTTGGTTTTTATCATCAGTTTCATTCTCTCTTATTATTGATGATATACTTATTAAATTTTATTTGAAAACCTAATGTTGATCAATTTACAATATACTGGTAATGAACTAGTTGTTCCCACAAGGATACAAAGTAGGAAATGGCTAGATTTGAAGAGAAGTGTCACAACTTGCAGTTCTTTACTTCTACCTATTTTAACCTCTTTGGTAGGAACTACTTTCAAAAGAGTGTTATGAAGGCACCAAGGCACACTACAAAAAACTACAACAACCAAAAGATCACATTCACTATAGATAAGTTTCAATTATAACCCAAAAGTGATAATCTAGCCAGTTGCAAAGAGGTTAGTTTACTACAAAGGTTCTTATTCTAAAGACCATGTCTTTCCCTTTCATTGGCAAACCCTTGGGACCTTCTTCAACCCCTGGATGTGATGAGTCAAAATTGAGGTGCCAAACGACTCCATCGATAAGAGCTCTTGGGAGTCATCAGCATGTTATCCCTAGCGTAACAAATCCTCTATCGGTTCGAGATAGTTGTGCACCTTCTCCTGGCAGGTGTTTTGATCCGAGGTCCC
The DNA here is from genome assembly GCA_948567375.1 of Lunularia cruciata. Taxonomy (NCBI): domain Eukaryota; kingdom Viridiplantae; phylum Streptophyta; class Marchantiopsida; order Lunulariales; family Lunulariaceae; genus Lunularia; species Lunularia cruciata. Next base: position 608,281 of record OX419762.1, on the reverse strand, counting down.
TCGCCTTTGAAGTCTCATTGATAAGTGGTCTTTGAGAACTTTCATAAGGTGAATTTCATCAACGGTTGCCGAGGAATGCAAAAAGGGTAGGGTAACCGCTGCAGATTTTCAATCTATTCCAAATAAAATCCTAGATAGCACAAATATTTTTATTTTTCTAACGGCACCCATTCTGACATCTACATTGGCTTTGTGCGCTTGGGCTGTGATCCCTTTTGATTATGGTATGGTTTTTTTCATATTTAAATGCTGGGGTTTTGTATCTATTTGCGATATCTTCACTTGGAGTGTATGGACCCAGTCTAGCACCTCTAAGGTTTGACCATCTGACTGAACTAAAATTATCAATGCATATATATGGTCTCCAAGCGGCTTCCAAAACACAAAAAGTTATTTTCCACGCACCGGATTACTCAAGTGCAAAAGAAAGATGCTTCTGAGCTCCATTATGCTTTTTGCCATATTTTTATTTTTTTTATGACCACTTAAAAAACTTTATCAACAAACATAGTTTATGCACGGCTAATGTAGCAGCTTGTTGAGCATATGAAAAATTGTGTGGAGCACCATCAGATCACTTGGACCATTCAGCCATATTGAGAGGGGGGCAGCTCCCCTGTTATCGAATGGAGGGTCAGGCAGCCGCCCCTCCCAAAAGGCCTGACTCCATCCAAAGGATCTTTGCATTGGTGACTACTCTTCACCTTTCCTTTTGTTGAGTATTGTAAACACTACAATTCTCTCACATGATCAATCAAGGCATTACATCTTTGGAACTACCAAGGATTACACACCTAGCCACAAATACTAGTGATCACACATACTCAGTCACTTAGGTTCCTAATTCTAAGATTCTATGGTATCCACATTTGTTGGTTTTGATGAATTTTAAAGAAGAAGTGTATAGTTGAAGTTGAATTGAAGCCTAATAGCAAAGAGGGGAGAAGAATTGTGTGTTTGGTTTAGACCCAAAGAAGTTGACTATGTATCAAAGGAGGGAAAGCTCAAATTGGGCTTGATAGGCGCTAGATCCAAAGTGAAGTTACTTTGTCTTGAGATGATCAACCAGATGCAAAGAAATTGTAACAAATTTTCATTGGGCCAACCAGTCAAGAAGTACAATCAAGAAAATATCTAATTTATGAGAAGGATAAAATTGAGAATGACAAGAGTAACGCATGCAAAAGGAGTGAATCTCAAGTGAAGATCAACTAAAGAATGATCACATATCGTAATGCTATAAGGTTAAAACTTCATCAAGGAAATTCCAAAATGTCAAGAAGATATATGGTTCCTCTTAGTAGTTGTTCCAAAGGAATGAAAACCATGAGGCCAAATGAGAGTTCAATTTTCCAAAGACCTGAGGGAGTTAGAATCACATGTTGAGGAGAGATTATAGTGTTTCAACAACCTAGAATTTGTGAGCACATGATGCCAAAGAAGTTAGATAGAAAGATGTTAGAAGTAGGAGACAATGTGAGTCTCAGATTGGATTTGGTCAGATCAAAGTTGGATAGACTTTCTAGTAGAGAGAAGGAAAAGATCAAATGCAAAGTGGTTGAGGTAGGAGTGCAATTGGGAGAGTTACATGAGGTCACTAATGAAGTTGGAAAAGAGAAGGAAGAAGTAGTTAGATTATAGATTATTTGATTGTAAGTTCAGACTAAAGATAGGATAAACAAAAAGAGGAAGTGCTTGAAGTTAAATTAGGTAGAGAAGCCAAAGTAGAGGTAGATATCAGATCATATTTGTAGCAATTTTGAGATTTGAAGAGGTTCATATGAAGAAGTGGAATGTCATTTTTGGTACCCACATTTTTTGGTTTTTTTATATTTCAAAGAAGAAGTGTACATACAAAGTTGGATTGAACGATGAATGAACAATGAAAGAAGAAGAATCGTGTCTTTGGGTCAAACCCAAAGAAGTTAGAGGAAGTACTTGGAAGAGGAAGTACTTGGAAGGACTTACAAAAGAACCAACCCAAGGATGAGTGTCTTTGGAGCAAGAATTTCAGCTTGATACAAAGAAGTTGTAACAACTTTCCTTTGTGGCAGGCCAGCCAATAAAGTACAATTAAAGAAATGGTTGAGGCAGGAGAAGAGTGCTTTGAGAATGATAGGAAACAATCATGTAGAAGAAGTGAGTCAATTTCAAAATTGATTGAAGAATGATTACGTCTTGAAGCACTATAAAATTAAGACTTTGCCAAGGGAAATTGGAAATGCAAAGACAATATCCTGTTCCTCTAAGTAGCTATCATGTAGGGATGCCAGTCATGAAGCCAAGCAAGAGTGAAATTTTCCAAAATCCAAAAGAGGTTAGAGTATTGCATCCAAGAGAAGGGAGTCTTCCAATGCCAAAGAACTCATGAGCAGATAATGGCAAGGAAGAGCAAGAAGAACTCACTCACAATAAGGAGTCCCGCAATTTGGAGACTAGATGTAGTAGCACAAATTGAAGTCTTGAGTAGACTTTGTATTATGTTTTCGGCCTAGAACTAGAATGTTAGTTTCTAGGTTCAATGGCAGAGATAGTTGCTAGCAATTGTGAGGATGGTCCAAAGTAATGCAGAAGAGAGGGAATCCAGCTTGATGGACCAAGTCTGATTGGAAGTTAGTCTTGGGAAAGCAAGTGGGAGATGCAGCTAAAGTCACCTTCTATCGAAAGTGTGAAGCTTTGAAAGAAACCATAGAGATCAGAAATTTGTTTTTTGCTTTGTGGACCAACAATGGATACAAGGTGTAGTCTTATGGGACCCAATAAAGCAAAGCATTATTGAGGCACTGATGGCAATGTTCAAGCCAAAGAAAATGATGTATGTAAATATGCAATAGGGTGGTTTTCTTCCACCAAATGTTTGCAGTAGAGAAGGTGAATTGGGTGAAGTGCTTCCATCAAAGGACAAGGCAGACAATCATTAACTCAAGGAGAATTTGACCTCCTCACTACTTTGTATGATTTGCAGCACATTTCTACCTTAGGCTAAATTTGTTGACAATGAAGGATAAGCACCGGATGGTCTCACATTTCCATCTTGATCTGCATCGTAAGGTGGATGACAAGGAGCAATGATACATCTTGCAACTTTAGTCCAACAATGAACATTTTGTTAGGAGGAGACAGAGGAAGATTGGCAAAGGAAGAAGTCCAAAGATGAACCCAAAGGAGTAGTGTTATCTCTTCTCCCATAAAAGACAAGAAGACTAAACCCAAGAAGTAGGGAAGAGGCAATGGACCTATGTTTGGGAACAGAGTCTGAAGGAGAGGCAAAATCAAAGAAAGACGGCTCAAAGGAAGATGAACTCACGTTGTGGAGTGAGGAGTCTAGTAGTGAAGGTGAGGTTGAAGTCCAACAATTAGTCAATGTAGGAATAAGAGAAGATGATGAGGAGTTCCATGCAGCAATTGATCATATGGAAGGAGATGCTTCTTTTTTGGAATTACCTTTGGAGGAGATGGACAAAGAGCCAAAGAAGGTGGTTCAGAAGGGAATAAGGTTGAAGAGATTAGTGCAAGCTGCATATGTAGGTTTGAGCCAAGTAAAGGAAGAAGAAGCAAGCTCAAAAGAGATGACTTTGAAAGTGCAAAGATTGCATCTTCATAGTAAGGCTCCTATTGAAGAAGCATCAATGGAAGCAATGTACAAAGACCAAGAAGGGGCAAGAGACTTTGATAGAGTTTAGTACTTGTCAAAGATTGTGTGTCCATTGTTATTACAATTGAAGCAAAAGAAGGAAGAGATACAAAAAGATCATCTTTAGGTAAAGAACAAGTTGTAGATGATGAAGTATCTTATTGAAGAAACACGCTAATTAAAGGCAAGGTTAACTCAAAGAGAAGAAGAAGCCAAAGAACTTTGGGTGGATGCAGACTTGAAGACCTTAGAAAACTTGCAAGAGAATTTTGAGCAATGAGGAAGAGATCTGGACTGTCAAGCCAAAGAGTTGAAGAACTAGAAGGCAATAGTCAAGAAGATGAGAAGCAAAGCGGGAGAAGCTCACATCAAAGTAATACATGTAAAAGCAATTGCAGCAATGATGGAGCAGGAGTAAGAAAGTCTGAAGAAGAGCATGGCAAAAAAAGATCAAGCATGTTAGAAGGAATTACCAATCCAATATCAAGAAGAAGAAAGACTGTGAGGATTAGTAAGAAGTGTTGAAAGTCATATTGCCTAATATGTAGGAAGAAGAAGATGCTGGAAGTTGAGTACAAAGACGAGTTGGGGGTGGAATGCTTTTGTGGGTATAAATCAGAATTAGCAAGAGAGATCATCAAGAGAATGAGTGCAATGCTGAGCCCAGAGGCTGAAGAGAAGTTGGAGGAAGTGAGGCTGCATGAATTGAAATTGCTTGTGCAAGAAACTTGCAAGAGGAAAGCAAAGGATGTGGACCTGAATAGTCTATTGATTTGCTTGAGAGATCAAGTAGATAGGATGATGTTGGAGGTAGGAGACAATGTTTGTCTCAAGTTGGACTTAGTAAACATAGAATAAGATAAAATTTGGAGTGTTGTGAAGGAAGTTTGAAGTTGCAGAAGTAGGAGTGCAAGTGTCTTTGGGTGAGTTACTTGAGACATTGGAGAAGAGTGGGTTAGCTGATAAAGAAGTAGATTACCCATGTTTGTAATTGTAGTTCAAAGTGAAGAGATAATAGAAATACTTGATGAAGTAGTAGTATTGGACAGACCTGAAGAAGGAGAAATGATTGAAGGAACATCAAGTTTGGAAGCCAAAGTTGAGGTTGACATCGGATTAGAGAAAAAAACAATTTTGAGATATGAAGAGGTAGTTATGAAAAAGATTTTTTGTCATTTTGGATCTACAGGTTGGTAAAGTTGTTGTAGAATGGTATTTTTGTTAGTAATTGTCAAGTGCTCTGCCTATTCAAAGGAAAAATTGAAGTGTGTTGTTGTTTAGTATTTATATTTTTGAAGTTGAGTAAAGAAAAGTGTTGTAACTCAATGCACAACTATTTAGCTTAATTTCAAGTATCAATCCTATGTGTGTTTATGAGTGTTTGGAGAATTTGAGTGCAAGTCAATGAACTTGTTGGATGTTGGATTCCACAATTCTGATTTCATTATATGTGTTTGATCCTAAGTGGATAGCAATCAAAGCAATGCAAGCAATGCCTTGACAGATCTGAGAAGAATTGTAGTGTTGGTAGTATTATGCATTGGTGAATGCAATGTAGGGTTGATGCAAAGCAATTTTGATTAAGCAAGTTTTTCCTTTAGTGGAGGAGTAGAACTGTGAGCCGGCCTGTCTCTCACTCGGGATGAACCTCTGATGGCTATTATAGTAGCGCACCATGGACTAAGAAGGCAAGGAACCCCAACTCCATCACACTCCTCCAAGGCTAACACTCCAAGACTCAAGACATTGATCACTAGAGAACTCAATGAGAGAGAGATAGTTGCAAATGAAAGGATGATGAGTACCTCCTCACCCCTTGCTTATATACTTGTGAAATAGTTACGTACCAAAATTACTAATTACCGTAGTAACTCAAGTTACTAGACTAAAAGTCAAGTAAAGTCAAAAAGTAGAAAGGAATATCCATTCACATGGGCATATTCCCCTAAGCATGTGGTCTTATCTTGACCCAACCACTAAGTCAAGGATTCCTTCACATGGGCTATCCTTGGACTAAAGAAGAATCCAAAACAAAAAGGCTTGCGGGCCAAGAGTTTTCAACTCTTTCCTCAAAGCCAAACACCTAGGAATAATACCAAGTCAACACACTAAAATCCAAAATAGTGGTGCTCATCTTTTCTACTTCCTCTAAAGTAAAGTCTCCTCTATCTTAGCTATGACTAACTTTAGCTAACCATGACTAATATAGAACCATCCTTTATCTCTATATAAATAATATCTCTTAAGTACATGTAATACCAAGTTAAATATCATAATACCACACACATGCACATATGGATGTTGCATTTACCCCCGGACTAAGTTTTCACTTTGTCCTCAAAGTGAAGGTCTCTCTACCTTCTATGGTACATCTTCAACTTATCATGGTTGATTCTATCAAAGTATCTTCCTCCCAACTCCTTGAGATCATAGGTGTAATTTCCCCACACCTTCTCCATTATGAAAGGTCCAAAGTACTTAGGCAAAAACTTCTTTTGCACTCTCTTGAATCAAATGGAATCAAACAACATTACCCAATCACCTTCTTTGAAAGTCTCCACCTTCTTCTTGCCTTGCCTCTTGTCATAGCTCTCCTTTTGTTTCCTTTGGACTTGCTCCACTCAAACCATAGCAATTGCTCTTGCCTCTTCCAACTCCATGAGTTGATCTTTCCTTGACTTCTCTGCATCACCTCCTTGTGCTTTCTTCAATCTCCTATGAACGCTTTGGAAGGTAGGAAGATCAAAGTGAATAGGTAAGGTAGACTCAATACCATATACCAATTGAAATGGAGAATATCCGATGGAAGTCTTCATGGTTGTCCTATACTCCCATAAAACTACATGAATCCTCTTGTCCCAATGATGTTTAGCCCCCTCCATTTCTGCATCTTTGGCCAACATCATGCACAAGGTCTGATTGGTTCTCTCTGCCAAGCCATTGGAATTTGGCTCATAGGATGTAGTTACTCTATGTGTGATAGAGAAATGTCGTAGCATGGCTGTAGTAATGCTTCCTATAAACTCTCCTCCTCTATCAGAAACCAACTCCAAAGGGCATCCAAACCTAGTGATAATGCTTTCATAAAGAAATCTACCCACTTCATCTTCATTCTTGTCCCTCAATGGTCTAGCCTCAACCCACTTGGTAAGGTAATCAGTAACTACCACAATGTACCGATTGTTCCTTGGGGGTTCTATTGAGAGGACCTACAAAATCAATTCCCCACTTCTCAAAAGGTCATAGCAATGGAATCGATCTAAGTGGTGGAGTGGATGTAGACTTCTTAGCAAAAGCTTGACAAACATGACAAGTTTTGCAATAATCAAGACAATCCTTGAAAATCCCTCTCCAATAGTAACCTGCATCTAGAATCTTGAAAGCAGTCACCTTTCCTGCAAAGTGTCCTCCACATACTAAACCTTCATGAAACTCCTTTATGAGTAGGATAGACTCTTCCTTACCCACTGCTCTTTGAAGTAGACCATCTGCTCCTTGGTGAAAAAGAATATCCTCCACCATTGTGTAAGGTCTAGATCTTGCTGCAAGGGCCTTCCTCTCCCTAGCATGAATCCCTTTTGGATAGTTACCTCTTGTCACAAAATCCACAATCTCCTTGTACTCCATTGGAATCTCTTGAGTGACTGAGATTGTCATGAGCTCCTCATCCGGGAAGGAATCATCCACTGGCTCATCTCCATCATGATCATAGGCTCTAGATAACAAATCAGCATTTGCAGGTTTCTTTCTTGGCCTATCCTCAATTGTGTAGTCATACTCAGACAAGAGTATCATCCACCTTGCTAGTCTCCCTTCAACATTACGCTTGTTGAAGATGTACTTCAAAGCCTTGTGATCCATGACAATTGTGGCTTTCCCTCCAATCAAGTAGTGTCTAAACTTCTTGAGACCAAAGATCACTGCCAACCCTTCTCTCTCCGTAATAGAGTAGTTCTTCTCTACTGAAACCATCTGCCTACTAGCATAAGCTATTGGATGATCATGCCCATCTTGGTCTAATTGACTAAGAGTGCATCCTATAGCTTCATTAGAAGCATCAGTGTAGAGGATGAAAGGCTTACTCCAATCAGGTTTAGCAAGAATTGGAGCTACAACAAGGGATTGCTTGAGCTCCTCAAAAGCTTTGAGAGCCTCCTTGTCTTCCAAAATCACCATGTAATCTACACCCTTCTTCATGTAGATGGTCAATGCATAAGCCTTGTTGGAAAATGAGAAGATGAACCTCCTATAGTACCCAACCATTCCCAAGAATTGGCGTAACTTTGTCAAGCTTGAAGGGAATGGAAGGTCTGAGATTTTCCTCACCTTCTCAGGATCAACTGCTATTCCATCCTTGGAGATGATGTGCCCCAAAATTAGACCTTCTTCACATCCAAAAATGCACTTCTCTGGGTTGAGTGATGCATTTGCCTCATCCAAGCATTGCAAGACTTTGATTAGGTGCTCAAAGTGCTCCTCCTTGCTCCCATAAACACAAAAGTCATCAATGAAGTCTCTCACAAATTTCCCAATGAAAGGTTCAAATACCTTGTTCATGAACCGTTGGAATGTGGCTGGAGCATTGCAAAGCCCAAAAGGCATGACCTTGAAAGCGTAAGTTCCCCAAGGTGTGGTGAATGTGGTGAGTTGTTGATGCTCTGGTGAAATCTTGATTTGGTTGTATCCACTATAACCATCTCCAAAACTGTACCTCTCATGACCTGCAACCTCCTCCAAGATCTCATCAATGAATGGCAATGGGTAGTAGTCCTTCTTGGTAACAGCATTGAGCTTCTTGTAATCCACACATACCCAAAGCTTGCCATTCTTTTTCTTCACAATGACAATTGGAGACACCCATTCTGAATTCTCCACCTCAAAGATAAATCCAGCCTCCTTGAGCTTATCAATCTCCTCCTTCACAACCAAAGATATTGGTGGGCTAATGCAACGTTGCTTTTGGCGGATTGGTCTTGCATGTGACTCCACCTCTATCTTGTGCTCCTCCAAGGTGACTTCCTTCAAATCCTTGTAACTAAAAGCAAACACATGGATGAACTTGCGGAAAATCTCCTCAAATCTCACCTTCTCCTCCTTGGTAACATTTGGGCCATACTTGAGGGTAGATAACCTTCTCTCTACCTCCTCAAGTGTCAATGGTGATTTGTCTGGGTCCTTCAAAACCTCTGGCTTAGATGCAAAATCCATAGCACACAAGGGATACACATCTGAATCAGATTCAGATTCATCCTCTTCCGTGGAAGTCTCCTCCTCCATGCTTGTGTCCACACCTGAAGCTCCTTCTTTAGAATCTGATTCCCAATAATCAGAAGATGGTGTATCTGAATGTGAAGTGTTGGTGGTGTTAGTCACAGGAACAGTGACTCTATGGTTTGATGGCCCAATCCTCAAGTACCCTTTGTGCCATCGATCAGTTGTGCGTGCTGCTCTCAACCATGGCCTCCCAAGAAGTAAGTCATAGCTTGAATCCTTCAAGACTTGGAAAGTCATGAGATTTTGAACTCCCATAACTGAAACTACCACTTTATCCATCACCCCTACTGGTCAAACTTGTTGCTTGTTTGCCATGCTCACCACAAATGTTGAAGGTCTTGAGGGTATCATACCCAACTTCTTTATCAACCTTTCTGACATAGCATTTACTGTTGATCCTCCATCAACCAATGTATCCTTGATGTTGTGACCATTCACTCTCACATCAATCTTGGAGGCATATTCACAAGCCTCCCATGGTACTGGCTTGGCATCCACCACCCCCATTGATATTGGAACTTTTGCCTTCTTCTTCATCTTGCTCCTTGTAGAACTCAAACCACCTCTAAGCTCCTTTCTCAAGGTAGGGTTCAAAGCAATCAATTGGCCCATTGTGATGTTAGCCTTGTGACTACCAACATCCTCCAACACATTGTAGTTCCATTGTTGCTTTGAAATCAAGAAATCCTCCATCTCCAACTTCTTCCTTGGAGTCTTTGTTCTTGATGGTGTTGAGGTGCGAGTGCTCCTAGTAGACATAGGAGTATCCTTGCTTGAAGTAAATCCTTGAGAAGAGTGAACATCCTCTGCAAAACAAGCTCTCTTCTTCTCTTGTGCCAAAAGCTCCAAATTAAGACCCTTGGGGTTTGACCACTCTCCCTTCTCATACTTGCTCTCAACCACATCTATGGATACTATCCCCTTACCTTTGTTGGGATTAGGAGCCACTTGGGTTTCACTACCTCCCTCTTTCGCTCTATTGGCTCCCTCATAACCCCTTCCTCCATGGTAAGTGGAATTTGGGCAATTCCTTTGGATATGGCCTCTTCCTCCACAAACAAAACAATTTCTATGATTAAAATTGTTGGCTGGTTGGCCTCCTCTATATGGATAGTTTCCATAACTCCTAGGCCCTCTCCCTACATTCTGATCCACCTCTCTCTTCTCCCATAGTTGCACCACATTGATCTTGAGATCCGCAAGTTGTTCTGTGATGGTTTGGAGTGGATCTTTTGGTGGAGGTGCAAGAACTGGAGCAACTACTACTTGTGGTGCAACCCTTGTCACCAAAGTATCAAAAGTTCCACCATACTTGTAGCCTTGAGGAGGATGCACAACCTCCTTCACCACCAAATCACTCTCATCCCCTTCCAAACTCTCCTCCATACGAATTGTGATCTTGATAGCTTCAACCTTGGAAGAAGGTTTCTCATATCTCACCTTGCTTCTAATTTGTGGTCTCAACCCTCCCACAAAATTCTTGGTGAGCATGGCCCCTATGCCAATCATTGTAGTCTCCACATCATCCTCACCCTTCCTCAATACTATGCGCAATCTGGACTCCAACTTTTCCACTCTTTCCACATAGACTCTCACTTTCTCTCCATCTCCTTGCTTGAGAAATGTAACCTCACTCATCAATCTCTCATAACTCTCATCAGGAAGAAAGTTCTCAATGAGTGCTGAAGTCAAAGTCTTCCAAGACTCCTCTTCCCCATCTCTCCTCTCTCTCTTTTGGTATTCTGACTCATACCAATGTAAGTGCTGCATCCTCAAAGAAATCTTGTAATAATGAGGCCCACTCATTCTTACTCCTCTCATTGTTTCCTATGCAAGCTCTCTTGAAGTCTCTCACAAAGGCCTCCACATCTTTTCCATCCTTGCCAAAGAAAACTGGAAGTTTCCCTATCTTAACCTCTCACTATCTTTCTCTTCTCTCAATTTTGTTTTCTCTTCTCTTTTCTCTCACTCTATAACTAATAGAGTATATACATGACTAACACCATTTGAGAGTAATCCACCCTAGGGAACACAAAAGGTTCAGGTTGCTCCAAGATTTCTATAGCAACATCAAATCCTAGAGTGCATATTAATCGAACTCTCATGGATAGTTTATCCATAAGTTGAAAGATTATCTCCATCACTAATCTTGAGAACTAGCTGATGAAGGTGGTAGTATTTCTGTAGCTGTACTAAGAGTCTCTCCAAGATCCTTCACCAAAGTCTCCAAAAGTGATTTTACTCCACTACACTCATGTCCTTTTGGAAGTCCTTCAACTCCACAAACCTCACACAACTCCTTGGTCTTAGATCTTCTCCCTCCCAATCTTGGTGAAGAAGGTCCAACATGTAAACCCAAGTCCAGTAAACCTCTCCTTTCTCTCAATCTCTTGCTCTCAAAGGTCAATGGACATGAACTTGCCTTATGTCCCTTCTCTCCACACAAAAAGCACTTAGACTCACTCTTTCCTCCAAGTGGTGTAGGTTTTTGGATCCTCTCAACACTCTCTTCAAATTCTATTGTAAACTCTCTTTTCCTCAAATCCACCCCTACAATCACCTCAAACCCTTGGGGAACCTTGCATAATCTCAATTTCCACTCTTGATGACCCTCCATGTTCCCAAGATGAATCTAAACACTCAAACATACTTTTTGTTGATCTCAAACTCCTCATGCATGAGATCTCCACTCTGCAGAATTGACCCTTCCTCACAATGTCACTCAAATCTCCCAACCAGTATGTCACAATCCTCTGAAACTTTTCACACTTGATCACAACTCCAGGGCGTCCCTCCCTGCAAAATTTTAGATCTTTTCATTGAGCCATTTGGCCTAGAAACCTTTCTATTCAGCACACATATTTCAGATTTGGTCTCAAAACCATCCCCCTCACTTCAAAAACTCATAACTCCCTGTGCAAGAAATATCTCCCTCTAATTTTTGTGGCAGTAGGTAGTATACAATGCACTTAATTTTCTTGGAAATGTTTAGAACAATTCACTGAAAAGTGAAGAAATGGCAAACTCTGTACAATTTTCCAGAGAGCATGCAGTTACGGGAGCACTTTACCCTATCAACTTTCAAAATTTCTAGATCAGTGCGCATAGTAGCTCTCACAATAATTTTAAGTGTGCTAACTGAAAGATAACCCAAGCTATCATGTGTAGAAATTCCAAGTCCAGATCTCAAACTTGAGATTTTGCCCAAAAATCTCCTTAATCCCCAAAATCTGCAATCCACCTCACACAATCTCTCCAATTCCTCTCATGTGTACAAGATGTACAAAATCACCTCAAAGATATCATAATGAATAACAGGGTATACAAATGGATCTTGGTTCTCTAACATAAGTTCAGCCCTCTCCTCTCCTAATGTTCTCTCCAAGTGAGCTCTCATAGCCTCCTTCTGCCTAATGTAGAATTGAACTCGGAACATTATCTTGCCTTCTAGAGAGGTCCCGACAACGGAACCAAAAATGTGAGCCGGCCTGTCTCTCACTCAGGATGAACCTCTGATGGCTATTATGGTAGCGCACCATGGACTAAGAAGGCAAGGAACCCCAACTCCATCATACTCCTCCAAGGCTAACACTCCAAGACTCAAGACATTGCTCACTAGAGAACTCAATGAGAGAGAGATAGTTGCAAATGAAAGGATGATGAGTACCTCCTCACCCCTTGTTTATATACTTGTGAAATAGTTACGTACCAAAGTTACTAATTACCGTAGTAACTCAAGTTACTAGACTAAAAGTCAAGTAAAGTCAAAAAGTAGAAAGGAATATCCATTCACATGAGCATATTCTCCTAAGCATGTGGTCTTATCTTGACCCAACCACTAAGTCAAGGATTCCTTCACATGGGCTATCCTTGGACTAAAGAAGAATCTAAAACAAAAAGGATTGCGGGCCCAAGAGTTTTCAACTCTTTCCTCAAAGCCAAACACCTAGGAATAATACCAAGTCAACACACTAAAATCCAAAATAGTGGTGCTCATCTTTTCTACTTCCTCTAAAGTAAAGTCCCCTCTATCTTAGCTATGACTAACTTTAGCTAGCCATGACTAATATAGAACCATCCTTTATCTCTATAAATAATATCTCTTAAGTACTTGTAATACCAAGCTAAATATCACAATACCACACACATGCACAAATGGGTGTTACAGGTCTAACTACTCTCAATTCCTTTGCTAATTCTATTATATCCTCATCAAGAATTGTAATTGAAAGCATGAGTACATTATCTACACCTTCAATTTGTAACCCACTTTCCTCTAATCATTCATGTTACTAACCCAAAGATACTTATTGTCTGATCTTGCATTTTGGGTTTATTCACTACTACTACTTCTCCTTCAATTCATGTTCCATCTTCAATCAAAACTAAAATTGAAGTCATGGGTATCCTAACTATCTATTCTTTCTCTATCCTAACTCTCTCTAATGCCTCTGGCAAGATTCCAGAAGTCAGCTTCATTGCACTCCGAGGTCCGACTATCTCAGATCTAGTCATCTTTGTCTTGAGGCAAAGAAGCTTCTCACCTGAAATTGTGTAAACCTGAAGTCCAAAGTCCAAAGTTTGAAGTCCGAAGTCACATCGACCCCAAGACACCAACTTGAAGACATTAAACTACTATGTACATCTACTCCCAAAACTTCAAATGCTTGTAACTTCTTGTACAAACCTCCAAACTCTGCAATTGTGATGGCAGTGCAATGCCTTGAACGAGACGCTTCCAACAAGATATAACACATATGATTTGAACCTTCCGTCATTGAAATACAGCCCCCGCAAGAATCCTGACCTACAATTTCCATTCCTCCTTTGGGTCTACCCTCCTTTAGAGTCTGATCCAAGTTTTTCCTCCTTTGATACGGAGTAAGCTTCTTTGGATTGGATCCATTCAGAGTCCTTATTCTTCAAACACAAAGTCTACTTCCTCAGGCTTGATCAAAACACAAGTTTCCACTCATTTCTTTTCCATTTGGTTTCAATTTGGTTTCAACAAGGCACTTCTTCTTCAAAACTTGTCCAAAATGAAAAATGTGGGTACCACAGCCTTCCACTTGCTCCATAGGATCTGGGCTGTCCACCCTATCCTCAAAAGCCAACTAAGCATGATGCACTCTATTGCACTCAAGAAGAAGTAACAACTGTGCATGAGTCCTACCAAATCCAGATGTCACCACTCTCTCCTCCACCATGTTGAGCTCAATATGCTCAGCCAAACCAAAGACCGCTGCCAAAGTAGGCAAAGTAGCATGTAATAATGTAGCATCACAAACTCTACATTGTAACTCCTTGTCCAAAATCCCATACCAAAACTAGACCGCCTAAGCCTTGGTAACTCCTTAAGTGAAATTGATCAGCTGCCTCATGCAAGTGTATACCTCGCATAGGCTCTATTTAGCCTTCCGTTGGAACTCTTGCAAGTTCCTCAGCTCATCAATTTGCACCCCTTGGTAGTTTTGCCTCAAACATTGGAAGAACTCCACCATAGGGTTAAATCCTGGTACCACACCACTTCTTGCAATGGTAGCACTATCTCTAGCTAGTGTGCCTCCACTAGCTCCACCAACACTAATCGAGCTACAACTCGTGGATACAGCTGATCTACTACTGGCAACTAAGCCTAAAGTGATAGAGACATAGTTTGGAGACCAATATTGTCTCCATAACTCAATCTCCTCCAAATGAACTCTCTTGAACTCATGGTAGTTGTCCATTGGCGGACCCTCCAAAGCTGAAACAACCCCTTCTATATCATGAAGGGTATAAACAAAGTCCGGTTCCACATCTACTACAGATCACACCAACTACCAAACTCCTAAATGAAGTCATCCAACTCAATGGTACCCACTATATCAGAGTAACACCTAAGGCCCTTAGAGGCCCCATAGATCTCATCCATGTCCGACAACAATGGTGCGGACACGCCAAGTGCACTCTCAACTAAATCAACTCTTGTGTCAAACTCCAACTCAAGGTCAATCTCCTCCCTCATTGGGACTTGAGATGCAAGCTGATACCAAGTGCCACTCCAAGTAAACCTATTGTGTAATGTAGGGCTAACTCCTCTAGAATCTCCAAAGGATTCCATCGTGTGAAAGTAACCACAACTGTAATTGCAAACCGGAATCACCAAATGCAACCACAAGTGCTCCACCAAGTACCAATACCAACTGAGCACCACCAAGTGCCAATACCCATGAAACACCATCCACTAATGTAACTCTAATTGAGATAACTACACTAGGAGAAAAGGTGACCTATAACCTGCCATCACAACACACACTCTCATGGTCTATAGGTCATCACTTCTTGCCTCATTGGAGAGAAACAAAGGTAGTCTAACTGATCATCACTCTAGCCTCACTACCAAGAGCACAAGAGAGCACCAACGCTCTAAATTCAAGGCACCTCACACAAACGTGGTGCACAAATAGGAAAGCAGAGAATGGAGGGGGTCCAATCACAAGAAATCTAAACAAAAACCCTCCATCTCATAGAGCAACATTGGACTGACTCTGCCACCATTTGGATTTGATATAAGAGAAGTTTGTATCTACGTCCTAAGCTACTAGGATCCCCAAGAATGGGATCAAACTGCCTCTCCTAGCCAAATCTACAAGTGTATAAATAATAGCGGGCCAATCATGAGGACAACAAGTGAGGGTGGACTAGTTGGCTAGGGCACTAGTCTAGGAATAAGAGATCTAGGAGTCAAACCTTATTGCACACAATCTAGCAGGATGGGCAGATTTTGCTAAACAATGATTAAGATCTACTCTAAACTAGCTAGCCTCACGCCAGCAAGCTGGCTTGTTGGCCCTTCTAGGCCTTCATAGCCCATAGTCCTATGCCTCGAAGCCTCTAAATGCCAAATGAAGCCTTTCTTCCTGCAATTTCAAACCAAATCTGGTGAAACTCCTCTAAATTTTTGAAACTCCTCTAAACTTAAAAACTCCTCTAAATCTGGCCAACCAGAAAAACTCCTCCAAATTTGGCCAAAATCTGACATAAACTCCAGCAAAAATCTAACATGAACCCTAAAGTTGGCTGACTGCCAAATCATCCACTAACTCTTCACTAGAGTCAAATTGAAAAAACAAGTTTCTCCAAATCACAAATTCACAAAGATAGGTTCCCAACTCCATCTTCAATTTTGCTTTCTAAGCCCAACTCGTAGCAAATTGGTCATGTCTTCACCTCTTGAGCTCAAAATCACAATCACTGCTCAAAAATTGCCTCTTTTGTGCTCAAAAGAGGCCAGCGCTTCCACACCCCGTATGCCTTACTACTAAATTTGCTTCCAGCAATGAGCTTTTGCACACTAGGGAAAAACTGAACTTTGATTGAGCTACCAATGATCCACCAAGCTTGGAGATACCACCAACACTCATAGTTCCTGCACCCAATTTCCCCTTGACTTCACTTCTCTAATGTAATCAGATTGTTTACAACTCTCAAATCAACTCGCCTCAAATTAGAACTTGATTTTTCACTCTATATACTGCCAGCAACTGTGCACTGATTACAATCAAGCCACACCCACTCTAGCTAAGAGAATCCGAGTGATGCTCATTGCCCTTTATCCACCATAACAAGGAACTCGAAGGCTCAACATCAAAGAAGTGAGTTCTCTAGAGCTGCACTTCAAAAGTATACCTATGGACTTGAGTTAGGTCTAGAACCCTAACGGTCCCGTTGATGGCACACTCAATGGTGCGAAAGGTGCATAGTGACGGTGGGCCCCATCATGAAGTCAATACCCCAAACACAAAATCTGACCGTCAGAAAGTAGTCTATGGGAAATTGGTGAAAGACCTCTAACTACTATCATTGCAACTCTTGTGTCAGAGCAATCTAGATGCAACATTACAAATGGCATGACAATGTACTGTCATTGGAAGGAAGTGTTGGAGAAAGATGCAAGTATATTGCACAAATTGATGTGGAATTTTCAGTTTTTAAATGTCAAGAGAATGGTTGATTCAATAGCCTAGCACTCCAAAGATGCCAAGAATGGGTAGAGAGTTAATAGCTATTGTGATGTAACCTAAAGAGACATCATCTTAAGCCTCTTGAAGATATTCAAACCAAGTAGGACTACTTATGTGATTGTTAACCAAGTCTTGTTCTTTGAGCACATGTTCTTAGGGAAGATGGTGGACAAGGCAATGATATTTTATTAGTGCAACCCTACAAATGTATTATTCCTTTGGCAAGAAAGGAATCATACCTAATAGCTTTTGTCTTTCATTTCTACATAGGTTTGGGATTGCGAGATGAAGAAGAATAAGAGTAATTTCCTAGCCATTGATTGGATGAGAAATACTTAGAGAGCTAGCAAAAATTATTGACATCCTTGAGAAAGGTGCATAAGGAAGATGCATGCTTTTAGTTGGCAGAATAGAAGAGAAAGAATGAGGAAAAAGAGAAGTTAAAGGAAGAAGTGAGTTCTAGCCTAAGGATAGATAAGTTTAGGAAAGCAAAAGGCAACAAACTCTCCAAGGTAGTAACCTCCTCTTTTGAAGAAGAAGGCAAAGGAGGATGAAGAGCCAATCAATCCATTGGGAGATGTTCAAGAAATTTCATCAACAACAACATCCGGTTACAAGTGTAGTACCAATAGCTAGACATATTATCTAGAGGTAAAAATTGGCTTGGTAACATCTAGAAGGATGTTGTGTATGATGGGCTAGATAGATAGATCAGATAGAGGTGTCACAAAAAGAGTACTTCTACTAATTGGGGCATAAGCCAAAAATAGCCTAAAAACTTTGGAGCCAATTTTGGAGGCTTAAGTGGATGAATTAGGCCTTGAAAATAGAAAGACTCCATCTCCTTTGGGAGAAAAGGCTTGCCTTCTCCTCCCTCCCACGGTTTTTTTCATCAAGAGCTTTCCAATAGTACCTCACCCATGCAATTTTGAGCTTCCTATAAGGAGATTCTCTAAAGATTCCCTTTGGTCAAACCTATTTGACCAACTAAATAGGACAAGGACTGACATGTCATCCATCTAGGCAACTAATCTAAGGGTGGAGCTTTCTGACATGTCACCAATCTATGTATCTGATCCAAGGTAGAGCTTCCTTTGAGAGGATTTTCTTTGCTATATAATAAAGAGAAGGTGTTCCTTTGGGGCATCGGAGTATTGAGTGTGAATCTCTCTTGGATAGTTCTCTCGTCCTTGGAGTATTACACAAGTCAAAGTAGAAGTTAGCATCCATAGGAGACCTCAATAAGTTGAGACTACCAAGGATGGAGGATGTTGGGTTGACCAAAATTTAGACGATTTAGTGATAGAAAGCTATTTTTCTAACCCCCATAAAACCCTCACATAATTCCTTAAACTCTTTAGTTTGCAAATCCAACATTGAGAGAGAGTGGATCAATAAGCATTTATACCAAGAAGCAATCTACCAATTCACCATGTTGATTTCCTTTAGGAAAACTAGAGGTAAGCAAGAAGTCAAAATTCTATGTAAGAAGAGCAGTGGTTTATAGTTGGACTGATTGTGGGAGCAATCATAGACATGCTAGACTAAACAGGTCAAAGACCATCATCTTGGTCATTTGTAATATCTAAAAAAAAGCAACAAACTATTGGGTTGACGGAGTCTTGCTAGTGCAAGAATTGGAGAAAGTCTTCAACTTAGTTTTTGAAGAATTAGACAATTATGTATATTTGCAATGGGTTTATCAGAGAATTGACAAAAGAACTCAACAAATTCTATGAGAAGGAGAAGAAATAGCTCCAATCTACATGTAATGGGGCCAATTGTGTGATTTTAGCAATATAGATCCCAAGACAAATGGGATTTGGAACATCATTGCCTATAAGTTCTATTACCAAGCAACAAGGAACTTGTCCAAGTGTTGAAAATAGTGGAGGAAATAGTAGATTTAAAAGTGATCCACTAGCTAATTCCCATAGCAAATTCTTTAGCTAAAGGACATGATACAAGAAGTATACTTGCTACAAAGGAAGTCTAAAGACATTCCTTTGGCTTGGAAGGAATTCTAGTTCAACTTATAGCACCTACAAGGGTTATTTTTCTTCAAAAATATGGAGAACTTATCCAAGACCATGCATAAGAACGGGTTCCCAATGGCAGTGGATACATATCTACCATTGTACTTCATCATGAAAAACTTCCACTAGCCCATTGGAGGCCAAGGAAATGTGTTGTATTTGAATGTGTCCCTCATGGATGCCCTCATCCAAAGTGTCATCTATGAAGAAGCATCCAATTATGTCTTTGTATTGTTCACAAAGCTACAAGAATGTTGTTCAAGATTCAAGAAAGCATTCCCAGTAGATAAAACAAAGAAAGGGAAGCCTTTTACTATAGGTGTCATGGACCAAAAGGTTGGAACCCATTTGCAAGAAGCCTTAGGTGAGAACTCTGAGCCGGCTTGTCTCTCTCTCACTCAAGATGAACCTCTAATGGCTATTATGGTAGCGCACCATGGACTAAGAAGGCAAGGAACCCCAACTCCATCATACTCCTCCAAGGTTAACACTCCAAGACTCATGACATTTCTCACTAGAGAACTCAATGAGAGAGAGATAGTTGCAAATGAAATGATGATGAGTATCCCTAGTTTATATACTTGTGAAATAGTTATGCACCAAAGTTACTAATTACTAGAGTAACTCAAGTTACTAGGCTAAAAGTCAAGTCAAGTCAAGTCAAAAAGTATAAATGAATATCCATCCACATGGGCATATTCCACTAAGCATGTGATCTTATCTTGACCCAACCACTAAGTCAAGGATTTGTTCACATGGGCTATCCTTGGGCTATAGAAGAATCCAAAACAAAAAGGCTTGCGGGCCCAAGAGTTCTCAACTCTTTCCTCAAAGCCAAACACCTAGGAATAATACCAAGTCAATACACTAGAATCCAAATACTAGTGCTTATTTTTTCCAATTCCTCTAAAGGAAGGTCCCCTCTATCTTAGCTATGACTAACTTTAGCTAATTATGACTAATGTAGAATTATCCTATATCTCTATATAAATAAGATTGAAGATTGAACCTGAGAGGTGAGGTAGCAATGATAGACCTATCTTCAGGAGTAGAATCTGAAGGTAAGGTTGAGTCCAAGGGAGAAGACTCAAAGGAAGAAGAAGAACTCACTTTGCAGAGTAAAGAGTCAAGTAGTGAAAGTGAACGTGAGCCCAAAGTCCAACAGTTAGTGGATGAAGTGGCTATAGAAAAGGATGACAAATTTTGTGCAAGAATTGATTGTATGGAAAGAGGAGATGGCCCTTATTGGGAATTACCTATGGTGTAGATGGAAGAAAAGAGAGAAGAAGAATTGAAGGTGGTGTTCCAAAGGAGAGTGAAGTTGAAGAGAGGATTGCAGACTCCAACTACATGTCCAAGTCAAGTAAAGGATGGAGAAGAAAGCTTGGAAGAAGTGACTTTAAAGGTGAGAAGATCATGACTTTGGAGTAAGCACTGAAGGAGGATTTGCCTCTCAAAGTTCAGTAAAAAGACCATCAGGATGAGTTGAAATAGTTTGATGGGTTAGAGTATTTGAAAGTGATCATTTGTCCTTTATTATTGCAACTAAAGAAGAAGAAGGAGAAAATATCAAAAGATAATCCGGAGGTGATGGATGAGTTGCATGTGATGAAGTATCTCAACAAAGAAGCTCAAGATTTAAAGGAGAATTTAACCTGAAGAGAAGAAGAAGCCAAAGAACTTTAGGTGGATACAATACTTTGGAAGAAGACTTGCAAGAACTTGCAAGAGAGTTTTGAAAAGTGCGGAAGAGATCTCAATTGTCAAGCTAAAGAAATGAAGAATCAGAAGGCAATATTCAAGAAAATTACAAGTGAAGTTGGTGAAGCGCACATTGAACTGATATACTCAAAAGCCATCATAGCAGTACTGGAGTAAGAGTTGGAAAGTTTAAGATTGAGTGCTATGCAGAAAGATCAAGTATGGCAAAGAGAGTTGACAAGTAGAAATCAAGAGGAGGAAAGATTACAAGGTTTGGTAAGAAGTGCCAAAGCCAAGATTGCTCAGTATGTAGAGTTGAAGAAGAAGTTGAGTACAAAGACAAATTGTAGATGTATCATGAAGAGTTGAAGGTAGAGATAACTTGTGGCTATACATTGGAATTGGTAGGAGAGATCATTGGGGAGATAAGGTGATATTAAGTACAAAAGTAGAAGTAAAATTGGGGGAAGCCAAACTACACAAGTTGAAGTTGTTAATGCAAGAGAAAAAGAAGAGAAAAGTGAATTATATTAAACTAAATAATCTTTTGATTTGCTTAAGAGAGAGAGAGTAGATAAGAAGATGTTAGAAGAAGGAGATAATGTGAGTCTTATATTAGATTTAGATAAACTTTGGAGCATTGTCCAAAGAAAATAAGGTTAGAGAGCCATGTGATGGGCAATGTATGGTTCATAGAGTTGCATCCCAAATCAGTGAAGGTAGAGCCTAAATGTGAAGTAGCAAAAGTAGGAGTGCAAGTGTCTTTCGGTGAGTTACCTAAGGTATTAGAAGAAGTTATACTAAAGATGGAGAATGTAGTTAGATTACATATGGTTTCAATTGCAAATAAAAGTGAAGGTGTGACAATAAAAGAAACAGTGCAAGAGGTGATTGTAGGTTCCTTAAGAGTAGAAGCCAAAGTAGAAGTAGACATTGGATCGGATTAGTAACAGATTTGAGATCTAAAGAGGCAAATATGTAGAAGTGGAATGTCATTTTGGATCCAAAGGTTGGTAAAGTAGCAATCAAAATGGTATATAGTTAGATAAATATTGTAGTACTCTACCTATTTAAAAAAGGCATTCAAAGTATGTTTTTGTTCAATATTCATATTTTTGAAGTTGAGTAAAGCAAAGTGTTGTTGTGTTGTTGAGTGGTGTCAATATTCATCATTTTAGCTTAATTCCAAGTATCAATCCTGTGTGTATTTGTGAGTGTTGGGAGAAATTTAAATTGCAAGTTTGGGTATTAGAAGTTGGATCTTATAGCTTTGATTTCATTTTGTGTGTTTGATCCTAAGTGGATAGCAATTAAAGCAATGCCTTGTCAAATCTATGAGGAATTGTAGTGTTGGTAGTATTTTGCATTTTTTATCACAATGTTGGATTGATGTGAAGCAATTTTTATTGAGGAAGTTGTGTCTTCAATAGAGGGGTGGAACAAAATTCTAAGGCAAAGTTGTTTTGTGGTGAAGTAGCCTTCTTTGGGAAGAATCAAATCATCACAATCAAGATTGATTTGGAAAGATTTGATGAATTGTGATTATGGGTGTGGATAGTTTGTGATGAGACTACGATTCAATGCTTGTTACTCTCTTCTAGGTGTGCTTTCTACCCAAGAGACTAAAGACTCAACCAAGAAGAACTATTTGTTATTGATTACTTTGTATTTGACCATTTTTGACTTGTATCTTTGTGAGAACTTGCTGATTATTGCAAAAATGATACTTGTTGTATTGCAGAGGATACAAATCTCTATAGTGGAAGAATATGAAGCAAAATCTTAAGCTTATCATCCAACCAATATGAATATCTACATCAAGAGAACAATGAGAAGAGAGGGTTTGTAGACAAAATTTGCACCATGAAGAAGAAGAACGCTAAAAGATCCAATTCACTATTGAAGAATCTGAGAAGGAGGTATTGGATCTACAACTTCTTCACAAAGGTCAAGAAGCCTTGAAAGACCTCAAACAAAGAAACTCAAAATTGGGTGGCAAGGCTACTTTACGTTCCCTCATTCCTAGAAATAGAAAAGAAAGATTAAAGAGGGTAGACATATTTGTTGAGACACAACACACTGACTTCCTTTAAAGCTATTAAGAAAGCCAGTTATTTGAAACAATTTATTTGTGAGAAGACAACACAAGTTTGACTGAAGAAGAGTGTCAATACATCTTGCAAGTGATTCCTTGATTAGTTTAAAGGGATCTTAAAGAGCAATTTGATAATATTGACTCTCTTCCTCTACCTCTGGTTGAAGTCAACATATGCTTAGAAGAAGAACTTGTCAAAGAATACCCATTGTCTAATTTGGTACCTTCGAAGCCTTGGGCTGAACAAGATGCACAATCACCAACTAGTACCTTGGGCCAAACTAGTTTGGCACCACCATAGCCTATTCATCAGACTTACAACATGACTTTGTTACCCATTACCAGACACACATATCATAAGTACAAGGAGACAAAACATGATGAAGAACCTCATGAATTTATCAAGTAATTTGAAGTAATTTCCTTTGCCCATAAGGAACATGACTTTGCTGATTGGCTGCACATTTTCTTGAGTCTGCTCTACAAGAAAGCAAGGAGTTGGTATACCCATGTAACCCAAAAGGGGTTCAAGCTAGCTAACTAGACCAAACTTTAGGACAACTTCTTGGAACAATTCAAGGAGGTTGACTATGACACAACTATCTTCATAGCACTAAATGATTTGGACTAAGGCAAAAATGAGAAGTTGAGAGACTGTTTTGAGCGGTTCATGGCTTTGCTAAATCAAGTACCAAAGCAATCTAGTTTGGCAATTTATTCTAATGCCCGAGCCATTACCTGGTTCCTCAATGGATTGCCACCAAAGATTTGTATTTTTGCCAAGGAGAGGAATGTAACTTCCTTAGACAAGGTACTAAAAAATGTTGCCTGATACAAGGCGGCACACTCTCATTTTTCTGGTAACAAAAGAAACCGGGAGAAGAAAGGCAAGAAGCCTAAACAAAGAGCTTCTCACAATACCCCCTCTTCTTTGGAAGAATCATCCATATTATCCAATTCTTTTTCAAAATCCAAAGAAGATAAAAAGCCAAGAAACCCCAAATTTGAGAAGGAAAGAAAGTATTGACCTCTCCATCAAAAATTGTAAATAAAACAGACACTAAGCTGGAGACTCTCATTAAAGAGTTTGCAGATTTTAAAATCCAAATGATTGAGGCTAAGGATAGAAGAAAAACTCCTTCATTTGGAAGACCAAATGTGTGGTATAGTGCATATGGCAAGTCGGGTCATGCCAACATAGAGTGCTTGACCAAAACTAGATTTCCAATGCAACAGATTGATTGGGTTCCAAGTTGGGGCTAAAATGAGGAGGAAGATAGGATGTACCAAACACAAGAGGTACAACCTCAAGAAAGCACATTCTACCAAGGTCTGAGGTATTGACCAAGGGAGTATAACAATAATGCTCCATGATGAAGAATGCCGATGAGCAGCTAGAATAGGCTTAGAATGTTGCATTGGGTGCTTGTTACAGTTGTGGCTCTATAGGCCATTGGTCCCCAAATGTTCCTAAGCCAAGGCATCAAATTGGGTATGTTCTCCTTTGTGGGAACTGTAAAGGTTTGGGGCACATTGGCAACTAGTGTCCTTAGCCACCTAACCAAAAGCCTCCAATAAAGTATGTATAGACTCCGGCTGAGCAAGCTACACTATAGTCAAATGGAGATGCTATGGTGAATTGCATAACTCTTGAGAAAGAGAAGCCTCAAGAAGGTAGTCAGGCTCTCAAAGAAGAATGGCCAGATCTTGAAGTGTTGTGAGTTGAAACATGCTTGGGAAATAAGAAGCATGATCTTGAAGAAGTAAGCACTACTTTTTCATCTTCCAAAAAGGTGAAAAGACTTCAACCTAAGTCAATCTTATTTTTCAAAGAAGAGAAAATCTTGTTGAAAGCTAAACCAAAGGCTTTACAAAAGGAAATTCAAGAGGCGGTGCAAAGAACTTGGGAGATGAGTTTGGAGGAGGATCCAAAGACAAAACCTCAAAACCTCCAAAGACAAAATTTTGCAGCTGACATCAGATCCAAAGTAGAGGACCTGATCCAAGACAAAGTGTGTGAACCCTAAGTATCTTGGATCCAGACCATTGGTACTCCAATCAACATTCAAAAGTGACCCAAAGCAAGGTCAAAGAAGGGTGAAACCTCAAACCCAAAGACCAAGGTCAAGAAGGTGAAACTTGGAGGAGTACCACAATATAATATTGTGGCAGATTTGGCATCTACCCAAGCCAATGTCACCTTTTTAAGCAATTGTGGGAGGACAAGCTATACAAGAAGCAGCTTAGTTTAGCCCTCAAGAAAGTTAAGGTGATGACCAATAAAGATTTTCCGGCCATCTATCATATTGAGCAAGAAGATTTGGGATCTCTTAAAGTGGATGTGGAGATCACCGATTGTATGATCACATTAGTACCCATTGATTTGGGTTTTGGTGTGAATGTCATGATAGAAGATATTGCACATCAATTGGAGTATCATATGTTTGAGCCCACATCCCAAATTTTGAAGTTTACAAATTAGACTAAAATATGACCTTTGGCATGTTGTCTAATATAACTATGATCATTGGAGGAGTGCACTTACATTGTGTTGAGATTAGTGACCAAAATTGGTTATCCACTGTTGATGTTATGCGTATATACATCATTACACAACATAATTTTCTACACAACATACATCATAGTCAGCATCACACACTATAGAAGCACAACTCACAGATAAGTCATACATGTACTCTAAAGTGCCACATTAATTAGTTTGTTCTCAACTCAAATCACACTCAATCAAATCAGTACTTGATCTATTGCTTAAAAATCTGCCAACAATTGGGCACTAATTATAAGTCTAGTTAAGAGACTCGAGGTGATGCTCGCCTGCCTTTGTCCACCATAGCCAAGAACTCAAAGGCTCAACGTCAAAGAAGTGAGCTCTTTGGAGCTGCACTTTGAAAGTATACTCCTTGATCTCAACCTAGGTCTCCAACTCCAACATTACCATTGATGGTAAACCCAACAATGTGAATAATGCAAGTGATAGTGGGCCCTACTATATAGTCATTACTCCAAAACATAAAATCTAATTGTCAACAAGTAGTCAATGAGTAATTGCCAAACTAGCTCTGACTACCAACATTACTACTCTAGACTTTGAGCAATCTAGGTGCAATGCTACAAATGGCATGATAGTTGTCATGCATATACATCACTACATTGCATACATTGTTGTCAACATCACACACTATAGAAGCACAACTCACATATAAGTCATACATGGACTCTAAAGTGCCACAATTGCTCCCTAGTTGGTAGTTAGGTCCCTCTAACTTCAGATAGCCATCTACTCCAAGTAAATGGTATATATTATGGTGGGCAAAAGATCAAGAGGCCGGGTGCTATCAAGCCTCATTGTTAGTCGCCTATTTACAGTCTATACCATATAAATGATGAACTAGCTATAGATCAAGTACTTCTAGGGCATAACCATTGTCCTTGAGGAACCACCATGAGTGGAAGAGTCAAACATGCCATATACCATCCTCTTAAATAACTATCACACACTAACATAATGGCCGTTCCACCAAAAGAGCTGGATAACATACACCACAAGCTTGCACGTACAAGTGCCAAGCTTGGGTCCATAGTACCATCAATGTTTGGGAAGTGGCATAGCTAACAATTGTGCACATGATCCTTCCAAACAACACCATCATATCCTTCCAACACAAGGACACCAGAAGGCAAAACCTCACGCATTCTCAAGATAGTGCTGCCCATAGTAATATCTAGTATCATTGGTGCTATGTGCTATAGATATACATAGTCACTTGGATGAAATCAACAGATCAAGGGTCTAAACCTCCTCCTTGAAAGGTACAGAGCATAAGGTATCCATATGTTGAGCAATCACTACGTTCTCAAAGGCTATCGATATCACTCTCTAAAAGATCTCTATTGTTGAGAACATGCGCTCATCCATACATCTTGATCATCCAAGTCCAACACTATAGCAGCATCTTGATTAATGGCTGTAGGTAAATTTGGATCTTGTCTATAGAGTAGAAAGTAAGGAGAGAATATGACAACCCAACAAGTATCACTTTTGTGGTAATCAATAAGTAAAATTTTATTCCCATAGAGATACAAATCAAAAATGGTCAAATGCAAAGTAAAACAATCAGAGTGTAGTTCTTCTTGATTGCATCCTTAATCTCTCATGTAGAAACCACACCCAAAAGATATTATCAAGCACCAATTTGCAATCTTGTCACAAATTAACACTCCTAATCACAACTAATTCAATTCTATCCAAACAAATCTTCATTGTGATGATTCAGATTCTTCCAAAGATGGCTACTTCACTACAAAATGACTTCACCCCAGGATTGTGTTTCACCATTCTATTGAAGGCACAAATTCCTCAATCTAAAATTGCTTTGCATCAATCTTGTGCTACACTCACAAATGTAAAATACTACCAACACTACAATTCCTCTAAGATCTGTCAAGGCATTACTTCAATTGCACCTCACTTAGGATCAAACATAAAGAATGAAGATTAGTGTTATGGAATCCAACTTCCAACAAGTGCACTGACTTGCACTTCAAAATCTCCACAAACTCACAAACACAATCATAGGATTGATACTTGGAATTAAGCTCAAGTGATGAGCACTGAGAAATAGCATTTGCTTTATCTATCTTCAAAATTACAAATACTAAACAACATAACACTGCAAATGTCCCCTTTAAATAAGCTAAGCGCTTCAATAGTTATCTAACTAAAATACCATTCACTAACAACAACTCCTCCAACCTATAGTTCCAAAACAACAACTACCTCTTCATATCTACTGGTTCCTATCTCAAATTGGTTATGAATCCAATCCAATGTCTACTTCTACTTTTGTTCCAAACCCAAAGTAACCTCACGCACTTCCCTATCTTCAAGTCTATCTAAATCTTCTACTAATTCTCCTATCTCTTCACATTGAATTGCAATTAACGACATGGGTAATCTATCAACATCTTTATCCTACAACCCACTCCCTCCTAACATCTCCAATAATTGACCCAAAGATACTCATTGTCTGATCCTGCACTTTGGGTTCATTCATTATTGCTACTTCTCCTTCAATTTCTATCCTATCTTCAATTTGAGTTGAAATTAAAGTCATGGGTATCCTAACTTTCTTTTCTTTCCCTACTCTAAGTTCCGCAAATGACTTTGGCAAGACACTTGAAGCTACTTACCCCGCACTCCAATGTCTAACTACCTTGGATTGTATCACCTTTGTCTTGTAAACCCAAAGTCATATATGTCCAAAGTCGTATAGACCTAAAGATGCAACCTGAAGTCACTCAAGTACTCCATGCATCTACTAAAGAAATTTCAAATGCTTGTAACTTTTGCTACAAGCCTCCAAACTTTACAATTGTGTTGACAGAGGAAAGCCTTGAAGAAGATGCATCCAATGAGATATAGCATGCACAATTTGACATGGGGTCATTAAGATACAGGCCCCGTAGTAATCCTACCCTCTAACTTTCATTCCTTGGTGAAGTATTCTTATTGTCCTTCCAATCCAATCCGAGTCCTTCTTCCTTCTCACATGAAGTCTACCTCCTAGGGTCAGATCAAAACACACACTTCCCTTTGTTTCTTTTCCATATGGGTTCAATTTGGTTTTGACTCCTGAAGTCACTCAAGTACTCCATGCATCTACTAAAGAAATTTCAAATGCTTGTAACTTTTGCTACAAACCTCCAAACTTTACAATTGTGGTGATAGAGGAAAGCCTTGAAGAAGATGCATCCAATGAGACATAACATGCACAATTTGACATGGGGTCATTAAGATACAGGCCCCGTAGTAATCCTGCCCTCCAACTTTCATTCCTTGGTGAAGTATCCTTTTTGTCCTTCCAATCCAATCCGAGTCCTTCTTCCTTCTCATATGAAGTCTACCTCCTAGTGTCAGATCAAAACACACACTTCCCTTTGTTTCTTTTCCATATGGGTTCAATTTGGTTTCGGTAATGCACTTCTTTTTTAAAACTTGTCCAAAATGAAAAATATGTGTACCATAGAGAAGGATGCTAAGGAGGCTTGCAGGCTAAACTGATAGCCCATGGCCAACCAAGCTAAATTGAGATCCCAATCTCCCAAGTAGCCTCTTTGCAAACCATACTTCAGCAATCCTCTCTTCACCATCTTAACCACTCTCTTTGCTAAGCCATCTACCTTAAGGTGATTTTAGGAGGTAGTAAGATGATTAATCAAAGCCTTGTCAGACAAGATCTGAAGTTCCCCCAAGAACTCTGTACTCTGATCAATCAAAACCTCAATTGGTCCACCAAAATGACTAAGAACATGATCTGAGAATGAGTGAGTCATCCCTTCATTGGACTTGTCAAGAAGTGCCACCAACTCAATCCACATGGAGAAGTGGTACACCATAACCAAAACATACCAATGATGTCTCATAGTCAATGGTAAAGGTCCAACAAAGTCCAAAATTCAATGGTAACCCAACCTCATGATAGGTAATGTGTGTAACTATGGCATAGGGGCATTAAATGATGCTCAAACTTGGTCACAAACCACACTTTGGCAACAAACTACTATACATTGGTTTGCATACCGCACCACTAATAATGACTCTAGAGTAAGCTATATGTCCGCTTTACTCCAAATGTTCTAGCTCCTTGAGCATGGTGGACCAATTGTGGTCTCTAAGATGGAAGTGGTACTATTTGTACTCTACCATCCTCTCATACATGAAGAAGGTGTTTGCTCTCCAATATGAACCATTTGGGTTGCTGAAGAACATGGTCTCTCTCCTTGGCCTAATAGTGCCACTCACAACACCAATGCAAAGATAATCCATCATTAAGATATCATCATGAATGTCTCGCTAAACTTTACCACTATCTCCACTCTCTAGATCTATGACCTCAATAACTCCTCCTATATGCATTGAGAAAGATACCACCAAAGCCTCAAAAAAATGCAAAGGAAGATAGATGTATGCCAACCTTGTACCATCTCCTTACTTGTCTCACCATGCCAACATGCCCTGGTCTGATCCTATTGGTTGGGACATGGGTTTCTACTAAACCCATTTGCATCACGGTTCACCACTTTAGGTCTGTGAATAACCATGAAATCATACTCCTATAAAATCAGAGCCCATCATGCAAGCTTCTCCAAAAGCTTGTCAGATTCCATCAACCACTTCAATGGATGATGATTAGTGATGAGAGTAAAAGGGTTACCAAATAGATAACATCATAAATGTGCTACTTCACAAATTGTTGCTAAGCACTCCCTTTCATATGAACTATACTTTGCCTTTGCTAAATTGTTGGAGCAACTAGCATAGACCACCACAAACTCCTTCCCCTCATCATCATGTTGGGTGAGCATTGCTCCAAGCTCCAACATACTCCAATCAGCGTGAACTTGAAATGGTTGTCCTCTAATCGGTCTCCTCAAAATAGGGCCAAATGTCAACCTCTCCTTGAGCTCTACAAAAGCTCTCTCTTGCTCATCTCCCCAACATCACTCTTGTGTAAGCTTGGTCATCTTTGTCAAGGCCTTGGCAATGGCACTAAATCCTCTAACATAGCAGTGATAGAAGTTCACCAACCCAAGGAATGCTCACACTTTGCTCACATCCATAGGCCAAAGAATACATGGAATAGCCTCCACCTTGGTCTGTTGAACACCAAGTCTTCCAAGTTAGATAGTGTGATCCAAATACTCAACCTACTTGTGGAAAAATCAACACTTCCCAAGATGTAGTTTGAGTCCATGAGATCTCAACCTCTCAAACACCTCAAACAAATGTTTCTCATGCTCCTCCACAATAGTGCTATAGACCAAAAAGTCATCAATATAGCATCAAGAAAAATCCAATCCAGCTAGGATCCTATCCATGACCCTTTGGAACTTGGCAAGAACATTCTTTAATCCAAATGGTAAGGACTTCCACTAATATAACACATCCTTATTCGTGAGGATCAATAGCCCAAAATTTTATCTTGGACTTATCCTCCTCCCTAATTGGCAACTGATGATATCTTGCTTGAGGATCCAAAGTACTAAAGACCTTAGCATGCCCAATCACATCAAAGATCTCCTCCGGTGTAGGCATGGCATATTGATCAGCCCTAGTCTGTTGGTTGATAGGACAATAATCTCCACACATCTGCCTATTTGTGTAGTTGCTATGCATATCCTTCTTAGCTGGCATCACTATAGTTGATGCATACTCTCCTTGTGAAATCTCCACCCAACCAGCCTCACAAAGGTCTCTACTTTGGCTCCGAATCAATGCTCTCTCCATGTCATTATATTGATAGGGATGTCAAAAAACTAGTGTATTGCTATTCAACTCCATCCAAACACCAAGTCCTTTTAGAGCACCCAAATCCTTCATACTAAAGGCAAATCAACTTGTGTAGCTCCTTAAGAACCTCCAAACTCTATGTCTTTTCCTTCCTAAAGCTTGGGTCCCAGATCTAGCTCTCAAGTATCCTTTGTAATTGATGTAAAAGGCAACCGCATAGGAAAAAAGAAGGATGGGGAGACCCCGTCAAGCCGTACAAGGGAGGGACAAAAAGGGTAACATGGGGCTAAGCCCCAATAGAGTCTGTATGAGAAATCTGCCCTACCGCACCTAAGATATCCAAGCTATGCAAGTCGTACGGTCTACACAGTGTAATTGATGTAGGAGTGGAAGATGTACTGAATGGCTTCTACATTGGGCCCTTGGAAGCAATAGTGTCATACCTCCAACTACTAGAGGTCCCAACCTCCGTGTGAAAAACTCCCTCTCATGTGGCTACAAGCTCTATACGTCCTCTAGTTGCATCCCAAGTAAACCACACTCACCTAGATGGACTCCAAGTAGACACAATCTCCCTACTAGCTATTAGCTATGTCCCAAGAATACCCTATCCATTTGGTCCATTGTGCCCAACATGTGCTTGAATTGTCTTGATAAGCATAAAGCTCACAAGTATCCAAGTGGTGAGACCTATCAAGCGCATCCTATGCTGCTTTGCCAAGCCAAGGCTCACAATCTGGGTCAAATAGTTTAGGTCCATAGCTTGACCTAACACTTGATGCTTGGATGCCTCTAACATTACCAAAATAACAGTAATACTAGTGTGAAAACCCATTTTTTGCTCTCTCTCATCGAGGTGTGCTCCACAACTGCTATAATTGTGAGTCCCAAACAAGTCCAAGACCTCCCTCTCAAAAAGCATGGGAACCTAGGAAACTCAAAAGTGTGGGAAAAGTGCCTCGGAGCTGTCCAACTAGGTTCATCATTGCTATAGGTGACCTATCAGCCACTACCACCATATCTGAGACTAATGCCCAACATCCAAGACGTCATCAAGAGTGAGGTAGTCAAGTTGTTGAATCTCATCATAAGCATGTTATAGAAGCTCTTTGGGTAAGAGGTTCATCTACCAAAGACAAATGCAATGAGCCTATGATCCCACTTTGGCTGCATTCAACAACATGGCAGATCCCATCCAAGAATAGACCTTATGTGTACTCACCACCACCCGGTGCAAGAATCAACCATCAAAGGGATGTTCTCCAAAATATAAGTTGGAGAAATGAATTGATGAACTTTGAGATGTCATAGTATACAAAACATCTCCCAAAACACACTAGAATGGGAATCCTAAAGACCCAAACCTTGACTAGCACGTGTATGGCCCTAACATGGCCATTCAAAAATCACCAAATGAATGTGACCATGTCTCTCCAAATCCTACACTCCCAACAAGGAAATGTTTGTTGGTAAGGTCCTTATGGTAACCCTTGATTGTTGACATTGGTAATAACTCAGGATACCAATAGGTCAAATGTGCCACATGATGTAGAGAGACTTGCCTAGCAATCTCATCTCTCTCCACATACAAGTACCTTTGTACTCGTATACATGCTTGTAGTATTACAACTAGTCCAATGTTAATCTAACCAAATAACTCCATTAGACATACTCCCTCTACAAGATACTGCCAAGCAATGAGTGTGGTGTCCAAAGGGGTCAAGGCAATCAACTTTGAAGGCTCATCCTCACACTAGTCTAATATTCTGAGGAGAGTAGAGAAAACACAAGTTTCACTCTCAAACTCCAGCACCTTCTCTTTATTATATAGCCATAGAGGATCTCCTCCAAGGATGTTCCACCATAGGATTATGTACATGGATAGATGACTTTTCAACAAGCTCTACCCTTAGATTACTTGCTTGGATGGGTGACATGTTGATCTTGGTCCCATTTGGTTGGTCAAACAGGATTTGACCAAAGAGAATTTTTTAGGGAATCTTCTTGTAAGAATCTAAAATTCACATGGGTTAGGTACCATTGGAAAGCTCTCGGTGAGACAAACCAGGGAGAGTAAAGGCCAGCCTTTCCTTTATTAGGGGCGTATCTACATATTTTTGAGGCCTAATTCATTTGTTTAGGCCTCCAAAATTGCCTCTAAAGTTTTCAGGCCTATTTTGGTTTTTACACTATTAGTAGAAGTGCTCTTTTGGTGATACCTCTACCTGATCTACTTCATCATTATATGTACCATCCTTCCAAATGTAACAAACCCAAATTCTACCTTTAGATCATATGTACAGCTATTGATTCTAAAGTCTTCAAGCATGTTTTTGTTTTTGGCCTATTAGTAGATGTACTCTTTTGGTGATACCTTTATCAGATCTACTTAGTTCCTCATGTATAACATCCTCCCTGATTTACCAAACCAAATTTCATCTCTAGATCATGTGTCTAGCTATTGGTATTACAACTAGTCTCCTAGTGGTACAAAGGCTCCACTCCAAGCCTATTACACCAATTGATCCGTATGTTGCTGCAATATCTCCTTTGAAATCCACAATAGAACATCCAAGGTGGATGGAATGATCTTACTTGTACTCAAAATCTAAGTGATCTCCTTTGGTACTAGAGTATCCTTTGCATAGGCATTCCCTTCTAATAAGTCACCAAGTCAAGTAACAAAACCTTTGAAAGCTGAAACTAATGCCACCATGGTCCCGGATTGTATTGACCCAAGACTGTCACTATGAAAGCCTATTGGTAGGCAACATACTCTCCCTCACCTGACTACCAACCTGGTCTATAGGAGGTTATCTCCTCCCAATAGTCAATACTAAACCCCATGAGGTATAACACTACTCTTCCAACTAACACATCATATGACTCAACTACTATCACAATGGCCTAAATTCTCACCACAAAGCTATCAATCAAATGACTAGACTGAATCTAGATAGTAAGCTCATTACATGTGATGTACTATGTGGAATCACCTCCTAGAGATGTCTGGATCTAAAATGGATACCTTTCCACATCAATCTCCATAACTCCAGATCGGCAACTACATCCTTCTCCAACATAAGGGTTGCACACTAGAGTCTAGTAAGATCCTTTGTGGTGTATAGACCTTCCCTAAAGGTCCCACCAAACAAAAAATCATGTTTGTTTATCCAATAGGACAACCCCATATGTAAAATGCACTCGCTCAAAGGCTGGTCTAGTTGGTAACCCCTCCATCCAATCTAACCTCTAGTGCCTACCATAAACCATTGGTTGTTGAGCAGATCTCATGCTCCTCAACCAAGTCAGCTCCACTATCAACTACCTTTACTCTAGAAGCAAGAGCCATATCATCTTTACTCTCACAAAGTGTGGCAGCCAACCAAAGTACTAGAGGTGGATCAATTCCTAATGTAAACATATCATTGGATGAGAACAAAGGATAGCGCCTAATCAATTGAGCCACTTCTAACATTGAGCTAGACTCAATCGGTGTGGTAGCAAGTGATTGACTAGTAGGTAGTCTATCATGCACCTATCACCGCCTACTGCACTTACACTTGGACGTCTAGGAGCCATGGATGTCATTTGTAGTGCCTTTGGGGAAGTTTGACTTGTCTACTAGACTCTCCTTTAGGTCCAACTCCATTGATGCTCCTCTAGGCTCTAGATCATGTATTGCACTCCTTGTCACTATAGTAGATGTATCTACCTATGTCACTTCAGACACAAAGTCCAAAATTTCTTTATCACCCGCATAAGAGTAGAAGCCTCAACACCCAAATCTCATCTCCATTTAGCGATGGCCATACTAGCCAATTGCTCCAACTACTCAATCCAAGTAGCCATGGTTGTATCAAAAGTAAGGGCAGGTACTACAACTCGAACATATTTGAATCCTCTACCACCACCTCTACAACCTACCATAGCAACCTTCCCACTCCATAACCATTGGTGTAGGTCAAAGCATTGGTCACTGGTGTGACCAAATTTGTAGCAATGGTCATACTATCTTTGTGTAGGTTGAGATGCACTAGAGGTATAAGGTCTGCTGCTCTTAGTGCACTCTCTCTTATGGTGAGGTCCACCACAAGTCAAACAAGTAACACCGCCACTCATTGGCTATTGTTGACCCAAAGAAAATAAGGGTCTAGCCTCTACTTGCTCTATAGGATTTGGGTTGTCCACCCTGTCCTTGAAAACCAACATGGCATAGTGCACTTTGCTGCACTTTAGAAGAAGTAATAGTTGTGGATGAGGTCTCCCTACCAAATCCAGATATCACCACTCTCTCCTCCACCATGTTGAGCTCAATACGCTTGGCCAAACCAAATACCACTACCAAAGTAGGCAAAATAGCTTGTAGCATCATTGACTCTACATTGCAACTCCTTGTCTAGTATTCCATACCAAAATTGGACTGCCTAGGCCTCAACAATTCCTTGAGTAAAACTGATCAGCCATCTCATGCAAGTGTATGCCTTATGTTGGCTCTCTTTAGCCTTCTATTGAAACTCTTGCAAGCTCTTCAGCTTGTGAGTTTGCACTCCTTGGTAGTTCTATTTCAAACATTAGAAGAACTCCACCACAGGATTAAACCCCGATACTACACCACCTCATATAGTGGTACCTCCACTTATAGTAGCACCTTCTCAAAGAGATCCGCCAACACTACTAAAGCTAGAACTCATAGGTACTACTAATCTATCTATAGAAACCAAGCTTGAAGTTATATAAACATATTTCAAAGACCAATATTATCTCCATAGCTCAATCTCTTCCAAGTGAGCTCTCTTGAACTCATGATAGTTGTCTATTGGAAAATGCTCCAAGTGTTGTTTGATCAACTCAATAAGACAAAGAACTTCACACTTGATATGCGGAGTGGTTACAACCAAATCAAAATTGCAAAGGAAGACATGCATAAAATAGCCTTTCAAACAAGGTATGGTCACTTTGAGAACCCTTGTGATGCCGTTTGGCCTCACCAATGCTCCAACCACTTTCATGCATTTGATGAATGATATATTTTGTCCATACTTGGATAAATTTTTTATCATTTTTCTCAATGACATCTTAGTCTACAATAGGACAATGATAGAGCACAAGCAACATCTACAAGAAGTCCTCCAGACTTTGTGATAAAATCAATTGTATGCCAAAATCTCAAAGTGCAAGTTTAGCAAATCTGAAGTAGACTACTCAGGGTATAGAGTAAGTGAAAAAGGTATCCAAGTGTTACCAAATAAAATAGAGGTCATTCAAAAATAGGATGCTCCAAAGATCAAACTCAACTCAAGAGTTTCTTAGGATTGACGGGGTTTTATCATTGATTTGTCAAGGACTTCTCCAAGATTTCACAGCCTCTAATAGCACTATAGGGCAAGAGGAAGAAGTAGATATGGAGAACCACAAAAGAATTGGCCTTCCAAGAATTGAAAGATGCATTATTACATGCACAAATCTTGAAATGGTATGACCCAAAACATCCGATCAAGATGGCTATAGATGCATTAGGCATAGCAATTATAGCAATCCTACAACAAGAATGGTAGGACAGATGGCACCCTATTGCATATTTCTCTCGTAATTTGCTATTGGTAAAATGCAACTATCACACCACCAAATGAGAAGAGCTGGCCATTATCCTTGCAACAAAAAATTGGAAGCACTATCTTGGTTAGAAGGCATTTGTGGTAGAGACAAACTACAAACCTCTAGTCTACCTCAAGACATTGAAAGATCTTTCTCATCAACAGATCTAGTGGGTAGAGTGGAGACAAAAATTCAACATGACAATCACATATGTGGAAGGCAAGAAGCAACTTGTAGATGCATTCATTTGGATGCCAATGGCAAATAATTTGGTGGTGGAGGTCAAGATGACCCTGAATTTTGGCCAAGGATTCTTGTTGCTATGAAAATTGATCCATAGATTGTAGATGCTCAATCATCCAAAGGTATCACCAACACCCAAGGACTCACCTTTTCGTGATGGCAAGTTATTGATCTCAAATGCCATGGATCTAAGAACCATCATTCTAGCAAAATGACATGATTCCACTATTGTAGGTCACTTTGGAGTGGACAAGACCTTGGATGAAATCAAACGCCATTATTATTGGTCCAATATGAGCAAAAATGTGATTGAATATATTTGGAGTTGCCTACTCTATCAACCAAATAAAGCTTCTAATCAAGCTCCCACATGACAACCCTTCTCTATTCCTACACAACATTGGGAATAGGTAAGCATGAATCTTGTTTGTGAATTGCCCAAGACCACCTCAAGGTTTGACTCCATTTTAGTCTTTGTCTACCAACTAAAAAAAATGATTCATGTGCATCCTACTACCAAGGACTTGATTGCCTCATAACTAGCTCAATTGTACTTAGATGTAGTTTTCTCTCACCATGGCTTGTCTCGAGTACTCATCACATATAGAGGCACTCAATTCACTAGTTTGATTTGGAGAACACTCTTTGGTTTCTTCAAACCAAACTAGCCATGTCCACAACTTACCATCAACAAGTCAATGGACAAACAGAGCAAGAAAATTGCACTATTAAGGTCATACTCCAAGGCTTTACCTTAGATGAGCAAGAGAAGTAGGACACTTTACTCCCATTGCTAGAATTTTCTTACAAAAATTCAATGAATCCCTTCATATAGATCACACCATTCTTCCTCATGTATGCAAAACATCCTTTTATAACTATGAGCTTGATGAAGGTCCATCCGGTGACTACCAAGGTTGACATTGTCAACACTTTTGTTTCTAAAATCCAAGGTGTGTAGAACGCCAAGCATAGGATAAAAATCACCTAAATTTGATAGTAATAGTATGTAAATGCACACTGCCAACACATGGAGTTCAATGTTGGAGATCAAGTTTGGTTTTCAACCACCACCCTCACGTTAGTTGGCCCTCGTAAGATCGGACCTCATTTTATTGGACCTTTCTCCATTCTTCATCAAATTGGCATAGTGGCCTACCACCTTAAGCTACCACTACACATGAAGATCCATCCAATATTCCATGTTTCCTTAACATTTAGATATGTACCTTGACCACCCCACTTCTCTTCCATACAAGAAAGTTGACCTTGCCCAACCCTCATTGATGACATGATGGAATATGAAGTTGATGCATTCTCCAAAAATGCATCCGTGATACTTGTCATTCACATGTGGAATATCTTGTACATTGTAAAGGATACCCAATTTATGAGACAACATGGGAGCCAATAGCCAACTTGACCAACACATTGGTGTTAATTCAATATTTTGAGCAACAACTTTGCAACAAGAACATTGTGTCTTAAAGGGAGGAGGTATGTAATACCAATAGCTAGACATATTATCTAGAGGTGAAAATTGGCTTTGTAATATTTAGAAATATGTTGTGTATGATGGGCCAAGTAGATCAGATAGAGGTGTCACCAAAATAGTACTTCTACTAATAGGGCAGAAGTCGAAAATAGCCTGAAAACTTTAGAGCCAATTTCAAAGGCCTAAAGTAATGAATTAGGCCTCAAAATGGAAATATTCTCTCCCCTTAAGAACTATAGGCTTACCTTCTCCCCCCTCCCCCATTTTGTCTCATTGAAAGCTTTTCAACAGTACTTTACCATGAGATTTTGAGCTTCCTACAAGAAGATTCCCTAAAGATTCTCTTTGGTCAAACCTTTGACCAACTAGATAGGACAAGGACCAAAATGTCAGCCATTGATGCAACTAATCTAAGGGTGGAGCTTTTTGACATGTCACCAATCCATGTATCTGATCCAAGGGTGGAGTTTCCTTTGGATCCTCTTTGCTATATAATAATGAGAAAGTGCTCCTTTGGGATGAAGCTTATGTTTTCTCTCTTGTATTTTCTCTCTTGTATCTCTCTTGGGGAGTTCTCCTATCCTCAAAGCATTACACAAAGTGACTCCTCTAACTCAATAGTGTCTTTTTCATACAAAATAGTAATGCTCATATGCTCAAGCAATGGAGATAATGAAGTAATAGAAATAAACCTTTATTTTCATCTCCTAATTTGACATCAATGTTAATCAAATCATATGGGATTTTGTTGAAGATGTTCTAATGATTTTGAATGATGATACTCTCCTTCAATACAGGCATATAGTTTTTGCTTCAAGTATAGCCAATTTCTCAAGGCCTTAGTCATGCACAAATACTTCAATTTATCCATAGCTTAGGTATTGAGCTCTTGCTCATGATATTGTACAACATTTTGTTGCAAAACTCAATCCAATTATGCTCATATCTCTTAAGCTAATCTCTTGTTATTCTTCTTCAATCTTATTTCAAGTTCCTTTCTAGCACCTTATGCAAGCTATGTTGTAAAAGCAAATCTTTCACCTTAAGTTATTACAACCTAAATTGTTCTTCCCATCAAATTTCTATACCTCAAATTTTACATAAGAGACCTTTGCTATTATTGCACTTCCTCAACCCAAGATCTTGAACCAATATCAACTACAAATTTGTCTACAAAGAAGTTATGGAATCTAGGTCCATTGGAGAACACATGTTGAATTTGATTTATAAAGACTTGCACATAGTCCAATAAAATGATGTCCATACATTTTTGGACAAAACACTAATAAAAATATTGGCCAACTTTGGTGTTCACTAAATTAGGACTAAAGTAGACCTACACTAACCTTTTCTTAGAACCCTATAGGAGTTATAAGACGTCATTCACAAACCTTATCAAGAGAATTAATAATAACATGACACCATAACATTACGCAAATAGTATATCAACAAAGAATTATTTTGGATCTTCATGTAATAATTATTCTATTTACATGATTGAACCCTTTGAGTTTGAATTCCTTTTGACTAACATGTTACTGATTGGTTGGTTGAACATATTAAAAAAATCTCGGTAATTAAAAAAGATGTTATCTAATAAATTTCTTCAAAGGTCATATTTAGCAAGATCACTTATATAAAATATTTCTATACAAGAAATATATATATTTCATGGTTTTTAAGATCTCAAAACCTTAATATCCATGTTAAAGTATTGACAAGTATCAATGGTTGACAAACTCATTTGTATCTCTTATTAAAGGTTCAACAAGATTTGTTAATTTTTTATAAACAATCCTTCAAATGACCAACATAGTGATTGCTAGTTAGTTTAATGGGTATATGACTCTATATAAGTGTAGATTACTTTTATTTATAAAAATTAAAATGATTCATTAATATAAAATAACATGAAATAAGAATAAGTAGAGTCCATGAATTCTTATTTCCTAAAATATGTATTAACAAATATGCTTTAGAATTAGAATATGATGCACTATGATAGAATGACACATCCAAGATTTCAATTATTTCTAATTTTCAACTCAACTAATCTGAAACTAATGCATATATTATTCTTTAAAATTTCTAAGATTTCAATTTGATGTCATATAATTTAGTTTAAATAAAGCAAGCACATGAAGTAAGGAACATACTAACATAATCATTGAATGAAAATTTTATTATGTAAGCACTATCAAATAAATAAACATGACTATTCGTTACATTTATATTTACTTTGTATGGTTAAACAAGTATGACTTCTAGCTATATTTTATAACATTTAATGTGTTAATGTTGAATGTTGTATGTATGTTCTATGTGTATCTAGTTTGGTATTGTGAATAATTGAAATATATAGGGAAGTATTCAAATGAATAAATGAACAAAGTGATTACTTATTATATTTATATTGATCTTGTATGGAAACAAATATGATCTCTATCTTTATTTTCTGATAAGTGTACACTATATGGCTATCTAGTTTAGTTTAGTGAAATAACTAAATATGTTATTTCTATAAAATTTATAAAACTCTATATTAACTATAATTAGCTCAAATTAATCATGACTAAATTAGAGGTGATATTATATCAAAGGAGCTTGAAAGAATGTGTAACACTAATTTAGATTTTACTAATTTGACTTCAAAGAAATAATTAAAAACTTCTAGATCCCTAAGCATTTTGGTACAAATTTTACTATCATTCAAAAAAATTCATGGTTGTGTTAAATTAAGATGTATCTTCAATGTAAATTTTATTGTACTCCAAAGATAGCCTATACAAAAAGTCCTTCATTTAGAGATTAAATCAAGATAGATACATGTTCATGAAATTATTTTCAAGAATTTAAATATTATTATATATATTTTTATTTAAAATCATTTTTTAACTTTAGTTATTTTATATTTAGTAAATTTGAAAATAAAACTTTCAAAAGCATATAAACAATGAATGAAAAAGTATTTATTATCTTTTTACTTCTAGTTATCTCTTTCTAATTGAATTTTTAGTGAAAAATATCTTGAACCTTGAGATTATAACTTTGAAGTAGTGTAAGATGTCGAGAATCAGAGGAGAGTCAGAGCAACCTTCACACACCAAGCATATAGATAGGAAATCATACATCATACCAAAGATACGTGGTTCACCTCTATGTGAGGCTACTTCCACGAGAAAGCATCAAACTCCCAACTTTACTCACTCAAGCTCCTGTCCATTTGCTAGTCCAGTCCTCCGATAGTCTCACAGTCCATCCTTACTCTCCACCTGCGAGTCAACTATCCTGAATCCAACATAACCTTGAGGCCTAAGAGAAAACCCTAACAAACTTCCCTTTGACTCTTGTCTTGAGGTTAGTAACCTTGCAATAATTTCTCACTTAAGGGAAGTTCTAGACATATAGCCAATCACTTTACCCTCCTTTAAACTAAGATAAACTAGAACTTATGAATGTAGCCCATACAAGGGTTGAGTAACCAAAATAGCCAAGGTCACCTCTAATGCTAGGTCACCCTACTCATGCTCCACTTGCACAACCGGCAGGGTAGCATAATGCCTAGAGAAACTTTCTAAAGGTATGACTTTGGTAAAGGCATCAGCCGGATTAAGCTTACCATAAATCTTGACTACATCAAACATTTTTCTCAAACACAACTTGCCTAAGAAAGCGATATCTGATGTCTATATGCTTAACCCTACTATCCATCACTTGATTTTCAGCTAGGTGTAAGGCACTTTGACTGTCACAATGAAGCATTGCATTACCATGCATTAGCCCCATCTTAGCAACAAGTCTATCCAACCAAATTGCCTCCTTCACTACTTTTGCTACTGCCACATGCTCAACTTCTGTAGTAGACTATGCAACACACTTCTATAGGATAGATCTCCAACTAATGCACCCACCACCAAGTGTGAATGCATACTCCGTTGTTAACCTCCACTTGTCTAGATCTTGTCCATAGTCAATATCTACATAGCCATCTAGTGATATGGCATTCATTGATCTTCTATCAAATAAGAGCCCGTAGTCTAGTGTACCTCTCAAATACTTGAGAATCCACTTAACTGCTTCCCAATGCGTCCTTCCTGGATTTGACATATACCTACACACTTTACCCATTGCTAGGGCA
Organism: Lunularia cruciata; assembly: GCA_948567375.1. Lineage (NCBI taxonomy): Eukaryota > Viridiplantae > Streptophyta > Marchantiopsida > Lunulariales > Lunulariaceae > Lunularia > Lunularia cruciata. The sequence continues at coordinate 565,750 of OX419762.1, read as the reverse complement.
AGATAAGTCTAGTGCAAGTCATCAAGTACATGAGACTCCTAGCAGCCTTCTCATAAGGATGTTAGTCACCCTTCTCTACAACATATGTAGGACAACATGCCACTGAAAGCTTGAAATGGGAAGCTAGAGAAGTACTTACTGGTTTATAGTTCTTCATGTTGAACCTAGCAAGTACCTTCCTAGCATACTTACCCTATATCAACCACAACTGACGAGTGCTCAAAGTTCCTCTTGATCTCCATGCCTAATATCCTTGTGGCCAACCCTAGATCCTTCCTCCTGAACTCCAAAATCAAGAGCACCTTGAGCTTGTTCACCTCAGATCTATCCTTGCCAGCTATCAACATGTCATCTACATACAACACAAGAATAATAAAACCAAAGGTCTTATTACTCATTGGTTTTATGTACACACAAGGATCAAAAAAACCTCTATTGAAACCCTAAGCGTGCATAAATACATCAAATCTCCTATTCCATTGGCAAGGTGCTTGCTTCAATCCATACAAGGACTTCAACAATCTGCATATCTTGTCCTTTTGGCCTTTCTTCACAAACCCCACAGGTTGTCTAATGAAGATCCTTTCATCCAAGGTGTTGTAGAGAAATGCCGTGACAACATCTATTTGATCTAAAGTAAGACTAAATAATGCAACAAGCATACATAATAGGCAAATTGTGGAATACTTTGCAACATGAGAAAAGACCTCATTGTAGTCCACCCCCTTCTCTTGAGTGAACCCTTTTGCTACAAACCTAGCCTTGTAGATCTTTGATCCCTCCTTAGGACCCTCCTTCAACTTCCAAATCCACTTGCAATCTATCACTTGTTGATCCTTAGGTAACCTAACAAGTTTTGTTATCCCTCAAGGATTCCATCTCCCTCTCCATAGAACCAAACCACTCATCCTTTTCACTAGAAGAACATGCTTCCTTGTAGGATGAGAGTTCACCTTCTTCCAAAACCAAAGCATGAGCATCATCCCTAAAAGTCAAGTCATTATCCAACAACTTTGTTGAATCAATCCACATACCATATCTATTTGGAGCTTGACTAACACACCTTGATGACCTCCTAGATGAAATCTTTGCTTGATCTCCATGTGTAGGTCCAAATTAGGACTGACCTAGCACATTTTGTTGCTCCAATTGTTCTTGCTTCTCAAGAACTTGCTCTACTATAAGAGCACATCCTTCTTCCTCATCACTTAAGTGATCAATCTTCCTCTCAACTAGATCCAAGGTGAGAGACTTGCCTTTGTCAGTGTAGGGAGCTTGAACATTCTCCCACTCCTTGAATGATCTAGATTCATTAAAGGAAACATCCCTGCTGACCACAACCTTACACGTTATTGGATCCCATAACCTATAAGCTTTCACTCCATTTGCATAACCAAGTAAAACACATTTCTTTGACTTAGCATCCAACTTTCACCTATTCTCCTTAGGTGCGAGTGAATATGCATCACAACCAAATATCTTCAATCTACCATAATCATCTGGTTGCTGATGCCTCAACTCAAATGACGTCTTGAAGTTGATTGCATTAGATGGAGAAATATTTACCATACATGTTGCTATGTTGATAGCTTTTGCCCAAAACTCATGTGTCAACTTTGATTCACTCAACATACTCCGTGTATGTTCCAACAATATCCAATTGATCTGCTCAACAACACCATTCTGATGCAGAGTGTAAACTATGGTAAGGTGGCAAATTATCCCCTATTTTGTGCAATACGCCTGAAATTCTCTAGACACATACTCCCCGCCATTATTTGATCTCAAACACCTCACCTTCTCCCCAATCTGAGTCTCCACTTGGATCTTCCACTTCTTGAAAATGGCAAAGACTTCAGACTTGTGGTTCATGAAATAAATCCACACAAACCTCAAGTAATAATCAATAAATGTTACATAGTAAAATTTTCCAGAGTGTGAGGGTGTAGGAGATGGTCCTCACACATCACTATGTACATACTTGAATAGACCCTTGGAACTATGGGTCCCCACTCCAAAAATAAATCTGTTCTATTTTCCAAAGATACAATGCTCACAAAAATCCAACTTCATAGTCTTCAAGCCAGATAGCAAGCCATTTCTTTTCAAGACAACCAAACCCTTCTCACTCAAATGACCTAGCCGTGAAAGCCACAAAATCATCATCCCATCCTGAGACCTAGTTACATTGGCTTCTCCACACATTGTAGTGCACTCCAATACAAATAGATTCTATTGAACGTTACCTTGCAAGGTAACCTTTCCACCAAAAGTGACTCAAAGTACCCCATCACCAATACTCCATTGATGACCTTTGGCATGCAATACTCCAAGGGAAATCAGGTTCTTCTTCAAGCAGGTATGAACTAAACATCATTGAACTTCCACATAGCTCTATCAAACATTTGAATCCTCATGGATCCAATACTCTCAATCCGACAAGGTTGATCATTCCCCATCAGACTTGAACCATTTGATGTTAAAAATGAATAGAAGAAATCCTTGATATAGCATATATGGTACAAGCAAGCATAATCTAGAATCCACTCATTATCCATACTAGGAGATGAGGCACAAAGGGCATACCCACAACATCACAAATCATACTAATCATACAACAGATCAATATCCTCCTCAACATAAGCTTTGTTTGCTGAAGAGCCTTCATCTACCATTCCTTTACTTTAGCTTTACACTCCTTCTTCACATGGCTACATGTTTCCTCTCCTTGGACTTGCCTCTAGACTTAGATATGGACTTGGCCTTGCTTTTCCCCTTCTCACCATCATTAGTCCTCCACTAAGGTCTCCCATGTTGGACAACCAAATCATTTCCTGGAGTAGAAGATGACATTGAGGTTGCAACACATTTTGATGCAAGTCATCCGTAAGTAGAGCTACTATCGCCTCTTCAAAGGTCAATTTTTTTTTCTCATGGTGTAATAAAACTCATGAAAGTGACTACTAGGATGGCAGTAAGGAGCCCAACAAGTGCAATGCCTTTTGCTTCTCATTCAGGTCCTCTCCCAAGTTAGTCAAGTCCACCACTTAGTCACCAAATGCATCCACATGGTCTCTAATATTGGTCTGTGAGCCGTCCTGTCTCTCACTCAGGATGAACCTCTGATGGCTATTATGGTAGCGCACCATGGACTAAGAAGGCAAGGAACCCCAACTCCATCATACTCCTCCAAGGCTAACACTCCAAGACTCAAGACATTGCTCACTAGAGAACTCAATGAGAGAGAGATAGTTGCAAATGAAAGGATGATGAGTACCTCCTCACTCCTTGTTTATATACTTGTGAAATAGTTACGTACCAAAGTTACTAATTACCGTAGTAACTCAAGTTACTAGACTAAAAGTCAAGTAAAGTCAAAAAGTAGAAAGGAATATCCATTCACATGGGCATATTCCCCTAAGCATGTGGTCTTATCTTGACCCAACCACTAAAGCAAGGATTCCTTCACATGGGCTATCCTTGGACTAAAGAAGAATCCAAAACAAAAAGGCTTGCGGGCCCAAGAGTTCTCAACTCTTTCCCCAAAGCCAAACACCTAGGAATAATACCAAGTCAACACACTAAAATCCAAAATAGTGGTGCTCATCTTTTCTACTTCCTCTAAAGTAAGGTCCCATCTATCTTAGCTATGACTAACTTTAGCTAACCATGACTAATATAGAACCATCCTTTATCTCTATATAAATAATATCTCTTAAGTACTTGTAATACCAAGCTAAATATCACAATACCACACACATGCACAAATGGGTGTTACATTTACCCCCGGACTAAGTTTTCACTTTGTCCTCAAAGTGAAGGTCTCTCTACCTTCTATGGTACATCTTCAACTTATCATGGTTAATCCTATCAAAGTGTCTTCCTCCCAACTCCTTGAGATCATAAGTGTAATTTCCCCACACCTTCTCTACTATGAAAGGTCCAAAGTACTTAGGCAAAAACTTCTTTTGTACTCTCTTGAATCGAATGGAATCAAACAACATTACCCAATCACCTTCTTTGAAAGGCTCCACCTTCTTCTTGCCTTGCCTCTTGTCATAGCTCTCCTTTTGTTTCCTTTGGGCTTGCTCCACTCGAACCATAGCAACTGCTCTTGCCTCTTCCAACTCCATGAGTTGATCCTTCCTTGACTTCTCTGCATCACTTCCTTGTGCTTTCTTCAATCTCCTATGAATGCTTTGGAAGGTAGGAAGATCAAAGTGAATAGGTAAGGTAGACTCAATACCATACACCAATTGGAATGGAGAATATCCAGTGGAAGTCTTCATGGTTGTCCTATACTCCCACAAAACTGCATGAATCCTCTTGTCCCAATGATGTTTAGCCCCCTCCATTTCTGCATCTTTGGCCAACATCATGCACAAGGTCTGATTGGTTCTCTCTGCCAAGCCATTGGAATTTGGCTTATAGGATGTAGTTACTCTATGTGTGATAGAGAAATGTCGTAGCATGGCTGTAGTAATGCTTCCTGTAAACTCTCCTCCTCTATCAGAAACCAACTCCAAAGGGCATCCAAACCTAGTGATAATGCGTTCATAAAGAAATCTACCCACTTCATCTTCATTCTTGTCCCTCAATGGTCTAGCCTCAACCCACTTGGTAAGGTAATCAGTAACTACCACAATGTACCGATTGTTCCTTGGGGTTCTATTGAGAGGTCCTACAAAATCAATTCCCCACTTCTCAAAGGGTCCTAGCAATGGAATTGATCTAAGTGGTGGAGTGGATGTAGACTTTCTAGCAAAAGCTTGACAAATATGACAAGTTTTGCAATAATCAAGACAATCCTTGAAAATCCCTCTCCAATGGTAACCTGCATCTAGAATCTTGAAAGCAGTCACCTTTCCTGCAAAGTGTCCTCCACATACTAAACCTTCATGAAACTCCTTTATGAGTAGGATAGACTCTTCCTTACCCACTGCTCTTCGAAGTAGACCATCTGCTCCTTGGTGAAAAAGAATATCCTCCACCATTGTGTAAGGTCTAGATCTTGCTGCAAGGGCCTTCCTCTCCCTAGCATGCATCCCTTCTGGATAGTTACCTCTTGTCACAAAATCCACAATCTCCTTGTACTCCATTGGAACCTCTTGAGTGACTGAGATTGTCATGAGCTCCTCATCCGGGAAGGAATCATCTACTGGCTCATCTCCATCATGATCATAGGCTCTAGATAACAAATCAGCATTTGCATGTTTCTTTCCTGGCCTATCCTCAATTGTGTAGTCATACTCAGACAAGAGAATCATCCACCTTGCTAGTCTCCCTTCAACATTAGGCTTGTTGAAGATGTACTTCAAAGCCTTGTGATCCGTGACAATTGTGGCTTTCCCTCCAATCAAGTAGTGTCTAAACTTCTTGAGACCAAAGATCACTGCCAACCCTTCTCTCTCTGTGACAGAGTAGTTCTTCTCTGCTGAAACCATCTGCCTACTAGCATAAGCTATTGGATGATCATGCCCATCTTGGTCTAATTGACTAAGAGTGCATCCTATAGCTACATTAGAAGCATCAGTGTAGAGGATGAAAGGCTTACTCCAATCAGGTTTAGCAAGAATTGGAGCTACAACAAGGGATTGCTTGAGCTCCTCAAAAGCTTTGAGAGCCTCCTTGTCTTCCAAAATCACCATGTAATCTACACCCTTGTTCATGTAGATGGTCAATGCATAAGCCTTGTTGGAAAATGAGAAGATGAACCTCCTATAGTACCCAACCATTCCCAAGAATTGGCGTAACTTTGTCAAGCTTGAAGGGAATGGAAGGTCTGAGATTTTCCTCACCTTCTCAGGATCAACTGCTATTCCATCCTTGGAGATGATGTGCCCCAAAAGTAGACCTTCTTCACATCCAAAAATGCACTTCTCTGGGTTGAGTGATGCATTTGCCTCATCCAAGCGTTGCAAGACTTTGATTAGGTGCTCAAAGTGCTCCTCCTTGCTCCCATAGACACAAAAGTCATCAATGAAATCTCTCACAAATTTCCCAATGAAAGGTTCAAATACCTTGTTCATGAACCGTTGGAATGTGGCTGGAGCATTGCAAAGCCCAAAAGGCATGACCTTGAAAGCGTAAGTTCCCCAAGGTGTGGTGAATGTGGTGAGTTGTTGATGCTCTGGTGCAATCTTGATTTGGTTATATTCACTATAACCATCTCCAAAACTGTACCTCTCATGACCTGCAACCTCCTCCAAGATCTCATCAATGAATGGCAATGGGTAGTAGTCCTTCTTGGTAACAGCATTGAGCTTCTTGTAATCCACACATACCCGAAGCTTGCCATTCTTTTTCTTCACAATGACAATTGGAGACACCCATTCTGAATTCTCCACCTCAAAGATAAATCCAGCCTCCTTGAGCTTATCAATCTCCTCCTTCACAACCAAAGATATTGGTGGGCTAATGCGACGTTGCTTTTGGCGGATTGGTCTTGCATGTGACTCCACCTCTATCTTGTGCTCCTCCAAGGTGACTTCCTTCAAATCCTTGTAACTAAAAGCAAACACATGGATGAACTTGCGGAAAATCTCCTCAAATCTCACCTTCTCCTCCTTGGTAACATTTGGGCCATACTTGAGGGTAGATAACCTTCTCTCTACCTCCTCAAGTGTCAATGGTGATTTGTCTGGGTCCTTCAAAACCTCTGGCTTAGGTGCAAAATCCATAGCACACAAAGGATACACATCTGAATCAGATTCAGATTCATCCTCCTCCGTGGAAGTCTCCTCTTCCATGCTTGTGTCCACACTTGAAGCTCCTCCTTCAGAATCAGATTCCCAATAATCAGAAGATGGGGTATCTGAATGTGAAGTGTTGGTGGTGTTAGTCACAGGAACAGTGACTCTATGGTTTGATGGCCCAATCCTTAAGTACCCTTTGTGCCATCGATCAGTTGTGCGTGCTGCTCTCAACCATGGCCTCCCAAGAAGTAAGTCATAGCTTGAATCCTTCAAGACTTGGAAAGTCATGAGATTTTGAACTCCCATAACTGAAACTACCACCTTATCCATCACTCCTACTGGTCGAACTTGTTGCTTGTTTGCCATGCTCACCACAAATGTTGAAGCTCTTGAGGGTATCATACCCAACTTCTTCATCAACCTTTCTGACATGGCATTCACTGCTGATCCTCCATCAACCAATGCATCCTTGATGTTGTGACCATTCACTCTCACATCAATCTTGGAGGCATATTCACAAGCTTCCCATGGTGCTGGCTTGGCATCCACCACCCCCATTGATATTGGAACTTTTGCCTTCTTCTTCTTCTTGCTCCTTGTAGAACTCAAACCACCTCTAAGCTCCTTTCTCAAGGTAGGGTTCAAAGCAATTAATTGGCCCACTGTGATGTTAGCCTTGTGACTACCAACATCCTCCAACACATTGTAGTTCCATTGTTGCTTGGAGATCAAGAAGTCCTCCATCCTCAACTTCTTCCTTGGAGTCTTTGTTGTTGATGGTGTTGAGGTGCGAGTGCTCCTAGTAGACATAGGAGTATCCTTGCTTGAAGTAAATCCTTGAGAAGAGTGAACATCCTCTGCAAAACGAGCTCTCTTCTTCTCTTGTGCCAAAAGCTCCAAATTAGGACCCTTGGAGTTTGAGCACTCTCCCTTCTCATACTTGCTCTCAACCACATCTATGGATGCTATCCCCTTACCTTTGTTGGGATTAGGAGCCACTTGGGTTTCACTACCTCCCTCTTTCCCTCTATTGGCTCCCTCATAACCCCTTCCTCCATGGTAAGTGGAATTTGGGCAATTCCTTTGGATATGGCCTCTTCCCCCACAACCAAAACAATTTCTATCATTGAAATTGTTGGCTGGTTGGCCTCCTCTATATGGATGGTTTCCATAACTCCTAGGCCCTCTCCCTACATTCTGATCCACCTCTCTCTTCTCCCATAATTGCACCACATTGATCTTGAGATCCGCAAGTTGTTCTGTGATGGTTTGGAGTGGATCTTTTGGTGGAGGTGCAAGAACTGGAGCAACTACTACTTGTGGTGCAACCCTTGTCACCAAAGTATCAGAAGTTCCACCATACTTGTAGCCTTGAGGAGGATGCACAACCTCCTTCACCACCAAATCACTTTCATCCCCTTCCAAACTCTCCTCCATACGAATTGCGATCTTGATAGCTTCAACCTTGGAAGAAGGTTTCTCATATCTCACCTTGCTTCTAATTTGTGGTCTCAATCCTCCCACAAAATTCTTGGTGAGCATGGCCCCTATGCCAATCATTGTAGTCTCCACATCATCCCCACCCTTCCTCAACACTATGCGAAATCTGGACTCCAATTTTTCCACTCTTTCCACATAGACTCTCACTTTCTCTCCATCTCCTTGCTTGAGAAATGTAACCTCACTCATCAATCTCTCATAACTCTCATCAGGAAGAAAGTTCTCAATGAGTGCTGAAGTCAAAGTCTCCCAAGACTCCTCTTCCCCCTCTCTCCTCTCTCTCTTTTGGTATTCTGACTCATACCATGTAAGTGCTGCATCCTCAAAGAAATCTGGTAATAATGAGGCCCACTCATTCTTCCTCCTCTCATTGTTTCCTATGCAAGCTCTCTTGAAGTCTCTCACAAAGGCCTCCACATCTTCTCCATCCTTGCCAAAGAAAACCGGAAGTTTCCCCATCTTAACCCCTCACTATCTTTCTTTTCTCTCAATTTTTTTTTTCCTCTTTTCTTTTCTCTCACTCTATTACTAATAGAGTATATACATGACTAACACCATCTGAGAATAATCCACTCTAGGGAACACAAAAGGTTCAGGTTGCTCCAAGATTTCTATAGCAACATCAAATCCTAGAGTGCATATTAATCTAACTCTCATGGATAGTTTATCCATAAGTTGAAAGATTATCTCCATCACTAATCTTGAGAACTAGCTGATGAAGGTGGTAGTATTTCTGTAGCTGTACTAAGACTCTCTCCAAGATCCTTCACCAAAGTTTCCAAAAGTGCTTTTACTCCACTACACTCATGTCCTTTTGGAAGTCCTTCAACTCCACAAACCTCACACAACTCCTTGGTCTTAGATCTTCTCCCTCCCAATCTTGGTGAAGAAGGTCCAACATGCAAACCCAAGTCAAGTAAGCCTCTCCTTTCCCTCAATCTCTTGCTCTCAAAGGTTAATGGACATGAACTTGCCTTATGTCCCTTCTCTCCACATAGAAAGCACTTAGACTCACTCTTTCCTCCAAGTGGTGTAGGTTTTTGGATCCTCTCAACACTCTCTTCAAATTCTATTGTAAACTCTCTTTTCCTCAAATCCACCCCTACAATCACCTCAAACCCTTGGGGAACCTTGCATAATCTCAATTTCCACTCTTGATGACTCTCCATGTTCCCCAAGATGAATCTAAACACTCAAACATGTTTTTTGTTGATCTCAAACTTCTCATGCATGAGATCTCCACTCTGCAGAATTGACCCTTCCTCACAATGTCACTCAAATCTCCCAACGAATATGTCACAGTCCTCTGAAATTTTCTACACTTGATCACAACTCTAGGGCGTCCCTCCCTGCAAAATTTTAGATCTTTTCATCGAGCCATTTGGCCTAGACACCTTTCTATTCAGCACCCATATTTCAGATTTGGTCTGAAAACCACCCCCCTCACTTCAAAAACTCATCACGCCCTGCGCAAAAACAATCTCTCTCTAATTTTTGTGGCAGCAGGTAGGATACAATGCACTGAATTTTCTTGGAAATTTTCAGGACAATTCACTGAAAATTGAAGAAATGGCAGACTCTGTACAATTTTCCAGAGAGCATGCAGTTGCAGGAGCACTTTACCCTATCAACTTTCAAAAATTCTAGCCCAGTGCGCATAGAAGCTCTCTCAATAATTTCAAGTGTGCTAACTGAAAGATAACCCAAGCTATCATGTGTAGAAATCTCAAGTCCAGATCTCAAACTTGAGATTTTGCCCAAAATCACCTTAATCCCCAAAATCTGCAATCCACCTCACACAATCTCTCCAATTCCTCTCATGTGTACAAGATGTACAAAATCACCTCAAAGACATCATAATGAACTACAGGGTATACAAATGGATCTTGGTTCTCTAACATAAGTTCAGCCCTCTCCTCTCCTAATGTTCTCTCCAAGTGAGCTCTCATAGCCTCCTTCTGCCTAATGTAGAATTGGACGCGGAACATTATCTTGCCTTCTAGAGAGGTCCCGGCAACGGAACCAAAAATGTGAGCCGTCCTGTCTCTCACTCAGGATGAACCTCTGATGGCTATTATGGTAGCGCACCATGGACTAAGAAGGCAAGGAACCCCAACTCCATCATACTCCTCCAAGGCTAACACTCCAAGACTCAAGACATTGCTCACTAGAGAACTCAATGAGAGAGAGATAGTTGCAAATGAAAGGATGATGAGTACCTCCTCACTCCTTGTTTATATACTTGTGAAATAGTTACGTACCAAAGTTACTAATTACCGTAGTAACTCAAGTTACTAGACTAAAAGTCAAGTAAAGTCAAAAAGTAGAAAGGAATATCCATTCACATGGGCATATTCCCCTAAGCATGTGGTCTTATCTTGACCCAACCACTAAAGCAAGGATTCCTTCACATGGGCTATCCTTGGACTAAAGAAGAATCCAAAACAAAAAGGCTTGCGGGCCCAAGAGTTCTCAACTCTTTCCCCAAAGCCAAACACCTAGGAATAATACCAAGTCAACACACTAAAATCCAAAATAGTGGTGCTCATCTTTTCTACTTCCTCTAAAGTAAGGTCCCATCTATCTTAGCTATGACTAACTTTAGCTAACCATGACTAATATAGAACCATCCTTTATCTCTATATAAATAATATCTCTTAAGTACTTGTAATACCAAGCTAAATATCACAATACCACACACATGCACAAATGGGTGTTACAGGTCCTTGGTTTCATCTTGAATGTGATTAGTTCGAGATTGGTGTACAATCTATTTGACAATTCATTCTGATGATACTTGCTTTGAAGTGCATCAAACAAGGAGGTACAATCAGAATGCTCCTCCACTTGCTTGATCACATGGAGCTGAATGTGAAGCAATAAAATATCCACGGCTTGCTCTTGCATATCATCCTAATCACTTTGTCTCACATCCTCAAGTTTATCCCTCAAGAGCTTACCTAAACCAGTTGCCCTCAATACTCCTTTCACCTTCCGTTCCCATAACAAGTAGTCCATGTGGCCATCAAACTTTGCCACATCAAACTTAGGTCCACCAAGCTTCAAAGTACACATCTTGACTTTCTTCCACTCCACAAGTACTATTGAGGCTATTGCTACACTTAGAGACTCTTCTTGCATCCCTGAACCTTCCACCTTGAACTCCCATACTCAAGAGAGTGGGTCATAAGACGGAAATTGGTTTACAAAAGCTTCTTCAAATACTCAAAGTCAACATCTAGTTGCATCAACTTGTAACCTTGAAGATAAGAATTCTAATGCACTAAACATATCATTCAACCAAGTCCCCAATCAAAAGTTATGAACTGCATTCCAAGGGGGGTTAAAACCTTGGATTCTATACCACATTCACCATCCAATGGACGCCATTTCCTCAAGATTTTAGCTCCTACTTTCCACCAATTGGTTCTTCATTCTAGGTCAATTTTCACAACCAAAATAAGGACGAGAAGCAACTGCTTGAGATTTGGTGCGCTTTGCCACAAGAGAGAGAAAGGATAGTGAAGGAGAAGGTGTGGGATGTGGATCTGGAGAAAGAAAGTGAATTAAGACAAGACTTTGAAAAGAGGAGCTCAACAGAGGGTGGCTTTGGCCGGACATTCAGCGGATTAGAGTTGAACAAAGTCTAGGCTGATACTGCATGGGTTCAGAAAATGGCAATTTGCTCCCTTTGCTGATTCTTTTCCTACACAAGAATGAACATAAAACTACTTCTCATTCATCTCCCCAAACTATAGTGAGAAGCTCATTTACAATGGCTGAAGAAGATAGTTGAAATTTACAAGGTAATAAGAGCAGCAAGATTGTCCGTGTGAGTAGTGATTCTCCAACTAAAGATGCCTCATCAGCAAGTGGTGTTCATATCTTGTTGAGAGCATCTTCTTTGGGTAGTGAGCTAGGTCAAGGATGTGCATTTACAAGACTTTGACCGTCTTCAACTCTTCCTCTTCTCACCATATCTGCAATCATTCACTAACTGATTAATTCTGTTGGTACCTTCTTTCCCTTCTTCTTTGCCTAGTTCTGCTCAAGTGAGTACTTGACCAAATCACTTTCCTTTGACTTGCACCTACACCTATACTTGCACTTGTGTATCGTTTTGGACAACAATCTCACAAAGTTATTGAATCTAGAACTGGGTCCAATATCAGTAAGAGAACTACTGTAGGTAGTGAGATTCATTCAACCAGATCGGCTTCCTTAAAGAGCTATTGTCTCCTGAGGTATCCCTCAAGACTATACTTCTTCTACCTCAATAATGACCAGAACTCCAAAACGCTCGTCTCAGTCAGACATCAACCATCGTCCTTCACCTCCTTGGATCATACAAAATTCAAGCAAATCTATCTACCTCCAAAGGACAATAGTATCCTTCAAATCTAAGGCAAAACCCTTAAAAAAATGCAATGTCAATAGATCAATTCTTCTGCTCCTCATCAAAAATTCCTAGACCAGATTGCACAACATCAAAGATGGATGGATTGGTCTTCAAGAGCTTCAAACTCCCTGTCCTTGTATGTCATTCTCACCATTGGTGAAGCATTCATCTATCCTAGGCAACTCCATTTTTTCTACCAGCAAAGCTCCAGACAGCATGCAGTCTCTAGGCACTGCGCTTATGTTCTGCACTATCTCAGTGGGGTACTTCTCTGGTAGTGTTATTTTTTTAATTTTCCGCATTGTGACAAGCCGTAGCAAATATGGCGGCTGGCTTCAGGATAACATTAACAAGAGTCGACTGGACAACTACTACTGGCTTCTGGCTGTCCTTGCAACCATCAACTTTTTCTTCTACCTTCTGGTTGCCAAATTGCATACTTACAAATAAGTGAGCACAGTCAGCAACATGCATGTAGAAGTTCCTCGTCCGGATCAGGTTGTACAAGACCCATGTACTGATTTCAAAACGTCCAAAAATTTCCTCCTCATGGAACCATTGGAGAAACAGATGACAACAAGCACTTGAATTAGGGACATTGTGCTCCAATTGCAAGTGTAACGCTAGTTAGATTGATTATGACAGGTGAGTCATTAGTTTGTTGGTTCTACCGCCTACAACGATCCCAGAGGCTCGCAGCTCCCTTCCTCTCAAGAAAGTACAGAGCGCAAGGAACAAACAATCGACCAAGGTCGCAAACTGAGGTTCAGCCTTTAGTACAGAACTGCTTCATGCATCAGCTCCATTGAGCCACCACTTGTCTCAATTTTGCGCTGCCTCCATCATGAACATCAACCAGCTCTGATACCAATTGTTGAGAATCAGAGGAGAGTCAGAGCAACCTTCACACACCAAGCATGTCGATAGGACATACATCATACCAAAGGTACGTGGTTCACCTCTATGTGAGGCTACTTCCACGGGAAAGCATCAAAGTCCCAACTTTACTCACTCAGTCTCCTGTCCATATGCCAGTCCAGTCCTCCGACAGTCTCACAGTCCATCCTTACTGTCCACCTGCGAGTCCGCTATCCCAAATCCAGCATAACCATGAGGCCTAAGATTAAACCCTAACATAAGAGAGTTGGATTCCACATATTCTCAACCCATGATCCATTGCCTTAACATTCATCAAAGATTCGTCTTGAATGAAAAATAAGCCAACTAACAGCTCAATTTCCTTCTTTATGTATAAAGAATATTATAATATTTTTTAATAAAATTTATAAAAGTGAAATTGCATGTGATAACATGAGAGGTTCTAAAATAGAAAATGTTCTTATGTGCTCAAATTGAAGGTACGATATTATAGGATGTGATTATCGTATCATGTCTGTTTTGTAATAAGCGTAATGGGTAAATTTGGGTATGAGAAGGATACCTAGAGCATTTAGGTAAACACTTTGTTTAAGAAGGGAATCTTTGTTATTCAAATGCTGGATTCGCTTCTTTCTTGTTATCTAATGAAAGTTTATTTGATCTTCAACAAAGTCCATACTTCAATATCTTGTTCCATAGCTATTAATGTGTAGTCTACAGTTCTTTCTACATTTTATGTAATTTCAAACTTAATGCCACATTATTCAATATTAATTAAAGTTAAGTATCTAGTATCCAACATAACAAACTCGCCATGTATGAAATCCTTCTTAAATTACTTAACATTCGTACTATTGTACTTCTACATGTTGGTAGAATAGATCTATATCTATTGTTGTCTAGAATAGATCTATGTATTTCATACCTTGACGTGAAGTATGCCAACATTATGAACTTCTTGTTCTAATTTGCTCAAGTAGATTCTCACACCTAGGCTTATAATGGACAAGCACTTTGACTCATCTGAATGACTGTTACACTTGTTTTCATACAACAAGCAACAGATTGTGAGCTATAGGATGGTGAATGTCTCATACCTTCACATGAAGTATACCAACATTGTGAACTTCTTGTGCGTGTTTGCTTAAGTAAATTCTCACACCTAGCTTTATAATGGATAAGCACTGTCTCATCTGAATGACGGTCATGGCAACCTCTTACCGACTAATCTTACAGCCACCAGAGACTATAAAATCTGGGGAAACAACTCTGGGTCTGCACTTTGTGCGGCAGGCTCCGTTCACCCTTCCTCATCATTAAGTTCGAGTTGCTGACAGAGGATCCAAAGTCTTGACTCGAAACCGGGGTCGTTCTTGTTTAAATGAAACCAGCCCCTCTCAAACTGTCTCTCCGTTGTTTGACTGCAAAAAGCGTTCACATTCATTCCCACTTGGCATTATGCCCGGTTGGAGTTCATTGAGAGCTTCCTACTAACCACTCCCGCTTAATTTAACCAACCCTTCTCTGCTACAACACGCTGGTAAACTTGCTCTTTGATATCCAACTTGTGTTCTCTATAACACCTCTCCCTCAGTAGGCCTTTACTATTTTCTTCTTTTCATCGCATTGAGGTGGAAGTGATATTTCTACCCAAATTAACTTTGGGGTTTGACGACCTCAAAGCATACCTTGACTCCGCATCTGCGACTGAGGTCATGCACGCGACCGCATGATCTTCAGCGTTTCAAGGCATGACAATGAATACAAGTCTCCAACACACAAGTAACTGAAGAATCTGACGACCTTTTAAGCCAAATTGTGTTTCGACGATACGGATTAATCTGTGCTTAGACAACCGTAAAATTGTAGGTACACTTAGAGAAAGGATCAGTAAGCGCCGCTATGTATCCACACCTCCGGGCACTATTGAAGCCAACAATGAGGAACTAATGACACGAGTTAACAAGGTACAACCCGCGCTTGTCTAACCAGCGACCAGTAAGGGTTGGTCTTCTCTCCCCAGTAATTTACAAAAGAAGCTCTAAGCCTCTGTACGGTTGTCTATAACAAGCGCGAATCGATTGAACCTTTTGGTTCAGAAGCAGAAACATCCTAGTGCATACAGAAACAAAAGCTCAACAGTAGTTCTGAGGGGAGCTGCTTCCAACAGTGACTGTTGACAGGACATCTATATACTTGACACGAAAGGTCCACATCACTAATGAACAGGAATAATTTCGGCCGACAAGGAATGCTAGTATGTTCTGCCACGTCAACAGCGGAGGAGGCCAAAATATGTACAGACGGACTAGCAAACTCTCCCGGATTAAGAAGAACCTGCGGAAGCCCGTTCTTTCTCTAGTCGTGCATAAGAGGCTTCTCGAGAACAGGCCAAAATTGTCTTCTCGGTCACGATGAAATATGTTGCAACAGTTGCTGCACAGAACCGAAACACAATTTGAAGCATTTAAGCTACAAATATGATACAAAGGCATGAAAAGAAGTAGAAAATAACGAAAGCCATTCGGCCTCAAACTGTATATTGAAGACAATGATCGTAAGTGCTCCGTTGCTAGAAACATCAAAAGCATGCACACCCCGCACGTAGAGTAATGTGATTTGAAAGATTACCTGAAGATATAATGAGCGCCTGAGCAGTGTAGTTAAGACTGGCTTTTGCCCAAGGGATCATGCGTGTGGCTGTTATCTGTAAGTAGAAGATTTACAACTTCATCAGACGATCATCATTTAGGACATGAGGTGTAGCAGGAGCTATTTGTACATTCACACTCTGCTCCCACATTCGTTTAGAGAAGGAGAATTAACCTTGGCCTTCCGAGTAGCGTATCGTAGGTAGTGATGAAAGAAGTTCTTACAATCCCTGTTGAAGAGCAATGCAGATCTCGCTGAGAAAAGACCCTCGACTTCGAGGATTACCAGCTTAACCAGCTTACTCCACGTTATAGTTAGAGGTTACCTCATAGGAGAATGATTAGCGTGTATTTGTAGCAGAAGTATGAATGCAAGATTTGAAAATATACTCGCCTCTATCTTACCTCCTGCAGAGACCTGGAAATAGAAAAGAGACTAACCACTGATACGTCACTGATTCTAGCAGGGTGCTATGTGAACTAAACCTTAACAGCTCATAATGTCGCAAAAAGGTGATATGATGGGATACACTCTGCTGGCTGACTAGTTCGTAATGAAGACAGAAGTGCGAATCTAAATAAGTTTCCGAATACTCGCAAGAAAGAACCAAGAAGCAAGTGAACTTACAGTAGGAATGGCAGCTGCAACACAAGCGTATACGGCGGCTTCCAGGCCCGCTTTGACTCCAGCTGCATATTAGAAGACAAATTTTGAATTAATGAACCGTCCACTCAATAAATCCGTTCCCAGGCCACGCAGAGCTTAGATTACGATCAACAAAAGAGTTTAAATTAGTCGACACCAATAGTGAATGGTACTGTAAAAGCCAAGTCTCGCGCAGGTCTGACGAGTTGAAAAGAGAGGTCTAATCATTTCTGGAGACTTGAAGCTGATAGTTCAAGATAGGTATATTAACTAGTGCATCTGCAAGGATCTGGCTTTCAGCATGACTTAATCCATCTGAGACTCTTACACTTACGAATGTTAGAGGAAACTGGAAAAATTCAATCGGGCATGGACTTCCGGCGTCATACCATGTGGAGAAGCTCAACGAGTCTCAAGGTACCATGAAATGCCTCTAACTAAACTATCATGGTAAAAATCTTACTCGGTTTCAACATCTACAAAGTGAGAGGCTCCACCGGGCTAATCGGATTTGGTTTTCCTCAGATTCATTATTAGGGACTCTGCATCTGTGTGCATAATCTTAAATCACTCAGGATCTAACAGTCACCTCCAAGCGAAGGAAAAGATGTGAAGTTTTTCCAACTAGCGTCCAGCAATTGTAGTGGAGACAGAGATAGTAAAGATAAGTACAAACTGACTAGCACAAATAAAGTTGTGAAGCTAGATTGAAGATCGGGAAGAACTAGCTTCACGCTTATGAATGCAAGAGACAAGCTCTTTACAAAGAGGAACGGATGAAATTAAGCAAGTATGAAATAAATCATGAATCGCACCATCGGTACACTCTCTGGCCCGTGCAAGCCGAATTTCTTCCTCCGTATTGTTACTGTGTTCTCTCTCGTGGTGAAGTACAGTATCCACAGTTGCCAACGCTACTTCCTTTGGCGATGGGATCATGAAGTGCGTTCGACAAGTTCCACAATCCGATTTCCCGATCTGTTGTCGCCTCTGACTCCACCAGTCCCGAGCATTCGAGGCCATATTTGCTCGATATGATTCCCCCCTCTTCCACAATGTTAATCAAGCGCCCCGAATTCCCTAATCGGTCAATGGATGGTCCCTCTCAATTCCACTGTCTACTTTAGGGACTCTGCTCTTCGATGACCATGAGACAATGCAAACTTCATTACCGTATGGCTCCACGCGTCAGCGGAATTCATTCATGTAGGGCCTCCTCCTTTCGGTGCTAGGTGGACGTGTCCTCCAGCTACTTTACCAACTCGATCAAATCTATAGTACACCGCTTCTTTTTCACTTACTATGACTACACTTCTTCGACGACGTGACAAGTTCGGCCACTTCTCCACCAATTCGACATCACCGGACTCTGTAAGTTCGTAGCATGTGTTGCGTCACGATCTTGAATATACGAAAGAGACGGTACATTCTCCTACGGTGTTCTCCTATATCTTCTTAGCTTCGTTTTCCAATTTGAATTGGGCACCCTCGTGGACGGAGTGGTGCCGGACGTAAATCTCCAACACGGACGCAAAGTGAGAATAGAATTGGCCGCATGTAGCCGTGTTCTTAAATTCGTATCTTTACGACATGGCCAATATTGTCCTAATTTGACCTGGCATGATTGGCGCGGTTTCTTTCAGTCCTTTGTCATGCAAAGAAAGCCTCCAGTTGGTGCGTAGAGCTGGTGGTGGATTGAATATGGTAGTGGCTTACGGACGAATTGCGCTATAAGATTCCCCGCAGCAGGTTACTTTTCTAGACTATGAGCTGAGGGGGAGATATAGTTCGTTTGGGATTGATGAGAACGAGTTTGTTGCTGGATTGTAGGAGAGTGAGAGCAGTACACAGGATGACGATCAAAGAGGGCGTTCTCGTGTTATTTCTGGCGTGTTTCTGCACGGCAAAGGTACATCTCTTGTAGTGAATTCGTGCAGAAATTTGGAATTGCTTTCGCTTATCCTGGATGCTGTGTACCTGTGGGAACTTCAAACTTACGATGTGTCGATTGATGATCAGGTCATCATTGGAGCTGAAGATCTTCTCATGGCGGATAGGACGTGCCGGGTCGCTGATCCTCAAGAATCTTCCTGGGAAGGAGAATTTTTCCCCAACATAGGCACAATAAAATACGAGGTAAAATTTACTAACTTGAATCTGTAGCTTCAATCCGTGCCCCTTAATTAAATACTGAGAAATTTCCTTGTTCTATCAATTCTGTGCCTGAGATTGCGGCGATCGAGTAGCGAAGCTAACTCCTGACCACCTTACATAGGGACCGTCGAGCCATAATCCTCTCGCCTACAGGTGGTACAACGCGGAAGAGGTGGTTCTCGGCAAGAAGATGAAGGTACGTCCTAGAAAACTGTGAAGCTCTCAGGATTTTCTGTGTGATGGTACAATGAGACGAGTTGAATAGATAGTGAATCGCTGTTACACCAGGGCTGAGTGCGTGACTGATTACATGTGTTGAAGTCACGAAGTACTCTGCCATTTCGTGATACAGGACTGGTTAAGGTTCAGTGTAGCTTTCTGGCATTCCTTCAGAGGCGATGGTGGTGATCCTTTCGGTTCTGCAACAAGGGTCTGGGCTTGGGAGGATGGCACCGATTCGCTGGAGATGGCCAAGACTCGCAGTAAGTTGCTCATTGTTCTTCTGTCTCCGACCAAATCTAGTGCCAGACAGCTCCGCTTTCCGAGGATGGATTGTTTCTTTCTTTATCAAGCGATATCATTGCAAGGTTTGTGGCATTTGTGGAATTTCATCTCGATAAATGTCTAGAAAAACTTCTGGTTGTAAAGTCTTTAGCCCTGGAGTATGCCTTATTTACCTCTGATTGGACACTGCATCATTCTCCTCTCTTATCCTTGTAGTGCGAGCCAACTTCGAATTTATCAAGAAACTAGGGGTGGAATGGTGGTGCTTCCATGATAGAGACATAGCCCCAGAAGGAGCTTCATTGCAAGAAAGCAACAAGAATCTTGACGCAATCGTGGCGTTGGTTAAGAGTCTTCAGGTTTGCAAACAACAGAACTGATACTTTGCTCATTCTTCCTTTAACCTGGAAGAATGAGCTTTACATGTGTAATGCGTTCAAAGAAAGAAAAAGGTTACATCACAGATGTCGCTATGGCGTCTAACTAATGAGGATGGGAATATGCTATGTGCGTAAACGGATTTCCCGATCTACGAACGGCTTCTGCTCTCATTTCACATATACTTCTCTGTGAGAAGAACGGAACATCGCACTGACGTTTCGTAACTTTCGTACAAAACTTCAGGAAGGAACAAATATCCGGCCACTATGGGGAACAGCACAACTTTTCAAGCATCCCCGCTACATGCACGGAGCTGCCACAAGGTATTATGTTTTCAATATTCTGAGGTTACATTCAACATGGAGTGCTGTTTATCGCCTTTGGTATATCTATCTAACCTTGAGCCTGTTTGTATATGCAGCCCAGACGTGAGAGTCTTTGCATATGCGGCTGCACAGGTGAAGAAGGCTATGGAGGTAAGGTTAATTCTTGGGGCAGCGCAGCTTATGCATCTTCGCGAACAGTATGCAGATGGGAACGTCATGTCCAGTGCAACTTAAGAAGTCGTTAAGGAAGTTTTATTCCCTTAAAGAATCAATGTTCTTGACTAGATAGTTTTTTCTCAGGTGACGCATGAACTTGGAGGAGAGAATTATGTGTTTTGGGGTGGACGCGAGGGTTATCAGAGTCTCCTTAACACAGACCTGAAGAAAGAACTGGACCATATGGTATGTCCCTTTTGTCTATAATTTTTCAAGTTTGTAATCTTCACCGAAGCCTTGTTAAGAGAGATGCGAGCCGATAGCGAGCTTTACATCCATGTCGGTTGTCGAGCCGATTGTCGGTTACCAGACAATCGGGACCGGTAACCGACAATCGGGACTCGCAGAGAAACTTCCAGTTGGCTTTAGCCAGCAGGCTAGGCTTTGCCTCGGATGAGGCGCCGGAAACAATGCATAACCTTGAGAGGAAACTTGACAAGTGGTGCGATGACTAACGATGATTTCCTCTGGGCTGAACAATGATTGATTACCAACTATCCCTCTATCCCGCCGTAGCTAGCTAGTTTAGGAAGCGGTCCTGGAAGCTAGTTTAGGAAACGGTCCTGGATGTCATTGTCTCTAATAGTGGCACTGCACTCAACAGGGAAGCTTTTTCAAGGGGGCTGTGGCGTATAAAAGGAAAATTGGCTTTCAAGGTAATGCTTCTGAACCAGATGGTTACCGTCGCTTGTCGTGGTTCCATAGGCCCCGAATCTGCTGAAGTTTTGTAATTTCGTCCTGGTGCTGATGTCAGCTGTTTGCAGGAACTCTTTTGATTGAGCCGAAGCCACAAGAACCAACTAAGCATCAGTACGTAGTCTTTGTCTACTTCATATCCGTTTCATGGCAAGCATTTGAACTTATGGTGCAGATAAGTAGATGCCATTACACCCTAGTCGAGTTCAATACGGGTGAAAGCTGAATGGATATCTATATGTATTCTTGGCAGATATGACTGGGATGCTGCAACGGCCATCAGTTTCCTGCAGAAATATGATCTTCTAGGTACTGTTTCAGTCTCCTCTTTCGTTTCTTGGCAAGCATTAGCCTTTGTCAGTTTAGAATGCCTAGTCCTCAAGCCAGCATTGAGAGTAGAAAAGGTTCGATCAGGCACGGTTTGAAAGTTGCTATCACTTATGCTTCAAGAAAGTTTGGATCATGATTTTCTCGGTTGACTTCCGTATGCGTAGGTGAATTCAAGCTGAATATTGAATGTAATCACGCAACTCTAGCGGGACACAGGTAAGCAATATTTGTGACCTCTATTGACGGTATGATACGTTGGTATAGCTTGAAAAGAGGTCAAGTATACGCGCACCAGGACTCGTGAAATGTAACTTATGTTCGCAGCCGTGAGAATTTACCCTCTTTCTCTATTTTAGGCTAGATTCTGCCTGCGTTTCTAACTATGGTACTGACTTTTGAATTGCATGCAGCTGCCACCACGAAGTTGAAGTGGCAAGGATTAATGGAGTTTTGGGCAACATTGATGCAAACACAGGAGACGCACAGACCGGTGATCATCCGATTTGCAATTTCTTGCATTTTCAGAACATTTAGTTTTCCTTACATATTCGCGATAACGTGACCGGTGACTTCCATTCTAATGATGCTCTGAGCACATCCTGAATCAAACTTTTCATGGTTGACCTCGGGTGCAGGCTGGGACACTGATCAGTTCCTTACGAATATCGAAGAGGCAACGTTGGTTATGCTGACAGTTATTAAGAACGTAAGGACCTCATAGGCAAAGTAGCTTCCAAACTCCATTACTTAGTCTCCTGAGCTTTCCATGGACCTTCTTTTCCTAGCAAGGTATTTACGAAGCTATTTGAGCTGTCGCTGAAAATTGTTCTTGGCTAATATACTGTTGCAGGGGGGCCTTGCCCCTGGTGGTTTCAACTTTGATGCCAAATTGTAAGTTTTCTAGACCTTTTCTTTCGGAAGTCTTGCATCGTAGTCTGACATGAACATTAAGAATTTGGCACCGTCGGTTTTTGGGTGCTCAGTAATCTATATGCGCTATCGTGAGCAGGAGGAGAGAGAGCGTGGATGTTGAAGATCTCTTCATTGCTCACATCCTAGGCATGGACGCCCTTGCGAGGGGGTTGGTCAACGCAGCCAAGCTCTATCAGGTAACAATATCTCGTCTGTGATTGCGATGTTATGTACGTAGTTGAACTTATATTGTGTGTACCACTGTAAGAATTGTGAGTTCTTACTTGGTGGGGTTTATTTGCAGGATGGCACCCTAAGTGACCTAGTCAAAAATCGTTACGCAAGCTTTGATTCTTCCATTGGCGCTGCTATTGAGGTTAGAATCCTCTCAGTTTCCCTGTGAACATGTGAATGTTGAATTTTCTCGGACCTTCCGCATTTATCAGGTATTGTTCTGAACTCTTCAGCTTCTGGCTATAGTGGGCCTGAAAACAAACTCACTGAGACACCTCAGACCACCCTCTTTGCTCACAGAAGCTTTAATACTGCAGGCCGGAAATGCTGATTTTGAAAGCCTGGAAAAGCATGCCTCCGAATGGGGCGAGCCGACAGTTTCATCTGGGAAGCAGGTAGGACATGCTTCTCTAAGAAATGATAATGGTTTAAATTGATGCTGGAGTGCTATCATTAATTTCATGAGGCAGTTACTGACCTACTACTCTTTACGCAGGAACTTGCGGAGATGATACTCCATTCCTACACCTGATATGGCAGCAACTCAAAGCACTGTTTCATCTATATCTACCACATGAGATAATACTTTTGTTTGTCTGTACATTCTGATAAAGCAGTAGGATTGTGCCTAAAACTAGCATATGATGGGTGATAAGTCGTCTAAAGTAAAAACTTGTATACGGATGAAACAGACCTTTATTCATGTATGATACCCAAGCTTCAAGTAAGACAAGGGGTCTTTTACCAATCTTGTGAGTTCACTAGCCAGCGTCTATCTTTTGCGAATGGACTTTCTACTCGTGAACTCACTGCTAAATATGCAATGGCTACAAGAATACAACTATCCTTGTCAGCGTCAATTTTCTTTACATGGCACGATCAATTTCTTCTACAAGTATATCCAGTATGGACAGGGCTCTACCTATAATGTATAAACAGCAACCTAAGTATATTTTATATACACTCCCGGATTTTGACCTTTATCATAACCCGAAATTTTACACTTGCTGATCAAAAGAATGATAAATTTACAGCAGACCAGTTGGTACACCCAGGAGATGTGTATGCTTGTCCATTCTCTCCACATCGACAAGGAGAGAATTGCTGTGAATTTGCAGCACCTCGGTACTTTCTGACACATCAACGTTGAAACGTTCAGCCCACTCGAAGGACTTCGGACACAATTCTGTGATGGTAACCGTGTCCCAATAACTGGTAAACGGCATGACACAAGGTTTTCCTCGAAACATATCCATCACACTTCGTATAGCCAAGCTGTGTCAACGCAGGCAGAGCGTTGTCCGGCAGCAATGACCACCGCATGCTTCTCCATTTTATCAACGTCTTGCAAGGCCACCTTAAATGCCACAGTCGCTCAATTTATCTACGAATCCACCGTCTTCAGATAAACTCCAAGATACTGCAAATGGTCAGAAATACTGTTGCCGGTCACTGACCTACTACAATCGGGATCTTCCCCGGAACTGTCACAAACTTGCTCGAATTCGTACTGAAGCCGACCAACTTGGATTTTAAAGATCCAAACCTCTGTGGCGAAGTGATGGTAGGTTTTCTCTCCTAAGAGTGTGTAGTACGGAGGCAAGTGTGGCACAATATCGTGACTATGAGTCATGCGCACAGTATCCGGAACAAGAGCGTAATAACCTGCAGCAAAGACAGAGTTACCAATTCGAGGCTGACCAAACGTTATCACCTTTAAATCTGTCCTCCCAAAATTCACAGCAAGATCTAAAGCGCACAAAGTAGCCATCGCCCCGCCCATGGAATGACCTGTGACGATGATACCAAGATCACTTCTATCGGCCAATATAGCCTCAACCCCTTTCATAACACTGTCACGTAAGGTTGTGTTGTGATAAGCTGAATAGAACCCGCTGTGCACCATGGCATCTTCTATTCCAGGGTAATTAAGATCCAGCTGCCTAAAATAAAGGTCCTCCGCCCAATTTTGATAGCTAGTTTCCTGGGTGCCACGAAACGCAATCACAATCGATTTCAAACCTTCCGCAACTCCAACGTAAGCCTGGAGACAGTGAGGTATATCAACGACTAGCTCCTTAATCTTGAAGCCTGCTGTCAAACCACCACATCGGGAGCAGCTCCATGACAGAAGTGCAGTAGAATCATCTACATACACCGCAGCTGCATACTCAACGACATAAAGAGCCAAAGTCCTGTTGTATAAACATTCTCGTGATTGTGTTTGAAACAATTGTTTCGGTACCACTGATTGTAAGGCATTTTCAAAGCCTGTGAATCGAAAACTGAGCAGTACAAGGGCAATTACAAATTTCAATGTGGCTACCAAACCAGAAATTGGCCCCATATCTCTCCTGAATCACCAATCCGACAGCCTGCTCCTCCCAAAGATTAAACCTGCTTAAATTAAGCTAACATCCACCACCGAGAACTCAACTCCAGAACACGCCACGCGATTCTCCCCGGCATGAAGCCCCAATTTGCAAACCATCCTATCCGATCAAAATTCTACACCGCTCGAACCCCTACCAAACCTAGAAATCATTCATCATCCTCCATATCTCGTGCTTGGTCTGGTTTGCTTTTCTCTTTGCACTACTCTACTCTACAATTGTCACTTCTCCCGTCTCCATTCTATATACCGCGCCTCCTTCCTACTCCGGGTGATATGAGCTCCCGATTTCATAATACATGTCCTTTTGCACGTGATTATGACGCAACTAATGAATGTCAAAGTAGACAAACATGCCACTAGATGGTTTGCCCCAGAAGAAACTCACTGCGTTAACGTGGGGAGGCGTGAAAGAAAAACCAGCGACCTCTCTTTCCCTGACACGCAGGATGTCATCCCTCTACTCTGCCCACGCGGACGATCTGTCCGTGAAAGTTCAATTTGCTGTTACCGGTCCGGGAAACGCATCAGTGGTCAACTATAACGCTCGTTGGCGTCATCATTTTTCGAGCTCCGCTGCCCGCTCCTGCCCGGGCCTCTTTGCCCCCTTTGTACGCCCGTTCATCATCGTCGGTCACCGTCGTGGGGGCCGATGGATGTACAAAGAAGGACGGCTGAAAATATTATTTTCAGCCATCCCTCTTTGCACGAATCTTTCCATCTAGAGTTTCGTCGTACTTGGGGACGAGCTCTTGATAATGATAATATAAATGTGTCGGCTTCTGTTTACCGACGCTGTTCTACGAAGTGATAAATTTTTATTTTTTTTCGTGTACTCTTTCTCTTTCTTTCTTACTCTTCTCTCACCACCACGGCAAAGAAAAGTATGATAATGACACAGAGGTGGATCTGAGGAAGAGTGGCAACGACAGGTGTTGATAATTGAAGCATTGGACACACTGTTTCTTCGAACAACGTCTGTTTCTTTAAGATTTCTCGGCTCTTCGAGGCTGAGGATTGGGAGGCTGAAGGAGAGTGTGGACATGGGAGAAGAGAGAGATGTGAGAGGAAAGATCCATATGTTACGAGGGCTCTCTAGCATATAGCACTTGGTGAATTGTAAATTCTGTTCATTTTTCAATTTCGGATTCATTTGCACATAGCTTGAAGACTATTGAAAATTGAGTAGAAAGTTATCAGTATTTTTAGATTTTTTAGGGTTTAGAGTGATCCGTACATATTGAGAATGATGGGTCAAGAATTTTCATTTCTAATTTCTTTGTTTTTATGATTAAGTTCCATGGGAATTTAATCGAAAATTTTGGAGATGGAATTTGAAAGTGATAAGAGTTTGAAAGTTTTAGGGTTTGGAGAGATTATATTTTCTTTTGTGAGTTGAGATGTGAATGGTTGTGGTTTTGTAGGTATGGGGAGATATGGAGGAGCGCATCAATTGTTACTATTTTTGTGTTAGCCATGGCTACACTTCCTCATGTGGAGCCGCTTAGAGCGGTTTGGGATACACCATACCCGGTGTGTCCCTAACGCTTTACTTCGCAAGGGGTAAAGACCAATGTGTGAAGGATGCACAAAGACTATGATTGGACCACTTGGGATGCCCACGTGAGACGAGCGACCACATCAAGAGCAGTGACACTCAAGATTACGCATTGGACCACTTGGGATGCCCACATGAGACGAGCGACCACATCAAGAGCAATGACACTCGAGATTATGCATGCTTTTTCTATCCCTTTGTTGACTGTTCCAGGGATACCGATCGAGTCGTGGGATTGGTTAGCTTCTTAGGCGGGTTGCGTTTTGGGGTTATTTGAAACTAGTTTTCCATGTCTATGTCTATTCCATAGGCTACCTCGCACACTCTATGATGAGGCTAGACATGCTTTTTGCCTACCACTTTATCGTTTGGCATGTGATCCCTTGGATGAGTTAGCATGGTTTCTATTCTTCTTACTCACTCGATGGTGTCTTTGTTATAGCTAGAGGGGGATGTGCGGGGCATAGAGAGGTGGCTGCTAGATTTTGTTAATTTTGAGTAGTAGATTGGGCAGCCCTTCAGGAGGAGTTTGTTTGGGCTACATGCTTTAGGAGACAAGTTTTGCCACATGATACCACAAAGTCCACTCAATTACGATGGTGTAGGACATTGGGTCAGGCGAGAGAGTTTAGTAGAGCAGCACAAGCACTACACCATTTGTCTATGGCTAGTCCTACTAATAGACTATCTCTTCCCTACGCTCACTACATCCTATATCAACAGAGGGACTACCATTAGAGGTCTTAGATTATCAACCAAAGTAGCCCTTATGTCTTGAAAGGTCACTTTTTGCACAAGCATTGTGCACTACTCCTTGCCTTTCCTAAGGAGGCTTGTCAGGGATGGTTTATGAGCACCATAGAGATTGCTTTTTGGTAGATGATCCTTCTAGTGGTTTGACCAAGTTGTTTCAAGTAGCTACAGTAGTAGTGAGAGGAGATATTCCTTTGTCGCTTAGTCGGGTGTTAGGTGCTAGTCAACTTCTTGCAATGGAAGAGGACACGGGGGGCCTTAGCCCGATTGCTATTGGAGAGATCTTTTTGCGTTTGGTCAATCTTCCCATTGTCTTTGAGCACCATTCTCACTTTCAACAACACCTCAGTCCACATTAATTTGGAGTAGCTACACTTGGAAGATGTGAAGCTCTATCTTTAGATATTAGAGCACTCCTAGATATCCATCCAGAGTGTATCGTTGTACAAGTGGATGTTGAGAATGCTTTTAATAACATCTCACGTGCATCCATCTTTAGAGAGCATAGGGAGGCTGGTGGATCCTTGGCGAGTCTTATTCCTTTTGTATGGTCTTTTTATGGCTCTCCTACTTCCCTTTACCACCAGCACAATTGTTCACAGGAGGGAGTCAATTATTGGTACACGTAAGGGAGATCCTTTAAGAGGACCCTTATTTGCAATGGTTCACTTTAGAGCTCTCTTATCTACTACATTATCTACTACGTTGGCCATGCCAGGTTCTATATTTCCCTCCTTGGTAGATGATACACACATCGTGTGCTATGTAGATCAGATTAGGCAGGCCTTTGATCACTTGACTACCAAGCTACAACTAGTTGGCTTGAGAATCAAGGTGTCAAAGTGCAGGGCATGGTCTCCTTTAAATATCACTCCTCACTTTGAGCTTCTAGAGGGTGTATCACATCAACAAATGGACTACATGTTCTTGGAGTGACGGTAGGATCCGAGGATTTTTTCACACGCTTCTTAGACATTGCCCTTGTAGAGGATGTTCTCCATGTGGATGACCTTTTGTTATTAGGAGATCCATAGGTGGCATTTGGTATTCTCCTTGAGTATTGCTTGTCGACCAACATACCTCATATGCATAGTCCTCTCCTCCTTGTCCTTCCTACCACGTCTAAGAGACTTAGATAGGAGGATTATGGGAGTCTTTGGTTATATTATTAGACCAAGGACTTTTGAGTGTGTGACATGGGATTTGGCACATAGATAGACGGCTTTGCCAATCTTGTGTGGAAGGGTTGGCTTGTTATTGATAGAGGAGATGACACCTATAGCATTTTTAGGTAGTTGGACTCTCTCACCCTTATTCTCTCCGGATGTTACTACAATATACAAGAGATAGTCTTTTACCACAAGCACAAGAGGACTTTCTATCTTTTGCTTCACTATTGTCAGATTGGACTAGAGGTTTACAATCTTCCTTGATGGAATGATAGTGTGAGCATATGCTACATTCTCTCTTAGTTGACTTGTCCATTCCTCATGCTACTATAGCACATCTTTGCTCTTGCTTCAGCAAGGGTGCATGCTCTTGGATCCTAGCTTTGACTGTGCATTAGGGCATTCTGACTTGCAATAGTTACTTTATCTACAATGATGAGGTTTCACCTAGGTTTGGTCCATACATCTGCATCTTCATTACTCACTTGTGAGTGTGGCTCTACAATAGATGCAATAGCGGTCCATATGACATGGTGTCCTTTTGGAGGACAGATGATAGCTACCCATGATGCTATTAGGGACATAGTGTTTTCTATGGCATGAGAGTGGATACTTGGCTTAGAAAGAGCGTTTATATGCTTTGTAGACAACACGTGTCAATGCAGATTTATACTTGGTCTGAGATGATAAGGTGACAATTGCAAATGTCATGGTTATGGATCCTACATGAGATATAGTTTTGGAGGGAGTGATTACCCATCCCCTTGGATGGGCGGTGAGTGTAGCAGTAGGTCACAAGGTCTCCAATTATAGGGGCATGCAATGAGGTCACCTCTTTGTCCTTCTAGCCTTGTAGCTATACAAAGCAATGGACACAATGTTTGACATGTTTGTTAAGGAATGCGTGAGAGTTTATCATGTTAGGTGCTAGGGGGTACCACTCTCACTCTCATGCTTTGTAGTATATTTTAGGCAACGTATCTCCATTGCTCTATAGAGTGCAGTGGCTGGTGCAATCCATAATAGAGCAATCACACTAGGTGATGCTTCTTTGGATGCTCCAATTGTTTGTAGACTATACAACTTGCATAGCTTGGATATCTTAGGTGCAGTAGGGCAGATTTCTTGTCTCTCCCTTGTATGGATTGACATTGACATTTGCAACTGTCACCTTATCACGGATGAAGGTGACAATTGCATTTTACCTTTTTTGTCTCTCCCTTCTATGGATTGATGGGGTCTTCCTATCCTTTGTGTTCTCTACGCGGTCACCTTTTTCTAAGTGATTAGTTCCAAATAAGATTCTCTCTCTACCCTTGAGTTCACCTAAACTTCTAGATGGTCCTCACCATATGTAATTAAAATTGGACCTTAGTAACATCCAAACCTCAAAAACATTCCAATGAAAAGAACGTGTTGTAAATTATGATAAGCTAAAATAAGCCAATACAATGTTAACTCATTGAAGCGCTAGCTACGGACATGTACGAGGTGGTCATTGATTCTCTCTAACCTATTGTGGTATTGAGCTTTAGCACCCCTTTACACTCTCTAGCTTTTCCTTCTATGGCTTGATGGGGTCTTACTATTCTTCTTGTCTTAACACGCGCTTGCTTTTTTGCTTTATTGACTAGAGGTTTCTCCTTTGGCATCCACCTTTCCTCCGGATTTGTATATAGCATACACAGTTGGCAGAATGAACTGGTTAACATGTTGAACAAAAAAATGATAACCAAAATACACAGATGCTAGAAATGCTAATGACCTATGTATAAATTTAGAGATGCCTATTTTACATTCAAATTATTTTAGAGATAAAACTACACACACACCATGCTAAGTTCAAGTTGTATTATGTTACAGAGGACTATTTAGAATTTTTCTACATGGCACAATAACTCGAGTATCTAATCTTGTTACACTAGTGTCTGATACATGAACCATATTCACTCTATGTGATGATAAACATACTGATATGATATAGTTACATATAATTATATTAATTTCTACAACCAGCTACTCAACATTTCAAATAAAGATTGGAGATATGAAATAAGAATTAATAATTAAGTGTTCAGTTTTGGTCAATCTTATTGAATTTTCTTCCTAGTGAAGTTCATCATATGGGACTTGAAATTGCTTTTCCAAATTTAAGGAGATCAAAGATCATTCAAAGAACTTTTATCATCATCTAGAAGCAAAAGTCTGGAACTTTAAAAAATAAGTTTTTCTCCCTCAAGGCTCAAAGTGAAATAAGATATTTCAAAGTCTATATTTGAATACTAAGAAAACCAATGCTCTTTTGGATCATCTTAACAAAAGTGTCATGGCATTTGCAACATCAAAGCTAGTTTGCTAGGATGCTAGAATGATAGTTTTGGCGGTCACTATGTGATTGGTTGTTGCTCAAGGACTAATTAATGGTAGTTAAATATGGTATTAGGTAGACTTATTGCACCATTGAGCTATTATTTGCACCATTAAATGGGTTGTTAGATGCATTTTTAGTGTTGGATTCTTGGCCGCTCTAAAGGAGCATACCTGAAAGTGCAACTCTTATGAGCTCACTTCTTTTATGTTGAGCCTTCAAGCTTCTGGCTTTGTTAGACAAAGACTCAAAAACATCACCTAGATTTTCTTAACTAGAGTGGTTGTGGCTTGAAGATGTGATAAGGACATGTTGGCAATTTATATTAAGTGTTGAATGATCAAATTTGAGACTTGATCTGAATTTTGATCAACTTATTACATAGAAGAAGTGAAGGTGGAAATTGGGTACAAGATAGTGTGCATTGGTGGTATCTCCAAGCATGGCATTATCAATGGTACTTTTGATCAAATGTTACTTGATTTTGCAAATTAGTTGATAGTTTGAGCAATCATGCGCAAACGTGCTACCAAGTTTGTGTTATGATTTGACAATTTATTGGACCACATGCCAAAGTGTTGCTAAAATTTCCCAAAGTTGTGAAAGTGGATGTTCAATTGCATGAGCCAATTTGAGTGCAAGAAGGTATAATTGGAGATAAAGTGTTGTGAATTGGGCCCATGTGTAAAATTAGAGTTGGATATAAAACCCATGCCTTCAAATTAGGGATTTGAAGGTCACCATCCTCTCAATTAGAGGAATTAGTTTCATTTGGTAGAGGATTTGGATGTCAACCAGATCTAGAGTAGATCTACCAGAGTTGGCAAAGGCCAGATTGGCTAGATTAGGAGGCACCACTCTTTTGAATTTTTGAAGTAGGGAGAGTTTGGAAGTAGAGTTGGAGAGGCTTCTAGAGGTCTCATAGTGAGTTAGGCTGGAGTTGAAGAAGGTTTCATAGGTCTTAGAATTGCAACAAAGAAGGCCTTAATTTTCTCAATTTGGCATTTTGAGGCACAAGGTTGTGGACTAGAGAGGCTACAAAGGGCCAACAAAATAGACTTGAAAACCTTAGAACCAATAGCTAGACATATGATCTAGAGGTGAAATTTGGTTGGTAACATTTGGGAGGATGTTACACATGATGAACTAAATAGATCAAAAAGAGGTATCACCAAATAAGTACTTCTACTAATAGAGTAGAAACCAAAATATGCCTAAAATCTTTAGAGGCAATTTTGAGAGCCAAATAGATGAAGTAGGCCTTGAAAATGTGCAAATTCTTCCTCCATGGAAAAATGGCTGGCCTTCCTCCCCTCTGTTTGTCTCATCAAGAGCTTTCCAATGGTACCTCACCCATGCAATTCTGAGATTCCTACAAGAAGATTTCCTAAAGATTTCTTCTGGTCTGTAACACCCATATGTGCATGTGTGTGGTATTGTGATATTTAACTTGGTATTACAAGTACTTAAGAGATATTATTTATATAGAGATAAAGGATGGTTCTATAGTAGTCATGGTTAGCTAAAGTTAGTCATAGCTAAGATAGAGGGGACCTTACTTTAGAGGAAGTAGAAAAGATGAGCACCACTATTTTGGATTTTAGTGTGTTGACTTGGTATTATTCCTAGGTGTTTGGCTTTGAGGAAAGAGTTGAGAACTCTTGGGCCCGCAAGCCTTTTTGTTTTGGATTCTTCTTTAGTCCAAGGATAGCCCATGTGAAAGAATCCTTGACTTAGTGGTTGGGTCAAGATAAGACCACATGCTTAGGGGAATATGCCCATATGAATGGATATTCCTTTCTACTTTTTGACTTTACTTGACTTTTAGTCTAGTAACTTGAGCTACTACGGTAATTAGTAACTTTGGTATGTAACTATTTCACAAGTATATAAGCAAGGGGTGAGGAGGTACTCATCATCCTTTCATTTGCAACTATCTCTCTCTCATTGAGTTCTCTAGTGATCAATGTCTTGAGTCTTGGAGTGTTAGCCTTGGAGGAGTATGATAGAGTTGGGGTTCCTTGCCTTCTTAGTCCATGGTGCGCTACTATAATAGCCATCATAGGTTCATCCTGAGTGAGAGACATGCCGGCTCACATTTTTGGTTCTGTTGCCGGGACCTCTCTAGAAGGCAAGATAATGTTCCGTGTTCAATTCTATATTAGGCAGAAGGAGGCTATGAAAGCTCACTTGGAGAGAACATTAGGAGAGGAGAGGGCTGAACTTATGTTAGAGAACCAAGATCCATTTGTATACCCTATAGTTCATTATGATGTCTTTGAGGTGATTTTGTACATCTTCACACATGAGAAAAATTGGAGAGATTGTGTGAGGTGGATTGCAGATTTTAGGGATTAAGGTGATTTTGGGCAAAATCTAAAGTTTGAGATCTGGACTTGAGATTTCTAAACATGATAGCTTGTGTTATCTTTCAGTTAGCACAATTGAAATTATTGTGAGAGCTTCTATGCGCACTAGCTAGAATTTTTGAAAGTTGATAGGGTAAAGTGTTCCAACAACTGCATGCTCTTTGGAAAATTGTACAGAGTTTGCCATTTCTTGAATTTTCAGTGAATTGTCCTGAAAATTTCCAAGAAAAATCAGTGCATGTTATTCTACCTGCTACCACAAAAATTAGAGAGAGATCGTTCTTGCGCAGGGAGTAATGAGTTTTTGAAGTGAAGGGGGTGGTTTTCAGACCAAATCTGAAATATGGGTGCTGAATAGAAAGGTGTCTAGGCCAAATGGCTCAATGAAAAGATCTGAAATTTTGCAAGGAGGGACGACCTAGAGTTTTGATCAAGTGTGCCAAATTTCAGAGGACTGTGACATACAAGTTGGGAGATTTGAGTGACATTGTGAGGAAGGGTCAACTCTACAGAGTGGAGATCTCATGCATGAGGAGTTTGAGATCAACAAAAAGCATGTTTGAGTGTTTAGATTCATCTTGGGAACATGAAGGGTCATCAAGAGTGGAAATTGAGATTATGCAAGGTTCCTCAAGGGTTTGAGGTGATTGTAGGGGTGGATGTGAGGAAAAGAGAGATTACAATAGAATTTGAAGAGAGTGTTGAGAGGATCCAAAAATCTACACCACTTGGAGGAAAGAGTGAGTCTAAGTGCTTTTTGTGTGGAGAGAAGGGACATAAGGCAAGTTCATGTCCATTGACCTTTGAGAGCAAGAGATTGAGAGAAAGGAGAGACTTACTGGACTTGGGTTTACATGTTGGACCTTCTTCACCAAGATTGGGAGGAAGAAGATCTAAGACCAAGGAGTTGTGTGAGGTTTGTGGAGTTGAAGGACTTCCAAAAAGACATGAGTGTAGTGGAGTAAAAGCACTTTTGGAGACTTTGGTGAAAGATTTTGGAGGGAGTCTTAGTACAGCTACAGAAATACTATCACCTTCATCAGCTAGTTCTCAAGATTAGTGATGGAGATAATCTTTCAACTTATGGATAAACTATCCATGAGAGTTAGATTAATAAGCACTCTAGGATTTGATGTTGCTATAGAAATCTTGGAGCAACCTGAACCTTTTGTGTTCCCTAGAGTGGATTATTCTCAGATGGTGTTAGTCATGTATATACTCTATTAGTAATAGAGTGAGAGAAAAGAAAATAGAAAAAAAAATTTGAGAGAAAAGAAAGATAGTGAGCGGTTAAGTTGGGAAAACTTCCGGTTTTCTTTGGCAAGGATGGAGAAGATGTGGAGGCCTTTGTGAGAGACTTCAAGAGAGCTTGCATAGGAAACAATGAGAGGAGGAAGAATGAGTGGGCCTCATTATTACCAGATTTCTTTGAGGATGCAGCTCTTACATGGTATGAGTCAGAATACCAAAAGAGAGAGAGGAGAGATGAGGAAGAGGAGTCTTGGGAGACTTTGACTTCAGCACTCATTGAGAACTTTCTTCCTGATGAGAGTTATGAGAGATTGATGAGTGAGTTACATTTCTCAAGCAAGGAGAAGGAGAGAAAGTGAGTCTATGTGGAAAGAGTGGAAAAGTTAGAGTCCAGATTTTGCATAGTGTTGAGGAAGGGTGGGGATGATGTGGAGACTACAATGATTGGCATAGGGGCCATGCTCACCAAGAATTTTGTGGGAGGGTTGAGACCACAAATTAGAAGCAAGGTGAGATATGAGAAACCTTCTTCCAAGGTTGAAGCTATCAAGATCGCAATTCGTATGGAGGAGAGTTTGGAAGGGGATGAGAGTGATTTGGTGTGAAGGAGGTTGTGCGTCCTCCTCAAGGCTACAAGTATGGTGGAACTTCTGATACTTTGGTGGCAAGGGTTGCACCACAAGTAGTAGTTGCTCCAGTTCTTGCACGTCCACCAAAGGATCCACTTCAAACCATCACAAAACAACTTGCGGATCTCAAGATCAATGTGGTGCAACTATGGGAGAAGAGAGAGGTGGATCAGAATGTAGGGAGAGGGCCTAGGAGTTATGGAAACTATCCATATAGAGGAGGCCAACCAGCCAACAATTTCAATGATAGAAATTGTTTTGGTTGTGGAGGAAGAGGCCATATCCAAAGGAATTGCCCAAATTCCACTTACCATGGAGGAAGGGGTTATGAGGGAGCCAATAGAGAGAAAGAGGGAGGTAATGAAACCCAAGTGGCTCCTAATCCCAAAAAAGGTAAGGGGATAGCATCCATAGATGTGGTTGAGAGCAAGTATGAGAAGAGAGAGTGCTCAAACTCCAAGGGTCTTAATTTGGAGCTTTTGGCACAAGAGAAGAAGAGAGCTCGTTTTGTAGAGGATGTTCACTCTTCTCAAGGATTTACTTCAAGCAAGGATACTCTTATGTCTACTAGGAGCACTCGCATCTCAACACCATCAACAACAAAGACTCCAAGGAAGAAGTTGGGGATGGAGGACTTCTTGCTCTCAAAGCAACAATGGAACTACAATGTGTTGGAGGATGTTGGTAGTCACAAGGCTAACATCACAGTGGGCTAATTAATTGCTTCGAACCCTACCTTGAGAAAGGAGCTTAGAGGTGGTTTGAGTTCTACAAGGAGCAAGAAGAAGAAGAAAGCAAAAGTTCCAATATCAATGGGGGTGGTGGATGCCAAGCCAGCACCATGGGAGGCTTGTGAATATGCCTCCAAGATTGATGTGAGAGTGAATGGTCACAACATCAAGGATGCATTGGTTGATGGAGGATCAGCAGTGAATGCCATGTCAGAAAGGTTGATGAAGAAGTTGGGTATGATACCCTCAAGACCTTCAACATTTGTGGTGAGCATGGCAAACAAGCAACAAGTTTGACCAGTAAGGATGATGGATAAAGTGGTAGTTTCAGTTATGGGAGTTCAAAATCTCATGACTTTCCAAGTCTTGAAGGATTCAAGCTATGATTTACTTCTTGGGAGGCCATGGTTGAGAGCAGCATGCACAACTGATCAATGGCACAAAGGGTACTTGAGGATTGGGCCATCAAACCATAGAGTCACTGTTCATGTGACTAACACCACCAACACTTCACATTCAGATCACCATCTTCTGATTATTGGGAATCAGATTCTGAAGAAGGAGCTTCAGGTGTGGACACAAGCATGGAAGAGGAGACTTCCACGGAGGAGGATGAATCTGAATCTGATTCAGATGTGTATCCCTTGTGTGCTATGGATTTTGCACCTAAGCTTGAGGTTTTGAAGGACCCAAACAAATCACCATTGACACTTGAGGAGGTAGAGAGAAGGTTAGCTACCCTCAAGTATGGCCCAAATGTTACCAAGGAGGAGAAGGTGAGATTTGAGGGGATTTTCCGCAAGTTCATCCATGTGTTTGCTTTTAGTTACAAGGATTTGAAGGAAGTCACCTTGGAGGAGCACAAGATAGAGGTGGAGTCACATGCAAGACCAATCCGCCAAAAGCAATGTCGCATTAGCCCACCAATATCTTTGGTTGTGAAGGAGGAGATTGATAAGCTCAAGGAGGCTGGATTTATCTTTGAGGTGGAGAATTCAGAATGGGTGTCTCCAATTGTCATTGTGAAGAAAAAGAATGGCAAGCTTTGGGTATGTATGGATTAGAAGAACCTTAATGCTATTACCAAGAAGGACTACTACCCATTGCGATTCATTGATGAGATCTTGGAGGAGGTTGCAAGTCATGAGAGGTACAGTTTTGGAGATGGTTATAGTGGATACAACCAAACCAAGAATAACAAATGCTGATTTGTTATCTAGAGCCTATGATCATGATGGAGATGAGCCAGTGGATGATTCTTTCTCGGATGAGGAGCTCATGACAATCTCAGTCACTCAAGAGATTCCAATGGAGTACAAGGATGTGGTGCCCACATTTTTTGTTTTTTTCAAAATAAAGGAGAAGAAGTGTATAGAGAAGTCGGATTGTGCCTGTATGGCCAAAGAAGGGGAAGAAAAGAGTCTTCGGGATGAAACCAAAAGTAAAGTGACTTTGGGTCATAAGGCAAAGTATTCGGAAATGCCCTATCAGCATACAACCCAAAGTAAATTGTCTTTGGATCGGGGGGAGCTCAACCCGAGGCAAAGACTGTCTAACAACCTTATGTCGTGGTGAGAAATTCAAGAAGGGGCCATTTGAAAACTAGCAGCTCATACGTGCAAAGGTTGATTGACAGTGACAGGTGCATGTTGGAGGTGTGATTTCTCGGTAGGAACTCAAAGTGACGGAAGACAAAGAAGCGCAATTCTATAAAAATTGAAACTGCAACGACGAAATGTTGAGCAATTTTCCTTCGCCGTTGAGGAGTCATCTTGCAGGTGATCAGGGAAAGGGAAATAGAGTTGGACTCATGTTAGTGCACAAGGGAGAAGTTGCGAGAGTGAAATTGAGAGAAAGTGAGAAAGTAGAAGAGATGGGAGGAGGGAAGAATAACTCCAAATTCGCAGTGAGAAATCATGCAATTTGGAGATTAGATGTGATAGCGAGGATCAAAGTCTTGAGCCGACTTTGGATCACCTTTCTGGCATGGAACTGGAACGTAAGTTTTCCAGGATTCATGACAGAAATCATCAAGAGTAAGTGTCTTGATGGACCTAAGGAAGAAGGGAAGAGAGGAAATCCGGCTCGCTGGACAGAGTCGGATTGGAGACTCGTACTCGGGAAGGAGGTAGGCTCGGAGCAAGGAGCCACATTCTTGGGGAAAGGAGAGATAGCCCAAGAGACTCAGGAGGTGAGAGATGCCTTCTCGTCAAAAAGAACAAAGAATGGGTACAATCGGATGGTGTTGCACTTCCATCCTGATGTGCAAAAAGAGGTCGATGTCGAGGAGCAGAAATACATACTCCAAATCCGGAGCATGGACAACTACTACGCAAAGACAGGGAAGAACGTGGAGGTCGTAGTGAGTACACCGACAAAGAAGAGGAGTCGGCAAGGAGAAGCCAAAGAAAGCAAGAAACCTTGGAAGATGCAGAGATGTAACCCGAGGCGAGGAATGGTAGTAATTGAGTCAGAAGATGAAGACTCAAAAGGCGAGGCCGAGCTCAAAATAGAGGACTCGGAACATGAGGATGAACCTGAGCTGACACTGCAGAGCAGAGATATGAGCAGTGATAGTGAAGAAGGTGGAGAGATGACATCGGCGCCAACGGCTGAAGAATACAAAGAAGAAGTGCAAGCCGAGGTGGAAGCCGAAGACAACACAACGTTGGAGGACAAAGTACCAATGCCAGAGGAAAAGAAGATTGCAGTACAGCAAGAAGTTTGCTTGCGACATAAGGTGAAGTGTGAAGCGGGGCCGAGTAGAGTGAAGGAAGAGGTAGAAGAAGGCTTGGGCAGTGAGGCATCAATCCCGATACAAAGACTCCAGAGAAGAAGGCGAGTATCAGGAGAACACGAGGAGAAAAGAGAGACCACTCCGCGGGATGAGGTAGTTACCAGTGATGGAGTGGAGTACTTGCAAGAGGTAGTGTGCCCATTGTTGGTGAAGTTGGAGCACAAGAAGAAGGAGATGCAGTCGACTTGTCCAAAGGTAAAGATTGTATTGCAGGTGGTAGTGAGATTAGAAGAAGAGAACTCGGAGTTGAAGAGGAGTGTAACCCGAGGTGAGGAGGAGAGAGAAGTACTGCGAGTGGAGGCAATAGAGAGAAGTCAGGTAATTGAAGACCTGAAGAGGGAAGTGAGCTATCGAGAGGATCTTGCGAGGAAGAGTGACATAGTACAAGAGAGACAGGTAGCTGAATACAAAATCTTGAAGCAACAGTTTGCTGATTCAAGAGTAGAACTTATCCATGCTATGGCGAGGGTAGTAGCGAAGGATCAAGAGCTTGATAGAGTGATGGAGAGTATGGAAGAGAAGAAGCAACTCTGGCAAAGAGAGTTGGCTGCACGGTATAGAGAAGAAGAGAGATTACGAGAGTTACTTTGTAATCAGGAAGAGAAGATTGAATAGAAGGAGAAGGAGAAGGAAACGGTGAAAGCCGAGTTCGAGGCAGAGTTGGCAATGTACCGAGAGGAATGGCTTGCAGATTGGGAACAAGAAAGGAAGACAAGATTGGAGCCATTGAAGGAGATAGTCCTCCGGGTGAACGTGATGTTAAGTACAGAAGCCAACGTTCAAATTGAAGAAGCGCGCCTGCACAAGTTGAAGTTGTTGGTGCAGGAGACGAGGCAAAGACAAGCAAAAGACACCAAGATGAATGCCTTGTTGATCAAATTAAGAACTCGTGTAGACAGAAAGGTTTTAGAGGTAGAGGATAA
This sequence comes from Lunularia cruciata, assembly GCA_948567375.1. Lineage (NCBI taxonomy): Eukaryota > Viridiplantae > Streptophyta > Marchantiopsida > Lunulariales > Lunulariaceae > Lunularia > Lunularia cruciata. Next base: position 526,287 of record OX419762.1, on the reverse strand, counting down.
CATTTCAATTAGATTAGACTTAGTGAAAGTAGAGCTAGAAAAAGTTCAAAAGGATGTTAGAGCAAAACCCAAAGTAGATAACATAGGAGTCCAAATGTCTTCGGATTTGACAGTTGACACTTTAGAGAAGAGTGGGTTGGGAGATAAGGAGTTAGATAGATTACCCACTAGTGGAATTTTAGATCAAGAAAGAGAATTGTTGGAATTGGTAGAAGAAGTAGAAGATCTGAAACCCGAGGACAGAGTAGTAGGAAGTAAAGTTACTTCGGGTTTGGGTTTGAAAGCCAAAGAAGAAGTAGACATCGGATCGGATTAGTAACCGATTTGAGATTTGAAGAGGTAGATATGAAGAGGTGCATTGTCATTTTGCATCTACAGGTTAGAACAGTTGTTGTAGAACGGTATAGTTGTTAGAACTGTCGATTGCTTCACTATTTAAGAGTGGCATTCGCAGTCAAATGTTGTTCAGTGCTCATTATTTCTAAGTATAGATAAAGCAAAGTGCTGTGAAGCAGTGCTCGTCGCTTGAGCTTGATTTTGAGTATCAACTTTGTGTCTATGTTTGTGAGTGTGTGAAGAATTTTGAAGTGCAAGTCAGAGTGCTTGTTGGATGTTGGATTCCACAGCCTTGATCTTCATTTTGTGTGTTTGATCTTGAGTGAAGTGCAATCGAAGCAATGCCTTGACAGATCTGAGAGGAATTGTAGTGTTGGTAGTATTCTGCATTTGTGAGTGCAGTGCAAAATTGATGTGAAGTAATTTCGATCAAGGAAGTTGTGCCTTTAGTGGAGGGGTGGAACACAATTCTGAGGCAAAGTCATTTTGCAGTGAAGTGCCATTTTTGTGAGAGCCTGAATCATCACAATCAAGATTGTTTGGAAAGAATTGAAGGAGTTGTGATTTTGGAGTGTTAATTTGTGACGAGACTGCAAGTCAGTGCTTGTTACTCTCTTCTGGGTGTGGTTTCTACCTGAGAGATTAAAGACGCAACCAAGAAGAACTACATGCTATTGTTTGACTTTGTATTTGGACATTTCTGACTCGTATCTCTACGGGAATGAACTTTACTTACCCGATTACCACAAAAGTGATATTTGTCGAGTTGTCACAAAGGAGATTGTGGATTTTGTGACAAGAGGTAACTATCCAAAAGGGATGCATGCTAGGGAGAGGAAGGCCCTTGCAGCAAGATCTAGACCTTACACAATGGTGGAGGATATTCTTTTTCACCAAGGAGCAGATGGTCTACTTCGAAGAGCAGTGGGTAAGGAAGAGTCTATCCTACTCATAAAGGAGTTTCATGAAGGTTTAGTATGTGGAGGACACTTTGCAGGAAAGGTGACTGCTTTCAAGATTCTAGATGCAAGTTACCATTGGAGAGGGATTTTCAAGGATTGTCTTGATTATTGCAAAACTTATCATGTTTGTCAAGCTTTTGCTAGGAAGTCTACATCCACTCCACCACCTAGATCAATTTCATTGCTAGGACCTTTTGAGAAGTGGGGAATTGATTTTGTAGGTCCTCTCAATAGAACCCCAAGGAACAATTGGTACATTGTGGTAGTTACTGATTACCTTACCAAGTGGGTTGAGGCTAGACCATTGAGGGACAAGAATGAAGATGAAGTGGGTAGATTTCTTTATGAAAGCATTATCACTAGGTTTGGATGCCCTTTGGAGTTGGTTTTTGATAGAGGAGGAGAGTTTACAGGAAGCATTACTACAGCCATGCTACGACATTTCTCTATCACACATAGAGTAACTACATCTTATAAGCCAAATTCCAATGGCTTGGCAGAGAGAACCAATCAAACCTTGTGCATGATGTTGGCCAAAGATGTAGAAATGGAGGAGGCTAAACATCATTGGGACAAGAGGATTCATGCAGTTTTATGGGAGTATAGGACAACCATGAAGACTTCCACCGGATATTTTCCATTTCAATTGGTATATGGTATTGAGTCTACCTTACCTATTCACTTTGATCTTCCTACCTTCCAAAGCATTCATAGGAGATTGAAGAAAGCACAAGGAGGTGATGCATAGAAGTCAAGGAAAGATCAACTCATGGAGTTGGAAGAGGCAAGAGTAGTTGCTATGGTTCAAGTGGAGCAAGCCATAAGGAAACAAAAGGAGAGCTATGACAAGAGGCAAGGCAAGAAGAAGGTGGAGACTTTCAAAGAAGGTGATTGGGTAATGTTGTTTGATTCCATTCGATTCAAGAGAGTGCAAAAGAAGTTTTTGCCTAAGTACTTTGGACCTTTCATAGTGGAGAAGGTGTGGGGCAATTAAACCTATGATCTCAAGGAGTTGGGAGGAAGACACTTTGATAGAATCAACCATGATAAGTTGAAGATGTACCATAGAAGGTAGAGAGACCTTCACTTTGAGGACAAAGTGAAAACTTAGTCCGGGGGTAAATGTAACACCCATATGTGCATGTGTGTGGTATTGTGATATTTAACTTGGTATTACAAGTACTTAAGAGATATTATTTATGTAGAGATAAAGGATGGTTCTATATTAGTCATGGTTAGCTACATTTAGTCATAGCTAAGTAGAGGGGACCTTACTTTAGAGGAAGTAGAAAAGATGAGCACCACTATTTTGGATTTTAGTGTGTTGACTTGGTATTATTCCTAGGTGTTTGGCTTTGAGGAAGGAGTTGAGAACTCTTGGGCCCGCAAGCCTTTTTGTTTTGGATTCTTCTTTAGTCCAAGGATAGCCCATGTGAAGGAATCCTTGACTTAGTGGTTGGGTCAAGATAAGACCACATGCTTAGGGGGATATGCCCATGTGAATGGATATTCCTTTCTACTGTTTGACTTTACTTGACTTTTAGTCTAGTAACTTGAGCTACTACGGTAATTAGTAACTTTGGTATGTAACTATTTCACAAGTATATAAGCAAGGGGTGAGGAGGTACTCATCATCCTTTCATTTGCAACTATCTCTCTCTCATTGAGTTCTCTAGTGATCAATGTCTTGAGTCTTGGAGTGTTAGCCTTGGAGGAGTATGATAGAGTTGGGGTTCCTTGCCTTCTTAGTCCATGGTGCGCTACTATAATAGCCATCAGAGGTTCATCCTGAGTGAGAGACAGGCCTGCTCACATTTTTGGTTCTGTTGCCGGGACCTCTCTAGAAGGCAAGATAATGTTCCGCGTTCAATTCTACATTAGGCAAAAGGAGGCTATGAGAGCTCACTTGGAGAGAACATTAGGAGAGGAGAGGGCTGAACTTATGTTAGAGAACCAAGATCCATTTGTATACCCTGTAGTTCATTATGATGTCTTTGAGGTGATTTTGTACATCTTCACACATGAGAAGAATTGGAGAGATTGTGTGAGGTGGATTGCAGATTTTGGGGATTAAGGTGATTTTGGGCAAAATCTAAAGTTTGAGATCTAGACTTGAGATTTCTAAACATGATAGCTTGGGTTATTTTTTAGTTAGCACACTTGAAATTATTGTGAGACTTTTATGCGCATTGGGCTAGAATTTTTGAAAGTTGATAGGGTAAAGTGCTCCCGCAACTGCATGCTCTTTGGAAAATTGTACAGAGTTTGCCATTTCTTGAATTTTCAGTGAATTGTCCTGAAAATTTCCAAGAAAAATCAGTGCATGTTATTCTACCTGCTACCACAAAAATTAGAGAGAGATCGTTCTTGCGCAGGGAGTAATGAGTTTTTGAAGTGAAGGGGGTGGTTTTCAGACCAAATCTGAAATATGGGTGCTGAATAGAAAGGTGTCTAGGCCAAATGGCTCAATGAAAAGATCTGAAATTTTGCAAGGAGGGACGATCTAGAGTTGTGATTAAGTGTGCCAAATTTCAGAGGACTGTGACATACAAGTTGGGAGATTTGAGTGACATTGTGAGGAAGGGTCAACTCTACAGAGTGGAGATCTCATGCATGAGGAGTTTGAGATCAACAAAAAGCATGTTTGAGTGTTTAGATTCATCTTGGGAACATGAAGGGTCATCAAGAGTGGAAATTGAGATTATGCAAGGTTCCTCAAGGGTTTGAGGTGATTGTAGGGGTGGATTTGAGGAAAAGAGAGATTACAATAGAATTTGAAGAGAGTGTTGAGAGGATCCAAAAATCTACACCACTTGGAGGAAAGAGTGAGTCTAAGTGCTTTCTATGTGGAGAGAAGGGACATAAGGCAAGTTCATGTCCATTGACCTTTGAGAGCAAGAGATTGAGGGAAAGGAGAGGCTTACTTGACTTGGGTTTGCATGTTGGACCTTCTTCACCAAGATTGGGAGGAAGAAGATCTAAGACCAAGGAGTTGTGTGAGGTTTGTGGAGTTGAAGGACTTCCAAAAAGACATGAGTGTAGTGGAGTAAAAGCACTTTTGGAAACTTTGGTGAAGTATCTTGGAGAGAATCTTAGTACAGCTACAGAAATACTATCACCTTCATCAGCTAGTTCTCAAGATTAGTGATGGAGATAATCTTTCAACTTATGGATAAACTATCCATGAGGGTTCGATTAATATGCACTCTAGGATTTGATGTTGCTATAGAAATCTTGGAGCAACCTGAACCTTTTGTGTTCCCTAGGGTGGATTACTCTCAAATGGTGTTAGTCATGTATATACTCTATTAGTTATAGAGTGAGAGAAAAGAAAATAGAAAAAAAAAATTTGAGAGAAGAGAAAGATAGTGAGAGGTTAAGATGGGGAAACTTCCGGTTTTCTTTGGCAACGATGGAGAAGATGTGAAGGCCTTTGTGAGAGACTTCAAGAGAGCTTGCATAGGAAACAATGAGAGGAGGAAGAATGAGTGGGCCTCATTATTACCAGATTTCTTTGAAGATGCAACACTTACATGGTATGAGTCAGAATACCAAAAGAGAGAGAGGAGAGATGGGGAAGAGGAGTCTTGGGAGACTTTGACTTCAGCACTCATTGAGAACTTTCTTCTTGATGAGAGTTATGAGAGATTGATCAATGAGGTTACATTTCTCAAGCAAGGAGATGGAGAGAAAGTGAGAGTCTATGTGGAAAGAGTGGAAAAGTTAGAGTCCAGATTTTGCATAGTGTTGAGGAAGGGTGGGGATGATGTGGAGACTACAATGATTGGCATAGGGGCCATGCTCACCAGGAATTTTGTAGGAGGGTTGAGACCACAAATTAGAAGCAAGGTGAGATATGAGAAACCTTCTTCCAAGGTTGAAGCTATCAAGATCGCAATTCATATGTAGGAGAGTTTGGAAGGGGATGAGAGTGATTTGGTGGTGAAGGAGGTTGTGCATCCTCCTCAAGGCTACAAGTATGGTGGAACTTCTGATACTTTGGTGACAAGGGTTGCACCACAAGTAGTAGTTGCTCCAATTCTTGCACCTCCACTAAAAGATACACTCCAAACCATCACAAAACAACTTGCGGATCTCAAGATCAATGTGGTGCAACTATGGGAGAAGAGAGAGGTGGATCAGAATGTAGGGAGAGGGCCTAGGAGTTATGGAAACTATCCATATAGAGGAGGCCAACAAGCCAACAATTTCAATGATAGAAATTGTTTTGGTTGTGGAGGAAGAGACCATATCCAAAGGAATTTCCCAAATTTCACTTACCATGGAGGAAGGGGTTATGAGGGAGCCAATAGAGGGAAAGAGGGAGGTAGTGAAACCCAAGTGGCTCCTAATACCAAAAAAGGTAAGGGGATAGCATCCATAGATGTGGTTGAGAGCAAGTATGAGAAGGGAGAGTGCTCAAACCCCAAGGGTCTTAATTTGGAGCTTTTGGCACAAGAGAAGAAGAGAGCTCGTTTTGCAGAGGATGTTCACTCTTCTCAAGGATTTACTTCAAGTAAGGATACTCCTATGTCTACTAGGAGCACTCACACCTCAACACCATCAACAACAAAGACTCCAAGGAAGAAGTTGGGGATGGAGGATTTCTTGATTTCAAAGCAACAATGGAACTACAATGTGTTGGAGGATGTTGGTAGTCACAAAGCTAACATCACAGTGGGCCAATTGATTTCTTTGAACCCTACCTTGAGAAAGGAGCTTAGAGGTGGTTTGAGTTCTACAAGGAGCAAGAAGAAGAAGAAGGCAAAAGTTCCAATATCAATGGGGGTGGTGGATGCCAAGCCAGCACCATGGGAGGCTTGTGAATATGCCTCCAAGATTGATGTGAGAGTGGATGGTCACAACATCAAGGATGCATTGGTTGATGGAGGATCAACAGTGAATGCCATGTCAGAAAGGTTGATGAAGAAGTTGGGTATGATACCCTCAAGACCTTCAACATTTGTGGTGAGCATGGCAAACAAGCAACAAGTTCGACCAGTAGGGGTGATGGATAAAGTGGTAGTTTCAGTTATGGGAGTTCAAAATCTCATGACTTTCCAAGTCTTGAAGGATTCAAGCTATGACTTACTTCTTGGGAGGCCATGGTTGAGAGCAGCACGCACAACTGATCAATGGCACAAAGGGTACTTGAGGATTTGGCCATCAAACCATAGAGTCACTGTTCCTGTGACTAACACCACCAACACTTCACATTCAGATACACCATCTTCTGATTATTGGGAATCAGATTCTAAAGAAGGAGCTTCAGGTATGGACACAAGCATGGAGGAGGAGACTTTCACGGAGGAGGATGAATCTGAATCTGATTCAGATGTGTATCTCTTGTGTGCTGTGGATTTTTCACCTAAGCCAGAGGTTTGAAGGACCCAGACAAATCACCATTGACACTTGAGGAGGTAGAGAGAAGGTTAGCTACCCTCAAGTATGGCCCAAATGTTACCAAGGAGGAGAAGGTGAGATTTAAGGAGATTTTCCGCAAGTTCATCCATGTGTTTGCTTTTAGTTACAAGGATTTGAAGGAAGTCACCTTGGAGGAGCACAAGATAGAGGTGGAGTCACATGCAAGACCAATCCGCCGAAAGCAACATCGCATTAGCCCACCAATATCTTTGGTTGTGAAGAAGGAGATTGATAAGTTCAAGGAGGTTGGATTTATCTTTGAGGTGGAGAATTCAAAATGGGTGTCTCCAATTGTCATTGTGAAGAAAAAGAATGGCAAGCTTTGGGTATGTGTGGATTACAAGAAGCTCAATGTTGTTACCAAGAAGGACTACTACCCATTGCCATTCATTGATGAGATATTGGAGGAGGTTGCAGGTCATGAGAGGTACAGTTTTGGAGATGGTTATAGTGGATACAACCAAATCAAGATTGCACCAGAGCATCAACAACTCACCACATTCACCACACCTTGGGGAACTTACGCTTTCAAGGTCATGCCTTTTGGGCTTTGCAATGCTCCAGCCACATTCCAACGGTTCATGAACAAGGTATTTGAACCTTTCATTGGGAAATTTATGAGAGACTTCATTGATGACTTTTGTGTCTATGGGATCAAGGAGGAGCACTTTGAGCACCTAATCAAAGTCTTGCAACGCTTGGATGAGGCAAATGCATCACTCAACCCAAAGAAGTGCATTTTTGGATGTGAAGAAGGTCTAATTTTGGGGCACATCATCTCCAAGGATGGAATAGCAGTTGATCTTGAGAAGGTGAGGATAATCTCAGACCTTCCATTCCCTTCAAGCTTGACAAAGTTACGCCAATTCTTGGGAATGGTTGGGGTCTATAGGAGGTTCATCTTCTCATTTTCCAACAAGGCTTATGCATTGACCATCTACATGAAGAAGGGTGTAGATTACATGGTGATTTTGGAAGACAAGGAGGCTCTCAAAGCTTTTGAGGAGCTCAAGCAATCCCTTGTTGTAGCTCCAATTCTTGCTAAACCTGATTGGAGTAAGCCTTTTATCCTCTACACTGATGCTTCTAATGTAGCTATAGGATGCAATCTTAGTCAATTAGACCAAGATGGGCATGATTATCCAATAGCTTATGCTAGTAGGCAGATGGTTTCAGCAGAGAAGAACTACTCTGTCATGGAGAGAGAAGGGTTGGCAGTGATCTTTGGTCTCAAGAAGTTTAGACACTACTTGATTGGAGGGAAAGCCACAATTGTCACGGATCACAAGGCTTTGAAGTACATCTTCAACAAGCCTAATGTTGAAGGGAGACTAGCAAGGTGGATGATACTCTTGTCTGAGTATGACTACACAATTGAGGATAGGCCAGGAAAGAAACATGCAAATGCTGATTTGTTATCTAGAGCCTATGATCATGATGGAGATGAGCCAGTGGATGATTCCTTGCCGAATGAGGAGCTCATGACAATCTCAGTCACTCAAGAGATTCCAATGGATTACAAGGAGATTGTGGATTTTGTGACAAGAGGTAACTATCCAAAAGGGATGCATGCTAGGGAGAGGAAGGCCCTTGCAGCAAGATCTAGACCTTACACAATGGTGGAGGATATTCTTTTTCACCAAGGAGCAGATGGTCTACTTCGAAGAGCAGTGGGTAAGGAAGAGTCTATCCTACTCATAAAGGAGTTTCATGAAGGTTTAGTATGTGGAGGACACTTTGCAGGAAAGGTGACTGCTTTCAAGATTCTAGATGCAAGTTACCATTGGAGAGGGATTTTCAAGGATTGTCTTGATTATTGCAAAACTTGTCATGTTTGTCAAGCTTTTGCTAGGAAGTCTACATCCACTCCACCACTTAGATCAATTTCATTGCTAGGACCTTTTGAGAAGTGGGGAATTGATTTTGTAGGTCCTCTCAATAGAACCCCAAGGAACAATCGGTACATTGTGGTAGTTACTGATTACCTTACCAAGTGGGTTGAGGCTAGACCATTGAGGGACAAGAATGAAGATGAAGTGGGTAGATTTCATTATGAAAGCATTATCACTAGGTTTGGATGCCCTTTGGAGTTGGTTTTTGATAGAGGAGGAGAGTTTACAGGAAGCATTACTACAGCCATGCTACAACATTTCTCTATCACACATAGAGTAACTACATCCTATAAGCCAAATTCCAATGGCTTGGTAGAGAGAACCAATCAGACCTTGTGCATGATGTTGGCCAAAGATGCAGAAATGGAGGAGGCTAAACATCATTGGGACAAGAGGATTCATGCAGTTTTATGGGAGTATAGGACAACCATGAAGACTTCCACTAGATATTTTCCATTTCAATTGGTATATGGTATTGAGTCTACCTTACCTATTCACTTTGATCTTCCAACCTTCCAAAGCGTTCATAGGAGATTGAAGAAAGCACAAGGAGGTGATGCATAGAAGTCAAGGAAAGATCAACTCATGGAGTTGGAAGAGGCAAGAGCAGTTGCTATGGTTCGAGTGGAGCAAGCCCAAAGGAAACAAAAGGAGAGCTATGACAAGAGGCAAGGCAAGAAGAAGTTGGAGACTTTCAAAGAAGGTGATTGGGTAATGTTGTTTGATTCCATTCGATTCAAGAGAGTGCAAAAGAAGTTTTTGCCTAAGTACTTTGGACCTTTCATAGTAGAAGGTGTGGGGAAATTACACCTATGATCTCAAGGAGTTGGGAGGAAGACACTTTGATAGAATCAACCATGATAAGTTGAAGATGTACCATAGAAGGTAGAGAGACCTTCACTTTGAGGACAAAGTGAAAACTTAGTCCGGGGGTAAATGTAACACCCATATGTGCATGTGTGTGGTATTGTGATATTTAACTTGGTATTACAAGTACTTAAGAGATATTATTTATATAGAGATAAAGGATGGTTCTATATTTGTCATGGTTAGCTAAAGTTAGTGATAGCTAAGATAGAGGGGACCTTACTTTAGAGGAAGTAGAAAAGATGAGCACCACTATTTTGGATTTTAGTGTGTGGACTTGGTATTATTCCTAGGTGTTTGGCTTTGAGGAAGGAGTTGAGAACTCTTGGGCCCGCAAGCCTTTTTGTTTTGGATTCTTCTTTAGTCCAAGGATAGCCCATGTGAAGGAATCCTTGACTTAGTGGTTGGGTCAAGATAAGACCACATGCTTAGGGGAATATGCCCATGTGAATGGATATTTCTTTCTACTGTTTGACTTTACTTGACTTTTAGTCTAGTAACTTGAGCCACTACGGTAATTAGTAACTTTGGTACGTAACTGTTTCACAAGTATATAAGCAAGGGGTGAGGAGGTACTCATCATCCTTTCATTTGCAACTATCTTTCTCTCATTGAGTTCTCTAGTGATCAATGTCTTGAGTCTTGGAGTGTTAGCCTTGGAGGAGTATGATGGAGTTGGGGTTCCTTGCCTTCTTAGTCCATGGTGCGCTATTATTATAGCCATCAGAGGTTCATCCTGAGTGAGAGACAGGCCGGCTCACAGTTCCTCTCCTCCACTAAAGGAACAACTTGCTTAATCAAAATTGCTTTGCATCAACCCTACATTGAGTTCACTAATGCATAATACTACAAACACTACAATTCTTCTCAGATCTGTCAAGGCATTGCTTGCATTGCTTTGATTGCTATCCACTTAGGATCAGACACATATAATGAAATCAGAATTGTGGAATCCAACATCCAACAAGTTCATTGACTTGCACTCAAATTCTCCAAACAATCATAAACACACATAGGATTGATACTTGAAATTAAGCTAAATTGTTGTGCATTTAGTTACAGCACTTTGCTTTACTCAACTTCAAAAATATAAATACTAAACAACAACACATTCAATTTTTCCTTTGAATAGGCAAAGAACTTGACAATTACTAACAAAAATACCATTCTACAACAACTTTACCAACTTTTAGATCCAAAATGACAAAAAATCTTTTTCATAACTACCTCTTCATATCTCAAAATTGTTTTTTCTCTAATCCGATGTCAACCTCAACTTTGGCTTCCAAACTTGATGTTCCTTCAATCATTTCTCCTTCTTCAGGTCTGTCCAATACTACTACTTCATCAAGTATTTCTATTATCTCTTCACTTTGAACTAGAATTACAAACATGTGTAATCTACTTCTTTATCAGCTAACCCACTCTTCTCCAATGTCTCAAGTAACTCACCCAAAGACACTTGCACTCCTACTTCTGCAACTTCAAACTTCCTTCACACCACTCCAAATTTTATCTAATTCTATGCTTACTAAGTCCAACTTGAGACAAACATTGTCTCCTACCTCCAACATCATCCTATCTACTTGATCTCTCAATCAAATCAATAGACTATTCAGGTCCACATCCTTTGCTTTCCTCTTGCAAGTTTCTTGCACAAGCAATTTCAAATTCATGCAGCCTCACTTCCTCCAACTTCTCTTCAGCCTCTAGGCTCAGCATTGCACTCATTCTCTTGATGATCTCTCTTGCTAATTCTGATTTATACCCACAAAAGCATTCCACCCCCAACTCGTCTTTGTACTCAACTTCCATCATCTTCTTCTTCCTACATATTAGGCAATATGACTTTCAACACTTCTTACTAATCCTCACAGTCTTTCTTCTTCTTGATATTGGATCGTCAATTCCTTCTACCATGCTTGATCTTTTTCTGCCATGCTCTTCTTCAGACTTTCTTACTCTTGCTCCATCATTGCTGCAATTTCTTTTACATGTATTACTTTGATGTGAGCTTCTCCCGCTTTGCTTCTCATCTTCTTGACTATTGCCTTCTAGTTCTTCAACTCTTTGGCTTGACAGTCCAGATCTCTTCCTCATTGCTCAAAATTCTCTTGCAAGTTTTCTAAGGTCTTCTTCTTCAAGTCTGCATCCACCCAAAGTTCTTTGGCTTCTTCTTCTCTTTGAGTTAACCTTGCCTTTAATTAGCGTTTTTCTTCAATAAGATACTTCATCATCTACAACTTGTTCTTTACCTAAAGATGATCTTTTTTATCTCCTCCTTCTTTTGCTTCAATTGTAATAACAATGGACACACAATCTTTGACAAGTACTACACTCTATCAAAGTCTCTTGCCCCTTCTTGGTCTTTGTACATTGCTTCCATTGATGCTTCTTCAATAGGAGCCTTACTATGAAGATGCAATCTTTGCACTTTCAAAGTCATCTCTTTTGAGCTTGATTCTTTGTCCTTTACTCGGCTCAAACCTACATATGCAGCTTGTACTAATCTCTTCAACCTTATTCCCTTTTGAACCTTCTTTGGCTCTTTGTCCATCTCCTCCAAAGGTAACTCCAAAAAAGGAGCATCTCCTTCCATATGATCAATTGCTGCATGGAACTCCTCATCATCTTCTCTTATTCCTACATTGACTAATTGTTGGACTTCAACCTCACCTTCACTATTAGACTCCTCACTCCACAACGTGAGTTCATCTTCCTTTGAGCCGTCTTTCTTTGATTTTGCCTCTCCTTCAGACTCTGTTCCCAAAGATAGGTCCATTGCCTCTTCCCTACTTCTTGGGTTTAGTCTTCTTGTCTTTTATGGGAGAAGAGGTAACACTACTCCTTTGGGTTCATCTTTGGACTTCTTCCTTTGCCAATCTTCCTCTGTCTCCTCCTAACAAAATGTTCATTGTTGGACTAAAGTTGCAAGATGTATCATTGCTCCTTGTCATCCACCTTACGATGCAGATCAGGATGGAAATGTGAGACCATCCGGTGCTTATCCTCCGTTGTCAACAAATTTAGCCTAAGGTAGAAATGTGCTACAAATTGTACAAAGTAGTGAGGAGGTCAAATTCTCCTTGAGTTAACAATTGTCTGCCTTGTCCTTTGATGGAAGCACTTCACCCAATTCACCTTCTCTCCTGCAAACATTTGGTGGAAGAAAACCACCCTATTGCATATTTACATGCGTCATTTTCTTTGGCTTGAACATTGCCTTCAGTGCCTCAATAATGCTTTGCTTTATTGGGTCCCATAGGACTACACCTTGTATCCATTGTTGGTCCACAAAGCAAAAAACAAATTTTTGATCTCTATGGTTTCTTTCAAAGCTTCACACTTCCGATAGAAGGTGACTTTAGCTGCATCTCCCACTTGCTTTCCCAAGACTAACTTCCAATCCGACTTGGTCCATCAAGCTGGATTCCCTCTCTTCTGCATTACTTTGGACCATCCTCACAATTGCTAGCAACTATCTCTGCCATTGAACCTAGAAAACTAACATTCTAGTTCTAGGCCGGAAACATAATACAAAGTCTACTCAAGACTTCAATTTGTGCTACTACATCTAGTCTCCAAATTGCGGGACTCCTTATTGTGAGTGAGTTCTTCTTGCTCTTCCTTGCCATTATCTGCTCATGAGTTCTTTGGCATTGGAAGACTCCCTTCTCTTGGATGCAATACTCTAATCTCTTTTGGATTTTGGAAAATTTTACTCTTGCTTGGCTTCATGCCTTGCATCCCTACATGATAGCTACTTAGAGGAACAGGATATTGTCTTGGCATTTCCAATTTCCCTTGGCAAAGTCTTAATTTTATAGTGCTTCAAGACGTAATCATCCTTCAATCAATTTTGAAATTGACTCACTTCTTCTACATGATTGTTTCCTATCATTCTCAAAGCACTCTTCTCCTGCCTCAACCATTTCTCTAACTGTACTTTATTGGCTGGCCTACCGCAAAGGAAAGTTGTTACAACTTCTTTGTATCAAGCTGAAATTCTTGCTCCAAAGACACTCTTCTTTAGGTTGGTTCTTTTGTAAGTCCTTCCAAGTACTTCCTCTTCCAAGTACTTCCTCTAACTTCTTTGGGTTTGACCCAAAGACACGATTCTTCTTCTTTCATTGTTCATTCATCGTTCAATCCAACTTTGTCTGTACACTTCTTCTTTGAAATATAAAAAAACAAAAAAATGTGGGTACCAAAAATGACATTCCACTTCTTCATATGAACCTCTTCAAATCTCAAAATTGCTACTAATATGATCTGATATCTACCTCTACTTTGTCTTCTCTACCTAATTTAACTTCAAGCACTTCCTCTTTTTTTATCCTATCTTTAGTCTGAACTTACAATCAAATAATCTATAATCTAACTACTTCTTCCTTCTCTTTTCCAACTTCATTAGTGACCTCATGTAACTCTCCCAATTGCACTCCTACCTCAACCACTTTGCATTTGATCTTTTCCTTCTCTCTACTACAAAGTCTATCCAACTTTGATCTAACCAAATCCAATCTGAGACTCACATTGTCTCCTACTTCTAACATCTTTCTATCTACCTTCTCTCTCAAATAAAACAAAAGACTTGTCTACTTCCTTTGCTCTTCTCTTCCTTGTCTCTTGCACTAACAACTTTAATTTGTGCAATCTTGCTTCCTCCAACTTTACCTCAACTTCAATAATCAACATTGCCTTCATTCTCCAAATGATCTCTCCTATTGATTTTTACGTATGCCCACAAGTTCTCTCCACCTTCAACTTGCCATGATACATTTGCGATTCTTCTTTGTACTCCGCCTTCAACATCTTCTTCTCCTTTGCATATTGAGAAATCTGGGCTTTTGCACTCCCTACCAATTCTTGCAACCCCTCTTCTTCTTGATTTTTACTCATCAACTCCCTTTGCCATGCCTGATCCTCTCCACCACACTTGATCTTAAGCTCTCCAACTCTTGCTCCATTATTACTGCAACGGCCTTCAAATGTATCATTTCAATTTGCACTTCATCAAATTTTCTCTTCAAATTCTTAAACAATGCCCTTTGATTCTTTACTTCTTTGGCTTGACATTCAAGGTCTCTCTCATGCTTTTCAAAATTCTCTTGCAAGTTACCTAAGGTCTTCTTCTGAAGTACCACATCCACCCAAAAAATTTTGGCTTTTGTCTTTTCCTCAGGTTAGCTTCTCCTTCAACTCCTAAACTTCTTTACTCAAGTACTCACTACTTTTAGTGCACTATTTACTTCAAGATGATCTTGTTGTATCTCCTTCTTCTTCTTCTTCTACAATTCTACAAGCAACTGAAAAATAAATTTTGATAAATAACTCAATCCTTGGAAATGTTCATCCAATTGTCTTTCTTTGGCTTTGGTAGGCCACTCTTTTATTGATGCCTTACTCCAAAGTCTCGATCATCTCGTCTTCAAATTGATTTTGTCCAAACTATCTTCATCTTCTCTTACTTGGCTTGATTTTGTAGCTACAGACTGCAGTCCTCTCTTTGACCTCACTCCTCTTGGAAATACCAAGGCTGGCTCCTCTTCCCTCTCCTCTAAAATATCTATTTTAGCCAACTCCAAGTACTGATTGTCTCCACTTCCATGCATGCAATCTGTGCATGAAACTCCTTATCTTCTTCTTCAACCACTTGGTCCATTGATTGTTGGACCAAGTGGTTGAAGCATGGGTTCATCTTCTTCTACATCTTCTTCCAAGTTCTTGCCCTTGGACTTGGCTTTGCCTTTAGATTCTGCCCCCAAAGATAGGTCCATCACCGTTGCCTCACACCTTGGGTTCAATCTTCTTGTCTTTCATGGTTGAGTGGGTGATACCACCTCTTTGAGTCTATTCTACTTTTTCATCTTTGGAATGGCCAATGCCACTATCTTCTTTTGTTCCATCCTAGAAAATTGTTCATAACCTCCTCAGATTTGCATGATATAATGTTGCTCATCTACATCTACCTCATGACAAACATCTAGGTGGAAATGAGAAACCATTCTTTGTTTCTCCTTCAAAATCAGCAAGTTAAACCCAAATAAAAATGTGTTGCAAATGATATGAAGTAGTGGAGCGGTATATCCATCCTCTAGTTTATGATCATATGTCTTGTCTATCAATGAAAGCACTTTGCCCAATTCACTTTTTTGCCTATGAAAATCTAATGGAAGAATACCACTTGGTTCTTTGTCATGTATGTGGTTTGCTTGGGTTTGAACATTGCATCAAGGCCTTGACAATTACTTTCCATCCAGATATGTATCCACTTTATATCCCTTGTTGATGCAAGGAGAACTGAAGGACTTTCTCACCTCTACGGCCAAAGTGCCCTCTAGAAGGGGACTCCGGCCATGTCTCCAATTTCCTTCCCATGACTAATCTCCAATCTGACTCTGTCGATAAAGCTGTATTGCATCTCTTTCCCTCCACTTCAGGACCATCCTCACAATTATTGGCAGTTATCTCTACTTGAACCCTAGAAAACTCAAGTTCTAGTTCCATGCCAAAAATGTTATCCAAAGTCTACTCAAGACTTTGATCCTTGCCACTACATCCAACTTCCATATCATAGGATTCCTCATTGCAAGTGAGGAACTCTTCCTATAGCACTTCTTTGGCATCATGTGCTCACAAATTCTAGGTTGTTGAAACACTATAATCTCTCCTCAACATGTGATTCTAACTCCCTCAGGTCTTTGGAAAATTGAACTCTCATTTGGCTTCATGGTTTTCATTCCTTTGGGACAACTACTAAGAGGAACCATATATCTTCTTGACATTTTGGAATTTCCTTGATGAAGTCTTAACCTTATAGCATTACGATATGTGATCATTCTTTAGTTGATCTTCACTTGAGATTCACACCTTTTGCATGCGTTACTCTTGTCATTCTCAATTTTATCCTTCTCATAAATTAGATATTTTCTTGATTGTACTTCTTGACTAGTTGGCCCAATGAAAATTTGTTACAATTTCTTTGCATCGGGTTGATCATCCCAAGACAAAGTAACTTCACTTTGGATCTAGCACCTATCAAGCCCAATTTGAGCTTTTCCTCCTTTGATACACAGTCAACTTCTTTGGGTCTAAACCAAACACACAATTCTTCTCCCCTCTTTGCTATTTGGCTTCAATTCAACTACAACTATACACTTCTTCTTTAAAATTCATCAAAACCAACAAATGTGGATACCATAGAATCTTAGAATTAGGAACCTGAGTGACTGAGTATGTGTGATCACTAGTATTTGTGGCTAGGTGTGTAATCCTTGGTAGTTCCAAAGATGTAATGCCTTGATTGATCATGTGAGAGAATTGTAGTGTTTACAATACTCAACAAAAGGAAAGATGAAGAGTAGTCACCAATACAAAGATCCTTTGGATGGAGTCAGGCCTTTTTGGAGGGGCGGCTGCCCGACCCTCCATTCAATAACAGGGAAGCTGCCCCCCTCTCAATACGGCTGAATGGTCCAAGTGATCTGATGGTGCTCCACACAATTTTTCATATGCTCAACAAGCTGCTACATTAGCCGTGCATAAACTATGTTTTTTGATAAAGTTTTTTAAGTGGTCATAAAAAAATAAAAATATGGCAAAAAGCGTAATGGAGCTCAGAAGCATCTTTCTTTTGCACTTGAGTAATCTGGTGCATGCAAAATAACTTTTTGTGTTTTGGAAGCCGCCTGGAGACCATATATATGCATTGATAATTTTAGTTCAGTCAGATGGTCAAACCTTAGAGGGGCAAGAAGACTGGGTCCATACACTCCAAGTGAAGATATCGCAAATAGATACAAAACCCCAACATTTAAATATGAAAAAACCATACCATAATCAAAAGGGATCACAGCCCAAGCGCACAAAGCCAATGTAGATGTCATAATGGGTGCCATTAGAAAAATAAAAATATTTGTGCTATCTAGGCTTTTATTTGGAATAGATTGAAAATCTGCAGCGGTTACCCTACCCTTTTTGCATTCCTCGGCAACCGTTGATGAAATTCACCTTATGAAAGTTCTCAAAGACCACTTATCAATGAGACTTCAAAGGCGAGGGACCTGGGATCAAAACACCTGCCAGGAGAAGGTGCACAACTATCTCAAACCAATAGAGGATTTGTTACGCTAGGGATAACAGGCTGATGACTCCCAAGAGCTCTTATCGATGGAGTCGTTTGGCACCTCAATTTTGACTCATCACATCCTGGGGTTGAAGAAGGTCCCAAGGGTTTGGTTGTTTGCCAATGAAAGGGAAAGACATGGTCTTTAGAATAAGAACCTTTGTAGTAAAGTAACCTCTTTGCAACTGGCTAGATTATCACTTTTGGGTTATAACTGAAACTTATCTATAGTGAATGTGATCTTTTGGTTGTTGTAATTTTTTGTAGTGTGCCTTGGTGCCTTCATAACACTCTTTTGAAAGTAGTTCCTACCAAAGAGGTTAAAATAGGTAGAAGTAAAGAACTGCAAGTTGTGACACTTCTCTTCAAATCTAGCCATTTCCTACTTGTATCCTTGTGGGAACAACTAGTTCATTACCAGTATATTGTAAATTGATCAACATTAGGTTTTCACATAAAATTTAATAAGTGTATCATCAATAATAAGAGAGAATGAAACTGATGATAAAAACCAAAGAGATGTCAAAGAGAAAGTATATGATACTTGAAAGTGAAAATATGAAAGAAAACCTACCAATAATTGAATTCTATCAAGTTGTATGACTTACTACATATTACATCATAATAATTATGAATTTCTCTTGTGGTGATAGTATAGTTTAAGGTAGGCTTAAGACAAGTGTGCTTGATAAAATATCCCAATCATTAGATAGTTCAAGGCTCTAAAAGTTTTCTCTAAAGGTCTTTTCTTCTTTTATAATTTGCTAGTTAAGGTACTGCTAAATGTAATAAAGTCTCTTATACTAGAGTAATTGAGATGCAGAAAACATGTTTTATTTCAAGCATAAGAAAATGAACAATGTATTAATAGCTAAGATAAATACACAAAAGCTTAAATTTACCAAAACCACTAATTAAGTAGAGCATTTGGTTTTTAAGTGAGTATTGAAATCCTACAACAAAGTCCAATTATTATCTCTTACACAAATTGAAGGTATGGCATATAAGAAAATTATAATTAACATACTAGGCAAAGGCTTCTCATGAAAGTCTTAACTAATTCTTCTTAACTTTAACTGTAAGTCTTCATCAACAACTCTAGATTTTATGGATAATTTTTGCAAACAACTCTTAATCTCACTCAAAGGTCCATATTTAACTTCATTCACAAAATATCATCAATTAATTAGCTAGAAAATATACTAGCTTAGAACTCTACTTTAGTTTTAACTAACCAAAGAAAAATAGAAATCTTATCTATTTAAGTTACAGCAAAGAGATCAGAATAAGAAGGACAACCACATAGAAAATAAGAAGGACATGAAGACCCCATCAAGCCATAAAAGGGAGAGATGAAAAAGGTAAAATGGGGCTAAGTCCCAATAGAGTCTATATGAGAGATCTGCCCTACTGCACCTAAGATATCCGAGCTATGTAAGTTGTGTGGTCTATTTAAGTTATAATATACTTATTATATATTTATTCAATCTCATCAATTATCAAGATGCATGAATAAGATGAGCCAAAGCTTCCCATATTGCTTCATATTGTAGATATCCTTTCCTTTGGTTCAAGTTAAATGATGATATTGATTGCATATCTATTTCTAGAGGATTTGCTTTACCTTGAATTATTCATAGTCTTCATTTCATTGATGCAAAGGTGGTGGTTGATGCACATTTATAATTGTAATAAATAAGTTTATACTTCCTCAAGGAAGATGCATGAAATACAAGATAGTGTTTCATATGAGAGAGTAACCATAAGTAATAAGCTATCATTCTAGCTTGTATTATGATTGTGAGTTAGAAAATATACCGTGCACCAATCTTTCTTGTTTTAATTCAAGTCAAATTTATAGTGCATTGTGGTACCCACATTTTTCTTTTTGGACGAGTTTTGAAGAAGAAATGCCTTGCTAAAACCAAATTGAAACCAAATGGAGAAGAAATGAGGGGAAACTTGTGTTTTGATTAGGCTTGAGGAAGTTGACTTTGTGTTGGAGGAAGAAGGACTCAGATTGGAGCAAACCCGAAGAAGCTTACTTAGTGTCAGAGGAGGAAAAACTTGGATCATACGCTGAAGGAGGGTAGACCTGAAGAGGAAGAGAAGTTGCAGGTCAGGATTCTTGAGGGAGCCATATCTCAGTGAACACAAGTCCAAATCAAGCGTGTTATATCTCGTTGGAAGTGTCTCGTTCAGGGCTTTCCATTGCAACCAAAATCGCAAAGTTTTGAGTTTTGTAGAAGAAGTTACAAGCATTTGAAGTTTTGGGAGTAGATGTGAAAAGTAGTTTGGTGTCTTTAGGTCAAAGTGACTTCTGACTTCGTACTTTGGACTTCGGGTTTACATGACTTTGGGTCTAAAAAATTTACCTCAAGACAAATATGATTCAACCCAAGGAAATTAGACATCGGAGTGCAGTGAAGGGGACTTCAAGAATCTTGCGGGAGGCATTAGAGGAAGTTAGAGTAGGGAAAGAAGATAGTTAAGATATCCATGACTTCAATTTCAGTTCTAATTGAAGATGGAACATGAATTGAAGGAGAAATAGCAGTAGTGAATAAACCCAAAGTGCAAGATCAGACAATACATGTCTTTTGGTCAGTTACATGAGTGATTAGGAGAAAGTGGGTTCCAAATTGAAGGTGTATGTAGTGTATTCATGCGTTCATTACAATTCTTGATGATGACACAGTAGAATTAGTAAAGTAATTGATAATAGTTAGACCCGAAGTAAGAGAGATAGGAAAGCAAGTGTCTTTGGATTTGACATTTGAGACTTTAGAGCAGAGTGGGTCGAGAGATAGAGATTTAGAAGGATTACCTGTGATAGGAATTGTAGTCAGAGTGGAGAAGTAGTAGAATTGATAGAGGAATTAGAAGTTGTGAAACCCAAGGACAGAGTAGTAGTGAGTAAAGTTACTTCGGGATTGGAACCCAAGGAAGAAGTAGACATTGGATCGGAGTAGAAACCAATTTGATATTTGAAGAGACAGATATGAAGGGTTGCATTGTCATTTTGGATCTCTAGGTTAGAAGAGTTGTTGTAGAGCGGTATAGTTGTTAGAACTGTTGCTTATTTCACTACTTAAGAGTGGCATTTGCATGGAATTGTTGTTCAGTGCTCCTAATTCTGAGAATAGATAAAGCGAAGTATTGTGAAACAGTGCTTGTCGCTTAAGCTTGATTCCGAGTATGAACTTTGCAATTGTGTTTGTGAGTGTGTGGAGAAATTCAAAGTGCAAGTCAGTGTCCTTGTTGGATGTTGGATTTTGCAGCCTTGATCTTCATTCTGTGTGTTTGATCCTGAGTGAAGTGCAATCAAAGCAATGCCTTGACAGATCTGAGAGGAATTGTAGTGTTGGTAGTATTTTGCATTTGTGAGTGCAATGTGAAGTTGATGTAAAGCAATTTTGATCAAGGAAGTTGTGCCTTCAGTGGAGGGGTGGAACAAAATTCTGAGGCAAAGTTGTTTTGCAGTGAAGTGCCGTTTTTGAGAGAGCTTGAATCATCACAATCAAGATTGTTTGGAAAGAATTGATGGAGTTGTGATTAAGGAGTGCTAATTTGTAACAAGACTGTGAATCAGTGCTTGTTACTCTCTTCTGGGTGTAGTTTCTACCTGAGAGATTAAAGACGCAACCAAGAAGAACTACAATTGTTACTGTTTGACTTTGTATTTGACCATTTTTGACTCGTATCTCTATGGGAACAAACTTTACTTAGCCGATTACCGCAAAAGTGATATTTCTTGGGTTGTCACATGCATGACTTTGTTTGATCTCCCACCTTGAACTCTAAACCTTACTTAAGGCTATTAATGTATTACTATGGCCAATTTTTTGGTGAAGGAAGACTATGTAGCTAGATACTTATCTTACATAAAGTAAAAATTATGCTACCTTTGTAAATGTACTCATATAGATATTATACACAAATTTACCAAATGTAGTCAAGTATCTTACGCCTTGTATTCCTCCAAGATAAATGCTTGCAATTTATCTTGAATAGTGTTTTTTGCTCTTTTTATTTGCAATCTCTTGATAATGATAAGTAATAGATATAGTTGACTTTAATTCTTGCAAATTCTTTATAAATTTGTCCAAAATATACTTATAGGTTGGTTGTGCTATCAACAAGAAGTACTCAAAAAAGACTTTATTGTGAACATTTAAAATCTACATACATACAAATCAACTCTAAGTGGTAACATCCTTGGTTATAAGCTTGCCATGAATTGTCTTACTAAGTTTATCCTTAGAGACAAGTACCAAATCAAAGTTGATGGATATACAAGGTGTCTCATCAACTAATTTATAATCAACAAAGTTTGTGCTCACTTTGTTGAGGTATAGCAAGTAGTAGGTATTTTCTAAGTACACGAAAAGGAGCTTAAGCATTTAAAATGCCCCAAAAGTTGTTCCTTCAATGATCTAGTAGTGATCACACAAGTGAGGATGTGAATCACACAATTCAACATGTGAAGTGTAATACTTCACAAAACAGGTCATGGATGTATCTTTATCAAGTCATAGCTCACCACTTGTGCTCCAATAAGTCATTGACTGTTCTCTTTGGACCACTTGCACAAAATCTAACAAAGTGCATTTATTTTACCTTTTGTTGCACTTAGAGAGATCTTAGGCCATTAAAAGAAGGAATTCAAGTCAAAGATGATCAAAACCTAAGATAATAGTACAATGTCAAACTTTGAAAAAACCATACAAATGCCACAAGTAATTAGAACTTAGCCAATTATTATGTCATGCCAAGTGTTATATAGTGATTTGGATTGAAATTGTACCAACTTGTCTCCTTCCTAATGCTAGACCAAGGAATGGAAACAACATATTGAGTTTAACATCTACATACAAGAGAGAAATATTTCAAGGATTTAAAGTGCACTTGCTTGATAAAGTGCATCCTTTGAATTTTTAGTGCCCACAACAAGTGTTATAACTTAGATAGCTTGTTATAATACTATTTTAATATATATTGAAATGTATAACAACTTGTTTTATCTTTTACTCTTCTTAACAACTTAATTAAGAGATTACAAATATAGAAAGATTTTTGATTAACCTCTACAATGCACTTAAAGAGACCTCTCAATAGTTTAAGGTATCTTGGTGATAAAAGAAACTTATAAACTCCTATGGTTACAACATAATAACACAAGAACAAACAAGATATAAAAGGAAGAGTAGGTCCATTTAAATCATTACAGAATATGTGTCAAGTTTGTAGCACTTAGGGATTTCTTCGAGGTTTCCTAACTAAAATACTACCATCAACACTCTTAGTCCTTTAGGTGTGTTCTTAGTGTTATATTCATTATATCTTTGAAGATCAATATGATATATCAACCACTCATTATCTTACAACAAGTCATATAGAGTGTTTCACTCATACACTATAAGATATGCTAAATCATTGAAGAGGCAACAAGCAAAGAAGACTCAAAGTTGAGATATCAAAGAATGATTCACTTAGTAGCTCATGCTAAGAGGCATAAGGTATCATCATTGTTACATATGGCTTTAAACAAAAATAAGTTAGCAACTTTGTTAGTTAAATTTGATAAGCCTTGAGCAAGGGAAGGCTTTACCCAAGAACTTTGGTCTAATTGCAAGACATAAATCTAGTGGTTAAAGCAAACCTTTTAAACATTTCTTTTCCTTCACAAACACTCACAACACCCTCAAAAATGCCATTGAGAATACCCATCACTCAAGTTTATATTCCATAATCCAAAATAGTGTGGGAGTATATTCAACAGTAAAAAAAATACAAGAAATTCACATCCATTAATTGACAAATTGCAAAGCTGAAGTGAAAATCAAAGTGTTTATTTATTTGAGTGGGAAAGAACAAGTTAAAATTCTAAAGTGCAGCTCATATACAAAATAATTGGGTTAAGGCTCACATTGAAGTAGGTTACAAGTTGGATGACATAATTTATCTAGGTGATTGTTCCCTTATACTCTACACTAAGAGTCATGCTACAACATATGTCAATTTATCTTATTATTAGCTTCTTAATTCTTATTAAAATTAATGGGCCTCTTGGCCAAGCTTTATTCCTAGCTAATCCATTTCTATATTTAGGTCTGCCTTGAATGGATATTGAACCAACCATCATGCAGATTTTAGCATGCATCAAATGCTAAATTTATCCAAGTACCACATCAACAATATTGTGACAGTTGAGTGTTGATGTACTTATAATATAGTCAATAAGAATAGTTTGTTCACACAAGGATACTATTTGGAAACACACAAGTTCATTTGTTGTTTCATGTTTAACTTCTTGGGCAGGAACTACTCCCAAAAGAGGGAAGTGTCACTCTTTGTAGCTCACTACAACAAAAAGAAAATCATAAAATCAATTTCACTCTAAGATCTAGCCGAGATTTCTCTTGAAGATGAATGGATTGGCACTCAACTCTGAGTGCCAATCCATTCTAAATATACAATGCTTGCAAATGTGTTCTATCCTTCTCAAAAGGCACAACTTGCAAGATTGACCTTCATGTTGTTCCTTACCTAAGTTTTTTTATTATGTGCTATTACTTGTGCGGTGAGCTTCCCAATCCACTTGTTGCACAAGTTCACTTCTTTGCATCATTCAATGTACACGCTGATAAGGGGCAAGTACCTGCTTGGCACTAAGCATTGAAGACCTGTTGTGAAATTTCTCACCTCTACTCTTGCTTACTTTGAACAACACCCAAAATGAAGGACATAGAACTTGCAAAGAAATAGTATCAGTCTTTATTGGTAATCAAAGTCTGCATTTCACAAAAGAACAAACACAAGTGCCAATAAAACTTAGCCTTACATACTTATCTGGCTCCAAGCCAAAAGGATCAGGGTCCCAAGTGAATCCTAAAATGTCCTAAGCTAAACTTTCCATTATTGGTTCTTACTATCTTGATCCTATCTTATTGTCATCATCTATAGAATGATTAGGCTCTTTACATGTTAGGGTAGATATCAAAGCTTCCCTTCATATTCTATCTTTAGTGTACAACCCCAAGTGCCTATACAAACCCAAGGGCATTCCTTCACAGTTATGTATGATCCCAAGTGTGGTACTATTCTAACTGCACTTGTCCTCAATTCTATACAATTCTCAATGCCACATAACTTTGAGGGCACTTCTCTTGAAACATATATACCCAACTCTAAGTGAAGATGCTAATGGCCTACTTAGAGTGCTTGACTATTGTACAACTCTGAGTATCTATTCTTTGGCAAAGAGTGCTTGCCTTATAAAAGGATTTCCCCTCAAGGGAGTGCCTTGGACTAGAACTAATGGGAGTGAAGGACTTTGTTCACCTCTTAGATATCTAATTAGTTGGTTGGTTTATGCTTGATAGCTATCTCTAGCAAGAAGATCTAGCACACTTCATTAAACTTGTTGTATGAGTGCTCCTTCAAGTGCAAAGACAAGATGTTCATTTGTTCTTCTTCATAGGCATGGTTTTATAAGCATTGGACATACATCTTTAGTCCATGGCATTTGGTTTTCAAGGCGCACACTACTTCTTTTAGCATCTCCATGAAAAAGGCTTGGGTCTTATCATTAAATAACTTGCAAGATGGAAATGTGTGGGAAATCTCTTTCTCTCTTCCTTTGTTAGTAGAGTATTGCATCTAAATGTAGAAATGCATAGCAGAAGGAGAAATTTAGGTGGCACCTCCTTTGTCCTTAAAGTCTTGATGTAGGAGATTGCACTACCTATCAAACATCTTTGCCCAATCTACAAGCTCTCTTGAATACATGTAATCAAAGAACACTACTTGGCCATTGGTCAAGTAGGTGGTTCTTTTCTGTTATAAAAGCTTCATAATTTCTTCTACAATAGCTCTTTGTGCAAGGTACTTGTAACTCACCACACTCCATCCATTGTTCTTGCAACACTTACTATTGAAGTGGCTCTTGACTTTGGGGGTAAGTTCTTTGTCTATAAATTTGATCTATGATGATTGCTCCTACAACCCCATCATCTGGGCTAAGTACCATTTGCCAATGGTCCTTTGTACGATTTAGTAGGTTACTTCTCATTCTCCTTGAAGTTTTCTCTTGTTTGCTCCTCATCTTGGATTATATAAAAATCTTACAACTCCCAATTCTAGAGTAGGAATCCCAAGTGCTTACTTTTAATCACATTCATTCTACAATTTATTGTCCATTTATTGACTGCAAGGGATCTAAGGATGATCTCAAATGCCTTCCTATAAGTTTTTGGAGTGACTACTATGGCTCTTGCACATGAAAGACTACTACAACTTTACTGATATACTATGTTGAGTACCTCACTTCACTCCAAGTACCCAAAATTGCAGTAAGTGCCACTCTCAAAATGACTTTGAGTAACTCAATTCTCCAAAAAAGTGCACAAGACACTACTGAATCAGCTAAGAAGGCAGATGGATTGGCAAACAATGCCATTGCTAGCTATGCACTTAAATTTATACACTGAATTCATAGTCCTCCCTCAACACTCTAGCAGTTATAGAGCATGTAAGCACTTTCCAATACATAAGAAAAGTTCTTTGCATGTTGTCCTCGGTGCAAAGTCACCCTCTCACCAGCCACATATTTTTTCCCAATAACTTTCCCCTATGCTATGCTTGCCCGCCAAGTGCCAATGGTTATCTTGTAGGTAACGGTCCTTGGCAGCATGTTCAAATTATGGAGGCATTTAAGTCCCAAGTACAAAGGTGGCACTTGGCACTCGGGCCTATATGCCTCACCTGTCGGCATTGTAAGTTTTGCATCTCCTACAAGCACTCCAAATGATTCTACAACACTCTGAGTGTTGTTCCCTTCTCAAGCATTCTAGGTCCTTCTACACCTCTCCAAGTGTTTCTCATCTTGTTAGTGACACAACTTTGCTTGCCACCTTGATACTTGGCCATGTAACTCATTTGGCATCTAAACTCATCCTTCTTGTCAACATTTGGGATCATCCTACATCACTTTGAGTGTTGAACATCCTACAAGTAGGTTGGCCTGCAAGTACTCAAGATTATCCTTCATCATTTTGAGTGCTTCTCCCATCCTAGCTTGCAAGCTCATGCCTTTGAGTACCTCTCCATTTGAGGCATTTCTCTGAGTAACTACAACATTTCTAGTGGTTCTCTAGCATTTAAGCATGATATGATCAGCAAAAGCAAATTTTGAATAATAGGAGCACCATAAATACCTTCAAATTTACATAATTTCACACTTGCCTTATCTTGGCTTAGAGTGGAAGATATATGGCATTGTCCTAGATTAGTTAATCCATAGTTTTAAAAGAATCCACTTGCACAATAATGTGCAAGATTCCTACCTAAGGTTGCATATTTACAAACTACTAAATTTTCCATCCTATCATACCTTAGCTATTTTGTTAACTATAGATTTAACTACATTATTGGAATATGAAAATTGTGGCTATATTAGGTATAGAAATTATGTTGAATTACATACCAAAGTAGTTAAGACTCAAATTTGCTTTGTCATGCTTGATCTACAAGCTTTCTTCTCAATGCATGAGATGTGGTACTATGGATTCTATAAGAGGAAGATTCTTCTTTGGCTTTGAGTTCCCTATTGCATTGTTTGGGTGTAGGCTTCACGAGTATCAACTCCTCTTGTGTGTCATTACTTTCATCTAAGCTTTTGTTAAGCATCATGTTTAGTTCTATTTTTTCACTTTGTGGTGCCCACATTTTTTGTTTTTTTCAGAATAAAGGAGAAGAAGTGTATAGAGAAGTCGGATTGCGCCTGTATGGGCGAAGAAGGCAAAGAAAAGAGTCTTCGGGTTGAAACCCAAAGTAAAGTGACTTTGGGTCATAAGGCAAAGTACTTGGAAATGCCTTGTCAGCATACAATACGAAGTAAGTTGTCTTTAGATTGGAGGGAGCTCAACCCGAGGTGAAGACAATCTAACAACCTTTTGTCGGGGCGAGAAATTCAAGAAGGGGCCGTTTCAAAACTGGCGGCTCATCCGCACGAAGTTTGATTGACAGTGACAAATGCATGCCGGAGGTGTGATTTCTCGGTAGAAACTCAAAGTGACGGAAGACAAAGAAGTGCAACTCTATAAAAATTGAAACTGCAACAACAAAATGTCAAGCAATTTTCCTTTGCCGTTGAGGAGTCATCTTGTAGGTAACTGGGGAAAGGGAAATAGAGTTAGGCTTGTGTTAGTGCGCAAGGGAGAAGTTGTGAGAGTGAAATTGAGAGAAAGTGAGAAAGCAGAAGAGATGGGAGGAAGGAAGAAGAACTCCGAATTTGCAGTGAGAAATCATGCAATTTGGAGATTAGATGTAGTAGCGAGGATCGAAGTCTTGAGCCGACTTTGGATCACATTTCTGGCATGGAACTGGAACGTAAGTTTTCCACGATTCATGACAAAAATCATCAAGAGTAAGTGTCTTGATGGACCCGAGGAAGAAGGGAAGAGAGGAAATCCGGCTCGCTGGATAGAGTCGGATTGGAGATTGGTACTCGTAAAGGAGGTAGGCTTGGAGCAAGGAGCCACGTTCTTGGGGAAAGGAGAGATAGCCCAAGAAACTCAAGAGGTGAGAGATGCCTTCTCATCGAAGAGAACAAAGAATGGGTACAAGGTAGAAAGTTACAAAGACCCTATCAAGAGAGGAATTGTGAGTGCTTTGATGGCAATCCTGAAGCCGGAGAGAACAACATATGTGATGAAACACCAAGCGGTGTTCTTTCACAAATTGTTTGCAAGAAAACCAATTAATTGGGCAAGGTGTTTTCACGGGAGAACAAGGTAGATGGTGTGGAATCTGCAGGATAAGTCGCCTCTACATTACATTGTGCCATTTGCAGCGCATTTCTACCTCGGGCTCAATTTGCTAAACTCGGCGGAGCGGAATCGGATGGTGTCGCACTTCCATCCGGATGTGCGAAAGGAGGTCGATGTCGAGGAGCAGCAATACATTTTGCAAATCCGGAGCACGAACGATTTCTATGCAAAGACAGGGAAAAACATGGAGGTCGTAGTAAGTACCCCGACAAAGAAGAGGACTCGGCAAGCAGAAGCCAAAGAAAACAAGAAACCTTGGAAGATGCAGAGAAGTAACCCAAGGTGAGGAATGGTGGTAATTGAGTCAGAAGATGAAGACTCAGAAGGCGAGGCCGAGCTCAAGACGGAGGACTCGAAGCATGAGGAGGAACCTGAGCTGACACTGCAGAGCGGAGATACGAGCAATGATAGTGAGGACGGTGGAGAGATGACCTCGGCGCCCGTGGCTGAAGAATACAAAGAAGAAGTGCAAGCCAAGGTAGAAGCCGAAGAAAATACAGCACTGGAAGACAAAGTACCGGTGCCAGAGGAGAAGAAGATAGTAGTGCAGCGAGGAGTTTGCTCGCGACGTAAGGCAAAGTGTGAGGCGGGACCAAGTCGAGTGAAGACAGAGGTAGAAGAAAGCTCGGGCAATGAGGCATCAATCCTGATACGACGACTCTAGAGAAGAAAGCGAGTATCGGGAGAACACGAGGAGAGAAGAGAGAACACTCCGCGGGAGGAAGAAGTTGCCAGTGATGGAGTGGAGTACCTGTGAGAGGTAGTGTGCCTGCTATTGGTGAAGTTGGAGCAGAAGAAGAAGGAGATGCAGTTGATTTGTCTAGAGGTAAAGACTCTATTGCAAGTGGTAGCAAGATTAGAAGAAGAGAACTTGGAGTTGAAGAGGAGTGTAACCCGAGGTGAGGAGGAGAGAGAAGTACTGCGAGCAGAGGTAGTAGAGAGAAGTCAGGTAATCAAAGACCTGAAGAGAGAAGTGATCTATCGAGAGGATCTTGCGAGGAAGAGTGATATCGCAAGAGAAAGGCAGGTAGCTGAATACAAAATCTTGAAGCAGCAGTTTGCTGATTCAAGAGTAGAGCTTATCCATGCTATGGCGCGGATCACATCGAAGGATCAAGAGCTCAATAGAGAGATGGAGAGTATGGAGGAGAAGAAGCAACTCTGGCAACGAGAGTTGGCTACGAGATATAGAGAAGAAGAGAGATTACGAGAGTTACTTTGTAATCAGGAAGAGAAGGTTGAACAAAAGGAGAAAGAGAAGGAAGCAGTGAAAGCCGAGTTCGAGGAAGAGTTGGCGATGTACAAAGAGGAATGGCTTGCGGATCGGGAACAAGAAAGGAAGACAAGATTGGAGCCATTGAAAGAGATAGTCCTCAGGGTGAATGCGATGTTAAGTACAAAAGCCAGCATTCGAATTGAAGAAGCGCGTCTGCACGAGTTGAAGTTGTTGGTGCAGGAGACAAGGCGAAGACAAGCAAAGGACACGGAGATGAATGCCTTGTTAATAAAATTAAGAACTTGTGTAGATAGGAAGGTTTTGGAAGTAGAGGATAATATTTCCATTAGATTAGACTTAGTGAAAGTAGAGCTAGAAAAACTTCAGAAAGATGTTAAAGCAAAACCCGAAGTAGATAACATAGGAGTCCAAATGTCTTTGGAGTTGCCATCAGAGACATTAGAGAAGAGTGGGTCAGGAGATAAGGAGTTAGATAGATTACCCACTAGTGAAATTTCAGATCAGGAAAGAGAATTGCTAGATCTGGTAGAAGAAGTAGAAGATCTGAAACCCGAGGAAAAGATAGTAGGAAGTAAGATTACTTCGGGTTTGGGTTTGAAAGCCGATGACAATGTAGACATCGGATCAGAGTAGTAAAAAATTTGAGATTTGAAGGGGCAGATATGAAGAGGTGCATTGTCATTTTGGATCTGCAGGTTAGAACAGTTTTTGTAGAACGGTATAGTTGTTAGAACTGTCGATTGCTTCACTATTTAAGAGTGGCATTCGTAGGAAATTGTTGTTTAGTGCTCATTATTTCTGAGAATAGATAAAGCGAAGTGCTGTGAAGCAGTGCTTGTTGCTTGAGCTTGATTCCGAGTATCAACTTTGTGTTTATGTTTGTGAATGTGTGGAGAAATTCAAAGTGCAAGTTAGAGTGCTTGTTGGATGTTGGATTCCACGGCCTTGATCTTCATTCTTTGTGTTTGATCCTGAGTGAAGTGCAATCGGAGCAATGCCTTGACAGATCTGAGAGGAATTGTAGTGTTGGTAGTATTCTATATTTGTGAGTGCAGTGCAAAGTTGATGTGAAGCAATTTCAATCGAGGAAGTTATGCCTTCAGTGGAGGGTTGGAACACAATTCTGAGGCGAAGTCATTTTGCAGTGAAGTGCTGTTTTTGGGAGAGCCTAAATCATCACAATCAAGATTGTTTGGAAAGATTTGATGGAGTTGTGATTAAGAAGTGTTAATTTGTGACAAGACTGGGAGTCAGTGCTTGTTACTCTCTTTTGGGTGTGGTTTCTACTTGAGAGATTAAAGACGCAACCAAGAAGAACTAAATTGTTACTTTGCTTTGTATTTGGATATTTCTGACTCGTATCTCTGCGGGAACAAACTTTACTTACCCAATTACCGCAAAAGTGATATTTGCCGGGTTGTCACACACTTTCTCTTTCCTATGTGCATAAGCTCCTTTGTTGTTGTAGGTAAGCCTTTGGCTCCTTAACTCATTGGAATTTTTTGTTAAGCATTGAGTTCAGTTCTTCTTTGTTCACTTTCTCTTTTCTATGTACATGAGCTTCTTTGTTATTGTGGGTATCCACTTTCTCTTTTCTATATGTATGAGCTTCTTTGTTATTATGGGTAACGCCTTTGACTCCTTAATTCTTTGTTGTTTCTTGATCACTACCGCTACTTGTACACCTTTTTGAGTTGGGATATATTTATGCACTTCCTTGATTTTAGACATCTCTATTATAACTTTCGATGTTGGAGGTGAGATAGATATGAGAGGTGCCTTATCCAACAACTTTGTTATGCTTAACAATGTTATCTTGAGTTTATCTAACACCAAGGGAAAAAATTGTCTCCACTTGTTGATTCTTATATTGTAGCACTTGTTATCTTCCTCTTGGCTTTTATGGGTATTCCAACTATATCTTGATTGGAAATTAGCTCACAAAATAATCACTTTGGTTCACTCTAAGTGGAATTTGTACTAGGAAGGAGAGCATATCAAGGTTTGAAAAAATAGTATCCTCTATGGTTTGCAATAATTCTTGAATTTGTTTCACCTTTCCCACAAACCAAGCATATACATTCATCATACAGGAAAATATAGGTCCTTCTTGCTCCTTCATAAATAGTTCTCATATATGCCTTAGCTATCATGATAGTTTAAGTATCACATAAAAACAACAGCTCATTTCTCTTAGTAGCTTGCACTTTAGTTACCTTACTTACATGACAAATGTCTTTCTTAAGGTAGATTACTTCCTTCTCTATAGACAAGTTTTTATCTACTCTTGTAGCACTCTAGAAATAAGCTCAATTAGTGGTGTGGGTCTTGATGATAGTTCCACCCAACGCAATGGCCCAAGTTTAGCTAATTCTGGTTGTTTGGATTTTGGCAAGGCTACTTGGATAGAAACTAGGAATTACAAACTCAAATGCCCTCCTCACTTTGATATCTCTTACACAAGTTAATTTATACTCCTCTATTGAGTCTTACAAATCAAGCTTTAACAATGCTAGTATCTTGGGAGTGAGAACTTTGTTTCTCAATGCAATTCCTCTCTCTCCATTTGACAATCAATAGGTTTGAGCTATCAAGGCAACATCCTAACTATTAGGCTTGATTTAAGTGGTGCCTTTCATTGCAAAAGGTGCCTCTCAACAACTCAAAAACTATGATTTTTTCCTTATACCACCATAGATGCTCAAGTTGCTACTACTTCCTTCTTCTTGTATTCTTAGTGATATATATATATATATATATATATATATATATATATATATATATATATATATATATATATATATATATATATATATATATATATATATATATATATATATATATATATGTAGCCAACATATATTGCTATTAACATCATACTCTATAGAATGCACAACTCATGTAAGAAGCCAAACAATCTCTAAAGTCTCACAATAATCAATGATAAGAAATCATAACTTCAACTCAATACTCTTTGCCAATAACATCATACACTATAGAATCACAACTCATATAAGAAATCACACACACCCTCTAAATTGCCACAATAATCAGTGATAAAAAATCATAACTCTAACTCAATACTCTTTGCTAACAAGTATTGGATATCATTCAAGCCACACCTACTCTAGCTCAAAGAATCAAGGTTACTAACTCTAGTCCACTATAGCTAAGAACTCAAAGGCTCAAAACAAAAGAAGTGAGCTCTTGGGAATTGCACCTCAAAGTATACCACCTAGGGATGGACAAGGAGTGTAGCACTAATGGCATACTCAATGGTACATCAGATGGTAGTGGCAATGCAAATAGGCTCTATTAATGCAATCAAGAACCCTAATGTAATATTTGGTCCTACTAAGCAATCCTTGAGTATCTTTGGATATACCTATAATTGCCAAGACTTTCACTCTAAAATTTTAGCAAACTAACTTTGGTGCCACAAATCAGCTATCATGCATATATACATTGCTACCCAACATAGATCATCATCAATGTCGTATGCTATAGAAGCAAATTTATATAAAAAGTCACACATAAACACTAAAGTGGCACAATTGCCTTCCTAGCTTACGGTTAGGTCCATTTGATGCTAGATAGTCATCTACTCCAAGTATGTGGTATGCCCTAGGGTGGTGTGGTACCCACATTTTTGTTTTCTTTCTCAATTTGGAAGAAGAAGTGTATAGAGAAGTTGAATTGCACATGTATGGCCAAAGAAGGCAAAGAAAAGTGTCCTCGGGATGAAACCAAGGTAATGTGACTTCGGGTCATAAGGCGGGGTACTCAAAATTGCCCTATCAGCATACAACCCAAAGAAAGGAGTCTTTATATTGGGGTGCTCAACCTAAGGCAAGGACAATGTAACAACTTTTTGTTGGGGGCGAGACATTCAAGAAAGGACCGTTCAAAACCGGCGGTCATACGCGTGAAGGACACTTGACAGTGACAAGAGCATGCACGAGGTGTGATTTCTCAGTAGAAACTCAAATTGAAGAAAGACAAAGAAGGCATGACTCTATAAAAATTGGGCTAAAGATGAAGCGTTGACAAGCAATTTTCCATTGCTATTAAGAAGTTGTCTTGTAGGAGATTGTGTGAAGGGAAGTAGAGTCAAAGACGTGCTGGTGTGTCAAGAAGAAATTGAGAGAATTAATCTGGGAATTAGTAGGAAGAATAGTCCCCAGCCCATAGTGGAAGAGAGAAAGATGGGAGGAGGGAAGAAGAACTCCAAATTTGTAGTAAGAAATCATGCAATTCAGAGGTTAGATGTGATTGCAAGAATTGAGGTCTTGAGCAGGCTTCGGATCACATTTTTGGCATGGAAATCAAATGTTAGCTTTCTAGAGTTTATGACTGAGATCATTGAGAGTAAGTGTCTTGATGGTCCTAAGGAGGAAGGGAAGAGAGGAAATCCGGCTCGATGGATAGAGTTGGATTGGAGGTTAGTACTCGGGAGAGATGCAAGCACGGAGCATGGTGCCATGTTCTTGGGGAAGGGAGAAGTAGCCAAAGAAACCCATGAAGTGAGAGTTGCCTTCTCTTCAAAGCACACAAAGAATGGTTACAAAGTAGAGAGCTACAAGGATGGTGTCAAGAGAGGGATCGTGAGTGATCTAATGGTGATCTTGAAGCCAGAGAGAATGACTTATGTGATGAAGCACCAAGTGGTGTTCTTCCATAAGATGTTTGCAGGAGAGCCAATTAACTGGGCAAAGTGTCTTCATGGGAGGACAAGACAGATGGTGTGGAATTTGCGGGACAAGTTGCCTCCACATTGCATTGTGCCATTTGCAGCCCATTTCTATCTGGGGCTGAACTTGCTCAATGCGGTGGAGCGTAATAAGATGGTGTCGCATTTCTATCCCAATTTAAGAAGAGATGTTGATATGGAGGAGCAGCAATACATTCTTCAGATTAGGAGCATTGATGAGTACTACGTGCAGACGGGGCAGAGTGTGCAGTTGGAAATTAGTACTTTGAAGTCAAAGAAGAGGAGTCGACAAGGAGAAGAAGAAGTAGAGGAAGCAAGACCTCAAAAGGCTAGAAGGGTAAACCTGAGGAAAAAACTGGTGTTAGTCACGTTGTCGGACAAAGAATTGGAAGGCAAAGCCAAGTGCAAGTCCAAAGATTTGGAGAGGGAGGAAGAACCCGAGTTCACACTTTAGAGTGGAGACACAAGAAGTGATAGCGACAATGGAGTGGAGATGAAATTGGTACTCAAAGAAGAGGAAGCCAAGATGGAGACGGAGGAGGAAAGTAACTCAAAATTGGAAGACAAAGTCCTAGAGCAAGTGGAGAAGAGAGTTACAATTCAGAGAGGAGTTTGTTCCAAACAAAAGGCAAAGTATGAGATGGGGCCAAGTAAGGTAAGAGAAGATGAGGATGCAAGTTTGGGGAGCAAAGAATCCATACCCATAAGGCGACTACGGCTTAGAAGGCAAGTGTTGAGTGAGGATTGAGGTGAAGAAGGGGATAAGTCCGCAAGTTGAGGTAACTCCAATTGAAGGAGTAGAGTATCTGTGGGACATTGTGTGCTTGTTGTGAGTGAAGTTAGATCACAAGAAGAAGGAGATGCAGTCAAAGTGTCCGGAGGTGAAGACTGTGTTGCAAGTGTTAGCTCAATTAGAAGAAGAGAACTCAAAATTAAAGAAGAGTATAATTTGAGGTGAGGAGGAAAGGGAAGTACTACGAGTAGATGCAGTAGTACAGAATCAAGTGATTGAGAATTTGAAGGAGAAGCAAGGAATAGGGAGGAACTCATAGAACAGAGTGATATAGCAAGGGAAAGACAAGTAGTTGAGTATGAAATCTTGAAGCAGCAGTTTGCTGATTCGAGATTAGAAACTATCCATGATATGGCAAGAGTAGCATAGAAAGAGCAAGAGCTTGATAAGATGATGGAGAGTGTAGAAGAGAAGAAGTAGCTCTAGCAAAGAGAGTTGACAGTGAGATATAGAGAAGAAGAAAGGTTGAGAGAGTTACTTTGCAATCAGGAGGAGAAGATTGTGCAGAAGGAGAAGGAGAAGGAAACTGTGAAAGTTGAGTTTGAAGCAGAATTTGCAATGTACAGAGAAGAGTGGCTTGCGGATTGAGAACAAGAGAGGAAAATGACATTGGAACCATTGAAGGAGATTGTGATCAAGATGAACGTGATGCTAAGTACATAGGCCAACATGCACATTGAAGAAACAAGACTGCATGAGTTGAAGTTGTTGGTGCAGGAGACAAGGAGGAGAAATGCAAAGGATAAAGATTTGAATGCATTGTTGATCAGTCTCAGAACTCGTGTAGATAGGAAGATATTGGAGGTAGAAGACAATATCACAATTTGATAAGATTTTGTTAAGTTAGAGATAGATAAACTTTGGAAGGATGTAAGAGAAAAACCCAAAGTAGATAACATAGGAGTGCAGATGTCTTTGGAGTTACTGTGACAACCCGGAAAATATCACTTTTGTGGTAATCAGGTAAGTAGAGTTCGTTCCCGCAGACATACGAGTCAGAATTGGTCAAATACGAAGCAAAGTAACAATTTTAGTTCTTCTTGAGTTCTTCTTTAGTCTCTCAGGTAGAAACCACACCCAGAAGAGAGTAACAAGCACTGACTCGCAGTCTTGTCACAAATTCACACTCCTTAATCACAACTCCATCAAATCTTTCCAAACAATCTTGATTGTGATGATTCAGGCTCTCCCGAAAACGGAACTTCACTACAAAACGACTTTGCCTCAGAATTGTGTTCCACCCCTCCATTGAAGGCACAACTTCCTCGATCAAAATTGCTTCACATCAACTTCGTACTGCACTCACAAATGCAGAATACTACCAACACTACAATTCCTCTCAGATCTGTCAAGGCATTGCTTCAATTGCACTTCACTCAGGATCAAACACACAGAATGAAGATCAAGGTTGTGGAATCCAACATCCAACAAGCACTCTGACTTGCACTTTGAATTTCTTCACACACTCACAATTACAAACACAAAGTTGATACTCGGAATCAAGCTCAAGCGACGAGCACTGCTTCACAGCACTTCGCTTTATCTATTCTCAAAAATAATGAGCATTGAACAACAATTTCTTGCGAATGCCACTCTTAAATAGTGAACCAATCGATAGTTCTAACAACTATACCGTTTCTACAACAATTGTTCTAACCTGCAGATCCGAAATGACAATGCACCTCTTCATATCTGCCCCTTCAAATCTCAAATCGGTTACTAATCCGATCCAATGTCTACTTCTTCCTTGGCTTTCAACCCTGAACCCGAAGTAATCTTACTTCCTACTATTCTTTCCTTGGGTTTCAGATCTCCCACATCTTCTACCAGATCCAGCAATTCTGTTTCCTGATCTGAAATTGCACTAGTGGGTAATCTATCTAACTCCTCATCCTTCGACCCACTCTTCTCTAATGTCTTTGAGGGCAACTCCGAAGACATTTGGATCCCGATGTTATCTACTTCAGGTTTTGCCTTAACATCCTGCCAAAGCTTTTCTAACTCTATTCTCACTAAGTCTAATCTAATCGCGATATTTTCTTCTACTTCTAAGATCTTCCTATCTACACGAATTCTCAATTTAATCAACAAGGCATTCAAATCTGTATCTTTCGCTTGTCTTTGCCTCGTTTCCTGCACCAACAGTTTTAACTCGTGCAATCTTGTCTCCTCAATTCGAACGCTGGCCTCTATACTCAACATTGCGTTTACTCTAAGGACGATTTCCTTCAATGGCTCCAATCTTGTCTTGCGTTCGCGTTCCCGATCTGCGAGCCATTCCTCTCTGTACATCGCCAATTCTTCTTCAAATTTGGCCTTCACCGCCTCCTTCTCTTTCTCCTTCTGTGCAACCTTCTCTTCCTGATTACGAAGTAAGTCTTGTAATCTCTCTTCTTCTCTATATCTCGCAGCCAACTCTCGCTGCCAGAGTTGCTTCTTCTCCTCCATACTCTCCATCACTCGATCGAGCTCTTGATCCTTTGATGCTACCCTCGCCATAGCATGGATGAGTTCGACTCTTGAATCAGCAAACTACTGCTTCAAGATTTCATGCTCCGCTACCTGTCTCTCCCTTGCGATGTCACTCTTCCTCGCAAATCTTCTCGATAACTCACTTCTCTCTTCAGGTCTTTGATTACCTGACTCCTCTCGACTGCTTCTGCTCGCAGTACTTCTCTCTCTTCCTCTCCTCGGGTTATACTCTTCTTTAACTCCGGGTTTTCTTCTTCAAATCTGGATAAGAGCTGCAACACAGTCTTTACCTCTGGACAAGTAGACTGCATCTCCTTCTTCTTCTTCTCCATCTTCACCAACAGCGGGCATACTACCATCTGCAGGTAATCTACTGCATTACTGACAACTTCGTCCTCTCACGGAGTGGTCTCTCTTCTTTCCTCATGTTCTCTCGATACTCGCCTTCTTCTCTGGAGTCTTCGTATCGGAATCGATGCCTCACTGCCCGAGCTTCCTTCTACTTCTTCCTTCACTCTACTTGGTCCCGCTTCACACTTCGCCTTACGTCTTGAGCAAATTCCTCGCTGTACTGCAATCTTCTTCTCCTCGCACACTGGTACTTTGTCTTCCAGCGCCGCATTGTCTTCGGTTTCTACTTCGGCTTGCATTTCTTCTTCATATTCTTCAGCCGCTGGTACCGATGTCATCTCTCCTCCTTCCTCACTGTCACTGCTCGTATCTCCACTTTGCAATGTCAGCTCAGGTTCCTCCTCACGATCCGAGTCCTCCGTCTTGAGCTCAGCTTCGCCTTCTGAGTCTTCATCTTCCGACTCAATCACCACCATTCCTCGCCTCGGGTTATTTTTCTGCATTTTCCAAGGTTTCTTGTTTTCTTTGGCTTCTGCTTGCCGAGTTCTCTTCTTTGTCGGGGTACTTTCAACGACCTCCACGTTCTTCCCTGTCTTTGCGTAGTAATCGTCTGTGCTCCGGATTTGGAGAATGTATTGTTGCTCCTCCGCGTCAACTTCTCTTCTCAAATCAGGATGGAAATGAGACACCATTTGATTACGCTCCGCCACATTGAGCAGATTTAACCCGAGGTAAAAATGGGCTGCAAATGGTACGATGTAGTGTGGAGGCGACTTATCCCGCAGATTCCACACCATCTACCTCGTTCTTCCGTGAAAGCACCTTGCGCAATTTATCGGTTCTCCTGCAAATAACTTGTGAAAGAACACCGCTTGATGTTTCATCACATAGGTAGTTCTCTCCGGCTTCAGGAGGGCCATTAGTGCACTCACAATTCCTCTCCTCACTTGGTCCTTATAGCTCTCAACTTTATACCCATTCTTCGTCCTCTTTGACGAGAAGGCATCTCTCACCTCCTGCGGTTCTTGGGCTATCTCTCCTTTCCCCAAGAACATGGCTCCCTGCTCCGAGCCTGCCTCCTTCCCGAGTACGAGTCTCCAATCCGACTCTGTCCAGCGAGCCGGATTTCCTCTCTTCCCTTCTTCCTCGAGACCATCAAGACATTTACTCTCAATGATTTCTGTCATGAATCCTGGAAAACTTACGTTCCAGTTCCATGCCAAAAAAGTGATCCAAAGTCGGCTCAAGACTTCAATCCTCGCTACTATATCTAATCTCCAAATTGCATGATTTCTCACTGCAAATTTGGAGTTCTTCTTCCCTCCTCCCATCTCTTCTGCTTTCTTTTGGTCTCTTGATTTCTCTCTCTCGACTTCTCCCTTACGCACTAACACAAGTCCAACTCTATTTCCCTTTCCCCAATCACCTACAAGACGACTCCTCAACGGTGAAGGAAAATTGCTTGACATTTTGTCGTTGCAGTTTCGATTTTTATAGAGTTGCACTTCTTTGTCTTCCGTCGCTTCGAGTTTCTACCGAGAAATCACACCTCCGGCATGCACCTGTCACTATCACCACACCTTCACGCGTATGAGCCGCCAATTTTGAAACGGCCCCTTCTTGAATTTCTCACCCCGACAAAAGGTTGTTAGACTGTCTTTGCCTCGGGTTGAGCTCCCTCCAAGCCGAAGACAATTTACTTTGTATTGTATGCTGACACGGCATTTCAGAGTACTTTGCCTTATGACCCGAAGTCACTTTACTTTGGGTTTCACCCCGAAGACAATTGTCTTCGTCTTCTTCGGCCATACAAGCGCAATCCGACTTCTCTATACACTTCTTCTCCTTTATTTTGGAAAAAAACAAAAAATGTGGGCACCACAGTTACCATCAGAGGTATTGGAGAAGAGTGGGTCGGGAGATAAGAAGTTAGATGGATTACCCACTAGTGGAATTGCAGGTCAAGAAAGAGAAATGTTAGAATTGGTAGAGGAATTAGTAGTTGTGAAACCCGAGGATAGAGTAATAATGAGTGAAGTTACTTCGGGATCGGGTTTGAAAGTCGAGGAAGAAGTAGACATTGGACCGGATTAGTAACAGATTTGAGATTTGAAGAGGCAGATATGAAGAGTTGCATTATCATCTTGGATTTGCTGGTTAGAAGAGTTGTTAGGAAATGGTATAGTTATTAGTATTGTCATTTGCTTCACTATTTAAGAGTGGCATTCACAAGAAAATGTTGTTTAGTGCTCATAATTTCTAAGAATAGATAAAGCAAAGTGCTGATTTCAATGCTTGTCGTTTGAGCATAATTCCGAGTATCAACATTGTGTCTGTGTTTGTGAGTGTGGAGAAATTTGAAGTGCAAGTCAGTGTGCTTGTTGGATGTTGGATTTTGCAGCCTTGATCTTTACTCTGTGTGTTTGATCCTAAGTGAAGTGCAATCAAAGCAATGCCTTGATAAATCTAAGAGGAATTGTAGTGTTGGTAGTATTTTGCATTTGTGAGTGCAGCATAGAGTTGAGGTGAAGCAATTTCAATCAAGGAAGTTGTGCCTTCAGTGGAGGGGTGGAACACAATTCTAAGGTGAAGTCGTTTTGCAATGAAGTGCTATTTTTGAGAGAGCCTGAATCATCACAATCAAGATTGTTTGGAAAGATTTGATGGAGTTGTGATTATGTGTGATAGATTGTTGTGATGAGACTGCAAATTATTACTCTCTTTTGGGTGTGGTTTCTACTTGAGAGATTAAAGCCTCAACCAAGAAGAACTAAAGTTGTTACTTTGACTTTGTATTTGGAAATTTGTACTTTAATCTTTGCGGGAACAAACTTTACTTACCTGATTACCGCAAAAGTGATATTTGTCGGGTTGTCATAAGTGTGCAAAGATCAAAAGGCTAGGTGCTATTATACCCTATCATTAGTTGCCTATTTTCAATCCATATCACCTATGGAGTGAACTAGCAAAGGTATCATGAACATTGAGGACACAACCATTGCTCTTGAGGAACTACCATGGGAGAAGTCAAACATGCCAAATGTTATCCTCTCAAACAAATACCACACACCAACATAATAGCAACTCCACTAGTAGAGCCACATAACACACACTACAAGCTTCTCCCTACAATGGCCAAACTTGGGTCCATTGTGCCATCAATGTTTGGGAAGTGGCATGGCTTATAGCTGCACATATAATCCTTCCACACAACACCATTGCATCTTTCTAATATGAGAATTTAGAAGGATAAACTCTCAAGATATTGTAGTATATATTCACTGAAGAGTTTTTGGTGGTCCTTTGTAGATATAAATAATCACTTCAATGAAACTAATAGTTTGAGCATCTATAACTTGTCCTTGAATAATGGTATAATATACGGTGTCCTTATGATGAGCAATCACTAAGTTCTCAAAAGCCATTGGTATCACTCTCCAAAAATCTTTGCTTATTGAGAACATGAGTTCATTTGGATATCCAAATCATCTAAGTCCAAGACTATAATAACATAATGATAATAGTTGTAGGTAAATTTGGATCTCAGCTCTAGAGTAAAAAATTAGAGAGAGAAGGATGCTAAGGAAACTTGTTAGTTGAACCAATAGGCCATAGCCAACCAAGGTAATTGGAGATCCCAATCTCCCAAGTGATCTCTTTGCAAACAATACTTATGCAATCATCTCTTCACCATTTAAAAAACTCCCTTTTCCAAACCATTTGCCTCATGATATCTCAAGATGTAGTACATTGATAATCAAGGCCTTGTCACATAAGACTTGAAAATCTCTTGATAACTCTACACCTTGATCAATCAAGACCTAAGTTGGTGCACCAAAATGACTAATAATGCAATCTTGAAAGAAATAAGTTATCCTTTCATTAGACTTATTTAGAAATGCCACCGACTCAATCCACTTGGAGAAGTGCTCCACTATAACCAAAACATACTAATGATATCTCAAAATAATCAGCAAAGGTTTAACAAAGTCCAAATTCTAGCAATAACCCAACACCATGATAGATAGTGGGTGTAATTGTGGTGTGAGAGCATTGAATGATGCTCTAACTTTCTCAC
Organism: Lunularia cruciata; assembly: GCA_948567375.1. NCBI lineage: Eukaryota > Viridiplantae > Streptophyta > Marchantiopsida > Lunulariales > Lunulariaceae > Lunularia > Lunularia cruciata. Next base: position 484,204 of record OX419762.1, on the reverse strand, counting down.
AAACCATATATTTGGCAATAAGTTATAACACATAAGTTTTCATACTGCACCACTAATAATACATTTGGAGTAAGCTATATGTCTGCTTCACTCCAAAATATCCTAGTTCCTCATGAGCATGATGTACCAATTGTGGCCTCTAAGATGGAAGAAGTATTACTAAAACTCCACCATCCTCCCATATCCAAACAATATATATGCTTTCTGTGACAACCCGGCAAATATCACTTTTGCGGTAATTAGGTAAGTAAAGTTCGTTCCCGTAGAGATACGATTTAGAAATGTCCAAATACAAAGTCAAAAGTCTCAATGTAGTTCTTCTTGATTTCTTCTTTAATCTCTCAAGTAGAAACTACACCCAGAAGAGAATAACAAGGTCACAAGCTTGACAACTTGTCACGAATACACACACATAATCACAACATAGCAAATTCTGTCCAAACAACTCTTGATTGTGATGATTCAGATTCTCCCGAAGACGGCACTTCACTGCAAATAACAATTTCACCTTAGAATTTTGTTCCACCCCTTGTAATACTCTGAGGACAAGAGAAGAGAGAAAAAATAGATTGCACACTCAAACAATTGATGCCCCAAGGGAGCACCTTCTCTTTATTATATAGACAAAGAGGATCTCCATCAAGTAAGCTCCACCATAGGAGTAGGGACACAGATAGGTGACATTTCAGCAAGCTCCACCCTTGGATTACGTACTTGGATGGGTGACATGTCTAGTCTAGGTCCTATCTGGTTGGTCAAACAAGCTTTGACCGGAGGGAATCTTTTAGGGAATCTTCTTGTAGGAATCTCAAAATCACATGAGTAAGGTACCGTTGGAAAGCTCTTGACAAGACAAAGCAGAGTAAGGGAGGGCCAGCCTCTCCTCCATTGAGGGGGGGAATTTCTGCACATTTTCGAGGCCTAATTCATCCGTTTAGGCCTCCAAAATTGCCTTCAAAGATTTTAGGCATATTTCAATTCCTACTCTATTAGTAGAAGTCCCCTTTTGGTGATACCTCTTTCTGATCTGTTTAGTCCATCATGTATTACATCCTTCCAGATGTTACCAAACCAATTCTCAACTTTAAATCATATGTCTAGCTATTGGTTGTAAGGTTCTCAAGTCTATTTTGGTTTTTGCCCTATTAGTAGAAGTACTCTTTTGGTGATACTTCTATCTTATCTATTTTGACCATCATATATAACATCATTCTAGATGTTACCAAACCAAATTTCACATCTAGATCATATGGCTAGCTCTTGGTATTACACCCCTCCACTGAAGGCACAACTTCCTCGATCAAAATTGCTTCACATCAACTTTGTGCTGCACTCACAAATGCAGAATACTACCAACACTACAATTCTTCTCAGATTTGTCAAGGCATTGCTCTGATACACTTCACTCAAGATCAAACACATAGAATGAAGATCAAGGCTGTAGAATCCAACATCCATAGTCACACTAACTTGCACTTTGGAATTCTCCACACAATCACAAACACACACACAGAATTGACAATCGGAATTAAGCTCAAGCGACGAGCATTGAAAACAGCACTTCGCTTTATCTATCTTCAGAAATTTGAATACTGAACAACATGAGATTGCAAATGCTCCCCTTAAATACTGAAGCAAACTGCAATTCTTCCTACCTATGCACCGCTTCCCTAACATCTCTTCCTACCTGCAGATCCAAATTGACAATTCATCTCTTCATATCTGCCTCTTCCTATCTCAAAACTATTTCTTACCCCGATCTGATGTTTACTTCATCATCGGCTTCCAAACCCGGTGATCTTCCTAGTACTTCTCCTTCTTCGGGTATAGCTAATTCTACCAATTCCCTCACTAATTCTACTACTTCTACATTAGGAACTACAATTGCACTAAGGAGTGACTTATCTAACTCTTTATCTCCTAAACTACTCTTCTCCAATGTATCAAATAACAAGTCCGATGACACCTGAGTTCCTACTTTTGTGACATCTGACTTCCTCCCCGCGGTCACACTATTCCTAATTTTCTCTAACTCTGATTTGACTAAATCTAATCTGAGACTAACATTTTCTTCTACTTCTAACATCTTTTGGTCTACACGCTCCCTCAATCAAATCATCAACGTGTTCATGTCCACATCTTTGGCTTTTCTCTTCCGAGTTTCCTGCACAAGCAACTTCAACTCATGTAGACGGGCTTCTTCCAATCTCCCTTCAGCCTCCATGTAGATTGCTCTCAACTTCCCCGCAACTTCTCCTACTGATTCTGACTCATATCCTCAAGAGCACTCTACCTTCAACTCTTCATGATACATCTTCAGCTCATCTTTGTACTCTGTAGCAAGCATCTTCTTCTCCTCCGCATACTATGTACTCTATAACTCAGCACTTCTGAGTAGCTCTCATAATCGTTCTTCTTCTTCCTGCTTGGCTGCTAACTCCCTCTGCCATGCTTGATCCTTCCCCGCTGCACTCTTCTTCAAGCTGTCCAACTCCTGCTCCATTATTGTTGCCGTCGCCTTCAAATGAATATTCTCGATGCGCACATCACTCACTTCCTCCTCCATTTTGCTTAGCCACATTGCTTGCTCCTTCAATTCTCCAGCTTGCCTCTACAGTTCTTTCTCTTTTGACTCGCAACTCCTTGTAACATCTTGAAAGTCTTCTTCTTCAAGACTTCATCCCTCCAAAGTTCTTCAATTTCTTCATTTCTTTGGACTTGTTGCTCCTACAACCCCTTCACTTCACTCAACAGATGCTTCACCACCTGCAACTCATTCATCTCCTTCCTACAATCTTGGGGAATTACATTCCGATGCTCCTTTAACAGCTCCAACAACTGGGTGACCACTTTTGTCAGATATGATATCCCACCAAAGCTTTCTTTATCTTCATCGCCATCTTTGTCTTTAGTCTTCGCCTCCTTCATTGGCTCCTTCATCCAAAGTTGCGATCTTTGTATCTTCAGAGACACCGCATCTGAACTTTCTTCTTCTTTACCGATTGAACTCGGCCCCACAGGATACTCCTCCTTTTCCTCTGGTCTCTGCTTATTCACCACCATGGCTACACAATGACTCATTGTTTTGGGTACTCTGTCAATCATCATATGACAAGCTTCACTAACCGCCACCAATTGCTGAACCTCAGGTTCCCCCTCACTATCACTTCCAGACTCCTCACTTTTTAAGGTGAGTTCATCTTCTTTGGATTCCTCCTCTTGCGACTTGGTTTCTTCTTCAGACTCTGATTCCAATGATGCTTCTCTCACCATCTTCTTATTTTGCACAACCAGTCTTTGAGTCTTCCTTTGAACGGAAGGCAACTGTCCGGTCTTCAAGAAATGATCGTCATTGGCTCGCAGGTGTATCATATACTATCGCTCTTCTTCGTCCACTTCTCGTCTTAAGTCAGGATGAAAATGGAACACCATGCAATGCCATTTCTCTATTGTCAGCAAGTTCAACCTGAAGTAGAAATGCACTGCAAATGGTGCAAAATAATGAGGAGGAGAACCTGTTCGCCAATTGATCACCATCTGCCTTGTTTGGTGGTGAAAACACTTTGCCCAATTCACCTTAACTCCTGCAAACATCTGGTGGAAGAAGACCGCTTGCTGCATGTTCACATACGTCATTCATTTTGGCTTGAACATGGCCATCATCGCCCTCATGATAATTCTCCTAATCGGATCCCGATAGGACTCCACCTTGTAGCCATTTGTGGTTCTCGGAGCAAAGAACGAGTTTCAAATTTTTGCCGTCTCTTTTGCAGCATCACACTTCCGATAGAAGGTGATCCGTGTTGGCTCTCTTGCTTCCTCCCCAATACTAACCTCCAATCCAACTTTGTCCATCAAGCCGGATTTCCTCTCTTCTCTTCAACTTTGGGACCCTCCTCACAATTACTAGCAGCTATCTCTGCCATCACTCCTGGGAAACTAAAATTCCAGTTCCATGCTAAAAACATAATACAAAGTCTATTCAAGACTTCGATTCTGGCTACTACATCTAACCTACGAATTGCCAAACTCCGCACCACCAGTGCATTTGTGACCTTCTTTGCCATGATCTGCTCTTGCATTCCACAACATTGAAAGACAATGCCCTCTCCTCGACGAGACACTCTAACCCCTTCTGGATTTTGGAAAATTTCACTCTCAATTTGCTTCTGGACATGCATTATTGCAAGACGACTACTCAAAGGAATTGGAATTTACTTGGCATATTCAACTTGTCCCTGCATAATTGCAATCTTATATTACCCCAAATTGCAGTCATTCTTCAGTCAATTTCAAATTCAACTTCCCCTCTCTTGCGTGTTGATGTCCGGTCACTGTCAAGACATGCTTCTTCTGCCTCTGCCATTTCTTGAAGTGTACTTTCTTGCCACGTACCAAGGTTGTTAGACGGTCTTTGTATCACCTGTGCCTTTCAACCCAAAGATGGTGCTCTTCGGACTTTTTTCTGCCATACCCTTCTTTTGAGTACCTCCATCATTGGATCCTATGTCGCCTTCTTTGGATGTCCTCTGAAGTCACTTCCGTCCATTCATTTTCCATAATTTGGCTTTCAATGCTTACTTCTTCCCTTAAATACTAATAAACAGCAAAAAACAAAAAATGTGGGCACCACACTTTCCCACCTAATTGCTTGGCTTCTTGAAGGACATGGTCTTTCTCCTTTGCACTAATTATGCCACTCAAAGTACCAATGCAAATATATTCCATCATTAAGACATCATCATGAATACTTTACTGACCAATACCTACATCTCCACTCTTTAGATCTAAGAACTCAACAACTTCTAATGTTTGTATTGATAGAGATACTACCAAAGCCCCAATCAACATACATAAAAGGCAAATTTATGCCAACCTAACACCATCTACTCATCCATTTCACCATGCCAACATACTCATATCTCATCATGTTGCTTGGTACATGGGTTTCTACTCAACTCATCTACATCATGGTTCATTACTCTAGGTCTATGAGCAACCATGAAATTATACTCTTGTAAAATCAGATCCTATCATGCAGGCTTCCCTAAAAAGCTTGTCTGGTTGATGATTGATGATGAGAGTGAAGGAGTGAAGGGGTTCCAAAACAAGTAACATAAAAAATAATATTTTGCCCACACTATTGCTAACCACTCCTTCTCATATAAATTGTACTTGACTTCCATTGATTGTTAGAAAAAGTAGCATAAACTATTACAAACTCCTTTTCCTTGTCATGTTGTTGGATGAGCACTACTTCAAGCCTCAATATACTCCAATTAGTATGAACCTAGAATATATGATGGTAATATTTACACATTTGCCTATCCTTGTAGTATCCATGCATATGTTTCTTGGTTGGTATCATTGTGGTTGAAGCATACTCTCCATGTGAGATCTCTACCAAACCAACCTCAAAAATATCTTGACTCTTGCTGTAAATCAAGACTCTTTCTATATCACTATATCTATAGGGACATTGAAAGACTTATGTATCACTAGTCAGATCAATCTAAAATACCAAGTTTCTTCAAAGCACCTAAATACTTTGTACTAAAGGCTAAATAACTTGTGTAGTTCCTCAAGCACCTCCAAACTTTCAATCTTTCTCTTCTTGTAAGCTTGGGTCCAATGTTTGGATGTCAAGTATTCTCTATAATTGTTATAGAACTAGAAGATGCATCATCTAAATGGTACACTAAGACCTTGGGAGGTACTACCATACCTCCAACTACTAAGAGTCCATAAAATCAAAGTAAAAAAATCTTTCTACTTTGGCTAGAAGCTCCACATGTCCTCTTACTACATCCCATGTAAACCTTGCTCACTTGGATGTACCCAAGTAGACCACTCTCACTAGTAGTCACTTATTTTGTACCAAGAATACCATGCATACTTGGCTTGTTGCTCCTAGCAGCAATTGGTGAGGTTCCTTGTAATAACATAACATCATGTTATCTACATCTTAGCTTTCTATCTAATATCCCATACTAGAACTAGATGGCATTGCATCAATAACTCCTTGAGTAAACCATCAAAATTAATCAACCATCTCATGCAATTGTCTACTTTGCTTTGCAAGTGCAAGCTTTCTCTAACCTTCCTCAAGAACTCCTACAAGCTCTTTAGCTTGTTAGTCCACACTCCTTGATAGTCCTACTTTGAGCACTAGAAGGACTCTACCATGCAGTTAAACCATGGTACTCCACCACCTATTTCAATGGTACCACCACTTGTAGTAGCACCATCTCCAACCAATACATAACCATTGGATATACCAACGCTATTAAAACTAGAACTCATAATATTGTATGCCAACCTTTAGAAATTAAGCTTGAGGTTATGGAGATGTAGTTTGGAACCCAATATTATCTCTTCATGTCAATCTCCTTGTGGAGGTTAGGTGTTTGGAAGTATTATCAACTACCTAAAAAAAGTGCTCAAGGTAGGATAAGAAGGTCATTCCCTTTATGATTTTACCTTCGAAATTGAATTGATTGGTGTCCTAAAGAAGTGAAAGATCTATGTATTATTGCAACAAAAGTACTCCTTGAGATACCATGTAGTCTAGTTGAATTAAGGTTTGGTTGCGGTTTGCACTCAATTCCTTACTTGTTCTTGAAGAGAAAACATGTCCCATAAAGCACTGATGCTTCTTTTAAGAGTTTGATGAAACAAGAGTTACTTGATTAATGTTTTTCATGCTCAGAAAGGTATATGCCTAAAAAAACATGCAGACCAACATTATCATATTACCACCCCAAGTCATCAATAAAATCTCCTAACTCCTTCTAGTTTTGGTCCAAGTGTCACTAAAACTCCCCCCAAACTTCCTATCTAAAAGGTTTTTACTACAACAAAGTCACACCATACATAAACAAGGTTACTACACTAAGAATACAAACAAGAGAAGAAGAAGAAAGACAATATTAACTACCAACATCTCCTTGACTACCAACTAGAGAACCTATAACATCAACCATGGCTGCACTACTAATTCCTTAGTGAGGATTTCAATTTTTGTTGGTTTGGTCAAATTATCTTTGCCCTTACAAAGATGGAGTGACTCCCTAGACTACCTTGAGCTACAATCTAGTTTTCCAACAACCACTAGTATGAGGTCTTCTTACCATCCACCCGCCCAGCTGGTTGGCAATCACTTTCCCCTCCTTGAACTGAATCTAAGAATCAATTGTTGCATAAATTCTCCTATCTTATGCCCTTGATCTTTATCTATGAGTTTGGATCATTTAATGGACTCTAACACAACCTTTTTTTCTCTTATTCTTCCCACTTTAGCACAAATGCTACACTCCTTGTTAAGTGTGGAGTCTGATTGGAATCTTTAGTTCATGTACCCTTTCATAGGCTTCATAGATGGGATCTAGGGGTAGTTCCCCCAACTAGGGTCTTGCTGAGCATGATGAGAACTCATATGAGCACATTGGTTCATTTTTAATAGTGTGATAAAGTACCCTAATGTCTAAACTAGTGTACTTGTAGATGTAGGAAAATTCTTGGCCTAACTACATAATATATGTGTATGTTAATCCGTGCCATGCAATGATAGAGCTTGTTTCCTAGATTTTTAATTTTCATTCCTTACACTCCCTTCTACACTCATGTGCAAACTTGCAATATTTGGTCAGGACTTGGTTGAGAGATGTGGGTTTGGTTTTGGAATCCAAAGCACCATCCTTGCCATGGATTGAAGGTGTCTCCTTGAACAAAATCCCAAAGCCTAGACTTGAGAGGACCAAGGAACCCTTTCCTCTAGAGATTCCTTGAGGTTCTATGCCTAAAACTTAGAATCCCAAACAATGAAAACCAAGGTAGGTTTGACCTTCCCAACACCGCCCTCGGTGCTTACTTAGTTTCAACTTAGTTGTCTACCACCCATCAAATCTAGATACCCAACATATTGATTCAATGACCAACTACTAGTCCTCCTTGCCAAACCACGATCCTAATCCCAATCAGATCGTTCATGTGTAGCAGACAACAAGTTGAGAAATACAGCATGGACAAGATAGAGGATTGGAAAAACTCTCAACACCATAGTGTAGAATTGCATGGCATCAATATTTCCATAAGGAGTGTTGTAGTGTGAAGAGATAGGTTATGGGTTCTTGTTTGGGGACTATGTAGTTCAATTTTAGTCAGAGTTCAGATCTTGAACCAAAACCGTATCACTATCAAGGTGGTTCTCCCACTATACATCCTTGAGAATTGGAGCAAGCCATCCAAAATGGCAATTCTTATACCATTGGCCGCCAACCTATGAGAGTTTTTAACAAATTGAGAGCTAGCTCACAATCCACTTTAATATTTGGAGCCAACCTAAAAATTCAAGATGCCAATCATACATAGTATTACATTCCCATCACTTCATACTTAGGTGTGCAAAAGAAATTTTGTGACCAAAGAAAATGCATGCACCAAATCTTGATCATAAGAGGTTTCAATGAGACCTTAATACAGAACTGCCAAAAATTTGTGCCATTCAGTCTTGAACTGGCAGTTACTCATCCATTCCTCTTCTTCCACAACTTTTGATCCTATACTCTTCCATTGAATGACCTAGACTGAATTGATGGGTAAGTGAGTGCTTGGGCTAGAACTTTTATATGCTAACCAAAAAGTGCAAAGAGCTAATCTCCTACTTACATATAGTTTGATCTCAAAATACAATTAATACTCTTCTTCTCCACATGTACTAACCTAGCAGTTAGGTGGTCTTATCCCTACCACCTAGACTATAGCAAGCCAATTCCTCTAGAAATTTCTGAGAAGAGTGAACTTGAGGGTGTTCCCAAATTGGTTGAGGGTTGATAGCCTCCCTATTACCATTAATACTCTTGAATCTCCTCTCCCTCTAATCAAGGTGGGAATCACCCACCTCCCCTTAGTTTACTCATTAGGACTTTGTCACTTGCACCCTTTAGGTGCATAAAGAAAAATCTTTTGCACATTACAAGCTACTTGAGGAGTTACCTTCTTGCTATGGGATTGGAATATGGTGGTCTACCACATTGGCAAGAGATCTGCAAAAGAGCAAGCCATAAGTTAGACACCTTGAGAGGAAATCCTAAGCAATAGACCAAGGAGCATTATAGACATAAATTGGGTAGTGACATAGGGGAGAATGGGAGACATACTCTTGATTCACTCTATGAATATGCCAAGAGAGCAAACCTTTAGATTTTGTTGTTTTTGTGCCCTAAACCCTAAACCCTAAACCCTAAACCCTAAACAAACCTATAAAGAATAGGTGGTTTTTGTTGGATTATTCAGATCTAGTCAAGAAGGATATACTGAGAGTGATAATGAAATTGTTTAGACTCCAATGCACTACTTACTTTTGATTAGTCAAGTTCTTTCCTTTGAGAACATGTTTGCAGACAAGGGGGTTTATTGTGCTCACATGTTCCATTACTTGGCATAGTTTATGGTGCATGTATTCAATAACTAGGGGGCCCATTATTTGGTGCCCTTTGCAATCCATTCTTATGCCAAATTTGGATAGTTATCTAACAGTGAAATCAAGGTGTTTCATCATGAGCAACTTTCAGCCAAGTATATTACATCAAGATCCAAAGCAAACATGCATTTCATACCATGTAAAAGAAGATGCTAATTATGAAGCTACAAAGAAGAAGAAATTGGAGGAAGTTGCAAAGCAAGACAACCAAAAACTAGAGACTTTAGGCAAACAACCAATGGAGTACTTGCCAACCCCATGAATTCAAAATAGACTTTGGAAGAGGACTTATTGTTGGTGGGTGTGATGTAATCTAGAGTTTGTCTATGGTGCACTATAGGACAAGGGACTTGTAGAAGAGCCCTTATATTGCCAGCCCTTCTTTGGGCACGAGAAGGAACTAAGAGCAAGATTCCTATAGTTTTGTACAGATTATGGGTGCATAATCTGACTCCTTCCTACGGACTATGCTTTTGATGATGTAATCTACAAAGGACAAGTTTAAATATGATACATTCCCTAGCCTCCAATCACCCAATGGAAGCTCTTCTTTGCAAAATACAATGACACGTAGGTTATGATTGCCATGGAGAACTCATTCTTGTGCATGGTCCTTGACATATTCTTGGATGGCTTGAAAAAGAAAAGCTTAGATAAGAGATCCATGCTAACTAAAATTCCCTCCAAGCTAGAGGGACATTAGTTGAGATCTTGGGTAGGGAAAACACCCTAAAATATTTTCCTCTATCAAAGAAAGAGTTTCCTCTCCATATCAACTATGGAAATTGGCAATTGAATCATTGTTCAATCTACTTGGATTTCCTCCACTATCCTATGTACTTTGCTGAGCTCCTTATCAATTGGAATGTAGAATTTGTGGGCCACAATGTTCCATAGCCTGCTTGCTCCATGGGTCTCCTCATTTTTGGGTCCACATTGCTAAAATTGCATAAATGCTCCACTAGCATATAAATAAGTACCATTTGGCAATTAGGTATTATTTGTCTTGCATAGCACTCTAAGTGTCTTGCTGATTTCTTGAGATTTTTGGCACAACTCAATTTGCAAGCCTATAACTACTTCTCAATAATGAAGTGTCACAACTCTTTTCAAAGCTTCTTGGCAAGAGTGTCAAGGCTTTAGGCTTGTAAAGTAAAGAGTCCACAGATTTCTCTAGGGTATTTATAGGAGCAAGATTGAGGAGTTCAAATTTCTATGTGTTGGTCTACTCCAAGATCTAAAGTGTTTCAATTACTCTAGCATTTATTTATGGATGGATGATGACAATCATGAATTTTGTGCCATCAAGGTATTAGAGATGAATTGTCCATTGTGTTGGTTTGCTCCAAGATCTAAAGTGTTTCATGATTCTAGCATTTTTATGGGTGAATATCAACACTTTGTACCATAAGTACAAGACTCCGAAATTCCTCCATCAATCTCCAATTGCTCTGATCTGTTCTCAAAAACTTCATGTATGAAGTGGCTAGCCACTTCTCTATGAATTTGCTAGGGAGTTGGCCCACTTTGTCATCAAATTTTAAAACAAGATCTTTTTTGTAGACCAGAACCTCTTTGGTTTTGGAATCAAAGTAGGTTTTATTCCTAGGTTGGGTGGTATATATTGTGTGTTTAGTGCTTAAATACTTTTTTTGTTAGGTTGTGAAGTGAAAAAATCATTCTTTGATGATCTCCCCCTCTTCAAACTAAGACATCCCAGTCAAATTGCTCATAAGTACTTGGAGGGACAAGATCAAGAAATCAATAGGAAAATTCACCTTTTGCTCATAGACAAGCTGGAACAAGGTGAATCCCATTGTGAGATTGACTATGGTATGATAAGCCCATAATTTGCCTACAATTTTTTTGTCCCAATTGGCTAGGTTTAAACTCACAATTTCTTCAAGATGGTCAATAGAATACCATTGATTCATTTTACTTGACCATTTGCTTGGGGGTGATAAAAAGTAGAGCAATGATGATGAACCCACATAAGTGATTTTCAAGTCCCATACACCTTTATTGATGAAATGTGACCCATTTTCCATGACAATCAATAAGGGAGCACTAAATATGGAGATAATATTTTTATGTAGAAATTGAATTGTAATCTTGGTAGAATTATTGATCAAGAACTTGGCTTTGGCCCACTTTGCAATGTAATCAACTACAATAATGATGTAATGGTGCCTCATTCTATAAGCTATAGGAGTGATAGGTCCTACAAAATTGATCCCTTATTTTTGAAATAGTTGAGTGGTTTAAGAACAATTGGAGGTGCATGCAGTACCTAGATAAGGGCTTACCAACACATTGACAAGCATTATAGATGTAGGCATACCTACTGGCATCTTGAGAGACAAGTGGCTACCAATAGTCAACAAGGTAAACCTTCTATGTAGTCTCACCATAAATATCTGCCAAAATTGTTGGTATGGCATGCTTTTAGTACTATGGGAACTTCTTTTGGCCCTTACACCTCCAAAGGACCTTATCTATGGCCATTTGGTACAATCTCCTTGCAATATAGTGAATGAAAGGGCTGATATGTGAAATAATTGCATTGAGCTTTTAGCAAATCAAAAAGCATGTTGCTTGTAGAGAGGTAATGACAAATTTGGATAATCCAATATGATTGGGTAGTCATGTTGTGATGCATATGGAAATATTTGAAATCTATGGGATTTGTGCTAAGTGAGAACTCTATGGGAGTCCTTGGAATACATGAGATGAAATCTGCATTGTCATGAGATTTTCCGGGATGGTATTCTACCATAAAAGAGAATTTTTGCAAGAGTAACATCCTATGGGATAGTCTTGTTCTATGACATGGTTTATTAATTATATATTTAAGTGCTTCATGGTCTATATGGAACACAAAACTATTCCCCATAAGGTATTGATGGAACTTTTGTATTGCAAAGATCATCCCAAGGCATTCTTACTCAATGGTAGAGTAATTCTGTTTGGCTAAGCTGAGTTGCTGTCTTGCATAGTAGACCAAATGTTCCTAGAGTTCTTCATATTGAACTAGGATTGCGTCCATATCTTATATGTCAACAAAGACATGAAAAGTCAAGTCCTAATTTGGTGTAGCCAAGGTTGGGGTAGTAGCCAACTTGCATTTCAGGATTTCAAACACTTTTGTACACTAGTTTTTCCAAAAAAGGCCAGCTAAACAGTTTAGTAAGGCCAATAGTGTGGAAGCATTTTTTCATACATGTGGATGCATCACCAAAATAATAACCTGTATAGCCAAAATAACTGCATAGTTCATGGACTATTTTTGGTGTAGCCAGTGCTTCGATGATTTGAACCTTTTTGGGATCTACTATAATACCATTCCCACAAACAAGGTGGCCAAGAAGGGACCACAAGAGACTACAAATAAGAACTTTTGCAGGTTGAGGGAAATCCATCACTTTTTTACAAATTTTTAAGACCCTCAGAGTGCCCAGATGTGGTCAATGTAGGCATTATGTATGCACATGTCATCAAAGTAGAGCTCCATTTTTGTTCTACTTGGTGGAAAGAGTTCACCACTTAGCATTGAAACATTGTGGTAGCATTTTGTAATCCAAAGGGCATCACATAGTAAGCATAGGTACCCCATTCTATAAAAAAGGTGGTCTTATACTGGTCCTTTGGAGCAATAACAATCTAGTTGTATACAAAATATCCATCCATAATTGAGAAGCATTGGCTGCAAGAAACCTTTTCCAGCAATATATCTATGAATAAGATAGGAAAGGGTCCAAGATGGTTTGGGTATTTAATTTCTGAAATTCAACATAGAGCTGTACCTTGCTCATGTCCTTTGTTAGGACTATTAATATTGGGGAAGCCCACTTTGTTTCCCCTATTGGATACATGAATCCATACTTGAGTAGTTTGTCAAGTTCCCCTTGCACCTTTTGAGAGTAAATTAGGTTCAACCACTAAGGTTTGGACCTAATTGGGATAGGATTTTTGGAGTAAAATCCAATGCTGATATAGTTGAGGATTAACACCTAAGATTTTGGTGTAGTTGTAGGAAAACACATCTTGGAACTTGCAAAAGGAAGTTTGATAAGCAAGATGGTCTTCTTTTGGCATGTTGATGTTGATCTTAACCTATTTTGGTCCTCATCAAGTCATGAAATGTCTAGGCCATGGCACTTGTATGTGGTCTAAATGTGAAGAGGAATAGATTTGGTGGGTTTTTTAGGAGGTTTCTCCAAGAAATGTTGGTGTAGCATATCCCTGGGAACTTTATGATGGGTTTCTTATTCCCTTAGCAATTGCTTTGCGGGCTTGGTGGTGTTGTTTGCCACAAGGAGGTATTTGTGTGTTGAAGTTAGTTCATCTGCAAAAATGTTGAGAGGGTGTTCATTGATTTAGTAGGAATATCTTTCTAAAGAGGAGGTCTGTGGTGCCCACATTCTTTTGTTTTTTTTCAAAATAAAGAGGAAGAAGTGTATAGAGAAGTCGGATTGCGCCTGTATGGCCAAAGATGGCGAAGAAAAGAGTCTTTGGGATGAAACCCAAAGTAAAGTGACTTCGGGTCATAAGGCAAAGTACTCGGAAATGCCTTGTCACCATACAACCCGAAGTAAAGTGTCTTTGTATCGGGGGGAGCTCAACCCAAGGCAAAGACAGTCTAACAACCTTTTGTCGGGGCGAGAAATTCAAGAAAGGACCATTCAAAAACCGGCAGCCCATACGCGCAAAGGTTGATTGACAGTGATAGGTGCATGCAGGAGGTGTGATTTCTTGGTAGAAACTTGAAGTAAAGAAAGACAAAGAAGCGCAACTCTATAAAAATCAAACTTGCAACTACAAAATGTCACGTAATGTTCTTTTGCCATTGAGAAGTCATCTTGCAGGTGATTGTGGGAAGGGAAATAGAGTTGGAATTGCGTTAGTGTGTACAGGAGAAGTCACAAGAGTGAAATCAAGAGATAGTGAGAGGGCAAAAGAGATGGGAGGAGGAAAGAAGAACTCTGAATTTGCAGTGAGAAATCATGCAATTTGGAGGTAAGATGTGATCGCTAGGATCAAAGTCTTGAGCCAACTTCGGATCACTTTCTTGGCATGGAACTAGAATGTGAGCTTTCCAAGTTTCATGACAGGAATCATCGAGAGCAAGTGTCTTGATGGACCCAAGGAGGAAGGGAAGAGAGGAAATCTGGCTCGCTGGGCAGAGTCGGATTGGAGACTTGTACTCGAGAAGGAAGCAGGCTTGGAGCAAGGGGCCATGTTCTTGGGGAAGGGAGAGATAGCTCAAGAGACTCAAGAGGTGAGGGATGCATTCTCGTCAAAGTGGACAAAAAGTGGGTACAAAGTTGAGAGCTACAAAGACCCTGTGAAGAGAGGAATTGTGAGTGCACTGATGACCATCCTGAAGCCGGAGAGAACCACATATGTGATGAAACACCAAGCGGTATTCTTTCACAAGTTATTTGTAGGAGAACCGATCAATTGGGCGAGGTGTTTCCATGGGAGGACAAGGCAAATGGTGTAGAATCTGCGGGATAAATTGCCTCCACACTACATCGTCCCGTTTGCTGCGCATTTTTACCTCGGGCTAAAATTTGCTGAACTCGGCGGAGCAAACTTGGATGGTGTTGCACTTCCATCCTGATTTGAGAAAGGAGGTCAACGTCAAGGAGCAGCAATACATTTTGCAAATCAGGAGCACCGACAACTACTACACGAAGACATGGAAGAACATAGAGATCGTAGTAAGTACCCCAAATACAAAGAAGAGAAGTCGGCATGGCAAAGCCAAAGACACGAAGAAACCTCAGAAGACCAGGAGAGGCAACTCGAGGCAAGGTATGGTGGTAATCAAGTCGGAGGATGAAAACTCAGAAGGTGATGCAGAGCTCAAGACTGAAGACTCGGAACACAAGCAGGAGCCTAAGCTAATGCTATAGAGTGGAGATACGAGTAGCGATAGCAATGAAGGAGGAGAAATGACATTGGTGCCGGCGGCTGAAGAATATGAAGAAGAAGGAGTGCAGGCAGAATTCGAAGCCGAAGACAACACACAGTTGGAAGACAAAGTTACTGTGCCCAAAGAGAAGAAGATTGTAGTGTAGAGAGGAGTTCACTCAAGACGTAAGGCAAAGTACAAAGCGGGTCTGAGTACAATGAAGGAAGAAGCACCTGAAAGCTCGGGAAGCAAGGCGTCTATTCTGGTATGATGACTACAGAGAAGAAGGCAAGTATTGGGAGAAGAAGAGGTAAAGAAGGAGATCACTCCAGAGGTTGAAATAGTTGCCAGTGATGGAGTGGAGTACCTGCAAGAAGTTGTGTGCCCATAGTTAGTAAAGCTAGAGTACAAGAAGAAGGAGATGCAGTCAACTTGTCCAGAGGTGAAGACTATGTTGTAGGTATTAGCAAGACTAGAAGAAGAAAACTTGGAGTTGAAGAAGAGTATAACCCAAGGTGAGGAGGAAAGAGAAGTATTGCGAGCGGAGGTAGTAGTGAGAAGTCAGGTAATTGAAGACCTGAAGAGAGAAGTGAATTATTGAGAGGATCTTGTGAAGAAGAGTGACATAGCAAGGGAGAGACAAGTAGCTGAGTACGAGATCTTGAAGCAGTAGTTTGCTGATTCAAGAGTAGAGGTTATCCATGCTATGGTGAGAGTAGCTGCAAAGGATCAGGAGCTCGATAGGGTGATGGAGAGTGTCGAGGAGAAGAAGCAACTCTGGCAGCAAGAGTTGGCAGCACAATATAGAGAAGAAGACAGATTACGAGAGTTACTCGTAATCAGGAGGAGAGAGTTGTACAGAAGGAAAAGGAGAAGGAGTCGGTGAAAGCTGAGTTCAAGGCGGAGTTGGCAATGTACCAAGAGGATTGGCTTGCAGATCCGGAACATGAAAGGAAGACAAGATTGGAGCCTTTGAAGGAGATAGTCCTCAGGATGAATGCAATGCTAAGTACAGAGGCCAGCATTCGGATTGAAGAGATGAGGTTGCACGAGTTGAAGTTGTTGGTGCAGGAGACAAGGAGAAGACAAGCGAAGGATACAAATATGAATGCCTTGTTAATTAGTCTCAAAACTCGTGTAGACAGAAAGATCTTAGAGGTAGAAGATAACATTTCAATTAGATTTGATTTAGTGAAAATAGAGATAGAAAAACTTCGGAAAGATGTTAGAGCAAAACCCAAAGCATATAACATAGGAGTACAAATGTCTTTGGAATTACCGGTGGAGACATTAGAGAAGAGTGGATCAAGAGATGAAGAGTTAGATAGATTACCCACAAGTGCAATTTCAGATCAGGAAAGAGAATTGCTGGATCTGGTGGAAGAAGTAGAAGATATGAGACTCGAGGAAAAAGTAGCATGAAGTAAATTTACTTCGGGTTCAGGTTTGAAAGCTGATGACAAAGCAGACATCGGATTGGAGTAGTAACAGTTTTGAGATATGAAGAGGCAGATATGAAGAGGTGCATTGTCATTTTGGATCTACAGGTTAGAAGAGTTGTTGTAGAATGGTATAGTTGTTAGAACTGTAGATTGCTTCACTACTTAAGAGTGGCATTTGTAGAGAATTGTTGTTTAGTGCTCATAATTTCTGAGAATAGATAAAGCAAAGTGCTATGAAGCAGCGCTTGTCGCTTGAGCTTGATTCCGAGTATGAACCTTGTACTTGTGTTTATGAGTGTGTGGAGAAATGCGAAGTGCAAGTCAGTGTGCTTGTTTGATGTTGGATTCCACAGCCTTGATCTTCATTCTGTGTGTTTGATCTTGAGTGAAGTGCAATCAGAGCAATGCCTTGACAGATCTGAGAGGAATTGTAGTGTTGGTAGTATTCTGCATTTGTGAGTGCAGTGCGAAGTTGATGTGAAGCAATTTTGATCGAGGAAGTTGTGCCTTCAGTAGAGGGGTGGAACACAATTCTGGGGCGAAGTCGTTTTGCAGTGAAGTGCCATTTTTGGGAGAGCCTGAATCATCACAATCAAGATTGTTTGGAAAGATTTGTTGGAGTTGTGATTAAGAAGTGTGAATTCATGACAAGATTGCAAATCAGTACTTGTTACTCTCTTTTGGGTGTGGTTTCTACCTGAGAGACTAAAGAAGAACTCAAGAAGAACTAAAATTGTTACTTTGCTTTGTATTTGACCAATCCTGACTCGTATCTTTGCGGGAACATACTTTACTTACCCAATTACCACAAAAGTGATATTTGTTGGGTTGTCACAAGGTCACAATGAATTTTTTGCATGTAATAAGTGTATCATCAAAAGAGATCCATCAAGATGGAGGCACTTTGGCTTGGTCTCCTCATCTTGGCAATCAATATCATCCTTGATGTAGAAGCAAGATGGAGTTGAGGTTTCATGAGTATGCTCCTTTGTGTATGTAAGGGGAATTTTTGTTGAGGGTAGGTAGTGTTTGCTAGAGTTAGTGGATTTGTTCTCTAATTCTAAGCAAGGCCCAAGAACTATTACTGGGAATATTGGGAAGTGAGGATGTAAAGGGATCTAAGGAAGAACCCAATTAGGACGTCAAGAGAGATGTATTTTGGCATAGCAAGAGTGCTTATTTTGACCTCCATAAAGGCAATTATAAATAGCATTTGCAAGTTCTTCTTTATTGTTAGCATGAGCAAGACTCCATGCATCAATGTTAAAACTTGGTTCTCCTTCCTAGCCTAAGCTTGAAATTGGTTTTTTTGGGTACATCAAAAGTATTGAATGTTAAGATTTTTTTCTGAGTGTCATTTTCTCTATTTTCCAAGAGGTGATGAAATCTCTTAACTAGCCATGGGACACCTAGTAACAAAGGAAATTGTGCCCAAGTTGGGTGTGTCCATGATCAAGTAATCAACTAAAGTTTGTTCCTTGATGAGTGTGGGCACCTTTGATAATATTATGAGGAGTTGATGTTGTCTCCCATTTTCTATTCAAAGGAGAGTAGTAGTCTTGTTCATTCTCCCAAGTCCCAATGTCTCCAAGGCTCCCTCGGTCATTATATTTACTAAAGATCCTAGTCTATGCAATAGTTTTGGATGACATAATTGTTATGGGAATATTTGGATCATGGACTTTGGTATATAATACTTGGAGATTTGGTGATCCAACATCTTCAAAAGTAGAATGGGGGCTTTTTGGAGCTAAGGTCTTTGAGTGTCCATGAGTTGGAGAGCGCATGCTGCTTATAGTTGGAGGTGTGGTCGGCTTTATAGGATTTTGTTGCAGGTAGTGCAAGGCTTGGGATGCTTTTTTATGAGTGGTTCCTGAAGCATACTACAAGCTGCTCCTTTAATAAAAATCTTTGAAGGTTTTTGCATTCTATGGTGGACACTTTGTAGAGCTATTTAAAAGTAATGTTGGCTTTCACATTAGCCAAGCTAATCATGATGTCAAATTTATGTATGAAAATGGTAGGTGGTTGCCTTGCAATGGTGTCAAACATATGAACCATTGCCTTGTATATTTTTGAGATAAGCTAAGTAGTTTCTTCTTGTATGGTCTGTTCATCAAAAATTTTAGAGTTGGAGGCAATCTTGTGACTAGGTACATCATATGTATGGGACTGGTCATAAAGAGATGGTTGTCTTTGTAGTAGCACTTCTGTGACAACCCGGCAAATATCACTTTTGCGGTAATCGGGTAAGTAAAGTTTGTTCCCATAGAGATACAAGTCAGAATTGGTCAAATACAAAGCAAAGTAACAATTTCAGTTCTTCTTGGTTGCATCTTTAATCTCTCTGGTAAAAACCACACCCAGAAGAGAGTAACAAGCACTGATTTGCAGTCTCATCACAAATTCATACTTCTTAATCACAACTCCATCAAATCTTTCTAAACAATCTTGATTGTGATGATTCAGGCTCTCCCAAAAATGGCACTTCATTGCAAAAAAGTTTTGCCTCAGAATTGTGTTCCAGCCCTTCCACTAAAGGCACAACTTCCTCGATCAAAATTGCTTCACATCAACTTTGCACAACACTCACATATGCAGAATACTACCAACACTACAATTCCTCTCAGATATGTCAAGGCATTGCTTTGATTGCACTTCACTCAGGATCAAACACACAGAATGAAGATCAAGACTGCAGAATCCAACATCCAACAAGCACATTGACTTGCACTTCAAAATTCTCCCAACACTCACAAACACACGCACAACATTGATACTTGGAATCAAGCTCAAGTGATGAGCATTGCTTCACAGCACTTTGCTTTATCTATTCTTAGAATTATGAGCACAGAACAACATAAGACTACAAGTACTTCCCTTAAATACTAAAGCAAATGGTAGTTCTAACAAAAATACCCTTCTACAACAACTCTTCCAACTTGCAAATCCAAAATAACAATGCACCTCTTCATATCTGCCTCTTCAAATCTCAATTATGTTTCTAATCCAATCCGATGTCTACTTCATCATTGGCTTTCAAACCCGAATTGAAGTAACCTCACTTACGACTATCCTATCCTCGGGTCTCATAACTCCTACATCCTCTACCAATTCTACTAATTCTCCACTCTGATCTACAATTGAGGTCTTGGGCAACCTTTCTACTACTTTATCTTCTGACCCACTCTTCTCTAAAGTGTCAAATGTCAAATCCAAATACACCTGCACTCCTACTTTTGCAACTTTGGGTCTTCGTACTTCTTCTACCTCACTACAAAGTTTAGCTAACTCTGTCCCAATCAGGTCTAGTCTGAGACACACATTGTCCCCAACCTCTAACATCTTCCTATCTACACGATTCACAGCTGGATTAACAGATTATTCAACTCATTGTCCTTTGCCTTCCTCTTACGCGTTTCCAACACCAGCAACTTTAACTCATGCAACCTTGCTTCTTTGAGTTTACACTCCACTTCTGTACTTAGCATGGCCTTAATTTTGTTAACCACACCTTCTACTTCACTAGTTTCTTCCACCACCGTACACTTCTCCTTCTTCCTCTCTTCTTCCAATTCACTATGATACATCTAAAGCTCATCTTCAAATTCAACTTTCAATGATTCCTTCTCCTTTCAATGTATAAAGAGTTGTTCCTCTGCCTTGCACACCAACCCTCTCAAACAATCTTCTTCTCTACTATGCTCCGTCAACTCTCGTTGCCAAGCCTGATCTTTCTCCGCTGCTCTCTTCTTAAGGCTCTCCAACTCTTGCTCCATCACCGCAGCAATTGCCTTGGAGTGTATCAACTTGACACGCACCGCTGCGAGTTCTCCCTTCAATCTCGCAGTCATCTCCTTCACTTCCTCACAATTCTTGACTAGCTCTTCCCTTGTCACCTCAAAGTGCTTACACCAAAGAACCTCCTCAACCTGAAGTTCTTTGACCTCCATCTCCACTCTTGTCAGCTTACTTCGTAACAACAAAGTTTCGGCACTCCAGGCTTTTACCACCGCTAATTCATCGGGTATGTTGAGCTTGGCACTTATCATCTCCAGCTTCTTCTACTGCAACATCGCCAACATAGGGCATACTACTCTGGACAAATAGTCTACGTCCTTTGCTCCTTGCATCCTCAGCTCAAACTTCGGGTTCCGACTCTTCTATACTTGGTACCTTGCTCCGAAGTCAAGATCTTCTCACCTTCAAAGTTTCCTCCTCAGAACTTTCTCCCTCCTTTTGAGTAAGGTTACTAGGTCCCATTGCTGATACACTCAGGACATTATCACGCTTGGCAGCTTGAGGTTGTGCTTTGACTTCTTCTCCTCTCTTCTTATTGCACCGTTCCCGCATGGAAATCTTGGGACTCAGCTTTCCGACATCTTCCATTGGCTGTATCACTTGCTGAACTTCCGCCTTGCCTTCACTGCCGCTACTTGATTCTTTGCTTTGTAGCATAAACTCCTCTTCTTTGCCTGACACTCCTCCCTTTGACCCGGTTTCTCCTTCCGATTCTTCTTCTTCCTCCTCCACGACTTCTGTTGACTTCACTATCACCACTATTGGGTTAAGCCTTGAAACTTTCTGGGGTTGTACAGTCGCAACACAACTCTCAAGCTTGATCCTCTTCCTCACCCTTGGAAGGTCAATTGCTATGATCTTTTCTCTCCCACTCTCTTTGTAGTACCTATCCCCCTCTTGCACTCTTTCCATATAATATCGCTCATCTGCATCGGCTTCCTTGCACAAATCTGGACATAGGTGCGACCTCATTCGACTTTGCTCTTTTGAAGTCAATACGCTCAACCCAAAATAAAAGTGCACTGCAAATGGCACAAAATAGTGTGGTGGCATATCCATTCTCCACCCTGAAATCATCTGCCCCACTCTCTGATGTAGGCACTTCGTGCAATCTACTACCTCTCTCACAAACATTTGGTGAAAGAACATTGCCTGTTGCATAGTAACATAGGTGGTTTGCTCTGGCTTGAACATGGCCATCATTGTGCTTACAATTCCTCTCCACTCAGGATCTCTATAGCTATCCACCTTATACCCATTCTTCGTGCGGGGTCGATTGAACGACTTCCTAACTTCGGCAGTTTCTTCTGAAGCATCACACTTCCAATAGAAGGTGGTACCTCCTACCTCTCTAGCTTCTCTTCCCAACACTACTCTCCAATCCGCCTTTGTCCATCAAGCGGGATTCCCTCTCTTCCCCTCATGCTTTGGCCCATCTTTGCAATTGCTGGCTGCAATTTCTACCATGAAACCTGGAAAACTGAAATTCTAGTTCTAAGCCAGGAACATGATACAAAGTCTTGTCAAGACTTTGATCCACGCTATAACCTCTAATCAACAAATCGCAAGCCCTCTCACCGCATTGTGCTTGCTCACTTTTGGTGCCATCGTGTGCTTCCTCACTTTTCTCTTGTGGAAGATCGTCCACAAAATCCTAACCCACTCCTCTTCCTGCAGATTTGCAATTTGCATTACTTCAGGTTGACTCTGAATAGGCACTGGGTAGCGACTGGACATGGCTACTTTTTCTTGCACACCTTGTAATTTTATAGTCCTGCACCAGTCAATCACTCTTCAGTCACTACTCCTCTCAAATTTCTGATTTGGTGAAGTTGTTGCCTGTCACTATCAAGAAGTTCTTGATCCTGAGGTCATTACTTTCTTCCCCCGTACTTTCTTGATTATGCCAACTCCAAAGAAGTTTGTTATAGGTTCTTCAGATCTGCTTGCGCTGCCTGATATGAAGTCTCTCTCTCTCTATTTTTGTCTTTGGCTTCTTCTTCACGTCTTGACCCAAAGTCGACTTTGGGTTCAATGCTGACAGGGCAAGTCTGAGTACTTTGCCTTATGACTCGAAGCCATGTTACCTCGGGTTTCATCCCAAAGACTTTTTTCTTTGCATTCTTTGGTCATACAGGCACAATCTAACTTCTCTATACACTTCTTCTTCTCTATTTTGGAAAAAACAAAAAATTTGGGTACCACAACTTCCATCAACGGAGGTTGCTTCTCTTGGAATGAAAACCTCTTCCACGTCAATGAAATGCACAATCCCATTAGGACTAGCATTGTTGTGTGGGTTGTTTCATATGTGCACTTTTGTGTTTGGGTTTAAAGATCCTAAAATCTAAGCAGTGTGCCATAGTGTGGGTGCTAGAGAAAAATGCATTATGGATGGGCCTATTGGGACATTGATTTGCATAGTGATTCTCATTGCAAATGTGATAGTTTATATCATATATGGGTGGTCTGTCATATCTATTTGTGCTTGTATGTGCTATTGTGATATTTAGTTTGATATTATAAGTACTTGAGAGATATTATTTGTACAAGACCAAGACCAAGGAGAGAAAAAGGAGAATGGAAGCTTACATTGGGATGCTTGAATGAGGGAAAAATCTGAATGCCTAGTATGAGCTTTGGCTTTGGTATTTATAGGTAGCATACAAAGCCCTTGAGAAGCTTCCTTGAGCCGCTTTCTTAGAGTGCAAGCCAAGTTAACTAGGAGACTTCTCAAGAAGCTTCCTTCTAGAAGCCGCCTACTTGGCATGCAAGCTAAGCTAGTTAGAAGCTTCCAAAAGCTTCCTTCTAGAAGCTACCTGCTTGGGGCACAAGTTAACTAGTTGGGAAGCTTCCCAAGAAGCTTTCTAGATGCTTCTAGAATATTCTAGGCTAATTTGGCTTATTCTCTACTTTGTTAGCCTTACTAACTACATCACTAAACTCCATATTGTTATATATTCCTCCACCGCTAGTTGTTGACGTCCTTGTTGCCATTGAAGCTTCAAACTCTTGGATGGCTGTTTGTGCATTCTAGAGGTGAGAAAGAGGTTCCTATGTGGCATCATGAAGGGGATACCATTTCCAAAGGACCTCGTACTCCGTATGTTGTTGGCGTCCTTGTTGGATGTGGCGACGTGCAAAGATACTATCAACTTCATACTCCTCATGATCATTGATAGGGATAGGGGGAGGAGGAGGTTGGACTCAAGAGGGAAAAGAAAAGGGGTTAGGAACAAAGGGTTTCAATTTGGAAACATGAAAGACAAGATGGATTCGCATATGAGAAGGCAAGTTGATAAGCAACAGGAGAGACAATTTGGGTGACATTGAAAGGTCCTATCCAATTAGGGGCAAGTTTACAAACTTGGGTATCAAGTGGAAGGAGTAGATTACTAGAAGATAGCATAACTTTATCACCAACTTCAAAGGTGAGATCACAATGATGGTGGTCCACATATTGTTTTTGATGATTTTGAGCAACAAGGAGGTGAGATTTGGCTTGTTGGAGAGATTTAGATATGGTGGTCAAGAAGGTTGAAGTATGAGGGACCTGAGACGGGGGAGGAGTTAGAAGAGAATCTGTGACAAGCCGTTCTTGGCCAAAATTGAAAAAGAAAGGAGAGAATCTAGTGCTTGCCTATTTAGAATTGTTGTATGCAAACTTGGCAGTTGCAAGACATTCATCCTAATTGGTATGGTGAATGTTAACGAAGGCACAAAGCATATCTTCCAAGGTGCAATATGCACATTCAGGTTGTCTATCAGTTTGAGGATGATAGGTTGTAGATAAAGCAAGTTTGGTGCCCAGTATCTAGAAGAAGGCTTGCCAAAACTTTTTGGTGAAGCAAGGATCACTGTCGGAGATGAGTACACATGGTATCCCATGATGTTTGAATACATTATTGAAGTAGAGTTGCACCAAGGTTGGAGCATCCACAGTATCAACCATTGGTAACAAATGGATTTGCTTACTAAGCTTATCCACAAACACCACAATTGTTGTGTGACCTTGTTGTGTCTTGGGCAAGGAGGTGATGAGATCAAAGCTCACATGTTCCCAATGAGTAGTTGGAATGGGAAGTGGTTGAGGAAGTCCACTTGGCTATTGGTTACTAGCCTTGTTGCATTGACAACTCTCACACAATTGAACAAACTCCCAAACATCTTGTGTCATGTTGGGCCACCACCATTTGCATTGGAGGGTACTCAAGGTCTTGTCCACTCCCATGTGACCAGCTATTGGTAGATCATGGGCTTCGTGAAGGCGCACAAGTCAAAGATCACCTTTGGCTGGAACATAGATCCAATCCACATGGAATAGAAGGCCTTCCTTGAAGGAGAAGGTGTTGTACTCCTTGTTGCCTACTGTCAGACGACCATGTACCATTTGGAAGAATGAATCTTGTTGTAGAGCTGACCAAAACTCATTATGGACCTTGGAGTCAATTGACACCGTTGTAATTGCCGCCATGATGAGAGGAAGAGACTTCAAATCAGGTCATTATGATAGAGCATCAAGGATGACATGGAACCAACCTGGTTTGTACTCAAGTTTGATGTCAAACAATTGGAGTTTCTCTTCCCATTGATGATGTTGACTCTTCATGTGTTCCAAGTGTAAGGTCTGCAACAATGGCTTGTGATCAAGAGGCATGATCACTTGTTTCCCCAAGAGATAATGCCTCCATACCTTGGTGGCATATACCATTGGAAGTTGTTCTTGATCTCAAGCAGAGTAATTTCTTTCAGCTATATTTAGTTGGCAAGACACAAAGGCAATGGGATGTAGTTCATTAGGGAATTCTTGTTGCAACACAACTCCAATTGCAAAGTTAGAAGCATCAAAATCAACCACACAAGGTAGTTGAGGATCATATGGTTGAAGAATGGGTCTTGAAGACACCATATACTTTAGCTTGTGGAATGCTTCTTCATGCTTGGTGATCCACTGGAAGCTCAAGTTCTTTCCCAAGAGGTCAATCAATGGTGTAGCCACATGAGCATAATAGTGGATGAATAGTTGGTAAAAACTGGTCAATCCATTGAATGCTTGTACTTCTATAGTATCCATTGGGGTAGGCCAATCAATAATGGCCTTGATTTTCTCTTCTTCCATTTTGATCCCCTCTGATGAGATCTTATGACCCAAGAAGGTAACCTCCTTCTGTCAAAAGGCACAATTTGACTTTTTGTAGTAAAACTTCCATTGTTGTAGTCATCTTAGGACTTCTCACACATGATTCATGTGTTCTATCTCTGTCTTACTATAGATTAAGATATCATCCAAGAACACCACCATAGATGGATCCAATAGTCCATCCAACACCCGATGCATCTGATCCATGAAGACCGTTGGAGCATTAGTGAGTCCGAAAGGTAGAACTCTCTACTTAAAATGCCCATACCTTGTGCAAAAGGCAGTCTTTTGCACATCCTCTTTATCAATAGGAATTTGCCAATAGCCACTGCAAAGATCCAACTTGGAAAAGTAATATGCTCCACTTAGTCGATCAAGCAAGTCATCAATCCAAGGCAAGGGATATGTATTCTTCACGGTTTGCTTATTGAGCCCACGGTAATCAATACAAAAACAAAGTCCTCCATCCTTCTCTGGAACAAATAGTACCTGTGCTCTCCAAGGAGAGGTACTATGTTGTATGAAGTCCTTCTCCAAAAACTCTATAAGTGTTGTTCGCAACTCCTCCAACTTCTTTGGTGAGAGCTAATAGATTGGTATACTCACTGGAGTACTCCTTGGCAATAATTTGATCTTGAAGGGCATACCTCAATCAGAGGTATGCCCTTCAAGATCCCTTTGGCAGATCATCCGGAAACACGTCTTTAAACTCTTGAACTATCCAATCAACCATTTCTTGATGAGGCTCTTGGCCCTCCTAAGATTGTTCTTGTGCAATTGACTTGATCTACACCACAAATACAGACGTATCTTCCTCCAAAGCTTGCTCTATGGCTGCTTTACTAACAAACTTCCCTTCCAAGGACTCATCTTTCTTCCAAACTTGCTCCATGGTTGCCTTCCTGGCAAACTTCCCATCTTGGGACTCATCTCCCTTCAAGGTTCACGCTATGGCTACCTCCCCGTCTTAGGACTAACTATTCTTAGGTGTCTTACTCAGAAGTGCCAGACAACCTAGTCAGAAATTCCTACCTTGGTGTTGTACTTGAATTTGTCATCGTGTCCAATCAAATTGAACCTTATGATGTTCAAGCTAAGGTAGACCTAGAATGATATCATAATGTAGAGGTGCCACTACAAATCTCATACACTCCAAATACTCCTTCCCAATCTTTAAGATAACAAGATGTGAGGTACAGAATGCAAAATCTTGTTTACCATCTGCCATCATCAATCTACTTCCAATCATTGGCTTGATAGGAATACCCAATTCCTTTGCTACTTGCATAGATATGCAATTCTCCAAACTTCCAGAAGCAACCAAAATCTTACAACCCCAATTAGATATTGTACCTAACAAGTGAAGCAAACTTGCATAGGTCAAGCCTTCAATTCCATTGGAACTAATCAAGCTCCCAATAGGCGGCTCAAAATCTCCTATTGGGATTCTTTCATTTCCTTGATCATTCTATTCTACAAACTCCATTTGGGCAACTTGTTGAGGTTGCCCATTCCTAAGTGGACATTGAGCAATGTAATGTCCAACTTGGCGACAAT
The DNA here is from genome assembly GCA_948567375.1 of Lunularia cruciata. Classification (NCBI taxonomy): domain Eukaryota; kingdom Viridiplantae; phylum Streptophyta; class Marchantiopsida; order Lunulariales; family Lunulariaceae; genus Lunularia; species Lunularia cruciata. The sequence continues at coordinate 456,866 of OX419762.1, read as the reverse complement.
AAAAGCAACCTCCATTTTGTCGCAATCTTTCTCTATCCGATGTACTAAGTGGTCTCTATTGGATAGCATCAATCTCCATTGGTATCGGTTCTTCCACATGTGCGTAATGTATTGGTAGGCTTTGTGTAGGTCAAGGTTGAGACCAAGTTGTTGCAACCAAGGAATCAAAATGCTCAACCAATTGCATGGCTTCTTCTATGTTTTGTGGCTCTCACATGGTCACCTCCAATTTGGTTCATGACTTCAATCCTTGCACAAATTGATCCAAAACTTCACCTTCTTGGATATTTGGAATTTGCATGATGATGTTCTAAAATTATGTGATGTAGCCCCTTACTAAGCCAATCTACTACAACTCTGCTAATTTATCTTGTGCGGCTTGGGTGGCATTTTATAGTTTGAAATTGACCAAGTATTGCATCCTTGAATTTTGCCCATGTCAAAATCAGTGCAACAATTTGTAGTTAAGCTTGCTCCACTTAGAATTGCCACCAAATTTTTGCCATACCATCCAATTGGCTAGAAGACAAGAAAATTTGTTTCTGCTTGTCTTGAAGATTGGTGGTTTCAAAGTAATGTTTGCAGTCCAATACAAAATTCTCCACCATGCTCGGAAGATTCTTGCCTTCAAACACCTTGGGTTTTGGAAATTGAATACGATCTTCTCCATCTCGAACTAGCGCTCTCTCTATCTATTCTCATTGTTGCTAGTCTTGTTCATCCAACAATCGAGTAAGATGCTCAAATCGTTGTTGCATTGCAAGGATAACATCCAGTATTGCCGCCATAGCTACTACTCTATTCCACTACTCTCAATTTTTCTAATTGACTAACACATGGATACAACACGTACACCATTCTCCATAAGTTACAATTGGAAGTATCAAGGGTTCCTCAGACACAATGATCATATGTAGAAAATCCTACCCAAAGCGTGAGGCAATGAATTGTGTGAAATGATGCTTGGGTAATATTTGAACATGAAAATCCCAATGGTTTGGCGGAAGTGGATTTGGTGGTCCATAAATTCCATCCATCTCATTCCTATTCTGATACCAATGTAAAAGACCAAGATCAAGGAGAGAAATAGGAGAATGGAAGTTCACATTGGGATGCTTGAATGAGGGAAAAATCTGAATGCCTAGCATGAGCTTTGGCTTTGGTATTTATAGGTAGCATACAAAGCCCTTGAGAAGCTTCTCAAGAAGCTTCCTCAAGCCGCTTTCTTAGAGTGCAAGCAAAGTTAACTAGGAAGCTTCTCAAGAAGCTTCCTTCTAGAAGCCGCCTACTTGGCATGCAAGTTAAGCTAGTTAGAAGCTTCTAGAAGCTAGCTGCTTGGAGTGCAAGTTAACTAGTTGGGAAGCTTCCTAGATGCTTCTAGAATATTCTAGGCTAATTTGGCTTATTCTCTACTTTGTTAGCCTTACTAGCTACGTTGCTAAACTCCATATTGTTACATTATTTATATAGAGATGAAGGTTGGTTCTACATTAGTCATTATTAGCTCAAGTTTGTCATAATTAAGATAGAGGAGATCTTACTTTAGAGGAAGTGGAAAAGATGAGTGCAACTATTTTGGATTTTAGTGTGTTGACTTGGTATAATTCCTGGGTGTTTGGCTTTGAAGAAAGAGTTGAGAACTTTTGGACCCACGAACCTCTTTGTTTTAGATTCTTATATAGTCCAAGGATAGCCCATGTAAAGGAATCCTTGACTTAGTGGTTAGGTCAAGATAAGATCATATGCTTAAGAAAATATTTCCATGAGTATAGATATTCCTTTAGCTTTTTTACTTAACTTGACTTTTAGCCTAGTAACTTGAGTTACTCCAATAATTAGTAACTTTGATGTGTAACTATTTCACAAGTATATAAACTAGGAGTGAGGAAGTACTCATCATCCTTTGATTTGCAACTATCTCTCTCTCATTGAGTTCTCTAGTGAGCAATGTCTTGCATCTTGGAGTGTTAGCCTTGGAGGAGTATGATGAAGTTAGGGTTCTTTGCCTTCTTACTCCATAATGCGCTACCATAATAGCCATTAGATATGCATGCTAAGTGAGAGATAGGTTTCTTGCATTTTTTTGGTTCCATTGCCATGACCTTTCTAGAACGTAAGATAATGTTCTGCATACAATTCTCTATTAGACAGAAAGAGGTTATGAGAGCTCACTTGGAGAGAACATTAGGGGAGGAGAGGGCTGAACTAATGTTAGAGAACCAAAATCTATTTGTATACCTTGTTGTTCATTATGATGTCTATGAGGTGATATTATGCATCTTGGATACATGAGAGGATTTGGAGAGATTGTGTGAGGTGGATTGTAGATTTTGATGATAACAATGATTTTAGGTAAAATCTCAAGTTTGAGATCCGGACTTGATTATCAATTATCAATTATCAATCAGACTTGGCTATCTTTGAGATCATTTCTACACATGATATCTTGGGTTATCCTTTAGTTAGCACACTTGAAACAATTGTGAGAGGTAGTACACACATTGAGCTAGAATTTTTGAAAGTTGATAGGATAAACTGCTCCTAAAACTACATGCTCTTTGGAAAAGTGTACAAAGTCTACCATTTTCTTTAGTTTTTAGTGGATTGTTCTTAAACTTTCCAAAAAAATTGAGTGAATAGTATTCTAGATTTTGGCCCAAGAATTAGAGAAAGATCATCTTACATAGAAATTTATGAGTTTTTAAAGTGAGAGGAGTGGTTTTTAGACCAAATCTGAAATATTTATATTGAATAGAAAGATGACTAGGCCAAATTGCTTGGTGAAAAGATCTGAAATTCAGTAGGGGAGGACACCATAGGGTTTCTATCAATTGAAAAAAAAATCAGAGGATTGTGACATACCAGTTGAGATAATTTAGTGACATTGTGAGGAGGGGTCAATCTTTAAAGTTGAGATCTCATGCATGAGGAGTGTGGGAGCAACAAAAGGTATATCTGAGTGTTTAAACTCATCTAGGGAACATGGAGGGTCACCAAGAGTGGAAATTGAGGTTATGCAAGGTTCTCCAAGGGTTTGAGGTGATTGTAGGGGTGGATTTGAGGAAAATAAAGTTTAGAATATAATTTGAAGAGAGTGTTGAGAGGATCCAAAAACCTACACCACTTGGAGGAAAGAGTGAATCTAAGTGCTTTTTATGTGGAGAGAAGGAACTAAGGCAAGTTCATGTCCATTGACCTTTGAGAGCAAGAGATTGAGAGAAAGGAGAAGCTTACTTGACTTGGGTTTGCATGGTCTAGGAGGGAGAAGATCTAAGACCAAGGAGTTATGTGAGATTTGTGGAGAGGAAGGATTTCCAAAAGGACATGAGTGTAATGGAGTAAAAGCACTTTTAGAGATTTTGGTGAAGGATCTTGGAGAGAGTCTTAGTCTAATTAAAAAAATGCTACCACATTCATCAGCTGGTTCTCAGAAGTGATGGAGATAATCTTTCAACTTATAGATAAACTATCCATGAGGGTTTGAATAATATGCACTCTAGGATTTGATGTTGCTATAGAAATCTTGGAGCAACCTAAACCTTTTGTGTTCCCTAAGGTGGATTATTCTCAAATTTTGTTAGTCATGTACATACTCTATTAGTTATAGAATGAGAGAAAAGAAAAGAGAAAAGAAAGATAGTGAGGGGTTAAGATAGGGAAACTTCCAGTTTTCTTTGGGAAAGATGGAGAAGATGTGGAGGTCTTTGTGAGAGAATTCAAGAGAGCTTGAATAGGAAACAATGAGAGGAGGAAGAATGAGTGGGCTTCATTATTACCAGATTTCTTTGATGATGCAACACTTACAAGGTATGAGTCAGAATACCATCAAAGAGAAAGGAGAGAAGGGTAAGAAGAGTCTTGGGATATTTTGACTTCAACACTCATTGAAAAATTTCTTCTATATGAGATTGATGAGAGATTGATGAGTGATGTTACCTTTCTTAAACAAGGAGATGGAGAGAAAGTGAGAGTCTATGAAGAAAGAATTGAGAAGTTGGAGTCTAGATTTTACATAGTGTTGAGGAAGTGTGGGGATGATGTAGAGACTACTATGATTGGCATAGGGGCCATGCTCACCAATAATTTTGTGAGAGGGTTGAGACCACAAATAAGAAGTAAGGTGAGATATGATAAACCTTCTTCCAAGGTTGAAGCTATCAAGATTGCAATTTGTATGGAGGAGAGTTTGAAGGGTATTAGAGTGATTTGGTGATGAAGGAGGTTGTGCATCCTCCTCAAGGTTACAAGTATGGTGGAACTTCTGATACTTTGATGGCAAGGGTTGCACCACAAGTAGTAGTTGCTCCAGTTCTTGCACCTCCACCAAAAGATCCACTTCAAACCATCATAGAACAACTTGCAAATCTCAAGATCAATATGGTACAACTATGAGAGAGGTGGATCAGAATGTGGGTAAGGGCTTAGGTGTTATGGAAACTATCTATATAAATGAGGCCAACCAACCAACAATTTCAATGATAGAAACTATTTTGGTTCTGGAGGAAGATGCCACATCCAAAGGAATTACCTAAATTCCACTTATAATGGAGGAAGGGATTATGAGGGAGCCAATAGAGTGAAAGAGAGAGGTAGTGAAACCAAGTGGCTCCTAATCCAAACAAAGGTAAGGGGATAACATCCATAGATGTGGTTGAGAGCAAGTATGAGAAGGGAGAGTGCTCAAACTCCAAGGGTCTTCATTTGGAGCTTTTGGCACAAGAGAAGAAGAGAGCTCATTTTGTAGAGGATGTACACTCTTCTCAAGGATTTATTCCTAGCAAGGATACTCCTATATCTACTAAGAGCACTTGCACCTTAATACCATCAACAACAAAGACTCCAAGCAAGAAGTTGAAGATGGATAATGTCTTGATCTCAAAGCAACAATGGAACTACAATGTGTTGGAGGATGTTGGTAGTCACAAAGCTAACATCAAAATGGGTCAATGTAATACTCTGAGGACAAGAGAAGAGAGAGAAACACAAATTACACACTCAACATTTGGTGCTCCAAAGGAGCACCTTCTCTTTGTTATATAGACAAAGAGGATCGCCTCCAAGGAAGCTCCACCATAGGATTAGGCACACAGATAGATGACATGCCAGCAAGCTCCACCCTTGGATTAATTACTTGGATTGGGTGACATGTTGGTCTAGGTCCTATCTGGTTGGTCAAAAAAGCTTTATCCGGAGAGAATCTTTTAGAGAATCTTCCTATAAGAATCTCAAAATCATGTGAGTAAGGTACCATTGGAAAGCTCTCGGCAAGAAAAACTAGGGTGGAGACAAGGCAATCCTTTCCTCTATTGGAGAGGATTCTGCACATTTTCAAGGCCTAATTCATCTGTTTAGGCCTCCAAAATTGCCTTTGAAGATTTCAAGCATATTTTGGTTCCTACTCTATTAGTAGAAGTCTCCTTTTAGTGATACCTCTTTCTTATCTGTTTAGTCCATCATGTGTAACATCCTTCCAGATGTTACCAAACCAATTCTCACCTTTAAATCATATGTCTAGCTATTAGTTCTAAGGTTCTCAAGTGTATTTAAATTTTTGCTCTATTTGTAGAAGTACTCTGTTGGTGATACTTCTATCTGATCTATTTTGACCATCATGTATAACATCATTCTAGATGTTACTAAACCAAATTTCACACCTAGATCATATGGCTAGCTGTTGGGCCTCCTTTTAAGATGTAATGTCCTTGTTGTGCAATTGTTGCTCAAATGCTTGCACCAAAACCGGTGCATGTGTCAAATTGGCATTGGGCTCCCAAGTTGCTTCATAGAGGGGGTAACCTTTCCATTGTACTAGATAGTCCACCAGCGGATGGCAAGTACTATGCATGCGTTTTTGGAGAATACGCTTCACTTCATATTCCTCTTTGCCATCAATGAGCGTCGGGACAAGGTCAAATGTCTTGGGTGGAATGACCCTGGCCTGAGCAGGGAGCATATCTACATAGTGGGAAACATGGAACATGGGATGGATCTTCATGTGTGGTGGTAGCTCAAGGTGATAAGCCACAGCGCCGACGCAACAAAGAATTGAGAAAGGCCAATAAACGAGGTCTGAGCTTACGAGGTCCAACTAATGTGAGGTTGGTTGTCGATAGCCACACTTGATCCCCAACATTGAACTCCATGTGCCTATAGTGTGCATCAGCATATTGCTTTTGTCCATTTTGTGCAATCTGTAATCTATGCTTGGCGCTCCTTACACCTTGTTGGATTTTAGAAACAAACGTGTTGACTGCATCGACCTTGGTAGCTACTGGACGGATCTTCATCAAGCTAGAAGGTGTGAAGGGATGCTCACAATACATGAGGAAGAACAAAGTGACTTAGGTGGATGCATTCACTAAATTGTTTTTCAGCGAATTCCACCAATGAGAGTAGGGTATCCCACTGCTCTTGCTATTCTAAGGTGAAGCCGCATAACATGTCTTCAATCGTGCAATTAGCCCACTCTGTTTGGCAATCTTTTGTGGGTAGTAAACTGTGGACATAGCCAACTTGGTTTTGAAGAAACCAAAGAGTGTTTGCCAAAACAAACTGGTGAATTGAGTGCCTCTATCAATGATGAGTACTCTAGACAAGCCATGGTGAGAGAAGACTACATCTAAATATAATTGAGCTAGTTGTGGAGTGATCATATCCTTGGTGGTAGGGCGTACATGAATCATTTTGCTAAGCCAGTCCACAAAGAACACAATGGAGTCAAACCTTGAGGTGGTCTTGGGTAATTCACAGACAAGATTCATACTCACTTGTTCCTAACATTGGGTCGGCGTGGGGAGAGGTTGAGGGAGCCCTACAAGAGCTTGATTAGAAGCTTTGTTCTGTTGACAAAGTAGGCAGTTGTGCACATAGTCCATCACGTCGTTGCTCATCTTAGGCCAATAGTAATAGCGTTGGATTGCATCCAAGCTCTTGTCCACTCCGACATGACCTGCAATGGCCGAATCATGACATTTTGCTAGAATGGTGGTGCGTAATTCTGGGACATTTGGGATCCATAATCTGCCATCATGAAAAGTGAGTCCTTGGGTGCTAGTGATGCCTTTGGATGATTGTGCTTCTACAATCTATGGATCAGTTTTTGTAGCAGCTAGAATCTCTGGCCAGAATTTAGAGTTAATCTTAACCTCTACCACCAAGTTGTTTGCCATTGGCATGTAGGTGAATGCATCTGCAAGTTGCTTCTTACCTTCCACATAGGTGATTGTCATGTTGAAGTGTTGTTGCCACTTTGCCCACCAAATCTGGCGACAAGATAGATCCTTCTGTGTCTCAAGGTAGACTAGAGGTTTGTGGTCTATCTCTACTACAAATGCCTTCTTGCCCAGATAGTGCTTCCAATGCTTGGTTGCCAAAACGATAGCCAACTCTTCTCATTCTATGGTGTGGTAGTTACGCTCTACCGTTAATAACTTTCAAGAGAAATATGCAATTGGATGCCATCCGTCATGCCACTCTTGTTGTAGGATTGCTCCTATTGCTATGCCTGATGCATCTGTAGCCAACAGATTGATTGGACGTTTCGGGTCATACCACTTCAAGATTGGTGCATGTAGCAAGGTGACTTTCAATTCTTGAAAGGCCAACTCTTGTGTGGTTCCCCATGTCCACTTCTTCCCCTTGCCAAGTAGTGCCGTTAAAGGTTGTGCAACCTTGGAGAAGTCCTTGACAAATCTATAATAGAATCCCATCAACCCCAAGAAGCTCTTTAGTTGAGTCTGATCTTGTGGGGCATTCCATTTTTGAATGACCTCTATTTCATCTATCAATACTTGAATGCCCTCTACACTTACTCTATGCCCCAAGTAGTCTACTTCAGACTTGCCAAACTCGCACTTTGAGATTTTGGCATACAATTGATTCTGTCTTAGAATCTGGAAGACCTCTCATAGATGTTGTTTGTGTTCCATCATTGTGCTACTGTATACTAAGATATCATCCAAGAAGATGATAACAGACTTATCCAAGTATGGAAAAAATATGTCAGTCATTAGACTCATAAAAGTGGTAGGTGCATTGGTGAGGCCAAAAGACATCACAAGATTCTCAAAACGGCCATACCTGGTTTGAAAGGCAGTTTTGTACACATCCTCCTCTTCAATTTGGATTTGATTGTAACCACTCCGCAAGTCCAATTTGGTGAAGTATCTCAATCCATGGAGTTGATCAAACAAGTCATCCATGCAAGGTAAGGGGTATTTTTTCTTCACCATTTGTTGATTGACACCTCGATAGTCAATGCACATGTGCATTGTACCATCCTTCTTCTTCACAAACAAGACAAGAGCCCCATATGGTGATACGCTAGGTTGGATGAACCCCTTTTGCAGCATCTCCTCAATTTGAATCTTACACTCCTCCAACTCATGAGGTGATGGGCAATATGGGGCCTTACAAGGAGAAGGATGGCCTCCATCTCCTCGGGAGTGTCTCAATTTTATGATCTACTCTCCTTTTTGGTGGTAATCCTGAGGGTAGATCATTGGGAAAGATATCTTGAAATTCATCCACCACAGCCTTCAATTTCTCAGGAATTTGTCCATTGAGTTGTGCACTCTTGACTTCTCTTATTAGACCCATGAAACATCTATCGGTCTTATAGACAATTGCCGTCCCTATGACATATAGAGGTAGATCATGCCTGGGTGATTTTTCTTTAACCCCAATGATTGAACATTGGTTGGTTCTCACTACTTCTTCCTCCAATCTACCATAGGGTTGAAATGCTCCATCCATGGCATGCCTAAGATTGCATCATAACAAGCTAATTGTATCACTTGCCACTCAATTGCTTCTTGATATTCTCCTATAGAGAGTGTGACCCGTCTAGGTAATGATTCAATCCTCTCTGTTTGCCTATTAGGAAACTCTACTTCTTCACTCTCATCTCTCTCTAGATCCATTCCCAATCTTATTGCAATAGAGTGAGATAAGAAATTCTTTGTTGCTCCCAGATCAATTAATACTCTCACTTGATTGCCTTCTATGACTCTATTCACGACAATCAATTGTGAGGTTGCCTTTCATGATCTTTGCACATTAGTCTTCTTCCTTCCCTCACTTCTCTTCTTCCTTATTGAGCCAGTAAGGCCGCAAGGTACATTTACTAGCGAGTTTTGTTTTCTGAAGCGTTTTCCACCTCCTCTTCTTCAATGCACCTCACCATGTTGTTCAAAGATTGCTTGTATGAAGGCCGAGGGCCTCTAGGGAAACAAGTGCAACAGTTGGTAGATATGTGCCCAATATGGGCACAATTGTAACAATGGCGTTGTTCTCCTTGAGTTCCTTCTCCTTGTGGGACTCCATCTCTTTGTTCTTCTACCCGTCCATGCTCCTCTTGAAGCGGTTGTGCTCCTTGATCTCAAAATTGAAGGTTGCCCAATTCCATTGGTACGGGTCCACCCATGTGTGGTATTTCTACCCAATAATGTTGAGGTAGAACTACTCCTTCACCTCCACCCAATGCTCCTACTATTCTCTATGCACAAGCAATGGCTTCAAATACCGTGTGAGGATTTTGCACCATGACTTCTTGGCGAATCCGCTCCCTTAATCCTCATTTGAAGTTGTCAAGAGCCTCTATTGGACTCATGTTGGTTATTGCAACTTGTAGATCCAGAAATGCCTCCACATACTCTTGTACATTGTTCTTCTATCTCAATCCCCATAGTCGGGTTTGAGCCATCTGCACAAAATCCACCGATTGGAAATTCTTCAACAATCCTTCTTGCATTGATGTCCACGTGACATTCCTTCTCTCTGCCAACATGGATCATTCCCAAGCATCATACCGTATGAGGGCTTTATTGGTCAAGTACCCACATGCAAACATGCTTGCAGCAAGCTCCGTGATCTCTGTTGAGAACAATCGGAAATATTGATTCATTCTTGAGATCCAATTTTCCACTACTCCTATCATACGATGCCCCTTGTAAGGCTTAATGTTGCAGGTCTTCTTCATCCGGAGTAGCAATGTGGTTTCATTGTTGATAGGGTTTGTAGGCACAAGTGCCTCTCCAAGTACTTCAGTTGCAGGTATTGGGTTTTGAGACATCTCTTCTTCTTGCATGGCTTGATTGTTCTTGAGGATCTGCACTTGACTTTGTAATGTCTCCATGGTCATCTTAATCTCTCAAAATTCATTCAACATCCCTTGCATTCCTTGCACCATCTCTTGCAATTGTGGATCCATGGTTTCTGCAACACTCAATTGCTAATGTCTACTTCAATACATAGTCAATATGATCACTCTGGAAGGCGCATGAACTATCGGAACTACCATTGGGACCTCAAAAGCTATCACTCGTTGATAATACTCCTTGCTAAAATTTCTAACCACAAAATCTCTAAACATCACTTTTGGTCTCACTACATAATGGATTTCTACTTGAGTGTTCAAAGGGAGAGGATTTGGGACATTCACATCCATATTCTCATAGTAGAATGTAGATTGTCAAATCCCACTCTCTGTCATATATCACCACAAGTAGAATCACCGAGTTTGGTGAGTTCATCATCCTGTCCATGAATTCTACGCCAAAGTGATAAACTAATGATACCCTCATTTGCTCATGCTAGATGTACATAACCTTGATGTGGAATGGATTCAAGAATGGAAAGCTAGGTGCGGGAAATTGTCCTCTCGGTGCATCCATCCCGTCCGCTCTCTAAAGTCCTTCCTAAGTCTAGCAATTACTTTATGTTCTCCACCTCAAATTACTCAATTTTAGTAGTTTGTGCTCTTCCAAGAAGGGTGATCCACTCTCTTGGACTAAGACACTTGCTCTGATACCATTATAATACTTATATGACAAGAGAAGAGAGAGAAACACAAATTATACACTCAACATTTGGTGCCCCAAAGGAGCACCTTCTCTTTATTATATAGACAAAGAAGATCTCCTCCAATGAAGCTCCACCATAGGATTAGGCACACAGATAGGTGACATGTCAGCAAGCTCCATCCTTGGATTACTTACTTGGACTGGGTGACATGTCGGTCTAAGTCCTATCTGGTTGGTCAAACAAGCTTTGACCAGAGGGAATCTTTTAGGGAATCTTTGTGTAGGAGTATCAGAATCACGTAACATACCATTGGAAAGCTCTTGATGAGACAAACTTTGCAAGGGGGCATTTGCACATTTTCAAGGCCTAATTCATCCGTTTAGACCTCCAAAATTGCCTTCAAAGATTTCAGGCATATTTTAGTTCCTACTCTTTTAGTAGAAGTCCCCTTTTGGTGATACTTCTTTTTGATCTGTTTAGTCTATCATGTGTAACATCTTTTTAGATGTTACCAAACCAATGCTCACCTTTAAATCATATGTCTAGCTATTGGTTCTAAGGTTCTCAAGTCTATTTTGGTTTTTTCTCTATTAGTAGAAGTACTCTTTTGGTGATACTTCTATTTGATCTATTTTGACCATCATGTATAACATCATTCTAGATATTACCAAACTAAATTTCACATCTAGATCATATGGCTAGCTCTTGCTATTACACTATGTCTTGTTAGAAGTGTCTTCTTCAAGGCTTTCCATTGCCACCAAAATTTCAAAGTTTAGAGGTATATAGAAAAAGTTACAAGCATTTGAAGTTTTTGTAGTAAATGTTTGGAGTAGTTGAGTGACTTTGGGTTGATATCTTCAGGTTGGGTTCTTTGGGTCTATACAACTTTGGATTTATATGACTTCAAGTTTACATACCTTTGGGTCAAGAGAATTTGCCTCAAGACAAAAGCAACCCAAAAGTGAGGTAGTCAAACATTGATGTAGGAGTCTTTGGGACATATGTCTTAAGCATTTAAAATAGTTAGGTCAAAGAAAGATAGTTAGGATATCAATGACTTTAATTTGAGTTCAAATTGAAGATAGGATAGAAATTGAAGGAGAAGTACAAATAATGAATGAACCCAAAGTGCAAGATCAAACAATGAGTATCTTTGGGTCAATTATTGGAAACATTAGGAGAGAGTGGTTGCAAGATAAAGATGTAGAAATATTACCCATGTCTTTAATTGTAGTTCAATGTGAAGAGGTAGGAGAATTGGCAGAAGATTTAGCAATAATAGATAGACTCAAAGATAGAGAAGTGCGTGAAGTTACTTCAAGTTTGGAAGTAAAAGTCAAGGTTGACATCAGATCAAAATAGTAACAGTTTGAGATATGAAGAGACAAATATAAAGAGGTGCATTGTCATTTTGGATCTACAGGTTGGTAAAGTTGTAGAATGGTATAGGTGGTAGTAACTGTCAAAGTGCTCTACTTATTTAAAGGAGACATTTGCAATCTTATGTTGTTCAACATTTGTAATTTTGAAGATAGATAAAGCAAAGTGTTGTGAAGCAATGCTTGTTGCTTGGGCTTAATTTTGAGAATCAACTCTATCCGTGTGTTTGTGAGCATTGGGAGAAATTTGAAGTGCAATTTTGAGTATTAGATGTTGGATTCTATGTCTTTGATTCCATTCTATGTGTTTGATCTTGAGTGGATAGCAATCAAAGCAATGCCTTGATAAATCTGAGAGGAATTGTAGTGTTGGTAGTATTATGCAATTGTGAGTGCAGCATGGTGTTGATGTGAAGCAATTTTTATCAAGGAAGTTGTGCAATGAATGGAGGAGTAGAACACAATTCTAAGGTGAAGTCATTTTTTAATGAAGTAGCCGTTTTTGGGAGTGACTAAATCATCACAATCAAGTTTGTTTGGACAAAATTGAAAGATTGTGATTATGGGTGACAAGATTGTGATCTAGTGCTTGTTACTCTCTTCTAGGTGTGGTTTCTACCTAGGAGATTAAAGAAGTATTCAAAAAGAACTGATTTGGTTACTTTGCTTTGTATTTGGATATTTTTGACTTGTATCTTTACGAGAATAAACTTTACTAACCTAATTAACGCAAAAGAGATATTTTCCTGGTTGTCACAAGTATGATACTCTCTAGACCTTCAAGATTTGTGGTGAGCATGGCAAAAAAGCAACAAGTTTTACTAGTAGGGGTGATGATAAGGTAGTAGTTTCAGTTATGGGAGATCAAAATCTCATGACTTTCTAAGTCTTGAAGGATTCAAGCTATGATTTGCTTCTTGGGAAACCATGGGTGAGAGCAGCATGCACAACTGATCAATGGCACAAAAGGTACTTGAAGATTGGGCCATCAAACCATAGAGTTATACTGCCTATCACTAACACCACCAACACTTCACATTTAGATACACCATCTTCTGATTATTGGGAATCAAATTCAAAAAAAAGGAGCTTCAGGTGTGGACATAAGCATGGAAGAAGAGACATCCATGGAGGAGAATGAATCCAAATCTAATTCAGATGTGTATCCCTTGTGTGCTATGGATTTTTCACCCAAGCCAAAGGTTTTGAAGGACCTAAATAAATCACCATTGACACTTGAAGAGATAGAGGAGGTTATCTACTCTCAAGTATGGTCTAAATGTTACTATTTGTGCTTGTATGTGGTATTGTGATATTTAGTTTGGTATTATTAGTACTTTTGAGATATTACTTATATAGAGATAAAGGTTGGTTCTACATTAGTCATGATTAGCTCAAGTTAGTTATAGCTAAGATAAAGGAGACCTTAATTTAGAGGAAGTGAAAAAGATGAGCACCACTATTTTGGATTCTAGAGTGTTGAATTGGTATAGTTCCTAAGTGTTTGGTTTTGAAGAAAGAGATGAGAACTCTTGGATCTGCAAGCTTTTTTGTTTTGGACTCTTTTATAGTCCAAGGATAGCCTATGTGAAGTAATCCTTGATTTAGTGGTTGGTTCAAGATAAGACCACATGCTTAGGAAAATATGCCCATGAGTATGAATATTTCTTTAACTTTTGACTTTACTTGACTTTTAGCTAAATAACTTGAGTTACTCAAGTAATTAGTAATTTTGGTGCATAACTACTTCACAAGTATATAAACTAGGGGTGAGGAGGTACTCATCATCCTTTGATTTGCAACTATCTCTATCTCATTGAGTTCTCTAGTGAACAATGTCTTGAATCTTGGAGTGTTAGCCTTGGAGGAGTATGATAGAGTTGGGGTTCTTTGCCTTCTTAGTCCATGGTGTGCTAGCATAATAGCAATCAAAGGTTCATCTTGAGTGAGAGATAGGTTGGCTCACCAAAAAATTTCCTTGTCTACCTTGTAAGGGTAGGTCATGTAAGTGTTGGTTGAAGTTGTTTTGTTGTGGAACAACATCTACGGCATGTGCCCTTTCTTCTTGAGGTTCATGGAATCTTGTAGTGTTCTAGAGTTTACCATGACATGCTAATACCTCCCACAATGGGATACAAAAATTCAAAATGTATAGAGTAGCACATTGAGCATTGGTGTGGTCCCACTCCACATTGTAAGTACAAGAGATTTCTCCTTGGATTGGAGTGTTAATTGGATTATTCTCTTTGAGTTGGTGTGCTAAGTGGAGATTCTCCAAATGTTCCAAGTTGATGAGGATATCTTCCATTTACGTGGTTTTTATGGGAGCAAGGTAGCTGAAAAATAGGTGGGGGTACAAGAGATATGGGTAGACTTGCAAGAAAAACTACTAGAAGTTAGTTGTATACAAGCATTGCTTGTGATACCATATATAGGATGTGGTACCTACATTTTTTGTTTTTCTATGGTTAGTAGTGTTTAAGAGACAAATTAAGCACAAAAAAGTCGAATTGCGGACAAAGAATGGACGGAAGTAACTTCGGAGGAAAGCCGAAGAAGCGGACATCGGATCCAATGATGGAGGTACTCAGAAGAGGAGTACGCCGGAAAAATTCCAAAGATCACCGTCTTTGGGTTGGAAGACGTAGGAAAGAAAAAAACCGTTTAACAACCTCTGTACATGGCAAGAAACTACATTTCAAGAAACGGCAGGGGCAGAAGAATCATGTCTTGACAATGACCGAGAGTGCACGCAGAAGAGAGAAAATCACCGACAAAATCAACTGAAGAATGACTAATAAAATTGCAACTGCGCAGGGGGAATTCAAACACTCTGAGTAAATTTCCAATTCCTTTGAGTAGTCATCCTGCAGTAATGCGTGTCCGGAAGCCCATCAAGAGTGAGATTTTCCAAAACCCTGAGGGAGTTAGAGTGTCTCATCCAAGAGAGGGTCTTGTTTTCCAACAGCGTAGAACGAGAGAACAAATCATGGCAAAGAAGATGGCCAACGCGCTAGCGGTGAGAGGTTTTGCAATCCAAAGAGTAGATGTAGTAGCTAGGATCAAAGTCTTGGTTAGACTTTGTATTACATTTTTAGCATGGAACTGGAATTTCAGTTTCCCGTGAGTAATGGCAGAAATCGCTGCCAATAATTGTGAGGAGTGTCCCGAGGTGGAGGGGAAGAGAGGCAATCCGGCTCGATGGACTGAGTTGGATTGGAAGTTAGTATTGGGGAGAGAAGCAAGAGAGCCAATAGGGATCACCTTCTATCAGAACTGTGATGTTGCAGAGGAGACGGCGGAGATCCGTAACTCATTTTTTGCTCCAAGAACTACAAATGGTTACAAGGTGGAGTCCTCTCGGGACCCAATCTGAAGAAGTATCGTGGGAGCAATGATGGCCATGTTCAAGCCTGAACGAACAACTTACGTGACCATGCAGTAGGTAGTCTTTTTCCATCAGATGTTTGCAGGAATTCTAGCGAATTGGGCAAGGTGCTTTCATCACTAAATGAGGCAGATGGTGGTGAATTAGAGAACGGGCTCGCCACCGCATTATTTTGCACCATTTGCAGCTCATTTCTACTTTGGGCTGAACTTGCTGTCCAAAGATGAGCGTCATTGTATGGTGTCGCACATGCACCCCAATTTAAGACGGGAAGCAAACAATGAGGAGCGCTAGTATATGCTTCATCTGTGAGCAAATGACAAGTACTTTGCAAGGACGGGACAATGGAAAATCAAAGATGTTACCAGTCCGAAGACAAAGAAGCAAAGCAAACCCAAAGAAGCCAAGACGTCTCCCATGCAAAGAAAGACTCGGCGGCTGATGTTGAAGACCGCCAAAGTTGTAAGAGGTGCATCATCGAGATTGGAGTCTGAAGAGGAAACTGAGTCGCAAGAAGAGGACTTGAAAGAAGAAGAGCTCACCTTGAAAAGTGAGGAGTCTGGGAGCAAAAGTGAGGGAGAGCCAGAAGTCCAGCAATCGGTGGTAGTAAGTGAGGCTGGTGAGGCGATGGTGGAGAACAAGCCAAGACCTGAAGAGAAGGAGGAGTATCCCACGGGGCCGAGTTCAAGAGGCCAAGACAAAGATAGTGCTGACACGATGAAGATACAAAGATCACGACTTCAAATGAAGGAGCCGATGATGCAAGAGAAGACTCCAAACAAAGGTGGCAATGAAGAGGAAGAAAACTTTAGCGGGATACCATATTTGACGAAGGTGGTCACACCATTGCTTGAGCTGTTGAAAGAACATTGGAGAGGAATTGCCCAAGATCGAAGGAAAGAGATGAATGAGCTGCAGGTGGTGAAGCATCTGTTGAGTGAAGTGAAGGGGTTGCAGGAGCAACAAGTCCAAAGACATGAAGAAATTGAAGAACTTCGGAGGGAGGAAGACTCAAGGAAGAAAATGCTGAGCCTATTACAAGAAAGCTACGAGGTTAGAGAAAAAGAATTATAGAGGCAAGCCGGAGAATTGAAGGAGCAGGCAATGTGGCTGAGCAAGATGAAGGAGGAAGTGAGTGATGTGCACATCGAGAATGTCCATTTGAAGGCGATGAACATTGTGATGGAGCAGGAGTTGGACAGCTTGAAGAAAAGTGCCACAGCAAAAGATCAAGCATAGCAGAGAGAGTTTGCGTCTAGGCAAGAACCCGGAGTTCAATTGTAGATTGTAGTGTAGAAGTTGTAGAATTAGTGAAGAAATTAGTAGAATCAGTCATACTCAAAGAAGGTGAAGTAATAGGAAGATCATTGGGTTTGGAAGCCGATGATGAGGTAGACATCGGATCGGGATAGAAGTCAATTTTGAGATAAGAAGAGGCAGATATGAAATGATAAACTGTCATTTAGGATATGCAGGTAGGAAAGGATGTTAGGAAGCAGTGCCTAGGTAGGCGAGTCTGCCATTTGCTTCAGTATTTAAGTGGAGCATTTGCAGTACAATGTTATTCAATATTCAACTTTCTGAAGATAGATAAAGCGAAGTGTTGTTCTCAGTACTCATCACTCAAGCTTAATTCCGATTATCAATTTTGTGTTTGTGTTTGTGAGTGTGTGGAGAATTCCAAAGAGCAAGTCAGTGTGTCTGTGGATGTTGGAATCTATAGCCTTGATCTTCATTTTGTGTGTTTGATCCTGAGTGAAGTGCATCAGAGCAATGCCTTGACAGATCTGAGAGGAATTGTAGTGTTGTTAGTATTCTGCATTGGTGAGTACAATACAAAGTTGATGTGAAGCAATTTTGATCAAGGAAGTTGTGCCTTCAGTGGAGGGGTGGAACACAATTTTGAGGCAAAATCGGTCTTTGCAGTGAAGTGCCGTCTTTGGGAGAATCTGAATCATCACAATCAAGAGTTGTTTGGACAGAATTTACTATGATGTGATTATATGTGTGTATTCGTGACAAGTTGTCAAGATTGTGAGCTTGTTACTCTCTTTTGGGTGTAGTTTCTACCTGAGAGATTAAAGAAGCAATCAAGAAGAACTGCAATTGTGACTTTTGACTTTGTATTTGACCAATTCTGGATAGTATCTCTACGGGAACAAACTTTACTGACCCGATTACCGCAAAAGTGATATTTGCCGGGTTGTCACATAGGCCCAATACAACAAGGAGACTTCCTCCATACAAATAATTAGATTGCAAAAAGCCATGAGTGGTAATATAGGGACTATGCATTACACTTCCTTTGAACAATGTATGATAGAGTAAGGATTTGGTAAAGCCATATCTTGCTTGTTAGCTTGAG
Organism: Lunularia cruciata; assembly: GCA_948567375.1. Lineage (NCBI taxonomy): Eukaryota > Viridiplantae > Streptophyta > Marchantiopsida > Lunulariales > Lunulariaceae > Lunularia > Lunularia cruciata. The sequence goes on along the minus strand of OX419762.1, from coordinate 438,928 downwards.
CCCAACAACATGCTTCCTTGGAGGCTTGGGTTTAGATTTGTAGCCTTGTTGTAGATGAGAAATTATTGAATATCTGTAAGTAGAGGATCCTAAAACCAATTGTGGGTTGTTGAAGGATCTGGAGTTGGAGTTATCATTGATGCTATATACTAGAATCTTTGAATAATTGCTTACATGGTTTCATTGTGTCCTTTGCATTATCAATTTATTTTGTCCCGTAGTTGTTCTTGTTGTTTGGGTGAGATGTCTTCATGTTGCCTATCTGCTCATATCAAAGCATAGGTCATTCTCATGGTAGGAGCAAGGCCATTGAACTAGTGTTGCATGATTCCAATAAAGCATTGGCCAATCTGTCAAGCCATTGCTATGTTATCTGTGATGTTCTATGCCATACATACATTCTTGATCATTTTTAAAAATGACTTTAAATATTCTTATCTTATGAGGACTACTATACTCAAAGAATGCAATTGAATAATGGGTGGTAATGAATAATAGTGGCCAATGTGTCATGCATATATACATTGCTACACAACATACATCATTGTCATCATACATTATAGAAGCACAACTCACACATAAGTCATACGCAGACTCTAAAGTGCTACAATAATCAGATTGTTGATAACTCTTGAATCCTCTCAACTCAGATCTGTACTTGATTTGTCACTCTATAAATTTTCAACAACTAGGCATTGATTATAGTCAAGCCACACCCACTCTAGCTCAGAGAATCCAGGTGATGCTCGCCGGTGTTGTGAGGAACATTTGGTCTTGAGAGTGCGCCGAGCACATGGCTACTTGTGCTTAGTTTTTCCTTACTATCTTTCTTTTGGATTTTTTGTGTAGACTGACATTCCTTCCCTACTCCTGGATTGTCGGGAATTTGTCTCTATATGAACTTGTTGTTTCAATTTCCCTGAGGTTGGCTCTCCCTGAAGGTTTTGTTTTATCCTTGACTTTTGCAAACTAATCTTGTCATGTGAGTCTGGTGTTATGGTTTTTACCTCTGCCTGGTCTCATATTCTATTTTCACGTCAGGTTCAAGCTATGGTTTGGGATCTTGCAGTTCATAGACCTAGGTCAGGTGGCCCTTTAATAAAATAAATAATTAAAATAAACAACAACTAAGTGATCTAACCAAACATAAACCCAGGCACCCAGATCATTTAATTATGCTATTCACATAGACCGGACTTAGAGCTCCTAGAATGGAGTTTTCCTCAACTCTAGTCACAATTCATAACACAAATCCGCTTCCAAGACTCATCATTCACAAGAATTTCAACAACAAAGTTCACAAGGTTGGATAAGTCAAATAGTTCTAGTCAAGACAATGCCTGCCCTAAGGTTGCAACTGCTCATCAACTCAGCCCGGCACTTCACATATACTCTGTCTGACAACAGACAAGGCAACTCACCCTCCAAACCTCTTCATTCTCCTATGCCTTGTTTTGCAGATCAGATTCACTCCATTCAGACAGGCCAACCAACTTCAAATCTTTTCTTGCCCTTGCTCCAGATGAGCTGATCCACTTCAAAATTCTCCTCCTCTTCTTCTTGACTAGCTCCTATCACTGCCTTTTCAGTCACTCTTCACAACATTTTCCCAAAAAAAATATCTTTCTTCTTCACTCCTATCCTCACCTTCTGGAGATTATCCTTCGGCAACTTCTACAGCAAATCCCCTTCAGACCTGCAAAAATTCCTCTCCAATTTTGTCCTTCATCACTCTATCCACATTTTTCCACAGAAATTTTCCTTCCTCAATCTTGTTCTCACCTTTGTGAGAGTTCCCTTATGCAACTCATGCAGCCAACCCTTCAGACCTGCGAAAATTCCTCTCCAATTTTGTCCTTCAGCACTCTATCCACATTTTTCCACAGAAACCTTCCTTCTTCAGTCTTGTTCTCACCTTCGTGAGAGTTCCCTTTTGCAACTCATGCAGCCGACCCTTCAGACCTGCAAAAATTCTCTACTGCTTGAATCTCCTGTCCTCTTGCTTCCTTGTGAAATTTCATTCTCTTCAACTTCTGCCCAAACCCCTTCAGACCTGCGAAAATTTTCTACTCCAACCACTCACAACGCTTCACAGTCCTGCCCTTACATTCCATACATCTGCACTATGTCCAAGCTTTCAACTCTTGCAATTTTCCAGCCTTTACATTCCTGCGAAATTTCTTCTTCTTGCACCTCACCAAAACCCCTTCACTATCCTGCAAAAATTTCCTCCTTCAACCACTCACAACCCTTCACATTCTTTCCCTTACATTCCATACATCTGCCCTCTGTCCAAGCTTTCAACTCCTGCAATTTTCCAGCCTTTACATTCCTGCAAAATTTCTTTTTCTTGCACCTCACCAAAACCCCTTCTCAGTCTTGCAAAAATTGCCTCCTTGCTGTTGCCACTAACCAACCACTTCATTCTTTCCTGCAAAAATTGCCTATCTGTTCAGCCCTCAGTCTCCTGCCCTCTTGCTTCCCTGCAAAAATTCCTCTCTAAACATCTAATCACCAATCCTTCCTTCTTTCCTTTCGAGAGAGAAACCTCACTTTTCTCTCCTTAATCTCAAGCCCTATGCTTTCCTGCAAAAATTGCTTCTCTGTTCAGCCCTCGGTCTCCTGCCCTCTTGCTTCCTTGCAAAAATTCCTCTCTAAACAACCAATCACCAATCCTTCCTTCTTTCCTTTCGAGAGAGAAACCTCACTTTTCTCTCCTCAATCTCAAGCCCTATGCTTTCCTGCGAAAATTGCTTCTTTGTTCAGCCCTCAGTCTCCTGCCCTCTTGCTTCCTTGCAAAAATTCCTCTCTAAACAGCCAATCACCAATCCTTCCTTCTTTCCTTTCGAGAGAGAAACCTCACTTTTCTCTCCTCAATCTCAAGCCCTATGCTTTCTGTCAAAAATTGCTTTTCTGTTCAGCCCTCAGTCTCCTGCCTGAGCTCTTCTTCCTGTCCCCGACCCTCCAAACCTTGTCCTCCCATAAAACCTCTCCTCTCAAGCTGAGTTCCTTCACTGTCCTCTAACTTTTTCCTGTCGTTATCCCCCAAACCTTTCATTGTCACAACTCCTCTAAAGCCTCCCAAGTATTTCCAACTCAAAGACTCTTTTTTGCTCCTCCACTAAGGCAAATACTCTTTCATTCCAATAACTTAAAACAAAACCTGAGGTAGTGTAACCCAACATTATTTCTTGGCTCAAGCCACATTAAAAGACCCCTTGAGCTAATAACATCATAACTTTTTCCAGCCTCACAATAATATAGGAAATATCTCCCGCAGCAAGGTAGCATAAAACCACACCTGAGACATCTTGACATAAATCCATGTTCCTTACAACAACTAGAAGAGAAAAAGAAAACTTATCACACCAAAAGCCTCAAGGGTACATGTGGGCTATTTTCCAAATGACATTCACCCCCACCAATCTTGTGCAGCCACCGGTCTGCACCAGCAAGCCCAGAGTGATCAATATTAGCTTTCTTCAGTGGCATCTTCCAAATCACCTCCAGAGCCAAAGTCACGATCTCTTTCCTCCTTGGTTCGTAATTGCCTCTTGAAAAGTTTAACCCTTTTCCCTGCGTAAGGCAGACAATGTGTAGCGCCATCTAGCTCCCGCACACTGTAGGTGGCATTCTCGTGAACTTTGGTAACAACAAATGGACCATGCCAACGGCGGGCAAACTTCTTGAGGGTCGAATGATGTACATCTAGGCTGTTATCAGAAATCAGCACCCAGTCCCCTTCACTTATAAGCACTGGTCGTAGTCGGTGAGTCTTGTCAAAATATACTTTGTTCCTCAACTGTGCTTCCTTCACCTTCTCGTGCGCCACCTGTATTCTTTGTGGTATCAGGTTAAAGTGCTCAATTCTGCGCAAATCAATTCCTCTATAGACACATTGTCCTCCCACTGAACAGTTCTCCAACTAACGATGTCCTCTTCCATAGGCATAATAGGTAAGTGCCTTGATACTAATTCAGCAGGCGGCATTCTAGTCACTGAGCTGCAAGTTAACCTATCAGCCATAAGCGCTAAGGGCAGCAAATCAGGCCATCTGTAGGTCTCACCTTGGCAAGCCTTCACCAAAGCATTCACTATTGGCAGATGACCTCACTCACTCTTACCATTGGCTTCCGGATTGTAGGCAGTAGTCAAGTTCAGTTTGATGTTGAACTTTGCAAAGAAGTCAGCTGCTTCCCTTGCATCCAACTCACCTCAATCTGCCCTCATCCGGTAAAAACATCTGTGCCTAGCAATGATATCCTCTAAGACAAACCGACACACCTTTTGGGTATGTGTAGACAACAATGCTCTTCCTTCTACATAATTAGATAGGTCTTCCCTAGCTAGTACTGGATATTTAGCTCCTCGGACTCCTAAAGGCATATGAACCAAGTCCAAAACCCACTGAAAATGGAGATTCAACGGATAAGTAGGTTTCAAACCATCTCTGTGCCTTACCTTGGAGTAGATCTGACAAATTTCACAGGTTTCCACATACCTTTGTACCTCTGTATAAATACCCGGCCACCAGTACAAACCCCGGATGCGCTTGTATGTACCCTAAACCCCACGATGTTCAGTAGCATCCACATCATGCAACTCCCGTAGCACTCTCTACTTTGTCTCCTCATCTCCCAACACTCTCCGTGGAACTTCAGAGCTGCCCTTGGGTCTTTGCCAGAGATACCCGTCCTTCATCAAGAATTTTCCGGATCTCCTTCTAATCTTCTCAAACTCTTCCTTGGTCCATTCGGAGTTCTTCTCTGGAGAACTAAGATACTTCCCAACCACCAAAAGATCATCCTTGTGTAGTTCAATCTCAACCTCTCAAACACCTCCAACAACTATCTCTCATGCTCCTCCTTAATAGTGCTAAAGACCAAAATTTCATCAATATAGCACTGAGCAAAATCCAATCCAACTACGATCCTATCCATGACCCTCTAGAACTCAATAGGAGCATTCTTTAACCCAAATGGTAAGAACCTCCACTAATATAACACATCCTTTCCGTGAGGATCAATAGCCCAGAATGTTGTCTTGGACTTATCCTCCTCCCTGATCAGCAACTGATGATATCCCGCTCAAAGATCCAAAGTACTGAAGATCTTTGCATGCCCAATCGCATCAAAAATCTCCTCCACTGTAGGCATGGCATACCAATCAGCCCTAGTCTATTGGTTGATAGGACAATAATCTCCACACATCCACCTATCTATGTAGTTGCCATGCAAATCCTTCTTGGTTGGCATCACTGCTGCCAATGCATACTCTCCATGTGAAATCTCCACCAAACTAGCCTCAAAAAGATCACTACTCTGGCTCTAAATCAATGTCTTCTCCAGTTCACTATATTGATAAGGCTATCAAAAAACTTGTGTATTGCTAGTTAGCTCAATCCTTATACCATGTCCTTTTAGAGCACCAAAATACTTCATACTAAAGGAAAAACAACTTGTGTGGCTCCTCAAGAACCTCCAAACCTTCCGTCTTTCCTCTCCAGTAAGCTTGGGTCCAAGATCTGGCTCCCAAGTATCCTTTGTAATTGTAGTAGGAGTGGAAGACGTACTAACTGGCTGCTACATTGGGCCCTTAGGAGCAATAGTGTCATGCCCCTAACCACTAGAGGTCCCAACCTCTATGTGAAAAACTCCCTCCACTTTGGCTGCAAGCTCCACACGTCCTCTAGCTACATCCCAAGTGGACCAAGGGTGTAATCTAAGTAGCCCATGCTCACCTAGATGGACTCCAAGTAGACCACTCTCCCTAGTAGCTACTAGCTATGTCCCAAGAATACCATGTCCACTTGGTCCATCACCCCCAGCATGTGCTTGAATCATCTCAATAGGCACAGGGCTCACAAGTGTCTTCATGGTGATGTCTATCAAGCACATCCTACGCTGCTCTACCAAGCCAAGGCTCACAATCCAGGTCAAATAGTTAAGAATTTGACCTAACACTTGATGCCTGGATACCTCTAACACTACTGGAACAGCAGTAATACCGGTGCAAAAACCCATTGCCCGCTCTCTCTCATCAGCGTTGGCTCCACCAACTGCTGTAACTGTGAGTCTCAAACAAGTCCAAGTCCTCCCTCTCAAAAAGCATGAGAGCTTGGGAAACTCATGAGTGTGGAAAATGCAAATCTAGGTTTTCCAACTAGGTTCACCATTGCCATAGGTGACCTATCAGCCACTACCACTATTTGAGACTGACGCCCAACATCCAAGATATCATCAACAAGGATGTGGTCAAGTCGTTGAATCCCATCATAAGCACACTATAGAACCTCTTTGGGTAAGAAGTTTGTCCACCAAAGATGAAGATGATGAGCCCGTGATCCCACTATGGCTGCATCTAACAATACAGCAAGTCCCATCCAAGAATAGACCTGATGTGTACTCACTACCACTCGGGTGCGAGAATCACCCATCAAAGGAACGTTCTCCAAAAGGTAAGCTAGAGAAACTGACTTATGAACTTGGAGATGTTGTAGTATCCGTAACATCTCCCAAAACACACTTGAACAAGGATATTGAAGACCCAAACCTGTACCAACACATATATATCCCTCCCATGGCCATCCAGAAATCACCAAGTGAATAGGCCCATGCCTCTCTAGATCATGCGCCTCCAGTAAGGAAATGTCTACTAGTAGGGCCTTCTGGTAACCTCTGACTGCTGACATTGATAATAACTTCAGATATTGATAGGCCAAGTGTGCCACATGGTGTAGAGAGACTTGCCTAGCAGTCTCATCTCTCTACATACAAGTACCTTTGTACTCGTATACCCGCCTATAATACCGCAGCTAGTTCGGTGCTAATCCCACCAAACAACTCCAATAGATATATCCCCTCTATTGGATACTACCAAGCAATGAGTGTGGTATCCAGAGGTATCAAAGTAATCAACTCTAGAGGTTCATCCTCACACTCATCTCCTAATGGTACGAAGGCTCCACTCCAAACCTACTGCACCAACTAATCTGCATGTTGTTGCAATGCCTCCTTTGAACTCCACAATGGAACATCCAAGGTGGATGGAACAATCCCACTCATACTCCAAATCCAAGTGATCTCCTCTGGTACTGGAGTATCCTCTACATGGGCGTTCCTCTCCAACAAGTCACCAGGCCAAGTAACTGCACCATTGAAATTGATGTTGCCATGGTCCTAGATTGTAGTGAGCCAAGACTGCCACTACTAAAGCATATTGGTAGGCGACATACCCGTCCCTCACCAGACTGCCAACTTGGTCTATAGGGGGCTATCTCCTCCCAATAGTCAATACTGAAACCCATGGGGTATAACACTACTCCTCCAACTAGCACATCATATGATTCAGCTATTGTTGCAATAGCCTGAGCTCTCACCACCAAGCTATCAGTCGGATGACCAGGCTGAACCTGGACAAAAAGCTCCCCACATGTGATGTACTATATCAAACCACCACCTAGAGATGTCCGGATCTGAAATGGACACCTCTCCACATTGGTCTTCCGTAACTCCAAACCGACAATTGCAACCTTCCTCAACATATTGGGCTGCGCACTAGAGTCTAACAAGACTCTCTATGGTATATAGACCTTCCCTAAAGGTCCCACCAAACAGAAAATCCCCCTCTGGTTATCCAATAGGAAAACACTATCTGTGAACCGTGCTCTCTCAAAGGCCGGTCTAGCTGGCAACTCTTCCAATCTAGCCGCTACTACCTTCCATAAACCACTAGTTGTTGAACGGAAATCATGCTCCTCAACCAAGTTAGCTCCACTACCAACCACCTTTGCTCTAGTAGTAGGAACCACATCATCTCTACTCTCACAAAGCGTAGCAGCCAACTGGAACACTAGGGTTGGGTCAACTCCCAATGCAAACATGTCACGGGCCAAAAACAAAGGACATCGTATAATCAACCAAGCCGCTCCCAACATCATGCTAGACTTAGTCTATGTAGTAGTAGGTGGTTGACTAGCATGTACTCCATCACCACCTACCACACTTGCACTGGGAGGTCTAGGAGCCATGGATGTCCTCTGTAATGCCTCAAATAGTGTGAAAGACTGGGGAAGTTTGACCTGTCTCCCAACCTCTCCTCTTTGTGGGTCTAACTCCACTAATGCTCCTCTAGGCTCTAGAGCACATACTGCACTCCTAGTCACTACTACAAATGCATCCACCTGTGCTACTTCGCACATGAAGTCCAAAGCATCTCTACCACCAGCATATGAGGTGGAAGCCTTGGCACCCAAATCTCATCTCCTCTGAGCAATAGCCATACTAGCCAATCTCTACTCCAATTGCTCAATCCAAGTAGCCATAGTTATATCAGAAGTAAGGGTAGGTACTGCATCCCTACTAGGTGTAGATCCTCTACCACCACCTCTACCACCTGTCCTCCATGAATTGGAGCTCCTTTAGTGCCTGCCATAGTAGCCCTACCACTTCGTAACTCCGGGTGTAGATCAAAACACTAGTCACTAGTGTGACCAAATTTGTGGCAATGCTCACACTGCCTCTGTGTTGGCTATGATGCACCCAAGGTATCAGGTCCACTGCCTTGAGTACACTCTCTTTGATGGTGAGGTCCACCACAATTCCAACAAGCAACACCACCACTCACTAGTTGCTGCTAACACAAAAATGAAGGTAAGGATCTAACTCCACTTGGCCCTCTACTTGCTCTATAGGATCTGGGCTCTCTCTAGCCTTTTGCTGGAACTCTTGCAAGCTCCTTAGCTTGTCAATCTGCACTCCCTAGTAGTTCTGCCTCAAACACTAGAAGAACTCCATCGTGGGGTTAAACCTTAGTACCACACCACCTCCTATAGCGGTACCTCCACTTGTAGTAGCACTATCTCCAGCTAGTGCACCTCCACTAGCTCCACTAACACTACTTGAGCTAGAACTTGTAGGTACAACCAATCTACTCCTGGCCATTGAACTTGAAGTGATAGAGACATAGTTCAAAGACCAATACTATATCCATAACTCAATCTACTCCAAATGAGCTCTCCTGAACTCATGGTAGTCATCTATTGGTGGACCCTCTAGATGCTGAAACAACCTCTTCCATGCCATGAAGGGTGTAAACAAAGTCGAGTTCCGCATCTACTGCAGATCACATCAACTATCAAACTCTTGGATGAAGTCATCCAACTCAATGGTACCCACTAAACTAGAGTAATGCCTAGGGCCTTTGGAGGCCCCATAAATCTCGTCCATGTCCCACAACAACGGTGTGGACACACCAAGTGCACTCTCAACTAAATCAACTCTTGTGTCAAACTCTAACTCAGAGTCAATCTCCTCCCTCATTGGGACCTGAGATACATGCTAATACCGAGTACTACTCCAAGTAAACCCACTACGTACTGCAGGGTTATCTCTTCTGGAATCCCCAAAGAACTCCGTCGTGACAAAGTAACCGCAACCGCAAACTACAACAGCAAACCAAAACCACAAACTGCAACCGCAAGTACCCCACCAAGTGCCAACACCACCAAGTGCCAATACCAACTAAGCACCACCTACTAATGTAACTCTAACCAAGATAACTACACTAGGGGAAAGTGCAACCTATAACCTACCATCACAACACGCACTCTCACAATCTGCAAAGGTCATCACTTCCTGTCTCACCGGAGAGAAACAAAGATAGTCTGATTGGTCATCACTCCAACCTCACTATTGAGAGCACACCAGAGCACCAACGCTCAAAAGTCAAGGCACCTCACACAAATGTGGTGCACAAACACAAAGTAGAGAATGGAGGGGGTCCAATCACAAGAAATCTAAATGAAAACCCTCCATCTCATAAAACAACAAAGGACTGACTCTACTACCATTTAGCATTTGGCATAAGAGAAGTTAGTATCTAAGTCCTAAGCTACAAGGATCACCAAGAATGGGATCAAGCTACCTCTCCCAGCCAAAGCTACAAGTGTATAGATAACAATGGCACAGTCACTAGGACAACAAGTGAGGGTGGACCAGTTGGCTAGGGTACCAGTCTAGGAACAAGAGATCTAGGGGTCAAACCTTGTTGCACACAATCTAGTAGGAAAGGTAGATTTTGCCAACCAATGACCAAGATCTACTCTAAACTAGCTAGCTTTACGCTAGCAAGTTGGCTTGATGGCCCTTCTAGGCCTTTGTAGCCTCTCATAGCCCACAGCCTTATGCCTTGAAGCCTCTAAACTCCAAAATTCAGCCATATGAGGCCTTTATTCTTGCCACTTCAAACCTCCTCCAAACTTGCAAAAGTCCTCCAACTTAGCAAAAATCCTCCAAATCTGGCCAAAATCTGAAGTAAAATCTAGTCAAAATCTGATATAAACCCTAAAGTTGGCTGACCGCCAAATTCCCCACTAACTCTTCACTCAAGCCAAATTGAAAACACGGGTTTCTCCAAATCACAAATTCACAAGAATAGCTTCACAACTCCACCTTCAATTTTACTTTCTAAGCCCAACTCGCAACAAATTGGTTGTGCCTTCACCTCTTGAGCTCAAAATCACAACCACTACTCAAAATTTGTTCCTTTTGTGCTTGAAAATTGGCCATGCTTTCACACACCGTCTACCTTTCTGCCAAATCTCCATCAAGCAACAAGCTTTTGCACACCAGGGAAAAATTGAACTTCAATCGAGCTACCAATGATCCACTGAGCTTGGACCACCAACCAACAACACTAAAAGATCTTGCACCCAATTTTCCCCTAATTTCACTTCTTTGATGTAATTAGATTGTTTACAACTCTTGAATCCACTCAACTCAGATCAATACTTGATTTGTCACTCTATAAACTAGCAACAACTGGGCATTGATTACAGTCAAGCTATACCCACTCTAGCTAAGAGAATCCAGGTGACGCTCGCCGGCCTCTATCCACCATAGCCAAGAACTCGAAGGCTCAACATCAAAGAAGTGAGCTCTATGGAGCTGCACTTTGAAAGTATACCCCTAGACTTGAGCTAGGTTTGAAACCCTAACGTTCCCGCTGACAACACACTTGATGGTGAAAACGGTGTAAAGTGACGGTGTGCCCCATCTTGAAGTTAGTACCCCAAACACAAAATCTGACCGTCGGAAAGTAGTCTTTGAGAAATTGCTGAAATAACTCTAACTATTATCGCTAGAACTTCAATGTCCAAGCAATCTAGATGCGATACTACAAATGGCATGAAAAATGCAAGTTGTAGAAGGGAGTGGGAAGGACATGTGAGTCAACTAGCAATGGCACTAAAAGTGGTGGTAGGCATGACATAACTCAGAGTTTGTCTATGGGGTACTACGGGACAAAGGTTTTGTGGGACAACCTTTATGCAGTCAGTCCTTCTCCGGGCTTGGGGAAGAACTGTGGGCAGGATTCCTATAGTGCACATAGCCATATTGCAAGACCAAGTCTACCATAGGAAACTTACCTTGGAGATTACTCACATGTTTGCCATCCTTGAGAGCCCATCGTCCTCCTTGGCTGTCACTCTCTACTCACCAGTCCTCACACTTATCAAAAGACTACATGATATCTTGTAGTGGATCACATGTTAGCAAGGATGAAATAGAACATCAAGTCTAGTAGTCATCCACGTGGGAAGTTGAGGGCCACATTAAACAAGGCACTTAAGCTTTATAAACCTTAGGTGCGGGCTGTCACTTTACAATAGAAGAATATTCTTGGCCTTGCCTTACAAGGAATGCCTTATTGCATATAGGTTCCTCCTCTCCTTGTCCAAGTCCTACTCCTTATTCTCTACTAAGCGGCTCATAATTGATTGAGCACTCTTGGTACTAATGCCAACATCATTCATCCATCAACCAACACTCTATAATGGACTAAGCTTCTTTTTATAACTAGGATTGAATCCTAAAAAATTAATGTTTTCTCCTTCTTAATCCTTCTTCCGTGATGGTTGTCTCCTTTAAATACAATCCCCATCAATACCAATGGGCTCCTAATCCTTGATTCTAATTTTGACTATTCTACCTAAGTACATCAACATGCCATCTTTGGATTAATGGCCTACCTTATCTTGTCCTACTATACTACATATCTGCAACCATCTTGCCATTCTTCTATTTATCTCATTGAGAGAATCTTGCACCAATTCACTTGTTTCCGCAATTGAAGTGAAAATTTTTTTGCTCTCAATAGAATTGATGCAATGATAGAGTCTTGTTAGACTTAAGGAATCATTGCTAGATTTTCCAAGAAATGTTACAACCATGAATCAAGAAGTTCCTTCTAAAATCTATACCACCCTTACAATAGGCTAGGTGAGGAAAGCCATGAATGTTACAATTTTGCTAGTTATTTCATTTTTTCATGAGACTTATCCTATGTATGCCTATGAGTAGTCAAGACTAAGGTCTTTATAATATTTAGTTAGATTGTTACAAGCGGCAAAGTGTTTAAAAAATCAACATCAGTCTCTCAAGCAGGAGGTGGCAGATTTAAAAGAAACTCTAAATAATAGTCTATTGGTAAAACAAGACTTGTAGAAGCAAGTAGAGGTGCTTTAAGCACAAGTAAGCAAGAAAGATAAAGTAATTAGTCCATAGCAACATAGAGTAAAAGACTTAAAGGATGATGTAGCTTACTTGAGAAGGTCAGACTAGACGATCAATGCACATCATACTTTCTTATAGCACACTTTACCAAAGAATCAATCTGGAAAGAAGAAGCAAGGAGTAGATGGAAGAAATCAAGATATGAGCAGAAGATGACCTATATGAGGTACGGAGTAGAAGGAGGAGCAGATTGCTAAGATGCATGAAGAATGGAATGAGCTATAGAGCAAGTGAGGGAGTTGATCAAGCGGTTAGCAAAGGAAGAACCTACAATCACAATGTTGTCAAACATGATAGTTTTTGGCATCCCACCAAGAACACCAAGTGTTGATGATATAGGGAAATGAGGAAAAAAATCATTCATGAAATGGGAGATCTAAAACTCATTGAATGCAAACGTGATGCAAGATATGTAATGCATACAAGATAACAATATTTGATTAAATTAAAGCATAATTACATGTAACCTAAAAGCAATCTAATAGCAATAGCTATATCAAAGTTGCATGCATCAAAGAAATCAAAACAAAACACCCACACATATAAACAAAGAATATCATTAAATGAAAGCCTAATTAAATATAACTTGGAAATAACCTAATAGCAATAGCTATATCTAAGTTGCATGCATCAAAGAAGAAAATATATAACACTCACATAAGTAGAGAAATAAAATCACTAAGAAGAATAGCAACTTAACAAGCCAGACAAGAAAAATTGAGATAAACAAGAGTCAAGAGTCAAGTAGAAGTCTACAAATCAAAAGTCATAGAAGATGTATGAGTCAGAGGACCAAGAATATGAACTTGCTTAGAGAACAAGGGAAGATGAGAAAAGCATCAAAGGAATGGATATATTATATCTTGGCAAGCATTATGGATGCTTGAGTCCTAAAATGCTAAACATTTGAGGGAAGCAAAAGGTTACCAAAAACCTCTACAAAAAACACATATGACTTCACCAGTGCCTCACATTGTGCCAAGGTAGCTAAGCAAGCATCAATACTCCTTGAACTAATTTTCTACTTGAAAACTCATGAGTGCAAAGGCAACTTGGTTACTTCTAATAATGCCACTCAAAGTAATCAACATGCAACATAATACAATAATTGAAACATGTCAAGCTTAACTTCCACCAAAGAGGAGAAATAGCAATAAGCAAAATGAAGTACAATACAAAATAATCAGCAAGCAAAGGAAGAGAATGTAGTAATTGAAATTGAAAGTAAGAGAATGTAAAGGATTTGAGACATACCTTGTAAATGCTTGAGAAGAAAAAATTGATTAGTATTACCAGCCAACAAAACCTATAAAATTTTACCTATGATACATAATAAAGAATAAGTTAGTAAAACTACACATGATAGAGATCAACAAAGAACCAATGAAGAGTGAGTTGGAATTCATTGGAACAATCAAAGTTGGCTAAGTGCCAAATGGAGAGCATATGAGCAGAGAGTAAGGAAGAACAAACAACAATCAAGGATGGAAAAAAATGACCCAAGAAGAGAGGAGAAAGTAGGAGGTTTTGAGGGAAGGAATGGCTTAGGTGCTTAGAAAGGCCTTGAATACTATGAAAGAGAGGAGCTATAGGGCAAGGTGGATCCATGTGTCAGCCAATCAACAAAAGGAGTACAAGTACATATGAGCACAAGTGTTGAGGATAGTGCAAAATGAGATCTTGTAGTTAGAATGATATAATCTCCAAAGGAAACAAACACAAAGATATATAAGCAATTGAAAGAGATTATGAATGAATATGTCAGATGCAATCAATAGGCATCAAACCTCAAGAAGATTATAAAGAAATTACTTAGGAAAAATATAATTGGGAAAGCTTGGGAAGAAGTTGTAGTGCAATTAGCTAACACAATACATGTCATGTGTATATACATTACTATCAACATCATACACTATAGGAGCACAACTCATACAAAATTTATACATGAACTCTAAAGTACTACAATAGTTTGTTCAATTCACACTTGAATCACACTCAACTCGGATTAGAACTCAATCCGCAACTCAATAATCTACCAACAATAACCATTGATTACAGTCAAGCTACACCAACTCTAGCTAAGAGCTTCCAAGTGATGCTTGTTGGCCTCTATCCACCATAGCCATGAACTCAAAAGCTCAACATCAAAGGAGTGAGCTCTTTGGCTCTGTACTTTGAAGGTATATCCCTTTGCTTGACCTCGATCTCCAGCCCTAACGGCACCATTGACAATGCAAATGGTACAAGTGATAATGGGTCCAATGGTCTGATCCATAGCCCAAACACAAAATTTGGCCACCACTAAGTAGTCTCTAAGCAACTACTAATATAACTCTGACCACCAAGACTATCACTCTATTGCTTGAGCAAACTAGCTTTAGTGTTGCAAATGTCATGACCATCATCATGCATATATACATTAATACCCAATAATAAAAACTTTCAACATCATACACTATAGAAGTACTACTCATACAAAAATCATGCATGAACTCTAAAGTACCACAATTGCCCCTTCCTTTTCCCTTCTCTGGTTGGTAGTTAGGTCCTCTAACTCCATATAGCTATGTACTCCAAGTATGTGATATGCCCTATGGTTGGCAAAGATCATGAGGTAGGGTGCTATTGGGCCTCATTGTTAGTTGCTTGTTTGCAATCTATAATACATGAAGAGTGAACTAGCTATAGGTCAAGTACATTGAGGACATAGCCACTATCCTTGAGGAACCACCATGAGAGGAGTCAAACATACCATATGCCATCCTCTTTAATAAATATTGTACACCAACATAGTAGTAGCTTCACCAAAAGAGCTGCATAATATACACCGCAAGCTTGCATGTATAATAGCCAAGCTTAGGTCCATAATACCATCAATGTTTGGGAGGTGGCATGGTACACAATTGCACATATGATCCTTCCAAATAATACTATCATATCCTTCCCACATGAGGACACCAAAAGGCAAAACCTTGCACTCTAAAGATAGTGCGGCATGTAATCACATCAAGTGTCATTGGTGTAGTCTATTGTAGATATACCTTATCACTCAAATAAAATTGATGGATTTGAGGGTCTATAACCTCCTCCTTGAATAGTAGCATAGTGTAAAATATACCTAAGTTGAGCAATCATTGGGTTCTCAAAGGCCATTGACATCATTCTCCAAAAGGTCTTTGCCCATTGAGAACATGCCTTCATCCATACATGTAGATCATCCAAGTCCAAAACTGCAATAGCATCATGATGAATGGTTGGAATAAAATTTGGATCTTGTCCACAAAGTAAAAATCAAGGAGAGATAGATGGTAAGGAGGCTTGCAAGTTGAACCAATAGCCCATGGTCAACCAAGGAGATCCCAATCTTCTAAGTGGACTCTCTACAAACTATACTTTGACAATCCTCTCTTCATTACCTAAACCACTCTTTCCACTCTGCTAAGCTATTTGCCTCAAGGTGATCTTGAGAAGTACTATGGTGATCAATCAAGACCTTATCACAAAAACCTGAAACTCTCCGAAGAACTCTATACCCTTATCAATCAAACCCTCAACTGGTACACCAAAATAACTAAGAACCCAATCTAGGAATGAGTAAGTTGTCATGTCATTGGACTTGTCGAGAAGTACCACCAACTCAATCCACTTAGAGAAATGTTCCACCATAACCAAAACATACCAATAATGTCTCATAGTCAATGGTAAAGGTCTAGCAAAGGTCAAACTCATGTGGTAACCTAACTTCATGATTGGTAATATATGTATCTATGGCATGGAGTATTAAATGATGCTCTAACTTAGTCACAAATCACACATCTGGTAACAAAATGCTATACATTGGTCTATGTACCACACCACCAATAATGACTTGAGTAAGTTATCTATATGCTTTACTCCAAAATATCATACCTCCTCATGAGCATGATATACCAACTATGGTCTCTAAGATAGAAGTGATATTACTCACACTCAACTATCTTCCCATACCCAAAGAAGGTCTTGGCCCTCCAATCTAAACCACATGGCTTGCTAAAGGACATGGTCTCTTTCCTTGGCACCAACTATGTCACCTATAACACAAGCGCAAAGACAATCTATCACTAAGATGTCATCATGAATGTCCTACTAACCTATACCAATATCTCCACCCTTTGGATCTAAGACCTCAACAAATCCTCTTGTCTATACTAAGAGAGATATAATCATAATCCTAGAAAATACATATAGAATGGTGGATGCATGCAAACTTGGCACCATCTCCTCATATGGCTCACCATGCCAACATGCCTTGGTCTAATCCAATAGGTTGGTACATAGGTTCCTATTGAATTGCATCATAATTTACCACTCCAAGTCTATGAATAATCGTGAAATTATACTCTTGTAAAATTAGAGCACATTTTGCAAGCTTCCTTGAAAGCTTGTTGGATTCTATGAACCACTTCAATGGTTAATGATCAATGATGAGGGTGAAGAGGTTACCAAATTTGTAACATCTGAATTGTGTTACTACCCATGGTAGTAACATAATTCAGATGTTACAAATTTGGTAACGTCTTCACCCTCATCATTGATGTTATTTATGTCAAATGTTATTGTTACCAAGCACTCTTCCTCATATGAACTATACTTTGCTTCCATTGACTTTTTGGAGCAACCAGCATAGACCACCATAAACTCCTTCTCCCCATCATCTTGTTAGGTGAGTATTGCTCCAAGCTCCAAAATACTCCAATCAGTATGAACATAGAATGGTCATCCTATGATTGGGCTCCTAAGAATAGAGGCAGATGTCAACCTCTCCTTGAGCTCTATAATAGCTTTATCCTACTCATCTCCCCAATACCACTCTTTTGTAAGCTTGTTCAGCTTTTTCAAGGCCTTGGCAATGGCACTAAATCCTCTAACATATCAACAATAGAAGTTTGCCAACCCAAGGAATACTCACACTCTACTCACATCCATAGGCCAAGGAATAGGTACAGTAGACTCCACCTTGGTCTGCTGAACACCAAGGTAGATAGTGTGACCCAAATGCTCAACCTACTTGTGGAAGAATCTACATTTCCCAAGATGTAATTTGAGTCCATGAGATCTCTCAAACATCTCTAAAAAATGTCTCTCATGCTCCTCCATAATAATACTATAGATCAAAATATCATCAATATATGGACAAGCAAGCTTTCACATGGTCCTCTTGTGTGCATAGCAGCCTCTCTCCTCCTCAATTTGTTTGCATGCCTGTATGTCCATCCATTTATCCATCCCTCTCTTGTCTATAGATCCAACCTATGCATCCTCACAAAATAGATAACTACACCAAACACCAAGCAAAATCCAAATCAACTTGTATCTTGTCCATGACCCTCTAGAACTTGGCAAGAACATTATTTAACCCAAATAGTAAGAACTCCATTGATACATACATCCTTGTTGTGAGGATCTATAGCCTAAAATTTTATCTTGGACTTATCTTCCTCCTTGATCATCAATTGATGATATCATACTTGAAGATCCAAAGTACTAAAGACCTTTGCATGCCCAATTGCATCAAAGATCTCCTCCAATGTATGTGACATGCCATTTGTAGTTCCGCATCTAGCTGCTCGGACACTAGAGTTCCAGTGATAGTAGTTAGAGTTATTCTAGTAGTTTCTCAGGGACTACTTTCCGACAGTCTGATTTGGTGTTTGGGGTAACGACTTCACGGTGGGGCCCACCGTCACTTTGCACCATTCGCACCATCGAGTGTGCCGTCAGCGGGACCGTTAGGGTTCCAATGCTAGCTCGAGTCCAGGGGGTATAGTTTTGAAGTGAGCTCCATAGAGCTCACTTCTCTGATGTTGAGCCTTCGAGTTCCTGGCTATGGTGGACAGAGGCCGGCGAGCGTCACCTGGATTCTCTATGCTTGAGTGGGTGTGGCTTGACTGTAATTAGTGCCCAGTTGTTGGCAGTTTATAGAGTGACAGATCAAGTACTGATCTGAATTGAGTTGAGTTGAGAATGTTAAGCAATCTGATTACATCAGAGAAGTGAAGTCAAGGGGAAATCGGGTGCAGGAACGTTGAGTGTTGGTGGTATCTCCAAGCTCGGTGGTAGCTCGATTCAAGTTTTGTGTTTCCCTAGTGTGCAGAAGCTCGTTCAAGTGATTCAGATTTGGCAGTTAGGCGGACAGTGTGCGGAAGTGCTGGCCAAATTTTGAGCAAAGAAGGAGCAATTTTCGAGCAGTGTTGTGATTATGAGCTCATGAGGTGAAGGCAGGACCAATTTGCTGCAAGTTGGGCTCAGAAAGTGAAATTGAAGATTTGGAGGAGTTTTGCTAGTTTGGAGGACTTTTGCAGATTTGGAGAAGTTTTGCCAATTTTGGAGGAGGTTCGAAGTGGCAACAAGAAAGGCCTCATTTGGCTGAATTTTGGCGTTTCGAGGCTTTGAGGCATAGGGCTGTGGGCTATGAGAGGCTACGAAGGCCTAGAAGGGCCAGCAAGCCAGCTTGCTGGCGTGAGGCTAGCTAGTTTAGAGTAGATCTTGGTCATTGGTTGGCAAAATCTGCCTTTCTTGCTAGATTGTGCGCAACAAGGTTTGACCCCTAGATCTCTTGTTCCTAGACTGGTGCCCTAACCAATTGGTCCACCCTCACTTGTTGTCCTAGTGATTGCGTCACTGTTATCTATACACATGTAGCTTTGGCTAGGAGAGGCAGTTTGATCCCATTCTTGGTGATCTTGGTAGCTTAGGACTTAGATACAAACTACTCTTATGTCAAATGCCAAATGGTGGCAGAGTCAGTCCCGTGTTGTGTTATGAGATGGAGGGTTTTCATTTAGATTTCTTGTGATTAGATCCCCTCTATTCTATGCTTCTTGTTTGTGCACCATGTTTGTGTGAGGTGCCCTGACTTTTGAGCGTTGGTGCTTTGGTGTGCTCTCGGTGGTGAGGTTGGAGTGATGACCAGTCAGACTACCTTTGTTTCTCTCCGGTGAGGCAGGAAGTGATGACTTGCATACCATGAGAGTGCATGTTATGATGGCAGGTTACAGGTTGCCTTTCCCCTAGTGTAGTTATCTCGGTTAGAGTTACATTTGTGGGTGGTGTTTAGTTGGTGTTGGCACTTGGTGGAGTACTTGCGGTTGCGACTTGCGGTTGCAGTTGGTGGTTCGGGTTTGCTGTTGCAGTTACGTGGTCACGACGGAGTTCTTTGGAGATTCTAGAGGAGTTACCCTTGCAGTACGCATTGGGTTTACTCGGAGTGGTGCTTGGTATCAACCTATATCTCAGGTCCCAATGAGGGAGGAGATTGACTCTGAGTTGGAGTTTGACACAGGAGCTGATTCAATTGAGAGTGCACTTGGTGTGTCCGCACCGTTGTTGTGAGACATGGACGAGATTTATGGAGCCTCCAAAGGCCCTAGGTGTTACTCTGGTACAGTGGGTACCATTGAGTTGGATGACTTCATCCATGAGTTTGATAGTTGGTGTGATCTGCAGCAGATGCGGAACCCGAATTTGTTCACACCCTTCATGGCATGGAAGGGGTTGTTTTAGCATCTAGAGGGTCCGCCGATGGATGATTACCATGAGTTTAGGAGAGCTCATTTGGAGGAGATTGAGTTATGGAGACAGTATTGGTCTCCACATTATGTTTCCATCACTTCAGGCTCGGTGGCCAGGAGTAGATTGGCTGTACCCATGAGTTCTAGCTCGAGTAGTGTTGGTGGAGCTAGTGGAGGTGCACTAGCTGGAGATAGTGCTACTACGAGTGGAGGTACCGTTGCAGGAGGTGGTGTGGTACCGGGGTTTAACCCCATGGTGGAGTTCTCCCTATGTTTGAGGCAAAACTACCAGGGAGTGCGGACTAACAAGCTGAGGAGCTTGCAAGAGTTCCAGCGGAAGGCTAGAGAGAGCCTACACAAGGCATACACTCGCATGAAGCGGTTGATCAATTTCACTCAAGGAGTTACTGAGGCCTAGGCAGTCCAGTTTTGGTATGGGATACTGGATAGGGAGTTGCAATGTAGAGTTAGTGATGCTATGTTGTTGCAGGCTACTTCGCCCACTTTGGCAGTAGTCTTTGGTTTGGCTGAGCGTATTGAGCTCAACATGGTGGAGGAGAGAGTGGTGACATTTGGATTTGGTAGGGAGACCTCATCCACGGCTGTGACTTCTTCTAGAGTGCAGCAGAGTGCACCACGCCCAGTTGGTTTTTGAGGACAGGGTGGACAGCCCAGATCCTATGGAGCGAGTGGAGAGCCTAGTGGAGTTAGACCCTTACCCTCATTTTTGGGTCAGCAACAGCCAGTGAGTGGTGGTGTTGCTTGTTGGACTTGTGGTGGACCTCACCATAGGAGAGAGTGTACTCAGGGCAGCGGACTTGATACCTCTGGTGCATCACAGCCAGCACAGAGGCAGTGTGAGCACTGCCACAGATTTGGTCACACTAGTGACCGGTGTTTTGACCTACACCCGGAGTTACGGAGTGGTAGGGCTGCTATGGCAGGTAGTAGAGGAGCTCCAGTTCATGGAGGACGAGGTGGTAGAGGTGGTGGTAGAGGATCTACACCTAGTAGGGGTGCAATACCTGCCCTTACTTCTAACACAGCTATGGCTACTCGGATTGAGCAGTTGGAGCAGAGATTGGCTAGTATGGCTATTGCTCAGAGGAGATCAGATTCGGGTGCTGAGGCTTCCACCTCATATGCTGGTGATAGAGATGCTTTGGACTTCATGTGCAGAGCAGCACAGGTGGATGCATCTGCAGCAGTGACTAGGAGTGCAGTACGTGCTCCAGAGCCTAGAGGAGCATCAGTGGAGTTGGACCCACACAGAGGAGAGGTTGGGAGACAGGTCAGACTTCCCCAGTCTTTCACGCTATCTGAGGCATTACAGACGACATCCATGGTTCCTAGACGTCCCAATGCATGTGTGGTAGGTGGTGATGGAGTACCTGATGGAGTACCTACTAGTTAGCCACTTGCTACTACACAGACTGAGTCTAGCATGATGTTGGGGGCGGCTCAGCTGATTATGCGGCATCCTTTGTTTTCAGCCAGTGATATGTTTACATTGGGAGTTGACCTAGCCCCGGTGTTCCGGTTGGCTGCCACGTTGTGCGAGAGTAGGGATGGTGCAGTTCCTACTACTAGAGCAGAGGTGGTTGGTAGTGGAGCTGACTTGGTTGAGGAGCATGGGATCCGTTCAGCGACCAGTGGTTTATGGCAGGCAGCAACGGCTAGACTGGAGGAGTTGCCAGCTAGACCGGCCTTTGAGAGAGCGCGGTTTACACCTGGTGTTGTCCTATTGGATAACCAGAGGGGTATCTTTTGTTTGGTGGGACCTTCAGGGAAGGTCTATACACCACAGAGAGTCTTGTTAGACTCTGGTGCGCAGCCCCTTATGTTGGGGAAGGCTGCAGTTGTTGGTCTGGAGTTACGGAAGACCGATGTGGAGAGGTGTCCATTTCAGATCCAGACATCTCTTGGTGGTGGTTCAACACAGTACATCACACGTGGAGAGCTTGTTATCCAAGTTCAGCCTGGTCATCCGACTGATAGCTTGGTGGTGAGAGCTCAGGCTATTGCAACAATAGCTGAGTCATATGATGTGCTAGTTGGGAGAGCAGTGTTATACCCTATGGGTTTCAGCATTGACTATTGGGAGGAGACAGCCTCTTATAGACCTGGTTGGCAGTCTGGTGAGAGACGGGTATGTCGCCTACCAGTACGCTTCAATAGTGGCAGTCTTGGCTCACTATAGTCCGGGACCATGACAACATCAGTTTTGGCTTTCAGCGGTGCAGTTACTTGGCCTAGTGACTTGTTGGAGGGGAACGCCCATGCAAAGGATACTCCTGTACCAGAGGAGATCACTCTGCTTTGGAGTACGAGTGGGATTGTTCCATCCACCTTGGATGTTCCATTGTAGAGTTCAAAGGAGGCATTGCAGCAACATGCAGATCAGTTGGTGCAGCAGGCTTGGAGTGGAGCCTTCGTACCATCAGGGGATGAGTGTGAGGATGAGCCTCCAGAGGTGATTGCTTTGACACCTCTGGATACCACACTCATTGCTTGGCACTATCCAGTAGAGGGGATATGCCTATTGGAGTTGTTTGGTGGGATCAGCACCGGACTAGCTGCGGTGTTACAAGCGGGTATACGAGTACTGTAACACCCATTTGTGCATGTGTGTGGTATTGTGATATTTAGCTTGGTATTACAAGTACTTAAGAGATATTATTTATATAGAGATAAAGGATGGTTCTATATTAGTCATGGTTAGCTAAAGTTAGTCATAGCTAAGATAGATGGGACCTTACTTTAGAGGAAGTAGAAAAGATGAGCATTACTATTTTGGATTTTAGTGTGTTGACTTGGTATTATTCCTAGGTGTTTGGCTTTGAGGAAGGAGTTGAGAACTCTTGGGCCCGCAAGCCTTTTTGTTTTGGATTCTTCTTTAGTCCAAGGATAGCCCATGTGAAGGAATCCATGACTTAATGGTTGGGTCAAGATAAGACCACATGCTTAGGGGAATATGCCCATGTGAATGGATATTCCTTTCTACTTTTTGACTTTATTTGACTTTTAGTCTAGTAACTTGAGTTACTACGGTAATTAGTAACTTTGGTACGTAACTATTTCACAAGTATATAAACAAGGGGTGAGGAGGTACTCATCATCCTTTCATTTGCAACTATCTCTCTCTCATTGAGTTCTCTAGTGAGCAATGTCTTGAGTCTTGGAGTGTTAGCCTTGGAGGAGTATGATGGAGTTGGGGTTCCTTGCCTTCTTAGTCCATGGTGCGCTACCATAATAGCCATCAGAGGTTCATCCTGAGTGAGAGACAGGCCGGCTCACATTTTTGGTTCCGTTGCCGGGACCTCTCTAGAAGGCAAGATAATATTCCGCGTCCAATTCTACATTAGGTAAAAGGAGGCTATGAGAGCTCACTTGGAGAGAACATTAGGAGAGGAGAGGGCTGAACTTATGTTAGAGAACCAAGATCCATTTGTATACCCTTTAGTTCATTATGATGTCTTTGAGGTGATTTTGTACATCTTGTACACATGAGAGGAATTGGAGAGATTGTGTGAGGTGGATTGCAGATTTTGGGGATTAAGGTGATTTTGGGCAAAATCTCAAGTTTGAGATCTGGACTTGAGATTTCTACACATGATAGCTTGGGTTATCTTTCAGTTAGCACATGTGAAATTATTGTGAGAGCTTCTATGCACACTGGGCTAGAATTTTTGAAAGTTGATAGGGTAAAGTGCTCTCGCAACTGCATGCTCTCTGGAAAATTGTACAAAGTCTGCAATTTCTTCCATTTTCAGTGAATTGTCTTGAAATTTTCCAAGAAAATTCAGTGCATTGTATCCTACCTGCTGCCACAAAAATTAGAGAGAGATCGTTCTTGCGCAGAGAGAAATGAGTTTTTGAAGTGAGGGGGTGGTTTTCAGACCAAATCTGAAATATGGGTGCTGAATAGAAAGGTGTCTAGGCCAAATGACTTAAAGAAAAGATCTGAAATTTTTCAGGGAGGGACGCCCTGGGCTTTTAATCAAGTGTGCAAAATTTCAGAGGACTGTGACATATTGGTTGGGAGATTTGAGTGACATTGTGAGGAAGGGTCAATTCTGCAGAGTGGAGATCTCATGCATGAGAAGTTTGAGATCAACAAAAAGCATGTTTGAGTGTTTAGATTCATCTTGGGAACATGGAGGGCCATCAAGAGTGGAAATTGAGATTATGCAAGGTTCCCCAAGGGTTTGAGGTGATTTTAGGGGTGGATTTGAGGAAAAGAGAGTTTACAATAGAATTTGAAGAGAGTGTTGAGAGGATCCAAAAACCTACACCACTTGGAGGAAAGAGTGAGTCTAAGTGCTTTCTATGTGGAGAGAAGGGACATAAGGCAAGTTCATGTCCATTGACCTTTGAGAGCAAGAGATTGAGGGAAAGGAGAGGCTTACTTGACTTGGGTTTGCATGTTGGACCTTCTTCACCAAGATTGGGAGGGAGAAGATCTAAGACCAAGGAGTTGTGTGAGGTTTGTGGAGTTGAAGGACTTCCAAAAAGACATGAGTGTAGTGGAGTAAAAGCACTTTTGGAAACTTTGGTGAAGGATCTTGGAGAGAGTCTTAGTACAGCTACAGAAATACTACCACCTTCATCAGCTAGTTCTCAAGATTAGTGATGGAGATAATCTTTCAACTTATGGATAAACTATCCATGAGAGTTAGATTAATATGCACTCTAGGATTTGATGTTGCTATAGAAATCTTGGAGCAACCTGAACCTTTTGTGTTCCCTAGAGTGGATTATTCTCAGATGGTGTTAGTCATGTATATACTCTATTAGTAATAGAGTGAGAGAAAAGAAAAGAGAAAAAAAAATTGAGAGAAAAGAAAGATAGTGAGGGGTTAAGATGGGAAAACTTCCGGTTTTCTTTGGCAAGGATGGAGAAGATGTGGAGGCCTTTGTGAGAGACTTCAAGAGAGCTTGCATAGGAAAAAATGAGAGGAGGAAGAATGAGTGGGCCTCATTATTACCAGATTTCTTTGAGGATGCAGCACTTACATGGTATGAGTCAGAATACCAAAAGAGAGAGAGGAGAGAGGGGGAAGAGGAGTCTTGGGAGACTCTGACTTCAGCACTCATTGAGAACTTTCTTCCTGATGAGAGTTATGAGAGATTGATGAGTGAGGTTACATTTCTCAAGCAAGGAGATGGAGAGAAAGTGAGAGTCTATGTAGAAAGAGTGGAAAAGTTGGAGTCCAGATTTCGCATAGTGTTGAGGAAGGGTGGGGATGATGTGGAGACTACAATGATTGGCATAGGGGCCATGCTCACCAAGAATTTTGTGGGAGGATTGGACCACAAATTAGAAGCAAGGTGAGATATGAGAAACCTTCTTCCAAGGTTGAAGCTATCAAGATCGCAATTCGTATGGAGGAGTGTTTGGAAAGGGATGAGAGTGATTTGGTGGTGAAGGAGGTTGTGCATCCTCCTCAAGCCTACAAGTATGGTGAAACTTCTGATACTTTGGTGACAAGGGTTGCACCACAAGTAGTAGTTGCTCCAGTTCTTGCACCTCCACCAAAAGATCCACTCCAAACCATCACAGAACAACTTGCGGATCTCAAGATCAATGTGGTGCAACTATGGGAGAAGAGAGAGGTGGATCAGAATGTAGGGAGAGGGCCTAGGAGTTATGGAAACTATCCATATAGAGGAGGCCAACCAGCCAACAATTTCAATGATAGAAATTGTTTTGGCTGTGGAGGAAGAGGCCATATCCAAAGGAATTGCCCAAATTTCACTTACCATGGAGGAAGGGGTTATGAGGGAGCCAATAGAGGGAAAGAGGGAGGTAGTGAAACCCAAGTGGCTCCTAATCCCAACAAAGGTAAGGGGATAGCATCCATAGATGTGGTGGAGAGCAAGTATGAGAGGGGAGAGTGCTCAAACTCCAAGGGTCTTAATTTGGAGCTTTTGGCACAAGAGAAGAAGAGAGCTCGTTTTGCAGAGGATGTTCACTCTTCTCAAGGATTTACTTCTAGCAAGGATACTCCTATGTCTACTAGGAGCACTCGCACCTCAACACCATCAACAACAAAGACTCTAAGGAAGAAGTTGGGGATGGAGGACTTCTTGATCTCAAAGCAACAATGGAACTACAATGTGTTGGAGGATGTTGGTAGTCACAAGGCTAACATCACAGTGGGCCAATTAATTGCTTTGAACCCTACCTTGAGAAAGGAGCTTAGAGGTGGTTTGAGTTCTACAAGGAGCAAGAAGAAGAAGAAGGCAAAAGTTCCAATATCAATGGGGGTGGTGGATGCCAAGCCAGCACCATGGGAGGCTTGTGAATATGCCTCCAAGATTGATGTGAGAGTGAATAGTCACAACATCAAGGATGCATTGGTTGATGGAGAATCAGCAGTGAATGCCATGTCAGAAAGGTTGATGAAGAAGTTGGGTATGATACCCTCAAGACCTTCAACATTTGTGGTGAGCATGGCAAACAAGCAACAAGTTTGACCTGTAGGGGTGATGGATAAGGTGGTAGTTTCAGTTATGGGAGTTCAAAATCTCATGACTTTCCAAGTCTTGAAGGATTCAAGCTATGACTTACTTCTTGGGAGGCCATGGTTGAGAGCAGCATGCACAACTGATCGATGGCACAAAGGGTACTTGAGGATTGGGCCATCAAACCATAGAGTCACTATTCCTGTGACTAACACCACCAACACTTCACATTCAGATACCCCATCTTCTGATTATTGGGAATCAAATTCTGAAGAAGGAGCTTCAGGTGTGGACACAAGCATGGAAGAGGAGACTTCCACGGACGAGGATGAATCTGAATCTGATTCAGATGTGTATCCTTTTTGTGCTATGGATTTTGCACCTAAGCCAAAGGTTTTGAAGGACCCAGTTAAATCACCATTGACACTTGAGGAGGTAGAGAGAAGGTTATCTACCCTCAAGTATGGCCCAAATGTTACCAAGGAGGAGAAGGTGAGATTTGAGGAGATTTTCCGCAAGTTCATCCATGTGTTTGCTTTTAGTTACAAGGATTTGAAGGAAGTTACCTTCGAGGAGCACAAGATAGAGGTGGAGTCACATGCAAGACCAATCCGCCAAAAGCAACATCGCATTAGCCCACCAATATCTTTGGTTGTGAAGGAGGAGATTGATAAGCTCAAGGAGGCTAGATTTATCTTTGAGGTGGAGAATTTAGAATGGGTGTCTCCAATTGTCATTGTGAAGAAAAAGAATGGCAAGCTTCGGGTAGGTGTGGATTACAAGAAGCTCAATGCTATTACCAAGAAGGATTACTACCCATTGCCATTCATTGATGAGTTCTTGGAGGAGGTTGCAGGTCATGAGAGGTACAGTTTTGGAGATGGTTATAGTGGATATAACCAAATCAAGATTGCACCAGAGCATCAACAACTCACCACATTCACCACACCTTGGGGAACTTATGCTTTCAAGGTCATGCCTTTTGGGCTTTGCAATGCTCTAGCCACATTCCAATGGTTCATGAACAAGGTATTTGAACCTTTCATTGGGAAATTTGTGAGAGATTTCATTGATGACTTTTGTGTCTATGGGAGCAAAGAGGAGCACTTTGAGCACCTAATCAAAGTCTTGCAACACTTGGATGAGGCAAATGCA
Organism: Lunularia cruciata; assembly: GCA_948567375.1. Classification (NCBI taxonomy): domain Eukaryota; kingdom Viridiplantae; phylum Streptophyta; class Marchantiopsida; order Lunulariales; family Lunulariaceae; genus Lunularia; species Lunularia cruciata. The sequence goes on along the minus strand of OX419762.1, from coordinate 411,180 downwards.
TCACTCAACCCAGAGAAGTGCATTTTTGGATGTGAAGAAGGTCTAATTTTGGGGCACATCATCTCCAAGGATGGAATAGCAGTTGATCCTGAGAAGGTGAGGAAAATCTCAGACCTTCCATTCCCTTCAAGCTTGACAAAGTTACGCCAATTCTTGGGGATGGTTGGGTACTATAGGAGGTTCATCTTCTCATTTTCCAACAAGGCTTATGCATTGACCATCTACATGAAGAAGGGTGTAGATTACATGGTGATTTTGGAAGACAAGGAGGCTCTCAAAGCTTTTGAGGAGCTCAAGCAATCCCTTGTTGTAGCTCCAATTCTTGCTAAACCTGATTGGAGTAAACCTTTCATCCTCTACACTGATGCTTCTAATGTAGCTATAGGATGCACACTTAGTCAATTAGACCAAGATGGGCATGATCATCCAATAGCTTATGCTAGTAGGCAGATGGTTTCAGCAGAGAAGAACTACTCTATCACGGAGAGAGAAGGGTTGGCAGTGATCTTTGGTCTCAAGAAGTTTAGACACTACTTGATTGGAGGGAAAGCTACCATTGTCACAGATCACAAGGCTTTGAAGTACATCTTCAACAAGCCTAATGTTGAAGGGAGACTAGCAAGGTGGATGATACTATTGTCTGAGTATGACTACACCATTGAAGATAGGCCAGGAAAGAAACATGCAAATGCTGATTTATTATCTAGAGCCTATGATCATGATGGAGATGAGCCAGTGGATGATTCCTTCCCGGATGAGGAGCTCATGACAATCTCAGTCACTCAAGAGGTTCCAATGGAGTACAAGGAGATTGTGGATTTTGTGACAAGAGGTAACTATCCAGAAGGAATGCATGCTAGTGAGAGGAAGGCCCTTGCAGCAAGATCTAGACCTTACACAATGGTGGAGGATATTCTTTTTCACCAAGGAGCAGATGGTCTACTTCGAAGAGCAGTGGGTAAGGAAGAGTCTATCCTACTCATAAAGGAGTTTCATGAAGGTTTAGTATGTGGAGGACACTTTGCAGGAAAGGTGACTGCTTTCAAGATTCTAGATGCAGGTTACCATTGGAGAGGGATTTTCAAGGATTGTCTTGATCATTGCAAAACTTGTCATGTTTGTCAAGCTTTTGCTAGAAAGTCTACATCCACTCCACCACTTAGATCAATTCCATTGCTAGGACCTTTTGAGAAGTGGGGAATTGATTTTGTAGGTCCTCTTAATAGAACCCCAAGGAACAATCGGTACATTGTGGTAGTTACTGATTACCTTACCAAGTGGGTTGAGGCTAGACCATTGAGGGACAAGAATGAAGATGAAGTGGGTATATTTCTTTATGAACGCATTATCACTAGGTTTGGATGCCCTTTGGAGTTGGTTTTTGATAGAGGAGGAGAGTTTACAAGAAGAATTACTACAGCCATGCTACGACATTTCTCTATCACACATAGAGTAACTACATCCTATAAGCCAAATTCCAATGGCTTGGCAGAGAGAACCAATCAGACCTTGTGCATGATGTTGGCCAAAGATGCAGAAATGGAGGGGGCTAAACATCATTGGGACAAGAGGATTCATGCAATTTTGTGGGAGTATAGGACAACCATGAAGACTTCCACCGGATATTCTCCATTCCAATTGGTGTATGGTATTGAGTCTACCTTACCTATTCACTTTGATCTTCCTACCTTCCAAAGCATTCATAGGAGATTGAAGAAAGCACAAGGAAGTGATGCAGAGAAGTCAAGGAAGGATCAACTCATGGAGTTGGAAGAGGCAAGAGCAGTTGCTATGGTTCGAGTGGAGCAAGCCCAAAGGAAACAAAAGGAGAGCTATGACAAGAGGCAAGGCAAGGCAAGAAGAAGGTGGAGCCTTTCAAAGAAGGTGATTGGGTAATGTTGTTTGATTCCATTCGATTCAAGAGAGTGCAAAAGAAGTTTTTGCCTAAGTACTTTGGACCTTTCATAGTAGAGAAGGTGTGGGGAAATTACACCTATGATCTCAAGGAGTTGGGAGGAAGACACTTTGATAGGATTAACCATGATAAGTTGAAGATGTACCATAGAAGGTAGAGAGACCATCACTTTGAGGACAAAGTGAAAACTTAGTCCGGGGGTAAATGTAACACCCATTTGTGCATGTGTGTGGTATTGTGATATTTAGCTTGGTATTACAAGTACTTAAGAGATATTATTTATATAGAGATAAAGGATGGTTCTATATTAGTCATGGTTAGCTAAAGTTAGTCATAGCTAAGATAGATGGGACCTTACTTTAGAGGAAGTAGAAAAGATGAGCATTACTATTTTGGATTTTAGTGTGTTGACTTGGTATTATTCCTAGGTGTTTGGCTTTGAGGAAAGAGTTGAGAACTCTTGGGCCCGCAAGCCTTTTTGTTTTGGATTCTTCTTTAGTCCAAGGATAGCCCATGTGAAGGAATCCATGACTTAATGGTTGGGTCAAGATAAGACCACATGCTTAGGGGAATATGCCCATGTGAATGGATATTCCTTTCTACTTTTTGACTTTATTTGACTTTTAGTCTAGTAACTTGAGTTACTACGGTAATTAGTAACTTTGGTACGTAACTATTTCACAAGTATATAAACAAGGGGTGAGGAGGTACTCATCATCCTTTCATTTGCAACTATCTCTCTCTCATTGAGTTCTCTAGTGAGCAATGTCTTGAGTCTTGGAGTGTTAGCCTTGGAGGAGTATGATGGAGTTGGGGTTCCTTGCCTTCTTAGTCCATGGTGCGCTACCATAATAGCCATCAGAGGTTCATCCTGAGTGAGAGATAGGCCGGCTCACAGTACAAAGGTGCTTGTATGTAGAGAGAGATGAGACTGCTAGGCGAGTCTCTCTACATCATGTGGCACACTTGGCTTATTGGTATCCGGAGTTATTACCGATGTCAGTAGTCAGAGGTTACCAGAAGGCCTTACCAGGAGACATTTCCTTACTAGGGGCGCATGACCTAGAGAGACATGGGCCTATTCACTTGGTGATTTCTGGATGGCCATGTCAGGGACATACACATGCGGGCCGCGGTTTGGGTCTTCTGGATCCTTGTTTTGGTGTGTTTTGGGAGATGTTACGGATACTACAACATCTCCAGGTTCATCAGTCTATTTCTCCAGCTTACCTTTTGGAGAATGTTCCATTGATGGGTGATTCTTGCACTAGAGTGGTGGCGAGTACACATCAGGTCCATTCATGGATGAGACCTGCTGTATTGTTAGATGCAGCCAGAGTGGGATCACGTGCTCATTGTCTTCGTCTTTGGTAGACGAACCTCTTACCCAGAGAGGTTCTACAGCGTAGTTATGATGGGATTCAGCGACTAGACCACATTCTTGTTGATGATATCTTGGATGTTGGACGTCAGTCTCAAACAGTGGTAGTGGCTGATAGGTCACCTATGGCAGTGGTGAACCTAGTTGGACAGCCTAGAGCTGCATTTCCCACACTCATGAGTTTCCCAGGCTCTCATGCTTTTTGAGAGGGAGGACCTGGACTTGTTTGGGACTCACAGTTACAGCAATTGGTGGAGCTCAATGCTGATGAGAGAGAGCAAGCGATGGGTTTTCGCACCGGTATCACCGCTGTTCCAGCAGTGTCAGAGGCATGTAGGTGTCAGATGTTAGGTCAGGCTATGGACCTGAACTGTTTGACCTGGATTGTGAGCCTTGGCTTGGCAGAGCAGCGTAGGATGCGCTTGATAGGCATCACCACTCGGACACTTGTGAGCCCTGTGCCTATCGCGACGATTCAGGCACATGCTGGGGGCGATGGACCAAGTGGACATGGTATTCTTGGGACACATCCAGTAGCTACTAGGGAGAGTGGTCTACTTGGAGTCCATCCAGGTGAGCGTGGGCTACTTGGATTACACCCTTGGTCCACATGGGATGCAGCCAGAGGACATGTGGAGCTTGCAGCCAGAGTGGAGGGAGTTTTTCACACAGAGGTTGGGACCTCTAGTGGTCGGGAGCATGACACTATTGCTCCGAAGGGCCCAGTAAAGCAGCCAGTCAGTACGTCTTCCACTCCTACTACAATTACAGAGGATACTTGGGAGCCAGATCTTGGACCCAAGCTTACTGGAGAGGAAAGATGGAGGGTTTGGAGGTTCTTGAGGAGTCACACAAGTTGTTTTGCCTTCAATATGAAGGATTTGGGTGCTCTAAAGGGACCGGGTATACGGATTGAGCTGACTAGCGACACACCAGTTTTCCGACGTCCTTATCGATATAGTGAGATGGAGAGGACATTGATTCAGAGCCGGAGTAGTGACCTTTTTGAGGCTAGTTTGGTGGAGATTTCACATGGAGAGTATGCATCAGCGACAATGATGCCAGCCAAGAAGGATATGCATGGCAACTATACAGATAGGCGGATGTCTGGAGATTACCGTCCTCTCAATCGATAGACCAGGGCTGATTGGTATGCCATGCCTACACCGGAGGAGATTTTTGATGCGATTGGGCATGCAAAGGTCTTCAGTACTTTGGATCTTCAAGTGGGATATCATCAGTTGCCGATCAAGGAGGAGGATAAGTCCAAGACAACATTTTGGGCTATTGATCCTCACAGCAAGGATGTGTTATATCAGTGGAGGTTCTTACCATTTGGGTTGAAGAACGCTCCCGCTGAGTTCCAGAGGGTCATGGATAGGATCCTAGCTGGATTGGATTTTGCTCTGTGCTATATTGATAACATTTTGGTTTATAGCACTACTGTGGAGGAGCATGAGAGACAGTTGTTGGAGGTGTTTGAGAGGTTGAGATCTCATGGACTCAAATTACATCCTGGGAAGTGTAGGTTCTTCCATGAGCAGGTTGAGTATTTGGGTCACACTATCTACCCCGGAGGACTTGGTGTTCAGCAAACCAAGGTGGAAGCTATTGCACGTATTCCTCGGCCTACGGATGTGAGCAAAGTGCGAGCATTCCTTGGGTTGGCGAACTTCTATCGCCGCTATGTTAGAGGATTTAGTGCCATTGCCAAGGCCTTGACAAAGCTGACCAAGCTTACACATGAGTGGTGTTGGGGAGATGAGCAGGAGAGAGCTTTTGTAGTGCTCAAGGAGAGGTTGACATCTGCTCCTATTTTGAGGAGACCGATCAAGGGATGACCATTTCAGGTTCATACTAATTGGAGTATGTTGGGGCTTGGAGCGGTGCTCACCCAGCATAATGATGAGGAGAAGGAGTTTGTGGTGGCCTATGCTAGTTGCTCCAACAATTCAGCAGAGGCTAAGTATAGTTCATATGAGGGAGAGTGCTTGGCAGCAGTTTGGGCAGTAGCACATTTCCGATGTTACCTATTTGGTAACCCCTTCACTCTCATCACTGATCATCAGCCGCTGAAGTGGTTGATGGAGTCCGACAAGCTTTCAGGGAAGCTTGCACGATGGGCTCTGATTTTACAAGAGTATGATTTCACGGTTGTTCACAGACCTGGAGTGGTGAACCGTGATGCAGATGGGTTGAGTAGAAACCCATGTCCCAGCCAGCAGGATCAGACCGGAGCACGTTGGCATGGTGAGATAGATGAGGAGATGGTGCCAGGTTGGCATGCATTGGCCTTTCTGTGTATATTTGTAGAGGCTTTGGTGGTATCTCTCTCAGCGCATACAGTAGGAGTTATTGCGGTCATAGATCCAGAGAGTGAAGATATCGGTACAGTTCAGCGAGACATTCATGATGATGTCTTAGTGATGGACTATCTTTGCACTGGTGTTGTGGGTGGCACAGTTGGGGCCGAGGAGAGAGACCATGTTCTTCAGCAAGCCAGACGGTTCAGATTGGAGGGTAGACACATTTTGCGTGTATGGGAGGATGGTAGAGTGCGAGTAGTACCACTTCCATCTCAGAGACCACAGTTGGTCCGTCATGCTCATGAGGAGCTAGGACATTTTGGAGTAAAGCGTACATATAGCTTACTCCAGAGTCATTATTGGTGGTGCGGTATGCAGACCGAGGTACAGCAGTTTGTTGCCAGATGTGTGGTTTGTGACCGAGTTAGAGCATCATTCAATGCTCCTACACCACAGTTACACCCATTACCTATCATGGGATTGGGTTACCGTTGGAATTTGGACTTTGCCGGACCTTTACCGCTGACTGTGAGACATCATCGGTATGTTTTGGTGATGGTGGAGCACTTCTCCAAGTGGATTGAGTTGGTGGCACTTCCTAACAAGTCTAGTGAAGGGACAGCTTACTCATTCCTGGATCGAGTTCTTAGTCATTTTGGTGCACCAGCTGAGGTTTTGACTGATCAGGGTACAGAGTTCTTGGGAGAGTTTCAGGTCCTGTGTGACAAGGCTTTGATTGATCATCGTACTACATCCCGAGATCACCTTGAGGTAGATGGCTCAGCAGAGAGAGTGGTTCAGACGGTGAAGAGAGGATTGCAAAAGTATGGTTTGCACCATCAAGTGTGCCGTCAACGGGACCGTTAGGGTTCCAATGCTAGCTCGAGTCCAGGGGGTATAGTTTCAAAGTGAGCTCCAGAGAGCTCACTTCTCTGATGTTGAGCCTTCGAGTTCCTGGCTATGGTGGACAGAGGCCGGCGAGCGTCACGTGGATTCTCTATGCTTGAGTGGGTGTGGCTTGACTGTAATCAGTGCCCATTTGTTGGCAGTTTATAGAGTGATAGATCAAGTACTAATCTGAGTTGAGTTGAGTTGAGTTGAGAATGTTAAGCAATCTGATTATTGTGGCACTTTAGAGTCTATGTATGACTTATGTGTGATTTGTGCTTCTATAGTGTATGATGTTGACAGCGATGTATGTTGTGTAGCGATGTATATACGCACGACATATGCAAGTATACCAATCAGCCCTAGTCTATCGGTTGATAAGATAATAATTTCCACACATCTACCTATCTTTGTAGTTGCAATGCATATCCTTTGTGGTTGGCATCATTGAAGTTGAAGCATACTCTCCATGTGAAATCTCCACCAAACCAATGACCTCAAAAAATTCTCTACTTTGGCTCTTAATCAATACTCTCTCCATATCATTATATTTATAAGGACATCAAAAAATTTGTGTATCATTAGTCAACACAATCCAAATATCAAGTCCTTTTAAAGCACCCAAATCCTTCATATTGAAGGCAAAACAACTCATGTAGCTCCTTAAGAACCTCCAAGCTCTTTGTCTTTCTCCTCTCATAAGCTTGGATCCCATGTTTGGCTTCCAATTTTCCTTTATAACTAATGTAGGAGTGGAGGACATATTGACTTGGGAGTGACTAAGTGGTGATGCTTATCAAGCATATCCTATGCTGCTCAACCAATCCAAGGCTCACAATCTAGGTCAAACAATTCAGGTCCATAACTTGACCTAACACTTGATCTTGAGATGCATCTAATATTGTTGAAATAGTGGTAATGCTAGTATGGAAATCCGTTGCTTGTTCTATCTTGTCGGTGTTGGGCTCCACCAACTACTATACTTATGAGTCCTAAACAAGTCAATGAACTCCCTCTCAAAAATCATGTGAGCTTGGGAAACTCATGAGTGTAGATAAATCAGCTTTTAGTTGCCTAACAAGGTTCACTACTACCATATGTAACCTATCAACCATTACATTTTTTGATATTGGTGCCTAATATCCAAAATATCATTGACAATAGATGGGTTAGCCATTGAATCCATCATAAGCATATTGTAAAACCTTTTTATGTAAGATATGTGTCCACCAAAGACAAAGATAATGAGCTTGTGATCTAATTCTAGCTGCATCCAACAACACAATAGGTCATATCCAAGAATGGATCTAATGTATACTTTCCATGACTTGTTTGCAATTATCACCCATCAAAGCGATGTTCTCCAAAATGTAGGCTAAGGAAATGGCTTGATGAACATAGAGATGTTGTAATATACATAACATCTCTCAAAATACACCAAAATAGGAATCTTTTAGACCTTGACCTTGGCCATCACATGTATGTCTCTAACATGGCCATCTAAAATCCCCCAAATAGCTGGAACAATGTCTCTCTAGATCCTCTTCCCCATCAAGGAAATGTTGTTGGTAGGGTCATTTGGTAACCCTTGATTGTTGCATTGGTAATAACTCCAACAAGCCAAGTGTGCCACATGATGTAAGGAGATTTTCCTAGAAATCTGCTCTCTCTCCTCATACAAGTACCTTTGAACCCATATGCTTGCATGTACTACCGTAGCTAGTCCAATGTAATACCACCAAACAACTCCAATAGGCATAATTCCTTTTCTAGATACTACCAAGCAATAAGTGTGATATCTAAAGGTGACAAAGAAATAGACTCCATAGGCTCATCCTCACATTGGTCTCTTAGTGCCACTACAAGCGTATTTCACCAATTGATTCACATGTTACTACAATTGCCTCCTCAAAACTCCACAATAGAACAACCCCCCTCATACTACAAATTTGGGTGATCTCTTCTAATTTTGGATTATCCTCTATATGGACATTCCCCTCCAATAAGTCACGAGACTAAGTATTTAAACCACTAAAAGCTTAAAGTGATGTCATGATCCTTGATTGTAGTCAGCCAAGATCACCACTACTAAAGTGCATTAGTAAGCAACATACATAACTCTCACCTAATTGCCAATCTTGTCTATAAGAAGTTATTTCCTCCCAATATGTTGTTGAAATCAATGTTGAAATCCATAGGGTATAACATTACTCCACCAAGTAGCACATCATATGACTTTGTTATTGTTGTAATAGCCTGAGCTCTCACCACAAAGCTATCAATTGGATGATTGGCTTGAATCTAAACAATGAGCTTCCTACATGTGATGTACTATGTAGAACCACCCCTAGAGATTTCTAGATCTAAAATTAACACCTCTTCACATAGGTCTTCTATAGTTCAAGACTGACAAGTATAGCCTTCCATGACACAAAGGGCTACACACAAAGTCTAATAAGACCCTTTGTGATGTATAAACCTTCCTTAAAGGTCCCACCAAATGCAAAATCCCACTCTAGTTGCTCAATATGACAACTCTAGGTGTGGACCGAGCTCGTTCAAATGCAATTCTAGTGGGTAATTCCTCCAACCCAGTAGTTGTTGCTTGCCACAAGCCATTGATAGTTGACGGATCTCATACTCCTCAACCAAGTTAGCTCCACCATAAAAAACCTCCACTCTAAAAGTAGGAATCGCATTATCCTTACTCTCACAAAGTGTGGCAGCCAACCAAAACATTGGAGTTTGGTCATCTCCTAATGTAAACATATCACTAACTAAGAACAAAGGGGAGTGCATCATCACTTCAATCACCTCCCAACATCATGCTAGACTCAATCTATATAGTATTTGGTGACTAACTAGTATGTAATCCATCATGCACTCTATCACCACCTGCCATACTTGCACTAGGATGTTTAGGAGCCATGGATGTTATTTGTAGTGTCTCAAAGAGTATGAAAGCCTAGGGAAGTCTGATCTATCTACCAGCCTCTCCTCTTTATGGGTCCAACTCTATTGATGCTCCTCTAGGCTCTAGAGCATGTAATGTACTCCTAGTCATTGTGGTAGATGCATATACTTATGTTGCTCTTAACTTAAAGTCTAGGATATCTCTATCACTAGTATAAGAGGTAGAAGCCTCAATGCTTGAATCTAATTTCCTCTAAGCTATAGCCATGCTAGCCAATCTTTGCTCTAATTGCTCAATCTAAGTAGCCATGGCTATATCAAAAGCAAGGGTAGGTATTTTTCCCCTACTAGGTGGAGGTTCCTTATTGCCATCTCTATCACCTTGTCATCTATGACCTAGAGCTCCTCTACTACCTACCATAGTAGCCCTACCACCCCATAACTCTAAGTGGAGGTCAAAGCATTGATCACTATTATGACCAAATTTGTGGCAATGGTCACACTATCTTTGAGTTAGTTGTGGTACTCTAGAGGCATCATGCCTACTACCATGGGTATCTCTTGTGGTGAGTTTTATCATAATTCTAACAAGCAACACCTTTACCTACTAGCTATTGTTGACCAACAAATGAGCATAAAGGTCTAAGTGCACTTTGCTGCACATTCAAAGAAGTAGTAGTTTTAGATAAGGTCTCCTTACCAAATCTAGATTTCACCACTCTCTCCTTCACCATGTTGAGCTCAATACGCTCAACCAACCAAAAACCAATGTCAAAGTCAATGAGGTAGCCTATAACAATGTAGCATCACATACTCCTTGTCCAATATCTCATACCAAAAATAGACTACTTGGGCATCAATAGTGAAACTGATTAGCTATCTCATGCAAGTATATGCTCAAGTAGGCTCTCTCCAACCTTCCACTGGAAGTCTTACAAGCTCTTCAACTTGTTAGTCCATACTCCTTGGTAATTCTACCTCACGCACTAGAAAAACTCTACCATGGAGTTAAACCCAACCCAATACTATACCACCTCTTGCAATGGTAACTCTACTTGTAGTAGCACCATCTCCAACTAGTGCACTTCCATTGGATACCTTAATGCTATTAGAACTAGAATTTGTTGGTATTGTTGATCTACTCTTAGAAACCAAGCTTGAAGTGATGGAGATAAAGTTTGGAGATCAACATTGTCTCAAAAGCTCAATCTCCCCCAAGTGAACTCTCTTGAATTCATGGAAGTCATCCATAAGCAGATCCTCCAAGTGTTATAACAACCACTTCAATGTTAAGAAAGATGTGAAAAAAGTTGAGTTTTGCATCTACTTTAGATTACATCAACTATCAAACTCTTGGATGAAATCAACCAACTCAATAGTACCAAAGAAGCACTTGGGACCTTTAGATACCACATAAATCTCATCTATATCCCACAAAGATGTTGTAGACACACAAAGTGTACTCTTAACTAAATTAGCTCCCATGTCAAACTCCAAATTGGAACCAATCTTCTCTCTCACTAGGATCTAAGATATGAATTGACATCAAGCATCACTCATGTAAATCAACTATGTACTATAGAAAAATCTCCTCTAGAATCCCTAGAGAACTCCATTGTGATAATTTACTACATACCACAACCATAACCACCAAGTACCGCCCATTAGTGTAACTCCAATTATGACAAACTACATTAGGAAGAACTGCAACTTGTAACCTACCATCACAACATGCACTCTCATGGTCTTTAGGCCATCACTTCCTATATTATCAAAGAAAAATGTATGTATGATTGGTCATCCTTCCAGCCTCACTACCAAGAGCATATAGAGCATCAACGCTCTAAATATCAAGGTACCTCTCACAAACATGGTGCAAAACTAGGAAGTAGAGAATGGAGGAATTGAAATTGAAGAAGAAATTAAAACAAGAACACTCTATCTCACAAACCAAACCAGATTGACCTTGCCACCATTTGGCATTTGATATAATAAGAGTGTTATATCTACTCTTATGTTACCAATATCACTAAGAATAGGATACAAATCACTAGGAAAATAAGTGAAAGTGGACCAATTGGCTAGGACACCAATCTAAGAACCAAAAATTTTGGTTCAAACCTTGCTGTATATAATATTGAAGGGTGGGTAGATTTTGCCAAACAAGTGCCAAAAATTCAACTAAATTGGCTAGCTTCATGTCAACAAGTTGGCTATTTTCCTCTTTTAGACTTCTATAGCCTTAAAATGCCACATGAGTTTTTACTTCTTGCCAATTCAAATCCTCTCCAAATTTGGCCAACTTCCATTAACTCAAGTAGCCTTTTAGGCTTTTGTAGCTTCTCTAGCCCACAACCTTATGCCTCAAAGTGCCAAATGAGTCTTCTTCTTGCCAATTTGAACACTCTCCAAATTTTCTTAATTTCCATTATCTCAAGTTACCAAATGAGGCTTTTCTTCTTGCTAATTTAAACCCTTTCCAAATTTGGCTAACTTCCACCACTTCAAGCACCAACTAGGAGCAAACCTCTACCAAACTTAGCAAACTCTAGAGTTTTCTTATTGCCAATTTTAACCCTTTCCAAATCTAGCTAACTTCTACAAACTCAAGCACCAACTAGAGGCAAACTCCAACTCTAGATGACCTTTGCCAACTTCAAATCAAGACAACCTCTACCAATCTAATAGACCTCTACCAATTTGATAGACCTTTACTATAATTGGTTGACCTCCAAATTTTTTGTTTATTGTCAAATTGAGTAAATAAGGATCTCCAAATCCCTAATTCAAGGGGATAGGTTCTCAAATCCACCTCCAATTTTGAAATTTAACCTCTCACTCTCAAATTGGCCTATTTGATCAAAAAAATTGCACACTCACTCTACAAAATTTTGTCCACCCATTGGGATTGTTTATAAATTTCAATTCAACCTCAATTTAACCCAACTAAAACAAAACTCAAGTAACAATGATCATAGATACCAATGATCCTACCAAGGTTGGAGATACCAATGATCCTACCAAGGTTGTAGATACCACTAACATCCTTAGTTCTTAAACTCAATTTCCCCTTGACTTCACTTCTTTGATGTAATCAATTAACTTCACACTCAACTTGGATCAGAACTCAATCCTCAACTCAATAATCTACCAACAATATACATTTTTTTGCCCAATTGTTATGATAAGGATATGCTCATTGATTATAATCAAGCCATATTCACTCTAGATAAGAGACTCCAGGGATGCTTCCCAGCCTTTGTCCACCATAACCATGAATTGAAAAGCTCAATGTCAAAGAAGTGAGCTTTATAGAGCTGCACTTCAAAGGTATAGCCCTCTACTTGACTTGGATTTCTAGCCCTAATGGCACCACTGATGGCCCATCTGAAAATGCAAATAGTGCAAGTGACAATTGGTCAAATGGTGTAACACAAAATATGGCTACCACTAAATGTCTTTGAGCAACTACTAATATAAATCTGATCTCCAAGACTATCACTCCAACATCCAAGCAAACTAATTTTGATGCTATAAATGTTGTGACATAGATAGAAAGAAAATATAAATTAGAGTGATTAGATTTAAAGCAAGAATTATCAAACATTGTTGATAAGTTAGAGCAAATCTTAGCTAGCATCAAAAGAGATACAAATAATTAGCAAGCTTTGGAGTTCTTAAGATTTGGAAGTGATTGTTTGTTAGATTTGAAGTAACATCTTCAATGATGCTTAGTATTTAGGATTTCATAAAATATATCAGTTAAGTTTTGAGTGTTATAGAAATATATAAGCTAGTATTTGAACCATTTTTTACTCAAAGTGTTAATAAATGAAAGAGCATCTACTCTTTTTCATTTTTGTTGTACTTCTTTATGTTTTTTCATTCCTTTGAATGTTTGATTATTGAAAAAGAACTCTCAATATGTATAGCCTTTCACTTTGTGTGTTTGATGAAGAAGTATTTGTATGGAAGAAACACTACCATAGACTAACAAAGTGCTATAATGTTGCAATTAACCAAGATCTAAACATGTGAAATGTGTAAGTAAAGAAAAACTTGACCTTCAAAGTTTATGCTTAAACTTTGGAATATTTTGAAGTCCAAATCAAACTTCAAAGATTGTTGTGACTTTGAGATTTTGTCCTTGATTATGGAAGTAAAGATTTTGCTTAGGAAGCCTATTTTGCCAAGTGTTTTCTAGGGAAAGAGTGAAATTACCTTTGAACTACAACACCACTTTCATAATTTATTAGATTTATTCTTGGTGTGAGTAAGTTTTCCTTTATGAATTTTTGTAGTGCATCTTCTATGGTAACATTGCACTCTTTGAGGATTTTTTTTTGCCCAAGAAGTTAAAAATGTGACAGTAAAGAACCATTTAGTGACACTTTCCTTTGCATCTCAACATCTCTAATTCTATCCTAGTGTGAATAAACTATTTTCTATTGAAATACTACAATTTTTGTATTGGTGTGCTATTATAAATCATAAGATTTTGTTGAATATATTTGTATTTAGACTTGTTAAGATGGTCATTGGTGCAATGTAGAAGTCAAAAGAAAAGGCCTTGAACCTTCATAACCCTATTATTGATTAGTGGGAAATAGTAGCTTGGAAGGAGATACTTTGATAGTACTACCTAACTTTTCCTCTTATGGAATTGGGAGGTCATATAAGGATTGCCAAGAGGTCCAAAGGAGCCACACAAAAATTAAAGATACTCATTGAGGCAACCCAAAGGTCCATAGGACTTGACAAAGGGTCACTTGAGGCAAGACCTCAAGGACAAAGCAAGAGAGCAAGAAGATTAAACCTTGACTCTCAATACATAAAGATAAGGAATATGTACTCCAAGCTGATATATTCCTTTGCCAAATATTGGTCAAAGAAGAATGGTTGAAAACCTTAAATCAAACCCAAGACCCTAAATCTTCTTGAAATTCAAAATGAAACCCAAGCCCCTAAGTCTCAAAAATTCAAAATGAAATAATCTTGAAAATCAATCTTCTTGATATTTGAAATGACAAGGAGTTTTCTCTTTGACTAGGGCAAGAAAAGTAATTTATTGGAAGTGTATCTTCCATTATTTCCATGTAAAAACTTATGATGCATTTGAGGAGAAGAAGTATGCTAATTGGTGCTCTTTGCCATACGTTTTTACATTAAGATTAATCTACTACCTTGAACAAAAAAAAGGAATTCCATCATCATTACTTGCCAAACAATTACTTTGCTACTTATTCCAAAGAAGCTGGGATTATGAAGGTGATTCAAGGGAAAGACAAAAGAGTCTTAAAGATAGGAGAGTCAAAAGCTCCACCAAAATAAGCTACAAAGAGCAAGGTGTAAAATCTTTGCCTTTGTATACTTCATATGCATGTGAGTAATAGGCAAAAGCCAATAGTGGATGCAAAGGTTGAGTCAAACAACATTCTATTTGATAGAGGAAGCCAAAGGATCCAATGCCAAACAAGTGAACATGAAATTAGATTAGGAGTGAGAGATTCCTCCAAGGGAAGTACCAATGCTAAAGGACAACACCAAGGAAGAAGATCTGGATTTGCAAAAAAAATTATGTAAAAATTTGCTTTTGCAAGCAATAAATTGGAGCAAGTCAGGCCAATGGTCCTTTGTCTCCTAAGGAGCTGCCAACAATCATGGAAGAAGAACCAAGGAAGGAAAAAAGAGCATCTTTGGGTTTTTTTGGCACTAGTTTTGTGAAAAAGTAAATCCTTTTAGTGATGTGGTTTCTTGAGTCAATGTATCTAGAGTACAATCAAAGTGAAAAAATATTTGTATAATTATATGACTTTGGTATGAAGGATGCACCTCAATGTGTATGGTGCCAAGTTGAAGACACAAGACTTCAAATATCTGAAGAAAACTATTTGGTAGTGCAATGCAATAGAAGTCAAGTTGATAGAGAAGGTTGAAGTCTTGAAGAAGGAAAATCAAGACAAAACTCAAATTCTACCATCTGAAAATGAAGAGTGTCAAAATGAAAAATTCTTTGGACTTACTCATTGCCAAGCTAAAGATGGAATTAGAACATGAAGAGCAAGAGTGTTTAATCAGCAAACAAATTACCACAAATTGGAAGAAATCTTATATCAACATCAATGTTGTGAGTATATACATTGCTTCACAACATACATCACTGTCAACATCATACACAATAGAAGCACAACTCACACATAAGTCATACATAAAGTCTAAAAAGCCATAATAATCAGATCATTTACAACTTGAATTAATTAAACTCAGATCAATACTTGATTTGATCCTCAACAACTTGCCAACAACTAGGCATTGATTACAGTCAAGCCACACCCACTCTAGCTAAGAGACTCCAGGTGATGCTCATCGGCTTTTTGTCCACTCTAGCCAGGAACTCAAAGGCTCAACATCAGAGAAGTGAGCTCTTTGGAGCTGCACTTCTAAGGTATACTCCTGATTTTAACCTAGGTCTCATCCCAACGGTCCCGCTGATGGCACACCTAACAGCATGGATGGTGTAAGTGACAATGGGCCCCAACATGAAGTCAATACCCTAAACACAAAATCTAAGCGTCGGAAAGTAGTCTATGAGTAACTGCTAAAATGCCCCTAACTACTAACATTGAACTCTAGTGTCCAAGCAACCTAGATGCAACACTACAAATGGAGTTACAGCTGTTGTGCATATATGTATTGCTACACAACATACATTGTTGTCAACATTATACACAATAGAAGCACAACTCACACATAAGTCATACATAAACTCTAAAGTGCCACAATTGCCCCCCTAGCTGGTGGTTAGGTCCCTCTAACTCCAGATAGCCATCTACTCCAAGTATATGGTACACTATGATGGGCAAAGATCAAGAGGCCGGGTGCTATGGAGCCCCATCGTTGGTCGCATGTCTGCAATCTATACCATATAGAGAATGAACTAGCTATAGGTCAAGTACATCTAGGACATAACCACTATCCCTAAGGAACCACTGTGAGGAAAGGAGTCATACATGCCATATGCCATCCTCTCAAACAGCTATCACACACCAATATAGAAGCAATTCCACTAGAAGAGCCACATAACATACACCTCAAGCCTGCATGTACAAGTGCTAAGCTTGGGTCCATAGTACCATCAATGTTTGGGAGGTGGCATGGCGTACAATTACGCACATGATCCTTCCAAATAACACCATCACATCCTTCTAACACAAGGACTCTAGGTGGCAAAACCTCATGCACTCTCAAGATAGTGCGGCCTATCAAAACATCAAGTGTCATTAGTGTTGTCTATTGTAGATATACATAGTCTCCTCGGTGAAATTGATGGATTGAGGGTCTTTAAGCTCCTCCTCAAATGGTAGCATAGCATAAATTATCTCTATGTTGAGCAATTGCCAAGTTCTCAAAGGCCATCGGCATCACTCTCCAAAAGATCTCTACCCATTGAGAACATACACTCATCCATACATATGGGTCATCCAAGTCCAAGACTACAATAGCATCTTGACAAATGGCTACAAGTAAATCTGGATCTTGTCCATAGAGTAGAAAGTACCAAGAGAAAGATGCTAAGGAGGCTTGCCAACTGAACCGATAGTCCATGGCCAACCAAGGTAATTGGAGATCCCAATCTCCCAAGTGGCTTCTTTGCAAACCATACTTTTGCAATCCTCTCTTCACTATCTGAACCACTCTCTTTGCTAAGCCATCTGCCTTAGGGTGATCTTGGGAGGTAGTATGGTGATCAATCAAAGCCTTGTCACACAAGACCTGAAACTCCCCCATGAACTTTGTACCCTGATTAGTCAAAATCTCAACTGGTGCATCAAAATGACTAAGAACTCAATCCAAGAACAAGTAAGTTGTCCCTTCACCAGACTTGTCAAGAAGTGCCACCAACTCAATCCACTTGGAGAAGTGCTCCACCATTACCAAAACATACTAATGATGTCTCATAGTCAACGGCAAAGGTCCAACAAAGTCCAAACTCCAACGGTAACCCAATCCCATGATTGATAATGTGTGTAATTATGCCGTAGGAGCGTTGAATGATGCTTTAACTTGGTCACAAACCACACATTTGGCAACAAACTGCTATACCTTGATCTACATCCCGTGCCACCAATAATGACTCTCGAGTAAGCTATATGTATGCTTGACTCCAAAATGTCCTAGCTCCTCATGAGCATGACGGACCAACTATGGTCTAAGATGGAAGTGGTACTACTTGCACTCTACCATCCTCCCATACACACAAAAGGTGTTTGCCCTCCAATCTAAACTATCTGGTTTGCTAAAAAACAGGGCTCTCTCCTTGCCTCCAATTGTGCCCACAACACCAATGTGAAGATAGTCCATCATTAAGATATCATCATGAATGTCTCACTGAACTGTACCAATATCTTCACTCTTTGGATCTATGACCTCAATAACTCCTCCTATATGCATGGAGAGAGATACCACCAAAGCCTCAAAAAATATATGCAAAAAAGCAGATGCATGCCAACTTGGCACCATCTCCTCATTTGTCTCACCTTGCCAACCTGCTCCGGTCTGATCCTGCTAGTTGGGACATGGGTTTCTACTCAACCCATCTGCATCACAGTTCACCACTCCAGGTCTATGAACAACCATGAAATCATACTCTTGTAAAATCAGAGCCCATCATGCAAGCTTCCTTGAAAGCTTGTCAGACTCCATCAACCACTTCAGCGGCTGATGATCAATGATGAGAGTGAAGGGTTTACCAAATAGGTAACATCGGAAATGTGCTATTGCCCAAATTGATGCCAAGCATTCTCCCTTATATGAACTATACTTCGCCTTTGCTGAATTGTTGGAGCAACTAGCATAGGCCACCACAAACTCCTTCCCCTCATTATCATGTTGGGTGAGCACCGCTCCAAGCCCCAACATATTCCAATCAGTATGAACTTGAAATGGTCATCCTCTAATTGTTCTCCTCAAAATAGGAGCAGATGTCAACCTCTCCTTGAGCTCTACAAAAGCTCTCTCCTGCTCATCTCCCCAACACCACTCCTATGTAAGCTTGGTCAACTTTATCAAGGCCTTGGCAATGGCACTAAATCCTCTAACATAGCGGTGATAAAATTTCACCAACCCAAGGAATGCTTGCACTTTGCTCACATTTGTAGGCCAAGAAATATGTGCAATAGCCTCCACCTTGGTCTACTGAACACCAAGTCCTCTGGGGTAGATAGTGTGACCCAGATACTCAACCTACTTGTGGAAGAACCTACACTTCCCAAGATGTAATTTGATTCCATGAGATCTCAACCTCTCAAACACCTCCAACAATTGTCTCTCATCTCCTCCACATCAGTGCTATAGACTAGAATGTCACCAATATAACACCGAGCAAAATCCAATCTAGCTAGGATCTTATCCATGCCCTCTTGGAACTCAACAAGAGCATTCTTCAACCCAAATGGTAAGAACCTCCACTAATATAACACATCCTTGTTGTGAGGATCAATAGCCCAAAATGTTGTCTTGGACTTATCCTCCTCTCTAATTGGCAATTGATGATATCTCACTTTAAGATCCAAAGTACTAAAGACCTTTGCATGCCTAATCGCATCAAAAATCTCCTCCGCTGTAAGCATGGCATACCAATTAGCCCTAGTTTGTTGGTTGATAGGATGGTAATCTCCACACATCCGCCTATCTGTGTAGTTGCCATGCATATCCTTCTTAGTTGGCATCACTATTTCTTATACATACTCTCCATGTGAAATCTACACCAAACTAGCCTCAAAAAGGTCACTACTCCGGCTCTAAATCAATGTCCTCTCCATATCACTATATCGATAAGGACGTCGGAAAACTAGTGTATCGCTAGTCAGCTCAATCCATATACCATGTCCCTTCAGAGCACCCAAATCCTTCATATTGAAGGCAAAACAACTCTTGTGGCTCCTCAAGAACCTCCAAACCCTTCATCCTTCCTCTTGAGTAAGCTTGGGTCCAAGATCTAGCTCCAAGTATCCTATGTAACTATCATAGGAGTGGAAGACGTATTGATTAGCTGCTACACTGGGCCCTTGGGAGCAATAATATCATGCTCCTAACCACTAGAGGTCCCAACCTCTGTGTGAAAAACTCCCTCCACTATGGCTGCAAGCTCCACACGTCCTCTAGTTGCATCCCAAGTGGACCAAGGGTGTAATCCAAGTAGCCCACGCTCACCTGGATGGACTCCAAGTAGACCACTCTCCCTAATAGCTATTGGTTGTGTCCCAAGAATACCATATCCACTTGGTCCATTGCCCCCAAGATGTGCCTGAATTGTCTCAATAGGCACAAGGCTCACAAGTGTCCAAGTGGTGATGCCTATCAAGTGCATCTTACGCTACTCTGCCAAACCAAAGCTCATAATCCACATCAAACAATTCAAGCCCATAGCTTGACCTAACACTTGATGCCTAGATGCCTCTGACATTGCTAGAACAAAGGTAATACTGGTGCAAAAACCCATCGTCCGCTCTCTCTCATCAACATTGGGCTCCACCAACTACTTTAACTGTGAGTCCCAAACAAGTCCAAGTCCTCCCCTCTCAAAAAGCATGAGAGCCTGGGAAACTCATGAGTGTGGGAAATGCGGCTCTAGGCTATCCAACTAGGTTCACCACTACCATAGGTGACCTATCAGCCACTACTACTATCTGAGACTAACGCCCAACATCCAAGATATCATCAACAAGGATGTGGTCAAGTCGCTGAATCCTATCGTAAGCATGATGAAAACTCTCTAGGTAACAAGTTTTTCCACCAAAGACAAAGACAATAAGCCCATGATCCCACTCTAGCTGCATCTAAAAATATAGCAAGTCCCATCCAAGAATGGACCTAATGTGTACTTGCCACCACTTTGGTGCGAGAATCACCCATCAAAGGAACATTCTCCAAAAGGTAAGTTGGAGAAACAAACTAATGAACCTAGAGATGTTGTAGTATTTGTAACATCTTCCAAAACACACCAAAATGAGGATCCTAAAAACCCAAACCGTAGCTTGCATGTGTATTTGCCTGACATGGCCATCCAGAAATTACCAAGTGAATAGGCCCATGTCTCTCTAGATCATGTGCCCCAAGTAAGAAAATGTCTACTGGTAAGGCCTTCTGGTAACCTCTGATCGCTAACATCGGTAATAACTTTGGATACCGATAGGCTAAGTGTGTCATATGATGTAGAGAGACTTGCCTAGCAATCTCATCTCTCTCTACATACAAATATCTTTGTACTTGTGTACCTACCTATAATACCACAGCTAGTTCGGTGCTAATC
The DNA here is from genome assembly GCA_948567375.1 of Lunularia cruciata. Taxonomy (NCBI): domain Eukaryota; kingdom Viridiplantae; phylum Streptophyta; class Marchantiopsida; order Lunulariales; family Lunulariaceae; genus Lunularia; species Lunularia cruciata. The sequence goes on along the minus strand of OX419762.1, from coordinate 390,466 downwards.
TCACCAAACAACTCCAATAGACATATCCCCTCTATTGGATATTGCCAAGCAATGAGTGTGGTATCCAGGAGTGTCAAAGTTATTGACTCTAGAGGCTCATCCTCACACTCATCTTTTGATGGTACAAAGGCTCCACTCCAAGCTTATTGCACCAATTGATTTGCATGCTACTGCAATGTTTCCTTTGAACTCCACATGGAACATCCAAGGTGGATGGAACAATCCCACTCATACTCCAAATCCAAGTGATCTCCTCTAGTATTGGAGTATCCACTACATGGGCATTCCTCTCAAACAAGTCACCAAGCCAAGTAACTGCACCACTAAAAGCTAAAATTGATGTTGTTATGGTCTCGGACTATAGTAAGCCAAGACTGCCACTATTGAAGCGTACTGGTAGGCGACATACCCGTCCCTCACCAGACTACCAACCTAGTTTATAGGAGGTTGCCTCTTCCCAATAGTCAATGGTGAAACCTATGGGGTATAACATTGCTCCCCCAACTAGCACATCATATAACTCAGCTATTGTCACAATAGCTTGAGCTTTGACCATCAAGCTATCAGTCGGATGACCAGGCTGAACTTGGACAACAAGCTCCCCCCATGTGATGTATTGTGTCAAACTACCACTAAGAGATGTTAGGATCTAAAATGTACACCTCTCCACATCTAAAATGTACACCTCTTCCTTAACTCCAGACCGACTACTGCAGCCTTCCCCAACATAAAGGGCTACACACCAAAGTCTAACAAGACTCTATGTGGTGTATAGACCTTCCCTGAAGGTCCGACCAAACAGAAAATCCCCCTCTAGTTATCCAATAAGACAACACCAGGTGTGAACTGTGCTCTCTCAAAGGCCGATCTAGTTGGCAACTCCTCCAGTCTTGTCGTTGATACCTACCATAAACCACTGGTTGTTGAATGGATCCCATGCTCCTCAACCAAGTTAGCTCTACTATCAACCACCTTTGCTCTAGTAGTAGGAACCGCATCATCCCTACTCTCACAAAGCATGGCAGCCAACTAAAACATTGGGTTTGGGTCAACTCCCAATGTAAACATGTCACTGGCCAAAAACAAAGGACGCCGCATAATCAACTGAGCTGCCCCCAACATCATGCTAGACTTAGTCTATGTAGTAGTAGGTGGCTGACTAGCAGGTAGTCTATCATGTATTCCATCACCACCTACCACACTTGCATTGGGATGGCTAGGAACCATGGATGTCGTTTGTAATGCCTCAAATAGTGTGAAAGACTGGGGGAGTCTGACCTGTCTCCCAAACTCTCCTCTTTGTGGGTCCAACTCCACTGATGCTCCTCTAGGCTCTGAAGCACGTACTGCACTCCTAGTCATTGTTGCAGGTGCATCCACCTGTGCTGCTCTGCACATGAAGTCCAAAGCATCTCTATCACCAGCACATGAGGTGGAAGCCTTAGCACCCAAATCTGATCTCCTTTGAGCAATAGCCATACTAGCCAATCTTTGCTCCGACTGCTCAATCCAAGTAGCCATAGCTATATCAAAAGTAAGGGCAAGTACTGCACCCCTACTAGGTATAGATCCTCTACCACCACCTTGACCACCTTGTCCTCCATGAACTAGAGCTCCTTTACTACCTGCCATAGCAGCCCTACCACTCCGTAACTCCGAGTGTAGGTCAAAACACCAGTCACTAGTGTGACCAAATCTGTGGCAATGCTCACAGTACTTTTGTGTTGGTTGTGATGCACCAAAGGTATCAGGTCCGCTGCCCTAAGTACACTCTCTCCTATGGTGAGCCCCACCACAAGTCCGACAAGCAACACCACTACTCACTAGCTGTTGCTAACCCAAAAATGAAGGTAAGGGTCTAACTCCACAGGCCCTCCACTCGCTCCATAGGATTTGGGCTATCCATCTTGTCCTCAAAAACCAACTAGGCGTGGTGCACTATGTTGCATTCTAGAAGAAGTAATAGTTGTGGATGAGGTCTCCCTACCAAATCCAAATGTCACCACTCTCTCCTCCACCATGTTGAGCTCAATACGTTTAGCCAAACCAAAGACCAATGCCAAAGTAGGCAAAGTAGTTTGTAACAACGTAGCATCATGAACTCTACATTGCAACTCCTTGTCCAATATCCTATACCAAAACTGGACTGCCTAGACCTTAGTAACTCCCTGAGTGAAATTGATCAGCCACCTCATGTGAGTATATGCCTCACATAGGCTCTCTCCAGCCTTCCATTGGAACTCTTGCAAGCTCCTCAGCTTGTCAATCCGCACTCCCTAGTAGTTTTGCCTCAAACACTAGAAGAACTCCACCATGGGGTTAAACCCCTATACCACACCACCTCCTGCAGTGGTAGCTCCACTCGTAGTAGCACTATCTCCAACTAGTGCACTTCTACTAGCTCCACCAACACTACTCAAGCTAGAACTTGTAGGTATAGCCAATCTACTCCTAGCCAACGAACCTAAAGTGATAAAGACATAGTTCGGAGACCAATACTATCTCCATAACTCAATCTCCTCCAAATAGCTCTCTTGAACTCATGGTAGTCATCCTTTGGCGGACCTTCCAAATGTTGAAACAACTCCTTCCATGCCATGAAAGGTGTGAACAAAGTTGTGTTCCACATTTGCTACAGATCACACCAACTATTGAACTCTTGGATGAAGTCATCCAACTCAATGGTACACACTATAATAGAGTAACGCCTTGGGCCTTTGAGGCCCCATAAATCTTGTCCATGTCCCACAACAATGATGTAGACATGATAAGTGCACTCTCAACTGGATCAACTCTTGTGTCAAACTCCAACTTAGAGTCAATCTCCTCCCTTACTAGGACCTGAGATACAAGTTGATATCAAGCGCCACTCCGAGTAAACCAACTATGTATTGTAGGCCTATCTCCTCTGGAATCTCCAAAGAACTTCATTGTGACAAAGTAACCGCAATTGCAACCGCAACCGCAACCATAACCGCAAGTACCCCACCAAGTGCCAACACTAACCAAGCACCACCAAATGCCAACACCAATCAAGCATCACCAAGTGCCAAAACTAACAGAGCATAGTCCACTAATGTAACTCTAACCGAGACAACTACACTAGGGGCAAGAGAGACCTATAAATTACCACCACAATACACATTCTCACAGTCTACATGTCATCACTTCTTGCTTCACTAGAGAGAAACAAAGATAGTTTGATTGGTCATCACTCCAGCCTCACTATCAAGAGCACACCAGAGCACCAACGCTCAAAATTTAGGGCACCTCACACAAACATGGTGCACAAACATGAAGCAAAGAATGGAGGAGGTCCAATCAAAAAAATGCTAAACAAAAACTTTCCATCTCATAAATCAATATAGGATTGACTCTGCCACCATTTGGCACTTGACATAATCGGAGTACCTATCTATTTCCAAGGATCAGATTCAAGTTCTTCTCAACAAAATTTGACATAACTCCTTCACAAAATTTGACATAAAATCTGACATAAATCTGACATAAATCTGATGTAAAATCTAATGTAAATCCCTAGAAATGGCTGACCACTAAATCTTCAACTAACTCTTCACTTGAGCCAAATTGGAAAAATGGGTTTTGTCCAATCTTCAATTCACAAAGATATGCTCCCAACTCCACCTTCAATTTTAGTTTCTGAGCTCAACTCGTAACAAATTGGTATTGAGCTCAAAATCATAGCTACTGCATGAAAATTACTTCTTCCTTGGCTCCAAATTTTGCCAATGGTTCTGCACACACATTACTCGATCGAGACACCACGATCCACCGAGCTGGGAGATACCACCAACACTCGTAGTTCCTGCATCCAATTTCCCCCTAACTCACTTCTTTGATGTAATCATATCATTTACAACTCAAATCAATCAAACTCATATCAATACTTGATCTGATCCTCAACAACTTGCCAACAATTGGGCACTGATTATAGTCAAGCCACACCCACTCTATCTAAGAGACTCCAAGTGACGCTTGTCGGCTTTTTGTCGACTCTAGCCAGGAACTCAAAGGCTCAACACCAGAGAAATGAGCTCTTTGGAGCTACACTTCTAGGGTATACTCCTGATTTCGACCTAGGTCTCATCCCAACGGTCCCACTGATGGCACACTCAACGGCATGGACGGAGCAAGTGACGGTGGGCCCCACCATGAAGTCAATACCCTAAACACAAAATCTGACCGTCGGAAAGTAGTCTATGAGTAATTGCCAAAATGCCTCTAACTACTAACACTGGAACTCCTGTGTCCAAGCAATCTAGATGTGACACTACAAATAGTGTGGCATCAATGTATGGCTATAGAAGTCTTAGAGAAGTTGATGGTTGAAGTGTGGATGGATTTTAATCTTTGTGAAGAAGACAATGTAAGGTTGGAGGAAGACCTTGTAATCAACAAAAGCAAAATTCATGAACTAGAGAAGAGCATCATTGTTGATGAAGGGAGAGGGGCATCAAAATCAGTTATGGTGGTTGTAGATATAAGACAAATTGTAGCAAATCAATCATGTTGTTTGGAAGTGGTTGTTGGAGAGGTTTCTCAATCTAAAAGATAACTTAATCCTATTTTAGGAGATTTTTGTGAGAGGGTTTACAACCAATTAAAGAAGTTGTTTAATAAGTACATAGAGTGCACTTTGTTTAAGACCAAAATACATGAGCTTAAGAAGGTAAAGTAGTTTCTTTTTCACTAGAATACAAAGGAGAAGATGCAATAAGATCTTTGTAGATTTGAGATAACATGTATAAAGGAAGATCTCTAAAACAAAGGAAAATATACATATAGATTATGAAGAAATTATTGATAGATTAGATTTTATGGTCTATAAGGGGAAGGAGCTTTGTAGTTAGGAATCCTTTACAAATGAATTTTTTTCTTTGGGGTTGTCAATTAGTTAGTCTTGATAGTTAGTAATTAGTTATTTTTAGGATTGTAACCATTTAAGGGTTGCTTAGCTATTGAGCTTAGCCAATTTATTATTCATGTTGTTTAGATTTAAAGATCAATAAGTCAAAGGAGAGAATTCCCTATCATTTCAAAGATCTTCTTAAAGTTATGCAACTTTGGTGTGCATGAATATTGGTGAATCTTTGTAATTGGAGTTATTATGAGGCATAAAAATACTTTTTTGTTTGATCCTTGGCATCTACCATAGTCATTCTGAAGCAATGCCTTAATGGGACCTTTATGTGCTATAGATTTACAATAGTCAAAAAAAATGTATACTAAGATTGCCTCTTTGGACAAAGTCATTCCTTCTTGAAGACATATACCTTTGTGAGATCAACTATATAGTCTTTGGAGAAGAAAGTGACAAGATTTCTAACAAAGTTTGGTCTTTGAGCTAAATAATCACTCTCAAGTGTTAGCACAGACTAATTCTCTATAGTTATGAGTTTCATTGTTATACCTTTGTAATTTGCCTTACTGGTGAAATTACACTCTTCTAAGATTGGTTTTTTCCCAAGAGGTTAATCAAGAAACAATAAAGGACTCTTTGGTGACAATTTTTTTGTTCATAACTATTTCTTGACTGCATCCTTGATCAACCTATTATTTACTAAAAAATATTCATTTTGGTTGTTATTTAGTTATTACATCATTTCTTCATCAGGTGTGCTCAAGTATCCAACTAAGAAAGCTTAATTGGAAGGAAAGTATGAGATGCAACTTGCATTATTATTCTGGTCATAATAGTCTTGCTTAATTTTGTTCACTGCTCACTTCATCAACTGCTCTCCTCTTGTTTAAGGATGATTTACCTCTCAACAATTGCAAATTCATAAATGATGTGTAATTTTTTCTCACTACCTACTCATAGTTGGCTCAAGGAGAGTTCAAAATTGAACATCAATTTTGTGTGCAAAATTTCTTTCATCAATAGCCTTGCAAGTTTGTGGTATGGAGTGTGGTGCCCTAGTTACCACCTTGGATGCCCAAGTGTGTAAAATGAAAATTGGGTTTCAATAATGGTAAGGAATACTTAAGGTTGTCTTAAGCTTTCCTATTATAAATTAAACCTATTACTTTAGAGTTGTCTTTCTAAAGGTTTGAAAATAAAAAAATAATGTGTTTTAATATCCTAAAATGCTAACCAAAGGAAACTTGTAAAATTGATATTTGACATGTTGGTTACTATTATTGACAAGGGAGAGATTGTTATGTTTCATGCTCTTTATTTCAAGCTTTATTTAGTTGATATTTTAACAAATTCTTCTTAATATAGGTACCTCTTCTTACACTTTATCCAAGAGTATATCTATTGTATTCTCTTTGTATCTTATCAGCCCCAAAAATCAAGCAAGGGTTTAGTTATGACATTCATATAAGTTTTAATTGCACTTTAGTGTTCTAATAACCATCTTATTGGTTGCCATTGCCTCACCTCTAGGTATTGCTAATTTAAAACCTTTGATCTTTTGACATTTAAATTCTTTTTTCCTCTTAAACAAAGATATGAATTTAGTTGCTTGGTTGGATTGCAATACATCATTTATAACTTCATACAATTTTGATGCTTGTATTAATATCTTCCACCAACTAGAATGAATCTTCAATTTTTATATAGTAGTTACTTTCAAGATGCAAGTAAAAGTATGTCTAAGTTGGCTTTTCCTCTCCATAAATGATATTTCCATGTAAAATTGTTATTGCCACTCAATATAGTGGATTTATTATTTGGAAATCTCTAATTATATCCCTACATAACCAATATAATTTATCTCAATTGAAAACTCCTTAATTCCCAACTAACACTCGATTCTTTAGTAGTTGATACAATAATTTACTCACATTCTTGGCTGTTTAATTTTACTCCATCTAGAGTGGCTTCAAATAGAAGAAAGCAAAAAGGTGCTATTTGTACTCAAACTCTCTTTGAAGATCCTTACTATTCATTGTTCTTCAACAGTCTACTTAAACCATTCCACTTGGGGAGAGATAGATCCATAATGTATTATTCTAAGTTTTAGAGGAAGCTCTTATATTGTCTCTTAGTCCCAAAGTTGGTACTTTTATGAGGGATTTGAAGGTTATGCAAGCTTAGCTAAACATTTGATAAGTCTAAAATAAAATCTTGTGGGTCTTAGAAAACTCTTTAATTGAGTTTGATCGTTAGATATTCTACACTTTTTTATTACATATATGTTTTAATGACCAAAATGCCTTCTAGATTCACTCTAAGACAAATAATAAACCTTAAATCAACAAAACTCATTTTTGAAGCTTGTGCTTTTTTCTCTTGTATTCTTAAGTACTTGTCTCAAATGTTCTTTATGATCCTCTAAGTTGGACTATAGACAAAGAACATAATAGAAATTTTATCCAACAATGGTAAAATATTTCATTCATTGATTTCTTGAATATAGCAATCACATAAGTGGAATCAAATTCTTGAACATGTATTGAAAATAGCCATACCTTTTTAAAAAGGAATATTCTGAATATCCATATTTTCAATCTAAAATTTGATTGTATCTACTTTGTATGGTTTAGCTCTGTGGAGTAATTATTATATTAAAGTTAATCAAATAAATCATCCATTTTAAGTAGAATATATATTTACATATTGATTGGTAAAGTCCCTGATGTTTACTACCATATTTTCTATCCTAGATAATAGATACTTGCTCTTGAAAATTTGTTCATTAGTCAACACACATTCTACTTCTTCTTCACAAACTATAATGGCTTCCTAGATGAAGATATGTTTTTTTAGGTGAATCTTTTCTCCAACAATTCCTCCACTTTGATTTGTATTTGCTTTGTAGTTGTCTATTTTTATTGGCAGCAAATCTATATGTATTTGTCATAAATATCTCAATATTTGTTGCTAAAGTTTTAAATTACTTAATAAATCATTTTTAATATGATATTGTATTCTATTATTTATATCTCTTGACTTCCCTTCAGAATTTACCTTTTATTTGGCAAAATTTACATGTTATATGAACCTAAGAAAGAAAGAAATATTATTTTGTGGATTGAAACCCTTCCAATCACAAACAAGTAACCTTTTATTGTATAACTTCACTTTATTCTATAGATAACATGTGCTTTTATCTTTACTACTTTTCTTTTCATCAAACATAGGATTGGATTTATACATCCAATCTATCATTAAGATTCCATCATAAGGTGTTGTGTCATCCGGCTGCTGCATTACATGCTCATTTATTCATGCTTGTTTATTAATTGGTTATTCAATATTCTTTATTTGTTCTCATTAGTATATGCAATGTCTCAATTGTCCTCATTTTCATGTTTGGCAATGCTACCTCCTTACTTTCATCCTTTTCTTACACCAATCCTAACTTTATAGTAAATAAATGTAAAAAATCATTATTACTTATGAACAAATTGGTAATTTCATCTTCCTCCCTTTCAAGTATTCATTTATAATAGTTCCCATCCAAAAATGTGTAGTGCTTCTTTTGTCATGGGTTGAGTTTTTCTTATCTTCATATTTTTTTACTTGTTTCTTCTCTTTTTAGTAGAACCAATAACATCATGAGACTAAGTTTCTAACGATCTTTGTTTCCACAATCCTCATCTTCTAATTTCTACTCATTACTAGTCCTTCTATCTTCATGCAGATTAATGCAAGGTTAAAAATTGCTTGTTACCATAACAAAGCACAACATTTTGCTATCAAGTGACCAAATCTTCCACAAATTGTAGCATCTCTTTATACACCTTGGTACAATTCTTTATCACTTGAAATTTTTTTCATCCTTCTTAATGTCATAACTTGTTCTCCATTTTAATGACATGGTATTTGAGCAATAGATAGTTTTAAAATAAATTTCTACTAGAAAAAAATTAATTCTAAAAATATTCATATTCTTCTCATAGTACAACAAATCTACAATAAATGAAAGGAGCAAGTTGTAAACTTATTATGGGTAGAGATTTTATACTAAAGGAGAAAATTGAGTACTCTAGATGGAGTTGTATTATAGAAAAAGTCAATAATACAAATGAAGTACTATATTATTCAGGCCTACTCAAGAAAGTAGAGTACTTCATTATTGATATTGAAGTGAAATGTTTCAATAGCTTTGTTGCTTTGTGTACATATGTTTACTTAGATTTTGACTATAGAAAGTAGATATCCCATTACTCAATGATTAAGAGTTGAATGATGAATTAGAAAGTAACCAAAAGAATAACACAACAATGATAAGCATGAAAAACAAAAGATGAAAAGCTTGCAAGTAAATGGTTGATCAAAAAGTAAAAAAATATAGAATGCAATGATAATCATATGGGGAGGAATATACAAAGAGAGCAAGTTATCTCAAAGACAATACCAAGCACTTAGCTGCAATCTTAGAGAATGAGATACATATAAATTGAGTTTTACAAACTCTATTACAAAATTGATATTGCCATCTTGGTAGCTCAAATGACAATCTTTAAATAAATCCAAAAAATATAGCAAAATATCATATATATAAATATAAAATTTGATATAAAGATAGAATTGAGAACTAAATGCCCTAAACAAATACACAATGCTATTCAAATTGGAGCTCAACAAGTCCACCTTGAATGACCATGTCCACCACATATATTTGGCTATATTTTAAAGCATGTTTCTTGCACTCATTATCCTCCATGCATTCTTTATTTCTTTTAGCCATCTCGGAGGTCCCCTTGTTTGAGGTGGATCACACACTTTTATGTCATGTCTTGCAAATAGATAGGTCTAGTCATACATATATATGTAGCTTGTAATGTAGAAAAGGGTGCAACAAAATCTTGAACATGTTGATGGCAATAAAGAATGTCACCAAGTACATGAACACAAGGTAGATAAGGTATTCTACACAAGGTAGATAAGGTGTTCAACATAAGGTAGAACACCAAATACGATAAGTGCAACATAATCTTGAACATGTTGATGGCAATAAAGAATGGCACCAACTACATGAACAAAAGGTAGATAAGTTATCCTACACAAGGTAGAACACCAAATACCACAAGTGCAATGTCTATCTACAAGCTTTACAACGTAGTTTTTTAGGGATAACCAACCTCATACAAAATCAAATGGATAGACCTGAAAACATTGAGCTTGTTGACATGGGTTGAAAGAAGACTTTTATTGTCTTAACACGCCTTCTTGGTACAATGTGTATGGATTTCTCATGGTGAGTTGCTATCCAATGCATCAACTCCAGACAAAGAGTGTTAACCAAAACAAGAACATTCAGATTGTGAGCTTGTAAAAGCTAAGGATTTAGTGACTTAGCAATTGGAAGTCAAGGGACCAAAGCATTTCCCAAAAAAATATATGGTTGCCCAAAAATGTTGTGGTGCATTCTTGGTCAACCAAGGACTCACATTTGAATTTATTCTATCCATTCCAAGCATGTGGTCTTTAAATCCAACTTCAATATTTTCATAAGCAACATTCCATAGGCAATCAATAAGTTGGAGACTTCTGAATGTGCACCGGAGGTTTTCTAATAAGTGATGCATGCAAAAAGCATGGTAGCAACTTAAGAATACACATGGAAATGCCATCAATCAAGCCTTTTTGTCAATTTGAGAAGAATGTTAGGTGAGGAAGCTTGGGATAAATTGTGATTGCTCTTTTAAAATGAGCCAAGAACCATATCCAATTTGTGTTATTTTTAGCATTGACAATAGCAAAATTAAATAAGCTCCTTCTATATCAATTGTTGTTGCAAAAAGTAGAATACCAAGATACTTCCCTTTCAAATGTGTTCCATCAAGCGCAACAAGTGCAACAAGTGCTCTACAATCTTGGAACCCATGGGTGGAGGGTGAAAAGGTGATAAAAAGCCACAAAAACTAATTATCATCCTTCTTCACAATTGTATATGAGCTAGCATAGCACTCTCCACAACTTGATAGTACATATCCACTCTTTGAAATGCTTCTTCATGAGAGCTATAAGTTTCTTCCAAAGCTTGCTATCTAGCATATCATGCTCAATTATATGTCATTGTAACAACATACTCATCTCTAAAGTTGTTTATGATCTCTTTTGGTGAGTAGTTTAGGAGTGTCATAAACCTAGTCACTAATTTTTGTAGCAACAAAAGAAGACAATGTAGAATGGTTATCTAAATTCCCGATCCTTCCGCAAGAGTGTTGTGCTTTCAGAGTTTTGATTGCATAGCTTGGACTACCATTCTTCAAAGAGACAAGCAAGAAATTGTAAATTGTGTAGAATTTGCCATAATTGGTTGTGTTCAAAGCTTAAGGATAAACAACTTCTTTAACATGTTGTTATAGTTTCTCCATGGAATGAAAGGAAAAGACATGGTAAAGTTTGTCTATAGAAGGGAAGGACAAGCCAAGGTGGAGTTCTAATGCTTTTGCCATGTGTTTGGAATTTGTTTTAAGTGGATGGCCCCAATAGTTTGAACAATATAGGTGTAGAGAAAGGATAGGTAAACTTTGAGTGAAGGTGAAAAACAGTTTGAAAACAAGGTCAATCAACTACAAGTGGGAAGGAAGTGTATAGTGACCATGGATTAAGGAAGTGTATACTGAGTAGGGAATAAAAAGTACATAACATGGATGATCCTACCAAGTTTTTGCTTTGTTGATCACTTAAAATCTCATGTATTTACATACTAGAAAGATAGACCAATTGATTTTCTTGCCAAACAAAACCAGATTTATAAGTACAAGGTTACAAGTCTAGATAATACTACCCGTATAATATTACCAAATTTATAAGTACAAGGTTATAGACTCTATTTGGGCTTAGCCCCATTTTACCTGTTGTATCTCTCCCTTGTATGGATTGATGGGGTCTTCCCATCCTTCATTTTTTCTACATGGTTGCCACCTTCTCTTCTTTCTAATAATACTACTAATTTCTATGAGAAGAGAAATTGGAGAGATTTCTTGCTCAAGACTTCTTCTTGTAGAAAGCTCAAGAGCAAGTTTGTAGTACTCCATAGAGATTTGACTAAACCAACGATGTACTAATCTAAGAGATTTGATTGACTCTCCCTTGAAGATCAAGAGAAATATTGGGCTACCTTCTTGTGCATGATAGGTGCATTTAAAGCATTCAATCCTATTTTGATACTTCTTATATTTATTCTATATGCTTTTTCTAGGAGGAAAGGCTTGCTATTGAAACTCTAAGTTTAGGATAGTTTGATACTATGGGTTTTAGTAGTTGTGCTCCTATGTGACATGGACTTATGAAACTCAATAAGAAGAACTATGACTGCACCTAGACCAACCTTTTATAGATAGAAAGTAATTTGATGTAGCTTTTGTGTGCATATTTGTAGCATTATCTAACCCAATTTTACAAGTTTGCGGTAATAGAGTATTATACAAGCACATATGCATTTGTGGATTGGCACTATCGGGAAAAAAGGGATCCTTGCAAAGGGAAAGTAAGGAAAATATATTGATCACATCGACACTAGTATAGATCATATATTTGTTGAAGTTATGGCAAGCACTTTAGCCTTCTACTATCTTATAGGTGCTTGTTGTAGCATGATGGAGGATTTCATAAGTTATATTAGAATGAGAAAAAGCTACTAACTTGGAGTTTTCTTCTTTTCTGGTGTGCACAAGGCCATAAGTTTTGGGCTCATATAGATTACAACTATAACTTTTCAAAAGAAATGTTCAAGATGGGATTTATGACCTTTATGGTTGGGTAATTCCCATGCTTGCGTATTACAAAAGAGAGGGAGAACCTATAAATATTTCTCCAGGTTTTGTTTTTGCTTGATGTGTTTTATTAGGACATGAATATTAAGTTGTTGATCATAATTTTGTTACCTTTTTAGTCAAACCCTATCTACCTTGTGTATTGTATCCTAAATTAGCAAAAAATGAAGATAGTGGATGCAGGTCCAATTTTTTATTCCTCTTTGTCTAAAAGCCTATTGGAGGTCCACAAGAAGCTCTATAGCAAAGGTATTTGAGTACATTTATCTATAGCATGCAACAAAGAAGTCTTACATCCCTTAGCAAGACTCCTTTTATAGCATAATCTTTGGCAAAAAATGAATTTGATTGATAGAGTTGAGACATGGAAAGGTGTTCATGTGAGTCTCAAGGCTACGTAGGTGACATTGTCTTTGAATTTTGGCATTGCCACAACCGTCATGATCAAGGAGTCAAGTGTGAGCATGGAAATGTGTTCATTTTAGTCTCAAAGCTACATAGGTGACATTGTCTTTAAATTTTGGCACTGCCACAACCATCATGGTCAAGGTGTCAAGTGTGTGCAATTTGTGCAGAAGTTCTACAAGAAGGAAATTAAGTGCTTTGATAACAAGGATTTCATCAAATGTAAGAGGATATTGAAGTGCGTGTAAATTGAGATGTACTTGAAACAAAAGCACAAGGTGAATGGGTTCAGCTGCCAAGAATATATTACTCAAATTTTTCCAATGAGGAGAATAATACCATGAGGGACTTGCAAGACCCTAAAGAAATTACAATGTACAAGACTCCACTAGAACTTGGTATGCTTTTTAGCATTCAATGAGCTAATGAAAGCTAGAAGAACAGATGGATCAAAAAAAGATCAAAGATACAAATGCATAGCGATTGCAAGAACACAATAGTAGCCTCAAAAATCTTAATAACAAAATTCACCAAACTACTACTCACAAGTTGCTTCAAGGGTATAATTTTTCTCACTACTTGTGCTCAAACTTGAGAAATCTGTTTGAATATTGGTTCAAAGTCTTGTGGAAGTGATGTACCATGGCAATGGGATCAATCCTTGCTCTTATCGGGACCTTTGTCAAGGTAATGGTGCAATGATTGGTGATTGAAAGGTCTATTGCTATTCTAGGTTGTTCCTTGTGCTCATCACCATCTATGTCCTATCAAGCACCTTTGGGTTTAGTTTGAAAGCTACACCTAGCATTCGGTAGCTCATTGTGATAGCTACAAGTAGTTTTCAAGACGCAAGAAGATATTCTAAAGTAACCTCAAAACCTATGATTAATTAACATTCATTAACTATAATCAATAATCAATGGCAAGACTTGCAAGACAATGAATCTAGCAATGTGATTAAACTATAATCAATCAATTTTGAACTTGTAACGTAATTAATCTTGAATTTAATACTGTGATTAAACTATGATTAAGTAATACTATTCATTTACAAGCAACTGAAGATAAAAGAATGAAAACACACTATAAATGTCATATTCCAGCAAGTTGTGTTTGGAAGGGAGATAAGGAACAGCAAAACAAACACTTCATACAAAATGCACACAATGATCATGGAGCTTGTTCATGACTATAAGCAGCGGTTCCGAGAGTCCTTAATACATATAGGTGACTTGGAGGTGCGCCCTATAAGACTGTAAGAAGGAAGGTGCATTTTACAAGAACCGAGGGTGTATTTGCAATTATAAGGACTTACATATGTATGTTTCAAAATAGTACAAACTATTAGGATATTTATAAAATTTTAAGTCTGTTTCAAGTTATCTACTTTTAAGTATCTAATGAATAATTTATTTTTGATAGTAGTATCATTTGCTCAGAATGTAAGAATGTAATAAGGGGAGATAATATATGGAAAGGTCTGGAAAAAATAAATAAACTAATAATTTTGTTCTATTTATCTCAATAGGTGATACTTTTTATTGCTACAAATGTATTATATCAAATAAAGCTTCCGAGTATGCACAATGCCTGGTATGACAAAGTCTTGTACTACAGTTTTGGCACAAATCAATCTCAACTCTTCACCAAGCAAACTACAAGAGACAAACCCTATTCTATGTGATCTCTACCCTTACCATGACTCTTTCCTCAGGAGTCGTGGTAACGGAGAACATGACTCTTCCCTTGGAGTCGTGGTCATCGCGGGGAGAGTCAAGATGAAGAAAACTACAAAACTCTCCTTCTTAAATAGAGGTAGGGATCAACCAAGTAAAGTGAATCCAACTTTTATGACGGGTGTTAGGTGCTAGTCAACTTCTTGCAATGGAGAAGGACATGGGAGGCATTAGACCAATTGCTATTGGAGAGATCCTTTTGCGTTTGGTCAATCGTATCATTGTCTTTCAACATCATTCTCACTTTTGATAGCACCTTAGTCCACATCAGTTTGGAGTAGCTACACCTAGTGGATGTGAGGCTATATCTCTAAGCATTAGAGCACTCCTAGATATCCATCCGGAGTGCATTGTCCTATAAGTGGATGTTGAGAATGCTTTTAATAGCGTCTCACGGGCATCCATCTTTAGAGAGCTTAGGGAAGCTGGTGGATCCTTGGCGAGTCTCATTCCTTTTGTGAGGTCTTTTTATGGCTCTCTTGCTTCCCTTTACTACCAGCATGGTAGTTCACAAGAGAGAGCCATCGTCTTGGAGTCAACTGTTTGTACACATTAGTGTGATCCTTTGGGAGGGCCCTTATTTGCCATGGCTCACTTTAGAGCTCTCCTATCTACTACTTTGGCCATGCTAGGTTGTGTATTTCCCTCCTTGGCAGATGATACACACATCATAGGCCTTGTAGATCAGATTAGGGAGGCCTTTGACTACTTGACTTCCAAGCTACATCTAGTAGGCTTGAGAGTCAAGGTTTCAAAGTGTAAGGCATGGTCCCCTTTAGGTATCCCTCTCCACCTTGAGCTTCAGAGGAGTGTATCACATCCACAAATCGACTTCGTGTTCTTGGAGTGCCAGTAGGATTGGAGGATTTTGTCACATGCTTCCTAGACGTTGCCCTTGCAGAGGATGTCCATGTGGATGACCTTCCATTAGTAGGAGATCCACAGGTGGCATTTGGTATACTCTCTTCCAGTATTGCTTGTCGACCATCCTAACTCATCCGTATAGTTCCTTCCTCACTGTCCTTCCTATCACGTTTGGGAGCATTTGATAGGAGGATTATGGGAGTCTTTGGTGATATTATTGGACCAAGGACTTTTGAGTGTGTGACAAGGGATTTTGCATGTCGACAGACGGCTCTGCCGATCTCATGTGGTGGAGTTTGCTTGCTTTCTATGGAAGAGATTGCACCTATAACATTTTTGGGTAGTTGTGCTCTCTTGGCACCCCTACTTTCTTCTTGTTTTGTGGTTGTTGATAGGGCGGTTTTGGAGACTTATGTGATAGAGGTGGAGGGAGGATCCTATTCTCTCTAGGTGTTATTGCGGCAGACGAGAGATAGTCTATCCCCTCGAGCACGAGAGGATTTTCCTTGGATCCTTGGTTAACCCATGGATTAGGGCATTCCGACTTGCACCAGCTACTTTCTCTACAGTGATGAGGTTTTGCCTAGGTTTGGTCCACCCATATGCATCTTCATTACTCACTTGGGAGTGTGGTTCTACACTAGATGCAACAGCGGTCCACATGACACGGTGTCCTTTTGGAGGTCAGAGGATAGCTACCCATGATGCCATTAGGGACATAGTGTTTGCTATGGCACGAGAGAGTGGATACTTGGCTTGGATGGAGCATTCATATGCTTTGCAGATGACATGTGTCAAGGCATACTTATACTTGGTCCGAGATGATCATGTGACAGTAGCGGATGTCGTGGTTACGGACTCTATACGGGATACAGTTTCGGGGGGAGTGATTACCCATCCCCTTGGATGGGCAGCGAGTGCAGCAACAAGTTGTTAGGTCTCGAAGTATAGGAGCATGCAACGAGGTCACCTCTTTGTTCCTTTAGCCTTGGAGTTATATGGAGCGATGGACACGACATTTGACACATTTATCAAGGAGTGAGTGAGAGCTTATCATGTTAGGCGTAAGGGGTACCACTCTCACTCTCATACTTTGTAACATATTTTAGACAGCATGTGTCCATTGCTCTAAAGAGTGCAGTGGCTGGTGCAATCCATAGGAGAGCAATCACATTAGGTGATGTTTCTTCAGATGCTCCAGTTGTGCGTAGAACTTTATGACTTGCATAGCTCGGTTATCTTAGGTGTGGTAGGGAAGATTTCTCATATAGACTCTATTGGGGTAAAAAAAAAAATGTAACATGGCCGAGGTGTGGTAGGGAAGATTTCTCATATAGACTCTATTGGGGTAAAAAGAAAATGTAACATGGGGCCAATGTTACATTTTTTTCTCTCCCTTGTACGGCTTGATGGGGTCTTCCGCATCCTTCGTTTTTACTTTTATGATGGCATAGTGGACAAATGGAGTATTGGACTCCATGCTACCGACAGTGCACCTCCCAGGTTTGAACTATGCTACACCACTTTCCATATCCTGTCCCGCGGGAAGGCTTTAACGTCCCCGAAGTTGACAGGATACCAAACTCTTGAACCTCTCAAAGAATGTGAGGAATTCGATATAATTCTCGTACAGGGGCCAAAATTTTGTAGTGATCTCGGATAAGCTAGAGAATTTCAACTACAATTTCCTGGGGACACTTCTTTCTGCCTTCCCATCCCATCTAGCTGACTGATAATCCCCCTGGCACTCGCATAATGCAGTTCACCTACATCCACCCTCTCCCCGCGTTCGCACGCTCATTGGTCTGTTCGCTTCTCTTACGGCGCCTTTGGTCTATCAACGTTCTCGGATCCAATATCTACGGGTCAGATGCAATTCTTCTTCCTCTTCAGTCAATACCTTCCTTTTACTCCACCCCTCTCTTGATCGTTTACATCTTTGCATAGGCGTGTACGCCAGGAATTCCGACTCGATCCTTGAATTTCGAACAATCCCGAATCTCATATTGTTGCCGACTCCTTCATCTTCGTCTTTTCCGGATTACCTTTGAGCCAGCTCTCGCGATTGAGCTTAGTGCTGAAGTGCACAACACACCACGCGCAAGGCAGAGCCGGCATTGATTACAGCATTTCTTTGCGGTCAAACTGCGTGCACTACACTAGGCTCGTTGCCGTGTTGAATCCTGGTTTACGAGATGGCCGATGGAACGCCGAAGCTGGGAGAGGAGCCGAGTGATGGTAAGTCCGCGTACTTGTTGAGTTGGAATGATGCAATTGCAGTTGACCAGGTCATGGACTCCTGTTAGGGTTTTACATTGACCTTTACCGCCAACCGTCAACTGCGCCATGTTGCATTTCGATTTCGCCGATTACAACGAGTGTATCCTATTCCTGTGCTCTATATGTTTAGGAAATGTTAATGCTTTGCCGTGTAGCTCAAGGCTTACATCTTCCAACTTGTCCCGGTGTCCCAACGACAATGGCACCGACTATTCACGATATTTGACACTTCTTTTAGTTGACTGGTGACCGTGGATTGTATACAAGTTCATAGTCCTTTCCCTCTGAGCTGCAATGACTGCTAGATCAATCTAGTGACACAATGTCGTGCGTCCTTGCAGTGAAGAAAGACAAGATCAATGCCATATGGGCGCAATTGAATTCGAAAACCATGACTTCACCAGTAGGTCACAATGGTGGAGTTCCTGCGTTCGGAGTTGCTTCGAAGTCCCCTAGATCGACAGAAGGAGCGCTGAAGTCCAAAGCTGTGCCGGTGAGCTATATTCTATCTTTCTTCTAAGGGGATGTATGGAGTGAATACTGTCTTTCTTAGATGCTTCTCGTAGGGGCGAACTTTCTAGTCCGGCTATTGCCTGCAAGACAAATTCCTAGTTTCGGTCATAATAACTATCAGAAGCTGTTGAACAGGGCTTAGTCGAGATGAACCAACAACTGTGACAGCAACGATGACTATAGCCAAACATTCATGGTGGTTCTTTCAGAATGACACGGATCTGGAGAGTTTGTGCAATTTGGCTTCGTTAGTTCTTGTACCAGCTCGTTGCCTATATTAACGGTCACATCGTGGTCGAAAGAAGTTCAAGTCCAGATAAGTCCAGGAGATCTGGGTTTAGTCATCCTTATCCACTCCTTGAAAGTTGGAATCATCTGAGCACTTTATTGGATATCTTTGAGAAGCCCACGTAACCCCTTAAAGTAGTTCTAGCTGAAGGAATTTGAAGTCCAGATGATACTCTCCTTCTAAAATCCACCTTCTTAAGTGAATGGATCACCCAGGCTCGTATCATACACATTATGCTTCGTCGAGCAGGATAAAACAGTTCTATGTGTGGTGGCACAAAATAGTTTCCTTCAAATTGGATGTATTTGCATACCCTCCACTTTCTAGTCATTGAGATTCCTGTAGATCAAGCAGTGGATACGTGTAATCTTTTGTAAGTGATTGGATTGTGACTCGCAGACTGTTTAGATACATTCCCCCTGAAGCTCTTCAAGTCGAAGTGAGACTTCCTTTGTTCTGAAACGGAATACTCATGCTTTCGTTATCGATTGGTGTTTACAAATATGTCAAATGGCTAGCAACCTAAGCGGTTCGACTTTTGTCTGAACTTCCCTCCCCGATTCAGATAAGAAATGCAGTTGGCCTTGCGTGCTTGGTGAGGAGTTCCAAAGCTTGAAAATACAGCCTTTCTTATGACGGGCATACCGCTATCGCTTATTACACTATATGTTTCATGCGCGTTTTCTTTGCCCACTTGCCAAACCTCTATTGACATAGCTTGAGTGTTGGGAATGGCGGTTTGGGTTGGTGTGGCAGGAAAGATGGCAGATTGGATAGCCACATCCGCCTGCCGACTCAATTACTGCAGTCAGTAAAGTTGGGGACGTCTGTACTGTAAGTTATAGCCTCTACCGGCTTCAAGTTCTGAGCTTTTCACTTCACGCCGATACTGGTTGACGAGCCTAGTGTGCACATCAGGCCCTTTAATTGATTTAGTATTGTGAAAGAATCAATAATTTCACTAGTACAACAGGCATTCGTCGGGGACGAGCGGAAGATACATCAAAACACGTGATGTTATCTTTGCTCCGGCACTAAGAATTGTGCTGAAGATAAAGAACAAGTTCTTTTGCAAGTGGACTTGAAAACCCAGAGTGGATATAGGTGTCCTGTCTTGGACCGCTGTACGAGCTATTATCGGCAACGCGCTGCCGTACGATTAGGGCTTGCCGTCTGATTAGGGCTTGCCGTCTAAGTACAGCAGCGGGTTTTAGGACTTAGCTGAAACGTGCTAGCTCGAGTAACATTTGAGCATGCCAGGCAATAGCAGAGCAGGCATCGTTGTCCCTAGCAGCATCTGCGGGTCTTCGTAAGGACCGAGCGAGTAACTTCTCCTGAGTGATCCAATAGATGCAAAAAAGAATTGGACTCTTGGCCCAATCACCGTCGCGCCAAAACAGGATGTATTGTGCTAGATGTAACATGTCTGCGGCAACTTGCCCATCATCATGGGCAGTTGACCCGATTCTCCAATATAGTAATATCAAACGGCACTGGTCAGTGGCTTCTTTTTTGCTTTCAACGCCTTGCTCTGAGGGAAATAGAAAAAAGAAACGGATACGGTAAGTTGCCATCTTACGTACATACACGTTACTAACATACCAAGAGCATGGTTTACACGTGAACTAGCGTTCTAAGTTCATGAACCCTCTATATCTGATCTCCAAATACACTCCAGTTAGGTTCTTTGCAGGGGTTCTAGAACAGAGTTTTATCACGGG
Source organism: Lunularia cruciata (assembly GCA_948567375.1). Lineage (NCBI taxonomy): Eukaryota > Viridiplantae > Streptophyta > Marchantiopsida > Lunulariales > Lunulariaceae > Lunularia > Lunularia cruciata. The sequence continues at coordinate 369,956 of OX419762.1, read as the reverse complement.
TAGTGGTCGTATAGAGAGTGAATGAGCAATCTGTCTTTTATAGATTGGGTAGTGCTAGATAGAGTAAGTTGAAGACACAAATCGAGCTCACCGGGCATGGTGGTTTCGAACGGGCCTGGTGTTACTATTGTAAATGATCTGTGGGAAGTTCATTGCGTTGGGTGCCTTCTTATCTTCCTGACCTTATTCCTTTTCACACAAGCGTGGGGTGATTAACGTTCTTTTGCCTCCAACGAGGTCGGAAATTTTACCTGCTCCTCACTCTATTCAAATGGCGGTTGCAGGGATGGATGGTGAACCTAGGGATTGCGCCAAAGAGACCTCGCTCAGAGACAGACAGCGGTGCCATGACAAACCAGCCTTTGTCCATCGAGGACATTTTGAACAAGAAAGAAATGATCACACTAGAGAGCAACATTGAGAAACAAGAGTTTATTTCCGCAACTGGGTCCACTTCAAACGTGGAGAATCAAGAAGATGCTTTTAAGGATATTGAAAAGGAAGATGCTCGTAAAATTGCCGCCGCAGCTTTAGCCTCAGCCAAAGCAGCTACGAAAGCATCGACAGACGGCAAGATGGAGGTATACCTTTCTTTCGTTTCCACGTCTCTAGTTATGTAGTCAGTTTACTCACCTACCTAGAATGAGCTAAACTGGAACTGCTACTCGCATAGATGAGCAATTCTTTTGACCTGATTTCATTCTGCAGCACAAGTTCGTCGTTTGGATATAATTAAAGCTGCTTCTTAACGTATTTTGCTGGTTTTATTAGATTAATGAAGTGCGGGACTTCGCCGGAGAGGAAGTAAGAATCACAAAATTTGTGGATCCAAATTCCAAGGCTGCTGTAGCCGCGAGGAAGAGGGCAGAAATGCAAGCGGCGTCGTCATCAGGGTTGGATGCACTTTTACAGCAGATAGGGAAGAAACAAAAGTTGAACATTTTGGATAAATCTAGGAAGGATTGGGGAGAGTTTAAAGAAGACCAAGGTATAGAAGTCGAGTTAGAAATGCACAAAAAGAGTGGAGATACATATACCGAGAAAGTAGCATTTCTTCAGAGAGCTGATGTTAGAGAATACGAGAGAGAGAGAGATGCTCGGCTGGCCCTTCAAAATAAGAGAAGGAATGAGTCTGGGACCTTGGACTAGCCATAATTTTTAGAATGGACTATCAAAGGGAGCAAAGAGCTAAACTATCGTAACCTCCAAAATTTTGATCAGTGCAATGCAATGCGTGCATGAACACGGACGATGCCGCGTTTGTGAACCTGTTTTGTGCATCTTCCGACTATTTGTTTGCAGGGTTATCTGTGATAACTTCAAAACTTTGATCTCCTTGGCTGGGTCATCGATCACCCCTGTACGTTGGATCGGTATAGACTCTGAATCATGGTTGGTGCTGAAGTTTGGAAACTTCTAGGGATCTAAGATACAGTTGGTCGTGTCACTGGCCGGGAATTGACCAGTGGACTTTCGGTTTGTTCGTCTCTCCGTGTTATCAATCTTGTAAGTAAAGACATGCGGATAATTATAAAGAATTGCAAATGTTTACCTGTTTAGTGCAGGATCTTAGCAGTCTGATTGTTTTGTTTCACCGTCAAGTGGTCACGGGGAATTAAGAGGTCTTGTTGCTAGTTGGATGTTGTTTCCTTTCACTTTCATTAATTGTTTTATTTCTATGATAACATTGTCGGTAACGAACCTCGAAACTGCACCTATACACTCGTTGCCGTTCCGTTAGCTTTGTCTCCAAATGTTGGGTGAGTTAGATGTGGATAGATAGCCTTAATTGGTGTGAAAGACGGTTCAGTATTCAGAACCATCTCTTCAGATCAAACCGTACTGCGCAATGCCACAATAGGGGAGTAGTTTGCAAATCTTGAAAGTGCTCTCTGTTTGAACTTACGATTGTACTCTCGCTCTTGGTGGCTACTTATAGGTTATCTACCTTGAGTCTTAAAGAGCGGCCATCAGGGTCACTGTAGTTGATGAACCTGAGTTGCACTTTCGGACCTGGACTCTACCCGGATGTGCGCAACAACTGTCAGGATGTTACTCAAAAGTCAACACCGGATTGGTTCGATTTATTCTGGTGATTTCCATGGGAGGACATTCAGTGGACCTTCGGCCCCACTGTTGGTTTCGATAGGGTAGTAAACTTGGGGGCTTTGCTCTACCTGCTGCTAGAGTTTAACTGGAGGCAGTGTAGAACACTAGCTCAATGTACCTCTCCTTTCTGACAGCCCCCAACAGTTCTCTGGCTGGGACGCCAGTTGGAAATGACCGAGGCCAGGTATTGTAGTGCTGATAGTTGCCAAGTATTATGGCGTTGAGTTTACTGCACCCCAAGAGCAAGAGGTCACGGATGGTTGGATGGAATGTCAGATTATCTGCGTCTTCTCGGTCACTCACCCCTTACTCTTAAATTATCGCGTTGTGTGTTACATCTTTCCTCTAGTCCCACCCAAGGTAGAAGCTTATCCCTTGGCTCAATCGTCCAAGTGATCGTCAGTTGTAGATTGGGATTGTCTCCAGATTAGAAGCATCCGGATTTCCGGCAAAATGGAAATTCCATAGGCCTAACTTTCCTCGCTGGCCTCATGCTACTGGAATCTTGTGCTCCTCTCCATCTGATAGCTCTCATCGCCATTAATCCTAATCTCAATCTATCTTTATCATGTTTATTCTGTTTACCAAAGTGCCTTTTGCGACCTATCCATTGCCCATGCATGTTTGTCGAAAGCATTTCCCCGGACCCATTGACACAACTCGACAATGAGTTCTCTTGTTCTATAAAGTCCTGCACTTTGGCTCGTGGACAAATTGGCTCGACAAATCGCTTTTGTTTGGTTTCATTCTGGAGTAACTTTGTCTGTCATTATTAGCCAACCTTAGAGCAGTCTTGCCGTACCTACAGTTCTGGGTGTCTTGGACTTGAACTCGATAGGGTTCCATTATGCCCGTTCGTTGTGTTTCTTAGGCCATTCGACTATACTTTGGATGACTTGGTGAGTTCTAGTTCTTGGTTGAAGTCAGTTCTTGATGGCTGCAGTGCTATCCGTTCCACTTAAATCAGGGAGCTATATATGTCGGGGTAACTCTTTCGCTTTCTTTACTAGATGAACTAGATTGCGACCTTGGCTGTACGGTTTTGAAGTCTTCTTTCCGTTCGGCTCAGGAAGTAACACTGGACTAGGTGGGAAAAGTGACGTGCTGAGATGTCCAAATCCAAGTCGACTAAGTTACCAAACGTGACCTAAAATTTAACTGGACAACCGTCTGAGAAGCGACTGCATTGGATGAACCTAGATGTGGGCGCGTCAGGTTCGTCGTCAATACATTATTTGGTGTCGTCCTAGTCTATTATCATAGCAACTTAGAATTCGGCTAGGTGGATCTGCTGAGAGAAGTACAAAGCCTTGGCTGCATTGGTCGCTTGACTTGAGTTCTCTCTTCCGGGTTTTACTCGAGCCTCTATTGCAGATATGTGTCGATCATGCGAGGACGTCTGTTGCAAGAATAAAGCAGGTCGTTGGGACTAAATGTACAGTGCTTTCCCGTATTTGTTTCCCATTTCGTTGTAGATGCGCTCAAACCCGGTATACTGGGATGAGACAGGAGTAAATCCTTGTGCTTCTCATTGACCTTGGCCACAGTGCAATATGATCTGCAGGAAAGTCATATCACCCCAAACTTCAATATGAAGTTGATTGGGGTGGTGGCTCACAGTACATATCAATCAAAAGTTTTTTCGAACTTTTCACATTTCTAGTTGTACACCAGCAAGAGAATTTGTGAGTCAAAGGGAGCTCCCTCGTCCCGCATTCTCCTGCAGACTTCTCTCAAAGCGCGTCAAGCACTTGGCATCCTGCAATGGATAACGTAGGAGATTCAATAGAGTTGATACGACCCGGGAAATATGAGCCTGATCATTTCTAGCACGAACTGAACTCCGTACACTAAAGGAATTAACATATCATTTGATGTCTGCGTTCCCTGGGCACATATTTCACTTATTGGGTTGTTTACTTCCTATCATTTAGCATATGCTCTTGATTAGTTCTTAGTCCACCAGAACTTCTGTTTTTGGGATAAAGTATCGCGGCTTGGTGAACAGACGGGTTCGACCTTTGGCCTGATTGTCAGTACGAGAGCTTGGAACGTTTAGGTGCAGAACCCTTAAAGTATCATATTAAATTCCCTGGGAAGTCTGCATGGAGCAACCCTGAAGTGCACATGTCTCTTTGCATGTGCACATGTCTATCTGGTTGTCACCTAATAGGCAAGTCCCCATCGGCCTGGCATATGACAAGGAGACGAATGAGCCTACAACAGTTCAATTATCACTTCCCTGCGAAAGCCATATGTCTGGCTGGACAGCTACCACAAATCCGATCATCGGGAGCTGTAATCTCAAACGTCGACCGTCTAGTTACCGACTTGTTTAACCCGACCACTCGAGCAGTTAGGAACAAGACGGTGGCTTCCAGCATGCATGGATTTCCTTCTCTGGTTTCTGCATGCTTTGTGGTCGAACCTTTGATCTCTATTTCAACCATCAGACGTGTCTCGGAACTTTGGGGCTTAGCCCCATGTTACCTTTTTTTTGTCTCTCCCCTGTACGGCTTGATGGGGTCTTCCCATCCTTCATTTTTCCTAAGCGGTCGCCTCTTTCCTTCTCCGTGTCTCGGAACTGGGAAAACCCCGATAACAGCAGAGAAAAGATGGACTCAGAAAGGCTCAATTACCCAGGAAACACGACGAAGGTGATCGCAGAGTGGCCTGGGTAATTCATTTAGCGGTAACCTGTGTGGATAAAGCGTTCTTCTTCGTTGACTGGTAACACTCCGTTTCAAATGATTGACGTAACCAGCTCTCGATGGTGTGCCGGTAATTTCGTTAAATCGAAACATGCAGACCATGCCCTGACAGCTGTAATTTTGCATAAGCAGACAAGAGAGTCATGCTGTCCACACCTCACAGAAGTGTGCACATACGCTGAGAACTAGTCCCCATTACCTTCCTAACATGCATGCATTCGGTCTTCACGAGTTGGCCCGAAAAGCTGCTTGGGAGATTCTCTTCCTTTCATCACTCAACAACAACTCGGAAGTCCAATCAACCAAATCAGGCCCATCGGCAAAGAGGCCCACAAGCGAAGCATGGTCAACGTGTGAGAACATGCATAGCACGAGATGAATTGCAAGAGACTCTGAAACAACGTATGTCTTCATAAACATGAACACACTTCTTCGTATGTTTGTTTGAGAATGTGGAGAGTCCTTAGTTTCCGCTGATGCTTGGGAACTCGAGACCAGCCAGACACTTTACCCAGTGCGCATGCCCACGACCTCACTTACGTCCCTAGTCATGTTTTATTTCTCATTCGTTCGGTCGTTCCCGTTGCCATGATCATGTTTCAACATCCAATCAGTTTGCAAGGAGTTCCTTTGCATGCAACTCACTCACCAGCTCTCACTACAATGATTATGCTAAGTGTTGGATCTTAAAGTGGCACATACGTTGTCTAGGCTTCCACTCATGCATTCTGCATACTCTTCTTTTCTCTTCATAAATTGTTTGTATCTGGAACTCCCTCGATCACGTTTCCTTTCATATTCAGCGGATTTGTGAATGTATAAGAAAATACAGTTTCCTCAAATTGGTATTTGTCCCTTGGAGGCATACCTACATGAATTGCCTAAAATTCTTAGGCACTTGTCCCTGATACGCCGCTTTACCGAATTGAAGGAGTCCTTATATAGTTAAGGGTGGGGCTGATTGCATTGATTGAATAATAGAACTAAAGACATTGGATTACTTCTGTAAAGCACAATTTTTAAAATCGCTATATAAATCTCTGAAAATCGACCTGAACAAGTTTATTCAATTAATTTCTCGATCTAATAAAGTAAAATAAAATAGAGATCGTAATTATTATATGAATTTGCAGTAATCAATTTTTTTCCAATTCATGTTTTGTCATAGACTTAAACCTCAATTGACATCACATTTTCTTTTCTCTTAGTTAGTCGTCTTACGTCTTCTTCTCGAGTCTTGCTACCCAAGTAACCGAAAATAATAACGTTGTAATATCACTTTACAGAAACTATAAAAAATCATAATATAAAATAATTCTAGATATGAAAAAATTTTCATTTACTTTTTGGGATTTGAGAGCAAAGTAGTATGTGATCCATATAATCATAGTCATTTCTTATAAGTAATAACTTCTTAAAACCGTTAGATATTAAATAGCTCTTAAAATTTCTAGATGGGAAGCTCCAAAGAATTTTAACAAAAGATTAGATATATGAACTCTCTTCAAGGATGTAGAAATGTGCATGAGGGTCATCATAAATCCTTTTTAACCCTAAATATATGTGTTGCAGAATAAATCTCATTATTTATTCATTATAGAATAATTTTTACAGGAAAGAAAGTGCGATCAGAAACATATCCTCCTAAAGTAGTCTGCATTTTATTCCCACTTGTTAAAGTGGAAGACTTCTTATAGATTATATCATCCCTATTAGATGACAATGTAGCTCTATATAAATGTCACTCCATATCTTGAATTATAAATGTAGCTCCATATCCCTTAGAAACTATGTAGGTTACAACATATACCCTTGAAATAATTATCTAAATAATATCTCTTCAAAAGCTTTATTCCGACAGATCTCAAGGATTCAAAAGACACCCTAGCCCATGCTGTGTACAGCATGGGCATCCAACTACTTCAAATATAAAGGAACATCCTCGCCATGAATAAGTTTGCTTTTATTTCTATCTTCATTCTATCAATCGGGGTCCAAGCATGAGCTCTGGATTCCGTCGAGGTGTCATTAAACACACAATATCTAGTAAACTGATTAGGAAAAACGAAGAATTATCCAGAACTGTTATTAAAATTGGTAGTTTGAAAGTACACAGCGTATGTTCTATTCATACTTACTGCGCTCATGAATAAATGACTCAACCCCGGAAGCGAAAATGGAACTTTTCTCTCACGTATGTTCTATGCGCAAGCCCTTCGCTCTTCTCTCGAGTGAGTTGAGGGGCAAAGAGGAAGCGTTTGAAGGATAAAGGGAAACGCGGTCAACAAAAGAGATCGCTTCTTCGTTCCTCTAGCTTTGGAGATATATGGAACAACGGACAACACATATATAAGTGAGTGTATGAGCATTTATCATATTAAATGCTAAGGTTATCATTTTCACTATTATATTTTATAGTATAATTTAGATATAGTGTGTCCATGGTTCTATAGAATGCAATGGTTGATGCAATACATAGGAGAGTAATCACACTAGGTGATGTTTTATTTCGATGCTCTAGTTGGTTGTAAAGTGTATGACTTACATAGCTCAGACATCTGAGGTGCAATAGTGCAAATTTCTCATATCTACTCTATTGGAGCGTAGCCCCAACTACCTATTTCGTCTCACCCTTGTATGGCTTGATGAGGTCTTCCCATCCTTCATGTTTTCTACATGGTCTCCCTTCTCAACATAATTAATCACTTGGTTAAGGGGTCAAGAGATTATTAAAGCATGTGATTTATAAATACACATGAATGTATAAATGCAACAAATTGGTTGATGTGCTCTTTAGCAAGTACATGGATACTTCTTCTTAAAATATTCCATGGGGTAATGAATGTGCAGAATTATTCATTTGAGTTTGCATTCATGAATATATACATCAAAGTTTCTTCCTCATCTTGGCATTTACCCTATATCTTACAAAAATTCCACCTGTTTCTTAGTTTTTTCTCCCTTCATTTCATTTAGTGGAGTCTTTTACATCATGTGATGATGAGAGTTTGCCACCAGAGCCCATAAGCTAGTCTTGCGGCAAAAGCTTAGACCTTACAACTACCTATGCATCATAAGAGGAAGCAAAAGCAGCAAGAATGGCTTACGCTTACGCTAGATTTCACTTTTTCACCATAGGCTTGGCCAAGAACTAACATATAGAAAGGTACATGTATGATCATATCAAATTGGGATCATAAATGATCCCAATTTCAAGGACGGGAAAAGAAATAAAAGGCAATAAAAAATGAGCAGAACTTTTGACTTTTGATGAGAGTTGGGTGCAGATATGAGTTAGAGATCAGAAAAACTGCATAGATGTGTGCAATTAATATCTACAATCACTTACATGCAATCCACAAGCCTGCATGTAGGTTGGAAGTCCTAGCTACTGCTCAAAAGCACCATAAATTAGAGGAGGTGAAGCGGAAGTCATGAAGCAACACAATGAAAAATTATTGCTGCATGACATTCAAAGAAATCTGACTAGGAAGAATTACCCATTCACCAACCAAGATGTGATTCATTATGGAGAAAAGGGAGTTGGAGTGTCTTTTGCATGTCCAAAGTTGCTTCAGATTCTATGCAAGCTTGATCACGTGGCCCTTGCAAAGCCAAGGTCAAGGGAAATCACACATTTTTTATATTACACAAGTAGCTTGAGGACCTTATAAATCAACAAGTCATCTTGATTGATTCCACTTATACGACAAATAAATTTGGCATGTCATTATTTCAAATTTTTTTCATCATGAATATAGATCATTCTTTCATAGCGCATTGTGTTTCATGGAAGGAGAGACAAAGGAAAATTATTTCTTTGCCTTGGAAAATGTAACAATATGGAGTTTAGCGATGAAGTTAGTAGGGCTAACAAAGTAGCAAATAAGACAAATTAGCCTAGAATATTCTAGAAGTATCTAGGAAGCTTGTTGAAAAGCTTCTCGACTAGCTTAACTTGTACCCCAAGTAGGTAGCTTCTAGAAGGAAGCTTCTAGAAGCTTCCAACTAGCTTAGCTTGCACGCCAAGTAAGTGGCTTCTAGAAAGAAGCTTCTTAAGGAAGCTTCCAATTAACTTGGCTTGCACTCCAAGAAAGCGGCTCAAGGAAGCTTCTTTAGAAGCTTCTCAAGAGCCTTGTATGATCCCTATAAATACAAGAGCCAAAGCTCATGCTAAGCATTCAGAGTTTACCTACATTCAAGTGTGCCAATGTGATCTTCCATTCTCCTATTTCTCTCCTTGGTCTTGGACTTTTACATTGGTATCGAAGTAGGATTAGGATAGATGGAATTTATGGACATGCAAATCCACTTCCGCCAAACTATTGGGATTTTTGTGTCCAAGTTTTACCCAAGCATCATTTCACACAATTCATCACCTTGCGCTTTGAGCAAGATTTTTTGCATATGATCACCTTGTTTGAGGAACCCTTGATACTTCCGGTGGTAAATTATAGAGAACGGTGGAGGTGATGCATCTATGTGTTAATAAATTAGATAAATTGGGAGAAGTGGGATAGAGTAGTAGCCATGACGGCAATACTAAATGTTATCATTGCTATGTAGCAACAAATTGAGCACCTTACTCGATTGTTGGATGAACAAGACTAGCAACGACAAGAACACATAGAGAGAACACTAGTTGGAGATGGAGAAGATCAAATCCAATTTCAAAAACCCAAGATGTTTGAATGCAAGAATCTTTCAAGCACAATGGAGAATTTTGTTGTTGACTGCAAACGTTACTTTGAAGCTACCAATCTTCAAGCTGAACAAAAACAAATTCTCTTGGCTTCTAGCCAATTGGATGGTGTAGCAAAACTTTGGTGGCGATTTTGAGTGGAGCGAGCTAAACAACAGATTGTTGCACCAATCTTGATGTGTGCAAAATTCAAGGATACTTGGTCAATTTCAAACTATAAACACCACCCAAGCTACATGAGATAAATTGGTGGAGTTGAGGCAGATTGGCTCTATAAGGAGCTACATCATGCAATTTTAGAACATCATCATGAAAAATTCTAAATATTTACAATCTGAATAATACATTCTAAATATACAAGAAGGTGAAGTTCTAGATTGATTTATCAGGGGATTGAAGTCGTGAACCAAATTGGAGGTGACCATGCAAGAACCACAAAATATGGAAGAGGCCATGCAATTGGCTGAGCATTTCTTGGTTGTGATAACTTGGTCTCGACCTTGACTACACAAAGCCTACCAGGACACTATGTACAGGTGGAAGAACTGACACCAATGGAGATTGATGCTATCCAATGGAGACCACTTGATATAGCAGATAGAAAAAGATTGTGAAAAAATGGTGGTTGTTTTTATTATTGTCAAGTTGGGCATCACATTGCTGAATGTCCACTTAGGAATGGGTGACCTACACAAGTTGCCCAGATGGAATTTGTTGAGCGGAATGATCAAGGAAACAAGGAATCTTGTTGTGCATATATACATTGCTACACAACATACATCATTGTCAAGATCATACACTATAGAAGCACAACTCACACATAAGTCATACATAGGCTCTAAAGTGTCACAATCAATCAAATTGTTTACCATTCTCAACTCAACTCCACTCAGATCAATATTTGATCTCTCACACTATAAACTGCCAATAACTAGGCACTGATTATAGTCAAGCCACACCCACTCTAGCTAAGAGAATCTAGGTGATGCTCGCCGGCCTTTGTCCACCATAGCCAGGAACTCAAAGGCTCAACATTAGAGAAGTGAGCTCTCTAGAGCTACACTTCAAAAGTATACTCCCTGGACTTGAGCTAGGTCTGAAACCCTAACGGTCCCATTGTGAGCACACTTGACGGTGCAATGATGTAAAGTGACGGTGGGCCTCATCGTGAAGTCAGTACCTTGAACACAAAATCTGACCATTGGAAAGTAGTCTCTAAGAAACTGCTGAAATAACTCTAACTACTATCATTGCAACTGCAATGTCCAAGCAATCTAGATGCAACACTACAAATGGCGTGATAGTTTTTGTGCATATATAGATTGCTACACAACATACATTGTTGTCAACATCATACACTATAGAAGCACAACTCACACATAAGTCATACATAGGCTTTAAAGTGCCACAATTGCCTCCCTAGCTGGCGGTTAGGTCCCTCTAACTCCAGATAGCCATCTACTCCAAGTATATGGTATACCCTATGATGGGCAAAGATTAGGAGGCTGGGTGCTATGGAGCCCCATCGTTAGTTGCCAGTCTGAAATCTATACCATATAAAGAATGAACTAGTTATAGGTCAAGTACATCTAGGACATAACCACTATCCCTGAGGAACCACTGTGAGAGGAGGAGTCATACATGCCATATGCCATCCTCTCAAACAGCTATCACACACTAACATAGTAGTAGCTTCACCATAAGAGCCACATAACATACACCTCAAGCCTGTACGTACAAGTGCCAAGCTTAGGTCCATAGTACCATCAATGTTTGGGAGGTAGCATGGCGCACAACTGTGCACATGATCCTTCCAAACAACACCATCACGTCCTTCTAACACAAGGACTCCAGATGGCAAAACCTCACGCACTCTCAAGATAGTGCGGCCTATCAAAACATCAAGTGTCATTGGTGCTGTCTACTATAGATATACATAGTCGCTTGGATGAAATTGATGAATCAAGGATCTATAACCTCCTCCTCCAATGGTAGCATAGCATAAAGTATCCCTATGCTGACCAATCTCCAAGTTTTCAAAGGCCATTGGCATCATTCTCCAAAAGATCTCTACCCGTTGAGAACATGCGCTCATCCATACATCTGAGTCATCCAAGTCCAAAACTACAATAACACCTCAACGAATGGTTACACGTAAATCTGGATCTTGTCCATAGAGTAGAAAGTATGGAGAGAAGGATGCTAAGGAGGCTTGCCAGCTGAACCAATAGCCCATGGCCAACCAAGGTAATAGAGATCCCAATCTCCCAAGTGGCCTCTTTGCAAACCATACTTTCACAATCCTCTCTTCACCGTCTGAACTTTCTCTCTGCTAAGCCATCTGCCTCAGGGTGACCTCGGGATGTAGTACAATGATCAATCAAAGCCTTGTTACACAAGAGCTGAAACTCCCCCAAGAACTCTGTACCCTGATCAGTCAAAACCTCAGCTGGTGCACCAAATGACTAAGAACTCGATCGAGGAACAAGTAAGCTGTCCCTTCACTAGACTTGTCAGGAAGTGCCACCAACTCAATCCACTTGGAGAAGTGCTTCACCATCACCAAAACATATCGATGATGTCTTACGGTCAGCGGTAAAGGTCCAGCAAAGTCCAAACTCCAACGGTAACCCAATCCCATGATAGGTAATGGGTGTAACTATGGCATAGGAGCATTGAATGAGCTCTAACTCGGTCACAAACCACACATCTGGCAACAAATTGCTATACCTTTGTCTGCATACCGTGCCACCAATAATGACTCTAGAGTAAGCTATATGTACGCTTGAATCCAAAATGTCCTAGCTCCTCATGAGCATGATGGATCAATTGTGGTCTCTGAGATGGAAGTGGTACTACTCGCACTCTACCATCCTCCCATATATGAAAAAGGTGTCTGCACTCCAATCTGAACAGTCTGGCTTGCTGAAGAACATGGTCTCTCTCCTTGGCCCCAACTGTGCCACCCACAACACCAGTATGAGGATATCCATCTCTAAGACATCATCATGAATGTCTTGCTGAACTCTACCAATATCTTCACTCTCTGGATCTTTAACCTCAATAACTCTCCTTGTATGCATTGTGAGAGATACCACCAAAGCCTTTGAAGATATACATAAAAGGCCAATGCATGCCAACCTGGCACCATCTCCTCATCTGTCTCACCATGCCAACATGCTCCGGTCTGATCCTGCTGGCTGGCACATGGGTTCTACTCAACCCATCTGCATCACGGTTCACCACTTTTTGTGAACAACCGTGAAATCATACTCTTGTAAAATCAGAGCCCATTGTGCAAGCTTCACTGAAAGTTTGCCAGACTCCATCAACCACTTCAGTGGCTGATGATTAGTGATGAGAGTGAAGGGGTTACCAAATAGGTAACATCAAAAAATGTGCTACTACCTAAACTGCTGCCAAGCACTCTCTCTCATATGAACTATACTTTGCCTCCGCTAAATTGTTTGAGCAACTAGCAAAGGCCACCAAAAACTCCTTCCCCTCATCATCATGTTGGGTGAGCACCGCTCCAAGCCCCAACACTCTCCAACTAGTATGAACCTGAAATGGTCTTCTTCTAATTGGTCTCCTCAAAATAGGAGCAGATGTCAACCTCTTCTTGAGATCTACAAATGCTCTCTCCTGCTCATCTCCCCAACACCATTCCTATGTAAGCTTGGTTAGCTTTGTCAAGGCCTTGGCAATGGCACTAAATCCTCTAACATAGCGGCGATAGAAGTTTGCCAACCCAAGGAATGCTCACACTCTGCTCACATCCGTAGGCCAAGGACTATGTGCAATAGCCTCCACCTTGGTCTGCTGAACACCAAGTCCTTTGAGGTAGATAGTGTGACCCAAATACTCAACCTGCTGGTGGAAGAACCTACACTTCCCAGTGGTAATGAGTCCATGAGATCTCAACCTCTCAACCACTCTCCCTAGTAGCTACTAGTTGTGTCCCAAGAATACCATGTCCACTTGGTCCATCACCCTCAGCATGTGCCTGAATTGTCTCAATAGGCACAAGGCTCACAAGTGTCCAAGTGGTGATGCCTATCAAGTGCATCCTTTGCTGCTTTGCCAAGCCAAGGCTCACAAGCCAGGTCAAACAGTTCCAGTCCATAGCCTAACCTAACACCTAACACTTGGATGCCTTTGACACTACTCAAACAGTGGTAATACCGGTGCAAAAACCCATTGCTTGCTCTATAGGATCTAGGCTATCCACCCTATCCTTGAAAACTAACTGGGCATGGTGCACTCTACTACACTCTAGAAGAAGTCACAACCGTGGATGAGGTCTCCCTACCAAATCCAAATGTCACCACCCTCTCCTCCACCATGTTGAGCTCAATACGCTCAACCAAACCATAGACCACTGCGAAAGTAGGCGAAGTAGCTTGTAACAACATAGCATCACGAACTCTGCATTGCAACTCCCTCTCCACTATCCCATACCAAAATTGGACTGCCTAGGCCTTAGTAACTCCCTGAGTGAAACTGATCAGCCATCTCATGCGAGTGTATGCCTCGTGTAGGCTCTCTCTAGCCTTCCGTTGGAACTCTTGCAAGCTCCTCAGCTTGTCAGTCCGCACTCCTTGATAGTTTTATCTCAAACACAAGAAGAACTCCACCATGGGGTTAAACCCTGGTACCACACCACCTCTTGTAGCCGTACCTCCACTCGTAGTAGCACTATCTCCAGCTAGTGCACCTCCACTAGCTTCACTAACACTACTCAAGCTAGAACTCGTAGGTACAGCCAATCTACTCCTGACCACCACACTTGAAGTGATAGAGACATAGTTAGGAGACCAATACTGTCTCCATAACTCAATTGCCTCCAAATGAGCTCTCTTGAACTCATGGTAGTCATCCATTGGTGGACCTTCCAGATGTTGAAACAACCCCTTCCATGCCATGAAGGGTGTAAACAAAGTTGGGTTCCGCATTTAATGTAGATCAACTATCAAACTCTTGGATGAAGTCATCCAACTCAATGGTACCCATTGTACCAGAGTAAAGCCTAGGGCCTTTGGAGGCCCCATAAATCTTGTCCATGTCCCACAACAATGGTGCAGACACACCAAGTGCACTCTCAACTAAATCAACTCTTGTGTCAAACTCCAACTCAAAGTCAATCTCCTCCCTCATTGGGACCGGAGATACAAGCTGATACCAATTACCACTCCGAGTAAACCCACTATGTACTACAGGGCTATCTCCTCTTGAATCCCCAAGAAACTCCATTGTGACAAAGTAATTGCGACCGCAAACTGCACCAGCAAACCGGAACCACAAACTACAACCGCAAGTATCCCACCAAGTGCCAATATCAACTAAGCACCACCGACTAATGTAACTCTAACCGAGATGACTACACTAGGAGAAAAAGCAACCTGTAACCTGCCATCATAACACTCACTCTCACAATTTGCAAGTCATCACTCTAGCCTCACTATCAAGAGCATACCAAAGCACCAACGCTCAAAAGTCAAGGCACCTCACACAAACGTGGTGCACAAACAAGAAACAAAGAATAGAGGGGGTCCAATCACAAGAAATCTAAACAAAAACACTCAATCTCATAAAAAAACACAAGACTGACTATACCACCATTTGGCATTTGACATACGAGAAGTTTGTATCTAAGTCCTAAGCTACAAGGATCACAAAGAATAGTATCAAACTGCCTTTCCTAGTGTAAAAAAGCTACAAGTGTATAGATAACAATGACACAATCACTAGGACAACAAGTGAGGGTGGACTAGTTGGCTAGGGCACCAGCCTAGGAACAAGAGATCTAGGGGTCAAACCCTATTGCACACAATCTAGCAGCCTTATGCCTTGAATCTGATGTAAACTCTAAAGTTGGTTGACCGCTAAATCCCCCACTAACTCTTCATTTGAGCCAAATTGAAAACACGGGTTTTTCCAAATCACAAATTCACAAGAATAGCTTCACAACTCCACCTTCAATTTGACTTTTTGAACCCAACTCATAACAAATTGGTCCTACCTTCACCTCTTGAGCTCAAAATCACAACAACTGCTCAAAATTTGCTCTTTTTGTGCTCAAAAATTGGCCAGTGCTTCCGCACACCATCTTCCTTATTGCCAAATCTCCATCAAGCAACGAGCTTCTGCACACCAAGAAAAAATTGAACTTCAATTGAGCTACCAATTAAACACCAATACTCAAAGTTCCTGCACCCAATTTCCCCCTGATTTCACTTCTCCAATGTAATCAGATTGTTTACCACTCTCTACTCAGATCAATACCTGATATGTCACTCTATAAACTGCCAACATTTGGACACTAATTACAATCAAGCCACACCCACTCTAGCTAAGAGAATCTAGGTGATGCTCACCGACCTCTGTCCACCATAGCCAGGAACTCAAAGGCTCAACATTAGAGAAGTGAGCTCTCTAGAGCTGCACTTCAAAAGTATACTCCTTGGACTCAAGTTAGGTCTGAAACCCTAACGGTTCCGTTGACGGCACACTCAACGGTGCAAAGTGATGGTGGGCCCCACCGTGAAATCAATACCTTGAACACAAAATCTGACCATCAAAAAGTAGTCTCTAAGAAACTGCTTAAATAACTCTAACTACTATCATTGCAACTCCAGTGTCCAAGCAATCTAGATGCAACACTACAAATGGTGTGACAATCCCAATAGGAGATTTTAAGCCGCCTATTAGGAGCTTGAGTAGTTCCAATGAGATTGAAGGCTCGACCTATGCAAGTTTGCTTCATGTGCAAGGTATGATATCTAATCGGGGTTGTAGAATTTTGGTTGATTTTGGAAGTTCAAAAAATTGCATGTTTATACAAGTAGCAAATGAATTATGTATTCCTATCAAGCTAGTAATTTTAAGCAGATTGATGATGGCGGATGATAGAAAGGGTTTTGACTTCAATACCCCGCATCCTATTACCTTCAAGATTGGGAAGGAGTATTTAGAGTGTATGGTTTGTAGTGGCACATCTACACTATGATGTCATTCTAGGACTACCTTGGCTTGAACGTCACAAGTTTCAATTTGATTGCACCCGATGACAATTCAAGTACAACACCAAGGTAGGAATTTTGTTTTAGGTTGCTTGGCACCTCTAAGTAAGACACCTAAGAATAGTTAGCCCGAAGATGGAAAGTTTGTCAAGAAGGTAGCCATAGAGCAAGCTTTCAAGAGAGATGAATCCCAAGATGGGAAGTTTGCCAAGAAAGCAACCATGGAGCAAGCTTTGAAGAAAGATGAATCCCTAGAGGGAAGTTTGTTAATGAAGCAACCATAGAGCAAGCTTTGGATGAAGATAAGTCTATTTTCACGATGTGGATCAAGCCAATTGCACAAGGAAAATCTGAGGAGGGCCAAGAGCTTCATCAAGCAATGGTTGATCAGATATTTCAAGAGGTTTTGAATGTGTTCTCGGATGATCTGCCAAAGAGATTACACTCCAATCATGGTATGCCCTTCAAGATTGAGTTATTACCAAGGAGAAATCCAATGAGTAGACCAATCTATTGACTCTCACCAAAGGAGTTGGAGGAGTTGCAAATAACCCTTATGGAGTTGTTGGAGAAGGACTTCATATGACATAGTACCTCTCCTTAGAGAGCACTGGTACTATTTGTTTTGAAGAAGGATGGAGGACTTTGTTTCTATATTGATTACCGTGGGCTCAATAAGCAAACAATGAAGAATGCATATCCCTTGCCTCGGATCAATGACTTGCTTGATCAATTGAGTGGAGCACGGTACTTTTCCAAGTTGGATCTTTGTAGCGGCTATTGGAAGATCCCCATTGATAGGAAGGATGTGCAAAAGAATACCTTTTGCACAAGGTATAAGCATTTTGAGTAAAGAGTTCTACCTTTTGGGCTCACTAATGCTCCAATAATCTTCATGGATTAGATGCATCGGGTGTTGGATAGAATATTGGATTGGTACATGGTGTTGTTCTTGGATGATATATTAATCTATATCAAGATAGAGGCAAAACACGTGAATCACATGTGAGAAGTCTAAGACAATTTTGACAATGGAAATTTTACTAAAGAAGCCAAAGTGTACCTTTTGGCAGAAAGAAGTTACCTTCTTGGGTCATAAGATCTCATCGGAGGGTATCAAGATAGAAGAGGAGAAAATCAAGGCCATTATTTATTGGCCTACTCTGAAGGATGCTATAGAAGTATGGGCATTTAATGGATTGGCCATTTTTTTAAAAGACGGTTCATCCATTATTATGCTCATGTGGTTGCACCATTGATTGACCTCTTGGGGAAAAACTTGAGCTTCCAGTGGACCACCAAGCACAAGAAGCATTCCAAAAGTTGAAACATATGGTGTCTTCAAGACCCATTCTTCAACCATATGATCCTCAACTACCTTGTGTGGTTGATTTTGATGCTTTTAACTTTGCAATTGTACTTGTGTTGCAATAGGAATTCCCAGATGGACTACATCCCATTGCCTTTGTGTCTTGCAAACTAAATATGACTGAAAGAAATTACTCTGCTTGAGATTGGGAACAACTTGCAATGGTATATACCACCAAGATACGGATGCATTATCTCTTGGGAAAACAAGTGATCATGCAAACTCATCACAAACCATTATTGCATGCCTTACACTTGGAACACATGAAGAGTCAAATCATCGATGTGAAGAGTAACTCCAATTTTTTGACATCAAACTTGAGTACAAACCAGGTTGGTTCTATGTCATCCTTGATGCTCTATCAAGATGGCGTGATTTGAAGTCTCTTCTTCTCCTCACGACGGCAATTATGACGGTGTCAATTGACTCCAAGGTCCAAAAATAGTTTTGGTCATCTCCACAACAAGATCCCTTCTTCCAAATGGTACATGGTCATCTTACATCATGCGACAAGGAGTATTACACTGTCTCCTTCAAGGAAGGCCTTCTATTCCATGAGAACCGGATCTATGTTCCAGCCAAAGGTGATCTTTGACTTGTGCGCTTTCAAGAAGCCCATGATTTACCAATAGCTGGTCACATGGGTGTGGAAAAGACCCTAGGTACCCTCCAATGGCAATGGTGGTGGCACAACATGGCACACAATGTTTGGGAATTTGCCCGATCGTGTGAGAGTTGCTAACGCAATAAGGCCAGTAACCAAAAATTGAGTGGACTTCTTCAACCACTCCCCATTCTATCTACTCATTAGGAACATGTGAGCTTAGATCTTACCTCTTTGCCCAAGACAAAGCAAGGTCACGTAGCAATTGTGGTGTTTGTGGATAAGCTTAGTAAGAAAATCCATTTAGCCCCAACGAGTGATATTGTGTATGCTTTAACATTAGTGCAAATCTACTTCAACAATGTATTCAAGCATCATGGGATGCAACGGGTACTCATCTTTGACTGTGATCCTTGCTTCATTGGAAAATTTTGGCAAGCACTCTTCTTGATACCCGGCACCAAGCTTGCTTTGTCCATAGCTTATCATCCTCAAATTGATGGACAAAATGAATGTGCAAATTGCACCTTGGAAGATATGCTTCATGATTTTGTCAAAATTCACCATACCAATTGGGATGAATGTCTAGCAATTGTGGACTTTGCATACAATAATTCTAAACATGCAAGCATTGGATTCTCTCCTTTCTTTCTCAATTTGGGCCAAGGCCCACTTGTTTTAGATTTCCTTCTTGCTCCTCCTCCGTCTCATGTCCCTTATACTTCCACCTTCTTGACCACCATCTCTCAATCGCTCCAACAAGCCAAATCTCATCTCATTGTTGCTCAAAATTGGTAGAAAAAATATGCAAATCACCATTACTGTGATCTTAGTTTTCAAGTTGGTGATAAGGTCATGCTTCCATCCAATAACCTACCTCTCCCACTTGATACCCAAGTTTGTAAACTTGCCCCTAATTGGATAGGACTCTTTGATGTCACCCAAATTGTCTCTCCTATTGCTTATCAATTTGCCTTGCCTTGTCATATGTGCATCCATCCTGTCTTTCATGTTTCCAAGTTGAAACCCTTTGTTCCTAACCCCTGTTCTTTTTCTTCTTGAGTCCAACCTCTCCCTCCTCCTATCCCTATCAATGATCATGAGGAGTACAAAGTTGATCATATCCTTGCTCATTGCCATATTCAACAAGGCTGTCAACAACATATAGAGTACAAGGTCCTTTGGAAAGGGTATCCCTTTCATGATGCCACATGTGAACCTCTTTCTCATCTCTAGAATGCACAACTGGCCATCCAAGAGTTCAAAGCTTCACTGGCGGCGAGGACGTCACCAACTATGGTGGGGGAATATATTACAATATGGAGTTTAGTGACAAAGTTAGGGCTAACAAAGTAGCAAATAAGACAAATTAGCCTAGAATATTCCAGAAGTATCTAGGAAGCTTCTTGGTTAGCTTAGCTTGTACTCCAAGTAAGTAGCTTCTAGAAGCTTCCAACTAGCTTAGCTTGCACACCAAGTAAGCAACTTTTGGAAGGAAGCTTCTTGTGAAGCTTCCCAATTAACTTGGCTTGCACTCCAAGAAAGTGGCTCAAGGAAGCTTCTTGAGAAGCTTCTCCAGAGCCTTGTATGATCTCTATAAATACAAGATCCAAAGCTCATGCTAGGCATTTGGAGTTTACACACATTCAAGTGTCCCAATGTGATCTTCCATTCTCCTATTTCTCTCCTCATGCTTGGACTTTTAGAGAAAAGCTCTCACAACACATCCATGTTAAGCCTATATTTATCGTCTATACCAATTCTGCATTCATTGTTGGTAGTGGTCAAGTTTACCCTACTTTTGTCCATCTCTTGAGTAGATGGCATATTCAACAAAATATCATGACAAATTTCCTACCTTATTTTGGGAACAAATAAGAAGCAAATAAACAATGGAGCAATTTTCTCACTTGTTGGAGCAATCTAGTTAGTGCCACTAGAAGTGCAATGGAATTTGAGAAAAAGTGAGCCAAGACAAAGGAATCAATTAACACAAAAAATTACAAAGATTAGGGATGATGTTGATGGTGATGGTAGGAAGGAGACTACTAAAATAGAAAAAAAGGAAAGGGAGAAGATGGATATTGGACATACCTTCTATTATTGAGTACTTGGGAAAAAATAAACCCCCTTTATGTGAGCAATTTGTGACTCCTTGGAACAACAAACATCATCATTTTGGAATGACATCAACATCACACAACAAGAGTGTGCATTAGAGACTTATCAAATATTGTTTAGGAGCTGGCTGTGACAAACATGATTTATGGGAGGTGTATAAGAAGATTGTCGAGTCATGGAATATTTGTTGCATCTTAATAGACATTGCAATGGATTGCTAATCCCTTTCATTTGCAACTCCCTAAAAATGCCAACATTTAAAAAAGTATCCAAAGCAATATCTCTATTTTGCTGCTCAGATAATGATGGACTAACTTGCAAAAGGAATAACTGGTCAACAAAAACCTATGAACCACTTGAAAAATGGATGAATGAATGGTTATCACATAAATGATTGGCATGCAATGTCAACACATCATTCATCTACATTTGAAGCAAAAATTGTCAATACCTCTTGTACTATTTGATAAAAAATGCCATTGGATTGAGGATTGCTTGACCATCAATCGATTTCAATAAACCAAAAACATGACCACCTAGGAATAACTCTCCAACAACACCAATCAATTACCTTTGACCCCACATAGAGACTGGGTTTAGGGTGTAAACCCTAAAGTTTGGCCTCACGTAGAGACTGTAGACAGAGAATATGATATTTGTATTCATGTTTTGCAACAATTGACTCAAAAACAAGAGCTCAGATGATAATTTCGATAACAAAGCTTGCAGAATCATCTTTCCAGCCACAACATACCATACAACAAATGGCAAAAAGAGAAATTATGAAATGCAACAATTGTGCAAGTTATGGACACAATCTACAATATCCCAATTATATGGATTATCAAGAACATCTACAATGACAACTACAATTGAGTGTTGTTGTGAGCCAATCTACTACAATGATGCTGACATGAGGATTTAAAGATCACTGTGATCCAAAGATTAAGAACTGTTCCTATAGTTGTCATTTGAGAATAGCTTTCTCATTGTTTTGTTTATAGATATTTTGTTTTCATCTGTCTACTAGGGATTTAACCATGATTGTGATCCAAAGATTAGGAATTGTTATCTTAAATGTCATTTGAAAATGGCATTCTCATTGTTTTGTTTTCATCTGTTTGGAAATGCTCTTAGTGCATTTATTGGCGTGATTAATTATGTTATTGAATTACATGTCTGCCCTGGAGTTAACTACCATTATGATCTAGAGATTAGAAATTGATGTAGTACTTATCATCCGAGAATAACCTTCTCTCGTTTTGTTTTCATCTGTTTGTAATCTTGTAAATTTTTTTTCATTTATAGTGACATCAATTATATTATGGTAATCGACATGTATGTTATTTAACAATCATTGTAATCTAGGGATTAAGAATTGTTAATATAGTCTGTCATATGAGAATAACCTTCTCATCCTATACATAAGTTTGATTTTCATGTGTCTATGATATTTTCTGTAACGATAATAGGTTAATTGGAAGTCCTTTATGGATTTAGCGATCATTGTGATCTACAGGTTCAAAATGTTATTGTAATTATCATAAGGATATCTTAGATGCGGTATCGCAGATTTCTCATACATACTCTATTGGGGCTTAGCCCCATCCTACCTTTTTTTTTTTTTCTCTCTAGTACGGTTTGATTGATGGGGTCTTCCCCTCTTTCATTTTTTCTATGCGGTCACCTTTTCTCATCTTCTAGAAAGCCTTCTTATTATGTTGTTTACAAACCGATTTTTTTTTAATCTGTCTGCAAGTACTCTCCGTCTCAAGTGTGTGAATTATAGTGATGATGATTAATTATGTTAATCATATGTGTGAATGGTACTGTATGATTATATTATGTAAGTACACTCCGTGATTAATTATGTTTTGTTCACCGCATGCATGAGTTAAGTTAACACGTGATGAATGACATGCCGCTTGCACTTTCTCTTTGCCCCTCAACTCAGTCTCATGCTTCTCTGCTAGTTGCCAATTAAGAGATCAAATGCCAATTATTTCCTGTGCACTACGCAATTATCCTCTTGCTCTGATTATTGATTTTTATATAACTTCCATAAAGAAAACTGGAGAAAGACATGTCGTTGTATGGTTCGAAATCATCAAGTATTGCCGGAAACTTGGAAATTAATTTTCCTTTGCTAAATTCGTCCACATCGAGTTTTGTATGCAGCACAATTACTTTCATGTCTTTGCAATCATCTAACTCTTTTACTTTCACGTTCAACAAGAATGCTCAAAACATCTAGTTACGAAAATAACTGGTCTTAAATTCTGGTCATGTTTTAATTGTTCTCCCGATCAAAAGGAATCAAGGGCAGAACACCCATGTGGCAGTCAAATGGGTGCGCACATAGGACGACTTCAAAGGACATGCAACATTTTTTCTCCGAGTTTTGAATTGTTCCCGTGACAACATCAACAAAAGGGTGCGTCGATAGATAAGCCTGTGACAGTAAAACAACTGATTAGAGCATCATCAGTACTTCCTGTGTTTAGCAAATTAGTCAGTCTTTTCTACATAGAATGTATACATCTGCTAACTTCAGGAGTGAGCATAATCGTCACATTGAGTGGAATCCGAGTCAAAACAAGGAAGAAATGTCGCCGGGAAGGATGTTGTGTATGACATATTCATAACATCCATCCATGTACTTTGTAATGAAAGTAAAAATGCGACCGCGTAGAGAACATGAAGGATGGGAAGACCCCATCAAGCTGGGATGAAAGCTGGGAAAGAAAGTTTCCGAACAAAGAGTTTGAAGGTAGTATTGTATACTTGTTTGCTAAAATTGAATCGACAGTGACTTAAACATAACCGAGTTTCTGACAGACATTGTAATTTAAGATAAACTCTTCACAATTCCTTTTTCCAAATACATCGGTAATGAAATCCTAGATTTACCGCATCTAGGGTTTATCTTCGCAAGCTTATTAGTAAGAACAATCATTGTACAGACATGTGAAACATGGCGAGTAAAGGAGCTCTTTCACAGCTGGTTTTGTTCATAGTGTACCCTCACGAGTGTCCCTAGATACATGTATCTGGACTTTAAGTGGTCAAATTAACACTTGATCTTAACTTTGAAAGACTGCGTCTTTCAAAAATGAAAAAGTACAATAAATAGAAGCAAATTTCTCTTATAGTGGTTGTAAAGTGTAGAATGAACTGGAACCTTTTTCTATTCTTCCTGCAAAGAGAATTCATGACACGGTCTAGAAACAATGTATCTGAACTTTATCGTACAGAGATTACAACTTTACTCTAATTAGTATAAGCAGTTATAGTTAGCACTAGTTCTACCCACAGTGTCTTGTCCTTGTTCGCGATGGGGTCTTCCCATCCTTCTTGTTATCCCACGCGGTCGCCATTTCCATTAGCACTCAAGTAAAAAGAGAATGAGCAGATAAAGTTCCTATTTAACGTTCCCTCTAATCTTGGCTCCTTCGAAACTTTGATATCCCGTTATCAAATGTATCCATGTTAAGATCTAGATACAATGTATCCAATACAGTTAGTAACCAGCTTCCTGTCAACAGACGCACCTTCCCACACTACAATTGTACGATTTTCCATTCTGACAATGAACTGGTGAAATCTATGAATCAAATTTTGTACTGGTTTGATGCTTCGGGACATGCTCATGGAGGCCACCTATCATATCGTCTCCAGTTCAGAAAAAGTGGAGAGCTATTAGAAGCATGGGATGTGTAAACCTATCGGATTCAGTTGAGTGAAGTTTAAAGTGTAGTTTAAAGCTCACGTAATTCGAGATCACAAAACTCAAGACTGCAGGATTCGTACCCTGATAGCCATAATATGCCACTGCTGAACCTTCTGAATAGATGAACCTTGAGATCACGACTTTACCAAGGTTGAATCTTGAAGGAATGAAAAGGTTCCTTTTAATATCTTCTGGATATTCATTTAGTCGGGGATGACACCCAAATTAGACTGAAATGATGCCAGTCAGAGTTTGGAATTGTTCTGAATCCAAGACTGACAACTTGGCCAATGTCGAACGTGTTGAAATCCACCCCAAGTGGCTTGAAATGTGTTGCTGGATGGGATACCGAAGCCGAGGGAGACAGTGCTGGAGGTTGAAGAGAAGAGAAACAGGAAAGTCAGAGCAGCGAATTAGGATGAACTTAGTCACTCGACGAGAAGGTTGACTGTCAATGTTGTCCGACATCGTTAGGGATAAGGGAGAGTTCACGGATACACAAGCATCTCAGACGTGGAATATCCAGATTCCAGCAATCTGTCTGGCGATAAATAGAGGAAGGGTGAGGACGTAAGTCGTCAGTTGTCCATTTTATGGAGGGAATCAAACATGATTTAGACTCGAATCTTGGCCATGGGAATCGTCTTAATCCACTCAACCATCAATATCATGAGTCACACCCTCAATCTAAGATTCGGTACTGTAGTACCGAATTACTGTAGTGTTTTCTTTGCAAGAAACGGATCGTCGATTCACCCGATCCAGGCTATGGCTGAGGCTCGTATGAGGGAATATGGGACCGAGGTTAATCAAAGCCACTCACAGAAGATCATGGTTTGGGTTGGACCTGCCTGACGAACTGCAATGGTGGTAGGAATGTTGTCTTGTCGGACTATTAGTAGCCTCGTGTTTCATCAGTCGAGAACTACGAGTGGATAATGACGACATTATTGACAAACTGCTTCCTCTACATTGCCCTGCGAATATGCGTCTCACATGTTCGCGTATCCTGTTTCGGATGCCAGAGAAAGATGGATCCCATATTGGCACTTAGATTTAACGGACCCCAAGTTGGCAAAAGAATTTAACTGACTTTCAAGTGCCGCGTTGTCCAACGTGGCGTCTATGAGTGATTGTTGATATGGAGTGCGTCTATGCTTGCAACCAATAGTATATTCTTTGTGGTAGATTAAGTCCGCTTGCATGACCCACTTATAGAACTATTGGGGTCTATCTCTTTTGTCTTTCTTTTGTACGGGCTTGATGGGTCTTCCCATCCTTCTTGGGCCTTATAAAGTCTGTTTTTTTCTGATAGAACACATAAAAGGTAAAGTCAAAAGGCGACCGCTTAGAAAAACGAAGGACGGGAAGACTCCATCAAGCTATACAAAGAAGAGACAAAAAAAAGAAAAAAGAAAAAGTAAGTAAAATGTGCTAAGCCCCAATAGAGTCTATATGGAAAATTCGCCCTATTGAATTTAAAATAAAAAATGTAGAGAGAAAAGAGATAAAATGGAGCTAGGCTTCAATAGTATCGATATGAAAAATGTACTAATCACACCTAAGACCCGCCTTACCTAGACTTGCCTTACCGCACCACTTTAGGTTGAGACGTATGTATGATAGTGACTACTTTTGTCTCACCCGTGTACGGCTTGATGGGTCTTCCCATCCTTCGGGTTTTCTACCCGGTCGCCCTCTTCACTTTAGAAACAATTCAACTAATGTGTGAAATTCATTGCCATATGGGACTGACGCCCTGTAAGGGCTTCAAGGGGGTCGGTTAAGTCTATTCGCTAACTTGGGGATCGGCCAATCGAAGTGCCCAATATGGGGTCAGTTCTGTCTATGTCTTTTTGGATGCTCAAATTTCCCGAACATGAGGCAGCTTGTGTGATGATCATCACAGCTAAATTAGCCCCAACTAAATTTCAAGTATCGTGTCCTTCAACTTCGTGGAGTCGAGCGCAGAGTAACTCAAAGATACAAATATCTGCAGACAGTTTGCAGATTTTATCAGATGACGGTGCTGTGTTTTGGAGTTGCAATTGGAGTGGATAAGGATTTACTACCAGTAGTAGCGCCTCGAGAAACATTTTCAGAGAGGATGAAAATGACCTGATCAAGGGGTCAAGAACTGGAGGTACATGCCAAATTAACAACTCCAACCTATAAGAGCTTCCCAAACTCAGGGGGAATGGTAAGTTTTCAACGCAGAAAACTTACGTAGGGCCGCTTAAGACATCGAATATAATAGGAGGCACGCAGATAGGGTATCATATCTCTTACCAGAAGAAATGTTTGTCTACACAGAGCACGCATCTGGAACTCTACACACTCAAATGAAGAATTTGGACTAACAACAAGTGAGGATGCGCACTTTCCAGGGTCCTTCGACGGTTGTCTTGCCTCTTCTCTAATACTTTTCCTTCTGCTCTTATGTCGCCACTCACTTGAACTAAGACCAAGTCCTTGTCGATGATGTTCCACAGGACGATGTAACGGGGAAACTCGTCTTCTTTATTATTCTATCAAATCTTCTGCCATTCCCTCAGCATCAGGATATTGGTTCCTGCTGTTCCTTGATGCTAATCCACTTCCAGATGCCAAAGACTTTGACTTATATCGTCAATTTCTACCATCAGTGTGTATATTGCCTATCACATGCGGGTAACCCTACCGTAAAGGGAAGCCATACGACTTCATCTTCCATTGTCAAGGCTTGTTTCGTTAACAAAAAGTGATCTTGAGTTCTTCTAAGACCCAAGAGAAATTTGTCTCGTGCTAAGACGGTCAAAATTCAGATGGTCAAATTTTGAGTAGCTTGCGAACAAGCAGACTTTTATGTGCGGTACCGCGCAAAGTCTAGGTTTGCCCATCAGGTCTCAAGCCTATGAGGATATATTGAAATATGGTAAGATTGTTCCCTTTACATTGAACAAGCTTTCCAAAGAATTTACGTTTATTTTAACGACACAAGAATTTTTGAAGCTTTACCGTGACAAAGTAAGGCGACCGAGTAGGATGCCAAGAAGGATGGGAAGACCCCATCAAGGAAAACACTGGAGGTAAAATGGGTTTAGGGAAAAGGAGGTAGAAGGGTCTACTCCCTAAACCCCAATAGGGTTTAGGGACTTAGCGATTACCTACAGTGGACATAGCAATTACCTACTTATCCATGAGAGGTATCATGCCTCAAACGTCATCCAAGCTTTGACAATTCATCCGTTGTCTAGAAGAAAGTCCCTGATTCATTAAAAATTTTTACACTTTCCAGAACTCTGGAGAACTCAAGAGAGTTTTATAGCCATGATAAGATTAGCCAGATAGGTCTCTGTTATGTAGGATTGTATACTTCAGTCTATCTCAAGTGACCTCTAAGTTTGATCTACTGACAGTTTCGACATCTGGTTGGCCTTGAATGTGGATAAGTCATTGATGCCACTTGACCACATGTGGTAATTTATGTTTTCCCCTTAACTAGAGGAGAAGGCGACCGCATAGAAAAAACAAAGGATGGGAAGACCCCATCAAGCCATACAAAGGAGAGAAAAAAAAAGAAGGTAAAATGAGGCTTGTGGTATCCACAATTTTTTGTTTTGGATAGTTTTAGGAAAATTTGAAGAAGAAGTATGTGGATAGAGCCTAAAGAGTGCTAACCTGGGAAGAAATAAGAAAAAAGCGGGGGTTTGGAGTAAAACCCAAAGTCAACCTTGGGTCAAGATCGAAGGAGACACAAAGATGAAGAAGAAGAAGGAGAGAGTTTGTATCAAGCGGTGTGATCTGATTCAAAGAACCTGTAACAAACTTCTTTGGAGTCGGCCCAATCAAGAAAGGACGCGGGAAGAAAGTAATGATCTCGGGATCAAGAACTTCTTGATAGTGACAGGAAACAATTTCACCAAATTGGAGACTGAAGAGGAGGAGCAACTGAAGAATGACCGATCACGGAAGGACTATAAAATTACAAGATGTGCAAGGAAGTTGAGCAATGTCTAGTCGCTACCCGGTTCCTATTCAAAGTCAACCCAAAGTAATGCAAATTGCAAATCCGTACGAAGAGGAGTGGGTTAGGATCTCGGGAACGATCTTCCACAAGAAGAAGGTGAGGAAGCACACGATGACCCCGAAAGTGAGTAAGCAGAGTGCGGTAAGGGGGCTTGCAATTTGTAGATTAGAAGTGATAGCATGGATCAAAGTCTTGACAAAACTTTGTATCACGTTCCTGGCCTGGAACTGGAACTTCAGTTTTCCAAATTTTATGGTAGAAATTGCAACAAGCAATTGCAAGGATGGACCAAAGCACGAGGGGAAGAGAGAGAATCCTGCTCAACGGAAGGAGGCGGATTGGAGAGTAGTTTTGAGAAGAGAAGCAGGAGAGGTAGGAGGTACCACCTTCTATCGGAAGTGTGATGCTTCAAAAGAGACTACCGAAGTGAGGAATTCATTCAATCGACCTCGCACTAAGAATGGGAATAAGGTCAGTTATAGAGACCCGAGCGGACAGGGATATTAAGCGGGATGATGGCAATGTTCAAGCCAAAGCAAACCACCTATGTTACTATGCAACAGGCGGTGTTCTTTCACCAAATGTTTGCGGGAGAGGTAGTAAATTGGGCAAAATGTCTGCATCAAAGACTGGGGCAGATGATTTTGGGATGGAGAATGGATATGTGTAATACCAAGAGCTAGCCATATGATCTAGATGTGAAATTCGGTTTGGTAACATCTAGAATGATGTTATACATGATGGTCAAAATAGATGAGATAGAAGTATCACCAAAAGAGAACTTCCACTAATAGGGCAAAAACCAAAATAGACTTGAGAACCTTAAAACCAATAGCTAAACATATGATTTAAAGGTGAGAATTTGTTTGGTAACATCTAGAAGAATGTTACACATGATGGACTAAACAGATCAGAAAGCGGTATCACCAAAAGGAGACTTCTACTAATAGAGAAGGAACCGAAAGATGCCTAAAATCTTTGAAGGTAATTTTAGAGGCCTAAATGGATGAATTTGGCATAAAAAATGTGTAGATTCCCTCCCCCCCCCAAATGGAGGAAAGGCTGACTTTCCCTTCCCCCTTCTTTGTCTCATTGAGAGCTTTCCAATGGTACCTTACATGATTCTGAGATTCCTACAAGAAGATTCCCCAAAAGACTCCCTCCGGTCAAAGCTTAACTGACCAACCAGATAGGACCTAGACCAGACATCTCACCCATCCAAGTAAGTAATCCAAGGTGGAGTTTCCTTGGAGGAGATCCTCTTTGTCTATATAATAAAGAGAAGGTGCTCCTTTGGGGCATCAAATGTTTGAGTGTGTAATATGTGTTTTCTCTCTCCTCTTGTTCTCGGAGTATTACAATATGCCACCGCTTTATTTTTTGCCCTTCACAGTGCACTTTTATTTTGGGTTGAACTTGCTGACTTCGGAAGAACAAAATCAAATGCACCCGCACTTTCATCCAAATTTGCGAAAGGAGGCAGATGTAGATGAGCAATATTATATGGAGAAAGTGCGAGATGGGGATGAGTACTACAAGGAGAGTAGGAAGGAGAAAATTGTAGCAATTGACCTTCTAAGGGCTAGAAAGAGAGCCAAGCTTGAGAGTCGTGTTGCAACAGTCCAGCCCCAAAAAGTTCCAAAGCTTAACCCAACGGCGGTGGTAGTGAAGACAAAGGAAGTTGTGCCGGAATCACAAGAAGAGTCGGAAGGAGAAACTAGATCAAAGGAAGTAAGGTTGGGAGAAGAAGAGGAGTTCACGCTATGGAGTGAAGAATTGTGCAGTGACATTGAAGGCAAAGCGGAGGTTCAGCAAACGCGACAGCCAATGATCGAGGCAAGAAAGCCAAGTCCCGAAGTTTCCATGCTTGAACAAGGAAGTGAGAGGGAGAAGGGAGAGGAAGTCGTGGCACAACCCCAAACTGCCAAAGGTAAGAATGTTATGAATGCATCTGAAGTGGGGCCCGGTAAAGTTACTCTGGAAGGGGTAGAAAGTTTAGAAGAAGAAACTTTGAAGGTGCAAAGATTGCGACTTTAGGGCAAGGTGCAAGGAGTGGAGTGGTCGGAACCCAAAGGCTGAGCCAATAACGCAAGGTGCAAAGAAGTGGACTATTTGTCTTAACTAGTTTGTCCGCTGTTGATGTTGCTACAACAGAAGAAGATGGAGATGGTAAGTGCTAATCTTGAGGTGCGGATGAATTGGCAATAGTGAAGACTTAGAGTGTAGAAACCTTGTTGTTGCAAAGTAAGTTGACGAGGGTGGAGATGGAAGTCAAAGAACTTAAGGTTGAGGAGGTTCTTCAGAGTAAGAACTTTGAGATGACGAGTGAGGAATTAGTCAAGAGTCATGAGGAGGCAAAGGAGATGACCGCATTGGTTGCAGTGTTGAAAAGGGAAATTGCAGATGCGCTTGTAGAGTTAATTCACTCAAAAGCAATTACCGCGGTGATGGAGCAAGAGTTAGAGAGTCTCAAGAAGAAGACAACGGAGGAGATCAAGCCAAGCAGCAAGACTTAGTGGAGTGCAGTCAAGAAGAAGATCGGTTGCGAGGGTTGGTGCAAGATGCAGAGGAGCAAATCTATGTTAATCGGAGGGAGAAGGAGGCATTGAAGGCCAAATTTGAAGGTGAGCTCCAGATGTATCGCATTGAATTGGAGGAAGAAAAGAAGAAGGAGAAGCTTACGGTCGTAGGAGAAGCTTATGAGGTAGAAGGAATCATCAATGAAATCAAGGCCATGTTGAGCACGGAAGTTGAATGTAAACTCAAAGAGGCAAGATTTAGTGTGCTGAAGTTATTAGTGTAGGAGACATGCAAGAGGAAGGTGAAGTACACGGAGTAGAATAATCTATTTATTAGTTTGCAAGATTGTGTAGATAAGAAGATGTTAGAGGTAGGAGACAATGTGAGTCTTAGAATAGATCTTGTTAGAACGGATTTAGCTAAACTTTGTAGTGAGGTACAAGAAGTACAAAGACCCGATGTTGTAGAAGTAGGAGTATAAGTGTCTTTGGAGTTGTTCTCTGAAAACTTAGAGAGGAGTGGGTCAAGAGATAAAGAGTTGGAACAATTACCTCAGACCTCAATTGTAGTTTGTAGTGAAGAAATTATAGAAATAGAAGAGTTAGGAGTAGAATTAGAGAGACCCAAGGATGGTGAAATTATCGAGGGGTCATCGGGTTTGAAAGTCAACAAGAAGGTTGACATCCGATCGGAGAAGTATCAGATTTGAGATTTGAAGAGGCAGATACAAAGAGGTGGTTTGTCATTTTGGATCTGCAGGTAGGAAGAGTTGTTAGGAAACGTTATAGTTGTTAGTAATTGCTGAAGTGCTTTACTATTTAAGAGTGGTATTTGTAGTAATATGTTGTTCAGTGCTCATTATTTTTGAGAATAGATAAAGTGAAGTGCGGTGAAGTAATGCTCGTTCCAAGTATTAACGTTGTGCTTGTGTTTGTGAGTGTTTGGAGTTCAAAGTGCAAATCAGTGTGTTTGTTGGATGTTGGATTCTACAGCCTTGATCTTCATTCTGTGTGTTTGATCCTGAGTGAAGTGCAATCGGAGCAATGCCTTGACAGATCAGAGAGAAATTGTAGTGTTGGTAGTATTCTGCATTTGTGAGTGCAACGTAGTGTTGATGCGAAACAATTTTGATTGAGAAAGTTGTGCCTTCAGTGGAGGGGTGGAACACAATTCTGAGGCAAAGTTGTTTTGTAGTGAAGTGCCATTTTTGGGAGAGCTTGAATCATCATAATCAAGATTTTTTGGAAAGATTTGATGGAGTTGTGATTAAGTGTGACACATTGTTGTAACAAGATTGTGATTCAATGCTTGTTACTCTCTTCTAGGTGTGGTTTCTACTTGAAAGATTAAAGAGGAACTCAAGAAGAACTACATTGTGACATTTGACTGCGTATTTGACCAATTCTGACCAGTATCTCTACAAGAACAAACTTTACTTACCTGATTATCGCAAAAGTGATATTTCTTGGGTTGTCACATGGCAAAGCCCCAATAGAGTCTTTACAAGAAATCTGCTCTACCACATCTAAGATATCCAAGCTATGCAAGTCATACAATCTACACACAAATAGAGCATCCAAAGAAACATCACCTAATGTGATTGCTCTCCTATGGATTGCACCAGCCACCGCCCTCTATAGAGCAATGGACACACGCTGTCTAAAATATGCTACAAAGTATGGGAGTGAGAGTGGTACCCCTTGGCTCCTAACATGATAAGCTCTTGCATACTCCTTACAAATGTGTCAAACGCCATGTCCATCTCTCCATATAACTCCAAGGCTAGAGGAACAAAGATGTGACCTTGCTGCATGCCCCTATACTTGGAGACCTTGCGACTTACTACTGTACTCACCGCCATCCAAGGGGATGGATAATCATTGCCTCCAAAACTGTATCCCTTGTAGAGTCCATAACCACAACATCCGCCACTGTAACCTGATCATCTTGGACCAAGTATAAGTCTACCCTGACACGTGTTGTTTGCAAAGCATACGAATGCTCCCTCCAAGCCAAGTATCCACTCTCTTGTGCCATAGCAACACTATGACCCTAATAGCATCATGGGTAGCTATCCTCCGTCCTCCTAAAGGACACCATGTCATGTGGACCACTAATGCATCTAGTGTAGAACTACACTCACAAGGGAGTAATGAAGATTCAGATGGGTGGACCTAACCTAGGTGAAACCTCATCGCTGTAGAGAAAGTAGTTGGTGCAAGTCAGAATGCCCTAATGCATGCTTGTAAAAGACCAAGCCCGAGGAGAGAAATAAGAGAATGGAAACTCACATTGGGACACTTGAATGTGGGAAAAATCCGAATGCCTAGCATGAGCTTTGGCTCTAGTATTTATAGGTAGCATACAAGGCCCTTGAGAAGCTTCTCAAGAAGTTTCCTTGAGCCGCTTTCTTAGAGTGCAACCCAAGTTAACCAAGAAGCTTCCTTCTAGAATTAGTCTACTTGGTGTGCGAGCTAAGCTAGTTAGAATCTTCTAGAAGCTTCCTTCTAGAAGTCATATACTTGGTGTGCAAGCTAAGCTAGTTAGAAGCTTCTAGAAGCTATCTACTTGGGGTGCAAGTTAAGCTAGTCGGGAAGCTTCCTAAGAAACTTCCTAGATGCTTTTGGAATATTTTGGGCTAATTTGGCTTATTCTCTACTTTGTTAGCCTTACTAACTATGTCACTAAACTCCATATTGTTATATATTCCTCCACCGCTAGTTAGTGACATCCTCGTTGCCATGGAAGCTTCAAACTCTTGGATGGCTGATTGTGCATGCTGGAGGTGAGAAAGAGGTTCCTATGGGGCATCATGAAGGGGATACCTTTTCCAAAGGACCTTGTACTCCATATGTTTGTGGCATCCTCGTTGAATGTGGCAATGTGCAAGGATACAATCAACTTTGTACTCCTCATGATCATTGATAGGGATGGGAGGAGGAGGAGGTTAGACACAAGAGGAAAAAGAAGATGGGTTAGGAACAAAGTGTTTCAACTTAGAAATGTGAAAGATAGGATGGATACACATATGACAAGCTAAGGCAAGTTGATACGCAATAGGAGAGATGATTTGGGTGACATCAAAGGGTTCTATATCATAAGGGGCAAGTTTACAAACTTGGGAGGAGTAGGTTACTAAAGGATAGCATGACCAACTTCAAAGGTGGGATCACAACGATGGTGGTCCTCATATTTTTTCTAACAATCTTGAGCAACAAGGAGGTGAGATTTGGCTTGTTGGAGAGATTGGGATGTCACCAACTTCAAAGGTAAGATCATGATGATGGTGGTGGTAAGCATATTGTTTCTAACAATTCTGAGCAACAAGGAAGTGACATTTGGCTTGTTGGAGATATTGGCATATGGTGGTCAAAAAGGTAGAAGTATGAGGGACCTGAGATGGAGGAGTAGCAAGAAGAGAATTTGGAACAAGCGGATCTTGGCCAAAATTGAGAAAGAAAGGAGAAAATCTGATGCTTGCCTGTTTGGAATTATTGTAGGCAAACTCTGCAACTATAAGACATTTGTCCCAATTGGTATGGTGAAAATTGACAAAGGCATGTGTCCATCCATTTGAGGATGATAGGCCGTGGACAAAGCAAGCCTAGTGCCCAGTACCTGGAAGAGTGCTTGCCAAAACTTCCTAGTGAATCAAGGATCACTGTCAGAGATGAGTACACATGGCATCCCATGATGCTTGAAGGCATTGTCAAAGTAGATTTGCGCTAAGGTTGGAGCATCCATGGTATCAAAGGTTGATGCCAAGTGGTTTTTCTTACTAAGCTTCTCCACAAACACCACAATTGATGTGTGTCATTGCTTTGTCTTGGGCAAGGATGTGATGAGATCTAAGCTCATGTATTCCCATCAAGTGGAGGGAATGGGGAGTGGTTGAAGGAGTCTATTGGGCTACTGGTGGCTGGCCTTGTTACGTTGGTAGCTCTCACACAATCAAACAAACGCTCAAACATCTTGTGTCATGTTGGACCACCAGCATTGGTGTTGGAGGGTACCTAAGGTCTTTTCCACACCCATATGACCAGCTACTCATAAATCATGGGTTTCTTCAAGGTGCACAAGTTGGAGATCACCTTTGGCTAGAACATACATCCAATCCTCATGAAATAGAAGGCCTTCCTTGAAGGAGAAGGTGTTGTACTCCTTATTGCATGTTGTAAGATGACCATGTACCATTTGGAAGAAGAGATCTTGTTGTAGAGCTGACCCAAACTCATTTTGGACCTTGGAGTCAATTGCCACCATTGTAATTGCCTCTGTGATGAGAGGAAGAGACTTTAAATCAGGTCATCATGATAGAGCATCAAGGATGACATGGAACCGACCGGGTTTGTACTTAAGTTTGATGTCAAAAGTTTGGAGTTGCTCCTTCCATTGATGATGTCGACTCTTCATGCATTCCAATTGTAAGGTTTGCAACAATAGTTTGTGATTAGTTTGCATGATTACTTGTTTCTCCAAGAGATAATGTCCCCATACCTTGGTGGCATATACCATTGCAAGTTGTTCTTGATCTTGAGCAAAGTAATTTCTTTCAACTGTATTTAGTTGACAAGACACAAAGGCAATGGGATGTAGTCCATCTAGGAATTCTTATTGCAACATTGCTCTAATTGCAAAGGTAGAAGCATCAAAATCAACCACACAAGGTAGTTGAGGATCATATGGTTGATGGATGGGTCTTGAAAACACCATATGTTTCAACTTCTAGAATGCTTCTTCATGCTTGGTGGTCCATTGAAAGCTCAAGTTCTTCCCCAAGAGGTCAGTTAGCATAATAATGGATGAACCATTGGTAAAAATTGGCCAATCCATTAAATGCCCATACTTCTATAGCATCCTTTGGAGTAGGCCAATCAGTAATGGCCTTTATTTTCTACTCTTCCATCTTGATCCCTTGTGACCCAAGAAGGTGACTTCCTTTTGCCAAAAGAGCTCTAAAGTAAGCCATGGCAAATAAGGGTCCTCCCAACGGATCTCCCTGACGTGTACCAATAGTTGACTCCAAGACAATGACTTCCTCTTGTGAACCACCGTGCTGGTAGTGAAGGGGAGTAGGAGAGCCATAAAAAGACCACACAAAGGGAATGAGACTTGCCAAGTATCCACCAACCTCCATAAGCTCTCTAAAGATGGATGCCCATGAGACATTATGAAAAGCATTCTCAACATCCACCTATAGGATGACCCACTCTGGATGGATATCTAGGAGTGCACTTATGCCTAAAGATATAGCCTCACATCCTCCAGGTGTAGCTACTCAAAACTAATGTGGACTGAGGTGTTGTTTAAAGTGAGAATGATGGTGAAGGACAATGGTACGATTGACCAAATGCAAAAAGATCTCTCCAATAACAATCAATCTAATGCTCTTTATGTCCTTCATTGCAAGAAGTCAACTAGCACCTAACATCCAACTAACATACATAGGAATGTCTCCTCTCGCTATCGCTACAGCCACTTGAAACAACTTGGTAAAACCACTAGAAGGATTATATGCTTGAAAGCAATCTCTAAGGTGCTCATAAACCATCCCCAACAAGCCTCTTAAGGAAAAGCAAGGAGCAATGCACAATGCTTGTGCAAACAATGATCTATCAAGACATAAAAGTTGCTCAGGCTGATAATCTAAGACCTCTAGTGGTAGTCCCTCTACTGCTATAAGATGTAGTGAGTGTAGGGAAGAGATAGTGTCATAAGTAGGATTCACCATAAACAAAGGGTGTAGTGCTTGTGTTGCTCTACTAAACTCTCCCACTTGACCCAAAGTACTACACTGTTGTAATTGAGTGGACTCTATGGTATCTTGTGGCAATGCCTGTCTCCTAAATCGTGTAGTCCTAATAGACTCCTCTTGAAGGGCCACCCAATCTCCCATAGCAAATCAACAAAATTCAGCAGCCACCTCTCTATGCCCGCACGTCCCCCTCTAGCATAATGAAGACACCATCGAGGGAGTAAGAGGAATAAGAACCATGCTAACTTGTCCAAGGAATCACGTGCCAAACGATCAAGTGGTAGGTGAAAAACCTGTCCCCTCATCATGAAGTGTGCGGAGTAGCCTATGGAATAGACGTGTACATGGAAAACTAGTCTCAAATAACCCCAAAATGCAACCTGCTTGAGAAGCTAACCAATCCCACAACTTGATCGGTATCCTTGGAACAATCAACAAAGGGATAGTAGAAACATTTATAATCATGAGTGTCACTGTTGTCAATGTGGTCGCTCGTCGCACGTGGACATCCCAAGTGGTCCAATCATAGTCCTTGTGCATCCTTCACACATGGGTCTTTACCCTTTGCAAGGTAAAGCGTTGGTGACACACCGGGCATGGTGTATCTTGAACCGCTCTAGGCGACCCCACATGGACAAGTGTAGCCATGGCTAACACAAGAATAATGATAGTAACACACGATGCTCCTCTCCATATCTCCCCATATCTGCAAAATGACAACCCCAGACATCCCATTGCATATAAAAACACAATCTCTCTAGACCCTAAAAACTATGAACTCTCACACCTTTCAATTTCCATCTCCACAACTTTTAAATTAAATTCCCATGGAACTTAATAATAAAAACCAAGAGATTAGAAATGAAATTTCTCGACCCATCACTCTCAATTTGTAATGATCACTCTAAACTAAAAATACTCATTACTTTCTACTCAATTCCATATAATCTTCAATCTAGATACCAATGGAACAAAAATTGAAAAACAAAAAGAATCTACTCTTCACTCGAGTGCTATATGCTAGAGAGCCCTCCTATATTATAGATATGTCTTCTCACTTCTCTCCCTCTCCTCTCCGGTGTCCAGTCTCTCCCGCAACAATGACGTTAGCTTGTCTCATTGTGGTCCCTTTCATGCATGATGTCAAGGCCTTAAGCTTCCTTGACGAACATGGATCATTGTTGTTATTACTAAAGTACTAAAAACAAAAAAGAAAGCAAGAAAAGCACTACGGCATCGTTAAGATGAATTAACTGCTTATGGCACTTAATCTTTTCTATAACTCACACGATGCAAACCACTTAGTTCTCATTTCGGGCCCATCTCCAGATGTACACGATTCTCGATAGGCGAGATAGATGAAGGGAGTCTCCTCTCCTCGTGGGTGTTGGGCAAAAGTGGGGCAACACTCAGTAGAAAAAAGGGGACCGCGGCGACACCTCAGTTGAAGTCTTCGTTCTGTTTAGTGACCATGCATTGTCAGTTGGATTAGAAGATGGCACTTTTGATACCAAGCGTAACACGTTTGTGGCGGGAGGAGACTACCCTAACACCCTCCTTTTGATTCCATCCATCAGGCTTAAACTTTTGAGTGTGCCGATTACTTGGCCGTGTATCACCCATTTTCTTTTGCATCAGCTACGCTCTATTGCTTTGCGGAGGTAGCTCAATTCGTTACCGAGGTTATTTCATATTATTCTCGATATGCATAACGGATATGGGATTTATGACAGACGCATGATGAAAGACTTTTAGTGATCACGTGAACGGTGCTTTAGGTTGACCAGTACCCAAGCGACTTGCATTCTCGACTTAGCAGATTGGCCCATTGAACTGACAAGTATGAATTGTTATTTCCTCGGATAGCAATTCAACTCCTACGCCAAAAAGAATGCGAATTCTCGTTAAACAGAAGTCATGAAAGAGAAATTCCCGACCAATGAAGATGTCCAATCATCCAATTGGAAAAGCAACAAAGGAAGCATGCCCGCGATATTGGCTTCTCTTACACACACCTGGTCAGCTAAAGGGCATGCGGATGAAGCCTTTGACAAGGATGCCTCATCGCTGAAGAGACCTTTTGTTCTTTTCTTGGCTTTCTGAATCCTTTTCTATCTCTTTGACTCATCACTAAGCGGCCGCCTATTTGGATGATCGACTGCTTGTGACTCTGGCTCGACCAGTACAATCATCTGTTTGTAGTTTACTGCACTAACGCTTCATTCAATCTGGAATTCAAGCTTGACTAGTTCTTTTTGAACTTTTCAATGGGGTGGTGTTGGACCACACGTATTTAATCGACATGGGATGAGTCTAGACGTCCTCAGACCTAGTTCTGCCGCCGAGCTATGGCTGGTAATACTATCCGAGAAACATCTTATCGTAGTTAACCCTCAGCGTAAAGGCTTCCCACTGTCCGGTAAGAGGTAAGAGGAGAATACGGTTGATCTTCCAATATCCATTCTACCTCTCCCACAACTGGAGTAGAGACTGCACAGTCCAATCCACATCGAGTTGTCCTTTGTGAAATCATCAAACTCAACATTAATAACGAATACTGTAACTGAAAGACATGGTACGAGAATTACCTGCCACTCTGCTTCACTGTTTGTAACTCAGCAGGTCCACAAGACTCCACCTCCCTCCGCAACTAGGGGCCTCTTGACTAGATTCTTGAGAGACTGTACTATGCAAAAGTCTTGTCATCTTATCCACTTCCGTAATTTATGAGCCGCGTAGAAAAATCAATATGTATTCACCGGCTCTAGCGTTCTGAGAATATGTGCTTATTCATCTGCGGCAAGTTTGTCTCTTTACATAGAAGATCGTCACTGGTGATCCTTCTGATATGTCAGGAACTGGTTGCTTCTGGCGAGCTGAAGCATAGAATTGCAGTCTCAGAATTCATTACACAACTGATTTCGAATTCTCCAGATCCAATCTGATGTGGTCTTCCCATCCTTCTTGTTATCCAATGGCGTCCCTTTTGGATTCGATCTGATCGGTACCTGGTCGCTCTTACGTGCTCCTTCCTCGTTACAGACCCCCTCATGCTTTTCTCACACTTCAGATTAAGTTGAGACGGGTGGGAAAAGTGAGTCTCAACATTGAATCTTGCAGAAATATGGACTAGTACAACTCCAAACAGTATTTTGTGTACCACCATGCATTCACGCAATATATCTGGACTCTTACAAAACTTCTGACTCTCCTATCCTACTTCCTAAGGGTTTTCCACTGCACTAAAAGGAAATGCACTGAAGTCTCATAATTCTTTCCAGGCATTGCACCCAATCACATTCACTCAAAGCCGGCAGCTTTAGGACAAACCGGCCCTCGTGATTTTAGCCAAGCCAGGGGCTTTTCCTTTTCCGAGATGCGGAGGTGTAACGGCTCCATTAATAGCCAAATTCACCTCTTTTCGGTTACCGCCGTGCCAACCACTGAATCCCTTGGCTGCTCGCCAATTTGGCGCATGGATATTCCCGGGATCTCTCCTCGAGAAGTATCTTCCCGGCTCTCGAGTCTGCGTTCAGCGCGGGTGATTCCACCAAGGGATTTGCCGAGCGCGCTTACCTCCAGGGTCACGAACTAATCTAGGA
Source organism: Lunularia cruciata (assembly GCA_948567375.1). Classification (NCBI taxonomy): domain Eukaryota; kingdom Viridiplantae; phylum Streptophyta; class Marchantiopsida; order Lunulariales; family Lunulariaceae; genus Lunularia; species Lunularia cruciata. The sequence continues at coordinate 329,702 of OX419762.1, read as the reverse complement.
CTCGGCCAGAACCGCAAGATCGCAATCGGGTCCAACAAAGTGCAAAGCTTGTAGCGTGCTACTGAACTCTGGTCATAGCCACCAGTTTCCTCTTGCGAAAGATTAGTTGCAGTAATCTTGCCTGCTAAATATGATACGTCTACTCCTCTGCAACCAATACGCTCCTGTGTGCTCAAACTTTCCGACAACCTCCGGTGTTCACGCTTATCTCTACGCTTTGGCATTTCCTGGGTCCTTACCCGGTCACACTTTACTGTCTGACTCCCATCGTTTGCATCGTTTGTCTGAATCCGCATCGTTTGTCCGGGGTTCAACTTTACCAGTTAGCCTAACTCGTGGACATGAGGGTAGAGCTCACTGGTGATGGAATGAAATGAGTAAAAATAAAACCCAAGCTCGGCGTCTCTTTAGTGGGGGTTTCAAAACCGCAATTTACCAGAGTTTCATGGTAATGGGTCGCTCTCGTAAAACATTTTGCCGGACCCGTAAAGAAAACAAGCACAAAAGTGAACGTGTTCTTTACAGCCCTTTCATGTAGGTGGGGGGTTACGGGATGGGTTAAGTGAGACTATTGAGTATTTACCTTTATTATTAACGCATGTTGAGTTCAAGTCGGGTCAAAATGTGCCACGTTTCCAAATAGAGATGAAACGAGTTCGGACTAATAACATATGTTTTATCCCGATTTCAAAAATGAACTCAATTTAAGTTTTACAGGAGATCTCGTAACCCTGTAACAAAGCAGTAAAAAGGCGACCGCGTAGGAAAAATGAAGGATGGGAAGACCCCATCAAGCCGTACAAGGGAGAGAAAAAAAAAGGTAACATGGGGCTAAGCCCCAATAGAGTCTGTATGAGAAATTTGCACTACCGCACCTAAGATATCCGAGCTATGCAAGTCGTACGGTCTACACACAACTGGAGCATCAGAAGAAACATCACCTAATGTGATTGCTCTCCTATGGATTGCACCAGCCACTGCTCTTTGTAGAGCAATGGACACACGCTGTCTAAAATATGCTACAAAGTATGAGAGTGAGAGTGGTACCCCCTAACGCCTAACATGATAAGCTCTCGCTCACTCCCTGAAAAATGTGTCAAATGCAGTGTCCATCGCTCCATATAACTCCAAGGCTAGAGGAACAAAGAGGTGACCTTGCTGCATGCCCCTATACTTGGAGACCTTGCGACCTGCTGCTGCACTCGCCGCCCATCAGGGGGATGGGTAATCACTCCCTCCAAACCTGTATCCTGCGTAGGGTCCGTGACCACGACATCCGCTACTGTCACCTGATCATCTCGGACCAAGTATAAGTCTGCCCTGACACGTGTCGTCTGCAAAGCATACGAACGCTCCCTCCAAGCCAAGTATCCACTCTCTTGCGCCATAGCAAACACTATGTCTCTAATGGCATCATGGGTAGCTATCCTCTGTCCTCCAAAAGGACATCGTGTCATGTAGACCGCCGCTGCATCTAGTGTAGAACCACACTAACAAGTGAGTTGTGAAGATGCAGATGGGTGGACCAAACCTAGGCAAAACCTCATCGCTGTAGAGAAAGTAGCCGATGCGAGTCAGAAAGCCCTAATGCACGGTCGGGCTAGGATCCACGAGCCTAGACCCTTGCCGGAGCAAGAGCATAGACGTGCTCTAGTAGCCTGAGGAATGGACGAGTCAACTAAGAGAGAATGTAGCGTATGCTCACATTGTCGCTCTATCAAGGAAGACTGTAGACCTCTAGTCCAATCTGACAATAGTGACGCAAATGGTGGAAAACCCTCTCGTGCTTGTGGGGATAGACTATCTCCCGTCTGCCGCAATAACACCTAGAGAGAAAAGGATCCTCCCTCCACCTCTATCACATAAGTCTCTAAAATTGGCCTATCAGCAACCACAAAACAAGAGGAAAGTAGGGGTGCCGAGAGAGCCCAACTACCCAAAAACGCTAAAGGTGCCATCTCCTCCATAGAAAGCAAGCCAACCCCACCACATGAGATTGGTAGAGCCGTCTGTCTACGTGCCAAGTCCCCTATCACACACTCAAAAGTCCTTGGTCCAATAATATCACCAAAGACTCCCATAATCCTCTTATCAAATGCTCTCAGACGTGATAGGAAGGACAGTGAGGAGGAATTGTACGGATGAAGTAGGATGGTCAATGAGTAATACTGGAAGAGAGTATACCAAATGCCACCTACAGATCTCCTAGTAATGGAAGGTCATCCACATGGAGAACATCCTCTGCAAGGGGAGCATCCAAGAAGTGTGTGACAAAATCCTCCGATCCTACAGGCACTCCAAGAACACAAAGTCCATCTGTGGATGTGATACACCCCTCTAGAAGCTCAAGGTGGGGAGGGATACTTAAAAGGGACCATGCCTTACACTTTGACACCTTGACTCTCAAGCCTACTAGATGCAGCTCGGTAGTCAAAGGCTTGCCTAATCTGATCTATAGGGCCTACGATGTGTGTATCATCTGCCAAGGAGGGAAATACACAACCTGGCATGGCCAAAGTAGTAGATAGGAGAGCTCTAAAGTGAGCCATGGCAAATAAGGGCCCTCCCAAAGGATCTACCTGATGTGTACTAACAACTAACTCCAAGACGGGGACTCCTTCTTGTGAACATGCTGGTAGTAAAGGAAAGCAAGAGAGCCATAAAAAGACCGCACAAAAGGAATGAGACTCGCCAAGGATCCACTAGCCTCCCTAAGCTCTCTAATGATTGATGCACGTGAGACGCTATTAAAAGCATTCTCAACATCCACCTATAGGACGACCCACTCTAGATGGATATCTAGGAGTGCTCTAATGCCTAGAGATATAGCCTCACATCCTCCAGGTGTAGCTACTCCAAACTGATGTGGACTAAGGTGCTGTCCAAAGTGAGAATGATGTTGAAGGACAATGGTATGACTGACCAAATGCAAAAAGATCTCTCTAATAACAATTGGTCTAATGCCTCCCGTGTCCTAGCACCTAACACCTGACTAATAGACATAGGAATGTCTCATCTCCCTACTGTTACAGCCACCTGAAACAACTTGGTAAAACCACTAGAAGGATCATCTGCCTGGAAGCAATCTCTAAGGTGCTCATAAACCATCCCTGACAGGCCGCCTGAGGAAAGGCGAGGGGTAGTGCACAATGCTTATGAAAATAGCAACCTATCAAGACATAAAGGCTGCTCAGGCTGATAATCTAAGACCTCTAGTGGTAGTCCCTCTATTGCTATAGGATGCAATGAGCGTAGGGAAGAGATGGTCTCATCAGTAGGACTCGCTGTAGACAAAGGGTGCAGCGCTCGTGCTACTCTACTAAAGTCTCCCGCCTAACCCAATGTCTTACATCGTCATAATCGAGTGGAATCTGTGGTATCTTGCGGCGATGCTTGTCTCCTAAATCGTGTAGCCCTAACAGACTCCTCTTGAAGGGCTGCCCAATCTCTCGCTCGGAATCAATGAAATCTAGCCGCGACCTCTCTATGCCCCGCACATCCCCCTCTAGCATAACAAAGACACCATCGAGGGACTAGGAGGAATAGGAACCACGCTAACTTGTCCAAGGGATCACGTGCCAAACAATCCAGTGGTAGGCAAAAAGCCGGTCTAGCCTCATCATGGAGTGTGCGGGGTAGCCTATGGAATAGACATGGACATGGAAAACTAGTCTCAAATAACCCCAAAATGCAACCCGCCTAAGAAGCTTACCACTTCCACGACTCGATTGGTATAGAAGAAGGGAGCGTAATCCCGAGTGTCACTATTGTCAATGTGGTTGCTTGTCTCACGTGTGCATCCCAAGTGGTCCAATCATAGTTTATGTGCATCCTTCCCACATGGTTCTTTACCCCTTGCAAGGTAAATCATCGGTGACACACCGGGCATGGTGTATCCCGACCCACTCTAGGCGACCTCACATGTGAAGGTGTAGCACAAGAATAGTGATAGTAACACATGTTTTTCCTCTCTATATCTCCCCATATCTGCAAAACCACAACCTCTCACATCCCAACTCACATAAGAAAACAATCTCTCCAAAGCTTAAAATCTATAAGCTCTCATAACTTTCAATTTCCATCTCCAAAATTTTCAAACTAAATACCCATGGAACTTAATCATGAAAACCAAGAGATTGGAATTGAAAATTCCCAACCCATCACTCTCAATGTATAATGATCACTCTAAACCCTAAAAAAAAGCTAAAAATCTTCATAACTTTCTACTCCATTCTCCATAGTCTTCAATCTAGGTGCCAATGGAACCAAAATTTGAAAAACAAAGAGAATCTACTATTCACTCAAATGTTACATGCTAGAAGGCCCTCAGAAATGATCAAAATTGTCTCGCAGCTCTCCCTCTCCTCTCCCGTCTCCACACTCTCCCGCACCTTCCACAGTTTTGAAGGAAACTCAAAGCTGTGAATTACCTTCTTTATACCATGTAAAAAGTTTTATGACTATGAACCACAACCCGAATGCCAAATTGTATACATCTCCCATCAAGTTTGTTTACTACATCTTTACCGAAGTGAATCGTGATTTTGAAACCCGGATTGCATGTTGTTTTTGAGGTTTTGAGTATTTGATTTGTGAAAACAAGTGGCAACAAAGCGTTGGTAACTTTCATAGATGTAGCACAAGTAGAAATTTATGCTAATGTTGGAGCTTTTGTGCTTAGATATTGTGTCTAGTGAAATGTGACCAAATTTTTGAAAATGGTCAAAAGAATACGCCACCGGGTTAATTAATGGCGCTTAGTTAATTAATGACCCATTGGAGTTTTGCACTATTTAACTCCTTGGGTTCTATTATTGGAATTTGGTTTTATTTTATTTGTTAGGTTTATCCTTGGAATTTAGCAGTACTTTATCTCTTAGGTTTTTGTCCTCTACTGGATTAATGGTAAATAAATTAAATATATAATTGTACCCTGAAGGAAAGCAGACATGAGTACAAATCACAAAGAAGTGCAAAAGGAATAAATAGCATAAGGCTCAAAAGTCACACATGGCAAAGCGTAGTATAGCCCAAAGGTACCACAGGGAAAAAGCAAGGCAACAACCAGCACCAAAGAAAATAGAGAATATAGTCTACTCCTGAACTATGTGGTAGAGGTACTCCAATTATGTATATAGTAAGTGGGGAGGAAAGACCACCAGCTGTGATGGGTGTGCCTACAACAACTGCTTGTTGGTGTAGACCTAAAGCGTAAGCACATTGTGAAGTGACTGAAATTGTAAAAGACCGAAACCAAGGAGAGAAATAGGAGAATGGAAACTCACATTGGGACACTTGAATGAGGGAACACTCTGAATGCCTAGCATGAGCTTTGGCTTTGGTATTTATAGGTAGTATACAAGGCCCTTGAGAAGCTTCTCAAGAAGCTTCCTCAAGCCGCTTTCTTAGAGTGCAAGCCAAGTTAACTAGGAAGCTTCTCAAGAAGCTTCCTTCTAGAAGCCGCCTACTTGGCGTGCAAGCTAAGCTAGTTGGAAGCTTCTAAAAGCTTCCTTCTAGAAGCTACTTACTTAAGGTGCAAGCTAAGCTAATTGGGAAGCTTCCCAAGAAGCTTGCTAGATACTTTCGGAATATTTTAGGCTAATTTGTCTTATGTGCTACTTCGTGAGCCTGACTGACTTCATCGCTAAACTCCATATTGTTCCATATTCCCCCGCCGCTAGTTGGTGACGTCCTCGTCGCCAGTGAAGCTTCAAATTCCTGGATGGCCGTCTATGCATTGTGGAGGTGAGAAAGAGGTTCCTATGTGGCATCATGAAGGGGATACCCTTTCCAAAGGACCTTGTACTCCGTATGTTGGCGACGGCCTTGTTGAATGTGGCGACGCGCAAGGATCCGATCAACTTTGTACTCCTCATGATCATTGATAGGGATACGAAGAGGGGAAAGTTGGACTCAAGAGGAAAAGGAAGAAGGGTTATGAACAAAGGGTTTCAACTTGGAAACATGAAAGATAGGATGGATACGCATGTGACAAGGCAAGGCAAGACGATAAGCAACAAGAGAGACAATTCAAGTGATATCAAAGGGTCCTATCCAATTAGGGGCAAGTTTACGAACTTGGGTATCAAGTGGGAGAGGGAGGTTACTAGAGGATAGCATGACATAATCACCGACTTCAAAGGTGAGATCTTGACGATGGTGGTCCGCATATTGTTTTTGGCGATTTTGAGCAACAAGGAGGTGAGACTTGGCTTGTTGGAGAGATTGGGATATAGTGGTCAAGAATGTGGAAGTATGCAGAACCTGAGATGGAGGAGGAGCAAGAAGAGAATCTGGAACAAGCGGATCTTGGCCAAAATTGAGAAAGAAAGGAGAGAATCCGGTGCTTGCCTGTTTGGAATTGTTGTAGGCAAATTTGGCAGCGGCAAGACATTCATCCCAATTGGTATGGTGGACATTGACAAAGGCACGCAACATATCCTCCAATGTACAATTTGCACATTTGGTTTTTCCATCAGTTTGAGGATGATAGGCCGTGGACAAAGCAAGCTTAGTGTCGAGTATCTGAAAAAGTGCTCGTCAAAACTTCCCGGTAAAGCGAGGATCACCGTCGGAGATGAGTACGCGTGGCATTCCATGATGCTTGAAGACATTGTTGAAGTAGATTTGCACTAAGGTCAAAGCATCCACGGTATCACAGGTTGGTGCCAAGTGGATTTGCTTACTAAGCTTATCCACAAACACCACAATGGCGGTGTGTCCTTGTTTTTTCTTTGGCAAGGATGTGATGAGATCCAAGCTCACATGCTCCCAACGAGCTGATGGAATGGCAAGCGGTTGAAGGAGTCCACCCGGCTTTTGGTTGCTGGCCTTGTTACGTTGGCAGCTCTCACACGATCGGACAAATTCTTGAACATCCCGTGTCATGTTGGGCCACCACTGTTGACGTTGGAGGGTACCCAAGGTCTTGTCTACACCCATGTGACCAGCGATGGGTAAATCATGGGCTACTTGAAGGCGCACAAGTTGAAGATCACCTTTGGCTAGAACATAGATCCGGTCCGCATGGAATAGAAGGCCTTCCTTGAAGAAGAAGGTGTTGTACTCTTTGTCACATGTTGTTAGCCGACCATGTACCATTTGGAAGAAGGGATCTTGCTGTAGAGCTAACCGAAACTCGTTATGAATCTTGGGATCAATTGACACCGTCATAATTGCTGCTGCGATGAGAGGAAGAGACTTCAAATCAGGTTGTTGTGATAGAGCATCAGGGATGACATGGAACCGACCTGGTTTGTACTCAAGTTTGATGTCAAAAAATTGGAGTTGCTCTTCCCATCAATGATGTCTACTCTTCATGTGCTCTAGGTGTAAGGTCTGCAACAATGGCTTGTGATCAGTTCGCATGATCACTTGTTTTCCCAAGAGATAATGCCTCCATACCTTGGTGGCATATACCATTGCAAGTTGTTCCTGATCTCAAGCAGAGTAATTTCTTTCAGCTGTATTTAGTCGGCGAGACACAAAGGCAATAGGATGTAGTCCATCTGGAAATTCTTGTTGCAACACAGCTCCAATTGCAAAGTTAGAAGCATCAAATTCAACCACACAAGGTAGTTGAGGATCATATGGTTGAAGAATGGGTCTTGAAGACACCATATGCTTTAACTTCTGGAATGCTTCTTCATGCTTGGTGGTCCATTGGAAGCTCGAGTTCTTTCCCAAGAGGTCAGTCAATGGTGCAGCCACATGAGCATAATAATGGATGAAACGTCGGTAAAAACTGGCCAATCCATTGAATGCTCGTACTTTGGTAGCATCCTTCGGGGTAGGCCAATCAATAATGGCTTTGATCTTCTCTTCTTCCATCTTGATCCCCTCTGATGAGATCTTATGACCCAAGAAGGTAACCTCCTTTTGCCAAAAAGCACACTTTGACTTCTTGCAGTAAAATTTCCACTGTCGTAGTTGTCTTAGGACTTCTCGCACATGATTCTTGTGTTTTGCCTCTGTCCTACTATAGATTAAGATATCATCTAAGAACACAACCATGGACTGATCCAATAGTCCCTCCAACACCCAATGCATCTGATCCATGAAGACTGTTGGAGCATTAGTGAGTCCGAAAGGTAGAACTCTCCACTCAAAATGTCCATACTTTGTGCAAAAGGTAGTCTTTTGCACGTCCTCTCCTTCAATAGGAATTTGCCAATAGCCGCTACAAAGATTTAGCTTGGAAAAGTAGCGTGCTCCACTTAATTTATCAAGCAGGTCATTGATCCGAGGCAAGGGATATGCATTCTTCACGGTTTGCTTATTGAGCCCACGGTAATCAATATAGAAACGAAGTCCTCCATCCTTCTTTGGAACAAATAGTACCAATGCTCCCCACGGAGAGGTACTATGTTGTATGAAATCCTTCTCCAACAACTCAGTAAGTGTTGTTTGCAACTCCTCCAACTCCTTTGGTGAGAGCCGATAGATTGGTCTACTCACTGTAGTACTCCCTGGCAATAACTCAATCTTGAAGGGCATACCTCAATCAGAGGGTAATCCCTTTGGTAGATCATCTGGAAACACATCTGCAAACTCCAGAACTATCCAATCAACCGTTGTTTGATGCAGCACCTGGCCTTCCTCAGATTGTTCTTGTGCAATCGGCTTGATCCACACAGCGAATATAGACTTATCTTCCTCCAAAGCTTGCTCTATGGCTGCTTCATTAACAAACTTCCCTTCTATGGACTCATCTCTCTTCCAAGCTTGCTCCATGGTTGCCTTCTTGGCAAACTTCCCATCTTGGGACTCATCTCCCTTCCAGATTTGCTCTATGGCTACCTTCTCAACAAACTTCCCACTTGGGAGTGACTATTCTTAGGTGTCTTACTCAGAGGTGCCAGACAACCTACTCGGAAATTCCTACCTTGGTGTTGTACTTGAATTTGACGTCGGGTCCAATTAAATTGAACCTTATGACGTTCAAGCCAAGGTAGACCTAGAATGATATCATAGTGTAGAGGTGCCACTACAAACCTCATACACTCCAAATACTCCTTCCTAATCGTGAAGGTAACAGGATGCAAGGTGCAGAATGCAAAACCCTTTCTACCATCCGCCATCATCAAACTACTTCCAATCACGGGCTTGATAGGACTACCCAATTCCTTTGCTACTTGCATAGATATGCAATTCTCTGAACTTCCAGAATCAATCAAAATTCTACAACCCCGATTAGATATCATACCTTGCAAGCAAAGCAGACTTGCATAGGTCGAGCCCTCAATCCCATTGGAACTAATCAAGCTCCCAATAGGCGGCTCGAAATATCCTATTGGGATTCCTCGTTTCCCTGATCATTCTGCTCCACAACTATAATACCAAGGGTTAGCCATATGATCTCGATGTGAAATTCGGTTTGGTAACTTCTAGAATGATGTTATACGTGATAGTCAAAATAGATAAGATAGAAGTATCACCAAAAGGGACTTCTCCTAATAGAGTAGGAACCGAAATATGCCTAAAATCTTTGAAGGCAATTTTGGAGGCCTAAACAGATGAATTAGGCCTAAAAAATGTGCAACTTCTCCCCTCATCAGAGGAAAGGTTGGCCTTCCCTCCCCCTTGCTTTGTCTCATTGAGAGCTTTCCAACGGTACCTTACTCATGTGATTTTGAGATTCCTACAAAAAGATTCCCTAAAAGATTCCCTCTGGCCAAAGCTTGTTTGACCAACCAGGTAGGACCTAGACCAGACAAGTCACCCATCCAAGTAAGTAATCCAAGGGTGGAGCTTGCTGACATGTCAACTATCTGTGTCCCTAATCCTATGGTGGAGCTTCCTTGGAGGAGATCCTCTTTGTCTATATAATAAAGAGAAGGTGCTCCCTTGGGGCATCGAATGTTTGAGTGTGCAATATGTGTTTTCTCTCTTCTCTTGTCCTCGGAGTATTACAATGGTATCAGAGCGAGTGTTCTAGTCCAAGAGAGTGGATCACCCCTCTTGGAATAGCACGAACTACTGAAACTGAGTAATTTGAGGTGGAGAACATAGAGTAATCGCTAGACTTAGGAAGGGCTTTAGAGAGCTGATGGGATGGATGCGCCGGGGGGACAATTTCTTGCACCTTGCTTTACATTTTTAAACCCATTCCACGTCAAGGTTATGTATATCCATCGTGAGCAGATGAGGGTATCGCTAGTTTATCACTTTGGTGCAGAATTCATGGACAGAGTGATGAACTCACCAAACCCGGTGATTCTACATGTGGTAATATATGACAGAGAGTGGGATTTGACTATCTACATTCTATTATGATAATATGGATATGAATGTCCCAAATCCTCTCCCTTTCAACACTCAAGTAGAAATCCGTTATGTAGTAAGGCCAAAAGTGATGTTTAGAGATTTTATGGTTAGGAATTTTGGTGAGTAGTATTATCAACGAGTGATAGCTTTTGAGGTCCCAATGGTAGTTCTAATAGGTTGTGCGCCTTCCAGAGTGATTATATTGACTCTGTATTGAAGTAGACGTTAGCAATTAAGTGTTGCAGGAACCATGGATCCGCAGTTGCAAGAGCTGGTGCAAGGAATGCAAGGAATGCAAGGGATGCTGAATGAATTTCAAGAGATTAAGATGACCATGGAGACATTACAAAGTCAAGTGCAAATCCTTAGGAACGATCAAGCCATGCAAGGAGAAGAGCCGTCTCAAAACCCAGTACCTACGACTGAAGTACTTGGAGAGGCACCCGTGCCTACGAACCCTATCAATGATGAAGCCACATTGCTACTCCGGATGAAGAAGACCTGCAACATCAAGCCTTACAAGGAGCAGCGTACAATGGGAGTAGTGGAAAATTGGATCTCGAGAATGAATTGATATTTCCGATTGTTCTCAATAGAGATCACAGAGCATGTTGTAGACGTGTTTGCATGTGGGTACTTGACCGATAAAGCGCTCACATGGTATAATGCTTGGGAACGATCCATGCTGGCTGAGAGAAGGGAGGTCACATGGACAGCAATGCAAGAAGGACTGCTGAAGAATTTCTAATTGGTGGATTCTGTGCAGATGGCTCAAACCCGACTATGGGGATTGAGATAGAAGAATAGCGTACAAGAGTATGTGGAGGCATTTTTGGATCTACAAGTCGCAATTACCGACATGAGTCTAGCAAAGGCTCTCGACAATTTCAAACGAGGGTTGAAAGAGCGGATTTGCAAAGAAGTCATGGTGCAAAACCCTCGCATGGTATTTGAAGCCATTGCTTGTACGTAGAGAATAGCAAGAGCATTAGGTGGAGGTGAAGGAGTAGTTCCACCTCAACATTATCGGGCAGAAATGCCACACATGGGTGGACCAGTATCGATGGAATTGGGCAACCTTCGATTCCGAGATCAAGGAGCACGGCCACTTCAAGGGGAGCGGGGACAAGTAGAAGAACGAAGAGATGGAGTCCCACAAGGAGAAGGGACTCAAGGAGAACAACGCCGTTGTTACAATTGTGGCCGTATTGGGCACATATCTACCAATTGTCGCACTTGTTTCCCTAGAGGCCCTCGGCCTTTGTACAGACAATCTTTGAACAACATGGAGATGCACATTGGAGAGGAGGAAGTGGAAACCACTTTGGAAAACAAAGATTGCCGGTAAATGTACCGCGCGGCCTTACTGGCTCAATAAGGAAGCAGAGAAGTGAGGGAAGGAAGAAGAATAATATGCAAAGATCCCGAAAGACAACCTCACAATTGATTGTCGTGAATGGAATCCTAGAAGGTAATCAAGTGAGAGTATTAATAGATCCAGGAGCAACAGAGAATTTCGTGTCTCGCTCTGTTGCAATAAGATTGGGAATGGATCTAGAGAGAGATGGAAGTGAAGAAGTAGAGTTACCAAATGGGCAAACAGAGAGGATTGAATCATTACCTAGACGGGTAACCCTCTCTGTAGGAGAATATCAGGAAGCAATTGAGTGGCGAGTGATACAATTAGCCCGTTATGATGCAATTTTAGGTATGCCAAGGATGGAGCAGTACAACCCAATGGTGGATTGGAGGAAGAAAGTAGTGAGAACCCACCAATGGTCAATCATTGGGGGTAAAGAAAAATCACACAGGGAGAAATTGCCTCTATATGTTGTAGGGACGACAATTGTCTTCAAGACCGATAGATGTTTTATGGGTCTAATAAGAGAAGTCCAGAGTGCACAACTCGTTGGACAAATTCCTAAGAAATTGAAGGATTTGGTAGATGAGTTTCAAGATGTCTTTCCCAATGATCTACCCTCAGTATTACCACCTAAAAGGCGAGTAGATCACAAAATAGAGACACTCCCGGGGAAGACACCTCCTTATAAGGCCCCATATCGCCTATCACCTCATGAGTTAGAGGAGTGTAAGACTCAAATTGAGGAGATGCTACAGAAAGGGTTCATCCAACCTAGCATATCACCATATGGGGCCTTTGTCTTGTTTGTGAAGAAGAAGGATGGTATAATGCGCATGTGCATTGACTATCGGGGTCTCAATCAGCAAACAGTGAAGAACAAATACCCTAACCTTGCATGGATGACCTGTTTGATCAACTCCATGGAGTGAGATACTTCACCAAACTGGACTTGCGGAGCGGTTATAATCAAATCCAAATTGCAGAGGAGGATGTGTACAAAATTGCCTTTCGAACCAAGTATGGCCACTTTGAGTATCTTGTGATGCCTTTTGGCCTCACCAATGCGCCTGCCACTTTCATGAGCCTAATGAATGACATATTTCATCCATACTTGGATAAGTCTGTTATCGTCTTCTTGGATGATATCTTAGTATACAGTAGCACGATGATAGAACACAAACAACATCTACGAGAGGTCCTCCAGATTCTAAGACAGAATCAGTTGTACGCCAAAATCTCAAAGTGTGAGTTTGGCAGGTCTGAAGTAGACTACTTAGGGCATAGAGTAAGTGAAGAGGGCATTCAAGTGTTGACAGATAAAATAGAGGTCATTCAAAAATGGAGTGCCCCAGAAGATCAGACTCAACTTAAGAGCTTCTTGGGGTTGACGAGATTCTATTGTAGATTTGTCAAGGACTTCTCCAAGGTTGCACAGCCTTTAACAGCACTACTTGGCAAGGGGAAGAAGTGGATATGGGGAACCACACAAGAGTTGGCCTTTCAAGAATTGAAGGCCGCCTTGCTACATGCACCAATCTTGAAGTGGTATGACCCAAAACATCCAATCAAGTTGGCTATAGATGCATCAGGTGTAGCAATAGGAGCAATCCTACAACAAGAGTGGCATGACGGATGGCATCCAATTGCATATTTCTCTTGAAAGTTGTTACCAGTAGAGCGCAACTACCACACCAAAAAACGAGAAGAGTTGGCCATCGTTCTACCAAGCATTGGAAGCACTACCTCGGCATGAAGGTATTTGTAGTAGAAACAGACCACAAACCTCTAGTCTACCTCGAGACGCAGAATGATCTAGCTCATCGCCAAATTCGGTAGGCAGAGTGGTGACAACGCTTCAACATGACAATCACCTACGTGGAAGGTCAGAAACAGCTGGCACATGCATTCATCCGTATGCCAATGGCCAACAACTTGGTGGCAAAGGTTAAGATTAACCCTGAATTTTGGCAAGAGATTCTAGCTGCTACAAAAACTGATCCATAGGTTGTAGAAGCACAATCGTCCAAAGGTGTCACCAGCACCCAAGGACTCACCTTTTGGGATGGCAGATTATGGATCCCAAATGTCCTGGACTTATGCACCACCATTCTAGCGGAATGTTATGATTTGGCCATTGTAGCTCATGTTGGAGTAGACAAGACCTTGGATGCAGTCAAGCGCCATTACTATTGGCCCAAGATGAGCAACGACGTGATGGACTATGTGCGTAGTTGCCTACTTTGTCAACAGAACAAAGCTTCTAATCAAACTCCTACAAGGCTCCTTCAACCTCTCTCCACTCCTACCCAACGTTGAGAACAAGTGAGTATGGATCTCATCTGCAAATTACCCAAGACCACCTCAAGGTTTGAATCCATTGTGGTCTTTGTGGACCAGCTCAACAAAATGATTCATGTACGCCCTACCACCAAGGAGGTGACCACTCCACAACTAGCTCAACTATACTTAGATGCAGTCTTTGCTCACCATGGCTTATCTAGAGTACTCATCACCGATAGAGGCACCCAATTCACCAGTTTGTTTAGGGTGTTCTCTTCAAAACCAAAGAGTGTTGGTTTGGTCATGTCTACAGCTTACCACCCACAAAGAGATGGCCAAACAGAGTGGGCTAATCATACGATTGAAGACATGTTACGCGGCTTCACCTTAGAAGAGCAAGAGAGGTGGGACACCCTACTACCGTTGGTGGAATTCGCTTACAAAAATTTAGTGAATGCCTCCACCAAGGTCACTCCGTTCTTCCTCATGTATGGTGAGCATCCCTTCACACCTTCTAGCTTGATGAAGATCTGTCCAGTGGCTACCAAGGTTGATGCAGTCAACACATTTGTTTCTAGAATCCAACAAGGTGTGGAGAGCGCCAAGCATAGGTTACAGATTGTGCAAAATCAACAAAAGCAGTATGCTGATGCACACCGTAGGCACATGGAGTTCAATGTTGGGGATCAAGTGTGGCTATCAACAACCAACCTCACATTAGTTGGATCTCGTAAGCTCAGACCTCGTTTTATTGGGCCTTTCTCGATTCTTCGTCGCATCGGCGCTGTGGCCTATCACCTTGAGCTACCACCACACATGAAGATCCATCTTGTGTTCCATGTCTCCCTACTACACAGATATGCTCCCCAATCAGGCCAAAGTCCTTCCACACAGGACATCGACATTGTCCGACACTCATTGATGGCACAGAGGAATATGAAGTGGAGCGGATTCTCCAAAAGTGCATGCATGGTACTCGCCATCTGTGGGTGGGATATCTAGTACAATGTAAAGGTTACCCCCTCTATGAAGCAACCTGGGAACCCGCTGCCAATTTGGCACATGCACCGGTGTTGGTACAAGCATTTGAGCAACAATTGCGCAACGAGGATGTTACGTCTTAAAAGGAAGGAGGTCTGTAATACCAAGGGTTAGCCATATGATCTAGATGTGAAATTCGGTTTGGTAACTTCTAGAATGATGTTATACATGATGGTCAAAATAGATTAGATAGAAGTATCACCAAAAGGGGACTTTTACTAATAGAGTAGGAACCAAAATATGCCTAAAATCTTTGAAGGCAATATTCGGAGGCCTAAACGGATGAATTAGGCCTTGAAAATGTGCTCATTCTCCCCAACAAAGGAAAGGCTAGCCTTCCCTCTCCCTTGCTTTGTCTTGTCAAGAGCTTTCCAATGGTAACTTACTCACATGATTCTGAGATTCCTATAAGAAGATTCCTTAAAATATTCCCTCCGGTCAAAGCTTGTTTGACCAACCAGATAGGACTTAGACCAGACAGGTCACCCATCCAAGTAAGTAATCCAAGGGTGGAGCTTGCTGACATGTCACCTATCTGTGTCCGTAATCCTATGGTGGAGCTTCCTTGGAGGAGATCCTCTTTGTCTATATAATAAAGAGAAGGTGCTCCCTTGGGGCATCAAATGTTTGAGTGTGCAATCTGTGTTTTCTCTCTTCTCTTGTCCTCGGAGTATTACAACAACCTCCACTTGGGCAATTTGTAGAGGTCGTCCATTCTTGAGTGGACATTCAGCAATGCGATGCCCCAACTGGCGACAATAAAAACAACCTCCATTTTGTTGTAATCTTTCTCTATCTGCTGTGCCAAGTGGTCTTTGTTGGATAGCATCAATCTCCATTGGTATTGGTTCTTCCACTCGTGGTACTGGTAGGCTTTGTGTAGGTCGAGGTCGAGACCAAGTTGTCGCAACCAAGGAATCAAAACGCTCAGCCAATTGCATGGCTTCTTCTACGTTCTGTGGCTCCCGCATGGTCACCTCCAATTTGGTTTGTGACTTCAATCCTTGCACAAGTCGATCTAGAACTTCACCTTCTTAGATATCTGGAATTTGCATGATGATGTTCTGAAATTGTGTGATGTAGCTTCTCACTGAGCCAATCTGCCTCAACTCCGCCAATTTATCTTGTGCAGCTCGGGTTGCATTTATAGTTTGAAATCGACCAAGTATTGCATCCTTGAATTTTGCCCATGTCAAAATCGGTGTAACAATTTGTCGTTCAGCTCTTTCTACTCGGAATTGCCACCAAAGTTTTGCCACGCCATCTAATTGGCTAGAAGCCAAGAGAATTTGTTTCCGCACATCTTGAAGATTGGTGGCTTCAAAGTAACATTTGCAGTTAAACAAAAAATTCTCCACTGTGCCTAGAAGATTCTTGCCTTCAAACACTTTGGGTTTTGGAATCAAATGTGATCTTCTCCATCTTGAACTGGCGCTCTGTCTATTTGTTCTCGTCATTGCTGGTCTCGTTCATCCAACAATCAAGTAAGATGCTCGATTTGTTGTTGCATTGCAAGGATAACATCCGGTATTTCCGCCATTGCTACTACTCTATTCTACTACTCTCAATTTATCTAATTGATTAACACATAGATACAACACGTCCACCGTTCTCCATAAGTTACAACTGGAAGTATCAAGGGTTCCTTTGACACGGTGATCATATGTATAAAATCTTCCCCAAAGCGCGAGGTGATGAATTGTGTGAAACGATGCTTTGGTAATATTTGGACATGAAAGTCCCAATGGTTTGGCGGAAGTGGATTTGGTGGTCCATAAATTCCATCCATCCCATTCCTGCTCTGATACCAATGTAAAAGACCAAAACCGAGGAGAGAAATAGGAGAATGGAAACTCACATTGGGACACTTGAATGAGGGAACACTCTGAATGCCTAGCATGAGCTTTGGCTTTGGTATTTATAGGTAGCATACAAGGCCCTTGAGAAGCTTCTCAAGAAGCTTCCTCAAGCCGCTTTCTTAGAGTGCAAGCCAAGTTAACTAGGAAGCTTCTCAAGAAGCTTCCTTCTAGAAGCCGCCTACTTGGCGTGCAAGCTAAGCTAGTTGGAAGCTTCTAGAAGCTACTTACTTAAGGTGCAAGCTAAGCTTACCGGGAAGCTTCCCAAGAAGCTTCCTAGATACTTTCGGAATATTCTAGGCTAATTTCTCTTATGTGCTACTTTGTGAGCTTGACTGACTACATCGCTAAACTCCATATTGTTACAAAAATGCACTATTGGTAAAAGGATATGAGCATGGCTGGAGAGGTATCCAACACCCCTCTTCTCTACAAACAACCTCATTCTACATCCACAAGAAGATGCTCAGAATGGTGATGTAGGTGCTAAAAAATCTCAATCGCTAGGGAGACAAAGGTATCTGAGGATAGCATTTGTACATAGTGGTCCTCCTTGCCACAATGTAATACTATTAGCTAAAAAAATTAGCTATATGTGAAAATGGGTTTGGTAATATCTTTAGAGAGGTTAAACATGAAGTAGGTCAAATAGAAGAGTCTCCAAAAGAGGACTTCCACTAATAATGCAAAGTCAAAATACGTCAAAAACTTCAAAGTCAATTTTAGAGGCTTAAACAAAAGAATTAGGCCTCAAAAATAGAATCTTAATCCCTTCTGATAGATAAAGTGTTGCTTACTCCCACCTCATTTGTCATTGGGATCTTTCCAATTGTACCTCTTCCATGCTATTTTGAGCTCCTTACAAGAAGATTTCCTAAAGATTCTTTTTGGTCTAACTTGTTTGACCAACCAAATAAGATAATAATCAACATGTCACCAATCCATGCATCTAATCTAAGGTGGAGCTCATTGATATGCCACTAATCCATGTATCTTATCTAAGTGTGTAACTCCCTTTGAGTGGATCCTCTTGGCTATGTAATAAAGACAGTGTGCTTCTTTGGTGCATCAGAGTTTTTTGAGAGTTACAACCTTGTGTGCTTCTTGAGTTCCAATCTTCTATGCTTCTCATGCTCTTACACACTAGAGGCAATGGTCACTGCTGCTTTTTCATATATGCTTGCTCCTGCCAATGACTCCACTCGTAGAGCATTTCCACCACCATGTCATGCAAGGTACGATGACCATTTGTGAAAGTAACAATATTTGCTTGTGCCCAATGGATAGGTGGTCTTAGTAGATCCAAAAATTGCTCAATCTGAACTTGGAGCCAGTATAGCTCGTAAGAGCTAAGCGACCATATCACAAATTGCATCATGGACTTTGGTGGGCTCCCAACCAACTGCACATCGTAAAAAATGTATCCCTTGCATGTCGTGTGGTGAACCACATGCACATTGGGTCAAAAGGCACATGAGAGCTAGATGTGGGAGATCCAACCTCTATCGTAGTGTTGTGGTAAATTCCTTGGATGTAAAATAGAAGTCATCAAACAAGTGTGAAAGTTGGAACCATGCTCCATAGCCTTTCTCTCACAAGAGAAGATCCTAGCTCTGTCAAGTAAAGGCACATCAATGGAGATGCTAGTAAGTGTGTGAGTGTGCATACACTCATTGAGATAAGCTTGGGGATTCTAGAGTCTAGGGAGACAAAGTCAATGAACTAGAGGGGTGACGAGCATGTAAGGCCTAGCAATAAGTCATGAGCCAATCAAAGATACGCTTGGAAGTCATAAAAGCTCAAATCCACTATCATGATATGACCTGATAGGAAGGAACGGCCATGATGAGAGAACCTATCTGCTAAATGAGGGACTACTAGAGCCCAAGTGCAGATATATGTTGTTGGTGCTATGGCCTCCTGCCCTATGAGGCCGCATCTGCCCATGGCTATGGAGAGAGCTAACTACTGCCTACAACACTCATTTGATAGTTGTGGGAGCATGCACGGCCTAGTAGAATAGAGAAAGTATGGCGGATAGTACTATCAAATATCCAGAAATATGGCAACAATGCCTATGTAGGTGGGAAAGTCCGTGCTACATATGGGACCTGAGGGAGGTAAGAATGGAGTAAGCCACTTGGGGAGGAGGTGAGCATGGGCTGTACCCTATACTAAGGTGTATAATATAAACAAATTAGAGAACTCTCATATGCTAAAAGAGAAAGGCGGCCACGTAGGATAAATGAAGGATGGGAAGACCCCATCAAGCCGTACAAGGGAGAGACAAAAAAGGTAACATGGGGCTAAGCCCCAATAGAGTCTGTATGAGAAGAGAGCACAAAACTCACAAACTAAAAGAGAGCACAAAACTCACAAACTGCCATGGGAAACTGTAATCCTGGTGGGAAGTCAGAGGGAGTGAGGACCGCGTAAGGGCTCCAAATCTTACATTTATGAGCCTGGACTCATAAACTCTGATGCCTCTAAGTTGAGTAGTAAAGCAAGCACAACTAGATGGATGGGAAAAGATAAGATGAAAAACTGCTACAACCTGTTGTAAACCTGTAACATGCTCTATAGCAAAGAGAGTGTTTAGTTTAGGGGATCCCCTGGTCGGTGTTCTCCGTTGAAGGCTTCCATCCTTCTTGTTATCCTAGGTGTGGTTTCTTCCTGGTTAACCTAACCGAATGTCCCTTATTCAAAATGCTACAAAGTTAACGATTTGAAGCTTTTTCCTTGAACTTTTCCAGTATTCGATGTTGCAATGCAATCTGTATAACTATGTCCAGAATTTCATGATATCGTAGTTACATGGCTATTGCATGAAATGATGAGCGGGCTGACTTGACACCACCGTATCTATATATCCACTTCCTTGGAATATGATGCAGGAGTGACGATGGATATCAGGTGGCACGCGTCGATAGTAATAGCCTGACGAGTTGGAGTGATAACGCTGACGTGTTGATTAGTCCACGTCCAGACCACATAGGCTCCCTATCCATCAGGTTCCAGCAGGGGTTGCTCACTAATTACATCTGAACATGATTAGAGTTGGGTGACGTATTGCATCAGCTGCAGGTTAAGCTCCCCGGTAAATAAGCAAAAGCGCGTCTAATTAGAGACGCGTTTCTGGTGCCAGGACGTGCGGCGTGTTTTTGCTCCCGTTGCGTGCTAGTCACCAAACACGTCCTGTCAAGTAGTGATAGCTGGATGAGCTTACGTGTACCGGTCATAAGGATAATATCGGATAAGGTCACAGGTTTCGTAGTTTGCTAGTTGGCATGCACAGGTGTCTGTGCATTTTACTCGTGGTCTCAACACGATTGCCTATAAACGGGTAGTTTTTCACTTTTTCAACCCTCGTGTTTGATATATCGCGTTGCTTCCGAATTCCGCCATTTGGTACGGGAGTGCTCTTTCCCTACGTACTTTACTTGTTCTACGACAGGGATTACTTCTCAGCTTTCTGGCCTTGGAGTTGAGTCGAAAATAATAGTAAATCAAAGCAACAAAACAATTCTCTTCAGGACAGCAAGGATTGGTGCTCTGAACCTCTAGAACATTTCTTTCCATTTCCAGTCCATCACGCGAACATAATATCGCCAATCGATAGAAGTCAAAACTGAAGAAATGGCGCAATCCTCTTGCGACACTTAGACGGGAAACAAGTTGGAAGCAGAGCTCAGCTATTATGATGACATAAAATCGAGTCCACTCTCATGCATCTTTTACTTCATCGAGTGAA
The DNA here is from genome assembly GCA_948567375.1 of Lunularia cruciata. Classification (NCBI taxonomy): domain Eukaryota; kingdom Viridiplantae; phylum Streptophyta; class Marchantiopsida; order Lunulariales; family Lunulariaceae; genus Lunularia; species Lunularia cruciata. The sequence goes on along the minus strand of OX419762.1, from coordinate 309,145 downwards.
AGATATATCTCAACATAGGGTCCCAGACATTCAAGCAGTTTACCATTTACCGTTGTGCCTTCTTGATCTCGATTTCTACTCATTGGTGCAATTCCCACTCTGATTGAGCAGTTGTTGCCTTGCTGAAGTGAGTTTGAGCTTTTTGAGAAACTGGGGTGTTCAGTTTTAGGATGAGTAAGAGTTTTACGAGCAGATTCTCAAAATGCATAAAATTTGTCCGGGTAACCATAAGCTTTTGGATTTGAAAAGTGAACATACCTGTAAATCTGGTTACGTGTAGTGTACTGATACCCATGAACCTGGTTACGGGTAGTGTATTGGTATACGGGGTTTCAACTTTAACGTTGGGTTGTTTATTAGTGATCATTTATGAGTATCCAAATTAAATTAAACATCAATCTTTAGTTAACTTTAGTTACCCTCAACCCTAAACTTTTAGTTAACATAATGAACCGCGTGGTCATGTGAGAGGACAGCAACGAAGAATTATGCGATGTTATAGTTTTTAAAAAATTTCCCTCTCTGCAGGTGCCGACGCGATGACAAGATTTCTGTGCAGGTTCCATCCAGATGCGATTAAGTTTTAGATTGATATCCGGAGCACCCCGTCCCCAGTATTATATTTACGCACTCTACTCGTAACTTTTTCATAATAAAAAGTTTTCAAACCCATACTTTTTTATCGGTTTTCTATAACAAATTTGACGGATTCCTACAGAGGCTCTCAAACACTAAAACTGAACCCCCCAGTGCATGCACTGAAGTGCAACTACTCGGAGAATACTAAAGTTAGGAAATCCGATGATTGCCCAGATGAGAAGTAAAGTAATTTCGGTTTAAACTCCAAAGGCGACCGCGTAGAAAAAGCAAAGGAGGGGAAGACCCCATCAAGCTGTACAAGGGAGAGAAAAAAAAAAGGTAAAATTTGGCTAAGCCCCAATAGAGTCTGTATGAGAAATCTATAAAAAATATAGAAAAATCTATTTTGGTTTAATATGTGTATATATAATAATGTTTTCATGTGTTCAACATGTTCTATTTTAGCATCCGTCCTGTTTCCTTGTTAGTCAATAGCGTCGGGCTTTTAGGAAGTCACGCTTCTGCTGAATTTCCACCAAAAACCACATCTCAATTTTGGTGAGGAAGTGAAGAAACTCCCATCATGTGTCAATTCTGGAGTGTGGATCTTTCGACTCCCCCTAAAGACCTGGGGGCCGTATATATGGATGAGGCTACTCACCTCCATGGCAGTGCACACTTCGCCAGTACGCCCGCATCATGGGAATGTGTTGTCCCGGTCCTTCTTTGTAGAAAAGCAACCCCTCCAAACATCACATCTGATTACGCAGCGTTGATAAGGTTTTGTCCATTCCCTCATAGTTTGGATAGCAACTGTTGACCCTCATCGGTCCACTCATCCTGTGACAGCCCAAACAACAGGATAATGGTATTTATGTGTGTGTCCAGGATAGTACTAGTTTACACTGAAAAAAAAAAAAAAGTTTACACTGAAGGAACATCAAAGGGCGACCGCGTAGAAAACACGAAGGATGGACAGGAATATCTAGGTATCAACATGCATACGATATCACGTCTTCTCCTTTTGGTAGTGAGGTTGCACTGCGGTTCTGCACTCAACGTTTTCGAGATTTTTTTCCTTCTTCTTATCCCCGATGTTTATAGCCATCATCCATCTCATCAACCAAGATTTCTATTTCCAATCAACTCTCTTTCATTGGAAGAGTCAGTTCAAAAGTGAGCTCGTAAGATATAGGTAGCAAGCACTACAACTACAGCAAGTGCTGACTCAAGAACTTCGGACAATTATCTATTCATTAAATTATATCTACACAGGCACCGAGGCACATTGCCTTTCTCTTCCATGTATGCAAACAATGTTCTTGTCAATATCAAGTGCTCGGGCTAGAATTGAGAAGTCCGGTCGAGTTGGGAAATCCGAATTGAGGTCAGTGGAGTCTAGTAGAGTCCGATATTTCCGATCAGGATCAAGGTATTCGAATTGGATAAAAAAAATTGAAAGATAAAACATATCATTTTCGTTATCATCGATAAATGATTATCATTACCCAGATTGTAAAACATGTTCTCAAAACCCTTACCATTGACAATTGTCATAGAAGGTCTCATCCGTTACTTATAATTCTTATTTAGCGACCTAATTCACACTGTAGAGAAAAAGAGTCTCTTATATTTCATTTTTCAAATCAATACTGATCTTTTTCTTGACAGACACCTATGTCTTGTTGTGAGTATTGCACAATCGTACGTGGTGTGAAATGGTTCCCCATATGGGATTAGTGTTCCATGTCTAAGCATACAAAGGGTACAGTTAAGTCGTGGTCAACTTGAGATACTGTTAAGTCGAAGTGTCAAATATGAATTTGGATACAGATAAGCGAAGGAGAAGAGAAAGTAACTAACTTAACTCTAGTTACATTAAGTGTAAGATTCATCACAGATTATATCCATTAAGAAACCAAAGCTGGCAGGGAACGACCGCACCGGACGTTTCAAGATTGTTTGAAAGTCATAGTTTAACAATTCATGGAGCCTTGAGTGATTCTTGCAGTACTACTTCGTTTATTTTATGTTCTTTAAACTGGTCAAACTTAGTCTCATGAACATCTGGCTCGTGACGCGTATTTGCAAGCGTACTATAATTTGTCATTATATTCTCTCAGCCGAAATTATCTCCTGACATGAGTGGGAATAGATAACGCAGGATTAAGATCCTGTGTTGTTCCTAGTTAACAATCTCAGATGTTGTACTTGGTGTTGAACAAAAATAGAATTTGCTTTGTTTCCGCGTCTCCCAACCCGCGTGTCATTTCGCTCAAAGTGGAAAAAGATGACCACATAGAACACATGAAGGACGGAAAGACCCTTCAACCTGAACAAGGGGGAGACAAAAGAACACATCAACGATGGAAAGACCCGTCAACCTGAACAAGGGGGAGACAAAAGAAGTAAAATGGAATTAGGTTCTAATAAGATCGACATGAAAAATCTGCCCTACAATCCTAAGATATTCGAGTTATATAAATCGTAAGGTCCACTTAAGAGACCAATAAAAAAAAAACATCACCTAGACTAGACTGATTGCTCTCTATGGATTGCCCCAGCCCGGTTAGAATTCCTTCAAAGTTCAAACATAAGCTGTTGATACTTGCATGGCAAGTAAAAGAAAGAAAAAACCAATTATTAAGAAGGCAACCTGGTAGAAAAAATGAAGGAGGGGAAGACCCCATCAAGCAGTATGTTCAAGCCTTGACGGAATGCAGCTGAATTAAAGGTCATCAAGATTTTGTCCTTTCTCTTTGCCATGTGGAAGATGTCTGAGCGAAGGAATGTAACTTCTGCAAGCCCATCATGAATTTTCACGAGAACCGAGTGCTTGCTTTGGTAAGGTAAAATGGGGCTAAGCCCCAATAAAGTCTATATGAGAAATCTACCCTATCGCACCTAAGATATCTGAGCTATGCAAGTTGTACGGTCTACACCCAACTGGAGCATCCGAAGAAACATCACCTAATGTGATTTCTCTCCTATGGGATTGCACCAGCCATTGCTCTCCATAAAGCAATGGACACACACTATCTAAAATATGCTACAAAGTATGAGAGTGAGAGTGGTACCCCTGGTGCCTAACATGATAAGCTCTCACACACTCCTTGACCAACGTGTCCATCGCTCCATATAACTCCAAGGCTAGAGGAACAAAGAGGTGACCTTGTTGCATGCCCTTATACTTGAAGACCTTGCAACATGCTGCTGCACTCGCCTCCCATCCAAGGGGATGGGTAATCACTCCCTCTAAAATTCTATCCCGCGTAGGGTCCATAACCACAACATCCACTACTGTCACCTGATCATCTCGGACCAAGTATAAGTCTACCCTGACATGTGTCATCTGCAAAGCATATGAACACTCCCTCCAAGCCAAGTATCCACTCTCTCGTGCCATAGCAAACACTATGTCCCTAACGGCATCATGGGTAGCTATACTTTGTCCTCTAAAAGGACACCGTGTCATGTGGACCGTTGTTGCATCTAGTGTAGAACCACACTCACAAGTGAGTAATGAAGATGCAGATGGGTGGACCAAACCTAGGAAAAACCTCATCGCTGTAGAGAAAGTAGTTGGTGCAAGTCGGAATGCCCTAATGCACGGTCAAACTAGGATTCAAGAGCATGCATCCTTGCTAGAGCAAGAGCAAAGATGTGCTCTAGTAGCCTGAGGAATGGACGAGTCAAGTAAGAGAATGTAGCATATGCTCACATTGTCGCTTCATCAAGGAAGACTGTAAACCTCTAGTCCAATCTGATGATAGTGAAGCAAAAAGTGGAAAATCCTCTTGTGCCCGTGGGGATAAACTATCTCTTGTCTGCCATAATAACATCTAGAGAGAAAAGGATCTTCTCTCCACCTCTATCACATAAGTCTCCATAACCGGCCTATCAGCAACAACAAAACGAGAGGAAAGTAGGGGTGTCGAGAGAGCACAACTACCCAAAAACACTCTAGGTGTCATCTCCTCCATAGATAGCAAGCCATCCTCACCACATGAGATTGGGCAGAGCCATTCGTCTATGCGTCAAATCCCCTATCACACACTCAAATGTCCATGATCCCATAATATCACCAAAGACTCCCATAATCCTCCTATCAAATGCTCTCAGACGTGATAGGAAGGATGGTGACGGGGGAATTGTACGGTTAAGGTAGGATGGTCAACAAGCAATACTACAAGAGAGTATACAAAATGTCACTTGCGGATCTCCTAGTAATAGAAGGTCATCCACATGGAGAACATCCTCTACAAGGGTAGCGTCTAAGAAGCGTGTGACAAAATCCTTTGATCCTACTAGCACTCCAAGAACACAAAGTCCATCTGTGGATGTGATACACCCATTGGAAGCTCAAGGTAGGGAGGGATACCTAAAGGGGATCATACCCTACACTTTGACACCTTGGCTTTCAAGTCTACTTGATGTAGCTTGGTAGTCAAGTAGTCAAAGGCCTGCCTAATCTGATCTATAGGGCCTACGATGTGTGTATCATCTGCCAAGGTGGGAAATACACAACCTAGCATGGCCAAAGTAGTAGATAAGAAAGCTTTAAAGTGAGCCATGGCAAATAAGGGTCCCCCCAAAGGATCTACTCAACCTATACCAATAGTTGACTCCAAGACGGTGATTCCTTCTTGTGAACCATGGTGCTGGTAGTAAAGGGAAGCAAAAGAGCCATAAAAAGACCGCACAAAAGGTATGAGACTTGCCAAGGATCCACCGGCCTCCCTAAGCTCTCTAAAGATGGATGCTCGTGAGATGCTATTAAAAGCATTCTCAACATCCACCTATAGGACAACCCACTCCGGATGGATATCTAGGAGTGCCCTAATGCCTAAAGATATTGCCTCACATCCTCCAAGTGTAGCTACTCCAAATTGATGTGGAGTAAGGTGTTGTCAAAAGTGAGAACGATGTTGATGGAAAATGGTATGACTGACCAAACGCAAAAAGATCTTTCCAATAGCAATCAATCTAGTGCCCCTATGTCCTTCTCCATTGCAAGAAGTTGACTACCTAACACCCGACTAATAGACATAGGAATGTCTCCTCTTGCTATTGTCGCAGCCACCTGAAACAACTCGATAAAACCACTAGAAGGATCATCTGCTTGGAAGCAATCTCTAAGGTGCTCATAAACAATCCCTGACAAGCCTCATGAGGAAATTTGAGGGGCAGTGCACAATGCTTGTGCAAATAGCAATCTATCAAGACATAAAGGCTGCTCAAGCTGATAATGTAAGACCTCTAGTGGCAGTCCCTCTACTCCTATAGCATGTAGTGAGCATAAGGAAGAGATAGTCTCATTAGTAGGACTCGCCATAGACAAAGAGTGTAGTGCTCGTGCTACTCTACTAAACTCTCCCGCCTCACCCAATGTCCTACACTATCATAATTGAGTGGACTCTATGGTATCTTGTGGCGATGCTTGTCTCCTAAATCATGTAGCCCTAACAAACTACTCTTGATGGACCACCCAATCCCCCGCTTGGAATTGACAAAATCTAGTAGCCACTTTTGTATGTCATGCAAGTCCCCCTCTAGCATAACAAAGACACCATTGAGGGTGTAAGAGGAATAGGAACCATGCTAACTCGTCCAAGGGATCACGTGCAAAAAAATCAAATGGTAGATGAAAAGTCTATCTAGCCTCATCATGGAGTGTGCAGGGTAGCCTATGGAATAGACATGGACATGGAAAACTAGTCTCAAATAACCTCTAAATGCAACCCGCTTGAGAAGCTAACCTCTTCCAAAACTTGATCGGTATCCTTGGAACAATCAACAAAGAGATAGAAGAAGCATGCATAATCCCAAGTGTCACTATTGTTGATGTGGTCGCTCGTCGCATGTGGGCATTCCAAGTGGTCAAATCATAGCCCTTGTGCATCATTCCTACATGGGTCTTTACTCCTTGTGAGGTAAAGCGTTGGTGACACACCGGGCATAGTGTATCCCGAGCCACTCTAGGCAACACCACATGGGAAGGTGTAACCATGGCTAACACAAAAATAATGATAGTAACATATGATGCTCCTCTCCGTATCTCCCCATATTTGCTAAATCACAACCTTTCACATCCAAACTCACATAAAAAAAATTTATCTGGAAACTCTAAAAATTATAAACTCTCATGACTTTCAATTTTCATCTCCGTGATTTTCAAACTAAATTCACATGGAATTTAATCAAGAAAACCAAGATATTAAAAATAAAAATTCTGGTTTCATCACTCTAGATATATATATATAATGATCACTCTAAACTTTAAATAAATTAAAAATACTCATAACTTTCTATTCAATTCTCTGTAATCTTCGATCTAAATATTAATGGAATCGAAATTAAAAGACAAAAAAAATCAACTATTCACTCTAGTGCTATATGCTAAAAAGCTCTCAGAACTTATAGATATATCTTCTCAAGTCTCCCCCTCCCCTCCCCTCTCCTCTCCCGTCTACACATGCCTCATCTCCGGCAACTCCCTGGGTCAACGTTTAGGTTCTACATAAAATAAAAACAATGGGGTGTCAGTTATAGTTCCATGCCTAGCGCACGCGCCATCAAAATATCGAATAACGGAGCGCACGCGCCAAGTTATTCAAAATTCTGATGGATAAAAGCCCCGTAGTCATAAAATGCTACTGGTACTTGGAAAGGTGACCCGCCGCCCTTTACTGCAACGGGGACAACCTTCCTTTCACCCGGAAAATATGTCCAGTTTTATCTTAATCTTAATATGTCATGTGTACTTGTAAATCTATAAATGAAACTCTCCCAATATCTCAGCTAGCTTTTATATCGGTAAAGCATGTGACCAGTTGGTTTGACAAAATGTCTGGACCATGAACCTCTTTTATATATATATATATATAATGCGGGCATCAAAAGCAAAAAGAATACAAAGCACAACCAAGTGTAAAAAGGAAAATAGGGCATCAATCCCAAAGGACCAAGAAAGAAACGGAAACAGACCCGAAGGCACACATGGGAAAAAACAACTCACAACAAGAGCCAAAAGAGTTAAGAAGAGAAAAGCTAACTTAAATCTATTTCTGAACAATATGATCAGGGTCCTCCGGTGACATTTGTTAAGAGAAAAAGGCGACCGCGTGGAGAACACGAAGGAAGGGGAGTCCCCATCAAGCCGCGTAAGGGTTAAGAAGAGAAAAGCTAACTTAATTCTATTCCTGAACAACATGATAAAGGTCCTCCACTGACATTTGTTAAGAGAAAAAGGCGAAGAACACGAAGAGAACACGAAGGACGGGAAGACCCCATCAAGCCGCACTAGGGAGAGACGAAGTGACATTTGTTAAGCGGGGGAGGACATTAACCCGAGCTGGGTGTTCCTAGTGCAAGTCTTCCCATCAAGCCGCACTAGGGAGAGACGAAGTGACATTTGTTAAGCGGGGGAGGACAATAACCCGAGCTGGGTGTTCCTAGTGCAATTGCTGGTCGATGAAGACCCAAAACCTGAGCCAAAGTGACCGACATGCACAGTAAGAACTTCAATACCACACCATGCTAGGTTTAATGATCATATGTAAAAATAACACTATCCTTTTGCATCCGCATAAAAGATGATCTTAGTAAATCCAACCAATATTTCTGTTAGGGCTTTTTGCCTTGGACTTCTGGCTCAATTTTTCCATTTGCAATTCTCTACACTTTTGAACTCTATATTTTTCCTTAGAGAGATTTCATTTGGCCTTCGGCCCCTTTTTTGGTTTGTATCTATTTCCACACCTGTCTAAATCCGAGAGCGTACAAGAACATTCAGTGCGGTACGAGGTATAGGTCTTCAGACATTGAATTCACCTCTCACGACTCGAGAGGTAGAATTGGTATATCGTTGACGCCGAGAGTTACGTAGCGTACAGCGAACTTTGGAGACTTTTAAATACAGTCGTTAACTCGGTCCAGAAATCTGTCTTCTCGGGAACAAGGTTTTGGTCTCTCAATATTCTTTAGCATCTCCTAGTTCATGACATACTACATAACTTTTATAATACTGAAATTCATTTTCTCTTTCTTATCTCTAGAGTTCGTAGGAGTCACATAAGTCAACTGAGAGTGGTTGTCTGCTGAACCAACAGTTTGGTAAAATATCACCCCAAAGCTTTTATTCTTACCTCTAATATATTGAGATGTATGTGAAATGGTGGAAGACCTTTCGTAGAACGCGCTTATCATTTGGCCACATATAGGTCATACATACGTCTAAATAGTAACGAAAACATTTGGTGTATTTCTTATACAGTTAGGGGTAACTTTCAGGAATCGCTTTGTAAATATCACAAAACCTTTTGCGGGTATTGGAGTTTGGGAGGTGAGATGGTTTCACGGGTATAGAATGGATTTCTGTAAAATTTTAAGAATTCATCGTTTTCTTTTCGCGTAAATTGTACGGGTTGTGTGTCTTCCATGTGTCTCCCATTAATTAAAGGTCCTCCCGTCAACATTCATTCAAGTAATATTGTTGAATTTCAAATTTGAAGCTTGCCGCGAGGTCGATTTGTAGGTTTTGACGCTTGAGCAGGGCCAGGATGGAGGATATGGATAATCCTTCGTTCAATAGACAATCCTTTGGTCACACTGTTTAGAGTTTAGAGGGCCCGTGACATCCCTCTTCCTATGTCGCCCTCTTTCTGATCATTTACAAAGTGTTGCAATTGATATATTGAGGTGATATGTGCAAAATGTGACAATCATTAGGTCAAGAAGTGTTAAACAAAGGGAACTTGGTAGACAAATATAACCACTCCCACCCCAGGATGAGTTTCCCAAGTCTGAGCAGACAGTAATGTCCCATTCAAGGAGAGCCTCGAGGAAAGCCAGTTCACATGATATAGCAAAATGTTGCAAATCAATACCTAGACAGTAATGTCCCATTCAAGGAGAGCCAGTTCACGTCATGTAGCAAAATGCTGCACATCAACACCTATCTGCAGCTCATTAGAAGAAAAGTGAAATTGCTCAAATGGAATATTAAAGCCAAATTAGAAGAGGCATATAGCATAAATTTGGATGGTTAGAGTGTTCATGGAGAATTGAGTTCTGATGAATTTAGTGAGGGAGAGGAGGAGGACACAATGGACCTCTTACTTAGGTGGTGGGAGTTATTCTATATCCAAAGATATCTAGCGCCAAGAGTCTACAATCCAAGAAGTAATAATTTTATCACAACATATTTCATAGATTTTAATTCCACAACCTTAAGATAACTTACTCGAGTAGATGTGAGGTTTTTTATATAATTTTGTTGATTTGATTAAAGATCATCCGTGTTTTGAGAAAGAAGCGTAGGAGTGCAAGTGTTGAATCTGTAGGAGAACACAAATGTTGGTGAGGATCTAATTGGCCTTCAATCTTAGTAAATTTGGCCACCATGGGAATGGAGTATGTATGGTACAAGGTTTAAATTTATGAGGTACTAGTGTTGAATCCACAATCAATTCTATGGGAGGAAGTAAAATGGTCTGATAGATATGAAAAAATAATAATTTCAAATATCTTGCAAAAAAAGGGTTTGTGTGTTGTGTGGTTCTTTTTTTCCTTCATCTACAAGCTCCACGTTGACCAAGAATGTCATTTTAGCCACAAGGGTTGTTATTCAATTAATGGTCAAGTTATATGTGATGACAGAAAAAGGATTATAGACTTTATTGGAGGTAGGGAAACAAGTGTTACAATGGTTTATTCTATGTTTTGGCCCTCATGTGCCAATGATTTAGTATATATTTTGCTGCTCAAGGTTTAAATGCTCCTATGATTGATTGCAGGACCGCTTGGATCATTGTAATTTTCCAAGTACAAGAGAACACCCAAGAGAAGAAACAAAAAGCTTCAACACTCAACACTTTGATGTCTCCAAAGGAGCAGCTTGTCTTTATTATATAGCAAGGAGGATCCACTCAAATGGAGCTCCACCTTTGGATCAGATACATGGTTTGTGGCATGTTAGCAAGCTCCACCCTCATATTAGTTGCATGGATAGGTGAAATGTTGGTCCTTGTCCTATATGGCTGGTCAAACAAGTTGGACACAAAAGAATCTTTGGGGAATCTTCCTACAAAAAGCTCCAAACAACATGGGAGAGGTACCATTGGAAAGTTCCTGATGAGACAAGCATGGGGAGAGAAGGAAATACCTATTGGTCCAAAGGGAAGGAATATTCCTATTTGAGGTCTAATTCATCCATTAAGGCCTCAAAATTGGCTCTGAAGTTTCCAAGGTGTTTTGGCCTATGCCCTATTAGTGGAAGTACTCTTTTGGTTCTCTATATGATATCATATACAATATCCTTCCAGATATTACCAAGCTAATTTCCAGATCTAGATAATATATCTAGCTAATGGTATTATAGTCATGACATAATACGACCTACTTGAAGAAATCACCAAAATAGGTTGACTTGAATCATCAAGGAGTAGGTCATTTCTTTGAGGCTAGTAAAGATCTCCTTGGAGATTCAAGATATGTTCCTAGGAGTCACATTGTACCACCTTCCAATCAAGCAAGAACAAAGGATAAACATCTTTTCAATCGATGGATGGCTAAGAGTAGTACATGAGCATTGCATAAGAGTGCTAAAAGCTTGATATCACTCACTAAGAGAGTTAAGAGTTCAACTCAAAGAACCCATTAGAAATTATTCAAGTGAAGTGGATTAGTGTATCCATAATTCTCCATAACTTTTTAATTAATTGATGCAATTTGTGGGTAGAACATACTATAGATTTAATTTTTGCTAAAATGGATATAGAATTGACGATCCACATGCATGGACTTGAGCTATGTAGAAGGAAAGTAAAATAGTATGATGCAAAATTGTCCTTCTCTCAATTTACAAATGTTGTACTTCACAATATTTTATGAAAAGAAAAGATTCCACATTGTTAATTTTTCATATTTTGCACTTGAGAATTATTGTGAGTTTCACAAATATATACATCAAGGTTTTGTATTTTGTTCCCCTTTGTATGTTTGAAATGTTTATATATAAACGTATATGCATATATATATATATATATATATATATATATATATATATATATATATATATATATATATATATATATATATACATATATAGTCTATGTTGGTATATGTTACTCCTATTTACCAACACAACACATGGAAGGGCCATTGGGTGTCAAGTTGGTGTCGAGGTGTCCATTAGACATTGTTATCAATTCAATCAATTTAGAATTCTATGTTGGTGTGAAGTGTCAACTAAATCAGTTTTGAATTTCAATATAGGTATGAAGGAGCACTCTCCAAAGAAGTACATTAGACTAGGCCAAAATTTTCTGCTAGACTTATTTTGTGAGAGATTAGGAGAGAGATTGCTAACTAAACTGTTTTGAGTGTGAGACAATTTAGGAGAGGAGAAATTTGGAGAGAGGTGAGGAGTTGAATTTGAATTTGAGAGGTTGAATTTGAATTCTGGTGTTTGGATAAATCAAGACAGAGGTGATTCAATGATAGGTGACAAGAGTGATTTGTGAAAAGAAAGAAGAATGATTCAATAAAAAGAGAGAATTGAAGAAGTTTGGGAGAGTGAGTCTAGTTTTTGAGAAAATTGAGTTGGAGCTAGCTGATATAGCAAAAATACCATATTACAAATGAGTGGTGGATGATGAGAACATGGAGGCCTTCCATGAAGGTGATTGGCTCATCAACTTTCATACAAATGGTGATGATGTGACATTCATTCAATGGTGTTGGTTGAACAAGGAACAAGTGAGAAACTCTGTGTAGAGTATCAAAGAAGTGGACTTAAATTTGATGGGTTTGAAAATTGGTATAAGGATTACATATCCCATACCCAATGTAAGCTCAAAGCTAATTTCCAATTTCAGTTTGCAGCTTTTTTGCATTTTGATTTTATTGCTAGTGAACATTTGAACCCGTCTACAATACCAAAAATGCTAAATCTTCAATGAACATTAGCACAATCAAGCAGTTGCCAATAGATAAAACCACAGCCTAAACCTTACTTTGTTAGCACAAACAAGCACATCTCCACAAATTCTAACTTCTTCTAATTGTTGTCCAACATAGTCAACCGATTAGTCCATGTGTGGCAAAGTGGAGTCCAAGCTCAATCAAGTATAGTCCAAGCACATACTATGCTTTGACCATGATCTGTTGCTTTTCTAGATTTTTGACATGCATTGAGTTTTATAGGATGTGGAACAAGAATACTTGAATTGGGAGAGTGTGTGGAAGACCTTTCACTCTCACTTTGGCAAATATCAAGGAAGTGCTTGTGTTAGAGAGAGGTCAAACATCCAAGAGAAGGTATGTTCCTTACACGACTATCCAATATTGGTTTCCTATTAGGAAAAGAATGGTTAGGAGATATCTATCCAAACAATGCATGTACCTTGCATTTTAGCTATTTTTCTGGATGATGTGTACTTTTCATCTATCTTGGAAGCACAAGGTAGTGCATGTGCATGCTATCTTGACAACAAAGACAAAGATTTGGGGATCATGTCAAGAGGATTATGATTGGGTGGGGTTGGTAACAACTGCTATTGCGATTGATTTAGTGGTGTTACAAAGATAATTGCAACATCCGGATAGGAGATATTACAAGGTCACCGTCCTTGGGCAGATTCTCACCCATTTGTTTGTAGAGAGAGGATATGTTGGTGAGAGTGAAGTATCTTATGAGAGCAGTGGAGAGAATGAGGATATCTTTGTCCATGAAGCAAAGTAGGAAGTGCAGGAGGAGGCAACAGATGAGGAGGATCATGGAGAGGAGTGTAAGTGAGATTGGATGATAAAATCTTAGAAAAATTTACGTTTTCCATTTGGTATACAATATGTGATATTTAATCAATGTACTTTTCACATCTCTTGATAGTTCTTGGTGTGTTTTTAAACTATAAATAAGGTTTGATATTGACAATTAATTTGCAAAAGTCACCATTAATTTGATGGAGTGGGAGGTGATTATATGCATGTTTACTCTATTCACCTTGACCCTACTGTACCTAAGCATCCTCAGTCTTCTATATCTATTGTAAGACTATCCTTGGTGTTAAAGAAAGATCAACCTAAAGCATATCAAGCCAAGCATTTGATGGCATGGGAGGTGATTATATGCAAGTTGACTATATTGATCCTAAGCCAATGGTACCCTTAACCCCTTTTCATACTTCATTGAGCCTAGGTGTTGAGGGAGATTTAAAGAATTTAAATAAAGTTTTAAAGGATGACTGTAAAAGCTTACCCAACTAGATATTTAGTTAGAATCTTACATGATTATGCATTAGGAGGCTGACTTTGGAAATAGGAAGCATCAAGTTGGTGAGAAGGAGCATGATCTAGAGCTTGACATATCAAAGAGAGAGCATCTACTCAACAGAGGAAACATGATATATCAAAGAAATCATATTATTCTTTCCCAAAAGCATGCTCTAGTAGTACAAGAGGAGTCATATATGACCTTTGTTAGGGATGAGAGAGCTAGAGTGGAGAGGTTGGCTCAATTAGAGATGGATGTGACTTGTTGGGAGATTATGGTTGAGGCTTATGGTCGTCAAGAGGAGTTATACAAGACCTAGCTTAGTCTTGATATAGATAGGTTGGAGAGGACTTGGGCCAAGTTGGAGGAGACTTCTATTACTCTTGATGAGGCAAGAATGTGAAGAGATATAATCACTAGCTAAACTCAAATTGATGATTTAGGGAGGATGACCCAAATGACTCAAAAAAATGATTTAGGGAGGTTCTTTTGGACTCAAATGACCTAGATACACAATTAGGGAATACTACACTTAGAATTAGACTAATGATTCAAGGAATGTCACTCTGATTCAAGTGAATCAAATAGATGCTTGTGGGAGGATCAGTCAGTGTCTTGGACTAGAGAGGGTATATGCATACCTATTATATTTATTTCTCACTTCCTCTACCCAAGAGAACAACAAAGGAAGATTCTAATTTTGGATGGGTCTTGTTTGGCAAATATTATGTGGCAAACAAGTGCTATTTTTACAAGTGGTGTATGGGATTCTAGACCATGGTCAGAATGATTATGGATAGATGGATGGTACTTTGCAATATGTACCACAACCATGAGTTAGACAATTTTTGGCATTTGTCTCACACACTCTGAAGTTATTATATGGGTTGATAGCACTATGAGCAATTTGGAATTACTACTTGTATCTATGTGGAGATGGGCCTTCTTTCCTGAGGTAGTACACACAAGGGAACACCTTACAGATTTTTGAGTGACACATAAAATGACATTGATAGTTTTAGAGAGTTTAGAGTGATACCTTTTGGTACCCTTACTTCATTGGGGGTATCCATTTGGGATATCTTGTTAGTGGATAGTGAAATTCTGCCATATTGTAGGAACCACTCCTATGGTGCTATCTAGCCTCATCTCTTTGCACTGGCTTATACATGTAGAACATCACACATTTCCTATTTTGACCTATTTGGGAGCTCTGTCAGCTAGATTTAGAGATAACAATTGACTCGTTATTACATCATTGGAGGAGGAATGGACTTTAGGCTGTCTTTGAGTTTATAGTGCTTACCTATGTGTGAGATTAGCTAAGGCTATCTAGGATCTCCTTGCTTGACAAGGAGGAGAAATACATGTGGGTATAAATTACTTACTTGATATATCATGACACCTTAAGGATGCACTTTCCTGCCATAGATGACCATAGAGCACTCCATTGTGCATGTGTTCTATGTATATTCATTTTTATATTGCATACATCATTGTATATTGGATATATTATATTTCATTATATTATACATCATTGTATATTGGATACTACATTGTTAGACTTACACTTGCATGTTGCATGAAATTTGTTACTTTGAAGTGGACTTATAAGTAACCAAGAAATCACAACACACATGAGCGTATTGCAATGCATGTTAACATTAATAGCAATTCCTCCTCAACACACTTGAGTGCATTCTAATGCATTCTTACATATACAACAATTTCAACCCAATGCACTTGAATATATCTCACTACACAAGAGTGCAAGTTGGTGCAAAACATAAAATAACTAAGCATAGAACTCAATGCATTCCAATGCAACCTCACATAGATAAAAAATACTAAGTTGAATGAATCCCAATGCATACTAGTTCCAACAAATGCATTCTAGCGTAGGGTAGTGAATTTTCCACCAACATACTTCAAAATTCAAGTGCAATTGAGCACCAACCAACACATACAAAACATCTCAAGCTTGTGTTTTATCTTTTGCAAACATATTAAAAAAACAAGAAACAATTTTTCATTCTTAAGTATTTACATCATGCTTGCAAAAAGAGCTTGATCTTTACTGGATTTTCATCATGTGAATATGATGGTGCATTCTTACATGAATGTATCTTAGATATGTTTGTTGTCATTATCTTACATCAATGTGTCTTAGATATGTTTGTTGTCATTACCACTATTTATACATTTATAATTCAGTACAACGTCATTGTTAAAACTCCTACAAGGATGAGAATACACTTCTAAAAGAACTTCTATAACATTTCTAATCTCCTCAAGAGACTTTTGAGCTCTAATTAGTTCTAGAGTCAATGAGTACATATGGTTAGATTGGCTTCCTTCTCTTTGAATTATAGTTTTTTGGCTTTGAATCTACATTTCTTATTGGACTTTCTCTTCTTTGCCTCAACCTTTAATTTGTCTATTTCAACTCTAGTCTTTTCAGATTCCACTTTGAGTTAAAACTTCTCTATTTTGGTAAGTTTCAATACCTCAATCTTTACTAATTTTTATTTATCCCATGCTTCAAAGTGTCTCTATCTTCAAGGTTGTCATCTTAGCTAAATCCTATGGAAACATTGAGGTTGTTACCTTTGAGTTTCTTTTTTTAATCTCTCAATTTCCTCCTTTGTCTCTTCAAGTTATCTCTTGCAATGCATGGTGGCACTTTAATTCACATATTGCACCTTCATTCATGTTTAGAGGAATCTCCTCCAATGGTATCATGCCTTTCTTTGATGGTATAGAGGCACCTTCATTTACTTTAAGGTCAAGAAATTCTTCTACCCCTTGTAAATCCTTTTCTTCTTTGTCTAACTCTAACCCTTATGTGCTCAAGATAATCAAGTGAATTGACTCCCATGAAATTGCACTTGGGAATGGAAATAATTATGTTAGTGTAAAAAGAAGAATTTCTTCATTCTCTTCCTTAATATTAATTTGGGTGAGGAATCTCCTCTCCAAACCTCACACCCTTCAATACATCCATTTCAGTCTTAATCCCCAGACTCACAAGCATTGACAAAGATATATTAGCATGATCTCCAAAAATTATATGTATCCTCTCAAAATCAGGACAAATATGATATAACTTGTTGTTGATCATTTGCATTCATGTTCATTATTGGTGAGCATTGCCTATGTATTTGTCTATCCATTCCTTGAGTATCTTTGTAATACTTCATATACTAAGGCCAAATTTGTACAATTTATCACCAATCATAGATGCAAGGAACCCTCTACCATATTGCATCAAATAGTAGCCATGTAATTGAAGTTTTTATTGTTCTATAGAGGCTTTCTACAATTTCTACCATGAATTTTAACAAAATGCTCTAAATCATCTTAATAATGTAAATTTGACCATAATGGTGCACTATCATTCTAAATTGATTGTCATCTTGCTTCCTTATGCTCATCAAAGTTGAAGAGTGAATTGATAATATCATATTCAAAAGATCTACCAACTTACTACCTCGGGATATATTGAGTGCAATGACCAACTTGGGAATGAGGAGAGAGAAATTGATAAACTATTGTACTCCATGGCTTCAAAACTACTGAATTTCCCAATTTCTTATAGATTGGATGGGCGTTATGCTCAAATCTCCAATAGCTACCCTAGTCTTAGCCTTGGTATGCGATACAAGGACCAATTTTTCCTTAGTCCAAACTTCTCAACACACCATTTTGTAATCGGGGCTTCATAGCATTATTCTTCAAATTTTAAATCCCCTTGGGGGCTTTCAATCCAACATGCAATTTGAATTTTTTTTATTACATATTCTATTTCTATAATGTATTCTATGTTGAAGCCATATGAAGTTCAAATTAGTCTATTGGTTTAGTAGTGAGAAATATTTTTTTTTCTAAAAGCTGCTCATTCATGTGTCATTTTCTCCTTCCTCCTTGTTCCTCTTGCACATTTCCTTAAATACACATGGATCACCCAATAGACCCAAAATTCACTCCTTGATTTTATAAATGAATGCTACTTAAACACTTAATACGTATAAACCATATTGCAACTGTTTAACTTTTGGAAACTTTTTCACTTTACAGGTACTTTATTTTCCATATGTCGTTATTCTACCCATTAGTATAAGTCATTTTTATTTCTGAAACCTCCAAATCATCCACTTTGATGGATTTTAATTAGTGTTTAGGTTGGCTTTAGAGCTGTTTGCTTAAGTATCACTAGGTGAATTCAAGAATTTTAAATCTAGGTCTTCATTTTGGACCAAGAACCTATTGGGAATTGAAACACCCCTTGATTATTTGGGTTCAACTTAAAAGTATTGGAATGTATATTTACCTTAATTACACAATTTTTTCATTCCCATGCTTTTGGGGTTTTTAGCTCCAAGTTAATTTCTAAATCTTATCTCTAAATGGCTTGACCGTTTTTCCATCCTTCTTGTCTTTGTATTCATGTTGCTTATATTCTATTTAGCTAAAATTCATATCAAAATCATAATACAATATAAATTTGACAATGAAATTTTTCTTAACTACTAGAAGCAAGACAACTACTTGAATTATCACTAGATATTGACTCAAGTTGATACTTGCTCCAATGCATCACCATCTCCACATTTGATTTCTTTGGTAATTGTAAGGTTCGGACACAATAGAAGGATAGAAAGATAATAGAAGGATCTAATTGAATCATTAAGGAGTTTCAATTCTTGGTTTATTAGTAACTATGTAAATCCACAAACTATTTTATGGGTAGCAAGTAAAACTTTTACGTGTAGCAAGTAGAGTAGATCAATTATTACGCATAAAAGTCCCATGGCTATAAAATAAGGGAACTAGTGTTGTACCTCACCTTCTTGGTAGTTATACCTAACCTACTATTTTCCTATCAATTTAAGTAAATCAGAAGTGTGGATTTTTTTAACTTTGATGTGGATTGATATTAGATGAAAAGACAATACAAATGAAAAGTTGATTTTAGACTTGAACTTAAAAAAAGTGCAACAAAGGCCAAGCGTTGGCATCCTGCTCTCCCAAATTGAAACCTAACTCATTCAAAGGTGCTATATTATGCATGTGTAATAGCCTTAGAAGCACATGAGATTGGAAGTCAACAAGCATACAAGATTGGAACTCTTTTGAAAACTCCAATGCTCCAAAAGAGCACCTTGTCTTATTATTAAGCAAAGAAGATCCCTTCAAAGGGAGCTACACCCTTAAATTAGAATACATGGATTGATGACATCTAACAAGCTAGATTAATCTTAGATTAGCTGCATGGATTAGTGACATGTTGCTCTTTATCCTATTTGGTTGGTCAAACAAGTTTGACCAAATAGAATCTTTGGGGAATCATTCTATAAGAATCTCATAATAGCATAGATGAGTTACCATTGGCAAAATCTCAACAAGGCAAAAAAAAGGAGAGAAGGCAACATCTTCTCTTCATAGAGGAAGAGGTAAGATTCCAATTTTTTAGGCCTAATTCTTTTGTTTAGGGCTCCAAAATTGGCTGAACTTTTTTGGTGTTTTTGACTTTTGCACTATTACTGAAAGTCCTCTTTTGGTGATGCCTCTATCTGATCTTCTTTGACCATCATATATGTATCTCTAGAGATATTTCCAAGCCAATTCTCACATGTAGCTAATTTGTCTAGCTAATGGTATTAGAAGAGGGTAAGGTGCAATTGAACTACATCAAAGACATATCTTGCATTTTGACCACTTTCCTTGCAAATATGACAATGGTGTCTTATTGACAATAGTTGCTTCTATTTTGATTGCCATTGTGAAAATTGTTATGACTATTGTTATGACTGCTCTACATACCCAAAAGTAGATGTATTACAACATGTTGATCATGTAGGTTTGCCACACTTTGCTACTATTGTTGGATTTTGTTCCTCAAAAGGTCTGGTAAGCAACTTCTATGAGAGTATGGACAAAGAGAGGATACTAATGTGTTATTAAAAGTTCATATTGTTGCTAGATCTGCTCTATTGAGTCAACAAAAGGTGTGGATGCTACAAGTGCTAATGCTGGCGGGCATCGTACATCAAGAAAAACATTTAGATCAAGATGAAGTGATGTTACTTTACTTTGCTATGTTTGGCTAGTGGTTAAAAGCATCAACTTTGATTTGCATCACCAATGCCAATTGAAGTCATTGATGGTAAAGGCTACAATAATAGGAACTTGTGCAAACATTCTTTTGATGCAATGGCTTTATGTAATTCCACTAACTAGACATATTATCTAGACATGGAAATTGGTTTGGTAAGATTTGGAAGGATGTTATATATGATGGACTAAGTAGATCAGATAGAGGTGTCACAAAAAGAGTACTTTCACTAATAGTGCAAGATTCAAAAACACTTAAAAAACTTCAAAGGTTAATTTTGGAAACGCAAATGGATAAATTAGGCCTCAAAAAGGGAAATATTTTCCTCATTCCAAGAAACAAGGCTTGCTTTTCCCCACAAGTATTTATCTTATCAAGAGCTTTCTAATGGTATCTTATCCATGCAATTTATATTTTTTTATACAAAGATTCTCTAAAGATTGCTTTTGGTCAAACTTGTTTGACCAACCAAATAGGACAAGGACCAACATGTCACCCATCCATGCAACTAATCTAAGGGTGGAGCTTGCTGACATGTCACCAATCCATGTATCTAATCCAAGAGTAGAGCTTCCTTTGAGGAGGTCCTCTTTGCTATGTAATAAAATTAAAGTGCTCTTTTGAGGGATCAGAGTATTGAGTGTTGAAGCTTTGTGTTTTCTCTCTTGTTTTTCCCTTGGGGATTCTTGTATTCTCAAAATATTACAATGGTATTAGAGTAGGTGTTTTAATCCAAGAGAGTGGATCACCTCTCTTGGAGAAATATAGACTACTAAGGGGAGTTCTTTTGAAGGAAGAAAGCAGAGTGCAATTGATCAACTCGGAGTGTGTTAGAGAGAGGATAGGATAGAGGCGCCTAGAGGAAAATTTGCTACACCCCAATTTTGATTCTTGGATCCATTTCAAATCTATATTATATACATACAACATGAGAAAGAGAGAGTATATCTCATTTATCATTTTGGAGTAGAGTTCATGGACATAGTGATAAATTCTCCAAACCCGCTGATTCTACATGTGGTGATATATGAAAGAGAGTGGGATTTAACAATCTACATTTTCTTATGATGCAATGAATTTTAACATACTAAATTCTCTCCCTTTCAACATGTAAGTAGAAATCCATTATGTGGTTAGACCAAAAGTGATATTTAGAGATTTTGTAGTCCAGAATTTTGCTGATGAATATTATCAACAAGTGATAACCTTTGAGGTCCTAATGGTAGTTCAATAGTCCATGACTCCTCCCAAATGATCATATTATCTTTTATTGAAGTAGGAAGTAGCAACTGAGTGTTTTCCATGTGTATGAATCATGGAGCCGTAGTTGTAGGATTTAATGCAAGGAATGCAAGGCATTTTGAATAAGTTTTGGGATATCAAGATGACCATGGAGGCATTGCAAAGTCAAGTACATACCTTAGGAATGATCAAGCAATGTAAGAAAGAGAACTATCCTAGAACCTAGTACCAATGGCCAAAGTACTTGGAGACTCAATTATGCAAATGACATCATCCTTGATCAACAATGAAGCCACATTGTTACTATGGATGAATAAGATATGCAACATCCAACCTTACAAGGGATGATGGTCCATGGGAGTAATGGAAAACTGGATTTAAAAAATGATTTGACACATATAACTATCCATAAGTGAGATCATTGACCATTCCAAAGGTGTGTTTGCATGTGGGTACTTCACCAATAAAATCTTCACATACTACGATGCTTGGTACAATCAATGATGGCAAAAGGAAGAGAGATCACTTGCATGGCAATGCAAGAAGGACTATTGAAGAATTTCCATTCCATGGATTCCATGCAATTGGCCCAAACCCAATTATGGAGGTTGAAGCAAAAGAACATCATATAAGAGTATGTGGAGGCATTTCTTGATTTGTAGGTTGTGATAATTGATATGAGTCTATGAGAAGCTCTTGATAATTTCAAATTGGGGTTAATGAGAAATTTTACCAAGAGATAATGATATAAAATCCTTGCATTAGTTGTGAAGCCATGGCTTGTGCTTAAGGAATAGCAAGGGCGCTAGGAGGAGGTAAAGAGGTAGTCCCAACTCTACATTATTGGGTTGAAACACCATACTTTGGTGGACCATTTCTTATGGAATTGGGCAACATTCAGTTCAGAGACTAAGGATCACAATAGCTCCAAGGAGAATAGAGACAAGTCAAAGAAAGGAGAGATAGAGTCCCATGAGTAGAAGAGGCTTGAGTAGAATAATAATGTTGTTACAATTGTGGCAGAGTTAGACTCATAGCCATCAATTGTCATGTTTGTCTTCCTAGAGGCCCTTGGCCTCTATACATGTAACCTTTGAACAACATAGAGAGACAAATTGAAGAGGAAGATGTTAAAATCACATCAAAAAATAAAAATCACTAGTAAATGTACCTCATAGCCTTACTAGCTTGATGGAGAAGAGTAAAAGTGGAGGAAGGAAGAGGACAAGTATAAAAAGGTGGACAATGACAAACATACAATTGATTGTCATTAATGGAGTCAAGTAAGAGGATTAATAGACAGTAGAGTAATAAAAAATAATTTCTTGCTTTGTTGCAATAAGGTTGGGAATGGAACTAAACAAAGATGAGAATGATGAAGTAGAATTACCTAAAGAACATACAAGAGGATTGAGTTGTTACCTAGAAAGGTAGTACTTTCTAAATGATAGTATAAAGAAACAATTGAGAGGTGAATGATATGGCTAGCTTGTTATGATGCAATCTTAGGCATATCTTGGATGGAGCATTACAACTCCATGATCAATTGGAGAAAGAAAGTAATGAGAACTAGACAATGGAAGATCTTTGGGGTTAAAGAAAGATCATAAAGGAAAGAATTGCCTCTTTATATCATAGGGACAACATCTATCAATAAGATAGATAGATATTTCATGGATCTAACACAAGAAGTCCAAAGTGCACAACTCAATGGATAAATTCTTGTGAAATTGAAAGATGTGGTCAATGAGTTTCAAGATGTCTTTCCGGATGATTTACCCTTAAGATGATGTGACAACCCAGTAAATATCACTTTTGTGGTAATCAAGTAAGTAAACTTTAGTCCTTAGACATATAATTTAGAAATGTTCAAATACAAAGTCAAATAGTAACAAACAATTCTTCTTGAGTTCTTCTTTAATCTCTATGGTAGAAACTAAACCATAAGAGAGTAACAAGCATTGATTCACATTCTTGTCACAACAAATTGTCACTCATAAATCACAATACTTCAAATATGTCCAAAATAATCTTAATTGTAATGATTCAATCCTTCCCAAAAATAGCTATAAAATGACTTTGCTTCAAAATTGTGTTCCACCCCTCCACTAAAGGCACAACTTCCTCAATCAAAATTGCTTCACATCAACTCAATGATGCTCTACAAATGTAGAATACTACCAACACTACAATTCCTCTCAGATCTATCAAGGCATTGCTTTGATTGCATTACACTCAAGATCAAAGACATAGAATAAAGATCAAGGCTGCAAAATCCAACATCCAACCAACACAAAGACTTGCACTTCAAAATCCTCCACACACTCACAAACACAATCACATAGTCTATACTCAGAATTAAGCTCAAGCGACAAACATTAAAATCATCACTTTGCTTCATCTATTCTCAAGATTCATGAACATTGAACAACAACACACTTCAAATGCCTCCTTTAAATAGTAGAGCAATTGACAATTACTAACAAAAATACCATTCTACAACAACTTTACCAACTTGCAGATCTAAAATGACAATGCACCTCTTCATATCTACCTCTTCAAACCTCAAATCTATTACTAATCCGATCCAATGTCAACCTCGACTTTGGCTTTTGAACCCAATATTCCTTCAAGTATTTCTCCTTCTTTGGGTCTACCTAATCCTGCTCCTAATTCTTCTATTTCTATTATTTCTTCACTACAAACTACAATTGGATTGGTAGGTAACTTATCTAACTCTTTATCTCCTAACCCACTCTTCTCTAATGTCTTTAGTAATTGACCCAAAGACACTTGCACTCCTATTTCTACTACTTTAGACTTCCTTCCTAACTTTACCTCACTACGAAGTCTATCCAAGTCTGTCCTAACAAGATCTAATCTAAGACAGACATTGTCTCCTACCTCTAACATCTTCTTGTTTACATGATCTCATAGACAAATCAACAGATTGTTCAACTTTGTGTCCTTTGCCTTCCTCTTCCTTGTCTCCTGCACCAACAACTTCAACTTGTGTAGTCTGGCTTCTTCCAACTTCCTTTTAACTTCAGTATTAAGCAACACCTTCATCTCGTCTACCATTGCTCCCACTACATCCAATTCCACAATCAGCTCTACTTTCTCTTTCTTTCTTTCTTCCTCCAACTCATTGCAATATATCATGAACTCATCCTCAAATTCAGCCTTCATTGCTTCCTTCTCTTGTTGATTCAACACAAGTTGATCTTCTGCTACTCTCAACAATCAACATGCAATCATTCTTCCTCCCAACTATGCTATGTTAACTCCTGCTGCAAGGCTTGGTCTTTATTGGCCACTTTCTTCCTTAAACTCTCTAGCTCCTGATCCATCACTAGTACACTTGTCTTTGAATGTATCATCTCCACTTGTGCATCAGCAATTTCACTCTTTAGCACTTAGACCAACGTCATCTTCTCCTTTACTTCCTCCCTACACTTCACCAAATCCTCCCTCATCGCTTTTGAGTTCTTACCCCAAAGAATTTCCTCCACCCAAAGTTCTTTGGCTTCCATTTTTACTTACGTTAGCTTACTTCTCAATAGCGAGGTCTCCGCACTCCACTTCATTACCACTGCTAATTCATCCTCCACATCCAGGTTAGCACTCGCCATCTCCACCTTCTTCCACTATAGAAACACCAATAAGGGACATACTACCTTTGAAAGATACTCCACTCCATCCTATTACCTATTGTAAGCTCTGCCATCTTTGCCCTCTGCAAGTAACTCCTCCACTGGCACCTTACCCCAAAGATGTGATCTTCATATCTTCAACATTTCTTCATCTAAGCTCTCATTTGACTCAATGGTAACCTTACTTGGTTCGACGGCAAGTACTTGGGCACTTCTCTTCCCCTTGGCATCTCTTGACACACCAAGACACCTTTTTATTCCTTCTCATGCCTTGCTTGATTGTGGACACCTCCAGACTTGTCTTCTCTACCCCCACGACTCTTCCTCTTGTTGTTGGACTTCAATTTCTCCTTCACTACCGTTGCTTGATTCCTCACTTCATAGTGTGAACTCTTCTTTTACTCCCAAGGCTTCTCCCTTCAACTTGGTTTCTTCTTCTAATTCCTCCTCCTCTGGAGTCATTTCCTTCACTTTCACCAACATTGACTTTAGATTAGGCTTTTACATCTTTTGCATCTGTACTAATGCAATTTGTCCTTTGGGTCTATCTCTCTTTCTTGGCTTGGAGATGTCAACTACTACTATCATCTCCCTTCCACTCTTCTTGTAATACCCATCTCCTTCTTGAATAATTCATCTCCTTCTCCATGTAATATTGTTCATCCGCATTTGCCTCTTTATGCAACCTGGATGAAAGTGAGACCCCATTCTACTTCTCTCCTCCAAAGTCAGCAGATTCAGACCAAAGAAAAAATGAGTTGCAAAAGGTACAAAGTAATGTAGTGGTATATCTATTCTCCATCTTGTAATCATCTGCCTCACCCGCTGGTAGACACTTTGCCCAATCCACCACTTCTCTTGCAAACATCTGATGAAAGAAGACTACCTACTGCATCATGATATAGGTGGTTCACTCTGGCTTGAACATTTCCATCATCGTGCTCATGATCTCTCTTTGCATTAGGTGTCTATAACTATCCACCCTATACCCATTCTTTGTGTGTGGTTGATTAAAGGAATTCCTAACCTTTGCAGTTTCTTCCAACGCATCACACTTCCAATAGAAGGTGGTACTCCCTACCTCTCTTGCTTCTCTACCTAGGACTAATCTCCAATCCGACTCAGTCCATTGAGCCGGATTTCCTTTCTCTCCTTCATGCTTTGGCTCATCCTTGCAATCACTCATGACAATCTCTGCCATGAAACCTAGAAAGCTAAAATTCTAGTTCCAGACTAGGAAGGTGATGCAAAGTCTCAATAAGACCTCAATCCTTGCCAATATGTCTAATCTACACATTGCAAAATCCCTCATGACACTCTGCTTACTCACTTTTGGTGCCGTTGTGTGTTCATCACTCTCTTCTTGTGAAAGATTGTACATGAGATTCTAACCTACTCTTCTTAAGTATTCAAAATTTGTATTCCTTTGAGTCTACTCTAAATAGCAACAGGATAGCGTCTAGACATACAGTGCTTCCTTGCGGAAATCTCAATTGTATAGTCTTTCACTAATCGGTCATTTTTCAATGGCTGCTCTGCGTCACTCATCAATTATGTGAAGTTGTTTTTCCTATGACTTTCAAGAACATCTTGGTCTCGAGGTAGTCACTTTCTTCCCGTGTACTTTCTTGATTGGTGGAACCCAAAGAAGTTTGTTATATGGTCTTCAGGTCAGGTGGAGCTACCCAATATGAAGTCCTTGTCTTTGTATTTTATCTTGTCCACCTTGGGTCCTTTGGACTTGACCCAAGGTCAACTTTGGGTTATGCCAAACACATAATTTTTTCTTCCTTTTTTAGCACTCCTTTGGCTTTACCAATGCACTTCTTCAAACTTTAACAAAACAAAAAATGTGGGTACCACAAATAACCACCAAAAAGGAGAGTAGATCATAAAATCAGGATACTTCCGTGTAAGGCTCCATATCTACTATCACCTTATGAGTTGGAGAGGTATATGGCTCAAATCAAAGATATGTTGTAAAAAGGGTTTATCCAAACCAATGTATCATCATATGGGGTTCTTATCTTGTTTTTGAAGAAGAAATACAAAACAATCTGCATGTGCATTGACTATCAAGGACTAAATCAACAAGTAGTGAAAAACAAATACCCATTACCTTGCATGGATGACCTCTTCGATCAACTCAATGGGGCAAAGCACTTCACCAAACTTGATCTATGGAGAAGTTACAACCAAATCAAGATTTTAGAGGAAAACATACATAAAATTGTCTTTCAAACAAGGTATGGTTACTTTGAGTAGTTGGTGATGCAGTTTGGTGTCACCAACATACCGGCTACTTTTATGAATTTGATGAATGATATATTTTGCCCATACTTGGATAAATCTGTTATCATTTTCTTGGATGATATCTTTGTCTATATGTAAAAGAATCAAACCAAGGAGAAAAATAGGAGAATGGAAGATAAAGTGAAAGATCACATTTAAACACTTGATGAGTGAAACTCCAAATCACTAGCATGAGCTTGGGCATTGGTATTTATAGAGAGCATGCAATGCTCTTGAGAAGCTTCTTAAAGCCGCCTTCTTGGAATACAAGCCTAGTTAACATGAAGCTTCTCAAGAAGCTTCCTTCCAGAAGCCGTTTACTTGGCATGCAAGACATGCTAGTCGAGAAGCTTCCCAAAAAACTTTTTCCTAAAAGTTACCACTTGGCATGCTCATTACCCAATACTTGTAAGGTGTCAAGTAGCTCCTAGATACTTTTAGAATATTTAGCTAATTTGGGCTATTTGCCACTTTGTGAGCCTTGGCTAACTTGTCAGTAAACTCCATATTGTTATATATTCTCCCATTGCTAGTTGGTGATTTCCTCGTCACCATTGAAGCTTCAAACTCTTGGATGGCCATTTTTGCATTTTGGAGATGAGAAAGAGGCTCCAAAGTGGTATCATGAAGAGTATACCCAAGGACTTTTGTACTTGATATGTTGTTGGTGGCTTCTTTGAATATGGTAACACACAAGGATACAATAAACTTCATACTCCTCATAATCATTGATAGAGACAAGAGGAAGAGGAGGAGGTTGGACACCAAAGAACAAAGAATAAATTAGAAACAAAGGGTTTCAACTTAGAAACATGAAAGACCCAATGGATGCTAATATGACAAGGCAAGGAAAGTTGATAAGCAATAAGGAAAATGATTTGGGTGACATCAAAGGGTCCTATCCAATTAAGAGCAAGTTTATGGCCTTGGGTATCAAATAGGGGTAGGTTACTAGAGGAGAGCATGACCTTATCATCAATTTGAAAGGTGAGATCACAATGATGGTGGTTCGCATATTGTTTTTGATGATTCTAAGCAATAAGGAGATGAGATTTGGCTTGTTGGAGAGGTTGAGATATGGTAGTGAAGAAGGTGGAAGTATGAGAGACATGAGATAGAGGAGGATAAAGAAAGGAATCTAGAACAAGTGGGTCTTGGCCAAAATTAAGGAAGAAAGAAGAGAATTTGGTGCTTGCCTATTTGGAATTATTATATGAAAACTTAATGGGTATAAGATATTCATTCCAATTTGTATGGTGAATATTGACAAAGGCATGAAATATATCTTCCAAGGTGCAATTTGCATGTTTGGTTTGTCCATCAGTTTGAGGATGATAGGCCATAGACAAAGTAAGCTTGGTATTGAGTATTTGAAAGAGTACTTGCCAAAACTTTCCAATTAATCAAGGATCACAATTGGAGATGAGCATACAAGGTATCCCATGATGCTTGAAGACAATATCAAAATAGATCTATACCAATGTTGGAGCATCCACAATATCAAAGGTTGGTGCCAAATGGATTTGCTTACTAAGCTTATCCACAAACACCATGATTGTTGTGTGATCTTGCTTTGTCTAGGGCAAGGATGT
The DNA here is from genome assembly GCA_948567375.1 of Lunularia cruciata. Classification (NCBI taxonomy): domain Eukaryota; kingdom Viridiplantae; phylum Streptophyta; class Marchantiopsida; order Lunulariales; family Lunulariaceae; genus Lunularia; species Lunularia cruciata. The sequence continues at coordinate 280,396 of OX419762.1, read as the reverse complement.
GATGTGTTCACAAGCTCACGTGTTCCCATGAAGCAAATGGAATGGAGAGTGGTTGAAGGAGTCCACTTGGCTTTTAGTTGTTGGCCTTGTTGCATTGGCAGCTCTCACAAAATCAGACAAACTCTCAAACATCTTGTGCCATGTTGGGCCACCACCATTGGCATAAGAGGGTACCCAAGGTCTTGTCTACATCCATGTGACCAATGACTGGTAAATCATGGACCTCTTGAAGATGCACAAGTTGGAAATCACTCTTAGTTTGAACATAGATCTAATTCTCACAATATAGAAGGCCTTCCTTGAAGGAGAAGGTGTTTACTCCTTATTGCATGTTGTAAGATGACCTTGTATCTTCTAAAAGAAAGGATCTTGTTGTAAAGCTATCCTAAACTCATTTTGGACTTTGGAGTCGAATAACACCATCGTAATTGCCACTGTGATGAGAGGAAGAGACTTCAAATCAATTAGTCATGATAGGGCATCCAAGATGACATGGAACCGACCAAGTTTGTTGTCAAAAAATTGTAGTTGCTCCTCTTATTGATGATGCTGACTCTTCATGTGTTCCAAATGTAATGTTTGCATCAAGGGTTTATGATCTATTTGCATAATCACTTGTTTCCCCAAGAGATAGTGCTTCCATACCTTGGTGGTGCATACCATTGCTAGTTGTTCTTGAACTTGAGTAGAGTAATTCCTTTCGGTGGTATTTGGTTGGCAAGACACAAAGGCGATGGGATGTTACCCATTTGGGAATTCTTGCTACGGCATTACTCCAATTGTAAAATTAGAAGCATCAAAATGAACTACACAAGGTAGTTGAGTGTCATACGGTTAAAGAATGAGTCTTGAAGACACCATATGTTTCAACTTTTGGATTGCTTCTTCATCCTTGGTGGTCCATTGAAAGGTCAAGTTCTTCTTCAAGTGGTCCGTCAATGGTGTGGCCACATGAGTATAATAGTGGATGAACAATTGGTAAAAACTTACCAATCCATTAAATGCATGTACTTTTATAGAATCCTTTGGATTAGGCCAACTAGTAATGGCCTTGATTTTCTCCTCTTCCATCTTGATCCTCTCTGATGAGATCTTGTGATCCAAGGAATAACTTCCTTTTGCCAAAAAGCATACTTTAACTTCTAGTAGTAAAAACTCCCACTTATGAGTTGTCTTAGGACTTCTTGCACATGATTTGTGTGTTCTACCTTTACCTTACTATAGATTAAAAAATCTTCCAAGAACACCACCATGTACTAATCCAATAACCCATCCAAAACCTAATGCATCTTATTAATGAAATTGATGGAGCATTAGTGAGCCCAAAGATAGAACTCTCCACTCAAAATGCCTATACCTTGTGTAAAAGGTAATCTTTTGCACATCTTCTTTGTCAATGGGAATTTTCCAATAGCCGCTTTAGAGATCCAACTTGGAGAAGTAAAGTGCGCCAATCAATTGATCAAGCAAGCAATCAATTGAAGGCAAGGGATATGCATTCTTTATTGTTTGTTTGTTAGGCCACAATAATCAATATAAAAGGGAAGTCCTCTATCTTTCTTTAGAACAAACAATGTTAGTGCTCCCAAGAAGATGTATTATTTCATATGAAATCCTTCTCCAACAACTCTATTAGTGTTGTTTGAAAGTCATCCAGCTTCTTTGGTGAGAGTTGATAGATTGGTCTAGTCATTGGAATACTTCTTTGCAATAACTCAATCTTGAAGTGCATACCATGGTCAGAAGGTAATCCCTTAAGTAGATCATCCAAAAACACATCTTAAAAATCCTAGATTATTTGATCAACAATTGCTTGATGAGGCTTTTGGTCCTCCTCAAATCTACCCTGCACAATTGGCTTGATCTACATCGCAAAAAAGACTTATCTTCCTCCAAAGCTTGCTCTTTGGATGCTTTATTGACAAACATCCCATCTTGGGACTTATCTTCTTTCAAAGCTTACTCTATGGTTACTTTCTTGATGAAATTCCCATCTTGGGATTGACTATTCTTAGGTGTCTTCCTCAAAGGTGCCACACAACCTAGTTAGAAATTCTTACCTTGGTATTGTACTTGAATTTTTTATCAGTTCCAATCAAATTATTCCTTATGATGTTCAAGCCAAAGTAGACCTAGAATTTAGGGTACAACAAACCTTATCCACTCCAAATACTCCTTCCCAATCTTGAATGTAAGAGGTGTGAGATACAAAATGCAAAACCTTTCTTACTATCCCTCATTATAAATCTACTACCAATTATTTGCTTGATAGTAATACTTAATTTCCTTGCAAATTGCATAGACATGCAATTCTCTTAACTTCCAAAATCATCCAAAATCATCCAAAATCCCAATGAGATATCATACCTTGCAAGTGAAGCAAACTTGCACTGGTTGAGCCTTAACTTGATTAGTTGGAACTAATCAAGTTCTCAATAGGCGGGTCAAAATCTCATGTTGGGATTCCTCATATCCTTAATCAATCCATTCCACAAACTCCATTTGGGCAATTTGTTGAGCTTGCCTATTTTGGAGTGGACATTCAGTAATGCAATGTCTAATTTGGCAATAACAAAAGAAACCACCATTTTGATTCCACCATTTGATTTTGCAATCTATCTTGATTTGCTATACCAAGAGGTCTTTGTTGGATGGCATCAATCTGCATTGGTGCTTTCTCTTCTACTTGTATGTAATGTGTTGGTAGATTTTGTGAAGGTTGAGGTCAAGACCAAGTTGTTATAACCAAAGAGTCAAAACATTAAGCCAACTAGATTGCTTCTTCCAAGTGTTTTGGCTCTTGTATAATCAATTCCAATTTGGTTTGTGACTTCAAGCCCCTCACAAATTGATCCAAATCTTCACCATCCAATTATTTGGAATTTGCATATTGATGTTCTTGAACTGTGTGATATAGCTTCTAACAGAACCAATCTACTTCAACTTGGTCAACTTATCTTGTACGGCTTGTGTGACATTTATCACTTTGAATCGTCCAATTATTGCACTCTTGAATCCTCCCATGTTAAGATTGGTGTAACAAATTCCCATTTAGCTTGTTCCACTTAGAACCACCACCATAGTTTTGCCACTCTATCCAATTGGCTAGAAGCCAAAAGAATCTGTTATTATTCATCTTGAAGATTTGTAGCTTCAAAATAATATTTATAATCAAAAACAAAATTCTCCACTACACTAAAGAAATTCCTACCTTCAAATAACTTGGGCTTTGGAAATTAGATTTGCTCTTCCCTTTCTCAAAATGACTCTCTCTCTACATGCTCTTGTTGTTGATGATCTTGTTCTTCCAACAATTGAATAATGTGTTTGATTTGCTGTTGCATGGCAATGATAACCTTGAGTATTGTTGCCACAACTACTTCTCTATCAAACAACCTATAGTTGATCTAATTTAACATATAGATACAACACATCCATCATTTTATATAAGTTTCAATTGGAAGTACCAAGGGTTCATTGGACAAAGAGATTGCATTCAAAATATCTTGCCTAAACATGTGATGATGAATTAAGTGAAATGATGTTTGGGTAGAACATGGACATAAAAATCCTAATGGTTTGGCAGGAATGGATATGGTAGTCCATAAATTCCATCCATCTCATTCCTACTTTGAAACCAATGTTAAAGACTAAGACCAAAGAGAGATATAAGAGAATAGAAGATCAAAGTGAAAGATCACATTGAGATACTTGAATGAGGGAAAATTTGAATGCCTAGCATGAACTTGGGCTTTGGTACTTATAAGGAACATACAAGGCTCTTGAGAAGCTTCCTAAAGCCACCTTCTTGGAGTGCAAGCCAAGGTAATTGCGAAGCTTCTCAAGAAGCGTCCTCTTAGAAGTTGTCTACTTGGTGTGCAACCTAAGCTATTTGAGAAGCTTCCTAAGAAGTTTCTTCCTAGAATTTACCACTTGGCATGCATATTACCCAATACTTGGAAAATACCAAGTAGTTATCTAGATACTTCTAAAATATTCTAGGCTAATTTGGCCTATTTTCCACTTTGTTAGCCTTGACTAACTAGTTGGTAAACTCCAAATTGTTATATTATAGTAAGATTATAACAATATGAAGTTTACTAATGAGTTAGTCAAGAGTAATGAAATATGAAATAAGCCAAATTAGTCTAGAATATTCTAGAACTATCTAGTAAGCTACTTGGTACCTTCCAAGTGTTGGATAACATGCATGCAAAATGGTGACTTCTAGGAAGATGTTTCTAAAGAGCCTTGTATGCTTACTATAAATACCAAAGCCCAAGCTCATGCTAGGCATTCAGATTTTTCCTCATTCAAGTGTACCAATGTGATCTTCCATTTTGTTATTTCTCTCCTTGATCTCGGTCTTTACCAAGGATGATGATAGAGCACAAGCAACATTTATGAGAAGTCCTCCAAATTGTATGCCAAAATTAGTTGTATACCAAAATCTCAAAATGCAAGTTTGGCAAGATAGAAATAAACTACATGGGGCAGAGAGTAAGTAAAAAAGGTATCCAAGTGTTAATAAATAAAATAGAGGTCAATTAGAAATAGGATGCTTCAAAAGATCAGACTAAAATCAAGATTTCATTGGGATTGATGGGGTTCAATTGTTGATTCAATGACTTCTCTAAGGTCAAAAAACCTCTAGCAACATTACTTGGCAAGAAGAAGACGTGAATGTGGAGAACCGCATAAGAATTGGCCTTTTGGGAACTGAAAGACGCATTACATCATGCACCAATCTTGAAATAATATGATCCAAAACATCCAATCAAGTTAGCAACAAATGCACCAGGCATTGCAATAAGAGTAGTCCTACAACAAGAATAAAATGATAGATGACACCCAATTGCATATTTCTCTTGAGAGCTATTACCAATAGAATGCAACTCTCACACCATTGAACAAGAAGAGTTAGCCATTGTCCTAGCAACCAAACATTGGAAGCATTATCTTAGCAAGAAGGCATTTGTAGTGGAGAGAGACCATAAACCTCTAGTCTACTTGGAGACATAAAAAGATCTATCTTATCGATAGATTAAGTGGGTAGTGTGGAGACAATGATTCAACATGACAATCACATATGTGGAAGGAGAAGCAACTTGTAGATGCATTCATTTGTATTCCTATGATAAATAGTCTGGTGGTAGAGGTCAAGATGAACCTCGAATTTAGGCCAAAGATTCTTGCTACTACAAAAAATGACACAAAGATTGTAGGACCTTAACATCCAAAGGTGTATCCAGTACTCAAGGACTCACCTTTTTGTGATGGAAAGTTATGGATTCCAAATGCCACAAACATAAGAACCACCATCCTAGCATGATTCCGCCATTGTTGTTACGCCATTTGTAGCATCGTACCTAGATCAAACTCTAGAGTAGTAATGTTGGTAGTCATGAGTCTTTTGGTAGTTACTCATAGACTACTTATTGACAATGAGATTTTGTGTTTGGGATATTGACTACATTATGGGGCACTCTATCACTTGCACCATTTGCAATGTCATATGTGCCATCAATAGGACCATTAGGGTTGGAGACCAAGGACTATACCTTTGAAGTGCAGCTCCAGAGAGCCAACTTCTTTGATGTTCAGCATTCAAGTTCTTTGCTATGGTGGACATAGGGCGGTGAGCGTCTTGTGGACTCTCTTAGCTAGAGTGGATGTGGTTTGATTGTAATCAATGCTGAATTGTTGGCAGATTATTGAGTGACATATCAAGTATTGATCTAATTGAGTGTGATTTGAGTTGTGTGAACAAATTGATTACATGAGAGAAGTGAGTTCAAGGGAAATTAGGTGCAAGAACTAAAGAGTGGGTGGTATCTCCAAGCCTTGCTGATTGTTGGTAGCTCAATTGAGGTTCAAATCCTCCCTAGGAGTGATCATGTACATAAAATCTTGAATTGAAGCAAATTTGGTAGTGAGGTAGATGGTGTGCGGAAGCACTAGCCAAATTTTGCTAAGAAGACATTCAATTTTGAGCAGTGGTGTTTTTTTTTAGCTCAAGATGTGAAAGCAAGACCAATTTGGTGCAAATTGAGCATAAAAAATGAAATTGAAAATAGAGTCAAGAACCTATCCCTGTGATTTTGTGATTTGGAGAACCTTATCTTTTCAATTTAGCTCAAGTGGAGAGTTAGCAAAAGATTTGGCAATCGGCCAACTTTACGGATATATGTTAGATTTTGGCTAAGTTTGCATCAAATTTTGGCTTGAGATGAAAGGGCTTGGCCAGATTTGGAAGAGTTTTGCTAGATTTGGAGAGGGTTTGAAGAGGTTAGAAGAAAGGCCTCAAAATGTGAAATTAAAGGTGGAGTTCGAAACCTTTCTTTGTAAATTTGTGATTTAGAGAACCTCATCTTTTCAATTTTACTCAAGTGGAGAGTGAGCAAAGGATATGGCGGTCAGCCAACTTTAGAGATTTATGTCAATTTTGGCTCAAGTTGGAAGAGCTTGGCCAAATTGGAAGATTTGGATAGGCTTTGAATTGGCAACAAGAAAGGTCTCATTTGGTTGAATTTTGGCATTTAGAGGCTTCAAGGCTCTAAATGGTTGTGGGCTATGAGAGGCTACAAAGGCCTAGAAGGGCAAATTAGCCCTTCTAGCCTAGCGTAGAGTTGATTAGAGTAGATTTTGGTCATTGTTTGATAAAATCTGCCCACCTTGCTAGATTATGCGCAACAAGGTTTGACCCCTAGATCTTTGATTCGTAGACTTGTGCCTTAGCCAATTGGTCCACCTTCACTTGTTATCCTAATAACTATCCCATTGTTACATATACACTTGTAGCTTTGGCTAGGAGAGACACTTTGATAATATTCTTGGTGATCTTGGTAGCTTAGGAAGTAGATAACTCCTATTATATCAAATGCCAAATGGTGGCAAGTCAATCTAGTATTGATTTATGAGATGAAGAATTTTTCTTATGATTGGACCTCCTTCATTCTCTACTTCCTATTTGTGCACCATGTTTATCTGAGATGCCCTGACTTTAGAGCGTTGGTGCTCTAGTGTGCTCTCGGTAGTGAGTGATGACCAATTAGACTACCTATGTTTCTCTCCGATGAGGTAGGAAGTGATGACCTGCAAACCATGAGAGTGCGTGTTGTGATGGCATGTTATAGGTTACCCTTTCTCCTAGTGTAGTTGTCATAATTAGAGCTACATTAGTAAGTGATATTTAGTTGGTGGTTAGTTGTTGGCACTTGGAGGTGTTGGCACTTTATGGTGATTTTTTGTGGGGTACTTGCGGTGGTTCCAATTGAAGGTTGTAGTTTTTGGTTACTTTATCATGATGGAGTTCTTTGGGGATTCTAAAGGAGATAACACTTAGTACACAATGGGGTTTACCCAAAGTGTTACTTGCTATGAGTTTGTATCTAAAGTCCTAGTGAGAAAGGAGATTGACTCTAAGTTGGAGTTTAACATAGGAGTTGATTCAATTGAGAGTGCACTTGGTATGTCCGCACTATTGTTGTGGGATATGGATAAGATTTATGAGGCTTCTAAAGGCCCTAGGTATTACTATGGTATAGTGGGTACCATTGAGTTGGATGACTTCATCCAGGAGTTTGATAATTGGTGTGATTTGCAATAGATACGGAACCCGACTTTGTTCATACCTTTCATGGCATAGAAGGGTTGTTTCAATACTTGGAGGGTCCTCCAATGGAAAACTACCATTAGTTCATGAGAGCTCACTTGGAGGAAGTTGAGCTATGAAGATAGTATTGGTCTCTAAACTATGTCTCCATCACTTTAGGCTTAGTTTCTAAGGTTAGATCCGACAGTACCCACAAGTTCTAGCTCAAGTAGCATTGGTGGATCTCTTGGAGATGGTGCTACTACGAGTGGAGATACTACTTAGGAGGTGATGTAGAATTACAATTTAACTCTATGGTGGAGTTCTTGTAATGTTTGAGGCAAAACTACTAGGGAGTGCAAATTGACAAGTTAAGGAGCTTGCAAGAGTTCTAGTGGAAGGTTGGAGAGAGCCTACGCAAGGTATACACTCACATGAGACAGCTGATCAGTTTTACTCAAGGAGTTACTAAGGCTCAAGCAGTCCAATTTTGGTATGGGATATTGGACATGGAGTTGTAACGTAGAGTCTATGATGCTATGTTTTTATAGGCTACTTAGCCTACTTTGGCAGTGGTCTTTGGTTTGGCTAATCATATTGAGCTCAAAATGGTGGAGGAGAGAGTGGTAATATCTAGATTTGGTAGGAAGACCTCATCCTCATTTATTACTTCTTCTAGATTGCAGCAAAGTGCACCATGCCATGTTGGCTTTTGAGGACAAGATGGATAGCCTAGATCTTATGGAGCAAGTGGAGGGCCTTGTGTTGCTAGATCCTTACTTTCATTTTTAGGTTAACAATAGCTAGTGAGTGGTGGTGTTGCTTGTTGGACTTGTGGTGGACCTCACCACAAGAGAGAGTGCACTCAAGGTAGCGGACCAAATACCTCTGATGCATCATAGCCAACACAAAGATATTGTTAGTATTCCCATAGATTTGGTCACACTAGTGACCAACGCTTTGACCTACACCCGGAGTTACAGAGTGGTAGGGCTGTTATGGCACATGGTAGATGATCCACACCTAGTAGGGGTGTAGTATCAACCCTTGCTTCAATAGAGCCATGTGTACTTGGTTGAGAAGTTGGAGCAAAGATTGGCTAGCATGCCCATAGTTGAGAGGAGATTAGATTCTAATGTTCAGGCTTCCACCTCATATGCTGGTGAGACAGATGTCTTGGATTTCATATGTGGAGTAGTATAGGTAGATGCCTTTGCCACAATGACTAGGAGTGAAGTATATTGCCCAAAGCCTAGAGGAGCATTAGTGGAGTTGGACCCATAGAGAGGAGAGGTTCATAGACAGGTTAGACAATATCCATAGCTCCTAGATGCCCTAGTGCATGTGTGGTAGGTAGTGATGGAGCACATTATGGACTACCTACTAGTTAGCCACCTACTATTACATTGATTGAGTCTAGCTCAATGTTAAGAGGGGCTCAATTTATTATGCACTTTCCGGTATTCTCAACCAATGACATGATTTCTTTGAGAGTTGATCCAACCTCAATACTCTAGTTGGCTACCATGCTTTGTGATAATAGGGATGATGTGGTTCTTACTATTAGAGCAAAGGTGATTGATAGTGGATTTGCATCCTTGGATAGGATCTATCATGTTGTTGGATGTAGCTAGAGTGGGATCACAAGCTCATCATCTTTGTCTTTGGTGGATGAACTTCTTACCTAAAGAGGTTCTATAGCATACTTATGATAGGATCCAACGACTAGACCATCTCACTATTGATGATATCTTGGATGTTGGGCGTTAGTCTCAAATGGTGGTAGTGGCTGATAGGTCACCAATGGTAGTGGTGAACCTATTTGGACAGCCCGAAGCCACTTTTCTCACACTTATGAGTTTCCGAGGCTCCTATGCTTTTTGAGAGGGAGGTCCTAGACTGGTTTGGGACTCACAATTACAGCAATTGGCCCAATGGCAATGAGAGAGAGTGTGCAATGGGTTTTTGCATTAGTATCACCGCTATTCCATTAGTGTTAGAGGCATCCAAGCATTAGGTGTTAGGTTAGGCTATGGATTTGAACTGTTTGACTTGGATTTTGAGCCTTGGCTTGGTAGAGCAAAGTAGCGTTGGATGTGCTTGATAGGCATCACCACTCAAACACGTGAGCTTTGTGCCTATCAAGACAATTCAAGCACATGTTGGGAGCAATGGATCAAGTGGACACTGTATTCTTGGGACACATCTTATGGTTCCAACCCTAGTATGAAAAACTACTGCTCCCAAGGCCCAATGTAGTGGCAAGTTAGGTTGTCTTCCACTCATGCAACAGTTACAGAGGATACTTGGGAGCCAGATCTTGGACCCAAGCTTCAAGAGTGGAAAGACAAAGAGTTTGGAGGTTCATGAGGTGCTACATGAGTTTTTTTCCCTTCAATATGAAGGATTTGGGTGCTCTAAAGGGACTTGGTATTTGGATTGAGCTTACTAGCAATACATTAGTTTTCCTTATAGATATAGTGACATGGGATACGTATTGAGTCAAAGCCAAAGTAGAGATTTTTTTAAATCTAGTTTGGTGGAGATTTCACATTGAGAGTATGCATCAACTATAGTGATACCAGCCAAGAAGGATATGCATGACAACTACATAGATAGGTGGATGTGTGGAGATTACCATCCTATCAACCAACAAACTAGGGCTGATTGGTATCCCATGCCTCCACCGGAGGAAATCTTTGATGTGATTGGGCATGCAAAGGTCTTTAATACTTTGGATCATCAATTGCTTATTAGGGAGGAAGGTAAGTTCTACTCTATGGTTGAGATCTGGATTTACTTGTAGCTTTTTGCCAAGATGCTAATATAGTTTGGACTTGGATGATCCAAATGTATGAATGAGCGCATGTTCTCAATGGGTAGAGATCTTTTGGAGAGTGATGCCAATGGCCTTTGAGAACTTAGCAATTTCTTAGCATAGGGATACCTTATGTTATATTATTATTCAAGGAGGAGGTTATAGACCCTTGATCTATGAATTTCATCCAAATTACTATGTATATCTATAGCAAACAACACCAACAACATTTGATGTTTCTATAGGTCACATTATCTTGAGAGTGCACAAGGTTTTGCCATTTGGAGTCCTTGGGTTGGAAGGACGAGATGGTGTTGTTTGGAATGATCATGTACAAAATTGTGCATCATGCAACCTCCCAAACATTGATGGTACTATGGACCCAAGTTTGGCACTTGTATGTGTAGGGTTGAGGTGTATGTTATGCGGCTCCTCTAGTGGAGTTGTTACTATATTAGTGTATGATAGTTATTTGAAGGATGACATATGGCATGTTTGACTCCTCCCCTCATGGTGGTTCCTCAAGGACAATGGTTATGTCCTAGATGTACTTGACCAATAGTTATTCATCCTTTATATGGTATACATTGTAGATAAGCAACTAACAATGGGGCTTGATAGCACCCGGTCTCCTGATCTTTTGCCCACCATAGGGTCTACCATATACTTGGAGCAGATGGCTATTTGGAGTTAAAGGGACCTAACTGCCAGCTAGGGGGAAATTGTGGCACTTTAGAGTCCATGTATGACTTATGTGTGAGTTGTGTTCTATAGTGCGTGATGTTGATAGCAATGTATGTTATGTAGTGATGTATATATGCACGACAACTATCACACCATTTGTAGTACCGTACCTAGATTGTTCGGACTTTAGAGTAGTAGTGTTGGTAGTTAGGAGTATTTTGGTTACTCATTTTAGTTACTCATAGACTACTTGTTGATGGTGAGACTTTGTGTTTGGAGTACTAACTACATGGTAAGGCTCATTGTCACTCGCACTGCCGGATGTGCCTTCAATGGGACTGTTAGGGTTGGAGACAAGGGGTATACTTCCAAAGTGTAGCTCAAGAGAGCTCACTTCTTTGATGTTGAGCCTTTGAGTTCCTAGCTATGGTGGATAGAGGCCGATGAGCGTCACATGTATTATTTTAGCTAAAGTGGGTGTGGCTTGATTGCAATCATTGCACAATTATTGGAAGATTATTGAGTGACAGATCAAGTATTAATCTGATTGAGTGTGATTCGAGTTGTGTGAACAAATTGATTATTGTGTCACTTTAAAATCCATGTATGAATTATATGTGAGTTGTGCTTCTATAGTGTGTGATGTTGACAACAACGTATGTTGTGTAGCAATGTATATATGCACAATATTGCAAGTCATGTTGGAGTAGACAAGATCTTAGTTGCAATCAAATGCCATTACTATTGGCCCAAGATGAGCAATAATGTGGTAGAGTACATTCAAAGTTCTCTACTTTTTCAACAAAATAAAGCTTTTAATCAAGCTCTTGTTGGACTCCTTCAACTCGTCCCTACTCCTACACAACATTGGGAACAAGTAAGTTTAGATCTGGTTTTTGTGAATTGCTCAAGATCACCTTAGAGTTTGATTCTATCTTAGACTGCCACCAACTCAACAAAATGATTCATGTGCATCCTACCACTAAGGATATGATTGCTCCACAATAAGCTCAATTGTACTTAATGGTATTCTTTTCTCACGATAGCATGTCTCAAGTGCTCATCACCAATAGAGGCACTCAATTCACTAGTTTGTTTTGGAGAACACTCTTTGGCATATTCAAAACCAAGATGGCCATGTCCATGGCTTATGTCCACAATGGAAAATCAGATTTGGCTAATTGCACTATTGAGAAAATTCTTTGGTGCTTTACCTTAGATGAGCAAGAGAGGTGGGACAAGTTACTTCCAATGGCAGAATTTGCCAACAATAATTCAATGAATCCACACAAGTCACACCATTCTTCCTCATGTATGAAGCGCACCCTTTCACACCTTCAAGCTTGATGAAGATCTGCCTGATGGCTACCAAGGATGACATTGTCAACACTTTTGTTTCTAAAATCCAACAAGGTGTGGACAACGCCAAGCAAAGGTTGAAGATCACCCAAAATTGAAAAAATTAGTATGCAATGCACATTGTTGTTACATGGAGTTCAATATTGGAGATCACATTTGGCTGTCCACAACCAACCTCACATTAGTTGGCCCTCATTAGCTCAAACCTCATTTTATTGGGCCTTTTCCCATCCTTTGTTGAATTGGCTCACCTCAAGCTGCCACCACACATGAAGATCCATCCAATGTTCCATGTTTCCTTACTACATAAATAGTCACCTCAATTGCCCCACTTTCTTTCCATACAAGAAGTTAGACCTTGTCCAACACTCATTGATGGCATAGAGGAATATGACGGTGCACAAATTCTCCAAAAATGCATATGTGGTACCCGCCATCCGCATGTGGAATATCTTGTACATTGGAAAGGGTATCCATCATATGGAGCAACATGGGAGCCTATAGCCAACTTGACCCATGCATCAATGTTAGTGCAATCTTTTGAGCAACTTTGCAACCATGATATTGCATCTTAAAAGGAGAGAGGTTTGTAATACCAATAGCTAGACATATTATCTAAAGGTGAAAATTGGCTCAATAATATTTGGAAGGATGTTATATATGGTGGACTTAGTAGATGAAATAGAGATTTCACCAAAAGAGTACTTTCACTAATAGGGGAGGAGTTGAAAACACTAAAAACTTTGAGCTGATTTTAGAGACCTAAACAGATGAATTAGGCTTCAAAAATGGAAAATTTTCCTTCCTCCAAGGGAAAATCCTTGCAATCTCCCTCCATTTTTTGCCTCATTGAGAGCTTTCCAATGGTACCTCACCCATGCAATTTTGACCAATCATAGGAAGATTCACTAAATCTCTCTATTCAAACTTGTTTGACCAACCAGATAAGACAAGGACCAACATGTCACCCATCCATACAACTAATCTAAGGGTGGAGCTTGCTGATAGGCCACCAATCCATGTATCTAATCCAAGGGTTTAGTTTCCTTTGAGGGAATATTCTTTGCTATATGATAAGATAAGGTGCTCATTTGGAGCATCAAAGTATTGAATGTTGAAGCTTTGTGTTTTCTCTCTTGTGGTCCCATTGGGAGTTCTCCTATCCTTGAATATTACACTATAAGGTATACAAGGTAAAAATATTACCGCATGGTTTGTCTTGAGGTGCCAAAGATTTGTAGTACTATTTCAAGGCTTACTTCATGGTGTTGCAGGAGATAGTTTTCTTAAAAATTTTCAACAAAGGATGTTGAGTTCAATGAGATTATGCATCTATTGGACGTGAGTAGCTAACTAAGGTTACATTCTTGCTCATTGCATGCTCTCTCAAGCAGCAAATAGACACCAACCATATCACCAATGGACACTTGCAACCATTTCTTTAGCGTTGCATGATCACTTTCAACTCTCAATGTGGTAATATGGCTAAAGTGCTTGATGTGGCAAATTCAAGCCAAATGAAAATTTCCTAGCAGCAAAGCCATGTTTTCAAAAGGTAGGCATACGTTTGGAAGAGCTGATCTAACCACTCCTTGTATTAGGCTTCTGATTGGGAGTTGATAATGGTTTGCATGCTCCCATGAACTCTTTCCGAGCATCATTTGAATAAAATGTCTAGTGTTGCTTTGCCATCAAATTTTTGTTGATAGATAAACATACAATATTATGGTTGCATATGGAAACACCACAAATATAGCGTTCATCAAGGCAAGTTTGCAATTGGTGACAAAAACTACACCATGAGAGTTGATGCTTAGACACTAAAAGGATCTTTCTAGCTCACGCATTGCCCAAGTGTAGATCTCCTCAACCTGAAATTGCTTAAAGCCATAAAATAGAGTGAATGGTAGCATTGTGTGCAAGTAGGACACCCAAAACAACAAGAGATAGTGCTCCAATGCATGTCAAGTTGCTAACAATTTCAACCTATGTCCTAGAGAGTGCTCTTTGCACTTGGATCTGTAGCAACATTTTTGTGGTTTGTTATGCATTGATCATTGTAAATAAGCAACTATTACTATCTTTATCCTATTTACAAATAATGAGCTAGAAATGACACTCTTGGCAAAGAGTCAAGGTACTTCAAAGATGCGCTTGATTGGTGGTCTTATTGCCATGGATGCAAGTCAAAAAAATATTTTAACTATGCTTCTTGGCTGGTTTCTAATAGTTTGCATGTATTCAATCTTAAGGATATAACCATTTGTTAAAGCAAAGATTTTTACTGCTTTTGTGGCTTCCTCAAGCAAATTGTAACCTGCGTCTATGGGCAAGATAGGCATATTGGAACCAAGAGAAGAGTGGAGAGCAAGAGAAGGTTATTTTGTTTGCACAAAGTGAAAAGGAGAATGTTAGGAGAGAGCATATGTGTGTAGAGGTAGTCTTATGCCCTCTCTTTTATAGACATGGAGACTTTTGCGGTCAATTTGCTATCTCCTTTGTGGCAGTTTTTTATTTGCTACTAGGAGATTTTGGTGCCTATGTGGAATCCCAAGAAATTCATGCTACTTATTGGTAGGATAACACTAGGGTGAAGTAAATTACCAAAAAACTAAGATACAAATACAGAGTCCCAAAAATAATCCTGGGTATTTTAAACATGATTGGTATTTTGGGGGTTATAGATTACCCATAAAAAGTAACCTTAATTTAAAACACATGCAACCTAAATCTGAAACATGCATCACCTAAATTTGAAACATTTCTCAAATTTTCATTTCCTAATCAATCCCCTTCTACAAGTACTCATAAATTTATTTTATAATTGATTACAATACCTTGCCCCAAAAAATTGACTAAAATCAAGAATTAAAACCCCCATAGTGATTTTGTAAAGCGATATATGGATAGTCTCGTAAAATATTTTACGGGGTATATAGGGTTTCACTTGCTTCAATTTCATGTTCGTACACAATTGTTACATACCATATCGTACCCATAAATTATTACGGGTATGATAAGAGAGTATTTGTTTTTTACGGGAAGGACCTTTGGGCCAGAATCAACTCCCGCCCAACAATTAAACTCAACCCTAATTTATTGTGGGTATGTTCATGAATGTCCTTAATTTGAATATTTACGGGATGAGCTCACCTCCAGTAAATTTGAAAGTAAACCCCATTCTATATGGAGGTGACGTCTAAATGTCCATATCTGTAAAACAATGCATTGTTGTTTTAATCGGATTCATGGGGTCTTCCAATCCTTCTTCTGTTCTGAGGTCGGTTTCTTTCTTTGTTTCAATCTTAAACATCATGCTCAGATCTTTTAAATATAGTAGGGCAGATTTCTCATTTTAAGTTTAAATTTTCGAGAATTTCCTTAGAAAACCGTACAGTCTCCATTCTCCATTCAATAGGAATTGTGACGGATGATTTACTGTAATGTATTCATGTCCGTCAAATCTCCACTTGCAACCCCCTTGTGTGTTGTGTTAATTCTTCTCTGATCAGGAAAAACATCTAGGTTAAGATGAAGTGAAGTTACTCTACTTTGTTGTGTTTGATAGGGACAATATATTACTGCGAATATGATATAAAATTACACATGGAAACCTTAGGAGTGATTGTTGGCTAAAATTGTACTATAGAGACAAAATGTGTAGTATATTTCAAAGAGGGAGAAAAAGGCGGCCGTGTAGAGAACACGAAGGATGGGAAGAACCCATCAAGCCGTACAAGGGAGAGACAAAAAAAGTAAAATGGGGCTAGGCACCAATAGAGTCTATATGAGAAATCTGCCCTACCGCACCTAAGAGATATGAGCTATGCAAGTCGTATGGTCTACAAACAATTATAGCGTCCAAAAGAAGCATCACCTAGTGTGATTTTTCTCTTATGGATTGCACCAACCACTGCCCTCTATAGAGCAATGGACACATGTTGCCTAAAATATACTAAAAAGTATGAGAGTGAGAGTGGTACCCCTTGCGCCTAACATGATGTAATACTCCGCAGATAAGAGAACTCTTCAAGAGAGAAAACACAGATTTCACACTCAATCCTCTGATGCACCAAAGGAGCACATTCCCTTTATTATATAGCAAAGAAGATTCCCTCAAAGAAAACTCCCTTGGACCCCTAAAAGACCCTTGGATCAGATACATGGATTGGTGACTTGTCAGCAAGCTCCATCCTTGGATTAGTTGTTTGGATGGGTGACATGTCATTCCTTGTCCTATCTAGTTGGTCAAATGGGTTTGACTAAAGGGAATTTTTAGGGAATATTCTTGAAGGAAGCTCAAAATCGCATGGGTATGGTACCGTTGGAAAACTCTCAAGGAGACAAATCATGGACGGAAAAAGTCAAGCCTTTTACTCCACAAAGGACAAAGATTCTTTCCATTTTTGAGGCCTAATTCATTTGTTTAGGCCTCCAAAAATGACTAAAGTTTTCAAGCTATTTTTAGCTTCTGCCCTATTAGTAGATATGCTCTTTTGGTGATAACTTTATCTTATCTACTTTCTCTATCATGTGTAACATCCTTCCAGATGTCACCACTCCAAGTTTCACCTTTAGATCATATGCCTAGCTATTGATTCTAAAGTTTCCAAGCATGTTTTGATTTTTGGCCTATTAGTAGAGGTACTCTGTTGGTGATACCTATAGCTCATCTACTAAATCCAATATATATAATATCCTTCTAGATGTTACCAAACCAAATTTCATCTCTAGATCATCTATCTAGCTATTAATATTACACATGATAAGCTCTCATGCACTCCTTGACATGTGTCAAACACCATGTCCATCGCTCCATATAACTCCAAGGCTAGAAGAACAAAGAGTTGACTTTGCATCATGCCTATACTTGGAGACCTTGCTACCTATTGCTGCACTCACCGCTCATCCACGTGAATGGGTAATCACTCCCTCCAAAATTGTATCCTGAATAGGGTCCGTAACCACAACATAGGTTATTGTCACTTGATCATCTCAGACCAAGTATAAATTTACCCTAACATGTGTCGTTTGCAAAGCATACAAATGCTCCCTCCAAGCTAAGTATCCACTCTCTTGTGCCACAACAAACATTATGTCTCTTATAGCATCACGGGTAGCTATCCTTTGTCCTCCAAAAGGACATCGTGTCATATGGACCACTGTTGCATCTAGTGTAGAACCACACTCACAAGTGAGTTATGAAGATGCATATGGGTAGACCAAACCTAGGCAAAACGTCATTGCTATAGAGAAAGTAGCTAATGCAAGCCGGAACATCCTAATGAACGGTCAAGCTAGGATCCAAGAGCCTACACCCTTGCTAGAGCAAGAGCAAAGACGTGCTCTAGTAGCCTGAGGAATGGACAAGTCAACTAAGAGAGAATGTAGCGTATGCTCACACTATTGCTCAATCAAGGAAGACTGTACACCTCTGGTCCAATCTGATTATGGTGAAGTAAAAGATGGAAAATCCTCTCATGCCCATGGAGATAGACTATCTCTTGTCTGCCCAATAACATCTGGAGA
This sequence comes from Lunularia cruciata, assembly GCA_948567375.1. Taxonomy (NCBI): domain Eukaryota; kingdom Viridiplantae; phylum Streptophyta; class Marchantiopsida; order Lunulariales; family Lunulariaceae; genus Lunularia; species Lunularia cruciata. The sequence continues at coordinate 262,412 of OX419762.1, read as the reverse complement.
GAATAGGACCACTCCTCCACATCTACCACATAAGTCTCCAAAACTGACCTTTCAACAACAACAAAATAAGAGGAAAGTAGGAGTTTTTAGAGAGCACAACTACCCAAAAATGTTTTATGTGCCATCTACTCCATAGATAGCAAGCCAACCCCTCCATACAAGATTTGCAAAGCAATTTGTCTACATGCCAAATCTCCTATTATACACTCAAAAGTCCTTGGTCCAATAATATCACCAAAGACTCCCATAATCCTCCTATCAAAGGCTCTCAAACATGATAAGAAGGACAAGGAGGGAGGAATTGTGTGTATGAGGTAAGTCAATCAACGAGCAACACTAGAGGAGAGTATACAAAATGCCACCTATAGATCTCCTAATAATGGAAGATCTTCCACATAGAGAACATCCTCTCCAAGAGTAGTGTCTAAGAAGCATGTGACAAAAGCCTCGGATCCTATTGGCACTCCAAGAACATGTAGTCCATCTGTAGAGGTGATACACCCCTCTAAAAGCTCAAGGTGGGGAGTGATACCTAAAGGGGACCATGCCTTGCACTTTGACACCTTGACTCTCAAGCCTACCAGATGTAGCTCGGTAGTCAAGTGGTCAAAGGCCTGCCTAATCTGATCTGTAGGGCCCATGACGTGTGTATCATCTACCAAGGAGAGAAAGACACAACCTAGCATGGCCAAAGCAGTGGATAGGAGAGCTTTCAAGTGAGCCATGGAAAATAACGGTCCCCTTAAAGGATCTCCTTGACGTGTACCAACATCTCACTCCATGATGGTGGCTTTGTCCTGTGAACAACCGTGTTGGTAGTAAAGTGAAGCAAGAGAGCCATAAAAAGACCACACAAAAGGAATAAGACTCGCCAAGGATCCATCAGCCTCCCTAAGCTCTCTAAGATGGATGCCCATGAGATGCTATTAAAAGCATTCTCAACATCCACCTGTAGTATGACCCACTCTCGATGGATATCTAGGAGTGCCCTAATGTCAAAGATATAGCTTCACATCCTCAAGGTGTAGCTACTCCAAATTGATATGGACTAAGGTGCTGTCAAAAGTGAGAACGGTGCTGAAAGACATTGGTATGATTGACCAAATGCAAAAAGACTCTCCAATAGCAATTGGTCTAATGCACACCTCCCCCCCCCTCCAGTCCATTGTGGGAATTTGACTAGCACCTAACACCCGACTAATAGACATAGGAATGTTGCTCTACTAAACTCTCTTGCTTGACCCAATGTCCTACACCATCATAATCGCGTGGAATCTATGGTATCCTATGGAGAAACCTGTCTCCTTAAACATGCAGCCCTAACAGACTCCTCCTAAAGGGCCGCTTAATCTCCCAATCGGAATCAATGAAATCTAGCAGCCATCTCTCTATGCCCCGGACGCACCCCTCTAGCATATCAAAGACACCATGAAGGGAGTAAGAGGAATAGGAACCATGCTAACTCGTCCAAGGGATCACGTGCCAAACAATCAAGTGGTAGGAAAAAAGCCTATCTAGCCTCATCATGGAGTGTACGGGGTAGCGTATAGAATAGACATGGACATGGAAAACTAGTCTCAAATAACCCCAAAATGCAACACACCTAAGAAGCTAACCCTGAGAAGCTAACGGAAAAAATTACAATGCACCAAAAAATGCCAAAAGGATATCAACCACAAGATTCAAAAAAGGTAATGTTTATTGCTAGATTGTGTTATATAGATCTTCTAATGATATATCTTTGATATAAAAAATTTTATGGTATATTTGCTAAATAGGAAGAGAGTGTTTTAAACGGGATTGAAGCTCCTATTTATTACCAATGTTTGTCTATAAGTTTCAATACCGGAGATTGTTATAGAATGACAAAGGCTCTTTGTCTAAAGTCTGAAATGAACATGATTTGGAGAAATAGCGATATGTCCTCGCCTCTGCTCTCCAAGGAACTTTATGCTTCATCTTGAAAGAAACTAAAGAAGTATTAATCAAGGAGAAAAGGAGACAGTTTTTTGTACCGGTACTTGAGTGACTTGACTAGATCAGATAGTATGATATCTTTGTACATGACCTTGTGAGCATAGCAACAAGAGCCTATATGCTCACGCGTTTATAATATTTAAAGGTTAAGTGTCCAATTCGATAATGGCGCAAATAGCAGCTCATGAATTAGAAAGGAATGTCAAACATTCTAGTGACCTATCACTCAAATAAATTCAGGTGATTTTGAATGAATTTATCATTCTATTTTAGAAGGATATTGTTACAATCATTACCTTCATATAATTCTTATCTGAGTGGATTTGTGTCAAGGAATACTGTAATGTGTATTACTGGATGTTGATCGGCAATGCAAAGGACGAAGACTGCTGTAGACTAACATAGTGCACCTCTTTACCACATCATCGTTTTCAACTGAATATTTTGGATTCCCTCAAAGAACGTTATCCCATGATTGGAGTCCGATATTTAACCCTGCCATTCATCAATCCTTACGTTCGATCTGAGAAGGTAAAGTTTGTTTCCATCAATCATGATCAATGGGCCAGCCCCTTGGGATAAGTCAAGGACGTAAACTGGATTTATGGGAGTTGATAAAACAACCGATTACGAGACCAACTTCATTTGAACAACCTGTAGTAGCAATGTCAAGATATGGTCACTTTTCTTTAACGTCATCGGCAGAGATCAGGCATTTGAGAACTACAACTCATGTACTATAAATCCGCGTTCCTCGAGACTATTGCAAAGGATTATTGGTCTCGACAAAGGTGTGCGAATGCACTCCTGAAATTATGGTTTGTTTGAGTAGCATAATATTTAATCTTCTGAGTTTTAAAAGCCGGGATATGGGTGCTGATAGACTTAAATGATTGGGATGACAGGTTTCATGCTCAGAAACCTATAAAGGAATTAATTTGGAATAGTGGATGTACGGGTGATGGCTAGGAATTGATCCGAGCTCGTTCTCTAGGTCACACTCGTTGTAGTCGAATATCCTCTTGAAATGATTAATTTTATACTTCTTTTAATGCCTTCATACGAAATATCTAGATTAAAGGGGGTTCGCATGAGCAGAAGGCGCGAGTCAACATGAAGATAAAAGGTGAAGACAAGAAAGAGAAAATTGCAGCTAGAATATACTGTGCATTGAAAAGATCATTCAATAACAAATAAAACCTCCGTATTTGAATGGGAGAAAATGGACATGCACCATAATTACAGGATCGATATGGGCAATGGTCGATATTTTAAACAAAAATTAGACGACAATGCAGATATCAACAAAAAGTGACGTTCCAAATTGAACATAAGAACATGCAACAAAATTGAAAGATGAACTAGAACGTAGCAACTTAAAGGTTGAAACTTCTTTCATACATATAGATAGTACCAAATAGAGGGGAAGGAGTACAAGGTACAAACAAGAGTAAAAGCAACAAAGAGTGCAGGGCCCAACAGTCTCAAGGGGCAAAAAAGTAAAAAGAAGGGGGTATCAAAGGACCAAGGGGGAAAAGTGTCCTAACAACAAGTGCATAAGAAAGTAGTCTACTCTTGAACTGAACGGTGTAGCAGAGGTTCTCTAATGATATGTCTAATAAGTGAGGAAGGAGGACCCTAACTGTACTGCTGGCTGTAGTGACAGGTCAATGAAACCCAAAGATTGAGTGTGTTACAAAATGATTAATATGTTCAATATGATAGAATGTGAGCATGGTTTGAGAGATGGCGATTGCTCCTTTCTCTGCGAAACCTTCTATATTGTATCTCAGAAAATCATTAAATGGTGATCTAAGTGCACAAAAGATTGAATTTTTTTCTTAAAAACAAAAGTAAAACAGAAAGAGTCACCACATTTAGAGAGCATATTGAGTTAAAAAGACGCGACATGACCTGAAAAGGAAGATAGATAATTGGGGTCCAATCTTACCAGGGAGATCATCCCTTCTAGCTCTCCCCACATACCTAAGTGGTACACAGGGACATGTGCAACAGATAATAGTCTCGTACTCGTCTCCCAAGAGTACGAATGCACAGTCTTGGAGCGATATAGCTAGGCAACTTCCGACCATGTTTCGAAGGTGAGGTTTGTAGATTCGATATGGTAGAGAAGTTTGATAAGCCATCGATCCCCACATCCACTTGGAAAAGTACGCTTTTCAAACCCACTTTTCGCCAAAAGCATCTATATTTATACATTATCATGCTGTGCCAAACGGCCAATTTATATTTCACTATTCGACGAGTTCACTTCTCAATACTTAAATAAAAAAGTCTTAAATTCTCTGATCCAGTGATATTTACTCCGAGACAAGGAAGACGTTCTAGTAGAAGTTCTGGGTTTTTCCAACATTCTGCTTGTCAAGTAGCTGAACTCACGAGTAATGGTAGAACCGGGGATTACGAATCGCCAACTTGATCGTGAACAGCCCTCTTGAGTTCGAGTGATCCTGTAGAGCGAGTAGAGCTCCACCATCCTCTCCTTCAACGATTTTAAGTCCAAAATGAAAAGCGAAGGAAAGAAGGAATGGAAAAGATTCGAGACTACTACGATGAGGTCGAATCTTGCTACCAACATTACACCAACGAGGTGTCCTGTAAGATCAGTCAGGGGACTACTCTATACAGCCCGATTTAACTCTTGATTCCGTGAGAATGATCCATAAAATATATGCAGATAATCCCAGATAACGTTGTGGTTTCGTGAGAAGTCAAAGTTGGGTGCTGCTTAAAATTCTAGCCGAATATGATAAGGTGGAATCTCACGAGCCCCACCACTTTACACTTCAAATTCATCCGTTTCTAAGTTCAACAGTTGTTTCTTCTTGAGAAACTGTGCTGACTTCCAAAAGCAAAGAAGGTAAAATGGGGCTTAGCTTCATTTTACTTTTATGTCTTATCTTTGTACGGTTTGATGAAACTGTGCTGGCTTCTCAAAAGCAAAGAAGGTAAAATGGGGCTTAGCTCCGTTTTCCCTTGTCTGCCTTATCTTTGTACGGTTTGATGGAGTTTTTCATCCTTCTTTGTTATCTCACGCGGTCGGTCGCCTTTCCTCTAATACTGTACAGGATCGTTTGTATTCAGTCACGTAATTTCGCCCGTAAGTGGGTGGCATAACCCTTCTATTTCACATTCCACAGAACGGGTAGAGGGAGCGATACACAGCAGTACAGTAGATAAGTTTCAAGTTTGGATCGGATTCATTCACATGAGCTCTGCCGCCCTCGAGTCAGCACTGACTACAGTAGGTCTGATCTCAGACTCTCAAGTCGGCCAGAAGCAGCGGCATTATCCTCACCTGCTGCTGCTGATCCTCAATAATATCCCACCTCCCTAATCCTCAAAGTAATCCCTAAACCCGACCCGATCCCTTTCTTTTCCGCAGGTTAGGTTGTGGTTTTGTGGTGCTTGATCTGGGATGGAATATGGTGTATGAGTATATAATTTCCAGCTCGCCCTGCTAGCTCAGACTCGCACACAATCCCGCCACCCCTCGTGCTCTGCAGACACGTTGGTCAGTGAAATTGTGAAATATTGCCCGTTAAGAATCTTCCCGGGCCTCTAAGTCGGAGCTCGGATTTTATCGGACTTCCAAACTTGGAGAAGAGCCTTCTGGCGCTTTTTCACATGGGGACCCATGTTCCTTGCGGTTACGTTTTATTGCTGCAAATATTGTAACAAATATGACTCTCGTTTTGTGAAACTCACAGGTCTACATCGCCCGTGAGGTTGCAGTCGGTGATGGTGTTTAGTCGGGAACTCTCTTAACATAGTAATGATAATAATAATGTTCTGAAGGGCTAAGAGTACTGCGTAACTTCTACTATAGCAGTAAGAACGTCCCAGAGTTTACCGGGTGCCCCATCTACAGTTAGCCTGCTCCAGCTTGTGAATGGTCTGAGAGACTCCTTTCCAAACTCCAGGATCGGATGAAGTGTCAACTACTGAAGCGGGCCGTGAGAATCTTTATCCGGAAAATATTGAGAAATATTGCAGAGAAGATAAGGAGGTTCTGCTCAGACGTTCCAGCAGAGGATTAGGATCAAGCATGTTATTAGATTTATCCCTCAAGGATGGGATTACCCCTTCAAGCAGGACGAGGAGAAAATATAGGATGCAAATAGAGCCAAGCTCCAATAATGTCGGTATGAGAAATCTACCCTACAGCACTTAAGATAGTATTAAATGAGGAGAAAGGACCGACCACGTAAAATACCAAGTAGGATGGGAAGACCCCATCAAGCCGCTGTTATTCGATTAGCATAGCAGATCGCTATACAATTTCCCTCGTGTTGACCGCCTAGAGATGTTACGACGTCGGTAATATTTTGTGCAACTACAGAGAGCACGTGGGAGTGCCATTTGGCACTACGACACTTGAGTTCCAGCATCACCGGGAGCTGGTCGGTCGGAGTGAGTCTATAGTAGGGTCCTTAGGTTGAGTACTAGGTCCTCGGGCTTCTTCCAGCCAACCCTGTTCCGTTCGATATAAGTGCAAAGGCTCATTTCCGGTATTTCCTTCTTATCCGCACGGACTCCTTTACACAAGCTACTGACCAATCAACGCTCGTCATCGTGGCTCCCCCATTCCCGCATCTTAAATATCACTCTTTGGCGCTGTCTCTTCTATAGGAATTTCCTTGCAATCGACCCTTTTCGTTATCTAATCTGCATCAAATGTGCAGTCTCCTTCTCTATACAGAACATCACAGTAGCAGCAAATTCTTTGATGAACTTCTTTTGGGGTTTATTACTTAAGAAAAAGACGGGGATGGATTTTAGATCCTGTATATTTTCAAGTTTCATTTATCCAAGCTATCTAAGTATCACGGTGCAATTAAGGTTGACTCAATTCAATTATAATGTACTGCAATCTAAGTCGAAATGGTGTTCTACACAATATTAATAATCAGCTTAAAAGTGTCCATGTTACATAAAAAATATGGGACAGTCATATGTTGAGTTGCCATACAATACTTGATGACTTCCGGAAGACGAACAATAACTTGCAAAAGGGTGGCTGCAAAAGGTTGGCCACGGTACCACGCGTTGAAGGAGACCATCTCTAAGTCAGTAACCTGTGAAGACCTCCGAGAGAAGGAAATTGTTGTCTGGGTAAAATACTCTAAATGGTACTCTTTGGATTATCCAAAAAAGTAACAGTTAGAGGAAGTCGACTGAGTGTATAAGGAAATAATGTGCAGGTTCTGATACCACACGTAAGATGCACTATCCGTAACGTGTCCCCGGGTAGAGGTGGGGCCCTCTGACTCGTTTCCGGATGCCGAGTCGGCTCGCCATCAAGAAGCACGCGAGGCCGAGGCGCACCGGCACTACCCGGTCGCCAGAGAATCCTGTTGCGGAAAGGGTTGGAACACAATGAGAGGTGTGGGAAATAATTTTATGATTTTAATCAATTCCAGGAGTTATCTTCAGCGCAAGGAGAGGTTGCCATGCTTCCAACCTGGACGGTGCCTTCTTATTCCCCAGGGCTCAAGAAGTTGGAACATAGTTTCTGTATCGATCGTATCGGGATTCTTTAGCTCTTTCTCTCTCTCTCCGCAAGCTTCGCGTCGAGCTACCTACTTCTGCAGACTCGTGGCTTTTGTTTATTCCGATCAGAATCAGTCTGAATAAGTTGGTTCGATCTCTCCTTCTTTCTCACCAAGAAAGAAGTTATCGTTCGGTCTCATCTAAGTTTTTCCTATTAGTGAATCGCTCTTTCATCGATTCTTCTCATCGAAGAGGAGGTTTCGTTAACGGACGTCGCTTGCACCGCGATTTGTGAGGCAATGCTGTTTTGAGGGAAGAGGTTTCTAAAAGGGCTTGGGAACTCTCACTGATTAGGACGGAACGGAGCATTTTGTGCAGGTTGCGGAAGAAGAAGTTGGCCAAGGAAGGATGTTGGAAGAGATGGCTGCTGGAGTGAGTTCACTGTGCTGCCGTGGTGGGTTGTGAGGGAGAAGGAAGGTGTGCGATTATCGGGCAAGAAAAGGAGTGAACGTTTCGGGGAACTCGTTGAGTCGCTTTTAGGGAATGATCATCCTTGTAAACTTTGTAGAACGAGTTGGCAGATGCAGCATAAGGTGGAGGGATAAGATAGAAGTTCGTACAGAGATTAAGCGCAACCTTTATTCCCTACAGGTTTTTGACCCTTGTGGGCTGTATCCACGAGAGATTTGACAACAAAGCAATTGACTGCTTCTCGAGAGTTACATTTAAGCATTCGAGAGTATCATTCTCGCGGAAACAAGATCGATAGATGAAAGGACTTCTGTGTGGGAAAATGTCGATGGCATACCAGAGCGTTGATATTGGAAAAGGGGCAAATGCACTGTACAAGGCTGGGGTGAAGACCCAGCAGTGCGGTAGCGGAGCAGAGGGGGCGTCGACTTACAAGCTATCTCCTCAAGCACAAACGCAGAATGATTCTGCGCTTTTTAATTTTAGGTCTCAGTACGCGCTGTTCTTTCGTCCCCAGTCTCCTGATTCGACCAACTGCTGCCACAGCTTGACCACTTTGAAATTGCCCAGCTCCTTACATTGCGAGGAGGAAGGCAGGGGTGAGAAGTCCCCCGTGTCTCCCCTCTACTCGGGTTTGAGTTCTCTGGGAGGAGGCGATGGTCAGACAAGTAGCGATGATGGGGGTTCCTCCAGTGGCAACGGTAGTGGGGCTGAAAGCAAGCGTTGGGAGAGTGTTTCGAATTGCTCGACCGATAGTCTCGGCCAGGGTTCTGAGGATGAGAAAGAGAAAGAGAAAAGTGCTAATACCCATCTGGAGGTTCGTCCCAAGCCTGCTCCCAATTCGTCTGGAGGGAGTTTGTTTCAGAGCTATTACGCTCAACAACCAGGATCGACCAGCTTGCTCCACCTTAACGACACAGGGCCGGAATTGTCCTCGTCTTCATCCTCCATTGGGTGCCGCAGCGAGGACAGCGCTGGTTCGGTAGACAACGATGACAGCGACATGGAAGTTGAGTCTGCTCTACGCAAAGCTGGGCCTCTTGACATGATGAACGCTCTGGAATCTTCATTACCCATCAAGTGAGTTCTATTTATCCATTTCAAAGCACCCTTAGTTATTTCTCTGCATGCACATGTTTTCAAGTGTTTCTTGGTTTCTCTCATACAAGTGAGTGGATATGCTCATTCAGCAGAGAGTCTATGCCCGATCTCCGTATATGGACGGATGTTGCGAGTTCGAACTTTATGCTTGTATATTACGGTTTCTTGTTTTGCTCGCAACTAACTATGGATGATTCATTCTTTCAGGAGAGGGTTGTCAAGATTTTGGAGTGGCAAGTCGAAATCATTCACATCCTTGGCTGACGTCTCATCAGTCAACGACCTTGCGAAACCAGAGAATTCTTTCAACAAGAAGCGCAGGTTTAGTACCTTTGCAGATCGTCATCGATCCTTCCCCCCACTGTCTCGTACTTCCACCGCAGGAATCTCCAAGAGACCCCCGTCTGGTAGTGGGAGATCCAATCTGGCTATGGCTGTTGCAATGGGCAGTAAGTTGGAAATTGCCCCGAAGTCGTTGTCTTCTGCACTACCCCCCAGTGGCCGCTCCTATTCTTTGACGGACTTGCAACATGCAAGCAACCATGCGGTTTCACCTCCTTCGACCCCTAAGATGAGGATCACACGAAGTTAATGGAGAGTGGGCTTCATCTTTGTATGTCATTTATGTGCGGCTGCTACCCTTGTATGATGATCTTCGTCATGACTGGGCTATCGGATCTGTGTCTCTACATGCGAGTTTTGCAGCGCACCAACTCGACAACTGGTCCCTGACTTTGAGGAAAGCAGGCCTGAGAAGACCACAGTCACGAGCCAGTCAAGGCCCTCGGGAGTAGAGGTGGTGTGGATGAGGAAGAGTTCCATCCAAGTTGGTTATTTGTTGAAACTTCATAGTCTTCCCTTTCCGCCAATGTGGTGTTGTAGTGTACAACGGGATGTATCAGTGTCATAGAGGAAATGTAAAACTAGCGAAACCCTGAACAGCAAGAACAGCAGCAGTACAAGCTTGAGACTTGATATCATGTGCTGCTTTACTTTACAGTAGCAAAGGAAAAGCAAAGGAGAAAGTATTGGAACACGATCTTCAGAAGTAAGGGGCCCTTTTCATAGTAGTGCACTAAAGGAGATCTGTAACTCCATGTGCCAATGCGGGAACCTCGTTCCATTTCAAAGAGATAGTACTACAACTTACTGTGTTGTTTGGCAGCTAAAGGCAATTTGAGAGAGTTATTGAGTCTTGCGGAGTGAGATTAGTTGGGGTTGCCCACATCTGATACGAATTGTGCAAATTAGGTCGGCCGGGTTTTGCAAATGTATGGAGGGATTACTAGAATGGGGGAGAGAGGAGAGGAAAGGGAGGGAGGGGAGGGAACAATTGATGATATCTGAGAGCTCCAGGTTGGACATTTCCTCCTGAGTCACTATACCACGATAGCGATTGTGTGGTAATGTGTATATACTTTGGATTTGAAGATGAGAGACGATTTCCATTGACCCGGCCATTCTACGTTGTTCCACTTAAAATGGAAATTTTCCGTGGGTTCTCTTTGTGGTTTCCTTGTTGTTTAAGCATCTCTCCTGTGATCAGTTGCCAACGGCGTTGATGGTTTTGTTCCGCCAGATCTGTTGAAGCACTTCCAAGTTTGTCTCCGTCTTTGCCCACGACGATCTGGATTATGTCGTGGATTTTAAAGGGTAATGTACCGGACACAACGTATTGGAGAACTTGATCAAACATGTGAAGTTGGTTCGTCTTTAATTATGACAACGATTGTCTTGCAATAACCTACTGGACAGCCTGTTAAATCCCCGTTCACCTGTTACCTTTTTTACCTTTGACAGAGACGGAATGATATATTATTAATCTCTTCTTTGATTAGGACTGTTTACGACTAGTTGAAAATGTTGTGTTATTGAGTCACTCGTCAAAACTGGGTCTTTGTCTGTAATTGGGACGAAGAAATTGTAATAGTTGAATTGCAATAGTGACTTATTTGCTGTTGTTCTGTGTCTTTGCCTGTGAATGGGACAACTGTGGGTCTAACTTGTCAAACTTGGCGTTAAGCCCACTTCGATCAGCTTCTGATCATCCTACCTGTCACAGATCTTAATTGCACCTCTTGCCAGGATCAATCACTTGGGGACTCGTTCTGCACACTCGCGTCTCTTTTTATCCAATCATGCATAGAATTGTAAGTCGAAAGAGAAACCTAAGACAAGAATATCGATGGTAGAGAAGCGACGACCGTGCATTTATTGTACAGTGCTTGTCCAATAGTACACTCCTCGAAGAGTGGATGCGTTTTTCGTGATTATCTGTCGAACACTTCGGTATTCGGAGACCGCAATTCGTTTCGTGATGAATGTTGTCGGTTGAAGATTTGCTCGTAAATGACGAGCAAATCTTCAAGCCCTGAGCGACACACTTAGATTTCGAACCTGCATCCGAGTAGCGACTCTACAAAAGGTTGTCGGTGGGGTGTGGTTTGGTAGAAAAAAGGCACTGATATTTGACAAAACTCCGGTGTTTATCTATTGTGGTCGGTGGCATGGCTATTTACGTCCCCAAAAGTGTGCCCATTGTGTGCGGCACTCACACAGACCCAAATTACTCGTTGATTGCCGAGAGCACTCGGTGTTCGGCTCGGAGTCAGCCTACTTGAACGCTCACAGTTGTGTGATCCTATATTAAATGGAAAATGTTACAAAAGGTTTAACAGGGTTTGTTTGTAATCTCCTTTCCATCATACCATCATACCTCCTATGAATTCTCTCGGTAACTCCAGGATTATATCGGCAGCACAGAATTATGATAGTGATACTGGTGTCTATTGCCAAGGACTCGACAGATGTGCAGATAATTTCCTCGACAATCACATCTCCCACTAACAAATCTGATAGAATCGATGACGGAAATGTAACGAACACCGCACACTGGTTTTCTGAACCAATTATTTTGATCATTCTGCCGAACTTTATTCAGATAACTAGCTGTTTCATTCATTGTGCATCCATGAGCACCATAATAACCATTTTCTAGGACTAGCTTCTCTTTCCAACTTTTATTGCTTCGTAGAGATAGATCTCCTCTATGATATATAAGCATAAGATCTCAACATCACCAGGATTTATCAAGTACATGGATTTATCGAAATATAAAATTCAAACGAAACTTAAAAATTCATGTTTGGATCTATAACTGTAGTTCATAAAAACAGAGGTAAAAGAACCGAAGTAGATCTGGATTACATCATTCAAGGGGTTTTGGGTTCCAAAACTTGTAAAAAATGTTGATATTATTGGATTTATTGGTGATGAGTTTCAAAGGGGTGCAATTCTAGATTGCTTATAAGATAAATATTCCTAGGGTAAATGCAGTTTTTAGAATAAATAGAAATAGAATTTATGTCACATAACTAATTAGATGTTTCCCACATTTATTTATGTGGAAATTTAAGAAGATGTGATCGTAATACGAAAAGTGCATGAGCTTATCATTCTTAGTTGAGAATAAATATAAAGGTTTGTTGAGGTATAGCAAAAAATTTGTGGTATTTGGGCCTCCATAAACTCATAATAAGTATAAGTGGATGTTGAGTATGTCTTGTGATTATCTTGGGATACTAAATGCTCATAACAAAGTAAGTTATATTCAATTTGAGGAGAGTTCTTGTTGCTGTTTAAGCTTAGTAAACATGTCTACCTTGGGATACGTAGAGTTGTATGTATTCAGATTGAGTATCTAAGGTGGTGAATAATATTGAGTTAGTAGAAAAAATGAGATAGAACTAATATACTGGATTCTTTGGGCCTCCATAAACTCATAATAAGTATAAGTGGATGTTGAGTATGTCTTGTGATTATCTTGGGATACTAAATGCTCATAACAAAGTAAGTTATATTCAATTTGAGGAGAGTTCTTGTTGCTGTTTAAGCTTAGTAAACATGTCTACCTTGGGATACGTAGAGTTGTATGTATTCAGATTGAGTATCTAAGGTGGTGAATAATATTGAGTTAGTAGAAAAAATGAGATAGAACTAATATACACTCTGGCTTCTAGGAATTCCAAGAATGTTCTAGAAAGTATCCAAGAAACTTCTTTGTGAGAAACTTCTAGGAACTTCCTAAAATGGGGTAACTTATATGCTAAATAAATGGCTAGTCTAGCTTCTATTCTAAGTATATGGCTAGCTTTGCTTGCAAAGATGGCTTCTATAAAGAACCTTCATTGGAATCTTGTACTTAGCTTTCCTATAAATACCAAAGCTCATCTTAGGTACCATAGTTTCTCTCATCTTAGGTACCATAGTTTCTCTCATTTGAGAGATCCACTTTGATCTTCCATTCTCCTATTCTTCTCCTCAATCTTTTAATGTGTATCATAGTAAGAACGGGATGTTAGAATCTATGGACCATCAAATAATTTCCCTTAAACAATTACAATTTCCATATCCATTTACTATCAAAGCATAGTTTCACACAATTCATCATTTCATGCTTTGGTTAGAAATTTTTGAACATGATCACCTTGTCAGATGAACAATTGATTCTTTCGTTGTAGCTTACAAAGAGTTGTGGATTTTTTGCATTTATATATTGACTTAGACACTGCAAGTAGGTAGTTTGGCAAAATAGTAGCAATCATGGCAATGCCCAAAGTTATCCTTTCTATGCAACAATAGATAGAGCATCTTACTCAATTTTTGGAAAAGAGAGATTGTGAGCAATGGTCAACAAGAATAATAGTCCAAGAGGAAGAAGGTCAACTTTGATTTCCAAAGCATAAGAGTTTTGATAACAAGACTTTACTCAAGGTAACAAAGAATTTTGTGTTTGATTATGAGTAGTATTTGAAGGTATAAATCATCTAGATGATCAAAGATATATCCTCTTGACTTTAAGTCAATTTAGATGAAGTGGCAAAAGAATAGTTACAATTCTAGGATGAAATGAGAATTAAGCACTCTTAAAATAGAAGCTCAATGAAAATTTGTTACTCTAAATCTAGACATAGAAAGAATTTTGATTTCAATAACAAGGAGCTTTCTAGTTTTGAATGCTACACAAGCTGCGTAAGGTGGATTGGTTCTATGAGGAGCTACATCACTCAATTCTAAAATAACATAATGTAGATTCAAAAGATAAGTGAAAGTAAAGCTCTAGATTAGTTTGTGAGAGGTTTGATCACATAAAAAATTGGAAGTACCCCTGCATGAGCCCAAATATTTGGAAGAAGCCATGCAATTGGCCCAACATTTTGATTCCTTGGTTGCCACAACTTGGTCTTGACCTAGACCTTTAGAGAACCTACAAATACATCACATATTAGTAGAAGAGTTGGCACCAATGGAGATTGATGCCATCCAATAAAATAATTTAGATCATGGATAATTATGATAAAATGGTGGTTTTTTTATTATCAAATTGGACATTGCATTGCCAAATGCACAACAAGGAATAGACAACCTTGACCACTTGCTAAAATGGAGTTCTTGGATGAAGGAAATGAAGAGTCCTAGTAAGAGATATTGAGCCACTTATTGAGAACCTGATTTTATTCAATGGAATTGAAAGCTAGACATATGTAAGTCTGATTCACTTCCAAGGCATGATATTTCATCTTGATTATAGGATTTTGGTTGATTGTGTGAGTTTTTAGAATTGCATGTCCATACAATTAGAAAAGGACTTATGTATTCATATCAAAACAATATTAAGTAGCAAATCAGTGATTGTGGATAGAAGAAGAGTTCTGCATTTTGAACCTCATATCTTGTATCAAGATTGAGAAAGAGTATTTATAGTGTATGAAATTCTTAGTTGCTCTTCTACACTAAGATATCATTCTATATCTTCCTTAGCTCAAATGTCATAGGGTTCAATTTGATTAAGCTCGACAACAAATTCAAGTACAACACCAAGGTAAAGATTATTATTTAAATTATTTGGCACCTATGAGTATTCAATCGTAAGAGGGAAGTTTATCAATGTAGTGGATGTAGAACATACTTTGAAGGAAGATATTCTTATTTTTGTGATTTAGATCAAGCATATTAGGCAACAAGAATCTAATGAGGATAAAAAGCATAAAAGAATTGGTTTGTCAAATAGCTAGGAGTTTGGAAATATATTTATAGATCATCGTCCAAAAGCATTACTCTCTAATCAAGGTATGCACTTTAAGGTTGAGCTAGTGCAAGGAACTACTCTAATGAGTAGATCAATCTATTTTCTCTCACCAAAGGAGCTAGAAAAAGTTTCAATAACATTAATCAAGTTGTTAACAAAGGATTTCATACAACACACCACATCTACTTGGGGAGCACCAGTACTATTTATGTCAAAGAAGGATAGAGTGCTTTGATTCTATATTCATTACCATGGTCTTAATATAAAATTTATGAAGAATGCATATCTCTTAGCTTGAATTAATGACTTGTTGGATGAATTGAGTGGAGCACAATGGTTCTCAAAGTTAGATCTTTGAAGTGGCTACTAGAAATTCCAAATGATGAGGAAGACATGCAAAAGACTACCTTTTGTACAAGGTATGGGAAATTTGATTGGAAAGTTTTACCTTTGGGGTTCACTAATGCTCCAATAGTTTTCATAGATCAAATGCATTGGGTGCTATTGGATTGATATATGATAGTGTTCTTGAATGATATAGTAATTTATAGTAGATAAATGGAGATAGAACACAAGAACCAAATACAACAAATCTTAAGACAACTACAGTAATGCAAGTTATATTAAAAGAAGTCCAAGTGTAACTTTTGGTAAAAAGAAGTTACTTTCTTGGACCATAAGGTTTAAGCAAAAGGAATCAAGATGGAAGAAGAGAAAATCAAGGCTACTTAGATTGGCTTACTCTTACAGATGCCATGGAAGTTTAGAGATTTAATGGATTGGTGAGTTTTTACCAATGGTTTATCCACTATTATGCTCATGTGACCATATTATTAACAAATCTCTTGGAGAAGACAACAAGCTTCAAGTGGACCAAGCAAGAAGAAGCATTCAAGAAACTTAAGGATATGGTGTATTCATGATACATGTTTCAACCGTATGATACTCAACTACCTTGTATGGTTGATTGTGATGCTCCTAATTTTACAATTGGAAATATGTTACAATAGGAGTTCTTAGATGGATTTCATCCCATTGCTTTTGTATCTAGACAACTAAATGTAATAGAAAGGAACTATTTTCCCAAGGTCAATGACATATGCAACAAAGATGTGTAGATATTATCTCTTGGTGAAACCAATGTTGATAATGAAAACCAATCACAAACCCTTATTGTCATTGTCAGTTGTTCTTGATCTTGGGAAAATAGTTTCTTTCTATTACATTTCCACTAGTAATTCTCCAAACTAAGAAATATTCCTTTCCATTACATTTCTTTCCTTGGCATCACATGGTCCTTGATGTTTGGGTCTTGATTTTTTTTGGTGATCTTTTATTTACCAGTAAATTCTGGCAAGCATTCTTCAAGCTACTTTGCCTCAAGCTTGCTTTGTCTATGGCTTAAATTGATGGGCAAACCAAACAAAAACATTGCACCTTGGAAGATATGTTATGCACCAATGAATATTCATCACATCAATTGGATACTTGTCTTGTAGTTGAAAATTTTACTTACAACAATTCCAAGCAAGTAAGTATCAGATTCTCTCCATTCTTTCTTAATTATGGACAAGATCCACTTGTTTACAATTTTCTTCTTGCTCCCATACAATCTCATGTTCCTAATACTTCCAACTTCTTGTCCATGTTATATGCATCCTTACATCAAGCAAAGCCTCATCTTCTTGTTGCATAAATTGCAAAAGACAATATGTAGATAGACATCATTGTAATCTCACCTATCAAGTAGGTGATAGAATAATATCTTCCTCTAGTGACCTCCTTCTCCTTCTTGAAACCCAAGTTCATAAACTTATTCTCAATTGGATAGGTCTATTTAATATTACTCAAATTATTTCTCGTATTGCTTACAAACTTGCACTTCCTAGTCATATGAGGAGCCATCCTATCTTTCATGTTTTTGAGCTCATACCCTTTGTTTCTAACCTATCTTCCTTTCTTACTTGTATCCAAACTCTTCTTCTTCTTCTTCTTCTTCTTCTTCTTCTCCTCCTCCTCCTCCTCCTCCTCCAATCCTTATTAATGATCATGACAAATACAAAGTTGAACATATTTTTGCATAAAGAAATATTCAATGACCACCAATGATGAATTGAGTATAAGGTACTTTAGAAAGGATAGCTCCTTCACAATGACACATGGAAATGTTTTTCAAATCTCCAAAATGCTCAAACAACCATATAAGAGTTTGAGGATTACATAGCAATGAGGATATAACCAACTAGTGGTGGGAAATATGTATTAATATGAAGTTAATGAGTTAGTAGAATAAGCTAAATATAGAAAATAATAGATAGAACTAGCATATAGGAATTCTAAGAATATTCAAAATGCTTCTTGGTAGAATTTGTAGAAATTATTTAAGAAGCTTCATGGTGAGAAATTTTAGGAACTTCCCAAAGATGGAGTAAATTCTATACTAAAAAAATGTCTAGCTTAGCATGTATGCCAAGTGTACAACTAACTTGGCTTATAAAGACAGCTTCTAAAAGGAACATTCTTGGAATTTTCTAAAGAATCTGTACTTAGCCTTTTTATAAATTGATGTATGTATATACATTGCTACACAACATACATCATTGTCAACATCATACACTATAGAAGTTCAACTCACACATAAATCATACATGAATTTTAAAGTGCCACAATAATTAGTTCATTCTTCCACTCAAATCACACTCAAATCAGATCTGTACTTGATCTTCCACTCAACAATCTACTAACAATTTGGCATTGATTACCATCAAGTCACACCCACTCTAGCTAAGAGACTCTAGGTAATGCTTGTCAACCTCTGTCCACCATAGCCAAGAATTCAAAGGCTTAACATCAAAGAAGTGAGCTCTTTGGAGCTGCACTTCAAAAGTATACCTCTTTGCTCAAGCTAGGTCTCCAGTCCTACACCATTGATGGCACATCTGACGATGTGAATGGTGCAAGTGATTGTGGGCCCGACTATGTGATCAATAGCCCTAACATGAAATCTGACCACCAACAAGTAGTCCATGAGTAACTACCAAAATAACTATGATTGCCAACATGACCACTTTAGCATCTGAGCAAACTAGCTTTGGTGCTACAAATCTCATGGCAATTGTCATGCATATATAGATGGCTACACAACATACATTGTTATCAACATCATACACTATAGAATTACAACTCACATATAAGTCATACATGAATTCTTAAGTACCACAATCTCTCTCCTAGTTGATAGTTAGGTCACTCTAACTCTAGATAACCATCTAATCCAAGTATGTAATATGCCTTATGGTGGGCAAATATCAGGAAGTTAGGTGCTATTGAGCCTCATCATTAGTCGCATGTCTGCAATTTATACCACATAAAGGGTGAAGTAGCTATAGGTCAAGTACATCTAGAGAATATAGTCACTATCCTTGAGGAACCACCATGAAGGAAGGAGTCAAACATGCAATATTCCATCCTCTCAAACAACTATCACACACCAATAGTAGTAGCAACTTCTCCACCAAAAGAACCATATAACATACACAAAAGCTTGCACGTACAAGTGCTAAGCTTGGGTTCATAGTGCCATTAATGTTTGGGAGGTGGCATGGTGCACAATTGTGCACATGATCCTTCTAAAAAACACCATCATGTCCTTTGAACATGATGACTCTAGAAGGCAAAACCTCAAGCACTCTCAAGATAGTGTGGTTTGTCATAACATCAAATGTTACTGATACAATCTGCTATAGATATACATAGTTACTTGGATGAAATCAATCAATTGAGGTTCTATAACCTCTTCCTTGAATAGTAGCATAACGTAAGCTATCCTATGTTGAGCAACCACTAAGTTCTCAAAGGCCATTGACATCATTCTCCAAAAGATATTTGCCCATTGAAAACATACACTCATCCATACATTTGGATCATCCAAGTCCAAAACTATAGTAGCATCACAACAAATAGTTGTATGTAATCTGGACCTTGTCTAGAGAGTAGAAAGTAAGGAGAGAAGGATGCTAAAGAAGCTTGTTGGCTGAACCAATAGCTCATGGCTAACCAAGGTAACTAGAGATCCCAATCTCCCAAGTGGTCTCTTTGCAAACTATACTTATCCAATCCTCTCTTCACCGTCTAAACCACTCTCTCTATTAATCCATCTACCTCAAGGTGATCTTGTGAGGTAGTATGATGATCAATCAAAGCCTTATCACACATGATCTAAAAATCTCCCAAGAACTTTTTACCCTAATCCATCAAAACCTTAGCGAGTGCACCAAATTGACTAAGCACACTATCCAAGAATAAGTAAGCAGTCCTTTCATTGGAAAGAAGTGCCACCAACTCAATCCAATTAGAGAAGTGCTCCACCATAACCAAAACATATTGATGAGGTCTCATAGTCAATGGTAAAGGTCTAGCAAAGTCCAAACTCCAATGGTAACCCAATCTCATGATAGGTAATGGGTGTAATTGTGATATAGGAGCATTAAATGATACTCTAACTTGACCACAAACCACACCGTTAGCAACAAATTGTTGTACATTGGTCTTCATACCGCACCACTAATAATGACTCTCAAGTAAGCTATATATATATATTTTCCTCTAAAATGTCTTAGCTCCTCATGAGCATGACGTATCAACTATGGTCTTTGAGATGGAAGTGGTACTACTTTCACTCTACCATCCTCCCATACACAAAGAAGATGCCTACTCTCCAATCTAAACCACCTAGCTTGCTAAATAACATGGTCTCTCTCCTTGGCACCAAATTATGCCACCCACAACACCAATGTAAAGATAATCCATCACTAAGATAGCATCATAAATGTCTCATTGATCTATACCAATATCTCCCCCCTTTGGATCTATGACCTCAACAACTCCTCTTGTACGTGCTAAGAGAGATGCCACCAAGGCTCTAGGATATAAGAATATATATATATATATATATATATATATATATATATATATATATATATATATATATATATATAAGTTATATGCATGCTAACCTAGCACCATCTCCTCATCTGTCTTACCATGCCAACATGCTCTAGTCTTATCTTGTTGGTTGAGACATAGGTTGAGACATAGGTTTCTACTCAACCCATCTGCATCATGTTTCACCACTCTAGGTTTGTGAATAACCTATAAATCAGAGCCCATCCTACAAGCTTCCTTGAAAGCTTGTTGTAATCCATCAAACACTTTGTTGTGCTTACATACATCGCTACACAACATACATCGTTGTCAACATCATACACTATAGAAACACAACTCACACATAAGTCATACATAGACTCCAAAGTGCCACAATAATCAGATTGCTTACCACTCTCAACTCAACTCAACTCAGATCAGTACTTGATCTGTCACTCTATAAACTGCCAACAACTGGGCGCTGATTACAGTCAAGCCACACCCACTCAAGCATAGAGAATCCAGGTGACGCTCGCCGGCCTCTGTCCACCATAGCTAGGAACTTGAAGGCTCAACATCAACTTGAAGGCTCAACTATACCCCCTGGACTCGAGCTAGCACTAAAACCCTAATGGTCCCGCTGACAGCACACTCGATGGTGCGAACGGTGCAAAGTGACAGTGGGCCCCACTGTGAAGTCAATACCCCGAACACCAGATCTGACCGTCTGAAAGTAGTCTCTGAGATACTGCTGAAATAACTCTAACTACTATCACTGGAACTCCAGTGTCCGAGGATCTAGATATGGCACTACAAATGGTGTGACAGTTGTCGTGCATATATACATCGCTACACAACATACATCGCTGTCAACATCATACACTATAGAAACACAACTCACACATAAGTCATACATAGACTCCAAAGTGCCACAACCACCTCCCTAGCTGGTGGTTAGGCCCCTCTAACTTCATATAGCCATCTACTCTTAAGTATATGGTATACCCTCTAATGGGCAAAGATCAAGAGGCCGGGTGCTATGGAGCCCCATCGTTAGTCGCCTATCTGCAATCTATACCATATAAAGAAGGAACTAGCTATAGGTCAAGTACATCTAGGACATAACCACTGTCCTTGAGGAACCAATGTGAGGGGAGGAGTCATACATGCCATATGCCATCTTCTCAAACAGCTATCACACACTAACATAGTAGCAGCTCCACCAAAAGAGCCACATAACATACACCTCAAGCCTGCACGTACAAGTGCCAAGCTTGGGTCCATAGTACCATCAATGTTTGGAAGGTGGCATGGCGCATAATTGCGCATATGATCCTTCCAAAAAACACCATCACGTCCTTCTAACACAAGGACTCTAGATGGCAAAACCTTGTGCACTCTCAAGATAGTGCGGCCTATAGAAACATCAAGTGTTGTCGGTGCTTTCTGCTGTAGATATACATAGTTGCTTGGATGAAATCGATGGATCGAGGGTCTATAACCTCCTCCTCAAATGGTAGCATAGTATAAAGTATCTCTATGCTGAGCAATTGCCAAGTTCTCAAAGGCCATTGGCATCACTCTCCAAAAGATCTCTGCCCATTGAGAACATGCGCTCATCCATACATCGGGGTCATCCAAGTCCAAAACTACAGTAGCATCTTGACGAATGGCTGCAGGTAAATCTGGATCTTGTCCATAGAGTAGAAAGTATGGGGAGAAGGATGCTAAGGAGGCTTGCCGGCTGAAGCAATAGCCCATGGCCAACCAAGGTAACTAGAGATCTCAATCTCCCAAGTGGCCTCTCTGCAAACCATACTTTTGCAATCCTCTCTTCACCGTCTAAACCACTCTCTTTGCTAAGCCATCTGCCTCAAGGTGATCTCAAGATGTAGTACAATAATCAATCAAAGCCTTGTCACACAAGACCTGAAACTCCCCCAAGAACTCTGTACCCTGATCAGTCAAAACCTCAGCTGGTGCACCAAAATGACTAAGAATTTGATCCAGGAACGAGTAAGTTGTCCCTTCACTAGACTTGTTAGGAAATGCCACCAACTCAATCCACTTGGAGAAGTGCTCCACCATCACCAAAACATACCGATGATGTCTCACAGTTAGCGGTAAAGGTACGACAAAGTCTAAACTCCAATGGTAACCCAATCCCATGATAGGTAATGGGTGTAACTGTGGCGTAGGAGCATTGAATGATGCTCTAACTTGGTCACAAACCACACATCTGGCAACAAACTGCTGTACCTCGGTCTGCATACCATGCCACCAATAATGACTCTAGAGTAAGCTATATGTACATTTTACTCCAAAATGTCCTAGCTCCTCATGAGCATGACGGACCAACTGTGGTCTTTGTGATGGAAGTGGTACTACTTGCACTCTACCATCTTCTCATACATGCAAAAGGTGCCTACCCTCCAATCTGAACCGTCTGGCTCGCTGAAGAACACGGTCTCTCTCCTTGGCCCCAACTGTGCCACCCACAACACCAGTGCAAAGATAGTCCATCACTAAGACATCATCATGAATGTCTCGCTGAACTATACCAATATCTTCACTCTCTGGATCTGTGACCTCAATAACTCCTCTTGTATGCATTGAGAGAGATACCACCAAAGCCTCTTCAAATATACACAGAAAGGCCAATGCATGCCAACCTGGCACCATCTCCTCATCTGTCTCACCATGCCAACATGCTCCGGTCTGATCCTACTGGCTGGGACATGGGTTTCTACTCAACCCATCTGCATCACCGTTCACCACTCCAAGTTTGTGAACAACCGTGAAATCATACTCCTGTAAAATCAGAGCCCATCGTGCAAGCTTCCCTAAAAGCTTGTCGGACTCCATCAACCACTTCAGCGGCTGATGATCAGTGATGAGAGTGAAGGGGTTACCAAATAGGTAACATCGGAAATGTGCTACTGCCCAAACTGCTGCCAAGCACTCTCCCTCATATGAACTATACTTCACCTCCGCTGAATTGTTGGAGCGACTAGCATAGGCCACCACAAACTCCTTCTCCTCATCATCATGCTAGGTGAGCACTGCTCCAAGCCCTAACATACTCCAATCAATATGAACCTGAAATGGTCATCCCCTGATTGGTCTCCTCAAAATAGGAGCAGATGTCAACCTCTCCTTGAGCTCTACAAAAGCTCTCTCCTGCTCATCTCCCCAACACTATGTAAGCTTGGTCAGCTTTGTCAAGGCCTTGGAAATGGCACTAAATCCTCTAACATAGCGGCAATAGAAGTTCGCCAACCCAAGGAATGCTTGCACTCTACTCACATCCGTAGGCCAAGGAATACGTGCAATAGCCTCCACCTTGGTCTGCTGAACACCAAGTCCTCCAGGGTAGATAGTGTGACCCAAATACTCAACCTGCTTGTGAAAGAACCTACACTTCCCAGGATGTAGTTTGAGTCCATGAGATCTCAACCTCTCAAACACCTCCAACAAATGTCTCTCATGCTCCTCCACAGTAGTAATATAAACCAAAATGTCATCAATATAGCACCAAGCAAAATCCAATCTAGCTAGAATCCTATCCATGACCCTCTAGAACTCATGAGGAGTGTTCTTTAAGCCAAATGGTAAGAACCTCCATTGATATAACACATCCTTGCCGTGAGGATCAATAGCCCAAAATGTTGTCTTGGACTTATCCTCCTCCTTGATCGGCAACTGATGATATCCCGCTCAAAGATCCAAAGTACTTAAGACCTTTGCATGCCCAATCACATCAAAAATCTCCTCCGATGTAGGCATGGCATATCGATCAGCCCTAGTCTGTCGGTTGATAGGACGGTAATCTCCACACATCTGCCTATCTGTATAGTTGCCATGCGTATCCTTCTTGGCTGGCATCACTGTTGCTAATGCATACTCTCCATGTGAAATCTCCACCAAACCAGCCTCAAAAAGGTCACTACTCCGGCTCTGAATCAATGTCCTCTCCATCTCACTATATTGATAAGGACGTCGGAAAACTGGTGTGTCGCTAGTCAACTCAATCCGTATACCCGGTCCCTTCAGAGCACCCAAATCCTTCATACTAAAGGCAAAACAACTCGTGTGACTCCTCAAGAACCTCCAAACCCTTTGTCTTTCCTCTCCAGTAAGCTTGGGTCCAAGATCTGGCTCCCAAGTGTCCTCTATAACTGTAGTAGGACTGGAAGATGTATTGACTGACTTCTACACTGGGCCCTTAGGAGTGATAGTGTCATGCTCCCGACCATTAGAGGTCCCAACCTCTGTGTGAAAACCTCCCTCCACTCTGGCTGCAAGCTCCACACGTCCTCTGGCTGCATCCCATGTGGACCAAGGGTGTAATCCAAGTAGCCCATGCTCACCTGGATAGACTCCAAATAGACCACTCTCCCTAGTAGCTACTAGATGTGTCCCAAGAATACCATGTCCACTTGGTCCATCGCCCCTAGCATGTGCTTGAATCGTCTCAATAGGCATAGGGTTCACAAGTGTCTGAGTGGTGATGCCTATCAAGCGCATCCTACGCTGCTCTGCCAAGCCAAGGCTCACAATCCAGGTCAAACAGTTCAGGTCCATAGCCTGACCTAAAACCTTATGCCTAGATGCCTCTGACATTGCTGGAACAGCGGTAATACCGGTGAAAAAACCCATCACCCGCTCTCTCTCATCAGCGTTGGGCTCCACCAACTGCTTTAACTGTGAGTCCCAAACAAGTCCAGGTCCTCCCTCTCAAAAAGCATGAGAACTTGGGAAACTCATGAATGTGAGAAATGTGGCTCTAGGCTGTCCAACTAGGTTCACCACTGCCATAGATGACCTATCAGCCACTACCATTGTCTGAGACTGACGCCCAACATCCAAGATATCATCAACAAGAATGTGGTCTAGTCGTTGAATCCCATCATAAGCGTGTTGTAGAACCTCTTTGGGCAAGAGGTTTGTCCACCAAAGACAAAGACGATGAGCCCGTGATCCCACTCTGGCTGCATCTAACAATATAGGAGGTCCCATCCAAGAATGGACTTGATGTGTACTCGCCACCACTCTAGTGCGAGAATCACCCATCAAAGGAACGTTCTCCAAAAGGTAAGCTGGAGAAACAGACTGATGAACTTGGAGATGTTGTAATATCCGTAACATCTCCTAAAACACACCTGAACGAGGATCTTGAAGACCCAATCCTCTACCAGCACGTGTATGTCCCTGACATGGCCATCCAGAAATCACCAAGTGAATAGGCCCATGTCTCTCTAGGTCATGCGCCCCCAATAAGGAAATGTCTCCTTGTAGGGCCTTTTGGTAACCTCTGACTGCTGACATCGGTAATAACTCCAGATACCGATAGGCCAAGTGTGCTACATGATGTAGAGAGACTTGCCTAGGAGTCTCATCTCTCTCTACATACAAGTACCTTTGTACTTGTATACCCGCCTGTAACACCGCAGCTAGTCCGGTGCTGATCCCACCAAACAACTCCAATAGGCATATCCCCTCTACTGGATACTGCCAAGCAATGAGTGTGATATCCAGAGGTGTCAAAGAAATTGCCTTTGGAGGCTCATCCTCACACTCATCTCCTGATGGTATGAAGGCTCCACTCCAAGCCTGCTGCACCAACTGATTTGCATGTTGCTGCAATGCCTCCTCTGAACTCCACAATGGAACATCCAAGGTGGATGGAACAATCCCACTCGTACTCCAAAGCTGAGTGATCTCCTCTGGTACTAGAGTATCCTCTGCATGGGCGTTCCTCTCCAACAAGTCACCAGGCCAAGTAACTGCACCTCTAAAAGCTAAAACTGATGCTGCCATGGTCCCGGACTATAGTGAGCCAAGACTGCCACTACTAAAGCGTACTGGTAGGCGACATACCCGTCCCTCACCAGACTGCCAACCAGGTCTATAAGAGGTTGTCTCCTCCCAATAGTCAATGCTGAAACCCATGGGGTATAACACTGCTCCCCCAACTAGCACATCATATGAGTCATCTATCATCGCAATAGCCTAAGCTCTCATCACTAAGCTATCAGTCGGATGACCAGGCTGAACCTGGACAACAAGCTCTCCACGTGTGATGTACTGTGTCAAACCACCACCTAAAGATGCCTGGATCTGAAATGGACACCTCTCCACATTCGGTCTTCCGTAACTCCAGACCGACAACTGCAGCCTTCCCCAACATAAAGGGCTGCGCACCACAGTCTAACAAGACTCTCTGTGGTATATAGACCTTCCTTGAAGGTCCCACCAAAAAAAAATCCCCCTCTAGTTATCCAATAGGACAACACCAGGTGTGAACCGTGCTCTCTCAAAGGCCGGTCTAGCTGGCAACTCCTCTAGTCTAGCCGTTGCTGCCTGCCATAAACCACTGGTCGCTGAACGGATCCCATGCTCCTCAACCAAGTCAGCTCCACTACCAACCACCTCTTCTCTAGTAGTAGGAACTGCACCATCCCTACTCTCACATAACGTGGCAGCCAACCGGAACATTGGGGCTGGGTCAACTCCCAATGTAAACATGTCACTAGCTGAAAACAAAGGACGCAGCATAACCAGCTGAGCCACCCCCAACATCATGCTAGACTCAGTCTCTGTAGTAGCAAGTGGCTGACTAGCAGGTAGTCCATCATGTACTCCATCACCACCTACCACACCTACACTTGGACATCTAGGAACCATGGATGTCGTCTACAATGCCTCAGATAGCATGAAAGACTGGGGAAGTCTTACCTGTCTTCCAACCTCTCCTCTCTGTGGGTCCAACTCCACTGATGCTCCTCTAGGCTCTGGAGCACGTATTGCACTCCTAGTCATTGTTGCAGATGCATCCACCTGTGCTGCTCCGCACATGAAGTCCAACGCATCTCTATCACCAGCATATGAAGTAGAAGCCTCAGCACCCAAATCTGATCTCCTCTGAGCAATAGCCATACCAGCCAATCTCTGCTCCAACTGCTTAATCCAAGTAGCCATAGCTGTGTCAAAAGTAAAGGTAGGTACTACACCCCTACTAGGTGTAGATCCTCTACCACCACCTCTACCACCTTGTCCTCCATGAACTGGAGCTCCTCTACTACCTGCCATAGCAGCCCTACCACTCCGTAACTCTGAGTGTAGGTCAAAACACCGGTCACTAGTGTGACCAAATCTGTGGCAATGCTCACACTGCCTCTGTGCTTGCTGTGATGCACCAGAGGTATTAGGTCCACTGCCCTAAGTACACTCTCTCCTATAGTGAGGTCCATCACACGTCCAACAAGCAACACCACCACTCACTGGCTGCTGCTGACTCAAAAATGAGAGTAAGGGTCTAACTCCACTAGGCCCTCCACTTGCTCCATAGGATCTGGGCTGTCCACCCTGTCTTCAGAAACCAATTGGGCGTGGTGCACTCTGCTGCACTCTAGAAGAAGTCACAGTCGTGGATGAGGTCTCCCTACCAAATCCATATGTCACCACTCTCTCCTCCACCATATTGAGCTCAATACGCTCAGCCAAACCAAAGACTATTGCCAAAGTGGGCAAAGTAGCCTGCAACAATGTAGCATCACGAACTCTACCTTGCAACTCCCTGTCCAGTATCCCATACCAAAACTAGATTGCCTGGGCCTCAGTAACTCCCTCAGTGAAACTGATCAGCCGCCTCATGCGAGTGTATGCCTCACGTAGGCTCTCTCCAGCCTTCCGCTGGAACTCCTGCAAGCTCCTCAGCTTGTCAGTCCGCACTCTCTGGTAGTTCTGCCTCAAACACAGGAAGAAATCCACCATGGGGTTAAACCCTAGTACCACACCACCTCCTACAGCGATACCTCCACTCGTAGTAGCACTATCTTCAGCTAGTGCACCTCCACTAGCTCCACCCACACTACTTGAGCTAGAACTCGTAGGTACAGCCGATCTACTCTTGGCCACCAAGCCTGAAGTGATGGAAACATAGTGTAGAGACCAATACTATCTCCATAACTCAATCTCCTCCAAATGAGCTCTCCTAAACTCATGGTAGTCATCCATTGGTGGACCCTCCAAGTGCTAAAACAACCCCTTCCATGCCATGAAGGGTGTGAACAAAGTTGGGTTCCGCATCTGCTGCAGATCACACCAACTGTCAAACTCCTGGATGAAGTCATCCAACTCAATGGTACCCACTGTACCAAAGTAACGCCTAGGGCCTTTGGAGGCTCCATAAATCTTGTCCATGTCCCACAACAACAGTGCGGACACACTAAGTGCACTCTCAACTAAATCAGCTCCTATGTCAAACTCCAACTCAGAGTCAATCTACTCCCTCATTGGGACCTGAGATACAAGCTGATACCGAGCACCACTCCGAGTAAACCCACTGCATACTGCAAGGCTTACTCCTCTAGAATCTCCAAAGAACTCCGTCGTGACAAAGTAACCACAACAGCAAACCCAAACCACCAATTGCAACCGCAAGTCGCAACCGCAAGTGCCCCACCAAGTGCCAACACCACCACGTGCCAACACCAACTAAACACCACCCACTAATGTAACTCTAACCGAGATAACTACAATAGTGGAAATGGCAACCTGTAACCTGCCATCATAACATGCACTCTCACGGTCTGCAGGTCATCACTTTCTGCCTCACTGGAGAGAAACAAAGGTAGTCTGATTGGTCATCACTCCAGCCTCACCACCGAGAGCACACCAGAGCACCAACGCTCAAAAGTCAAGGCACCTCACACAAACGTGGTGCACAAACAGGAAGCAGAGAATGGAGGGAGTCCAATCACAAGAAATCTAAACAAAAACCCTCCATCTCATAACACAACACGGGACTGACTCTACCACCATTTGGCATTTGACATAAGAGAAGTTGGTATTTAAGTCCTAAGCTACCAAGATCACCAAGAATGGGATCAAATTGCCTCTCCTAGCCAAAGCTACATGTGTATAGATAACAGTGGCACAGTCACTATGACAACAAGTGAGGGTGGACCAGTTGGCTAGGGCACCAGTCTAGGAACAAGAGATCTAGGGGTCAAACCCTATTGTGCACAATCTAGCAAGAAAGGCAGATTTTGCCAACCAATGACTAAGATCTACTCTAAACTAGCTAGCCTCACGCCAGCAAGCTAGCTTGCTGGCCCTATTGGCCCTTCTAGGCCTTTGTAGCCTCTCACAGCCCACAACCCGATGCCTCAAAATGCTGAAATTCAGCCAAATGAGGCCTTTCTTGTTGCCACTTCGAACCTCCTCCAAAATTGGTGAAACTTCTCCAAATCTGCGAAAGTCCTCCAAACTAGCAAAACTCCTCCAAATCTGGCCAAAAAGCAAAAACTCCTCCAATTCTGGCCAAAATCTGACATAAATCCCCAACCAAAATCTGACGTAAACCCTAAAGTTGGCCGCCCGCCAAATCCCCCCCTAACTTTCCACTCGAGCTAAATTGACAAAACGGGTTTTTCCAAATCACAAATTTATGAGAAGAGCTTCCCAACTCCACCTTCAATTTGACTTTCTGAGCCCAATTCGTGGCAAATTGGTCCTGCCTTCACCTCTTGAGCTCAAAATCACAACACTGCTCAAAATTTGCTCCTTCTTTGCTCAAAATTTGGCTAGCGCTTCCGCACACCGTCCACCTAACTGCCAAATCTGCATCAATCGATTGAGCTTCTACACACTAGGGGAACATTGAACTTGAATCGAGCTACCAACAATCCACCGAGCTTGGAGATACCACCAACATTCACAGTTCCTGCACCCAATTTCCCCCTGACTTCACTTCTCTGATGTAATCAGATTGCTTACCACTCTCAACTCAACTCAACTCTGATCAGGACTTGATCTGTCACTATATAAACTGCCAACAATTGTGCACTGATTACAGTCAAGCCACACCCAGTCAAGCATAGAGAATCCATGTAACGCTCGCCGGCCTCTGTCCACCATAGCCAAGAACTCGAAGGCTCAACATCTGAGAAGTGAGCTCTCTGGAGCTCACTTTGAAACTATACCCCCTGGACTCGAGCTAGCACTAAAACCCTAACGGTCCCGCTGATGGCACACTCAATGGTGCAAACAATGCAAAGTGACAATGGGCCCCACCGTGAAGTCAGTACCCCAAACACCAAATCTGACCGTCGGAAAGTAGTGTCTGAGATACTGCTGAAATAACTCTAACTACTATCATTGGAACTCCGGTGTCCGAGCATCTAGATGCGGCACTACAAATGGCGTGACAACTTTAGTGGTTGATGATTAGTGATGAGAGTGAAGGGGTCACCAAATAGGTAACATCAAAAATGTGCCATTGCCCATATGGCTACCAAGCACTCTCTCTCATATGAAATATATTTCACCTCTGCTAAACTATTAGAGCAACTAGTATAGGCCACCACAAACTCCTTCTCCTCAGTATCTTATTAGGTGAGCATTGCTCCAAGCCCCAACTTACTCCATTCAATATGAATCTAGAATGATCGTCCTCTAATTGGTCTCCTAAGAATAGAGGCAATTGTAAACCTCTCCTTGAGGTCTATAAAAGCTCTCTTGTGCTTATCTCCCCAACACTACTCATGTGAAAGCTTGGTCAGCTTTGTCAAGGCCTTGGCAATGGCACTAAATCCTCTAACATATCACTAATAGAGGTTTGCTAACCCAAAGAATGCTTGCACTCTACTCATATCCATAGGTTGAAGAATGCATGCAATAGCCTCTACCTTGGTCTATTGAACACCAAGTCCTCCATGGTTGATAGTGTGATCCAAATACCCAACCTACTTGTGGAAGAATCTACACTTCTCATGATGTAATTTGAGTCCATGAGATCTCAACATCTCAAACACCTCCAACAAATATCTCTCATGCTCCTCCACAATAGTGCTATAAACCAAAATTTTAGCAATATAACATTGAGCAAAATCTTATCCTATTAGGACCCTCTCCATGATCCTTTGGAACTAGGCAAGAGCATCTTTAATCCAAATAGTAAGAACCTCTATAGATATAATACATCCTTACCGTGAGGATCCATAGTCCAAAATTTTATCTTAGACTTGTCCTCCTCCTTGATTGACTACTAATGATATCTTGCTCAAAAATCCAGATTATTGAATACCTTTGCATTACAAATCGCATCAAAGATCTCTTTTGATGTTATCATGGCATACTAATGAGCCCTAGTCTATTGATTGATAGGATAGTAATCTCCAAACATCTGCCTATTTGTGTAGTTACCATGCATATCCTTCTTGGTTGACATCATTGTAGCCAAAGCATTCATGTGAAATCTCCACCAAACCAATCTCAAAAAAGGTCTCTACTCTAGCTCTGAATCAATACTCTCTCCATGTCACTATATCTATAGGGACATCAAAAAACTAGTATATTACTAGTAAGCTTAATATGAATATCATGTCCTTTTAGAGCCACAAAATCCTTCATATTGAAAGCAAAACAACTCATGTAGCTCTTCAAGAACCTTAAAACTTTCCATCTTTCCCCTCTTGTAAGCTTAGGTCTAATGTTTGGCTCCCAAGTATCCTCTATAACTGATGTAGGAGTGGAAGATGCATTGACTAGCTACAACATCAAGCTCTTGGAAGCAGTATGTGTTGCTCCCAACCACTAGAGTCCTCAACCTCAATGTAAAAAAATCCCTCTACTCTTGCTGCAAGCTCCGAGTTGCATCCCAAGTAGACCAAAGGTGTAACCCAATTAGACCACACTCACCTGGATGGATCCCAAGTAGACCACTCTCACTAGTACCTACTAGTTGTGTCCTAAGAATACCCTGCTCACTCGGTCCATCACCCCCATCATGGGCTTGAATCCTCTCAATAGGCACAAAGCACACAAGTGTCCAAGTGGTGATGCCTATCAAGTGTATCCTACGTTGCTCTACCAAGCCAAGGCTCAAAATCCAAATCAAACAATGCAAGTCCATAGCTTAACCTAATAATGGATGCCCACATGCTTTTGACACTACTATAATATGAGTACAAAAATCCATCACCTACTCCTTCTCATTGGTATTGGGCTCCACCAACTACTATAACTATGATTCCCAAACAAGTCCATGACCTTTCTCTCAAAAAGCATGGGATCATAGGAAGCTCATAAGTGTGGGTAAAGTGGCTTGGACTATCCAAAAAGGTTCACCACTACCATAGGTGACCTATCAGCCACTACCACCATTTGAGATTGGCACTCAACATCCAAAATTTCATCAATAGTAAGGTGATTTAGTTGTTGAATCCCATCATAAGCACATTGTAAAACCTCTCTAGGTAAGAGGTTTGTACACCAAAGACAAAGATGATGAGCCTATGATCCCACTCTAGCTACATTTAACAACACTATAGGTCCCTTCCAAGAATGGACCTAATGTGTACTTGCCACCACCCATACATGAGGATTACCTATCAAAGGAACATTCTCCAAAATGTAGGTTGAAGAAATGGATTGATAAACTTGGAGATGTCATAGTATATATAACAGTATACTTCCAAAAACACACTAGAATAAAGCTCCTATAGACCCTAACTTTGGCCAGCACGGGTATATTCTTAATATGGCTATCCAAAAATCACCAAATGAATGGGACTACAACTCTCTAAATCCTATGCCCCCAACAAAGAAATGTCTATTAATAGGGTCTTTTGGTATTCCTTCACTACTAGCATCAATAGTAACTCAAGATACCAATAGGCCAAGTGTGCCATAATGATGTAAAGAGACTTGCCTAGAAATCTCATCTCTCTCTACTTACAAG
Source organism: Lunularia cruciata (assembly GCA_948567375.1). Taxonomy (NCBI): domain Eukaryota; kingdom Viridiplantae; phylum Streptophyta; class Marchantiopsida; order Lunulariales; family Lunulariaceae; genus Lunularia; species Lunularia cruciata. The sequence continues at coordinate 229,590 of OX419762.1, read as the reverse complement.
TACCTTTGAACCCATGTACTTGCATGTAGTACGATAACTAGTCCAGTGCTAATCCCACCAAAAAACTCCAATAGACATACTCCCTCTATTGGATATTTCCAAGCAATGAGTGTGGTATCCAAAGGTGACAAGGTAATAGATTCTAGAGGCTCATACTCACAGTTGTCTCCTAGTAGTACAAAGGCTACACTCCAAGCATGTTGTCCCAATTGATCTACATGCTACTACAATGTCTCTTTAGAACTCCACAATAGAGCATCTAAGCTAGATAGAACAATCTCACTCATAATCCAAATCTAAGTGATCTCCTCTAGTACTATAGTATCCTCCACATGGGCATTCCTTTCTAATAAGTCACCAAGCCAAGTGACAGAACCATTGAAAGCTGAAATTGATACCATGGTCCCTAACTATAGTGAGCCAATACTACCACTACTAAATCATACTAGTATACAACATATCTATCCTCACTTGATTGCCAACCTGGTCTATTGGAGGTTATTTCCTCCCAATAGTCAATAACAAAACCCATGGAGTATAACACTGCTCCATTAACTAGCATATCATATGACTTTATTATTATTACAATGGCTTGAGCTCTCACCACAACTATCAATAAAATTACTAGGTTAAATCTGAAAAATGAGCTCTCCACATGTGATGTATTGTGTAGAGAACCACCTTTTAGAGATGTTTAGAATTGAAATGGACACTTTGATGCATTTGTCTTCTATAGCTCAAGACCAACAACTACAACCTTCCCTAACATAAGAGGCTATGCACCAAAGTCTAATAAGATCCTCTATGGTGTGTAGACCTTCCTTGAAGGTCCAACACCAGATAGAAAATCCCCCTCTAGTTATCTTATGGGACAACTCCAAGTATGAACCAAATTTTGCTCAAAGGCAATTCTAGTTGGTAACTCATCCAACCTAGCTATTGTTGCTTGCCATAAACCATTCATTGCTAAACAGATTCCATGCTCCTCAACCATGTTAGCTCCACTATCAACCACCTTTGTGCTTGAAGCAAGAACCACATCATCCCTACTCTCTCAAAGTGTGGCAGCTAATTGGAACACTAAAGCTAGGTTAACTCCTAATGTTTACATATCACTAGCTAAGAACAAAGCAAAGTACATAATCAACTAAACCACCTCCAATATCATGCTAAACTCAATTTATGTCATAGCAAGTGGCTGACTAGCATCTAGTCTATCATGCACTCCATCACCACCTATCATCTAAGAGCCATCAATGTTGTTTGTAGTGCCTTAGAGAGAGCGAGAGACTTGTCTACTAGCCTATCCTCTTTGTGGATCCAATTCCACTTATACTCCACTAGGCTCTAGAGCACATATTGCACTCCTAGTCATTATGGTAGATGCATCTACTTGTGCTACTCCAAACATAAAGTCCAAGATATGTCTATCACTAGCATATAAGGTGGAAGCCTCAACATCCAAATTTGATCTCCTTTGAGCTATGGCCATGCTAGTCAATCTTTGCTTTAATTGCTCAATCCAATTAGCTATGGCTAGATCAGAAGCAAGGGCAGGTGTTGCACCTCTACCAAGTATGGATCCTCTACCACCACCTCCACTACCTTATCTTCCATGACTTGGAGCTCCTCTACTACCTACCATAGCAATCCTACCTTTTTGTAAATCCGGATGAAGGTCAAAGCATTGGATCACTAGTGTGACCAAATCTATGGCAATGGTCAGATTGTCTTTGTGTTGGGTGTGATGCACCATAGGTATCATGTCCATTGCCTTGAGTGTACTCTCTCTTGTAGTGAGTTCTATCACAAGTCCAACAACCAACACCACCACTCATTGGCAACTATTGATTTGAAAATGAAAGTAAGGGTCTCGTTGCACTAGGCCCTCCACTTGCTCCATAAGATCTAGGTTGTCCACTCTGCCCTCAAAAGCCAACATGGTCTGGTGCACTATGGTGCACTCTAGAAGAAGTAATAATTGTAGATGAGGTCTCCCTACCAAATCCATATGTCACTATTCTCTCCTCTACCATGTTGAGCTCAATGCACTCAACCAAACTAAAGACCATTGCCAAAGTAAGTAAGGTAGCCTATGACAACATAGCATCACATACTATATATTACAACTCCTTATCTAGGATCCCATATCAGAATTGGAATGCTTTGGCCTTAGTAACTTCCTAAGTGAAACTGATCAACTATCTCATGCAAGTGTATGCCTCATCTAGGCTTCCTTCAGCTTCTAAATGAACTCCTACAAGCTCCTCAACTTGTTAGTCCGCACTCTTTGATAGTTTTGCCTCAAGCACTAGAAGAGCTCCACCATGTAGTTAAACCTCGATATTGCACTACCTCTTGTAGTGGTTTGTCCACTCATTGTAGCACCATCTCCAACTAGTGCACCTCCATTAGATACACCAATGCTACTAGAGCTAAAACTCATGGGTACTACCAATCTACCTCTAGTAACCAAGCCTAAAGTGATAGATATGTAGTTTGGAGACCAATATTATCTCCATAGTTTGATCTTCTCCCAGAGAGCTCTCTTGAACTCATGATAGTCATCCATTAGTGGGCCCTTTAAGTGCCATGAAGAGTATGAACAAAGTTGGTTTATGCATCTATTGTAGATCATACCAACTATCAACTCTTGGATGAAGTCCATCAAACTTAGTGGTACCTACTATACCAAAATAGTGCTTGGGGCCTTTAAAGTCCCCAAAAATGTTGTCCATGTCCTACAACAACGGTGCATACACTCTAGGTGCACTTTCAATTGAATCATCTCTTGTATCAAACTGCAAATCAAAGTTAATCTCCTCTCCCACTAGGATTTGAGATATAGGTTGATACCAAGCACCACCCCATATAAACCCACTATGTAATGCAATGATATCTCCTTTGGAACCCCCAAAGAAATCCATTGTGACAATGTACCTCAAACCAAACCCTAACCACCACAAGTATCCTCTAGAGGATCACCACCAACATACACCACTCACTAATGTAACTCTAACTATGATAGTTATATTAGGGAAAAGAGTAACCTCTAACCTACCATCACAACATGTACTCTCATAGTCTACAGGTCATCACTTCATGTTTCATCAAAGAGAAACATAGGTGGTCTAATTGGTCATCACTCTAGGCTCACTACCAGGAGCACATTAGAGCACCAACACTCTAAAGTCAAGGCACCTCACAAAAACATGGTGCACAAATAGGAAGCAAAGAATGGATGAGGTCCAATCATAAGAAGTCCAAATAAAGTCCTCTATCTCATAAATCAACACTAAATTGACTTTCCCACCATTTGGCATAATAGGAGTGTCTACCTACTCCTAAACTACCAAGATCACCAAAGATAGGATCAAATTATCTCTCCTAGCTAAAGCTCCATGTGTATAACTATCAATTGACTAGTCATTATGACAACAAGTGAAGATGGACCAATCAGCTAGGGCACCCGTATCGAAACTAGAGATTTGGGGTTGAAAGCCTATTGCACACAATCTAAACTAATGGGCAAATTTTGCTAAATGATGACCAAAAACTCATCTAAATTGGCTAGCCTCACATCATCAAACTAGCTTGCTCACCTTTTTAGGCCTCTCTAGCCCACAATCTTATGCCTCTAAGCCTGTTTGGCACTAGCTAGAGCAATTTAAGCAACCTCCAACTCTAGACAACCTCTACCAACTTGACCTTTAGATTTGGACAACCTTTGCTAATCTGATGCACCTCCTCTATAGTTATTTGACCACCACATCCTAAGTTAACTATCAACTTGAGCCAAATTAAGAAGACAAGGATCTCCAAATCCCTAATTCAAGAAGATGGGCAATTCATGCAACCTCCAACTCTAGACAAAATTTTCCAAATTGACCTCTAAATCTGGACAATCTTTGCCAATCTAATGCACCTGTTCTATAATTGGCTGACCACCAAATCCTTTACTAATTATCAACTTGAGCCAAATTGAGAGAATAGGTGTAAAGATTGAGGAGAAAAATAGGAGAATAGAAGATCAAGAAATAAGAAAAATAGGAGAATGGAAGATTTTGATAATTCTTGGCTAATTTGGCCTATTTACTACTTCATTAGTCTTGACTAACTCATCTATAAACTCCATATTGTTATATTTTTTCCATCACTTGTTGGTGATGTCCTTATCACCATAGAAGCTTCAAACTCCTAGATGGTAGTTTGTGCATTTTGAGATGAGACAGAGGCTCTCAAGTGGCATCATGAAGGGGATACCCTTTCCAAAGCACTTTTTACTCAATATGGAATCATGTCAAATGTAGCAACATGCAAGGATATGATCAGTTTCATACTTCTCATGATCATTGATAGGAACAAGAAGAGGAAGGAACTAGATAAAATAAAAATAGGAAGATGGATTAGAAATAAAGGGTTTCATTATGAGAATATGAAAGATAAGGTAGATTTACATAAAACAAGGTAAGGCAAGTTGATGAGCAATAGGAGATATAGGATTTGGGTGATATCAAATAGACCTATCCAATTAAGAGCAAGTTTACAAACTTCATTCTCAAGTAGTAGGGGTAGTTTAATAGACAAAAACATGACCTTATTATTAAGTTGAAAGGTGAGATCATGGAAATGTTGGTCTGCATATTATTTTTGACAATTTCAAGCAACAAGGAAATGAGATTTCCCTTGTTTTAAGGATTTGCATATTATGGTCAAGAAGGTGGAAGTATGAGAGACACAAGATGGAGGAGGAGTGAGAAAGGAATCTAGAACAAGTGGATCTTAGCTGAAATTAAAGAAGAAGGGAGAGAATCCAATGTTTGCTTGTTTGGAATTATTGTAGGCAAACTCAACAACTAAAGACATTCATCCCAATTGGTATGGTGAATATTGACAAAAGCACAAAGATATCCTCCAAGGTGAAATTTTCATGTCTGGTTTGTCCATTAGTTTGAGGATGATAGGCCATGGACAAAGCAAGTTTGGTGCCAAGTAGTTGGAAGAGTGTTTGCCAAAATTTTCCAATGAGTTGAGGATCATGGTCAAAGATGAGTACAAGAGGCATCCCATGATGCTTGAAGATATTGTCAAAGTAGATCTAAGCCAATTTAGAGCATCCACTATACCATAGGTTGGTGACAAATGGATTTGCTTACTAAGCTTATCAACAAGTACCACAATTCTTATGTGACCTTGCTTTGTCTTGGGCAAGGATGTGATGAGATCTTAGCTCACGTATTCCGATCAAGCACATGGGATGGGAAATGGTTGAAGAGTCTACTAGGTTTTTGGTTGTTGACCTTGTTGCATTGGTAGCTCTCACAAGATCAAACAAACTCTCAAACATCTCATGCCATGTTGGGTCACCATCATTAGCATTGTAGGGTACTTAAGGTCTTGTCCACACCCATGTGACTAGTGACTGGTAAGTCATGGGCTTCTTGAAGGCAAACAAGTCATAGATCACTCTTGGTTGGAATATAGATTTGGTTCTTATATAATAGAAGGCCGTCCTTGAAGGAGAAGGTGTTGTATTCCTTTTCATGTGCTACAAGATAACCTTGTATCATCTAAAAGGGAGAATATTGTTGAAAAATGATCCTAAACTCAATTTGGAATTTTGAGTCAATTAATATTGTCATAATTGCCACCATGATAAGAAGAAGAGATTTCAAATCAAGTTGCCATGACAAAGCATCAAAGATGACATAGAACCTATTGGTTTTGTACTCAAGTTTGAGGTCAAAATATTATATTTGTTCCTACCATTGATGATGTTGACTCTTCATGTGCTTCAAATGTAATGTTTACAACAAGGGTTTGTGATTGGTTTGCATGATCACTTGTTTCTCCTAGAGATAATGCTTCCATACCTTGGTGGCATATACCATTGCAAGTTGTTCTTGATCTTAAGTAGAGTCATTCCTTTTTGTGGTGTTTAGTTACCAAGACATAAAGGCAATAAGATGTAACCCATCAAGAAATTATTACTATAACACAATCCCAATGGTAAAGTAAGAAGCACCAAAATCAATTACACAAGGTAGTTGAGGATCATATGGTTTAAGAATGGGTCTTGAAGAAAATATATTTTTCAACTTCTGGAATGCTTCTTTGTGCTTGGTGGTCCATTGAAAGCTTGAGGTCTTTTCCAAGAGGTCAATCAATAGTGCGGCCACATGAGCATAATAATGGATGAACCATTGGTAAAAACTTGCCAATTGATTAAATACCACTACTTCTATTGCATCCTTTATAATAGACCAATTAGTAATGGCCTTGATTTTCTCCTCTTCCATCTTGATCCCCTCTAATGAGATCTTATGATCCAAGAAGATAACATCTTTCTAACATAAGGTACACTTGACTTCTTGCAATAAAACTTCCATTGAAATAGTAGTCTTAGAACTTCTCATATAAGATTTGTGTATTTTGCTTGTGTCTTGTTATAGATTAAAATATCATCCAAGAATGCTATCACATACCAATCCAATAGCCCATCTAACACCCAATGCATTTGATATATGAAGACTTTTGGAGTATTAGTGAGCCTAAAGGTAGAATTTTCCATTCAAATGCCCATATCTTGTACAAAAGGTAGGCTTTTACACATCCTCTCTATCAATAGGAATTTTCCAATAGTCACTTTAGAAATCCAAATTGGAGAATTATTAAGCTTTACTCAATTGATCTAGCAAGTCATCAATTTGAGACAAGAGATATGCATTCTTCATTATTTTTTTATTGAGGCTATGGTTATCAATATAGATGCAAAGTCTTCCATCCTTCTTTGGGACAAATGGTACTAGTGCTCCCTAAGGAAATGTACTATGTCATATGAAATATTTTTCCAATAATTTTGTCAATGTTGTGCAAAGCTTGTCTAACTCTTTTGGTGAGAGCTGAGAGATTGGTCTACTAACTAATTCCAAGCAAAAACTCAATCTTGAAGAGCATACCATGATCAGAGTATAATCCCTTTGGTAGATCATCCAAAAACACATCAAAAAACTCCTAAACTATTTGATAAACCATTGCTTGATGAGGCTTTTGGTCCTCATCAGATTTTCCATGCACAATTGGTTTGATCCACACCACACAAATAAGAATATCTTTCTCCAAATCTTACTTTATGGTTGCTTTACTAACAAATTTCCTATCTTGGACTGATTATTCTTAAGTGTCTTACTCAAAGGTGACAAACAACCTAATGAGTAATTCTTACTGTGATATTGTATTTAAATTTTCTATTGGATCCAATCAAATTGAACCTTATGATGTTTAAGCCATGGCAAACCAAGAATGACATCATAACTTTGAGGTGCCACTACAAACTTCATACACTCCAAATATGTTTTTCCAATCTTGAATGTTAGATGTGAGGTATAGAATGCAAAACCCTTCCTACTATCTACCATCATCAATTTACTTTTAATTATTGGTTTAATAGGAATAATCAATTCTTTTATCAATTGTATGGACATGAAATTCTCTAAACTTCCAAAATCAACCAAAATCCTACAATAATGATCTGACATCATATCTTGCAAACTTGTATAGGTCAAGCCTTCAATCTCATTGGAACTAATCAAGTTCCTAATGGGTGACTTAGATTCTCCTATTGGGATTCTTTGTTTCCTTGATTATCATGCTCTATGAACTCCATTTGGGTAATTTTTTAGGGTCATCCATTCTTGAGTGTACATTTAGTGATGAAATGCCTAATTTGGCAACAATAAAAATGATGACTATTTTGTCTCAATATTTCCCTATTTATAATGCCCAGTGGTCTTCATTGGATGGCATCAATATCCATTGATATTGGCTCCTCCATGTGTGTGTAGGTTATGGGTAGGTTCTATGAAGGTCGAGGTCAAGACCAAGTTGTCACAACCAAGGAATCAGAGTGCTCAGTCAACTACATGGCTTCTTCCAAGTGTTTGAGCTCTTGCATTGTCACTTCCAATTTAGTGCATGATTTTAAACCCCTCATAGAGAAATCTATATTTTCACTTTTTAGATATCTAGATTTTACATCATGGTGTTCTAGCATTGAACGATGTAGCTTCTTCTCAAATCAATTTACTTCAATTTTGCCAATCTATCTTGTGTAGCTCATGTGACATTTATAGCTTGGAATTTCTCAATTATTATACTCTTGAATTCTTTCCATGTCAAGATTGGTGCAAAAATTTGTCTTTCAGCTTGCTTTACTCTGAATCACCACCATAATTTTACCACTCCATCTAGTTAGCTTGAAGCAAAGATAAGTTGTTTCTATTCACCTTGAAATTTGTAGCTCAAAATAACATTCAAATCAAACACAAAATTCTCCACTATGCTTGGGAGATTCTTTCCTTCAATATCTTGGGCTTTGGAAATCAGATTTGCTCTTCTTTGTTCTTGAAATGGTGCTCTCTCTACATGCTCTTGTAATTGATGGTCTTGTTTTTCCAACAATTGAGTAAGGTGTTCAATTTATTGCTACATAGCAATGATAACTTCAAGCATTGCCGCCATGGCTACTACTCTATCAAACTACCTACAATTATCTAAGATAATACGTAAATGCAACATGTCCACCATTTTCTATAAGTTATAGTTGGAAGTACCAAGGGTTCATCAGACAAGGTAATCAAAAAACTATGCCCAAAATGTGAGATGATGAACTATGGAAAATGATGCTTGGGTAGTACATGAACCAAAAGATCCCAATGGTTTGGTAGAAATGGATTTGGTGGTCCATAAATTCTATCCATCTCATTCTTGCTCTAGTACCAATGTAAAAGATAGAGGAGAGAAATATGAGAATAGAATATCAAAGTGAAAGATCACATTGGGGCTCTTGAATGAAGGAACTCTAATTGCCTAGCATGAGTTTGGGCTTTGGTATTTATAGTGAACATACAAGGTTCTTGGGAAGCTTCCTAAAAGCTTACTTCTAAGAGTGCAAGCTAAGCTAACCAAGAAGCTTCTCAAGAAGCTTCCTTATATAAATTATCTACTTGGCATGCAAGCTAAGCTAGTTGAGAATCTTCCCAAGAAGTTTCTTTCTAAAAGCCATCTATTTGGCATGCAAGCTAAGCTAGTCAAGAGCTTCCCAACAAACTTTCTCCTATAAATCACCACTTGGTATGCATATTACCCAAAACTAGAAGGTACCAAGTAGCTTTCTAGATGCTTCTAGAATATTCTATTAATTCTTGGCTAATTTAGCCTATTTTTTTAGTCTTAACTAATTTTTTTGTAATTTTCATATTGGTACAATAGAGATCTCCAAATCCCTAATTCAAGAAGATGGGTTCTTATATCCATTTCCAATTTTTCACTTTGGGCTCAATTTTCACAAAATTTACCTTTATTTCACCTCCTTGGGGTGTGAATTTAACACCCATTATCTCAAATTGACTCATTTCTCATAAATTTGGCTAGTGCTTTTGCACACCATCTGCTCCACTACCAAATGTATCAACTCAAATAGCGCTTTTGCACACTATCACTCTTAGGGAAATCTAGGACCATGATCAAATGTACCAACAATAAACTAGGCTTGGAGCTACCACCAACGCCCTTAGTTCCTACACTTGATTCCCCTTGACTCTCACTTCATTGATGTAATAAGTTCATTGTTTCACTTGATTCACACTCAAATCAAATTTGTACTCAATCCTTCACTCAACAATCTACCAAAAATTGAGCAATGATTATAGTCAAGCTATATCCACTTTAGCTAAGAGATTCCATGTGACATTTCTTGGCCTCTATCCACCATAGCCAAGAACTACAGGCTTAACATAAGAAAAGTAAGCTCTCTAAAGCTGGAGTTTAAAGTATATTCTTTTGCTTGACTTAGGTCTCCAACCCTAACAGAGCTGCTGATGGCACATCCAATGGTGCAAATGGTGTAGGTGATAGTGGGTCTTCTATGTCATAGCCTTAATATGAATCTAAGTAGCCTTAATATGAATATGACCACTAGCAAGTAATCCATGACTAACTAACTACTAACTAACTATGACTAACAACATTACCATTCCCATGTCTGAGCAAACTAGCTTTGGTGCTACAAATATCATGAAAAAGTTTTGCATCCCCAATTTTTATGATTGTACAAATAGTCTCTAGATGGGAGAAAATACTAAAGTTTTTGCATTTCAATAGTCAAAATGCCAAAATAACATTTTTTAATGATAGTAACCAAAGTAAAGGACCGCTACTTCCTCTATTGGAAAAAAAACACCGTACTTCTTCCTAAAACCCTACTTCATCAATTGGAAGTAAAATCATTAAGAGAGATGGTAACCAATAAGACTGCATGGTGTCAAGGAGTAGTAACAGACCAAAACCAAAACTCGATTCCAAACCAAAACCAAAACCAAACCAGGTGCAACATGGGCTCCAAATCCACATACATTGGATGTTGATTGTACAAATTTGGGTAGCCTATTGGACTTAATCTTTGCACATATGAGCCGCATGTGGGTTTTGAGATGTCTTGAGAGATGAACTATTTCCAAAGAACTATGGAAGGAAGAGGGAATGAATACTCCTTTCCCTTCTCAAACCTCACCTTATTTCTTTTTCTAAATGAGATGAATTTTGAGATTGACCATAAAGCATTCAACAATTGTGTGCAAAGGAATCAAGGGAATGATGGTCCTTTTTGAAACTATAGGAGCTCAATTATCTTTCTCAAAGAGAAATCAAGAGAATGGGGAGAGTGATTTAGTGCCTATGAGGATAAGAGAGAGTGCTACAAAAATTGGAAGCCATTTGTGCTAGAAAACAAAATCTTGAGGACCTCTTGTAATAGCACATCATAAATCTCACTAAGCAAATAATGTAAGGAAAATGAGAAAAATATGGTTCATTTCTTGTCTTGGAAGCTACCTCTGCAACTGAAATAGGCTCACCTAACACTTTATTACTTGCTGCACATATATATAGGGATAGTTCCTCATTAGTATCATTTGGATGAACTCTTGAATACTAACTTACAAGGATAGTTCCTCATTGCTATCTTTCAGCTGAACTCCTTAAAACTGACTTGTGGGACTTCTTAAATTTTGACCACTCAAGGTACCTAGTCACTTTAGTACTTTGACATAGTAGTGTTAGATAAGGGCCTATCCTGCACCTTGCTATTTCATCATTCATGTTTGCTCTTGATTGTCAGAGTCTTTAGTAATTAGTCAAGTCACTAATAACAAGCCAAACATAACAATCTTCACCTTTTGCTTATATCAACCAAATCATCCTAAAGAGTAACATTAAACATTAAACAAGTCCATCAGTCACTTGAACTTCTCAACAAGAATATGTATAGTCAAAATATTAGTTGTATTTACCTTTGTGCCAATCTTTTGTAAATTTATCTCACCATTTGCCACAACTTCTTTGATAAAATGATGTCTCACATCAATATGCTTTGTCCTTGAATGATATACTTGATTCTTGGCCAAGAGAATAGTGCTTTTGCTATCACAAAAAAGTCTAGACTTCATGTTAGGAAGTCTTGCATCCTTGGCTAATCTTTGTAGCCATATTGCCTCTTTGGCAGCCTCAATTTTTGCCATATATTCTGCCTCTATAGTAGAAAGAGCAATAGTAGATTGGAGATTAGACTTCCAACTTACTACACCACCAACAAGAGTAAAACTAAATCTTGTTGATGACCTTCTCTCATCCAAGTCTCTTGCAAAATCAGAATCTACATGCCCTTCAATTCCTCCTTCTTGGTCCTTTTCCACATCAAAGACAATGCTAATATTTATAGTTCCTTTCAAGTAACAAATTATCCACTTCACAACTTCTCAATAATATTTTCTTGGATTTGCCATCTATCTACTCAACATAATCACAACATATGAGATTTCTGGTCTAGTGCATAAGATAGCATCCATTAAACTCCCAATAGCACTAGCATAAGGAATATTTGACATTAATTTCTCTCCTCTTCATTTGATGGACATTGTTCCAATGATATCCTAAAATGACTTGCCATTGGAGTGCTCATTGGTTTTGCATTCTCTATGCAAAAACAAGCAAGTAATTTTTCCAAATATCTGCTTTGGGATATCCATAAATTTTCCTTTCTCTTATCTTGGTGGATTTCAGTCCCAAGCACACTCTTTGAAGAATCCAAGTCCTTCATATCACACTCCTTACCAAGTTGTGCTTTCAGTTTCTCTACCTCAACCATATCATCCACATATAGTACCAAGATGATTAAATCAAATACTCTAGGTCCATGTAGCTTCTTGAGGTACACACAAATATTTAACTCACTTCTATTGTATACATGCTTCAACATGAAAGCATCAAATTTCATGCACCAAAGTCTTGAACTTTGCTTTAGTCCATATAAAGACTTTTATAACTTGCAAACAAGGTTCTCATTCCTTGGTACCACAAAACCTTTAGGTTGATGCATGTAAATGTCCTCTTGCAATTCTCCATTAAAAACCAATTGTAATATCTAGTTGATCCAACTCCAAGTTATGCAACACAACTATTGCCAACAATGCGTGAATTGAAGAGATTTTTACCATTGATGAAAATATCTCATTGAAGTCAATATCTTCTTTTGGGCTATAACTCTTTGCTACAAGCCTTACTTTGTATTGATCTCCACCTGATTTTTTAAATCCTTCTTTCCTCCAAAATATCCATCTACAATCAATTGCCTTCTTTCCCATAAGCAATTTTTCAAGTCTCCAAGTTTGGTTTTTATCCAAAGACTTCATCTCCTCTTCCATTGCACAATGTCCTTTTTGACACTCTTGATCTTGCATTGCTTCTTCATATAAAGAAGGCTCACCATTCTCTGTAAGTAGAGCATAAGCTACAAATAAATCATCAAATCTATTTGGAGTCCTTCTACCCCTATTTGGATTCCTACATTCCTACATTCATCCCTTCTGGACCTTGCTCTTTGAATGGTTCACTTGGTAGATTTACGAGAGGTGAGATATCATCACTTCCAAGATCAATATCTATCTTAACAAAATCTGACTGAATTTGTTTTTTCTTTTCTTTGTCTATTGTAGTCATCTCCATCATACTATTCTCATCAAAAACTACATCCCTACTTACAACAAGTCAACACCTTTTTGGATCCCATTATCTATATCCTTTTGTATCCTTCTCATATCCCACAAATATACATTTTCTAGATGTGGGATCTAACTTTATCCTTTGTTCTTGTCAAATATGAACATGAGCTATACATCCAAGCACTCTTAGTGAAGTGTAATCAACATGCCAACCTGTCCATCTTTCCATAAGTATCTTACAATCATAGTAGTAGAGAGAGAAATGATTACCAAATCACAAGCCATATTTATAGCTTTTGCCCAAAACTTCTTCTCCAATCCAGCTTTGCTTAACATAATTCTTGCTTTCTCCTAGAGTGTAAAATTTATTTGCTATGCCACACCATTTTGTTGAGGAGTACCTTGTATGGTAAAGTGACAAACTATCTCTTCACTCTTACAATATCTATCAAACTCTCCAGATTTGTATTCTCCACCATTATCAGATCTCAAAAACTTCACTTTCCTTCTAATTTACTTCTCCATCATCACCTTCCATTGTTTAAAGATAGAGAAGATCTCTGATTTTTGCTCCATGGTGTAAACCCATACTCTCCAAGAGTAATCATCAACCAAAGATACAAAATAAAATGCTCTAGATTTTGAAGCTATATGTATAAGGCCCCAAACATCAAATGCACATAGTCTAAAATTCACTTTTTGAAATGAACCCTTGTGGAAAAGCTTACCCTCTATTTCTTTCTTATTATCTAATGCTCATGGAATTTTAACTTACAATATTTAAGGCCCTTCAAGAGTGTTGATTGGACAATTACCTTAGACCTCTTTCATTCATATGATCCAAACATAGGTACCATAGGTGAGTGATCTTTGGGATCTTCTTTTTCAGAAATAGTACTTGCAATAATGTACCTCCAATAATGGTATCTCCAACAAGCTCATAAAATTTTCCTATCTTCTTGCTCTTTATTACAACAAATGCTCCTTTTGATACCTTGAGTGTTTCATTTTTTCTCTCCACCTCCAACCATTTGAGTCCAAAGTGCCTAGTGATATCAAATTCTTCCTTACCTCAAGAACATGCCTCATATAAGCAAGATTCCTCACAACATGTAATATTATGAGGATAGGAGAACATACAAGAGAAGAAACTCAAAGCTTCACACTCAATACTCCGATGCCCCAAAGGAGCACCTTGTCTTTATTATATAGCAAAGAGGATTCTCTCAAAGGAAGATCCACCCTTGGATCAGATATATGGATTGGTGATATGTCAGCAAGCTGCACCATTAGATTAGTTGCATGGATTGGTGATATGTTGGTTCTTGTACTATCTGGTTGGTCAAATGAGTTTGATCAGATTGAATCTTTAGGGAATATTCCTATAAAGAGCTCAGAATCACATGGGTGAGGTACTTTGGAAAGCTCTTAACAAGACAAATAGTGGGGGGAGAAGGCAAGCCTTTTTTCCCAAATGAGAGGACTCTTTTCATTTTTTAGGCCTAATTCCTTTGTTTAGGCCTTTGAAATTGGTTCTAAACTTTTCTTGGGTGTTTTCAACTCCTGCTCTATTAGTGGAAGCATTCTTTTGGTGACACCTCTATTTGATCTACTTAGTTCATCATATATAACATCCTTCCAGATGTTACCAAGCCAATTTTTAACTCTAGATAATAAATCTAGCTAATGGTATTACACAACAACATGAAACATCTTAATGCCTATTATACCAATCCAATGACTTTACAAGCCATGTTTTTCCTCATTATTACAGATTCTTCCATTGAATGGTTTTTACTCATTAAACCACTCTATATTTGAACACATATGGTAGGAGCAACATGAGTCCAATATCCATGATTCCTCAAATTGATCTTTGTCTTAGGTAACACATATAACATCATCCACAAAACCAAATGACTCAACAATACTTGCTTGATCTGAAAGTTGACCTTTATCCTTATTGGACTCAAGCCTCTTGTTGTCACAATCCTTCTTGAAATATCCAACCTTCCCACAAATCTAGCATTTGCCTTTGAAACATCCAATTCTAGACTTGGATCTTAATTTACTCTTTATCTGATCTCTCTCTCTCATCCTTCTTCTAATAAATAGAGCCTCTAGATTTTTCATTTCTTGGTTGGGTCTATTTTGTATCTCATTGGATAATAATGCTTAAGGGACCTCTTCAAAGTTATATCATCCTTCCCATATAGAAGAGTTGTGATAAGATGCTCATATGATGGAGAAATTGAAGTCAATAATAGCAATGCCTTATCCTCCTCTTCTAACTTAACCTCTATGCTCATCAACTTACAAATGATTTTGTTGGAAGCATTGAGGTGCTCCATAATACTTTTGCCTTCCTTCATTTGCAACATATACAACTTCTATTTAAGATAAAATCTATTTGTCAATGATGTGGTCATAAAAAGATTCTCTAGTTTGGTCAATAATTTTTGTGCAGATTCCTCATTCACAATATTGCATATCATTTCATCAACATGGTTCAACCAAATAGTGCTAATATCTCTAAAGATTTGCATCTTCAACTTCCCCATCCTCATCACTTTTGTCCTCATGTCTTTTTCTTAGTGTTTTATGCAATCCTTGTTGGACAAGAAGGTCTTTCATCTTCAATAGCCAAAGTCCCAAAAAAATTTCCCATCAAACTTGTCCACTCTAAATTTACCATCTGATATACATAGCACCCTTGCCATTGCTTTGCTATGGACTTGCTTCTATACCCAATTCACTACACCCTTAGGTCTCAAGAACCCTCTTCTAGACCAGCTAAGATTTGATACCAATTGTTAGACAACAAAATCTTTTGGACCTCTCACAATAGCATATCATAAACCCCATTAGCAGATAATATAAGGAAAATAGGAAATAATATGGTTCACTTCCTGTCTTGGAAGTTACCTCCATGGCTGAAACAGGCTCACCCAACACTTTATTACTTGTTGTGCACACACACACACACACATATATATATATATATATATATATAAGAGGATCGTTCCTCATCACTATCATTTGGCTGAACTCCTAAATACTGACATGCAAGACCTCTTGAATATTGACCACTCAAGGTATCTAGTCACTTTAATACTTTGCCACATTAGTGATAGATAAAAGCATGTCCCCTACCTTGTTTTTTCATCATTCATGTTTGCTCTTGATTTTCATAGTCTTCAATAATCAGTCTAGTTGCTAATAACAAGCCAAGCATAAAAAATTTCTTCCCACAGCTCACACATTTGAGCTTTGAAGGAAGCAAGAGAGAAAAGGAATCAAAGGAGTGATAATAATTTTTGGCATCACAAGGGCTCAATTATCTTTCTTCTTGAGAAATCAAGAGAGGATAGGAGAGAGTGCTGCCAAAAAGTTGGAAGCCATTTGCTTCCTGCAACTCACACATTTGACTTTTCAAAGGAAGCAAGAGAGAGTGAAGGAACCAACAAAACAACGGTCCTTTTAAGGAATTGTTGGAGCTCAATTATCTTTCTACAAGAGAAATCAAGAGAGTATGAGAGTGAATTCCTTTTATAAGAACCTAAGAGAGTGTTAGGAGCTTTTTATAATGAAGTCTATTGGGTGAGGCATATTTTTAACAAAAAAGTTGTGGAGTATTTGATTGAATGTGAGATCTAGTGGCTTGTCCTATGCAAGGATTACAAATGAATAGAGTAGGGAGCATCTGCAGAGAGTGGAGGAAATTATGATTTACAATGTGAGAGAAAGGAAGAGCTTTGTTTTTGAGTTCCTCCACTCAACACCATGATAACCCACTCTTGAGTCACTCCTTGAATCAATCTTAGGAAGCTACCACCGTTAATGCCAGAACAAGGACAAAATAGGAAGAGTTGCAAGTAGATTTAGACATCTGAGGATATAGGAATTTACTTAAATTGCAATGGGAGTTTAGGACCAAACCTATGGTGCTTGAATTGCTCATAGGACAAGTGCCTGAAGACATAGACCAAGAGATTAGAGGAAACTCCAAGGGTTGGGATTTACAAGTACTCTTAGATGCTTACAAGCTGACTGATAGAAGAGAGGTACTACCACCAAGAAGGAATTTGAAAGCACATATTACAATTTGCAAGAAGTGTATACCTTCTTGCCCATCACTGATTCTTGGATTCTAGGAATATCTTTGAGTTCCTACTCCCTATACTCCACCCTAAACATCCTACCTAAATCAATAAGGTTTGGGCATCTATGATTGTTAATGCATGGTTGCATAGGTGATGAATTGTGGAAGACTTCTACATGATAGCATTCAAAGATTGATCCTCAACAATAATTAGCCCAACTTATATTCTAGACTATGTCCATTCTTGTAACACACTTACCATACACAAGGATTGTTAATGCTTGGAGAGCAAGAGAAGTGGGAGAGGAAACAAGAAGCCTAGAGAGAGACCATATCTCACTACTCTCTCCTATAAACAAAGAAGACCAAGGGGAATTGAACTAGAGAAATCTGCAGAGGCTAAGCCTACATAACATTTTGAAGCCTACCATTGCTCTCCTTAAACCCTAAATTTTGCCTACTAGGTGAGAGGAGAGAATAGTGAATGATTTGTTTCTAGAGTGAGCCTTTGAAAAATTCAGCAAGGAATCCAATGCCTAAGGAAGCAACATCTATAGATGACCACGGTAGTGGAAAAAGTTGCCACCTTGGTAAGAAAAAACCAAATGATAGTTGTCATGCCATTTGTAGTGTCGCATCTAGGTTGCTCAGACACTAGAGTTCCAGTGATAGTAGTTAGAGTTTCTCAAAGACTACTTTCCGCCGGTCAGATTTTGTGTTCAGGGTATTGACTTCATGGTAGGGCCCATTGTCACTTTGCACTGTTTGCACTGTCAAGTGTGCCGTCAGTGGGACCGTTAGGGTTTCAGACCTAGCTCGAGTCCAGGGAGTATACTTTTGAAGTGCAGCTCTAGAGAGCTCACTTCTCTGATGTTGAGCCTTTGAATTCTTGGCTATGGTAGACAGAGGCCGGTGAGCATCACCTAGATTCTCTTAGCTAGAGTGGGTGTGGCTTGATTGTAATCAATACCTAGTTGTTGGCAATTTATAGAGTGACAGATCAAGTACTGATCTCAGTCAAATGGATTCAAGAGTGGTAATCAATCTGATTACATAAGAGAAGTGAAATAAAGGGGGAAATCATGTGCATGAACTTTGAGTGTTGATGGTATCTCCAAGCTCAGTGGATCATTGGTAGCTCGATTGAAGTCTAGTTTTTCCTTGGTGTGCAAAAGCTTGTTGCTTGATGGAGATTTGGTAGTAAGGCAGACGGTGTGCAGAAGAGCTTGCCAATTTTTGAGCACAAAAGGAGCAAATTTTGAGCAGTGGTTGTGATTTTGAGCTCAAGAGGTGAATGCAAGACCAATTTGTTACGAGTTGGGCTCGGAAAGTAAAATTGAAGGTGGAGTTGGGAAGCTATTCTCGTGAATTTGTGATTTAGAGAAACCCGTGTTTTCAATTTGGCTTGAGTGAAGAGTTAGTGGAAGATTTGGCGGTCAGCAAACTTTAGGGTTTACATCAGATTTTGGCTGGATTTTATGTCGGATTTTGGCCAAATTTGGAAGAGTTTTGCTATTTGGCCAGATTTGGAGAAGTTTTGCTAGTTTGGAGGACTTTAGCAAGTTTGGAGGAGTTTCACCAAATTTTGGAGGAGGTTCAAAGTGGCAAGAAGAATGGCCTTATTTGGCATTTAGAGGCATATGGCTATGAGAGGCTATGAAGGCCTAAAAGGGCCAGCAAGCTAGCTTGCTGGCGTGAGGCTAGCTAGTTTAGAGCAGATCTTGGTCATTTGTTGGCAAAATCTACCCATCTTGCTAGATTGTGCGCAACAGGGTTTGACCCCTAGATCTCTTGTTCCTAGATTGGTGCCCTAGCCAACTAGTTCACCCTCACTTGTTGTCGTATTGAGTGTGCCATTATTATCTATACACTTGTAGCTTTGGCTAGGAGAGGCAATTTGATCCCATTCTTGGTAATCCTAGTAGCTTAGGACTTAGATACAAACTTCTCTTATGTCAAATGCCAAATGGTGGCAGAGTCAATTCTATGTTGTTTTATGAGATGAAGAGTGTTTGTTTAGATTTCTTGTGATTGGATCTTCTCCATTCTTTGCTTCCTATTTGTGCACCACATTTGTGTGAGTGGCCTTGACTTTGAGTGTTAGTTCTCTGGTGTGCTCTCAATAGTGAGGCTGGAGTGATGACCAGTCAAACTACCTTTGTTTCTCTTTGGTGAGGTAGGAAGTGATGATTTGTAGACCGTGAGAGTGAGTGTTGTGATGGTAGGTTATAGGTTGCCTTTTCCTTAGTGTAGTTATCTTGGTTAGAGTAACATTAGTGGATGGTGCTTAGTTGGTGTTGGCACTTGGTGGTATGGCACTTAGTGGGGTACTTGCGGTTGCGACTTGCGGTTGTAGTTTGTGGTTCCGGTTTGTTATTGCAATTTGTGGTTACGTTTACTTTGTCACGACAAAGTTCTTTGGGGATTCTAGAGGAGATAGCCCTACAGTACGTAGTGGGTTTACTCAGAGTGGTACTTGGTATCAGCCTATATGTCAGGTCCTAGTGAGGGAGGAGATTGACTCTGAGTTGGAGTTTGACATAGGAGTTGATTTAGTTGAGAGTGCACTTGGTGTGTCCACACCATTGTTGTGAGACATGGACAAGATTTATGGGGCCTCCAAAGGCCCTAGGCATTACTCTAGTATAGTGGGTACCATTGAGTTGGATGACTTCATCTAGGAGTTCAATAGTTGGTGTGATTTGTAGCAGATGCAAAACCCGACTTTGTTTACACCTTTCATGGCATGGAAGGGGTTGTTTTAGCATCTAGAGGGTCCGCCGATGGATGACTACCATGAGTTTGGGAGAGCTCATTTGGAGGAGATTGAGTTATGGAGACAATATTGGTCTCCAAACTATATCTCTATCACTTCATGTTTAGTGGCTAGGAGGTAGATTGGCTATACCTACAAGTTCTAGCTTGAGTAGTGTTAGTGGAGCTAGTGGAGGTGCACTAGCTAGAGATAGTGCTACTATGAGTGGAGGTACCGCTACCGGAGGTGGTGTGGTATTGGGGTTTAACCCCATGGTGGAGTTCTTCTTGTGTTTGAGGCAGAACTACCAAGGAGTGCAAATAGACAAGCTGAGGAGCTTGCAAGAGTTCTAGTGGAAGGCTAGAGAGAGCCTACACGAGGCTTACACTTGCATGAGGTGGCTGATCAATTTCACTTAGGGAGTTATTGAGGCCCAAGCAGTCTAGTTTTAGTATGGGATACTAGACAAGGAGTTGTGACATAGACTTCGTGAAGCTACGTTGTTATAGGCTACTTTGGCAGTGGTCTTTGGTTTGGCTAAGCATATTGAGCTCAACATGGTGGAGGAGAGGGTGGTGACATCTGGATTTGGTAGGAGACCTTATCCATAGTTGTTACTTATTCTAGAGTGCAGCAACGTACACCACGCCTATTTGGTTTTTGAGGACAAGGTGGACAGCCTAGATCCTATGGAGCAAGTAGAGGGCCTAGTGGAGTTAGATCCTTACCTTCATTTTTGGGTCAACAGCAGCCAGTGAGTGGTGGTGTTGCTTGTTGGACTTGTGGTGGACCTCACCATTGGAGAGAGTGTACTCAAGGTAGTGGACCTGATACCTTTGTGCATCACAGCCAGCACAGAGGCAGTATGAGCATTGCCACAGATTTGGTCACACTAGTGACCAATGTTTTGACCTACACCCGGAGTTACGGAGTGGTAGGGTTGCTATGGCAGATAGTAGTGGAGCTCAGTTCATGGAGGACAAGGTGGTAGAGGTGGTGGTAGAGGATCTAGACCTAGAAGGGGTGCAGTATCTGCCCTTACTTCTGATACAAATATGGCTACTTGGATTGAGAAGTTGGAGCAGAGATTGGCTAGTATGGCTATTGCTCAGAGGAGACCAGATTCGGGTGCTAAGGCTTCTACTTCATATGCTGGTGATAGAAATGCTTTGGACTTCATGTGCGGAGCAGCATAGGTAGATGCATCTACAACAGTGACTAGGAGTGCAATACGTGCTCTAGAGCCTAAAGGAGCATCAATGGAGTTGGACCCACAGAGAGAAGAGGTTGAGAGACAGGTTAGACTTCCCTAGTCTTTCACGCTATTTGAGGCATTGCAGACAACATCTATGGTTCCTAGACGTCCCAATGCATGTATGGTAGGTGGTGATGGAGTACATGATGGACTACTTGCTAGTCAGCCACCTGCTATTACACAGACTAAGTCTAGCATGATGTTGGAGGCGGCTCAGTTGAGAATGTGGCATCCTTTGTTTTTGGCCAATGATATGTTTACATTGGGAGTTGACCCAACCCCAGTGTTCTAGTTGGCTGCCACGTTGTGTGAAAGTAGGGATGATGCAGTTCCTACTACTAGAGAAGAGGTAGTTGGTAGTGGAGCTGACTTGGTTGAGGAGCATGGGATCCATTTAGCGACCAGTGGTTTATGGCAGGCAATAGTAGCTAGACTAGAGGAGTTGCTAGCTAGACCGGACTTTGAGAGAGCACGGTTCACACCTGGTGTTGTCCTATTGGATAACCAAAGGGGGATTTTCCGTTTGGTGGGACCTTTAGGGAAGGTATATACACCACAAAGAGTCTTGTTAGACTCTGGTATGTAGCCCCTTATGTTGGGAAAGGCTGCAGTTGTCGGTCTGGAATTATGGAAGACCAATGTAGAGAGGTGTCCATTTCAGATCTAGACATCTCTAGGTGGTGGTTTGACATGGTACATCACATGTGGAGAGCTTGTTTTCTAGGTTCAGCCTGGTCATCTGACTAATAGCTTAGTGGTGAGAACTCAGGCTATTGTAACAATAGCTGAGTCATATGATGTGCTAGTTGGGGGTGTAGTGTTATACTCCATGGGTTTCAGCATTGACTATTGGGAGGAGATAGCCTCCTATAGACCAGGTTGGCAGTGTGGTGAGGGACGGGTATGTCACCTACCAGTACGCTTCAGTAGTGGCAGTCTTGGCTCATTTTAGTCTGGGACCATGGTAGCATCAATTTTAGCTTTTAGTGGTGCAATTACTTGGCATGGTGACTTGTTGGAGGGGAACACCCATGCAGCGGATACTCCAGTACCACAGAAGATCACTTGGATTTGGAGTATGAGTGGGATTGTTCCATCCACCTTGGATGTTCCATTGTGGAGTTTAGAGGATGCATTGAAGCAGCATGCAAATCAGTTCGTGCAATAGGCTTGGAGTGGAGCCTTCGTACCATAAGGAGATGAGTGTGAGCATGAGCCTCTAGAGTCAATTACTTTGACACCTTTGGATACCACACTCATTTCTTGGCAATATCCGGTAGAAGAGACATGTCTATTGGAGTTGTTTGGTGGGATTAACACCAGACTAGTTGCGGTATTACAAGTGGTATATGAGTACATAGGTACTTTTATGTAGAGAGAGATGAGACTGCTAGAGAAGTCTCTTTACATCATGTGGCACACTTGGTCTATCAATATCCGGAGTAATTACCAATGTCAGCAATCAAAGGTTACCAGAAGGCCCTACCAGCAAACATTTCCTTACTGGGGGAGCATGATCTGGAGAGACATGGGCCTATTCACTTGGTGATTTCTAGATGGCCATGTCAAGGATATACACATGCTGGTAGAGGTTTGGGTCTTCAAGATCCTTGTTCAAGTGTGTTTTGGGAGATGTTATGAATACTACAACATCTTCAAGTTCATCAGTCCGTTTCTCCAACTTACCTTTTAGAGAATGTTCCTTTGATGGGTGATTCTCAGACCAAAGTGGTGGCAAGTACACATCAAGTCCATTCTTGGATGAGACCTATTGTATTGTTAGATGCAGCCAAAGTGGGATCATGGGCTCATTGTCTTTGTCTTTGGTGGATGAACCACTTACCCAAAGAAGTTCTATAGCATGCTTATGATGGGATTCAGTGACTTGACCACATCCTTGTTGATGATATCTTGGATGTTAGGCATCAGTCTCAGACAGTGGTAGTGGTTGATAGGTCACCTATGGCAATGGTGAACCTAGTTGGATAGCCTAGAGCCGCATGTCCCACACTCATGAGTTTCCCAGGCTCTCATACTTTTTGAGAGGGAGGACCTAGACTTGCTTGGGACTCATAGCTACAGCAATTGGTGGAGCTCAATGCTAATGAAAGAGAGCAAGTAATGGGTTTTTGCACTAGTATTATTATTGTTCCAGCAATGTTAGAGGCATCCAGGCGTCAGGTGTTAGGTCAGGCTATGGACCTGAATTGTTTGACCTGGATTGTGAGTCTTGGCTTGGTAGAGCAGCGTAGGATGCGCTTGATAGGTATCACCAATTGGACACTTGTGAACCTTGAGCCTATCAAGACAATTCAGGCATATGTTGGGGGCAATGGACCGAGTGGGCATGGTATTCTTGGGACACAACCAGTAGCTACTATGGAAAGTGGTCTACTTGGAGTCCATCCAAGTGAGCATGGGCTACTTGGATTACACCCTTGGTCCACATGGGATGCAGCTAGAGGACGTGTGGAGCTTGCAGCCAGAGTGGAAGGAGTTTTTCATATAGAGGTTGGGATCTCTAGTGGTTGGGAGCATGACACTATTGCTCCCAAGGGCCCAGTGTAACAGCCAGTCAGTACATCTTCCACTCCTACTACAGTTATAAAGGATACTTGGGAGCCAGATCTTGGACCCAAGCTTATTGGAGAGGAAAGACGGAGGGTTAGGAGGTTCTTGAGGAGCCACACAAGTTTTTTTGCCTTCAATATGAAGGATTTGGGTGCTCTGAAGGGACCTGGTATACGGATTGAGCTGACTAGCAATACACCAATTTTCCAACATCCAGATCAATATAGTGAGATGGAGATAACATTGATTCAAAGCCGGAGTAGTGACCTTTTTGAGGCTAGTTTGGTGGAGATTTCACATGTAGAGTATGCATCAACGACAGTGATGTTAGCCAAGAAGGATATGCATGGCAACTACATAGATAGGTAGATGTGTGGAGATTACCGTCTTATCAATTGACAGACCAGGGCTGATCGGTATGCCATGCCAACACCAAAGGAGATTTTTGATGCAATTGGGCATGCAAAGGTCTTCAATACTTTGGATCTTTGAGTGGGATATCATCAGTTGCTGATCATGGAGGAAGATAAGTCCAAGACATCATTTTGATCCTCACGGCAAGGATGTGTTATATCAATGGGAGTTCTTACCGTTGGGGTTAAAGAATGCTCCTGTTGAGTTCCAAAGGGTCATAGATAGGATCCTAGTTGGATTGGATTTTGCTCGGTGCTATATTGATGACGTTTTGGTCTATAGGACTACTGTGGAGGAGCATGAGAGATAGTTGCTGGAGGTGTTTGAGAGGTTGAGATCTCATGGACTCAATTTACATCTTGGGAAGTGTAGGTTCTTCCACTAGCAGGTTGGGTATTTGGGTCACACTATCTACCCCGGAGGACTTGGTGTTCAACAGACCAAGGTGGAGGCTATTGCATGTATTCCTTAGCCTACGGATGTGAGTAGAGTGCGAGCATTCCTTGGGTTGGCAAACTTCTATCACCGCTATGTTAGAGGATTTAGTGTTATTGCCAAGGCCTTGACCAAGCTGACCAAGCTTACACAGGAGTGGTGTTGGGGAGATGAGCAGGAGAGAGCTTTTGTAGAGCTCAAGGAGAGGTTAACATCTGCTCCTATTTTGAGGAGACCAATCAAAGGACGACCATTTCAAGTTCATATTGATTGGAGTATGTTGGGGCTTGGAGCGGTGCTCACCCAGCATGATGATGAGGAGAAGGAGTTTGTGGTGGCCTATGCTAGTTGCTCCAACAATTCAGCGGAGGTGAAGTATAGTTCATATGAGGGAGAGTGCTTGGTAGCAGTTTGGGCAGTAGCACATTTTTTATGTTACCTATTTGGTAACTCCTTCACTCTCATCACTAATCATCAGCCATTGAAGTGGTTGATGGAGTTCAACAAGCTTTTAGGGAAGCTTGCATGAAGGGCTCTGATTTTACAAGAGTAAGATTTCATAGTTGCTCATAGACCTAGAGTGGTGAACTGTGATGCAGATGGGTTGAGTAGAAACCCATGTCCCAGCCAGCAGGATCAGACTAGAGCACATTGGCATGGTGAGACAAATGAGGAGATGGTGTTAGGTTGGCATGCATTGGCCTTTTGTGTATATTCTCAAAGGCTTTGGTGGTATCTCTCAAAATGCATACAGGAGGAGTTATTGAGGTCATAGATCCAAAGAGTGAAGATATTGGTACAGTTCAATGAGACATTCATGATGATGTCTTAGTGATGTACTATCTTTGCACTGGTGTTGTGGGTGGCATAGTTGGGGCCAAGGAGAGAGATTGTGTTCTTTAGCAATCCCGACGGTTCAGATTGGAAGGCAGACACCTTTTGCATGTATGGGAGGATGGTAGAGTGCGAGTAGTACCACTTCCATCTCAGATTCCACAGTTGGTCCATCATGCTCATGAGGAGCTAGGACATTTTGGAGTCAAGTGTACATATAGCTTACTCCAAAGTCATTATTGGTTGCGTGGTATGCAGACCGAGGTACAATAGTTTGTTGCCAAATGTGTGGTTTGTGACCAAGTTAGAGGATCATTCAATGCTCCTACGCCACAATTACACCCATTACCATCATGGGATTGGGTTACTGTTGGAGTTTGGACTTTGTTGAACCTTTACCGCTAACTGTGAGACATCATCGGTATGTTTTGGTGATGGTGGAGCACTTCTCTAAGTGGATTGAGTTGGTGGCACTTCCTGATAAGTCTAGTGAAGGGAAAGCTTACACGTTCTTGGATTGAGTTCTTATTCATTTTGGTGCACCAGTTGAGGTTTTGACTGATCAAGGTACAGAGTTCTTCGGAGAGTTTCAGGTCTTGTGTGATAAGGCTTTGATTGATCATTGTACTACCTCCCAAGATCACCTTGAGGCAGATAGCTTAGCAGAGAGAGTGGTTCAAACAGTGAAGAGAGGATTGCAAAAGTATGGTTTGTAGAGAGGTCACTTGGAAGATTGGGATCTCTAGTTACCTTGGTTGGCCATGGGCTATTGGTTCAGTTGGCAAGCCTCCTTAGCATCCTTCTCTCTATACTTTCTACTTTATGGACAAGATCCAGACTTACCTACAGCCATTTGTCAAGATGCTACTATAGTTTTGGACTTGGATGACCACAATGTATGGATGAGCGCATGTTCTCAACATGTAGAGATCTTTTGGAGAGTGATGCCGATGGCCTTTGAGAACTTGGCAATTGCTCATCATAGAGATACTTTATGCTATGCTACCATTTGAGGTGGAGGTTTTAGACCCTTGATCTGTCGATTTCATCCAAGAAACTATGTATATCTATAGTAGACAACACCAACGACACTTGATGTTTCGACAGGCCGGACTATCTTGAGAGTGTGTGAGGTTTTGCCATTTGGAGTCCTTGTGTTAGAAGGATGTGATGGTGTTTTTTGGAAGGATCATGTGCGCAATTGTGCGCCATGCCACCTCCCAAACATTGATGGTACTATGGACCCAAGTTTGGCACTTGTACGTGCAGGCTTGAGGTGTATGTTATGTGGCTCTTCTGGTGGAGCTACTACTATGTTAGTGTGTGATAGTTGTTTGATAGGATGGCATATGGCATGTATGACTCCTTCCCTCACGGTGGTTCTTCAGGGACAATGGTTATGTCCTAGATGTACTTGACCTATAGCTAGTTCATTCTTTATATGGTATAGATTGCAGACAAGCAATGGGGCTCTATAGCACCCGGCCTCCTAATCTTTGCCCATTATAGGGTATACCATATACTTAGAGTAGATGGCTATCTAGAGTTAGAGGGGCCTAATCACCAACTAGGAGGCGATTGTGGCACTTTAGAGTCTATGTATGACTTGTATGTCAGTTGTGCTTCTATAGTGTATGATGTTGACAGCGATGTATGTTGTGTAGCAATGTATATATGCATGACAATTATCATGCCATTTGTAGTGTTGCATCTAGATTGCTTGAACACGGGAGTTCCAATGATAGTAATAAGAGTTATTTCAGCAGTTTCTCAAAGACTACTTTCCGATGGTCAGATTTTGTGTTTGGGGTATTGACTTCATGGTGGGACCCACCATCAATTTGCACTGTTTTCACCGTCAAGTGTGCCATCAGTAGGACCGTTAGGTTTCAAACCTAGCTTGAGTCCATGGAGTATACTTTCAAAGTGCAGCTCCAAAGAGCTCACTTCTCTGATGTTGAGCCTTTGAGTTCCTGGCTATGGTGGATAGAGGCTAGCAAGCATCACTTGGATTCTCTATGTTGGAGTGGGTGTGGCTTGACTATAATCAGTGCCTAGTTGTTGGCAGTTTATAGAGTGACACATCAAGTTTTGATCTGAGTTGAGTTGAGTTGAGTTGAAAGTGGTAAAAATCTGATTGATTGTGGCACTTTAGAGTCTATGTATGACTTATGTGTGAGTTGTGCTTCTATAGTGTATGTTGTTGATAGTGATGTATGTTGTGTAGCAATGTACGCAAGACAAGCTCTAGAGAGCTCACTTCTCTAATGTTGAGCCTTTGAGTTCCTGGCTATGGTGGATAGAGGCCGACAAGCATCACCTAGATTCTCTTAGCTAGAGTGGGTGTGGCTTGACTGTAATCAGTGCCCAATTGTTGGTATTTTATAGACTGACAGATCAAGTACTGATCTGAGTTGAGTGGATTCAAGAGTGGTAATCAATCTGATTATTGTGGCACTTAAGAGTCTATGTATGACTTATGTGTGAGTTGTGCTTCTATAGTGTATGATGTTGACAGTGATGTATGTTGTGTAGTGATGTATATATGCACAACATAGCAAAGCTCCTTTGGAAGCTATTTAGGTAGTGGCAACAATTGCTACCCAAAAACAATCTCTAGAGGGAGAGATCAAGGAATTACAAGATGATTGAGATAGATTCCAATCAAAGCTTGACAAAATTCTATAAGTGAGATACCCTTGGACTTAAATCTAAGGACACTTGGGAGATTTCTAGCAATCTATCCTAAAAAAAGGGCCAAGGTACAATAGTGGGATAAAGAATAGGATCAAAGAGGACAAAAAGAGGAACCTAAGCATGAGAGGTCCAAAGCTATATGCACATGAAGATCAAAGGGATCCAAGGCCTGCTCAAAGATATTATAGCACAAACATCCCCTTTGATTGAAAGCTCAAAGACACAAAGTGTTGAGGAAAAATTACCTAAGGCTGAAGTGGATGAAGATCAATTAAATGCCAATTCACCCCTTGAAGGATTACTAGAGATTGGGGAACTAGAGATGAAAGAGATTTTGGGTGAATTGACATCCCTTGAACCTCCCAAGGAAAAATCTTCCATAGAAGGAGAAGAAATGTTGGATGATGATGAGTAAAAGTGCAACCTGATTATGTGATATGATCAAAGTACCAACCATCATGAGGACTAGCACACAAAAGGGGAGATGGTTTTGGTAATGCAAAATGAAGCATAGAGAAGCAAGGGAGGAACATGTAGAAGGAGAGCAAGAAGCGGCCAACAAATTAGAATGAGTGGAACTTGAGCCACTCATCCGGGTCAAAGGAATGTTACTTCAAAAGAAAACAAAGAAATTACTAAAGTTCATAATATTAGGAAGGAGGAAGTTGGATTTCCTCAAAAGACCAAAATCAAAGCTTTACACTAGTAGGGATGGAGGTGTATGACAAAGAAGCATCATCTCACCATACTTCAATTGTAAACTTCCAAGGAGATCAATAGAGACTGATAGATAAAGCCACTTGGCAATTAAGGCAACTAATTCCACTTGATCTTGTACTCTATGTATAGGAAATTGTAAATAAGATAAGGAGACTTTATCTTTTTGAACCTCCTTGAGCAATAAAAGGAGTAGTAAGGAGTATCCACTTTGAAGCCAAAATCAAGCTATGTCAAGAAATTGAGGTTACACATGTCAAATTCAAAGGATACGGTAGTGATGGGTTGTTGTTCCATGCAAAATTTGGTGTAAGAGCACTAATAAGAAGGGAGTCCAATATCAAGACTCCATCAATTTTGAATCATTCCTTGAGTTTGGTGAATTTTATTCTTTGGATCTATGATTGGCCTATCAAGGACAAGGTAGCAAGAGAAAGCCTATGTAGCCACCAAGATTGAGGAGAAGTAGCCTCAAGGTCAGGATTTTATGCAAGCTGGTGGGTAGCACTAGCACATTTTGGTTACAAAATATATAAAAAAAATTGTCCCAAGTCCTTGCTTACCTACTAGTTGATTGTAGAGTTGTCTTTGTAGATATCAAAGATATAATGGAAAGCTAAGAAATGTGGGTGAGCAAAGAGCTAGTTCATGTTAAAACCAAATTACACATGCATTTGGAAGTTTTATCTAGATCCAATTGGGATTCTCATATGTGATTGGGCAAATAAGATCAAGGCATCTCTCTGGTAATCTGAATGTTGGATGATGGAGATGCAATGTGTTCATAATCTGCTTTGCTAGAGTTTTCCCTAGAGGTTGAAGTTTACCAAAAGTATGTTCTTATAGTCCATTATGGTCAATCAAAATTAGGCAAGCTACAATAATGAATTCACTATTATGACTTTGTCTTTGTTCCCAATTAAGTTCCACAAGGGAAGGAGAGATGTACTTTTGAGGAGAGCAATTTTGGTTCAAGACCAAAACCTCAATCCAAACCACAACTTGGTGGCACTCATCATGGAATTTGCAACCTAACTTTCCATGTTGCAATGCACCAAATGGGAATACCAACCCCATGTAGCTCCATGTTGGGAAGTTGAGATTTTCCATAGTCTAACATCTTGGCTATGCATACATTTCTTGATTCATAGCTTGCTTCCAACAAGGTTTGTAAGTCTAGGTCAAAAAAGAGTTCTAAGGGAGAGACCTCAAAGTTGTTGTTGATCCAAAGTTTTAGTATCTAAATTGGTAGGAGTGAGCTACCAAATTGGTAAGAAAAATGCAAGTCAATCTAACCCCGGCTATCAAGATTTTGGGATTCTAAGTTGTGGGTAAAAATCTCATTAATGCATAGAAGGAAAAGAGGTCATTGGTTTCCATGAGGTTAGCATTTAGGATTTGGTTCAAGGAGGTGCCACAAGTCCATGGATGGTATGCTTTGGGTTCCAAAACCAAAATTGGATCCCAACCAAGTGCCACAAGTTCTTTATTAAGCATAAAAGGAAGGGTGATACTTGCATCAGAGTGGAATAAAGAGGGGAAGGTTGAGCCTAAGTCTACTAGATGATCCAATCTCATAGATAGAGTTTGAAAATGTAAGTTGGGAAGGTTAAAGCTTTGATTGATTCTCAAGATTCAATTCAAGGAGTGGAAATTGGATGCCAACCAATTGTTCAGATGGAGAGTAGGAAAACCTCATGTCAATGGCTGTGGAAAGCTAACTTGTGGCTCTAGGCAATCTTGAGGATCACTCCATCTTAGAAAGGGCAGAGATAGTTTGACCAGAGTGACCAAACCTCATAAACTATTCAAGAGTGAGTAGTGTGACCCTAGTTGATGTTGCACGATCTTGGATATCCCCATTTAGCAATTTTGGGGTTGTTGGTAATTAACAATGTTGTTTTTCCTCTTCTCTTGTTTGTGTAGCTCTATTCAATAACCTTGTGTGTGTTGTGAAATTTAGTTGTTGTTGATCTTGGATATCCCCATTTAGCAATTTTGGGGTTGTTGGTAATTAGCAATGTTGTTTTTCCTCTTCTCTTGTTTGTGTAGCTCTATTCAATAACCTTGTGTTTGTATTGTGAAATTTAGTTGTAGCAAAACATTTTGGATATGGAGTTCATGAAGAGTGTTGGAGGATTAACCCAAGCATGACACTTGGGCCAAAACCAAAAGAAGTCCGGCTCTTGCACTTGTAGGACTTAACTCAACACCCCCTATTAAGAAAGTTTCCTTGTGTTGGAGTGGTATTGTGCGTGTAATTGTCAGCCAAGTGTTTTGGCATAGACTACTATGAGGTTAATCAAAGTAACTCCCCATGTAGTAAGACCCTCATAGACGTAATCTTGCTTTAGGATATATGTCTTCCCTTTAGGATCTGGTAAGATGTCACGCCATTTGTAGTTCTGCATCTAGATGCTCAAACACTAGAGTTCCAGTGTTAGTAGTTAGAGTTATTCTAGTAGTTTCTCAAAGACTACTTTCCGACGGTTAGATTTTGTGTTTGGGGTACTGACTTCACGGTAGGGCCCACTGTCACTTTGCACCATTTGCACCGTTGAGTGTGCCATCAGCGGGACCGTTAGGGTTTTAGTGCTAGCTCGAGTCCAGGGGGTATAGTTTCAAAGTGAGCTCTAAAGAGCTCACTTCTCTGATGTTGAGCCTTTGAGTTCCTGGCTATGGTGGACAAAGGCCGGCGAGCGTCACCTGGATTCTCTATGCTTGAGTGGGTGTGGCTTGACTGTAATCAGTGCCCAGTTGTTGGCAGTTTATAGAGTGAGAGATCAAGTATTGATCTGAGTTGAGCTGAGTTGAGTTGAGAGTGTTAAGCAATCTGATTATATTAGAGAAGTGAAGTCAGGGGGAAATCGGGTGCAGGACTTTGAGTGTTGGTGGTATCTCCAAGCTCGGTGGATTGTGGTAGCTCAATTCAAATTCTGTGTTTCCCTAGTGTGTAGAAGATCAATTGATTGATGCACATTTGGCAATTAGGCGGATGGTGTGCGGAAGTGCTGGAAAAATTTCGAGCAAAGGAGCAATTTTTGAGCAGTGTTGTGATTTTGAGCTCAGGAGGTGAAGGCAGGACCAATTTGCTGCAAGTTGGGCTCAGAAAGTCAAATTGAAGGTGGAGTTGGGAAGCTCTTCTCATGAAATTGTGATTTGGAAAAACCTGTTTTGTCAATTTGGCTCGAGTGGAAAGTTAGCAAGGGATTTGGCGGACAGCCATCTTTAGGGTTTATGTCAGATTTTACGTCAGATTTATATCAGATTTTGGGCCAGATTTGGAGGAGTTTTTGCTGTTTGGCCAGATTTGGAGGAGTTTTGCTAGTTTGGAGGACTTTCACAGATTTGGAGAAGTTTTGCCAATTGTGGAGGAGGTTCAAAGTGGCAACAAGAAAGGCCTCATTTGGCTGAATTTTGGCGTTTCAAGGCATAAAGCTGTGGGCTATGAGAGGCTATGAAGGCCTAGAAGGGCCAACAAGCCAGCTTGCTGGTGTGAGGCTAGCTAGTTTAGAGTAGATCTTGGTCATTGGTTGGCAAAATCTGCCTTTCCTGCTAGATTGTGCGCAATAGTGTTTGACCCCTAGATCTCTTGTTCCTAGACTGGTGCCCTAGCCAACTGGTCCACCCTCACTTGTTGTCATAGTGATTGTGCCACTGTTATCTATACACATGTAGCTTTGGCTAGGAGAGGCAGTTTGATCCCATTCTTGGTGATCCTGGTAGCTTAGGACTTAGATACGAACTACTCTTATGTCAAATGCCAAATGGTGGTAGAGTCAGTCCCGTGTTGTGTTATGAGATGGAGGGTTTTTGTTTAGATTTCTTGTGATTGGATCCCCTCCATTCTTTGCTTCTTGTTTGTGCACCACGTTTGTGTGAGGTGCCCTGATTTTTTAGCGTTAGTGCTCTGGTGTGCTCTTGGTGGTGAGGCTGGAGTGATGACCAGTCAAACTACCTTTGTTTCTCTTTGGTGAGGCAGGAAGTGATGACCTCCAGATCATGAGAGTACGTGTTATGATGGTAGGTTACAGGTTGCCCTTTCCCCTAGTGTAGTTATCTCGGTTAGAGTTACATTAGTGGGTGGTGCTTAGTTGGTATTGGCACTGGGTGGTGTTGGCACGTGATAGTGTTGGCATTTAGTGGTGTTGGCACTTGGTGGGGTACTTGCGGTTGTGACTTGCGGTAGCAGTTGGTGGTTCGGGTTTACTGTTGTGGTTACTTTGTCACGACGGAGTTCTTTGGAGATTCTAGAGGAGTTAGCCCTGCAGTACACAGTGGGTTTACTCAGAGTGGTGCTTGGTATCAGCCTGTATCTCAGGTCCCAGTGAGCGAGGAGATTGACTCTAAGTTGGAGTTCAACACAGGAGCTGATTCAGTTGAGAGTGCACTTGGTGTGTCTGCACCGTTGTTGTGGGACATGGACAAGATTTATGGGGCTCCAAAGGCCCTTGGTGTTACTCTAGTACAGTGGGTACCATTGAGTTGGATGACTTCATCCAGGAGTTTGATAGTTGGTGTGATCTGCAGCAGATGCGGAACCTAACTTTGTTCACACCCTTCATGGCATGGAAGGGGTTGTTTTAGCATCTGGAGGGTCCATCAATGGATGACTACCATGAGTTCAAGAGAGCTCATTTGGAGGAGATTGAGTTATGGAGACAGTATTGGTCTCCACACTATGTCTCCATCACTTCAAGCTTGGTGGCTAGGAGTAGATTGGCTGTACCCATGAGTTCTAGATCAAGTAGTGTTGGTGGAGCTAGTAGAGGTGCACTAGCTGGAGATAGTGCTACTACAAGTGGAGGTACTGCTGCAAGAGGTGGTGTGGTATCGGGATTTAACCCCATGGTGGAGTTCTTTCTATGTTTGAGGCAAAACTACCAGGGAGTGCGGACTGATAAGCTGAGGAGCTTGCAGGAGTTCCAGTGGAAGGCTAGAGAGAGCCTACGCAAGGCATACACTTGCATGAGGCGGCTGATCAGTTTCACTTAGGGAGTTACTGAGGCCCAAGCAGTCCAGTTTTGGTATGGGATACTGGATAGGGAGTTGCAACGTAGAGTTCGTGATGCTACGTTGTTGCAGGCTACTTTGCCCACTTTGGCAGTAGTCTTTGGTTTGGCTGAGCGTATTGAGCTCAACATGGTGGAGGAGAGAGTGGTGATATCTGGATTTGGTAGGGAGACCTCATCCACAGCTGTGACTTCTTCTAGAGTGCAGCAGAGTGCACCACGCTTAGTTGGTTTTTGAGGACATGGTGGACAGCCCAGATCCTATGGAGCAAGTGGAGGGCCTAGTGGAGTTAGACCCTTACCCTCATTTTTGAGTCAGCAGTAGCCAGTGAGTGGTGGTGTTGCTTGTTGGACTTGTGGTGGACCTCACCATAGGAGAGAGTGTACTCAGGGCAGCGGACCTGATACCTTTGGTGCATCACAGCAAGCACAGAGGCAGTGTGAGCATTACCACAGATTTGGTCACACTAGTGACCGGTGTTTTGACCTACACCCGGAGTTACGGAGTGGTAGGGCTGCTATGGCAGGTAGTAGAGGAGCTTGAGTTCATGGAGGACGAGGTGGTAGAGGTGGTGGTAGAGGATCTACACCTAGTAGGGGTGCAGTACCTACCCTTACTTCTAACACAACTATGGCTACTCGGATTGAGCAGTTGGAGCAGAGATTGGCTAGTATAGCTATTGCTCAGAGGAGATCATATTCGTGTGCTCAAGCTTCCACCTCATATGCTGGTGATAGAGATACTTTGGACTTCATGTGCGGAGCAGCACAAGTGGATGCATCTGTAGCAGTGACTAGGAGTGCAGTACGTGCTCCAGAGCCTAGAGGAGCATCAGTGGAGTTGGACCCACAAAGAGCAGAGGTTGGGAGACAAGTCAGACTTCCCCAATCTTTCACACTATCTGAGGCATTGCAGACAACATCCATGGTTCCTAGACGTCCCAATGTAGGTGTGGTAGGTGGTGATGGTGTACATGATGGACTACCTGCTAGTCAGCCACTTGGTACTACAAAGACTGAGTCTAGCATGATGTTGGGGGCGGCTCAGCTGATTATGCGGCATCCTTTATTTTCAGCCAGTGGCATGTTTACATTGGGAGTTGACCCAGCCCCAGTATTCTGGTTGGCTGCCACGTTGTGTGAGAGTAGGGATGGTGCTGTTCCTACTACTAGAGCAGAGGTGGTTGGTAGTGGAGCTGACTTGGGTGAGGAGCATGGGATCCGTTCAACGACAAGTGGTTTATGGTAGGCAGCAGTGGCTAGACTGGAGGAGTTGCCAGCTAGACCGGCCTTTGAGAGAGCGCGGTTTACACCTGGTGTTGTCCTATTGGATAACCAGAGGGGGATTTTTTGTTTGGTGGAACCTTCAGGGAAGGTCTATACACCATAGAGAGTCTTGTTAGACTTTGGTATGTAGCCCCTTATGTTGGGAAAGGCTGTAGTTGTCGATCTGGAGTTACGGAAGACCAATGTGGAGAGGTGTACATTTCAGATCCAGACATCTCTTGGTGGTGGTTTGACATAGTACATCACATGTGGAGAGCTTGTTGTCTAGGTTCAGCATGGTCATCCGACTGATAGGTCGGTGGTGAGAGCTCAGGCTATTGCAACGATAGTTGAGTCATATGATGTGCTAGTTGGGAGAGCAGTGTTATACCCCATGGGTTTCAGCATTGACTATTGGGAGGTCACAGCCTCTTATAGACCTGGTTGGCAGTCTGGTGAGGGACGGGTATGTCACCTACCAGTACGCTTTAGTAATGGCAATCTTGGCTCACTACAGTCCGGGACCA
This sequence comes from Lunularia cruciata, assembly GCA_948567375.1. Taxonomy (NCBI): domain Eukaryota; kingdom Viridiplantae; phylum Streptophyta; class Marchantiopsida; order Lunulariales; family Lunulariaceae; genus Lunularia; species Lunularia cruciata. The sequence continues at coordinate 193,950 of OX419762.1, read as the reverse complement.
TGGCAGCATCAGTTTTAGCTTTCAGTGGTGCAATTACTTGGCCTTGTGACTTGTTGGAGGGGAACGCCCATGCAGAGGATACTCCAATACCAAAGGAGATCACTCGGCTTTGGAGTATGAGTGGGATTGTTCCATCCACCTTAGATGTTCCATTGTGGAGTTCAGAGGAGGCATTGCAGCAGCATGCAGATCAGTTGGTGCAGCAGGCTTGGAGTGGAGCCTTCATACCATTAGGAGATGAGCGTGAGGATGAGCCTCCAGAGGCGATTGGTTTGACACCTCTGGATACCACACTCATTGCTTGGTAGTATCCAGTAGAGGGGATATGCCTATTGGAGTTGTTTGGTGGGATCAGCACCGGACTAGTTGCAGTGTTACAAGCGGGTATCCAAGTACAGAGGTACTTGTATGTAGAGAGAGATGAGACTGCTAAGCGAGTCTCTCTACATCATGTAGCACACCCGGCCTATCGGTATCCGGAGTTATTACCGATGTCAGTAGTTAGAGGTTACCAGAAGGCCCTACCAGGAGACATTTCCTTACTGGGGACACATGACCTAGAGAGACATGGGCCTATTCACTTGGTGATTTCTGGATGGCCATGTCAAGGACATACACGTGTTGGTAGAGGATTGGGTCTTCAGGATCCTTGTTTTGGTGTGTTTTGGGAGATGTTACGGATATTACGACATCTTTAGGTTCATCAGTACGTTTCTCCAGCTTACCTTCTGGAGAACGTTCCTTTGATGGGTGATTCTTGCACTAGAGTGGTGGCAAGTACACATCAAGTCCATTCTTGGATGAGACCCGCTGTATTGTTAGATGCAGCCAGAGTGGGATCACGGGCTCATCGTCTTTGTCTTTGGTAGACAAACCTCTTACCCAGAGAGGTTCTATAGTGTGCTTATGATGGGATTCAGCGACTTGACCACATCCTTGTTGATGATATCTTGGATGCTGGGCGTTAGTCTCAAACAGTGGTAGTGGCTAATAGGTCACCTATGGTAGTGGTGAACCTAGTTGGACAGCCTAGAGCCGCATTTCCCACACTCATGAGTTTCCCAGGCTCTCATGCTTTTTGAGAGGGAGGACCTGGACTTGTTTGGGACTCACAATAACAGCAATTGGTGGAGCCCAACGCTGATGAGAGAGAGCGGGCGATGGGTTTTTGCACTGGTATTACCACTATTCCAGCAGTGTCAGAGGCATCCAGGCGTCAGGTGTTAGGTCAGGCTATGGACCTAAACTGTTTGACTTGGATTGTGAGCCTTGGCTTGGCAGAGCAACGTAGGATGCACTTGATAGGCATCACCACTCTGACACTTGTGAGCCGTGTGCCTATCAAGACAATTCAAGCACATGTTGGGGGCGATGGACCGAGTGGACATGGTATTCTTGGGACACATCCAATAGCTACTAGGGAGAGTGGTCTCCTTGGAGTCCATCTAGGTGAGCATGGGCTACTTGGATTACACCCTTGGTCCACATGGGATGCAGCTAGAGGACGTGTGGAGCTTGCAGCCAGAGTGGAGGGAATTTTTCACACAGAGGTTGGGACCTCTAGTGGTCGGGAGCATCACACTATTGCTCCCAAGGGCCCAGTGTAGCAGTCAGTCAGTACGTCTTCCACTCCTACTATAGTTACAGAGGATACTTGGGAGCCAGATCTTGGACCCAAGCTTACTAGAGAGGAAAGACGGAGGGTTTGGAGGTTCTTGAGGAGTCACATGAGTTTTTTTGCCATCAGTATGAAGGATTTGGGTGCTCTAAAGGGACCTGGTATACGGATTGAGCTGACTAGCGACACACTAGTTTTCCAATGTCCTTATTGATATAGTGATATGGAGAGGAAATTGATTCAGAGCCGGAGTAGTGACCTTTTTGAGGCTGGTTTAGTGAAGATTTCACATGGAGAGTATGCATCAGCGCCAGTGATACCAGCCAATAAGGATATGCATGGCAACTATATAGATAGGCAGATGTGTGGAGATTACCGTCCTATCAACCAATAGACCAGGACTGATCGGTATGCCATGCCTACACCGGAGGAGATTTTTGATGGAATTGGGCATGCAAAGGTCTTCAGTACTTTGGATCTTTGAGCGGGATATCATCAGTTGCCAATCAGGGAAGAGGATAAGTCCAAGATAGCATTTAAGGCTATTGATCCTCACGGCAAGGATGTGTTATATCAGTGGAGGTTCTTACCATTTGGGTTGAAGAACACTCCTGCTGAGTTCCAGAGGGTCATGGATAGGATCCTAGCTGGATTGGATTTTGCTCAGTGCTATATTGATGACATTTTGGTTTATAGGACTACTGTGGAGGAGCATGAGAGACAATTGTTGGAGGTGTTTGAGAGGTTGAGATCTCATGGACTCAAATTACATCCAGGGAAGTGTAGGTTCTTCCACGAGCAAGTTGAGTATTTGGGTCACACTATCTACCCCGAAGGACTTGGTGTTCAGCAGACCAAGGTGGAGGCTATTGCACGTATTCCTCGGCCTACGGATGTGAGCAGAGTGTGAGCATTCCTTGGGTTGGCAAACTTCTATTGCCGCTATGTTAGAGGATTTCGTGCCATTGCCAAGGCCTTGACAAAGCTGACCAAGCTTACACAAGAGTGGTGTTGGGGAGATGAGCAGGAGAGAGCTTTTGTAGAGCTCAAGGAGAGGTTGACATCTGCTCCTATTTTGAGGAGACCGATCAGGGGATGACCATTTCAGGTTCACACTGATTGGAGTATGTTGGGGCTTGGAGTGGTGCTTACCCAGCATGATGATAAGGAGAAGGAGTTTGTGGTGGCCTATGCTAGTCGCTCCAACAATTCAGCGGAGGCAAAGTATAGTTCATATGAGGGAGAGTGTTTGGCAGCAGTTTGGGCAGTAGCACATTTCCGATGTTACCTATTTGGTAACCCCTTCACTCTCATCACTGATCATCAGCCACTGAAGTGGTTGATGGAGTCCGACAAGATTTTAGGGAAGCTTGCACAATGGGCTCTAATTTTACAGGAGTATGATTTCACGGTTGTTCATAGACCAGGAGTGGTGAACCGTGATGCAGATGGGTTGAGTAGAAACCCATGTCCCAACCAGTAGGATCAGACCGGAGCATGTTGGCATGGTGAGACAGATGAGGAGATGGTGCCAAGTTGGCATGCATCGGTCTTTCTGTGTATATTTGCAGAGGCTTTGGTGGTATCTCTCTCAGCGCATACAAGAGGAGTTATTGAGGTCACAGATCCAAAGAGTGAAGATATTGGTACAATTCAGCGAGACATTCATGATGATGTCTTAGTGATGGACTATCTTTGCACTGGTGTTGTGGGTGGCACAATTGGGGCCAAGGAGAGAAACCGTGTTCTTCAGCGAGCCAGACGGTTCAGATTGGAGGGTAGACAACTTTTGCGTGTATGGGAGGATGGTAGAGTGCAAGTAGTACCACTTCCATCACAGAGACCATAGTTGGTCCGACATGCTCATGAGGAGTTAGGACATTTTGGAGTAAAACGTACATATAGCTTACTCCAGAGTTATTATTGGTGGCGCGGTATGCAGACCAAGGTACACCAGTTTATTGCCAGATGTGTGGTTTGTAACCGAGTTAGAGCATCATTCAATGCTCCTACGCCACAGTTACACCCATTACTTATCATGGGATTGGATTATCATTGGAGTTTGGACTTCACCGGACCTTTATCGCTGATTGTGAGACATCATCGGTACGTTTTGGTGATGGCGAAGCACTTCTCCAAGTGGATTGGGTTGGTGGCACTTCCTAACAAGTCTAGTGAAGGGACAACTTACTCCTTCCTGGATAGAGTTCTTAGTCATTTTGGTGCACCAGCTGAGGTTTTGACTGATCAGGGTATAGAGTTCTTGGGGGAGTGTCAGGTCTTGTGTGACAAGGCTTTGATTGATCATCGTACTACATCCCGAGATCATCCTGAGGCAGATGGCTTAGTAGAGAGAGTGGTTCAGATAGTGAAGAGAGGATTGCAAAAGTATGGTTTGCAGAGAGGCCACTTGGGAGATTGGGATGTCTAGTTACCTTGGTTGGCCATGGATTATCGGTTCAGCCGGCAAGCCTCCTTAGTATCCTTCTCTCCATACTTTCTACTCTATGGACGAGATCCAGATTTACCTGCAACCATTCATTGAGATGCTACTGTAGTTTTGGACTTGGATGACCCCGATGTATGGATGAGCGCATGCTCTCAACGGGCAAAGATCTTTCGGAGAGTGATGCCGATGGCCTTTGAGAACTTGGCGATTGCTCATCATAGAGATACTTTACGCTATGCTACCATTCGAGGAGGAGGTTATAGACCCTCGATCCGTCAATTTCATCCAGGCGACTATGTATATCTACAGCAGACAGCACCAACGACACTTGATGTTTCGACAGGCCGCACTATCTTGAGAGTGCACGAGGTTTTGCCATCTGGAGTCCTTGTGTTAGAAGGACGTGATGGTGTTGTTTGGAAGGATCATGTGCGCAATTGTATGCCATGCCACCTCCCAAAAATTGATGGTACTATGGACCCAAGCTTGGCACTTGTACGTGCAAGCTTGAGGTGTATGTTATGTGGCTCTTCTGGTGGAGTTGCTACTATGTTAGTGTGTGATAGTTGTTTGAGAGGATGGCATATGACATGTATGACTCCTCCCCTCACGGTGGTTCCTCAGGGATAGTGGTTATGTCCTAGATGTACTTGACCTATAGCTAGTTCATTCTTTATATGGTATAGATTGCAGACATGCGACTAATGATGGAGCTCCATAGCACCCGGCCTCCTGATCTTTGCCCATTAGAGGGTATACCATATACTTAGAGTAGATGGCTATCTGGAGTTAGAGGGACCTAACCGCCAGCTAGGGGAGCGATTGTGGCACTTTAGAGTCTATGTATGACTTATGTGTGAGTTGTGTTTCTATAGTTATGATGTTGACAGCGATGTATGTTGTGTAGCAATGTATATACGCACAATAGCTATCACGCCATTTGTAGTTTTGCATCTAGATGCTCGGACACTAGTGATAGAAGTTAGAGTTATTCTAGCAGTTTCTCAGAGACTACTTTCCAACGGTTAGATTTTGTGTTCGGGGTACTAACTTCACGGTGGGTCCCACCGTCACTTTGCACCGTTTGCACCGTTGAGTGTGCCGTCAGCAAGACCATTAGGGTTTTAGTGCTAGCTCGAGTCCAGGGGGTATAGTTTCAAAGTGAGCTCCAGAGAGCTCACTTTGAACAACAATTCAGTCACAACAATTTAGAACAACAATTCAGTCAAACCTCAAAATTAGTATAGTTATGAGAATGACTTTGAGATACATTCTTACCCTAGTTTGAGTATTTTTTTCAAGGTATTTGACAATACTTCCTAACACCTAACCTCCATAATAAACATGAGAGCTCAAGCTCATACAAATACTTGGAGTTTTGCTCATTTGAAAATTCCAATGTGAACTTCTATTCTCTTATTTGTTTCCTTGACCTTTTATAACTTGTTAATTTTCCAACTTTGCAAAATTTGTTTGAGTAATTGGTTTTTAATTCATTAATCCCTTATAAATATTTATAGTTTAATCTCTAAAGTGATGAGAAGTTCATAAACATTCTCTCTTTTGCATTAGATAAAAGGTGAATAATGTAAAAGACCAAAACCGAGGAGAGAAATAGGAGAATGGAAGCTCACATTAGGACACTTGAATGAGGGAAAACTCCGAATGCCTAGCATGAGCTTCGGCCTTGGTATTTATAGGTAGCATACAAGACCTTTGAAGCTTCTCAAGAAGTTTCCTTGAGCCGCTTTCTTGGAGTGCAAGCCAAGTTAACTAGGAAGCTTCTCAAGAAGCTTCCTTCTAGAAGCCGCCTACTTGGTGTGCAAGCTAAGCTAGTTAGAAGCTTCTAGAAGCTTCCTTCTAGAAGCTACCTGCTTAGGGCACAAGTTAACTAGTTGGGAAGCTTCCTAAGAAGCTTCTTAGATGCTTCTAGAATATTCTAGGCTATTTTGTCTTATTCTCTACTTCGTAAGCCCGACTAACTTCATCACTAAACTCCATATTGTTACATATTCCCCTGCCGCTAGTTGGTGACGTCCTCGTCGCCAGTGAAGCTTCTAATTCCTTGATGGCCATCTGTGCATTCTGGAGGTGAGAAAGAGGTTCCCATGTAGCATCATGAAGGGGATACCCTTTCCAAAGGACCTTGTACTCCGTATGTTGGTGACGGCCTCGTTGAATATGGCGACGCGCAAGGATACGATTAACTTTGTACTCCTCATGATCATTGATAGGGACAAGAAGAGGGGGAGGTTGGACTCGAGAGGAAAAGGAAGAAGGGTTAGGAACAAAGGGTTTCAACTTAGAAATATGAAAGACAGGATGGATACGCATGTGACAAGGTAAGGCAAGACGATAAGCAACAGGAGAGATAATGTGGGTGATATCAAAGGGTCCTATCCAATTAGGAGCAAGTTTACAAACTTGGGTATCAAGTGGGAGAGGGAGGTTACTAGAGGATAGCATGACTTTATCACCAACTTCAAAGGTGAGATCACGACGATGATGGTCTGCATATTGTTTTTGGCGATTCTGAGCAACAAGGAGGTGAGATTTGGCTTGTTGGAGAGATTGAGATATAGTGGTCAAGAATGTAGAGGTATGAGGAACCTGAGAGGGAGGGGGAGCAAGAAGAGAATCTGGAACAAGCGGATCTTGGCCAAAATTGAAAAAGAAGGGAGAAAATCCAGTGCTTGCCTGTTTGGAATTGTTGTAGGCAAATTCTACAACTGCAAGACATTCATCCTAGTTGGTATGGTGGACATTGACAAAGGCCCGCAACATATCCTCCAATGTACAATTGGCGCGTTCGGTTTGTCCATCAGTTTGAGGATGATAGGCCGTGGACAAAGCAAGCTTGGTGCCGAGTATCTGGAAGAGTGCTTGCCAAAACTTCCCGGTAAATCAAGGATCACGGTCGGAGATGAGTACACGTGGCATCCCATGATGCTTGAAGACATTGTCGAAGTAGATTTGCGCTAAGGTTGGAGCATCCACGGTATCCTAGGTTGGTGCCAAGTGGATTTGCTTACTAAGCTTATCCACAAACACCACAATTGCGGTGTGTCCTTGTTTTGTCTTTGGCAAGGATGTGATGAGATCCAAGCTCACATGCTCCCAACGAGCGGATGGAATGGCGAGTGGTTGAAGGAGTCCACTCGGCTTCTGGTTGCTAGCCTTGTTCCGTTGGCAACTCTCACATGATCGGACAAAGTCTCGAACATCTCGTGTCATGTTGGGCCACCACCATTGGCGTTGGAGGGTGCCCAAGGTCTTGTCCACTCCCATGTGACCAGCTATTGGTAAATCATGGGCTTCTTGAAGGCGCACAAGTCGAAGATCACCTTTGGTTGGAACATAGATCTGGTCTGCATGGAATAAAAGGCCTTCCTTGAAGGAGAAGGTGTTGTACTCCTTGTCGCGTGCTGTTAGACGACCGTGTACCATTTGGAAGAAGGGATCTTGCTGTAGGGCTAACCAAAACTCGTCATGAATCTTGGGATCAATTGACACCGTCGTAATTGCTGTCGCGATGAGAGGAAGAGACTTCAAATCAGGTCGTCGTGATAGAGCATCAAGGATGACATAGAACCGACCTGGTTTGTACTCAAGTTTGATGTCAAACAATTGGAGTTGCTCTTCCCATTGATGATGTCGACTCTTCATGTGCTCTAGGTGTAAGGTCTGCAACAATGGCTTGTGATCAGTTTGCATGATCACTTGTTTCCCCAAGAGATAATGCCTCCATACCTTGGTGGCATATACCATTGCAAGTTGTTCTCGATCTCGAGTAGAGTAATTTCTTTCAGCTGTATTTAGTCGGTGAGACACAAAGGCAATCGGATGTAGTCCATCTGGAAATTCTTGTTGAAAACACAGCTCCAATTGCAAAGTTAGAAGCATCAAAATCAACCACACAAGGTAGTTGAGGATCATATGGTTGAAGAATGGGTCTTGAAGACACCATATGCTTTAACTTCTGGAATGCTTCTTCATGCTTGGTGGTCCATTGGAAGCTTGAGTTCTTTCCCAAGAGGTCAGTCAATGGTGCAGCCACGTGAGCATAATAGTGGATGAACCGTCGGTAAAAACTGGCCAATCCGTTGAACGCTCGTACTTCGGTAGCATCCTTCGGGGTAGGCCAATCAGTAATGGCCTTGATCTTCTCTTCTTCCATCTTGATCCCCTCTGATGAGATCTTATGACCCAAGAAGGTAACCTCCTTTTGCCAAAAAGCACACTTTGACTTCTTGCAGTAAAATTTCCACTGTCATAGTCGTCTTAGGACTTCTCGCACATGATTCATGTGTTCTACCTCTGTCCTACTATAGATTAAGATATCATCTAAGAACACTACCACAGACTGATACAATAGCCCCTCCAACACCCAATGCATCTGATCCATGAAGACTGCTAGAGCATTAGTGAGTCCGAAAGGTAGAACTCTCCACTCAAAATGTCCATACCTTGTACGAAAGGCAGTCTTTTTCACGTCCTCTCCTTCAATAGGAATTTGCCAATAGCCGCTACGAAGATCTAGCTTGGAAAAGTATCGTGCTCCACTTAATTGATCAAGCAAGTCATCGATCCGAGGCAAGGGATATGCATTCTTCACGGTTTGCTTATTGAGCCCACGGTAATCAATATAGAAATGAAGTCCTCAATCCTTCTTTGGAACAAATAGTACCGGTGCTCCCCAAGGGGAGGTACTATGTCGTATGAAATCCTTCTCCAACAACTCTGTAAGTGTTGTTTGCAACTCCTCCAACTCCTTTGGTGAGAGCCGATAGATTGGTCTACTCACTGGAGTACTCCCTGGCAATAACTCGATCTTGAAGGGCATACCTCGATCAGAGGGTAATCCCTTTGGCAGATCATCCGGAAACACATCTGCAAACTCTTGAACTATCCAATCAACCGTCGCTTGATGCGGCACTTGGCCCTCCTCAGATTGTTCTTGTGCAATCGGCTTGATCTACACTGCGAATACATACTTATCTTCCTCCAAAGCTTGCTCTATGGCTGCTTCATTAACAAACTTCCCTTGTAGGGACTCATCTCTCTTCCGAGCTTGCTCCATTGTTGCCTTCCTGGCAAACTTCCCATCTTGGGACTCATCTCCCTTCCAGATTTGCTCTATGGCTACCTTCTCGACAAACTTCCCATCTTGGGACTGACTAATCTTAGGTGTCTTACTCAGAGGTGCCAGACAACCTAATCGGAAATTCCTACCTTGGTGTTGTACTTGAATTTGGTGTCGGGTCCAATCAAATTGAACCTTATGACATTCAAGCCAAGGTAGACCCAGAATGATATCATAGTGTAGAGGTGCCACTACAAACCTCATACACTCCAAATACTCCTTCCCAATCTTGAAGGTAACAGGATGCAAGGTGCGGAATGCAGAACCCTTTCTACCATCCGCCATCATCAAACTACTTCCAATCACTGGCTTGATAAGAATACCCAACTCCTTTGCTACTTGCATAGACATGCAATTCTCTGAACTTCCAGAATCAACCAAAATTCTACAACCCCGATTAGATATCATACCTTGCAAGTGAAGCAAACTTGCATAGGTCGAGCCTTCAATCCCATTGGAACTAATCAAGCTCCCAGTAGGCGGCTCGAAATCTCCTACTGGGATTCCTCGTTTCCCTGATCATTCCGCTCCACAACCTCCACTTGGGCAACTTGTCGAGGTCATCCATTCTTGAGTGGACATTCAACAATGCGATGCCACAATTGGCGACAATAAAAACAACCTCCATTTTGTCGTAATCTTTCTCTATCTGCTGTGCCAAGTGGTCTTCGTTGGATAGCATCAATCTCCATTAGTACCGGTTCTTCCACTCGTGGTACTGGTGGGTTTTGTGTAGGTCGAGGTCGAGACTAAGTTGTCGCAACTAAGGAATCAAAGCGCTCAGCCAATTGCATGGCTTGTTCTACATTTTGTGGCTCTTGCATGGTCACCTCCAATCTGGTTCGTGACTTCAATCCTCGCACAAATCGATCCAGAACTTCACCTTCTTGGATATCTGGAATTTGCATGATGATATTCTGGAATTGTGTGATGTAGCTTCTCACTGAGCCAATCTGCCTCAACCCCGCCAATTTATCTCGTGCAGCTCGGGTGGCATTTATAGTCTGAAATCGACCAAGTATTGCATCTTTGAATTCTGCCCATGTCAAAATTGGTGTAACAATTTGTCGTTCAGCTCTTTCTACTCGGAATCGCCACCAAAGTTTTGCCACTCCATCCAGTTGGCTAGAAGCCAAGAGAATTTGTTTCCGCTCGTCTTGAAGATTGGTGGCTTCAAAGTAACGTTCACAGTCAAACACAAAATTCTCCACTGTGCCTAGAAGATTCTTGCCTTCAAACACTTTGGGTTTCGGAAATCGAATGCAATCTTCTCCATCTCAAACTGGCGCTCTGTCTATTTGTTCTCGTCGTTGCTGGTCTCGTTCATCCAACAATCGAGTAAGATGCTCGATTTGTTGTTGCATTGCAAGGATAATATCCGGTATTGCCGCCATCGCTACCACTCTATTCCACTACCTGCAATTTATCTAGTTGATTAACACGTAGATACAACACGTCCACCGTTCTCCATAAGTTACAACTGGAAGTATCAAGGGTTCCTCTGACACGGTGATCATATGTTGGAAATCCTGCCCAAAGCGTGAGTTGATGAATTGTGTGAAATGATGCTTTGGTAATATCTGGACATGAAAGTCCCAATGGTTTGGAGGAAGTGGATTTGGTGGTCCATAAATTCCATCCATCCCATTCCTGCTCTGATACCAATGTAAAAGACCAAAACCGAGGAGAGAAATAGGAGAATGGAAGCTCACATTGGGACACTTGAATGAGGGAAAACTCCGAATGCCTAGCATGAGCTTCGGCCTTGGTATTTATAGGTAGCATACAAGACCCTTGAAGCTTCTCAAGAAGTTTCCTTGAGCCGCTTTCTTGGAGTGCAAGCCAAGTTAACTAGGAAGCTTCTCAAGAAGCTTCCTTCTAGAAGCCGCCTACTTGGCGTGCAAGCTAAGCTAGTTAGAAGCTTCCTTCTAGAAGCTACCTGCTTAGGGCGCAAGTTAACTAGTTGGGAAGCTTCCTAAGAAGCTTCTTAGATGCTTCTAGAATATTCTAGGCTATTTTGTCTTATTCTCTACTTCGTAAGCCTGACTAACTTCGTCACTAAACTCCATATTGTTACAAATAAAGTGAATGATCAAATAGCCATTCTAAAGATGAATTATGAGATAAAAATAATTATCTGTAATCTATAGAACCTACTTGTAATCTTTTACATGTTTAGTTATATATAGCAAGCTATTTGAAACTAAAATCTCTAAACAGATCTAGTTGGGATGATATTAGTTATGTAATATATATATGATATATTATTGAGTAGTATTTGATATAAATATTACTTATAAATTTTCATTTTAATCTAATATTAATAAATTAATTATTAAATATATTTAATCAAGTATAGATATTCATGAATTTTATCCAATTATCATAAAGTTATAATTATTATAAAAATTAATTGATTGCAAAAATTTAAGTGATGTAAATATTGATGTTAAAAGTGGTTATTTTGAAAATTTATGATGATAAAAACTCTATCAAAGTAAAGGTATCCATAAGTATTAAATGTAACTCTAACATGAATATTAAAGAAGATGAGTAGACTTTTCTACTCCATGATGATGATGATTTGAGATAGAGAGAGATAAAGAAATCATGTATTCCTTTGCATTAAGCCAAACAGATAATGCATATTTAATTTGCAAGGTATGATAAATCAACTTGAGAGCATTCTTCAAGTAAAGTTATCACGCTTAATCAGATCTGTTTCCATACACTCAATCACTACCTTTAAGAATTCTTCTATAGGTGTACTACTCGGAAGTAAAGAAAATCTATTTTAAATTTCAGTTCCCAATTCAATAAGAAAATGCTCCTATAATTTTTATATGATTACATCTAGAACCTCTTGTGAAACACATCCACTACCTTTGATTTAAGTACTTTTTATCTTTTCGTGATTGACTTTTTTGTTGCTTTGATCTAAATTGAATAATTATTTTATTATTTTATTCTTTCTTTTAGATCCTACAGAATAGCAACTACACTTTGAGTTATCATCCACACTAATTCATGATCTATTTGATGAATTTGTTAACAAAGCGACCAAGTATCCTAAATATAATTTTTCTCAAATAGAACTACCATATTAGTATTGAACTGTATTGGTAGAATAACAATGTAGCTTAAACAAAATCACATTCAAACCAAAGTAATCCAAGAATAATATTATGGTGAATGTGCAGTTTTGACTTTATTTATTCTATATAATCTATTCTAACTTTGAGAAGTACTAGATGATGAGTTTGAAAGGTGCATCTTTATCTTCCATCAATTATAATTAAAATTTTACTTTCATTAGTGCAGAAGAAGCTCTAATCTCCTTGGCAAACTATATGAACATATCATTAAAAATTCCCATATAATTATAAGCCACCAAAATCTAACAAGCATGATATTTGATCATATTATAAAGAGGAAAAAAGATTTTTTACACTTTAAAGTTTCACTCCCCTTAATTTAATTAGGAGAAATTTCCTCCAAATATTTTTCTTGATTGGTCTTGTTAGAAATATATAAGGATTTTATTAATTATAGGTTCCATCACTATTTCTTAACTTTCATATACCTATACAATAAATAGGAAATTAGAGGCCTGATTAGTATTGGGAAGTGTCAAGGAACATCTCTCGTGCCACCCAAGTAGATTGAGCTGAAACTGAAGTACCTCCCTTAGTTAAAAATTATTTTATAAGTGGGAATTGTCGCAGCGCTCCTTGGAAGACAAATCTATCACTACTCCATCCGCACAATCGCCGTGTTTAGTGTCCGACAATACTTACCGGCTGAAAGGTGGAGGATCTTCCGGCTTTGAGTTTCCAGTTGCCCATAGATGTAGGATACTAGGATCGCTGACATGGCACAAAATCGACGGCCCCGGTCGTCAATTATAAGAAGCACAACTCGTTCCTGCAGGATGCGCGATTGTCATTTTTCAAATTTCAAATAGCGTGCTTTCGAATCTCAGCCGTCGATCGGTTGAGTGCAGAATGACTTCCTGGCTTTTGAAGCAGATCTTCCAAGTAGATGCGCTGTCCGTTCGATCCCTGATCGGACGAGAGAAAATTCTGAAATCATTTAATTTGGATAGTATGCAATGCAATATCAAAGTCATTTGCAATTGAAGCATCTTCAATTTTGAGATAATTGTTCACTAGCAACATCAATAAGTGATTTGTGCTTATACCATCAAACTACATAAGAACTGCACTCTTTCCTTGCATAAATTTACTTTTGCTACTTTTGGATATCTTTTATTAGCACATATGTAACAATATGGAGTTTAGTGACGAAGTTAGTCGGGCTTACGAAGTAGAGAATAAGCCAAAATAGCCTAGAATATTCTAGAAGCATCTAAGAAGCTTCTTAGGAAGCTTCCCAACTAGTTAACTTGCGCCCTAAGCAGGTAGCTTCTAGAAGGAAGCTTCTAACTAGCTTAGCTTGCACGCCAAGTAGGCGGCTTCTAGAAGGAAGCTTCTTGAGAAGCTTCCTAGTTAACTTGACTTGCACTCCAAGAAAGCGGCTCAAGGAAGCTTCTTGAGAAGCTTCAAAGGTCTTGTATGCTACCTATAAATACCAAGGCCGAAGCTCATGCTAGGCATTCGGAGTTTTCCCTCATTCAAGTGTCCCAATGTGAGCTTCCATTCTCCTATTTCTCTCCTCGGTATCGGTCTTTTACATTGGTATCAGAGCAGGAATGGGATGGATGGAATTTATGGACCACCAAATCCACTTCCGCCAAACCATTGGGACTTTCATGTCCAGATATTACCAAAGCATCGTTTCACACAATTCATCACCTCACGCTTTGGGCAGGACTTTCTACATATGATCACCGTGTCAGAGGAACCCTTGATACTTCCAGTTGTAACTTATGGAGAACGGTGGACGTGTTGTATCTATGTGTTAATCAACTAGATAAATTGAGAGTAGTGGAATAGAGTAGTAGCGATGGCGGCAATACCGGATATTATCCTTGCAATGCAACAACAAATCGAGCATCTTACTCGATTGTTGGATGAACGAGACCAGCAACGACGAGAACAGATAGACAGGGCGCCAGTTCGAGATGAAGAAGATCGCATTCGATTTCCGAAACCCAAAGTGTTTGAAGGCAAGAATCTTCCAGGCATAGTGGAGAATTTTGTGTTTGACTGTGAACGTTACTTTGAAGCCACCAATCTTCAAGACGAGCGGAAACAAATTCTCTTGGCTTCTAGCCAGTTGGATGGTGTGGCAAAACTTTGGTGGCGATTCCGAGTAGAAAGAGCTGAACGACAAATTGTTACACCAATTTTGACATGGGCAGAATTCAAGGATGCAATACTTGGTCGATTTCAGACTATAAATGCCACCCGAGTTGCACGAGATAAATTGGCGGAGTTGAGGCAAATTGGCTTAGTGAGAAGCTACATCACACAAGTTCAGAATATCATCATGCAAATTCCAGATATCCAAGAAGGTGAAGTTCTGGATCAATTTGTGCGAGGATTGAAGTCACGAACCAGATTGGAGGTGACCATACGAGAACCACAGAACGTAGAAGAAGCCATGCAATTGGCTGAGCGTTTTGATTCCTTAGTTGCCACAACTTGGTCTCGACCTCGACCTACACAAAACCTACCCGTACCACGAGTGGAAGAACCTGTACCAATGGAGATTGATGCTATCCAGCGAAGACCACTTGGCACAGCAGATAGAGAAAGATTACGACAAAATGGAGGTTGTTTTTATTGTCGCCAGTTGGGGCATCGCATTGCTGAATGTCCACTCAAGAATGGACGACCTCGACAAGTTGCCCAAGTGGAGGTTGTGGAGCGGAATGATCAGGGAAACGAGGAATCCCAGTAGGAGATTTCGAGCCGCCTATTGGGAGCTTGATTAGTTCCAATGGGATTGAAGGCTCGACCTATGCAAGTTTGCTTCACTTGCAAGGTATGATATCTAATCGGGGTTGTAGAATTTTGGTTGATTCTGGAAGTTCAGAGAATTGCATGTCTATGCAAGTAGCAAAGGAATTGGGTATTCCTATCAAGCCAGTGATTGGAAGTAGTTTGATGATGGCGGATGGTAGAAAGGGTTTTGCATTCCGCACCTTGCATCCTGTTACCTTCAAGATTGGGAAGGAGTATTTGGAGTGTATGAGGTTTGTAGTGGCACCTCTACACTATGATATCATTCTAGGTCTACCTTGGCTTGAATGTCATAAGGTTCAATTTGATTGGACCCGACACCAAATTCAAGTACAACACCAAGGTAGGAATTTCCGATTAGGTTGTCTGGCACCTCTGAGTAAGACACCTAAGAATAGTCAGTCCCAAGATGGGAAGTTTGTCGAGAAGGTAGCCATAGAGCAAATCTGGAAGAGAGATGAGTCCCAAGATGGGAAGTTTGCCAGGAAGGCAACCATGGAGCAAGCTTGGAAGAGAGATGAGTCCCTAAAAGGGAAGTTTGTGAATGAAGCAGCCATAGAGCAAGCTTTGGAGGACGATAAGTCTGTATTCGCGGTGTGGATCAAGCCGATTGCACAAGAACAATCTGAGGAGGGCCAAGTGCCGCATCAAGCAATGGTTGATTGGATAGTTCAAGAGTTTGCAGATGTGTTTCCGGATGATCTGCCAAAGGGATTACCCTCCGATCGAGGTATGCCCTTCAAGATCGAGTTATTGCCAGGGAGTACTCCAGTGAGTAGACCAATCTATCGGCTCTCACCAAAGGAGTTGGAGGAGTTGCGAACAACACTTACAGAGTTGTTGGAGAAGATTTCATACGACATAGTACCTCTCCGTGGGGAGCACCGGTACTATTTGTTCCAAAGAAGGATGGAGGACTTCGTTTCTGTATTGATTACCGTGGGCTCAATAAGCAAACCGTGAAGAATGCATATCCCTTGCCTCGGATCGATGACCTGCTTGATCAACTAAGTGGAGCACACTACTTTTCCAAGCTGGATCTTCGTAGCGGCTATTGGCAAATTCCTATTGAAGGAGAGGACGTGCAGAAGACTGCTTTTTGCACAAGGTATGGACATTTTGAGTGGAGAGTTCTACCTTTCGGACTCACTAATGCTCCAGCAGTCTTCATGGATCAGATGCATCGAGTGTTGGAGGGACTATTGGATCGGTCCGTGGTGGTGTTCTTAGATGATATCTTAATCTATAGCAGGACAGAGGCAGAACATGTGAATCATGTGCAAGAAGTCCTAAGACGACTACGACAGTGGAAATTTTACTGCAAGAAGTCAAAGTGTGCTTTTTGGCAAAAGGAGGTTACCTTCTTGGGTCATAAGATCTCATCAGAGGGGATCAAGATGGAAGAAGAGAAGATCAAGGCCATTACTAATTGGCCTACCCCGAAGGATGCTACAGAAGTACGAGCATTCAATGGACTGGCCAGTTTTTACCGACGGTTCATCCACTATTATGCTCACGTGGCTGCACCATTGACTGACCTCTTGGGAAAGAACTCGAGCTTCCAATGGACCACCAAGCATGAAGAAGCATTCCAGAAGTTAAAGCATATGGTGTCTTCAAGACCTATTCTTCAACCATATGATCCTCAACTACCTTGTGTGGTTGATTTTGATGCTTCTAACTTTGCAATTGGAGCTGTGTTGCAACAAGAATTTCCAAATGGACTACATCCGATTGCCTTTGTGTCTCGCCAACTAAATACAGCGGAAAGAAATTAAATCTGCTCGAGATCGGGAACAACTTGCAATGGTATATGCCACCAAGGTATGGAGGCATTATCTCTTGGGGAAACAAGTGATCATGCGAACTGATCACAAGCCACTGTTGCAGACCTTACACTTGGAGCACATGAAGAGCCGGCATCATCGATGGGAAGAGCAACTCCAATTGTTTGACATCAAACTTGAGTACAAACCAGGTCGGTTCCATGTCATTCCCGATGCTCTATCACGACGACCTGATTTGAAGTCTCTTCCTCTCATCACGGCAGCAATTACGACGGTGTCAATTGATCCTAAGATTCATGACGAGTTTCGGTTAGCCCTACAGCAAGATCCCTTCTTCCAAATGGTACACAGTCGTCTAACAGCACGCGAAAAGGAGTACAACACCTTCTCCTTCAAGGAAGGCCTTTTATTCCATGCAAACCAGATCTATGTTCCAACCAAAGGTGATCTTCGACTTGTGCGCCTTCAAGAAGCCCATGATTTACCAATAGCTGGTCACATGGGAGTGGACAAGACCTTGGGCACCCTCCAATGCCAATGGTGGTGGCCCAACATGACACGAGATGTTCGAGACTTTGTCCGATCATGTGAGAGTTGCCAATGGAACAAGGCCAGCAACCAGAAGCCGAGTGGACTCCTTCAACCACTCGCCATTCCATCCGCTCGTTGGGAGCATGTGAGCTTGGATCTCATCACATCCTTGCCAAAGACAAAACAAGGACACACCGCCATCGTGGTGTTTGTGGATAAGCTTAGTAAGCAAATCCACTTGGCACCAACTTGTGATACCGTGGATGCTCCAACCTTAGCACAAATCTACTTTGACAATGTCTTCAAGCATCATGGCATGCCACGCGTACTCATCTCCGACCGTGATCCTCGCTTTACCGGGAAGTTTTGGCAAGCACTCTTTCAAATACTCGGCACCAAGCTTGCTTTGTCCACGGCCTATCATCCTCAAACTGATGGACAAACTGAACGCGCCAATCATACATTGGAAGATATGTTGCGGGCCTTTGTCAATGTCCACCATACCAACTGGGATGAATATCTTGCAGCTGCAGAATTTGCCTACAACAACTCCAAACAGGCAAGCACTGGATTTTCTCCCTTCTTTCTCAATTTTGGCCAAGATCCGCTTGTTCCAGATTCTCTTCTTGCTCCCCCTCCCTCTCAAGTTCCTCATACTTCTACATTCTTGACCACTATATCCCGCTCTCTCCAACAAGCCAAGTCTCACCTCCTTGTTGCTCAAAATCGCCAAAAACAATATGCAGACCATCATCGTCGTGATCTCACCTTTGAAGTTGGTTATAAAGTCATGCTATCCTCTAGTAACCTCCCTCTCCCACTTGATACCCAAGTTCGTAAACTTGCTCCTAATTGGATAGGACCCTTTGATATCACCCATATTATCTCTCCTATTGCTTATCGTCTTGCCTTACCTTGTCACATGCGTATCCATTCTGTCTTTCATGTTTCCAAGTTGAAACCCTTTGTTCCTAACCCTTCTTCCTTTTCCTCTCGAGTCCAACCTCCCCCTCTTCCTATCCCTATCAATGATCATGAGGAGTACCAAGTTGATCGTATCCTTGCGCGTCGCCATATTCAACGAGGCCGTCGCCAACATACGGAGTACAAGGTCCTTTGGAAAGGGTATCCCCTTCATGATGCCACATGGGAACCTCTTTCTCACCTCCAGAATACACAGATGGCCATCAAGGAATTTGAAGCTTCACTGGCGACGAGGACGTCACCAACTAGCGGCGGGGGAATATGTAACAATATGGAGTTTAGTGACGAAGTTAGTCGGGCTTACGAAGTAGAGAATAAGCCAAAATAGCCTAGAATATTCTAGAAGCATCTAAGAAGCTTCTTAGGAAGCTTCCCAACTAGTTAACTTGCGCCCTAAGCAGGTAGCTTCTAGAAGGAAGCTTCTAGAAGCTTCTAACTAGCTTAGCTTGCACGCCAAGTAGGCGGCTTCTAGAAGGAAGCTTCTTGAGAAGCTTCCTAGTTAACTTGACTTGCACTCCAAGAAAGCGGCTCAAGGAAGCTTCTTGAGAAGCTTCAAAGGTCTTGTATGCTACCTATAAATACGAAGGCCAAAGCTCATGCTAGGCATTCGGAGTTTTCCCTCATTCAAGTGTCCCAATGTGAGTTTCCATTCTCCTATTTCTCTCCTCGGTTTTGGTCTTTTACAACATACGTGTTGAAAAGGCAAGAACGTTAAATCTTTCTATCATATACATAGTAACTTATAGGTATTGAAGAAACAAGAGAGTCAAATCTATCACTCATCTAAATAGTGGCATTTTGATTGCCTAAGTTCACTCACAACTAATTTCATCCTTTTATAAGGTTTCAATTGGTTTATAAAATGGTATTTCTTGTTCATAAGTCTCCAAAATCTGCATGAGAATATATAAGAATTAATTTATATTAAACTTCTTTGTATTGTTCTTCACCTACTCAATCTATTTCAGCTCTATAAAATAATCTAGTACTGCTCTTATGCATTAACGATTGAGATATCAATGTTCTCTTGCACTCTTGCCAGAAACAAAACAAGGCATACAAATTGATTGTACTTACTCCACTTTTACTTCAACTAAGATTTAATAGTAGCTTAGAGTTAGCTCTAGAAAATAGGATTCAATGATTCTTATTTTTTTCAGTTGGTAGCACAAAATACAATTCATAATCAAAGAGAAATCATTGATTCTATCTTATGTTTTCTTCCTATGTGTTATGTGGACCATTTTCTTCTTGTTATTATATTGCTACTGTTATTTATTATGATTAAATATGTACATCCAGAATTTAAATAAGATGCTCACATTTTGTTGCATTACCTAAATCACAAGACTATATATTATACTTACAACTTATATCAGTCAAAGTACAGACAAATCAATTTATAAACCAAAAAATATCAATAAAACCTATTCACTTTTGAACGTAACTGACAACCTAAAGCAATAAATATTCATCAAATAAAAATTAGTATAAAAGCAAATTTGACAAAATTAGAAATTATGAACTTATAAAAATAATATTTTTAAACTTTATATACATACAAAATATCCAGTGATATGGAGGTGTTTATTTAAGGGAACTATAGACTGTATTAATCATATTCTTGTTATGATCACACAAGATCAAAATTTCAAAGAGTAAGCAAGGAAGACAAAAGATAAAACTTTGACCAAGAATCAAATAAAATATGATTTGAATGTTGAATATGATACAAGGTCTTGTTATTTATACTTGAAGTAGGTATAACCTTACCTCCTAGCAAAGTTAGGCTCTAATTTCTTATCCATGGTATTAAATCAATCTTTACAAAGTTCTCCTTATCATATTGTATCTCAATAAGGTCATTGAGTATCTCACTTATTTAATTTCACTAATTTACTAGCTTATTAAGTCTTTAAAAAGGTTCATAATTACTTTTTACTGATTTTCTACTTTTCTAAGATACGGTATGTCTTTGAAAACAAGTATATTTCCTGCAAGTTCCTGCAAGTTCTTGCAAGATGTATATCAAGTATATCAAACCTGTAAATTCAAACTTGTAAGATGGTACAGTATTCCACATCTAACCTTATAATAACTATGTTAACGAAGTCTAAAAATCAACTCTATTTTTTCAAAATATTCTTCTTCCTGATTTCAACATCTAAATTTTCTTCCAAAAACACACACATACATATAAATTTCTAGTGATGCTACCAACTATACAACTACATTTGTGAAAAATAGAAATTATTTATTATCTGTATAAATATATATTACTTTTCCTTAAGATTATCATGTTAAAAACTTTCTAAATAGATATATTGAAGTTACAACAAGAATTTATATGGAAGAAAAGTGTATGTGGGAAAGAATTTTCCTATACATAAATAATCCTACTATAGATATTCTTTTAAAAATTCAAACCTACGCTTGTAAATAAAATATTTCTCTATAAACTCAACCCCCAATTAGATGATAGACTTCTACTTTCTTACTTTATTAGATAGAATCTCAATCTTTAGATATGTTGATATGTTTAATAGAACACAACAATCCTATTTTAAAAAGATCCTACTATAAATATTCCTTTGAAAATTCAAATCTAAGCTTGAAAATAAAATATTTCTCTATAAACTCAACCCCCTATCTATTAGATGCTAGATGTGTGCTTTCTTACTTTATGAGATAGAATCTCAATCTTTAGATATGTTGATGTTTAATAGAACATAACAAACCTATCTGAAAATTTCCTAATTTATTTATAATAATTTTGTCCATAAATATTTGGCATGCAAAATTTTTCCACTTTTCCTTAGTCCTTCCGACTAGGATATTTTAATCATCCAAATCAATGTAATTATGACACATATACTTTTAGTACTCATGGTTTGAAAGCACATAGAGAGAAATACATCTTATACTTAATATCAGTAAAATTTTAAAAATATATACAAATAAATTATGTCACTTATACAAGAAAATAAAATGTGTTAAGCATCAAATTCTACAAATTTAATTATTTGTTAATATAAATAAACAATATTATATAGGAAGAATAGCACATAAAGGTATTTTATGATTAAATTATTCTTATTTTTATTATCCAATATCTTTACTTCTTTTTTATCTTCTAAAGTATTTATTTATTTTTCTTATATATGAAACTTGAAAGATGAAGAGTCTATTTGTAAAATATTATTTATATCATTTTATCTTATAGCCAAGAAAGTATAATAATTTAAAGTTTTCAACATACACTTTACGGAGATACATACCAAATTATGTGATATTATGGAGTTAGTAGAAGTTAAATCTAGTAATATGGAGTTAGAAGGTGGTGAAACTACATGTAATTAGGAAACTCCAAGAATGTTTTACAAGCTTCTCACCAAGAAACACCAAGGAAGTTTCTTGGTGAGAAGCATCTAGGAACTTCCCATGGATTGAGTAACTTGTACGCAAAGTAAACTACTAACTTAGGTTGCACTTCAAGTAAGGCAACTTGTAGGAGGAAGCTTCCTTGGAAGCTTCTTGGGAACCTTGTACCTATGTTGCCTATCAATACCAAAGCCTAAGCTCATATAAGGCATTTGGAGTTTACCTAATTTGAGAGTTCAAATATGATCTTCCATTCTCTTATTTCTCTCTTTGGTCTTTTACATTAGTATAAGAGCAAGAATGTGATGGATAAAATTTGTGGACCACCAAATCCATTTCAATTAAAGCATTGGGATTTCCATGGCTATGTACTCCTAAAATGTCATTTCACGCTTTAGTCGGGTTTGAGCCATTTGCACAGAATCCACCGATTGGAAATTCTTCATCAATCCTTCTTGCATTGCTGTCCATGTGACCTCCCTTCTCTCTGTTAGCATGGATTGTTCCCAAGCATCATACCATGTGAGTGCTTTATTGGTCAAGTACCCACATGCAAACACGCTTGCAACATGCTCTGTGATCTCTGTTGAGAACAATCGGAAATATCGATTCATTCTCAAGATCCAATTTTCCACTATTCCCATCGAACCTTGCCCCTTGTAAGGTTCGATGTTGCAGGTCTTCTTCATCCGGAGTAGCAATGTGGCTTCATTGTTGATAGGGTTCGTAAGCACGAATGCATCTCCAAGTACTTCAGTCGCAGGTATTGGGTTTTGAGATGGCTCTTCTTCTTGCATGGCTTGATCATTCCTAAGGATCTGCACTTGAATTTGTAAGGTGGCCATGGTCATCTTAATCTCTCGAAATTCATTCAACATCCCTTGCATTCCTTGCACCAACTCTTGCAATTGCGGATCCATGGTTCCTGCAACACTCAATTACTAATGTCTACTTCAATACAGAGTCAATTTAATCACTTTGGAAGGTGCACAAACTATCAGAACTACCATTGGGACCTCAGAAGCTATCACTCGTTGATAATACTCCTCACTAAAATTCCTAACCACAAAATCTCTAAACATCAATTTCGGCCTCACTATATAACAAATTTCTACTTGAGTGTTGAAAGGGAGAGGATTTGGGACATTCATATCCATTTTATCATAATAGAATGTAGATTGTCAAATCCTACTCTCTGTCATATATCACCACAGGTAGAATCACCGGGTTTGGTGAGTTCATCACTTTGTCCATGAATTCTACGCCAAAGTGATAAACTAGCGATACCCTCATCTGCTCACGCTGGATATACATAACCTTGATGTGGAATGGGTTTGAGAATGGAAAGCTAAGTGCGGGAAATTGGCCTCCCGGTGCATCCATCCCATCTGCTCTCTAAAGTCCTTAAGTCTAGCAACTGCGCTATATTCTCCACCTCAAATTACTCAGTTTCAATAGTTTGTGCTATTCCAAGAGGGGTGATCCACTCTCTTAGACTAAAAAAATCGCTCTAACACCATTGTAATACTCCGAGGACAAGAGAAGAGAGAAAACACAAATTGCACACTCAAACAATCAATGCCCCAAGGGAGCACCTTCTCTTTATTATATAGATAAAGAGGATCTCCGCCAAGGAAGCTCCACCATAGGATTAGGGACACAGATAGGTGACATGTCAGCAAGCTCCACCTTTGGATTACTGACTTGGATGGGTGACATGTCTGGCCTAGGTCCTATCTGGTTGGTCAAACAAGCTTTGACCGGAGGGAATCTTTTAGGGAATCTTCCTGTAGGAATCTCAAAATCACGTGAGTAAGGTACCGTTGGAAAGCTCTTGATGAGACAAAGCAAGGGGAGGCAAGGCTAGCCTTTCCTCTATTGGGGGGGGGGGAATGTGCACATTTTTTAGGCCTAATTCATCCGTTTAGGCCTCCAAAATTGCCTTCAAAGATTTTAGGCATATTTCGGTTCCTACTCTATTATTAGAAGTCCCCTTTTGGTGATACCTCTTTCTGATCTGTTTAGTCCATCATGTGTAACATCCTTCCAGATGTTACCAAACCAATTATCACCTTTAAATCATATGTCTAGCTATTGGTTCTAAGGTTCTCATCTATTTTGGTTTCTGCCCTATTAGTAGAAGTACTCTTTTGGTGATACTTCTATCTGATCTATTTCAACCATCATGTATAACATCATTCTAGATGCTACCAAACCAAATTTCACATCTAGATCATATGGCTAGCTCTTGGTATTACAAAAACCTAAGCCATTTGGAGTCAAGCATTTACCAGGAATAGTGGAAACTATATTTGATTGTGAGTAATACTTTGAAGCTACAAATCTTCTAGATGAATGTAGATGAATCCTCTTGGATTTGAGCCAATTAGATGTAGTGGT
Source organism: Lunularia cruciata (assembly GCA_948567375.1). Lineage (NCBI taxonomy): Eukaryota > Viridiplantae > Streptophyta > Marchantiopsida > Lunulariales > Lunulariaceae > Lunularia > Lunularia cruciata. Next base: position 169,730 of record OX419762.1, on the reverse strand, counting down.
AAAGTTTTGGTGGAAATTGGTTTTATGAGGAACTATATCAATCAATTCCAAAACACAATATACAAATTCCAAAGATACAAGAAAGTAAAGCTTTGGATTGGTTTGTGAGACACTTGAAATCATGTACCAAATTGGAGTAACCATGTGTGAGCCTAGATATTTATCAAAAGCTATGCAATTCACCAAGTGCTTTGATTCCTTGGTTCTCACAACCTGATCTTGATCTAGACCTTCATAAAACTTGCAAATACACTACATAAAAGTGGAAGAGCTCATGCTAATGGAGATTGATGCCATCCAATGTAGACTTCTTGGCATTAGAGATAAAGAAAAATTGTTACAAAATGGTGATTGGTTTTATTATCACTAAATTCAACATTGTGTTGCCACATGTCTAATTAGGAATAGACAGCCATTGCGCAAATGGAGTTTTTGGAAAGTGAGGATTAAGGAAACAAAGAGACCCAATAAGAGATATTGAGCCACTATCATCAATGGTTTGTGCTAACAAGATTAAAAACTTGACTTATGCAAGTTTGATTCACTTGCATGGTATGATATACGCTTGTATTTGTAAGATTTTGGTTAATTATGGGAGTTCTTAGAGTTACATGTCCATGTAATAAGCAAAAGAACTATATATTACTATCAAAAAATATATAAAGAGATAAGTTAATAAGATATAAGATAGAAAATTGATGATCATATACTGTAAAAAGAGTTTTTCATTCTATACCTCATGTCTTGTTGCATTCAAAATTGAGAAAGCATATTAAAAATTTATGAAATTTGTAATGGTTCTCCTACACTTCAATATTATTCTAGGTCTTCCTTGGCTTAAATGTCATAAGGTTCAATTCAATTGAGCTTGAAATAAATTCAAGTACAACAACAAGGTATGAATTATCCATTAGGTTTTCTAACACCTTTGAGGAAGACACCTAAGAGTAATCTATCACAAGATAAAATTTTGTCAATATAGCAATTATAGCAAAAGTTTTTGAAGAATATATTTTTGTTTCTGTTGTGTTTATAAAAAATTATCATGCAAAGGGAAGCCAATAAGGATAAGAAGCCTCAAGAATTAATGGTTGATCAAATAGTCCAAGATTTTGTAAAATTATTACCATATTATCTTCCAAAACAAGACTATACTTTGATCAAAGTATATACCTCAAGATTGAGATAGTGCCAAGAAGTACGCCAATGAATAGATCAATCTATTGGCTCTCACCCAAGGAACTAAAAGAACTTCAAACAACACTAATTGAGTTGTTATTGAAGGATTTCATACAACATAGCACATTGCCTTGGAGAGAAATGGTACTATTTGTACTAAAGATGGCTTTGATTCTATATTGATTAATAGTGCCTTAATAAAAAAACCATGTAGAATACATACCGCATCTCTTAGATTGATGACTTGTTGGATCAATTAAGTGGAAGATAATATTTCTCAAAGTTGGATCTCTGAAGCAACTACTTATAGATTTCAATTGATGGGAAGGACATGTAGAAGATTCCTCTTTCATACAAGGTATGTGTATTTTCAATGGGAAATTTTACTTTTTGGACTCACTAATGCTCAAGCAAATTTTCATGGATCAAATGCATCAAGTGCTACAAGTACTATTTGATTGACATATGGTAGTGTTCTTGGTTGACACTCTAATTTTTAGTGAGATGGAGGTAGAACACAACTATGTATGAGAAGTCTTAAAAAGATTCTAACCATTGAAGTTCTACTACAAGAAGTCCAAATGTGCCTTTTTCCAAAAGGAAGGTACCTTCTTGGGCCATAAGGTTTTAGTAGAAGGAATCAAGATGGAGGAAGAAAAGACAAAGGCTGTAATTGATTAGCCTATTACTATAGAGTGCTATAAAATTTCATGAGTTTAATGGATTGGTGAGTTTTTACCAACAGTTCATCCACTATTATGCTTAGGTGGTTGTACCACTAACAAATCTCTTGGGGAAGATAACAAGTTATGAGTGGACCACCAAGCAAGAAGAAGCATTTAAGAAACTTATGGTTATGGTGTCTCCATGACCCATCCTTCAACCATATGATCCTTAACTACCGTATGTTGTTGACTTTGATACTTTTGTAACAACCAAACAAACACCAAGTGAAGCATTTCAATAAGTAATAGTTTGTTCACTCAAAGATATAGGTCAAGAATATGATCCTTAAATACCATATGTTGTTGACTTTGATACTTTTGTAACAACTAAACAAACACCAAGTGAAGCATTTCAATAAGTAATAGTTTGTTCACTCAAAGATATAGGTCAAAAGTGGTAAGATACAAAGAAAATGGTATAGAATTAGGCCATCATTATTTCTTCTTTAATCTCTTGGACAGAGACCACACTCACAAGAGAGCAAAGTCACCAAGAAGATGCAATTCAAGAAGGAACAACCATTATCACATAGAATAATCACCATAAACTTTGAGAATGGATGTTAGCCCAAATGTGTCACCTTCTATCCAAAAGGTAATCCAAAGATTTAAACATGACCTCCCTCCAAAGTGTCAATCACTCCAAATAACATGACCTAACTTCCTTGCAAAGATCTGTCTTATCCCTTGTATTTGGAGTGCATTCTCTTTGGATCAGTTTGCTTCACTACAAGATGCAATTTTAGACAAGGTGGTAGGTAACCAGAACAAATATAATATAGAAATAACTCATCCTATCAAGACATTGATATTGAGGTCAAGAAATCACCCAAGGATCAAGCACACGAGAGAACTTCCATCATTATGAAGATATGTTGCCAATGATCTAAAGATTGAATCACTTGCACAAGGAATTTGAGAAAAAGATGATGACAAGTGATGCTCTTTCACTTATTCACTTTATGTGGATTACACACTTAGCACTTCAAAGTACATGCTCAAATGGCAAGGTGACTTGGGAGTTACACAAAATAAAATAAAATATCTAATATATCTAATCCAAATAAAATAAAATATCTAATTTCCTAACATTGAATCCAAGACCAAGGCTTTAAAACCCACTACCCAATACTCACACTACTAGTACTATCATTACTACCACTACTCCACAACAAGGATGTGATAGTTTTATCCATTACATCTATTTGGATTATAGGGAGTCTAGATATTTTACTACCTCACTAAAATGTTATTTACAATCTAGTCAAGTGAATCTCAAACTCTTCCTAATATGATTAAATTTTAAATCTAGTCTAATGTGGAAATTCATAGCTACATGCTCTAATGCTCTATTGTCAAGGGCTTATGCAATTTTTTTGAAGAATTTGCAACTCTTGGATACATTCATGCATTATTAATAACTCAGTGAACTCTACAACAATAAGCATTATCATTGTGTAGGGTTGTCTCAATTTATACTTCTTCTTCTCCTTGATAGACACCTTCACTAACAACTCTACCACAACTTCTCTTTCTTTGCATAGTGACTATTGGTACTCCATTAATGGCAATTTCTGTTGGTGAAGTCATCCCTTAGTGCACGGTTGCAAGCTATAAAGAGATATAAGTTAGCTCTTCTTTCAAGCTCTACACTTCCCTTGTCTAGTTATCAATTTCAATCTGCTACTTAATAAAAAGGCTAGTTGTTTATTGATACTCTATAAAGGAAGCTTTATATGCCTCCTTATATTCCTCTAGTTTTTGACATTCTAAAATGTGTTCCTTCACTATTGATTGTAGTTTTGAATGTTTTGCCTCTACTTCCACTTTGTCTTGTGCTAAAGATTGATGCAATACAATCAATGCCTTATCTCATACCTTGAACTTTAAATATTTAGGCTGCTTCAAATCTTTAACTAGTATGGGATGAATCCTTTATGGGATAGTGTGTTAGCAAAGTAGTTAGGTAAGAAATTAAGGCTAAATTGCACTTTTACTATGTCAAAGTTGTAATCTAGTAGGGATAATGAATATAGGAGCCACTTGGCATTGATTGTGGTAACACAAGGAGGATACAATAGCCATAGTAAAATTAATATAAGGAGATAGAGAATTATTTGTGGGTTAGATTTACTAATATATAAGGAAGCTCGTGCTACTTAGTGGGAGTTTGTCCTCCATGTTTTGTAGCCACTATTTTTTTTGAACCCTTGTAAACCAAGAGTGAGAATAGTGTTCCTATTATATTCTTCAAGATGAACCTTGCTTGATTAAGTCAAATGCTAGTAAGTCTATAAAGAAGCTTGTGTAATCATTGGGTCCACATGCTAAAGCTATTACCAATCATGATTTTAATAGTGCTCACTGTGAATTTTAGTTAGCCAAACTAAGCATAGACTATTATAAAGAGAATCCATTCCATCTATTGTGATGATTGAGTCATGAGTCTCATCTCCAATCTATGATTGTGTTTTATGTGTAGCAATGCTCCTCATTGTGCTCATTGCATTCTTTTTTAGGTTGTAGAGTGTTTCATAGTATTGCATGTAACATCTCATTACTGAACCAAAGGATGACAACCAAGGAAGCCAAAGGACTCATAACAAACTAGACTTGCAAGTCAATTCTTGGGTAAACCTTGTTCCGTATTCAAGCTAGGATTGCAATGGGATCTTTGCTCATAAATCATCATGAGAACTCTATGCATAGATTGCTATGGGACCTTTTGCTTGCAATTTTTTTTGAGAAGTTCTACCTATAATGTTTGATAGGCTTTTCTCATATTTATTGGTTCCATACCCTTAACTACAAGACCCAAATAACTCACCAAAAATGTTGGCACCATTACCTTCTTATGTGTCATTCCAATCAATTTTACAACTCATTTAGGCCATGCTTATTTGACACCAACCCTCAAAGACACAATTTTTTTCAATTTGTGGGAAGCATTACCTCCCATTTTTTCCAAGCACAATTTTTTCCAATCTAGGGAAGCAGTACCTCTTGTGTTCTCAAGAAAGTCTTTCATTTTAGAGGAAGCACTACCTCCCATTTCCACAAGTCCTAATGATCTCAGTTTGGGGGGAATTATTACCTCCAATATTTACAAGCACTCTTTAAAATCTTTAGGGTCAGGCATTGCTTCTGTTCATGGAAAACACTTCTGCCCAAGGAAATCTATCTACCTTATCACCATACCATGTGGTTGCACAAGCTTCCCTAAAACAACACCTATCCTAACTCATGTTGCTCTCATAGCTACCACTACAATGACATTGATCTTAGGAGGAGCAAACAATTGTATACTCCTTAGAACAATAGTGTTCACAAGGCAAGAATAATTTGAATCATTCTTTGGAAGAATGTTTGTATGGCACAAAATATCATGGATGATACTACCATGGCACAAAAAAATGGCCAATGTTTCATCAGCATTGTGCAACATTGGTTTAGTAGCCTAGCTCCCACCATGAGAACAAGTTACAAATTGATACGACCTGAAGTGCAACAAGAATAAATTATGCCAAGGAATTAAGAACAACTCAAGGACAAGATAAATAGTGAACGGTGCTGCCAAGGAAGAGATTTAATGTACATGTTGTATGGGATGCATGTTCAATAGAAATTTTTGCAGTTACTCTTGTAACTCTTCAACTCTATGGGAACTTATAATTGCCATAGTTCCCAATGTTCCTACAACAAATACCAAGATGGAGGACATCTTGGTAAAGTTGGAACAATTGGAAAATCTTTACTTAGCACAACATCCTCAAGATAGGAGCCTATTGAATACTACTACCAAGGGAAAGATTTCATGTACATGTTGAATGGGATGAGGGCACATGAATGCTTAGTGTGCCACTCTAGGCATTCCTAATTATTATGTCCATTGTGGGAAGTATGAAAATATCATGCTACATTGCAAAACACTCAAGAGACTCTATGAGCCTCAAGAAGAAAGAACACAAGCTATGGATGTAACATAAAAACCTGAACTAATACTTGTAGGATCCACCTTTCCAAGGAGGAAGAGGAAATAGAAGATGTGGAAGAACTCTTTGACCCAACATACACTATCATACTTGCAATGAGAATTATTATGCAAACCAATGCTCCAACAATTTGGCCTATTTCACATTTTGCTCTGGAGCACACACCATGGTGCAATGCTTGGACTTTTGGAACTTTATTACTCATGCCATGGGAGTGCTCATGTAGAATGATATTCACAATAATGGTGGCCCTAATAGGAGTGTGCATTTCATCACCAATGAGAAAAGTTCCCTTACAAAAAATATAGTGGCAACCACTAAAGATGCTATTATGGAGGTAAATATGTTCCTAATAATTCAGCACTTATGAAGTACCTAGTCCAAACAACATCTCTAATTTTGAGAGTTAATCCTCCAAAATTATGGATGAAGAAGTTGTGTGGGATGAAACTCCTCAACATGCCCTAGAAATGTATAAAGATGCAACCCGTATGTTTGACACATTAGCAAAAAAACCACCCACTTTGGTAATATATGACTATGAAATTGTTTTTAATCTAGCTAATCAAAGAGAAAATATCAATATCAAACAACTTTGAAAATTTTATTGAACAAAGGAAGTTATACAATTTCCTACAAAAACTACAGTCCATATTACGCCTTAAGGATCTACTAACTATGATTTTTTACTCATAAGGATGTGATTTTGTAGAAGATATAGACTCCAACTATGGGAATCCTTCATAGTAATGTGATAAAAAAAATTCTGACCGATCATCATGCATTCTACACCAAGGTTCATGACCCAAATGTTCCCATTGATTCTATATAACATCAATGGGGACCAATTGGCATTGATGAGGGTGGCATTGGAAGGAGAAGACAACCATGGAGGAAGGATTAAGAGGGAGAAAATTTTATTCTTTTAGGGTTCAACCAACATTCATTAGTCAAACAGGAGGAATAGCTTCAAACCTCCCTCATGAACCTTGGTGTAAAATGCATGATGATCAGTCAGAATTTTTGTTGATCACATCACTATGAAGGAGTCTATATTGGAGTTGGAGTCTATATTGGAGTTAATAGTTGGAGTCTATATTACTTCTGAAATATCACATCCCTATAGGTAAACACTCCTAGTTAGTAGATCCTTAAGGTGCAATGTGTGCTATACTTTTTGAACAAAATTCTATAACTTCCTTTGTTCTATAAAATTTTCAAAGTTGTTTGATAGTGATATTGATATTGGCTCTTAGATTAGCTAGATCAAAAACAATGCCATAATCATATATTACAAAAGTGTGGTTTTTTTGCTAATATGTCAAACATAAGGATTGCATCTCTATAAATTTCTAGGGCATGTTGAGGAGTTTTATCCCACATAACTTCTTCATCTTTACTTTTGGAGGAGTAACTCTCAAAAGTAGAGATGTTGTTTGGACTGGGTACTACATAAGGAAATGCATCCTAAACTCTAAAACCCTAAACCCTGAGTTGTTCCTCCTGGTTGAATAATGAATGTTGGTTGAAACCTAAAAGAATAAATTTTTCTCCCTCTTAATCCTTCCTCCATGGATGTCTTCTCCTTCCAATGCCACCCCCATCAGTGCCAATTGGCTCCTAATCCTTGATCCTAATCTAGACTAATTTAGCTTAGTTTGTTAGCACACCACCTTTGCATCTATGGTCTACCTACTTTTGTCCTACTATTCTACACACTTGTAGCATTCTTGCTCATTCTCTCATTTGTCACATAGAGAGAATCCTACAATTGAAGTCGGAGCACTTCGCTTGTAATAGAAGTCTTGTACTCCACATCCCACAACACTGATTTGTATGTAGCCCACAATGCACTTTGTACTTACTTTGCCCATACAACAAGAGTTCAAATATGATTTTGCATTTTGCTATTTCTGTCCTTTTATCTTTTACACCAAGGAAGGAATTTTCAAAGAAATGAGTACAAAGGCATAAGCATAAATGTACTTCACAAACAAAAACTCATTCCTATATTATATTATTTTAATTCTTCCAAGATATATAAATAATAAGGTTCTGGTGACTTTACTCAGATTGTATATTTTAATGCTTTTATCAATTTATTTTAAATAGATATGCCAATTCCAATATGCCAATTCCTCCCAAAATCAATATAGAAATATCCAGAATAAGGTTTGTGATTCAACTTTATGATAACTTCTTAGGTTTCCATTTTTGGGACAATTATTTCAAATAATTTATACTTGTAATTATATTTTTTAATGGATTTTTTATTTAACCATAATAAGAATGAACCCAATGGAGATATAATTTAATGTATAATTTAATAATTAAATTAAATTTTAAAATTTTAAAATTTTAATAATATCAACGAATTTTATGATAATAATGAAATTTTATTTTCATATAAAAATAAAAGAAAAGTAAATTCTTCTTATGCTAGTATTCTACAACAAATATTTTTGTTATAAATGACCTTTTTTAAAATTCGTAAAACATATTGATCAAAATATAAGATATTATATTATATTATATTATATTATATATATATATATATATATATAACTTTGCATAGAACTATTTATTATAAGTATGTTGAGTGAAATCTTTGTTCTTGATAAAAATTTAAAGTAAGGCCTCTTGTGTGAAACAAAATCACATGAATAATGATAATAATAAAATAAAGGATGGATTGAGAAAAGGATAATTTATACCTTATGAATCATATTTAAGCAGCAAGCACCATTGAGGTTTTGTAAACTTTGATGTACAAATCTATTCTAAAGTTTTTACTTTCTTCTAAAATTATGTTTTGGATTTTTTTCAAATTTGATAATAATTCAGAATTATCATTATTCAAGTATTAAATGTATTTGTCTTTTATGACCTCATATCAGATTTTAAGTTTAATTTTATTTATATTATTTATATATTTATTATAATGATAATAAAATTGAGAGTTCTAGCTTCAAAGTTAAAGATAGAAATAAAAATAATGTGTTTTAATGAAGATATTTGTCAGTATACTAGTTCATGAATGATGTAGTTACACTATTTTCATATGAAAAGGTTAAACTTCTAGATTTATTATCATGCACAAACCATTAAATGGGCTTTTCAATGTCCTAGAAGGAAATTCTACCAAGTAAATATACAACTTCATATTTATATTTATAAATTAAACATTAATTATTTTTGAAGAGAAAATTATTTTAAGAAATATATAATTATTACCATATTGATCATACTAGTTTATTAGAACTAAACAAATGTAACTAATACTTGGACTTTGCCTCAGCATAATTATAAAATAAAATAATTTCAAGGATAGATTATAGTACAAATAATGATAATAATGATATTATTGCTGATATTATTGTTGTTATTAATGATACAAGTAAGTGATTATCATTTGAATATGACTTATCCATTGAATTACTAGTTTGTATGATTAAAATTTAATGAAATTGAATATTGTAGTGGTATATTGATTTTATATAATGTTATTTTCATTTGGAAATGTCAAAAATCCTCTCAAGGAATAATATTATAAACCTAACCTAAACAATTTAATATTTACAATTCTTTATTTTTTATGGTATTTACCAAGCCTTTATGCTGGTTTGGAATGCTGGTTTTGAATGTTGGGTCAGGAGAGTCCAGGCCATGCACACCTTTGGGGATCCACGGGTGTTACAAACTTGGTATTTGACTTAGTTGTAGCATTGCAACTACCAGTATTCAAATTGAGCCAATATTTGATTTGATTTATTATAACCTAGATTCAGTCCAATATTTGGAGCGCCTTGACAAGTTAACACCCAAAACCTTTTGGAGTTGAAAAACTCAACAATCATACTACTATCAATTAATATCAAGGTATAACACACCATAGAAGAGCTTCCAATGATGAACTAAAAGATGGTTTGCTAGTTATATCAAATGAACCTTGGTAAATTTTAATCTTCAAATTCCGTTTTGAGGTCTAAAACTTGAGTCAAGGTTATATGGTAACAGCTTGTAGATCCCCATAAAAGACAAACTATAGATTCTAGGTTCCTGTATTTCTCTCATAGACATTTGAAACATTGTTGATGGCCTTGGAGGTCCTTAAAGAGGAAGTTGAAGAGCATTGGATATGGTAAGAAAATTTTCTTGAAAGTCCTCATATGGAGCTTCTCAAAATACAAAATGTGGCCAATAGACTCAAGCCAAAATCAAAGAAGTAATGCAATTTAAAGTGTAGTTTAAGTGATTTAAAAGAAACTTTCTACTTCATTCATAATTGCATTAGTTCCTTTCCTTTACCATATGTGTAGCACAAATTGAGTCCACCAATGAGCATCTTTTACCACGCAAGCTACAAAGATGATTGCATCTCATGTAGAATCTTATGGTTTGATTGTCTTGTGTTCTTTTGAGGAGATTTCAAGGTGAGAGTAGATCTTTTAATTAGCTTGTTCTACTAAAGTTGTTGCTTTTATGAGTGGAGTTTATTTGGAGCCTGATTTGAGTTTGGATGTAATTTGGTTTTGCTTCTAGTTAATGGAGCTTTTGACTATCATAATCCATATGTTGGTTTGATAGTCATCAAATGGATCAAGTTGTTGATTTTCAAAGCAAATTACTTTCAATTTGATATTTTATTTGAACAAATTTTGTCAAAAAACATGAAATGCAAGAAAGATGACTTACAAGTAGAACTTACTACAAAGTAGAATGCCATGCTTGAATTATGTGAACAAGAAGTGGAACCTCCTAAGGTAGATAAGACAACAAGTGTGGATGATATGATAGGTTTGTACATTTCCCATAGAAGATCATTTTGCACCATTCAACAAGCCTTAGCATTCATTGTTAATAAGATTATGAACTTTTTGGCTGGGATTGCATACATAAATGATACTGCAATTGTGTTTAAAGATTGTCCCAAATAATTTAGAGTAGATGGAAAAAACTATATGATAACTCTTAGTAGATCATCTCAATGCTACAATCTTTATAGATGCATGTACTAACTACCTTCAATCATAGTAACAAAGCACTTATCCACAAGCACAAGCTATTTGACATCAACCCATGGTCAATTGACTTGCACAACTAACCAACTAGATGAGTGATAGCAATACTAACTAGAAAGAGCAAGAACTGTAAAGAAGCTTAGAGCCATACTTCACCCAACATGGAATATATTGCTTACATTGAATTGACATTGATCCACCTAGTTATAAATTTTGAAAGGAATTGCAATGTGTACTATCAAGAAAATGAACTTTTATTCACTTTGCAAAGGACCCAAAAGTGGTTATGATGATTCAAAGTCTATAGAAGCTTAGGGAATTTCAATGATTATCAAGCATTTGGACTATGCTTGGGTTTGGCAATATTGAGAATGACAATTTAGCTAAGTTGGGTGTGTTGAGCAATGCTTGCAATAAAGACCATCACAATTCCTCAATTGAGACAAGTTTGGAGGAGTTGCAACAAAAAGAAGAACAAGATGATTTACCCATTAGGATCAAAGAAACACCAAACATCCAACAAGAAGTCTCAATAGAAAATGTTCTAGAGGAGTGGCCACAAGGATTGGAGGAGCAGACAATTCTTCACTTTCAACACCAAAAAGCAAGCATTAGCATTCAAGGATTTTTTTGGGGGGAAATTCCAACATGAAGCTTATGATGAAGAGGAAAATGCCAATTCTTACCAAGTAAATCCAAGGAGCTCAATTGTAGACATTGTGAAAAATCTCTTAGATTCTATATCTGCATCATTCTAAAATCACAATTTAGGGTTTATCACAAAAGAAGTTATGAAGCACAATTGGTCCAATTCATCCAACTAAATTCCATAGTGTTTTGCTTCTACAACATAGCTTGTCAAACAATGAAAGAGGATGTGATGATGCATTAACTACTTCTATACCTCTAAAAGGTTCCCTCTTTGTAAGGACCTTGTCCAAAGCTAACAAATCAAGGTGTAATATGGTATGCATTGTGACCTTAAGATTGATGTAAACATCCTTTTATTCTTTAGATAGACTTGTTTTCCACTTAGAGAAAAATTAACTTTTTCATATTTAGTGATGAAGCTAATGCTTGCAATGTTACAACTCAGTCAAGAACCAAGTCAACTTGGTCATGTACCAAGTCTATATCAGCCATAGATAAGCTAATACTCCCACTTCCATCATGTCTCATCGTAGTATACCACAAGTTGTTCCTTGGGAATTATGTACTCTGTGCAATTGTCTTAATTGTCACTTGAGCCTTAGTAAGATTGATCTTGTCTTCTCTTCATAAGTTTCTAGGCAAAGTTTGCTAGAAAATTTTTTCTTCTCAAAGGCATCTTAGTCAAAGATATGTATTATCAAAATATGTGCTGACCAATAATGAACCTATCACATGGAAAATTGGCAACAAAGAGACAATTAAACAAGTTTGAAGACATCCATAAGCTATGGTAAATCCTTCTATTGTGGGGTAAAGAATTACCCAATTGCATCCTTTGGACCAAGTAGGGCTTGATTGACATTTTCTTTACCACATCTAAAGCAACTTTGGCCCTTAGACTGGATCCTCTTTGCTAGATTTTTGATCAACTAGGATTTTTATGAAATTAACACCTTTAGAATCCGCATATTGGATCACTTGATCACATTCTTGAGAATTGCAAATCTGGCCATGTTGCACAACTTGACAAGCCACAATAACACACTTCTTTATGTGAGCCAAGCATAGTTCAATTCTATGTATGTCACAATCCATAAAGCTATACAAATTTTTATTTGATGCAATCTAGTAAAACTAACAATGTAGCAAAAAGAAGAACAGTAATAATCTAGGAATTTTTTTGACTAAAATAGAATGATTGGATTGGAAATAAAGGGATGAGAGCAAACAATGATATGGAAGCAATAACAAGCAAGAGAAATCAAGAACATTGAGAAGACTTCAATGATTATTTAGTGCATAGAGATAAAAGAGAAGCACAAAGATAATAGTCATTACCTTTTGATTAGAAAGGCAATTGCAAGTGCTAAATAATTACTAAAGCAATGACATCTTTTTCAATGCTAATCTAATCTAATCTAATCTCACCACCTTCATTTTTATAAAAAATGAGCTTTGTCTTAGGGAAACTAGCAGGATGACAAGTCTTTTGTGGAAGGTAAAGATGTATCTTGTTCTTGAGATTGTTTTTGTTGTCTTCAATCTCAAGTGCAACATCTTCCTATCCACTTCTATGATAGATTGGATGGATAATTTCCTTGTATGTGTTGCAATATGACTCTATAGTGAAGCACTTGTTGGTGAAGAAACATGCATTCTATTGTGTAAAAAAAAACAATGAAAGCATGGGCACATGCAATACCAAAACATTCCCAAGATAAGCAAGTATAGGCCTAGATAGAACTAGATAGTCATTCAAACTCAATGGTACTTGGTTGGATGGCTTGGTATCTTTGTGCATGATTGATTGTTTTATGGTTGAAGGAGTGAGATACATTTGGCATGTCATGGTTTTGGTGCATTAAACCAACCCATCAACTTCTTATGTATGAGCTCAACCATTTTGAGTATGGAGAGTTTACATGCATCTAAAATCCATGATTTGAATGCATTTGCAATATTTGATGTCAAGTGTACAAATAGATGCATCCAAAGAATACAATTGCTCAATATCTTGGTTTTCTCTCATGGATCTATTTGATAGCTTTGGAAGAAATCTTATCAATCTTCTGTAGTTCTTCAACATACATAGTAGTTGTTTGAGCATGGAATGTAAAAAGAGTTATATAAAAAACAATGACTGCATGAGAAAGAAAATTTCAAACAATGAAATAAGGCTTACTTGTACATAAGCACACTTACAAAGAAGTGAGACAAGTTTCAGGTTTTGGAAGTGTGGCAAAAGCTTCACTAAGATGGCACATGAAAAAGCCATGAAATTGGTGCCCAAAATTTGCCTCACAGCTTGAATCAATCCCTTCTAGCAGTCTAATAAGAATGTGATTTTTGGAAGGTGTGCTTCATTTTTCAATGCTCCCATCAAGCTTTGCAATATATTGTTAAGAAACAAAACCAAGTTTGTGTCATTTTTGGCATCAACAATTGTAAAAACAATGTGGAAAATTTGCCCTTTTGAATCAATACCAATGGTGCAAATCAATATCCCAAGGTATTTTCTCTTTAGATGTGTTCCATCAAAGCTTAAGAGTGGTTAGCAACTAGTGAGGAATCCTAAGATTGATGCAAAATATACAAAGAAAAACCAATGGAAGTGGTTGATGCTAGTACTCTCTACCATAATAGTACTACCTATGTTTGATTGTAATAGTTGGGTACAATATTATGTTAGATGGGCATATATTTTCCCATAAGAATCATGGATTGTAGAACCATTTTGCACGGGATATGGTGAAAGTACACAAGAATGTCATGTTGATGTTGGATGTCACATTGAATTTCCTTTGGCTTGTAGCTTGGTGTGTCATAAAGCTTATGGAAAATATCCTATGCAATCCAATTTGCACTAGCTTGGTGGTTTCCAAGGTGGTTTTTACACGTGTGTGAACATCATGGACAGTCCTAATTGTAAATCTAGTTGAATTGGGCACAATTGTAGCATAAATTTTCCAATTGCAAGCATCAAAAGCACAATGTACTCTATAGTGCTCTAAATTGTACTTGATAAGATATAAATGAGATAAAATATACATAAGCATGTGTTAAAGATCATCTGCAATGAACTATACGTGAGTTGCACTTACATGATTGAACTATATATATTTTGCATCTACATGAAGGTATCTTTTAGCTCCAAAATCCCATTGATTATATAACTCTAAATTGTTGCTTTTAAGTCCCCTACAGTAGAGAATATTGTGCTTTGCACAAGGGAGACATTGGGTTCATAGTTCAAGATAATTGATCCTACTTTCTGTTTTGCACTTAATTGCTACTAAAGTTGCAAATAGAATCATATAAGATAGACAATGTGGTGTAGTTGTAATCTCTATTGTAGACCATAGAGAACTTCATGAGTGTACATGTTTAATAGACATGGCAATTGTATGATTGTGCAATTGAACTCTACTTAAAACAAGGCAATGTTTCTTTGTAATTGATTTTTCTCTTTCAATTAAAACAAACTCAAACTACAACATTGCAATTTTGCCAATAGTGCAAACTTCAAGAAAAAACATACTCTTCTCCATCTACATCAAAAGACTAATAAAACAATGTCTTGTTTGGAAAGTACCCTACTTCTCTACAAATGGGGTTTTAGCAACAAGGGTTTAGATACGAGGGTTTCTCCTAACAAAAAGTTTCTCCTAACAAGCTCTAATTCTTTGACTCTTAATTCTTACTCTTGAAGCTGATGTTCTTGAAATTTGCAAGATCAAAGATGAGGTTATGACACTCAAAGATGAGGGTTATGACCTTGGCATTCTTTGATATAGTAGACAATCACCTATAATTATTCCTAATCTCTTGGATTCTCACTAAAGCCATTTGCAAAATGCAAGAAAATGTATTCCTATCAATTTAGGAGCAATGTATCATAAGTAGAAATAGATGAACGTCTATATTTGTAACGGCTATCATGTCAAATTACTTGATCAATTATTACATAAAACACTCAAAAATAGTTAAATCATTCAGAAATCTTCAAAGTAAATGTTATGATGAATTATTCTATCAATTACAATATACACTTGAAAATGATAAACTCCTCCCAGATGTGTGATTCCCATTATACATAAAAACCTTTGATTCAACCTCTACCAACAAATGGAAGGACTCTTGCACCATCTATGGTTGGCTATTTGTTAGAAAAGCTTTGCTAAATCTCAATTGAATAACAAAAAATGCCAAATAAGTTGAAGAAGCTTCATAAAAGAAGACTCATTTGAAATAGATACTAGTGCTTATTAGATTTTGTCAACAACTCTAGTACATGGAAAATTTGCAATATTTGAGTAGCTTATGATCCAAGTAGGACTCACACATATAGTTGGTTTTAGCTAGATAATGCTCTTGCCTTAGTTACTAACCTTGATATTCATGTGTAAGACCTAATCTTTGACTGCTCTTTATTTAAGGATTGCACAAAATTAATTGAACATGACAAAAGGATGTAACACTTATTTAAATATCATGCATTTATAAGGTCGAAGAAACCTACAACCTCAATAGTCTATTAAAGACTCCTATTCAAGTATCAATTGAAAACCTAAAAGAGTAGAAAATCTGCTTCCACCAAATTTATTGCTTTGTTTCTACTTTCTCCTCTTGGCACTATTTCTAATCTGAGGTTTCAATGCTTGCAAATTGACTTGAAGTCTTGATGTAGGATTTGAAATAGCTATTTGTGATACACTATGAGAGTCAATTCTATTGCATTAACATAGAGAAATCCTTGTTACAAATTACTAAAGGAAATTACCAAATGAAGAATTCAAGCTCTCTCTATTGTCCAAGCCACAAATTTAAGCAATTTAAGTTTTACAAAAACTCCTAAAAGGAAGAGGAAACCAACAAGATGAAGATTTAGTTGATATACTTTCCTTAATTTTGTCTCCACTCTCTCTTTCTTTATTTGCTCTAATTTGACTCAAATTTCAGCGGTTTCATCCTTGTCATCATCATTAGGACAAGTTATTAGAGAGATGAATATCACAAGAGCTCTATCATGACTATATAAGCGTCTATGAAGTGATTTAGCAAGAAAGTAGGCATCTCATACTCTACTCCATAGACTAGCTTGAAGGAGCAAATACCCTACCTTGTTGCTCATGGAAGTGTACCAAGTTCCAAGACTGTACACCAAAGACTACTTGAGCCCCCTTGCCCTAACCAACATTCCAAACTAGCATCAAGGCTCGGTAAATACCAAGGCTATTTTTGTAAAAAATTAATTTTCTAGTGTAGGTTTATAATATCATTACTTTTTGTGGGTAATTTTGAGATGTCTCCTATTTTCATTTATGTGTATCTTTATATTATTTCATAAAATAGTGAATTTTCTCTATTCAAAGTTTTATCTCCTTATAAAAATTTAAAAATAAAAATTTAAAGTATGTAAAAACAAAAAATAATTTAAAAACAGCTACTTTTTTTGACGAGTTTTATTAATGAAATAAGAAATAAATCATTTATTTATTAATCATAGAATAATATTTTAGTTTTATATCTTGTTCCTTTATACTCACCTTGTGAATTCAAGACTATTCTTTTTTGAGGATGTTACTTTATGGTTCTTTCTTATATGTAGTTCTCCTTGTATACCTCAAGAATTTGCTACAACTAATCTATTTTGGAAATTCAAATTAGTCAAAGATCAGAGATTATTTCTAAAAAATTCTAAAGTGATTTGCACTTCATGTATCTTGTTAGTTTTTTAAGTAAGTAGTGTTTATATTTTAGGGCAATTTTTTTCTTTAAATTTTGACATAGAGGGATTTAGCATATATGATACTCACCAAGCACTATACTCTATTTGAAAGATTGTAAATTGGGCTCAACCACTTGCTTTTCATGTATATTAGGATAAGCTATATGCTTCATATTTAAGGCTAACCTTTTTCTACCTATTGTATCTCCTCCTTGTTCCAATCTATCATCTCCATCCATATACTCCTTCCCTATCCATGATTGTCATTCCTATCCATTGTCTTCATCCCCATTTGTCATCTCCAAGGGCAATTTGGGATACCTATACTCCTTCTATAGGGACCTACTATAGTATGCAACAACCTTTTTTCAAAGGTAGGTAAAATATATCTATAATTACTCCTATTTATCTAGATGAGCTTCCTTTAGTCCCTTCTTCATACTTGTTGCCTTACCTTTGAAGGACCTTGTAATTAATGATACTTCTATGGAAGATATTACACTTTTGGATATCACACTTAACCTACCTACTAGAGTTCCTCCCACTAGTCTTAATGCTACTTCTCTAGAGTTACTACTTCCTCATAAACATGTTCTTCCATGACCACCTTCCTTTCCAATGTGTTTGTATGTTTTATCCATCATTAGCACACACAATGTTGTCCAAACTATCTTTGGATGAGATTTGGTTCAACATTGTGAATTTGCCTATTGCTCACTCAAGATGAACCTCTAATGGTTGTTAAGAAATGCTTCATGGATTAAGAAGGTTGTATGGAATCAACCTCCATGACACTCCTCTAAATTTAAAGCTCCAAGGTTCCTTCAAGACTCAAAATATTACCTATTAAAGAATTCAATAAGAGATATAAAGTCTCAAATGAAAAGATGATGAAATCCTAGATCCTTTTTACCTCTTCATCCTTTCTTTATATACTTTTGAATTCCTTACACCCAAAATTTATTAATTATTAATTATTGAAGTAATTAGAGTTAGTAGGCAAAAGTCATCTAAAGTCAACAATCTAAGAGAATTGAGACTCATTCTAAATTTATTGAAAATATACATTATAATTATATTATCTTATCTTGCCAAAAAAACTTATTTCAAGAATTAAAGTATTCCTTTCCATATACTATCTTTGAACTATAAGAAATTCTGCACCAAAATAAGCTTATAGACATAAGAGTTCTCATCTCGTTCCTCAAAGTACTAATATATTAGAAAGATACAAAGTCAATATACTTCAATAAAAATGAATGATAATTGATTTTTCAGAATACTATATAATAATACCTGGTCTCTCTAAGCTATTCATTAACTCTACATTATCATGCCTACTTTAGAAACTTGGTGGTTAAACTTGATGGAAACAACATAGTCCAACAAAACACACTACCAAACTAGATACCCAAATATAACATATATGTACCAACAAGTGTTACAACATGACATAAAGGAGACCTAGATATCTCATAGATAAGAGCAAAGATGAAATGTCTTCCTACTTTCAAAGTCCCTTGCTTATATTGGTTCTTTCTATTGAAGCTCATCTTAAAAACTAGTCATGGTTATATTCTTCCTTGGCCTACCTAAACAACACTAGTCCTCTCTATTGGAGCTTGTCCCAACTACTAGTCATGGTTATATTCTTCTTTGGCCTACCTAAAAAACACTAGTCCTCTCTATTGAAGCTCATCCTAACTACTAGTCATGGTTATATTCTTCCTTGGCCTACCTAAACAACACAAGTCCATTCTACTGAAGCTCATCTCAACTACTAGTCATGGCTGTATTCTTCCTTGACCTACCTGCAAAATATGTGTACCAATATTTTTGTAGCACTCGCATTTTTCATTTTTGATGACTTTTAAAGAAGAAGCGTATTGTTGAAGCCAAATTGCAGCTTAATGAAGAAGAAAATAATTTAATCTTGTGTTTGGGATAGACCCAAAGAAGTCAACTTCATGTTAGAGTTAGAAAGACTCGGGTCAGACTTATGGAAAGATACACCCAAAGTAAAGTTACTTTGCATTGAGATGTCCAACCCAACATGAAGAACCTATAACAACTTTTCCTTGGGCCTAGCCATTCAAGAAAGTACAAGTAAACAAAATGGCTAATTTGGGATCAAGATGACATTGAGAGTGACAAAAAATAGATAATAGAATTTGTGAGTGTCCATTGCAGATAAATTGAAGAATGACTACGTAATGAAATACTATAAGATTGAGACTTTATCAAGGAAGTTCTAAAATGTCACAATGAAAGCCTATACCTCTCAATAGTTGTCCTGAAGGAGTTAGAATCTCATGCTTTGGGGAGGGTTTGATCTTTTAGAGACCAAGAGTTAGAAACCACATAATGCCACCAAAGGGTAGCAAGCTAAGTTTGGTGAGGAGTTTTGCAATTTGAAGATGGATGTAGTGGTAAGGATTAAAGTCTTGAGCAGAATTTGTATCACCTTTCTGGCCTGGAACTAGAACTTAAGTTTTCCAGGTTTTGTGGTAGAGATCACTGCCAATAATTGCAAAGACGGTCCCAAGACAAAAAGGAAGAAAGGAAATCCAGCTTGATGGATTGAGTTGGATTGGAGAGTGGTCTTGGGGAGAGAAGTGGGAGAAGTAGGAGGAGTCACTTTCTATCAAATATGTGATTCTTTAGAGGAGACTATAGAGATGAGGAATTATTTCACTACTCCTTGCGCTAAGAATGGGTACAAGGTAGAAAGCTATAAAGACCTGATACAAAGGGGTATAGTTGGCACTCTAATGGAAATGTTTAAGCCAGGGAAAAACACCTATGTTACAAAGTAGCAGGCTATGTTCTTTCACCATATGTTTGCAAGGGAAGCGATGAATTGGGCAAAGTGTTTCCACCAAAGAGTAGGTCAAATGATTAATAATTGGAGAATGGACCTACCATACCATTACTTGTACTATTCATAGCCCATTTCTATTAAGTACTCAACCTACTTAGCTTGGAGGAGAAAGGAAAGATGGTGTCACATTTTCACCTTAATCTACGTCAAGTCGTAGATACAAACTAACAATATTACATAAGGAAAGTCTATCAAGGAAATGAGAACTTCATCAAAACAAAGTATGAGAAGATAGTGTTAATGGATATCCCAAGACAAAGGAAGTGGGGTAGACCCAAAGAACAAGTATTGCCAATTCAGCCATGAAAGATAAGGAGGCTGAACTCCAAGCAAGAGATGCTAGTGGTGAACCCGTCATTGGGTGAAGAATCAGAAGGAGAAGTTGAGTCTAAGTGTGAAGACTTGGAGGAAGAAGAAGAGCTCACATTGCAAAGCAAAGAGTCTATCAATGAGAGCAAGGGAGAGTCAAAAGTCCACCAATTAGTGGAAGAATGGGCTGAAGAAGACAATCAGGAATTCCATGCATAGATTGCATGCATGGAAGGAGGAGATAGCCAATACATGGAGTTGGCTAAAGTAGATATTATTGAGGAAAGAGAAGAGGAACAGGTCTTTGGATTGATGTTGTTCTTTAGAGAAAAAGTTTTGATAATTTGAAGGAGATTTTTGTGAAGCATTGCAGTGAACTTGAATGACGAGCTGAAGAATTAAAGAGTCAAAAAGAGAAGTTGAAGGGTAAATTTGCTGATGCACAATTAGAGGCAATACATTTGAAGGCAATGACAATTGTGACAGAGCAAGAATTGGAGAGCTTAAGAAAGGTTGTAGAGGAGAAGGATTTGGCTTGGCAATTGTGAGTTGATAGATACAATTCAAGAGGAGGAGAGGTTGCAAGGACTGATCAAAAGTGTAGACACACAACTTGTCCAATACATGGAGGAGAAGGAAGCCTTGAAAGCCAAATTTGAGGACAAGTTGAAGATGTATTGAAATAACTTGGAGATAGAGAGGAGTCATGAGAAGATTGTTCCAAGGAGGACATTGGACTCAGTTGGAGAAATCATCATGTAGGTAAAGGTGATATTGAGTACTTAAGCTGAAGTGAAGTTGGAGGAAGCAAGATTGCATGAATTGGAGTTCTTAGTGTGGAGATGAGGAAGAGGAAAGCAAATATATGGATATGAACAACTTGTTTATTTGCTTGAGGGAGAGAGAGAGTAGATAGGAAGATGCTAGAGGTAAGAGACAATTTGAGTCTTAAATTAGCTTTAGTTAAATCCAAATTAGATTATACCCAAGAGATTAAAATGAAATCAAGAAGAACTGATTTGTAACATTTTACCTTGTATTTGACCATTTTTTACCAGTATCTTTGGGAGAATGAATGATTCCTTACTGATGACTGAAAAAGTGATACTTTTTGGGTTGTCATAATTTTGATGCCTTTACTCTAATTTAGGTAGGCTTTATGCTCTCAATAATATTAAAAGCTATCTTCTTAAACTATAACAAAAGATATGTTTCTATTTGGTGCTTATTATCAAGCTTCCTATAGTAGATTCTTCTTTTATTAGCCTACAAGGTATATTGGGACACCAAGAGATAACCTCTAATATTCACAGGTTTTTACAAGGAGTTTGATTATCTTTATAATATACCATGTGGACCAAAGCAACCATTAGTATGCTTGTTGAGTTCCCATAATGCTACAACCTACTTCTAGAGTATTTCTTGCTTCCATTGTTCCTTAATATTAGACTAATTAGGAGAGTATAAACATGCAACTCATGTATTCTCACCATGTAGACTAGCCTTCTTTTTTATTAATACTTAGATTGCTATACAAATTATCCATCCTCTTGTAACTTATGATTATTCTTCTTTCCTCTTTAAATTTCACCTTAAATTACAAGCTAGTGATTATTCATTTCTCATGTATTACTCCATTTTGCAAATGTGTTTTTTGTTATCAATGCATGTAATACCAATAGCTAGATATATTATCTAAAGGTGAAAATTGGCTTGGTAACATCTAGAAGGATGTTATATATGATGAACTAAGTAGATTAGATAGAGGTTTCAACAAAAGAGTACTTCTACTAATAGGGTAGAAGCCAAAAATAGCCTAAAAACTTCAAAACCAATTTTGGAGGCCTAAATGGATACATTCTCACCCTACAAAGAAGAAAGGTTTGCCTTCTCCACCCCATTATTTTTCTCATAAAGAGCTTTCCAATGGTACCTCACTCATGCAATTTTGAGCTTCCTACAAGAAGATTAGTTAAACTTGTTTGACCAACTCCATAGGACAAGGACCAACATATCACCCATCCAAGCAAATAATCTAAGGGTGGTGCTCATTGACATATCATTAATCCATGTATCTGATCCAAGGGTGGTGCTTCTTTTGAGAGTATCCTCTTTGCTATATAATAAAGTCAAGGGGCTCCTTTGAGGCATCTAAGTATTGAGTGTGAAGCTTTGTGTTTTTTCTCATGTGTTTCTCGTAAGGTCTCTTATCCTTGGAAGATTACAATGCATTGTGTTGAGTTTATTACTCAAAATTGCATGCTTGTTTGGTGCCTCTTCTCTCCTCATACTTTCAAAGAAGATCTCTTAGGTTTGCACCAATGCTACTAGAGATGTAATTTTTTATTTAACTTTATGTACTATTTGTGTATAGCTTTGACATTCATTTTCATCATATTTATCCCTACATTATTTTGTTGTGGTTTTCTTAAGGTGTTCCATTTCAATTCATTGCCTTGAGTCTACTACTAATCAAAGTTGTATGCTTTTTGGAGGCCTCCATTTTTTTGTAATGGCTATTCTTAAAGGTTGTGAAGCAACTATTGATAATATTAGAGTATCTTGTGATCTCTATCTTAATTGGACTATCATTCAAGTAGATGTCTTAAATGCCTCCAACTCTCTTTCAATTTACTTGGTTTGTGTTCTTTGTTCAACAAGAGGTCAGATCTCCTCTCTGATCCCTTTCTCATAATTTTTATGATACAGAGTAACTGCTACTATATAATTATCACATTACTCGTCAAGGGTTCATACAACTTGCACTATTTGTATGCACCTACTAATCTGATCTTTTAAGTGAGCCTTTGTTTGCCATTGCCCACTACACTACTTTAAGACAAGTATTAGATACTTCCTTATTATACCTCTTCTTTTTATTTCAAATAAGACATAAATATAATTTCTATGGAAGATATAATTAGAGCTCTATTAGTGTTCATACGCTACCTAAATACTTTTGGTTTATGACTCATAAATACAAAGCATGGGGTACATAAGCAATCATAAATTCCTTATACTTCCCATCAAGGTTCAAATTTCTAGTAGGATGCATGAGTGTTTTAGGCTTCCTTTAAGAGCATATGATTTTTGTAATTCTTTTATCTTTAACATCTTGATCCAAGCTGTAGCTCACTCTCCTTAACCTCATAATGTATGGAATACAATGGTTGTTTATCTTATTTTAATAAGATATTATAACTTTTGAACTTATTACTTGGCACACACTTACACATCCATTGATAGACTCTTATCTTATATACTTAATTTTAATTTTAATTATATGTTACATGTTCTTTATTCAAATAAGGTCAAGTATACTTTGATTGCTCTTGGATGAATGGTGGAGTCTATAGCTTTCTCCATAATCCTAGGTAGATGTGGTCTCATTGTCATTTTTTTAGGGAGTTGATAGTGCAATAATTCCATTGTCATGAAATTTGTAGCACCAAAGCTAGTTTGCTTGGATGTTAGAGTGTTAGTCATGGCCATCATAGTTATACTAGTAGTTGCTCAAAGACTACTTAGTGATGGCTAAATTTTGTGTTGGGGTTATTGGTAATACCATTGGTACTATCATCAATTTCATCATTCATATGGATTTTCAATAGTACCATTAGGGTTGGAATGCTATGTCAAGTCCACAAGGGTATACCTTGAAGTGCAGCTCTTAGAACTCACTTATATGATGTTGAGTTTTTGACCTCTTGGCTATGGCAGACAAAGGCAATCAGGTGTCATCTAGAGCCTCTTAGCAAGAGTAGTTGCACTGATTATAGTCAAGCCACACCACATAGAATGTCTTACCTAGAGTGGGTTTGAATATAATCAATACTCATTGTTGATAGTATCGAGTTGAGTGATCAAGTTTTGATCTAAGTTGAATGTGTGAATTTAATTGAATTGATTACATTAGAGAAATGAGATCTCTAGAGCTACTTTTGGTGTAATTTGTAGCAAATGCAAAACTTGAAATTATTCACACACTTCATGGTATAAAAGAGGTTGTTATAACACTTAGAGGGTCTACCAATAGATAACTACTACAAGTTCAAGATAACTCATTTTGAGGAGATTGAGTTATTGGAGATAATATTGTCTCCAAACTACATCTTTGTAAATTCAAGCTCAATTTCTAGAGGTAGATTGGTAGTACCATTAGATAAGGTAGTGCAATACTAGAGTTTAACTCCATGGTGGAGTTCTTCTAATACTTGTGATAGAACTATCAAAAAGTGAGGATTGACAAGTTGAAGAGCTTGTAGGAGTTCTAACAGAAGGTTGGAGAGAGCCTAGATGAGGTATATACTTGCATGAGATGGTTGATTAGTTTCATTCAAGGATTAATTGAGGCCCAAGTAGTCCAATTTTGGTATTGCATATTGAATAAGGAGTTGCAATGTAGAGTATGTGATGTTGTGTTGTTATAAGCTACCTCACCAACTTTAGTGATGATCTTTTAGTTTGGTAGACTGCATTGGGTTCAACATGGTGGAGGAGAGAATGATGACATGTAGATTTGGTAGGGAGACCTCATCTATAGTTGTTACTTCTTTAAGAGTGCATCACATCATGTTAGCTTTTGAAAGCAAAGTGGACAGCCTTGATCTTATAGAATGAGTGGAGAGCCTAGTGCACCTAGACCCTTACCCACATTGTATAATAAATAGCAACCAATAGGTGGTGGTGTTGCTTGTTAGACTTATGGTGTACCTCACCATAAGAGAGAGTGTACTCAAGGTAGTGGGCATGATACCTATGGAGCACCATAACAAACTCAAAGATAATGTGATCATTGCTACAAATTTGGTCATACTAGTGATTGATGCTTAGACCTCCACCCAAAGTTACAGAGTGGTAGGGCTACTATGGTAGATGGTAGAGAAGCCTTGGAGGACGAGGTGGTGGAGTACCTACACCTAGTAGAGACCTAGTACCTGCCCTTGCTTTTGATACAACCATAGCTACTCAAATTTAGCAGTTGGAGTAGAGATTGGCTAGCATAGCTATAGCTCAAAGGAGATCAAACCTAAGTGTTAAGGCTTCCATGCCTTATTCTAGTGATAGAGATGACTAAGAGTGTTTACATTAAGAGTTGACCCAACTTTAGTATTTTGATTGGCTGCCAGACTTTATGAGAGTAGAGATAGTGTGGTTCTTGCTTCTAGAGCAAAGGTGGTTGATGATGGAGCCAACTTGGTTGAGGAGCATGGGTTCCATTTTACTACCAATGGCTTGTGCCAAGTAGCAATTGCTAGGTTGGAGGACTTACCAATTAGGCCTATATTTGAGCAAGCTAGGTTCACACCTAGAGTTATCCTATTGGACAACTAAAGTGGGATTTTCCATTTGGTGGGACCTTCAAGGAATATATATTGACCATAAAGGGTCTTACTAAACTCTAATTTGCAACCCTTTATGGTGGAGAAGGTTGTAGTTATTGGTCTTGGGCTATAAAAGACCAATATAGAGAGGTGTCCATTTTCAATCTAGACATCCTTAAGAGGTGGCTCTACAGAACCCATCACAAGTGGAGAGCATTGTCGAAATTCAGCTTGATTATGAAATTGATAGTTCTATGGTGAGAGCTCATGCCATTGGAATAGTAGTATAGTTATATGATTTGAATGTTGGTGGAGCAATGTTATACTCCATGTGTTTTAACATTGATTATTGAGAAGAGATAGTTTCCTATAGGCCAAGTTGACAATCAAGTGAGGAACATGTATATCACCTACCAATGAACTTTAGTAGTGGTAGTCTTGTCTCACTGTAATCAAGAACCACAGTATCAATCTTAGCTTTCAATGGTTATGTTACTTGGCCTGGTGAGTTATTATAGGGGAATGCCCATGCAAAGGATTCCCCAATACTAGAGGAGATCACTTAAATTTTGAATACAATTGAGGCTATTCCATCCACCTTGGATGTTCCATAATGAATTTCTGATAAAAAGTTGTAGCATCATGTTGATCAATTCGTACAATAGGCTTGGAGTGGAGCCTTTGTACCACCAGGAGACTAGTTTGAGGATGAGCCTTTAGAGTCTATTACTTTGTTAATTTTGGATATCACACTTATTGCTTGATAATATTCAACAAAAGGAGTATGCTTATTGGAGTTGTTTGGTGGTATTAGCACCGAACTAGTTGTAGTACTATAGGCAAACATATAGATTTAGAGGTACTTGTATGTGGAGAGAGATTATCCTACTAGGATAGTCTCTCTACATCATGAAGCACACTTGGCCTATTGATATTTAAGTTATTACTAATGTCAACAATCACAAGTTACCATAAGACCCTACCAATAAAAATTTCCTTGTTGGGGTGTAAGAAACAAAGAAACATGGTCTCATTCATTTAGTTTGTTTTGGATGGCCATGTTAATGTAATACCAATAGCTAGACATATTATCTAGAGGTGAAAATTGGCTTAGTAACATCTAAAAGGATTTTGTATATGATGGACTAAGTAGATCAGATAGAGATATCACCAAAAAAGTACTTCTACTAGTAGGGCAAGAGCCCAAAATAGCCTAAAAACCTCAGCCAATTTTGGGGGCCTAAATGGATGAATTAGGCCTAAAAAATGTGCACATTCCTCCCAAATTGAAAAGGCTAGCCTTCCTTTCCCTTGTTTATCTTGTTGAGAGCTTTCCAATGGTACCTTGCCTATATACAATAGCATCACAACAAATGGCTACATGTAAATCTAGATCTTATCTGTAAACTAGAAATTAAGGAGAGAAGGATGTTAAGGAGGCTTGCCGGTTGAACCAATAGCCCATGGAAAACCAAGGTAAACCAAATCTCCCAAGTAGCCTTGCTAAAATTATACATACACAATCCTCTCTTCACCATCTAAACTACTCTCTCTTTGCTAAGCCATTTGTCTCAAGATGATCTTGGGAGGTAGTGTGATCATCAATTAAGACCTTAATTGGTGCACCAAAATGACTAAGAACTCAATCCAAGAATGATTAAGTTGTCCCTTCATTGGACTTGTCAAGAAGTACCACCAACTCAATCTACTTTAAAAAGTGCTCCATTATAACCAAAACATACCGATGATCTCTCACAGTCAATGGTAAAGGTCTAGCAAAGTCCAAACTCCAATATTAACCCAACTCCATGATAGGTAATGGTTGTAATTATGGCATAACTTGGTCACAAACCACACATTTGGCAACAACTTCTTGCACATTGGTTTGCTAAAGATGCCACCAATAATGACTATGGAGTAAGTTATATGTCCACTTTATTCCAAAATGTCCTAGCTACTCATGAACATGTTGTACCAACTACGGTCTCTAAGTATGGTCAAAGATATACATCAAAAGGCATATGCATGCCAACATAGCACCATCTACTCATCTATCTTACCATGCCAACGTACTCTGTTCTAATCCTATTGGCTAGTACATGAGTTTCATTTCAATCTATTTACATCATTGTTCATCACTTGAAGTCTATGAATAACCATGAAATCATTCTCCTATAAAATCAAAGCCCTTTTGTGCAAGCTTCCTTGAAAGCTTGTTGGATTCCATCAACCAGTTTAATGGTTGATGATTAGTGATAGAGTGACAGGATTATTAAAGAGGTAACATCTAAAATGTGCTACTATCCACACTATTGCCAAACACTTTTACTCGTATGAACTATATTTCACCTCCGTTGAATTTTAGGAATTACTAGCATAGGCCACCACAAACTCTTTCCACTCATCATCTTTTTAGAGTAGCAATGCTCTAAGCTCCAACATACTCCAATTAGTATGAATTTGGAATGGTTGTCCTCTAATTGGTTTCCTAAGAACATGGAAAATTATCAACCTCTCCTTGAGCTGTATAAAATTTGTTCTACTCATCTTCCCAACACCACTCCTATGTAAGTTTGGTCAGCTTTTTCATGGCCTTGACAATGGCACTAACATATCCTCTAAGATAATGGCAATAGAAGTTTGCCAACCTAAGGAATACTCACACTTTGGTCACATCCGTAGGCCAAGAAATACATGCAATAGCTTCCACCTTGGTATATTGAACACCAAGTCTACTAGGGTGGATAGAGTAACCCAAACACTCAACCTCGTTATGGAAGAATCTACACTTCCCATGATGTAATTTTAGTCCATGAGATCTCAATCTCTTAAACACCTCCAACAAATGTCTCTCATGCTTCTCCATAGTAGTGTTATAGACCAAAATCTCATCAATATAGCACTAAAAAAATCCAATCTTGTTAGGATCCTATCCATGACTCTATAGAACTCAGCAAGAGTGCTCTTTAACCCAAATGGTAAGAACTACCATTGATACAATATATCTTTGCCATGGAGATCAATAGCCCAAAATGTTATCTTTGACTTGTCCTACTCCTTGATCTACACCTTATGATATCCTACTCATAGATCCAAAGTATTGAAGACCTTTACATACTCAATCACACCAAAAATCTGTTTTGGTGTAGGCATAACATACCAATCAACCCTAATCTATTGGTTGATAGGATAGTAATCTACACACATCTGCCTATATGTGTAGTTGCCATGCCCATCATTGTTAGTTAGCATCATTGTAGCTAAAGCATACTTATTCTATATGAAATCTCTACCAAACTAGCACCAAAAAACTCTTTACTTTGGCTTTGAATTAAGTTTGAATCATTATTTTTGTAAGGACATTGAAGAACTGGTGTATCACTCGTCAACTCAATCTGAATAATAGGTCCTTTCAAAGCATCCACATCCTTCATATTGAAGGTAAAACAACTTGTGTAGCTCTTAAAAACCTCCAAACTCTTTATCTTTCCCCTCTTGTAAACTTTGGTTTAATGTCAAGCTCTTAATTATCCTTTGTAATTGATGTAGGAGTGGAAGACACATTGATTGGCCGCTACACCGAGGCCCTCAGAGCAATAATGTCATGCTTTGAATAGCTAGATTCCCCAAATTTAGAGTAAAAAACTCCATATGCTTTGGCCACAAGCTTCACTTGTCCTCTAGTTGCATCCCAAGTAGACTAAAGGTGTAACTATGCTCACCTAGATGCATCCCAAGTAAACCACTCTCACTAGTAGTCCTTGGCTATGTCCCAAGGATTGTTAAGTGTGGAGTAATATTATTACTATGGGATAATTTCACAAGAATAATGAGAAGTGGTACAAGTTAGATATTCTACATGAGTGGAGAAGTGTAGGTATGATATAGATCTTCACATTATAGGCTTCTATTTATGGGAGTGAAAAAAAGATAATTCACATTAGGATTCATACCTTTGTGAATACATTTGCAAATGAAGCATACCTTATTTCAATAGAAGCATCTTTTCAAGGGCTTTCCATAAACACATAGCTCTAGAAAATAAGTTATTCTTACTTGAAGTTGAAGACAAATGTGTCTTATGGGAGCTATAAGAGCTATTGGTAAGTAGGACTATAAGCATGGGACTTGTGGAACTCTAGGCATGGCTTTGGGACCTACAAGAAGGCTCTATGACCATATGACCTACAAGATGGCTACTCACATAGCCTCCATTTGTGTAATTAAGTGAGGTGATGTGTATCAATTAGTACCAAACAATCTAGAGTTTAGATATGTGATCAATCTATAGCACATGTTTCTAGAACAAGATAATGGTCTCTAAGTGAAAGTATATAAATAGTGTAAGTGTTGCTAGTCAATTGTGACTTTGATAGTCCTTGATTGACAGTTCAAGAGAAAAATAAAAATCTTGTGTAGTTGTGGACGTAGGTAGATGTTGGCCAAACCACATGAAATTTTCATAATTACTATTGATGCTTTTTCTTGTCTAGATTGATGAATGATTTTTGCTCCATCTCATAGCAAAATTGAGATTGCTATTGCTCTCCCAAATTTCTTATTATGAATTTTTCTCCCAACAAGAATACCATGCCTACTTGGTCCATCACTATAAGCACATGCTTGAATCATCTTGATAAGCACAAAGTTTACAAGTGTCCAAGTAGTGATGCCTATCAAGTACATCCTATGTTTCTTAGCCAATCCAAGGCTCACAATCAAGGTCAAAAAATTGAAGTCCATAACTTGACCTAACACTTTATGCTTGGATGCCTCTAACATTACTAAAATAGTGGTAATTAGAATATAAAATATCATACACTCTCTCTCATTGACATTGAGCTCCACCAACTATTGTAATTATGAGTCCCAAATAAGTCTATGACCTCCTTCTTGAAAAGCATGGGAGCTTGGGAAACTCATGAGTGTAGGTAAAGTGCCTTTGGGCTACCCAACAAGGTTCACCACTGCCATAAGTGACCTATCAACCACTACCACTATTTGATACAATGCCCAACATCTAGAATATTATTGGTAATATGGTGAGCTCATTATTGAATCCCATCATAGATACACTATAAAACATCTCTAGATGGGAGGTTTTTCCACCAAAGACAAAAATGAGGAGCCTATTATTTAACTCTAGCTGCATTCAATAACTAACATGGCATGTCTCACCTAAGAATGGTCATGATGTGTACTTGCCCCCACGAGTGCGTAAGAATCATCCACCAAAGGGACATTCTCTAAAATGTAGGCTAGAGAAATGATCAATGAACTTAAAGATGTTGTAGTATATGTAACATCTTCCAAAACACACAAAAATAAAGATCTTGTAGACCCTAACCTTTGCCAACATGAGTATGTCCTCAAGTGTAATGTTACAAGGACAATATAACCTCCAAGAGAAAACCCAAAAGAAGAAACACAAAGTTTCACACTCAAAATTCTGATGCCCCAAAGGAGCACCTTGTCTTTATTATATAGCAAAGAGGATTCCTTCAAAGGAAGCTCCACCCTTGGAGATCAAATACATGGATTGGTGACATATTAGCAAGATCTAACCTTAGTTAGTTGCATGCATGGATGACATGTTAGGTATGGTCCTATCTGGTTGGTCAAACAAGCTTTGATTAGAGGGAATATTTAAAGAATCTTCTTGTAGGAATCTCAAAGTTGTATGGATGAGGTACCATTGGAAAGCTCTCAACAAGAAAAAAATGAGGTAGGGAAGGCCAATATTTCATACATTAGGGGAGGGAGGGAATTTGTATAATTTTTAGGCCTAATTCATACATTTTTGCTCTTGCACTATTAGTATAAATACTCTTTTGGTGACATCTTTCTTAATCTACTTTTTCCATCATATATAATATCCCTTAAGATGTTACCAAGCCAATTTTCACCTTTAGGTAATTTCTCTAGCTATTGGTATTACATGTTGGAAATTTTGTGATGGTGTTGTTTGAAAAGATCATATCCGCAATTGTACAACATGCCACATCCTAAACATTGATGGCACTATTGTAATGTTTTGAGTACAAGTGAAACCCCAAGAGAAACACAAGAGCAAAACCACAAGGAAAACACAAAGCTTTATCCCTCAATACTCCATTGCCCCAAAGGAGCACCTTGTCTTTATTATATAGCAAAGAGAATCCACTTAAAGTGAGCTACACCCTTGTCTCAGATACATGGATTAGTGATATATCAACAAGCTCCACCCTTGGATTAGTTATGTGGATTGGTGACATGTCCATCCTTATCCTATTGGTTGGTCAAACAAGTTTGACTTGAGGGAATTTTTAGAGAATCTTCCTATAGGAAGCTCAAACCATCATTGGTGAAATACCATTAGGAAGCTCTTAGTGAGACAATAAGGGGGGATAAGGCAATTTATTTTTCTTCAAGGGAGCATATGTTTCATTTTTTCAAGGCCTAATTCATCTATTTAGGACTCCAAAACTAGCTTTGAGGTTTTCAAGGTGTTTTTGGCATCTACTCTATTAGTAAAAGTACCCTTTTGGTGACACTTCTATTTGATCTACTTTGACCATCATATATAACATTCCTCAAGATATTACCAAGCTAATTTCCACCTCTAGATAAGGTGGCAATCCAACAAGTATCACTTTTGCAATAATCCATGAGTAAAAGTTTGTTCTCGCATAGATACGAGTCAAAAATAGTCAAACAAAAAGAAAATGGTAATAATCTAGTTCTTCTTGAGTTTGTCTTTAATCTCTCAGATAGAAAGTACTCAAAAGAGTTTAAAAAACACTAATCATATTCTCATCACAAATTACACACTCATAATCACAATGCTCTCCAATCTTTCTAAACCAGCTTCAATTGTGATGATTAATATTCTCCCAAAGATGACTACTTCACTACAAAATGAATTCCACTCAAAATTTCATTCCACCCCTCCATTGAAGGCATAACTTCCTTGATCAAAACTGCTTCACATCAAACTCAAGCTGCACTCACAAATGCATAATATTACCAACACTACAATTCTTCTCATATCTATCAAGGCATTGCTTTGATTGCACTTCACTCAAGATCAAACACACAAAATGAAGATCAACACTATAGAATCCAACATCCAACAAGCACATTGACTTGCACTTTGAAATTCTCCACACACTCACAAACACAAGCACAAACTTGATACTTGGAATTAAGCTCAAGTAACGAGCATTGAACACAACACTTTGCTTTATTTATCTTCAAAAATTTGCAATAATGAACACATAAGATTGCAAATGCCTCCTTTACATAAGCTGAGAACTTTGACAATTATCTAACTAGTATACCATTTCCTAACAACTTTACCAACCTACAAATCCAAAATGACAATGCACCTCTTCATATTTGCCTCTTCAAATCTAAAAATTGTTACTACTCGGATCCGATGTTTACCTCGACTTTGGCTTCCAAACCCAATGTTCCTTCAAAAATTTCACCTTCCTTAGGTCTGCTTAATTCTACTACATTCTCTACCAATTCTATTACTTCTTTACTACACTTTGCAATCAAGACCATGGATAATCTTCTATGTCTTTTGACCCATTTGTCTCTAATGTCTCAGATAATTGATCCAAAGACACTTGCAATCCTATGTCTACTACTTTGAACTTCTTAGACACACATTATCTCCCACCTCTATCATCTTCCTATCTACTCAAGATCTCAAGCAAATCAACAATTTATTCAACTCAATGTCTTTTGCTTTCTTCTTCCTTGTCTCTTGCACTACCAATTTAAACTTGTGCAGTCTGGCTTCCTCCAACTAACACTCAAATGTCATGCCAAGCTTCACCTTCACCACTACTTCTTTGACAATCTCTTGCCTTGGCATCTGCAACTTCTCTCTCTCTACTAACAACTCCTCATGGTACATCCTCACTTCATCTTCCAACTCGGCCCTCAAAGCTTCCCTCTCCTTCACACTTTGCCCGAGTTGCTCTTCCATTCCTCTAATCAACCCATGCAATTGCTCTTCCTCCTGATTTTGCATAGTTAACTCCCTCTGCCAAGTTCAATCTTTCTTCGCAACACTTGCCTTCAAACTCTCCAACTCTTGTCCCATTACTGCTACCATAAATTCCAAATGAATGACCTTTACTTGCATGTCATGCACTTTTGCTTTCAAGGCCTTAATCTTCCCCATCTGTTCCTTCCGATCTTCTTCTTGCTTTGCCTCTCTTCATGAAGTCCTTCATTAGACTCTCAATCTCTTTCCTCCTAAGCTCTACCTCAGTCTTGAGTTCTGCTAATTCCTACTCTCCACAAACTAACTTTCTTCTTAACTCAAAACATTCCTCACTCATATACTTCACTACTAACAATTCATCTTTCACTGTTGAGTGATCTCCTTTTAGCTCTTCTCTCTTCTTCTTTAACTACAACAATAAGGGACAAACTATCTACAACAAGTACTCTACCCCATCAAAGACTCTTTAACTCTCATGTTGCTCAGGTTGTTCTCTCCTCACTTCTTCTATTGGAGCTTTATTCAGAAGTCTTAACTCCTCACTCTCAAGGGCATGTCATCCGAGCTCTCTCTCTTTTCCACTATTAGGCTTACGTTGCTCATTTCTGCACCCGTAGTAGGAACACTTCTCCTCAATCTTCTACCCTCTGCAACTTCAACTTTGGCTTGGCCTTTGGAGTCTCTTCTATCTCTGTGCTTGGCAATTCCGGACATAGAATTCCTCCTCCTCCCATGTGATCAATTGCCGCATGGAACTCTTGTTCTTTGGTGTCTGCATTGTCTTCACCCCTTTGATGAAATTCTATTTCACCTTAACTTTTGTTGCTTGACCCTTTGCTCCATAGCGTAAGCGCTAGTTCTTCTTCTTCTCCTGAGTTTTCTGACCTGTACTTGGCTTTGCCTTCTAACTCTTTTGCCCCTAATGACTCATCAATTACTATAATGTCTTGCTTTGGGTTCACCTTTTGTGTCTTCTTTGGCTAGACCAACAACATGTTCTCCTTGGGATGACTTCTCTTCCTCATCTTTGGGATATTCACACCTATCCTCATGTGTTGCTCAGTTCTTGCATAGTGCTCATCACTTCTTTGGATGTGTTGGATATACTATTATTCCTCCTCATCCACAACTTTTTGTAGATCCAAATGAAAGTGAGATACCATCTTCCTTTGCTTGGTCTACTTCATCAAGTTCAACCCAAAGTAGAAATGTGCAGCAAATGGCACCAAATAGTAAGGAGCGTCTTGATCTCTCCAACACCACACCATCTGTCTTGTTCTTTGGTGCAAACACTTTGCCCAATTCACAGGTGCTCTTGCAAAGATCTAATAGAAGAACATTCATCACATATGTCATGCAATTTGGCTTGAAGAAAGCCATCATCATCCCAATGATACTTTGCATGATCGGGTCCCAATAGGTATCAACTTTGTACTCATCTTTGTGCATGGCATAGTGAAAGAATTTCAAATTTCATCCATCTCTTCTGCAGGCTCTCCCTTCCCAAGGAATGTAGCCCCATTTTCCTCACCAGCCTCTCTTCCCAACACCAATCTCCAATCTGCCTTTGTCTATCAAGTTGGATTTCCTTGCGTCCCTTCATTCTCAAGTCCCTCCTGACAATCACTCATAGCTACTTTTGCCATGAATCTTGGAAAACTCAAGTTCTAGTTCCAGGCCAAAAAGGTGATCCAAGGCCTATTCAGAACTTCAATCTTGGCTATCATATCTAAGCATAGAACCACCGGATTTTTAAATACAAGTGAAGGACTCTTCTTCTCACCTTTCTTTGGCATTGTGCAGTCTCTAACGCATAGTAGCTAAAAGATAAGTCTACCGTCTCCTAGTCTTGAAATCCTAACTCCTTTGAAATTGTTAAACATCAAAGTATCAATTGGCTTTGCTATAGGCACTCCTTTGGGTATTCTACTCAATGGCTTAGGATACTTATGTGACATTTTGAAATCCCCTTGACATAGTCTTGATTTTCTAGTGCTTCATTGATCATTCATTATTTTTTCACTCTTCACTGAAGCTCATACCTACTGCATGAGTTCATCCTGGTACTGTCAAGTTTAGTCATTTGTGCCTTAGCCATTTTCTTACCTATCCTTTCTTGATTGATAAATCCAAAAGAAAATTGTTGTTTTGTCATCTTTGCATTGGGTCAATCACCCCAAGGCAAAGTTTCCTTACTTTGGGTTTTAGTGTGCCAAGTTTGATCCAAGTACTTGTGTTCCAACACAAAGTCACTTTACTTTGGCTTGCAATCCAGAGACACAATTCTTCTTCTCTTAATGCCATACGGGTTCAATATAACATTGTATGTATACTTCTTCTTCAAAATAGAAGAACAACAAAAATTGTGGGTATCATAGAGAATCTACCTATCTAATTAATGATATTACAACTATGGATCCAAGCTTGGAAATTGTACATGCAAGCTTGTGGTGTATGTTATGTGGCTCTTCAAGTGGAGCTATTTATCTTGGTGTATGATAGTTCTTCAAGAGGATAATATATGATATGTTTGACTCCTTCTCTCATAGTGGTTTCCCAAGGATAATGGCTATGTTCTTGGTGTACTTGATCCATAGTTAGTTCATTCCTTATGTGATTTAGATTGCAAACATGCAACTAATAATGAGGCTTGATAGTACCTGGCCTCTCGATCATTGCCCACCATAAGGCATATCTTATACTTGGAGTGGATTTAATACCAATACCTAGATAGATGATCTAGAGATGAAATTTGGTTTGGTAACATCTAGAAGGATGTTATACATGATGGAATAAGTAGATCAGACAAAGGTATCACCAAAAGAGTACTTCTACAAATAGGCCAAAAACCAAAATATGCTTAGAAACTTTAGAATCAATAACTAGGCATATGATCTACACGTGAAACTTGGGGTGGTGACATCTGAAAGGATGTTACACATGATGGAGAATGTAGATCAGATAGAGGTATCACCAAAAGAACACTTCTACTAATAGGGTAGAAGCCAAAATAGGCCTAAACTTTGAGGCAATTTTGGAGGCCTAAACGGATGAATTAGGCTTCAAAAATATGCAAATTCTCTTCTCCAACAAAGAAAATACTAGCCTTCCCTCCCCCTGATTTGTCTCATTTAGAGCTTTCTAACCATACCTCATCCATGTGATTTTGAGATTCCTACAAGAAGATTCTCAAGAAGATTCTCTAACATATTCTCTCTTTCAAAGCCTATTTGACCAACCAGATGGGACCAATTGTAAAAGACCAAGACCGAGGAGACAAATAGGAGAATGGAAACTCACATTGGGACACTTGAATGTGGGAAAACTCCAAATGCCTAGCATGAGCTTTGGCTTTGGTATTTATAGGTAGCATACAAGGCCCTTGAGAAGCTTCTCAAGAAGCTTCCTCAAGCCGCTTTCTTAGAGTGCAAGCCAAGTTAACCATGAAACTTCTCAGAAGCTTCCTTCTAGAAGCACGCCTACTTGACATGCAAGCTAAGCTAGTTGGAAGCTTCTAGAAGCTTCCTTCTAGATGCTACTTACTTGAGATGCAAGCTAAGCTAGCTGGGAAGCTTCCCAAGAAGCTTCCAAGATACTTCTAGAATATTCTAGGCTAATTTGTCTTATTTGCTACTTCATTAGCTTTACTAAATTCATTGCTAAACCCCACATTGTTATAAAGAGAGATACAAGAGAGAAACACAAGTTTCACACTCAATCCTCTGATGCCTCAAAGGAACACCTTCTCTTTATTATATAGCTAAAGAGGATCTACTCAAGGGAAGCTCCACCATAGGATTAGGTACATGGATAGATGACTTGTCAACAAGCTCCACCCTTAGATTACTTGCTTGGATGGGTGACATGTCAATCTTGGTGTAACAATGTGGAGTTTAGCGACAAAGTTAGTAGGGCTAACAAAGTAGCAAAGAAGACAAATTAGCCTAGAATATTCTAGAAGTATCTTGGAAGCTTCTTGGGAAGCTTCCCGGCTAGCTTAGCTTGCACCTCAAGTAAGTAGCATCTAGAAGGAAGCTTCTAGAAGCTTCCAACTAGCTTAGCTTGTACGCCAAGTAGGCGGACTTCTAGAAGGAAGCTTCTTGAGAAATTTCATGGTTAACTTGGCTTGCACTCTAAGAAAGTGGCTTGAGGAAGCTTCTTGAGAAGCTTCTCAAGGGCCTTGTATGCTACCTATAAATACCAAAGCCAAAGCTCATGCTAGGCATTTGGAGTTTTCCCACATTCAAGTGTCCCAATGTGAGTTTCAATTCTCCTATTCTCTCCTCGGTCTTGGTCTTTTACACTCTTGAAGAGTTCTTTTATCCTTGGAGTATTATAGTCGATGGCTATCTAGAGTTAGAGAGACCTAACTACCAACCAAGGGAGCAATTGTGGCACTTTAGAATTTATGTATGAATTGTGCTTTTATAGTATATGATGTTGACAACTATGTTTGTTATGTAGCAATATATATGCAGAAAATATCATGAAATTTGTAGTGCCAACACTAGTTTGCTCTAATGTTGGAGTGTTACTCTTAGCAAAAATACTTATACTAGTAGTTTCTCAAAGAATATTTAGAGGTGGCCAAATTTCATTCATCATTGGTGCAACCATTAGTTACACCATTAGTACACTCAATGGCACCATTAGAGTCGGAGTGTTTGGTCAAGTCCAAAGGGATATACCTTAAAGTGCAACTCCAAAGCACTCACTTCTCTAATGTTGAGCCTTTAAGCTCTTGATTATGGTAGATAGAGGCCAATAAGCATCAATTGGAGTCTCTTAGCTAGAATGGGTGTATTTTGACTATAATCAATGCTCATTCTTGGAAGTATTGAGTCAAGTGATTTAGTTTTGATCCAAGTTGAGTGTGTGTGGTTTGATTGTAAGTAGTGCATATTGTTGGTGTCACAAGGAGAGAAGAAAGACTAGGTGTGGGATAGATTCCATTACAAGAGTAATGTTTAGGGCATAGTTGTGCAAGAGAAAAGCACTTGCAGATTGGACTACATGGAGGCTAGCTTATTGTTCTTGGGTACAACAATCAAGATTGCAAGCATGTAAGTAGTTAGGAAGTAGTAATTAAGACTCCATTGGTGTACTAACAAGAAGTTTTTGTACATTTAGAGGAAAAGATATCTAAGAGAAGAGAGCTAATTAGCAATTACGGCACAAGCTACCAGTAAGGTGATGGCCATATTATATAGTGTATAATATTGTGATTAGGATAGGAAAAGAAAATTCTTTTAGGTTTAGGATCTAGTATCTAAGGCGGATCGCTCCTTGGTGTGCTAAATCTTGAATTCTAGTGCATACATCTGAAGGATTCCTCAAGTAGTGATTTGTAGATTAAGGATAACTTGCCATCTACGAGAGAGATTGACTAGTGCAATATATGAATTGGACCTCTTCCTCCTATAAGATTATACTGTGGTCTTTGAGCCAAAAGGCCAATGTGACATGAGAACTAGTATAAAACTAATATAAAACTATGCATTCCTTTCCTAGCTTGGTGTAAAAGGAATGAATGGTAAATCACAATTTCTTGGGTTGCTTATTATATGTGTTGTTAAATCAATGCTCCTTGGTGGTTTGTTGCATTGATTCATTGACTAGCCAAATGATACTAGGAATCTATATGTAGATATGTTGTAGATATGTTGATTGGTCTTTCTAACTGACATACCTTAAAGGCAAAATGGTTTGAGGGGAGTAATAGACCATTGAACCATCCTCAAGGGTTAATGTCTTTGGGAGACCCCAAACCCTTAGTGGAAATAAAATTAGGTACAAGAATCTCAATTGCAACACCTCTCCAAGCTGCATAAATGGCCACCTATGCAAGGATTATACTGTTGTTTTCCTTGCTCTCATAGCTCCTTGCATTTCTACTACAAGATTGGATAATCCCATTTATATTTTTGGCACTGCTGCTGGCTGATTCATATGTCATCTCCACTACCTTCTACAATGCACTTTGGTTGTGTTTATTCCTCACCACTCCACAAGATTGAAGTTTTTTTCAATTTTAGGGACACATTACCTCCCACTTTACAAGTAAAGTAGTTTTAAGATTGGGGAGATAATACCTCCCATATTTGCAGACAAACATTTAAGTACAAGTGGAGGTACCCTAAACCCCTAACTAGGTAATGTTTCCATTGATAGCAAGCACTTCTGCCCAAGGAAACCAATCTATCCCAACTTCACACCATGCATGATGCACACTCCTACAACAACACCTATCCCATCTTGTGTAGTCCTTATGGTCCCAACTACAATGACTTCTATAGCAGGAAGAGGAAATAATTGCATACTTCCCAAAACAATAGTATTCATAGGGCAAGGAAGCTTTGAGTCATTCTTATGAATGTTTGAGAATGTTTTCATGGCTAATTAATCTAGGATGATGTTGCTATAGCACAAAAAGTTCCTAATGGTGTTGCATAACATTAGTTGAATGACTTAACCCCTACCACAAGAATGAGCTCTGCATTAATACAAGTAGAAGGGCAACAAGAACAACTCATGGATAAAATAAACCAACTACACAAAAGATACAATGAGACTATATAGGCATATATTCAAATGTTCCAATACATATCTTCAATGATCACACTAGCTCTAGACCCTACAATGGACTTAAGACATGGTATTACCAATCCTTGCTCTATTATCCTTGGCTTCAAAGGTAGTGTAAAGCATAACTCCTATGTTGCAACCCACGGATTCCTACAGCCTAACTATTTCTATGGGAGAACTCCAACAGCCATACCGGGCCCATATGTGGTATCATAGTCAATTAGTACCAATATAAGATCAACTACCGGCAATATCTCCTAAGTACCACTTGTACAACCTCTAGCACTACCTATTCCTATAGCAACAACCACAAAAATAGAGGTTATCTTGGTCATGTTGGAACACCTCAAGACTCTTTACTTAGCACAACAACCCCAAGAGAGAAATCCAATTAACATTGCCACTAGGGGGGAAATCTCTTGTACATAATGCATGAGATAGGAGCACACTAATGCCTAATATGCTACTCTAGACATTTCTAATTTTATATCCATTATGGAAGGTACAAGCACACAGCGACAAATTACAAAACACTACAAAGGTGTCAAAAATCCAAAGAAGAAAGAACACATGTGGTAGATACTATACCATAACATAATGGATGAAGACAAGGGCTGATTGGACCTAATATACGTTGTCACATTTGCAATGAATGCCCCATCAAACCTACACAATGCATGTTCTTATCTAGAGCACATACTATGCCACAATGCCTAGACTTCCAAAACTTCATCACTCAAGTACACTAAGCATCTACACAAAGCAAACCACTCAATAACCTTGGCCCTAAAAAATGTGCATTTTATTGCAATTGAAGAACTTCCCACTATACAAAAGACCATGTCAATTAAGGACAATGTGCTTTCAAAGGCTAACATCTTCCTCACAATGTGATCCCTCACTTATGTAGTACTTGATCCAACTAGTAACTCAAGCTCAAAAAGTTATTCTTTTGTAGATTTTGATGATGAGTCTGTATGGGATGAGACCTCATAGCTTGTCCTTGAAATGTATAGGGCCATAATCTCTATGTTTGATACCATAGAAAAGAAACCACCTACTTCCTTCATACAAAAATACAATATCATTGCTAATTTGGCTAACACTCAAGCAAACATTACTCTCAAGCAACTCTACAAGGTATCTCCTACCAAATGTAGGATGCTTCAAAGTTTCTTATTAGAGAAACAACCCATGGTGCATTTTGTGATCCATGTACCAAGAAAATACTTTTTTAGGAACAAAATCCCATAGATTCCTTTCTACCTCTAATTATAAGAACTAGGAAAAGCTTGCACATGGATTCCCATGTGTCACCTACCTGGATTCACAATCCTAACATTTTAGTAACAATTGAAGGTAGTGTCATCCCAAGTAGTTGAATTGATTTGGGTTTAACAATAAACATTATGACCAAAAGGGTTATTCAAACACTTGGATTGAAAGGCATAACTAAGACTTCCACCCTTCTTTGAAGAAATAATGGTAGAAGACATTGTTTGGTAGGAATGTTAACAAAAGTACCTACATTCATTGGTGAAAAAACCTTTTTGTTCAATTAATTGATCATGGATACACCTCCTCATACCCAATTTCCACTTTTATTAAGAGTGTTATGCCATTTGTGGCATTGCACCTAGATTGCTTAGATGTTGGAGTAGTAGTGTTGGTAGTCAAAGGTATTTTGACAATTACTCATAGACTACTTGTTGACGGTCAAATTTCATGTTCAAGGTACTTACTATATGGTTGGGGCCCACCATATTTGCACCATTTGCATTGTCAAGTGTGCCATTAGTGGGACTATTAAGGTTGAGATCTAGGTCAAAATCAGAGGTATACCTTGGAAGTGCAGCCCCAAAGAGCTCACTTCTCTAATGTTGAGCCTTTGTGTTCTTGGCTATGGTGGACATAAAGCAGATGAACATCACGTGAAGTCTCTTCATTAGAGTATGTGTGGCTTGACTAATAATAAGTGCCCAATTTTTGGCATGTTATTGGGTGAAAGATCAAGTACAAATTTGATTTGAGTTGATTCAAGTTGATGAAGAACTGATTACATCAAAGAAGTGAGAGTAAGGGGGAAACTAGGTGCAAGAATTGAGAGTTTTGGTGGTTTCTCAAGCTTAGTGGATCATTGGTACCTGGATCATGATTTGGATTTCCTTGAGGGTGATTTTGTGCAGAAGCAATGGCCAAATTTCCTTGAAAATAGAGTCAATTTCAACCAATAGTGTTTGTTTTGAGCTCAAGAGGTGAAAATAGGACCAATTTGCTGCAAATTGAGCTTGAAAGGTAAAATTGAAGGTAGAGTTATGAACCTATTCCCAGAATTAGAGATTTTGAGATCCCAATCCTTTCAATTTTGCTCAAGTGTAGATTTAGCAAAGAATTTGGTAGCCAACCAAATCTAGTGATTTTATATCAAAATTTACCTCAAATTTATGTTTGATTTTATGTCAAATCTTTCATGGAGAATTTATGTCAAATTTTGGCTAGAAGAAGTTTGATCCCATTCTCAATAATCCTTGTAGCTTAGGAAGTAGATAGATACTCAAATTATATCAAATGCCAAATGTTGGTAGAGTCAATTGAATGTTGATTTATGAGATTGAGGTTTATTCTTGTGATTGGAACCTCTCTATTTTATGCTTCCTATTTGTATGAGATGCCTTGACTTTAGAGTGTTGGTGCTTTGGTGTACTCTCGGTAGTGAGGTTGGAGTGATGACCAATCAAATTACTTGTGTTTCTCTTTGGTGAGGTAAGAAGTGATGACTTGCAAACCGCAAGAGTGTAAGTTGTGATGGTAGGTTACATGTTGCCATTTCCCCTTGTGTAGTTATTATAGTTAGACCTACATTAGAGGGTGGTGTTCAGTAGGTGTAGGTACTTGGTGGGGTACTTGTGGTGGTTACAATTGTAGGTTTTAGTGTATGGTTACTTTGTCATGATGGAGTTTTTTGGGGATTCCAAAGGGGATAGCACTATAGTATGCAATGGGTTTACTTAGAGTGGTGCTCAATATTATTCTATATCTTGGGTCCTAGTGTGAGAGATGATTGACTCTAAGTTGGAGTTTGACACAAGAGTTGATTCAATTGAGAGTGCACTTGATGTGCCCACCATTGTTGTAGGACATGGATGAGATTTATAGGGCCTCCAAATGCCTCAAGTGTCACTTTGGTATGGTGGGTACCATTGAGTTTAGATGATTTCATCCATGAGTGTGATAGCTGGTATGATATATAGTAGATGCAAATTTGACTTTGTTCACACCTTTCATGGCATGGAAAAGGATGTTGTAGCACTTGGAGGATCCATCAATGGATAACTATCATGAGTTCAAGAGATCTCACTTGGAGGATATCAAGCTATGGAGACAATATTGGTCTCCATCACTTTAGGCTTGGTTGCCAAGAGTAGACAAACAATACCTCATGAGTTCTAAGTCTAATAGCATCAATGGAACTAGAGGAGGGGCACTAGTTGGAAATAGTGCTCCTACAAGTAAAAGCACCACTACAAGAGGTGGTGTAGTGGGCTTTGATTTAACAAGAGTAGATGGGCTTTGATTTTACAAAGGTATGATTTTGTGGTTATTCATAGACCTAGAGTGGTGAACCGTGATGGAGATAGGTTAGTAGAAACCCATATCCAACCAATATGATCAAATTAGATACATTGGCATGGTAAGACAGATGAGAAGATGGTGCCAAGTTAACATGCATCTACCTTTCTCTATATATTTGTTGATGTTTTGGTGGTATCTCTCTTAGCGCATACAAATGGAGTTATTGAAGTCACAAATCCAAAGGGTGAAGATAGTGGTACAATACATCAAGACATTCATAATGATGTCTCAATGATGGATTATCTTTGCATTGGTGTTGTAGGTGGCACAATTGGGGCCAAGGAGAGAGATCTTGTTCTTCAACAAGCTAGACGGGTCAGATTGGAGTGCAAATACATTCTTCATGTAAGGGAGGATAATAGAGTGCAAGTAATAACACTTCCATCTTAGAGACCATAGTTGGTCCATCATGTTCATGAGGAGTTAGGATATTTTGGAATAAAGCATACATATAACTTACTTTAGAGTCATTATTGGTGGTGTGGTATGCAGACCAATGTATAGTAGTTTGTTACCAGATGTGTGGT
This sequence comes from Lunularia cruciata, assembly GCA_948567375.1. NCBI lineage: Eukaryota > Viridiplantae > Streptophyta > Marchantiopsida > Lunulariales > Lunulariaceae > Lunularia > Lunularia cruciata. Next base: position 125,176 of record OX419762.1, on the reverse strand, counting down.
GTGTGACCGAGTTAGAGCATCTTTTAATATTCCCACACCACAATTACACCTATTACCTATCATGGGGTTGGGTTATTAGTGGAGTTTGGACATTGCTTGACCTTTACCATTGATTGTGAGACATCATAAATATGTTTTGGTTATGGTGGAGCACTTCTCCAAGTGGATTGAGTTGGTAGCACTTCTTGATAAGTCTAGTGAAGGGACGGCTTACTTGATCATGGATCAGGTTCTCAGTCATTTGGGTGCACTAATTGAGGTTTTGATTGATTAGGGTACAAAGTTCTTGGGGAAGTTTTAGATCTTGTGTGATAAGCCTTTGATTGATCATCATATTACTTCCCAAGATCACCCTAAGGCAGATGGCTTAGCAAAGAGAGCGGTTCAAATGGTGAAGAGAATATTGCAGAAATATGGTTTGTAGAGAGACTACTTGGGAGATTGGGATCTCCAATTACCTTGATTGGCCATGGGCTATCAGTTTAGCCGGCAAGCCTTGTTAACATCCTTCTCTCCTTACTTTATACTCTATGGACAAAATCCAAATTTACCAATAGCCATTTGTCAAGATGTTATTGTAGTTTTGAACTTGGATGATCCAAATGTATAGATAAGTGCATGTTCTCAATAGGCAAAGATCTTTCATTTCATGTTCTCAATAGGCATAGATAAGCTCATGTTCACAATAGGAAATGATGCCAATGTCCTTGGAGAACTTGGTGATTGCTCAACATAGGATACTGTAATACCAAGAGCTAGCAATATGATCTAGATGTGAAATTTGGTTTGGTAACATCTAGAATGATGTTATACATGATGGTCAAAACAGATAAGATATAAGTATCACCAAAAGAGTACTTCTACTAATAGGGTAGAAACCAAAATAGACTTGAGAACCTTAGAACCAATAGCTAGATATATGATTAAAAGGTGAGAATTGGTTTGGTATCATCTGGACGGATGTTACACATGATGGACTAAACAGATCAGAAAGAGGTACCACCAAAAGGGGACTTCTACTAATAGAGTAGGAACCAAAATATGCCTGAAATCTTTGAAGGCAATTTTGGAGGCCTAAACGGATGAATTAGGCCTTGAAAATGTGAAGATTCCCTTCCAAATGGAGGAAAGGTTGGCCTTCCCTCCCCCTTGCTTTGTCTCATCGAGAGCTTTCCAACGGTACCTTACTCAAGTGATTCTTAGATTCCTACAGGAAGATTCCCTAAAAGATTCCCTCCGGTCAACACTTGTTTGACCAACCAGATAGGACCTAGACCAAACATGTCACCCATCCAAGTAAGTAATCCAAGGGTGGAGCTTTCTGACATGTCACCTATCTGTGTCCCTAATCCTATGGTGGAGCTTCCTTGGAGGAGATCCTCTTTGTCTATGTAATAAAGAGAAGGTGCTCCTTTGGGGCATCAAAGGTTGAGTGTGAAATTTGTGTTTTCTCTCTCTTCTGTCCTTGGAGTATTACAGATACCTTACGCTATGCTAATATTTGAGGAGGAGGTAATAAATCCTTGATCTATCAATTTCATCTAGATGACTATGTATATCTACAACAAACATCATCAATGACACTTGATGTTACTATGGGCCACACTATCTTGAGAGTGTGTGAGTTTTTGCCTTCTCGTGTCCTTGTGTTGGAAGGACATGATGGTGTTTTTGGAAAGATCATGTGCATAATTATGCACCATACCACCTTCCAAACATTGATGGTACTATGGATCCAAGCTTGGCACTTGTAAGTATAGGCTTGAGGTGCATGTTATGCGGCTCTTCTGGTGGAGCTACTACTATGGTGATGTGTGATAGCTATTTGAGAGGATGAAATATGGTATGTTTGACTCCTTCCTTCATGGTGATTCCTCAAGGATAGTGGTTATATACTAAATGTACTTGAACTATAGCAAATTCATCCTTTATATGGTATAGATTAGAAACAAGTGATGAATGATGGGGATCGATAGCACTTGGCCTCTTGATCTTTGACCACCATAGAGTATACCACATACTTAGAGTAGATGGCTATTTGGAGTTAGAGGGACCTAACCGCCAGCTAGGAGTGCAATTATGGTACTGTAGAGTTCATGTATGACTTATATGTGAGTTGTACTTCTATAGTGTATGATGTTGACAGTGATGTATATTGTGTAGTGATGTATATATGCATGACAACTATCACATCATTTGCAGTGTTGCACTTAGATTGCTTGGACGTTGCAGTAGTAGTGTTGGTAGTCAAAGGTATTTTGGCAATTATTCATAGACTACATGTTGACGGCCAGATTTAATGTTGGAGGTATTGACTAGATGGTGGGGCCCATTGTCACTTGCACAATTTGCTTTGTTAAGTGTGCCATCAATGGGACCATTAGGGCTGGAGATTTAGGTCAAAATTAGAGGTATACCTTAAAAGTGCAATGCAAAGAGCTCACTTCTTTAATGTTGAGCCTTCGAGTTCCTATTAAGGTAGACAAAAGATTGATAAGCATCACTTGGAGTCTCTTAGCTAGAGTAGGTGTGGCTTGACTATAATCAATGTCTAGTTGTTGGCAGATTGTTGAATGAAAGATCAAGTACTGATCTAATTTGAGTTGATGAAGAATTGATTATTGTGGCACTTTAGAGTTCATGTGGGTATGACTTATGTGTGAGTTGTGCTTCTATAGTGTATGATGTTGAAAACAATGTATGTTGTGTAGTGATGTATATATGCATATTATCATCTCATGGAAAATTGGTAAGTTGGCTTTTGGAAGGAAATTGAATCACATGGTCCTCCCAATGTACCTTATAAAGCACACTTCTAGTTCCAATCATGAGTGTGAACTAAGTTTTAAAATTGATGCATGAAACCCTACTCACATTGATAGTGATGAGGAGATCATAAATACATTTGCTAATTGCTTGTTCACAATTGCAAAGGAGATGAGTGTGCATGTACCATCCCAAGATACAATAATGATAAACTTGTATAGTTCCACCTGACAATGTCTCCCATATTATTAGATGTTGTTAGCAAATCCATTTCCACAACCTCCTCCACAAGGCTCTGAAATTTAGGAACCATCTCCATCCACCCAAATGATAACTTCCCCCATGAAGGCATGTCTCTATTGCTGCACACAAAGGAGCATGTTTGTGCCACCTTTCAAACCTCGTGTTATTATATCAATGATTACTTTGATTGCCAAGATAAAGAAATAGATGAAGAATGCTTCTTTCTCAATGGTGCTCTTTCTAATGACATTATTATTCCTTGATACAATAACATAAAGACTATGGTGGACAACAAAATTTCCTCCCTCCATGGTAAGAAAATGGGTTTTACCATCCCATACTAGTGATGGCGGACAAGGTGAGAAAGTTGGTAACCCAATTTTTTACACCAAGAGAAGGACCTCAGAGCAACTTGAAAAAGAGCAAGATGTATACCAAAAAATACAAGATGAAGAGTTGTAGCACTGTTTTTTAGAGAAACCTCATGAACACTCAACTAAGGCCATTCCAATCCACTTAAAAATAGTAGATGAATTTTAGGACCTAGATAATTTCCATGTGGAAAGACTCTTAAATATGTTTGAAACAATATAACAATAAGCATGGATGAATAGCTTACATACCAAGAAATCTTCCACAAGTTTTGGGATTTTTTCTTCTACAACTACACAAAACTTATGAGTGTTAACCCAAAACCATGTCAATATCGTATACTCCTAATGTGGATGTTGTTCTAGTCCAATCTAAACCATATAGGTTGAATCCCATTTACTCTTAGAAATTCTAGGAAGAGTTGGATAAACCACTCAAGTGTGGGTCTATCTATCCCATAGGCAAAATTAAGTAGGCATTGCCAATTCTAGTGGTTCTCAAAAAGGATATGGGAAAGGTATAAATATGCATAGAATTCTATAAGCTAAATTCCCAAACTATCTTGGACCCCTTCCTAATCTTGTCAATTAGCCCACTAATTGATAAATTATCCAATAATTAGTGCTTTTCCTTTATAGGTGGCTACTCTAAATACAACCAAATTGCTATTGCTCCAAAATATCAATGGAAGGCCACCTTTGTAACCAAGTGGGAGACTTATGCCTATTGAGGGATGCCATTTGGACTACAAAATGCTCCCAAAACATGTAAGCACTATATGATTAATTCCTTTGGAGACATCTATATGGAGCTTAGGCTCTATTTGGACAACATATGTATACACAATTCCCAAAAATTGACTATAGTTGGGTACTACATGCCACTTTGTACACTTATTGGCACATCCAAATTTCTCTCAATCCCCCTAAATCTTTATTTGTAGTTTTGCATAGTATCCTTTTAGGCCATCTAGTCTACAGAAATGACATCATGGTCAACCCAAAAAAATGCAGTCATCTCACAATTGCCCATACCTACAACTATATATGACCTATGATGTTTCTTAGGCTACATGAGATACTATCAATGTATGTCCATATGTATGCTAAGATCACATTGAAGCTCATTGGAATACTACATTCCACAATGGACTTCTTGTGGACAGATCAATGTACAAAAGCTTTTGATACATTGAAAGCAAAATTGGCCATAATACTCATTCTTGCCGTGCCCAACAAGGACCCCAGTTTTCATGTATTTGTGGATACCTCAAACATGGCAATGGGAGCTATCCTAGCTCAATATGATGAGCAACAACAAGAACACTCTTCTATTATGCTAGCTAATAGCTTAGCTTTGCAAAATTCAATTACTCCACAACCAAACAAGAATGTCTTGGCATGATTTTTGCATTGCAAAAATTTTGACACTACCTCTTATACAATAGTTATGTTCCATGTAGATCACAAGATACCTCATCAAGGCTCTCAAATACCTCATCAACAAAGATTGATGTGTGGGACAACTTGCACAATGGATGCTACTTCTACAATAATTTTCATTTACAATTGAGTATCATCCTAACAAGTCTCACAATAATACGGATTTCATCTCCTGCATTCTTGGAAATCCAATTGCAAACTCTCTTAATATTAATCCCATAGATTTTCACCTCTTCTATGTATGTGATCAAGTGATAACTCAATCAACTTGGACATGCCAGATCAATAAATATTTGTCCATGATGCATATATACCAACCAACTTACCCAAAAGCAACCATAAGAGCTCTCATATGTCAGCTCTTCACTTCACACTTCTTCACAACAATCTTTATAAAATGTGCATTGACCAAGTGCTCCAACATTGCATCAATCTTGAAAAAATCCATGTAGCACTTAAAGCATGTCATTTTAATGAATTGGATGGGCATTTTTCAAGAGAACTAACTTCCTACAAAATCTATCTAGTAGGTTATTGGTAGCCATAAATTGCCCAAGATGCCAATCAATATGCCTATATGTGTGACACTTTCCAATGTATTGGCAAACCCATTTCTAGATATCACATGTACCTCCATATGGTGTTAATGGTGCAACTATTCCAACAACAAGGACTTGACTTTGTGGGCCTCGTCAATCTTGCAGCTAGAAACAATTGCTACCACTACATTATAGTTGCAATTGACATTGTAGTTGCATCACTAAATGGGCAAAAGCTATATCTTTTATCAACAACTTAGCAGCAATGGCTGTCCATGTTTTACACAAAATATTATATCCTATTTTGGTGTTTCCTTATCCATGTCATCAACAATGGGTCTCATTTCATCAACAAAGGAGTGTGGGATCTTACTATGGCATATGAGTTCCAACATAAACGGTCTTCCCCATATCATCCTCAAGCTACTAGCCAAGTGGAACTTGTTAATAGCATCTTGATAACAATTCTTAAAAAAATGGTCAACGTATATCCAACCAATTGGGACCAAAATTTTGTGGGTGCACTCTAGGCATACCTCACCACCATCAAGCTCACCATAAGATTCACCTCCTTTTAGCTCATATATGAGCAAGAAGCTGTTTTAGTGATCAAATTCCTCATTCATTCACTTAGAATTCTTACCCACAACTTGCTTGGGATGTCTTGGTTTGAGGAGGGAGAGATCACGGAAGAAAGGGTGTTTGCATTTCATGATCTAAATAAAAAGTGCTTGCAAGCATTTTATACACTATACACCACTTAGCCAAACAAAAAAATAGAGGTACCACTCTACAAAAAAGACCTAGTACTCAAGTTCAATGATAGGGTGGGTTGATTCCCAAGTAAATTTTCCAAAAATAGCTAGGACTCTATAGAGTGCATGAAGTGTTCAACAACGGATTGGTGTAACTTGAAACACTAGAAAAAGAAGTTCTAGAATCTTGTACTAACGGTTCAAAGTGTATACCCTACAATTCCAATTACATTCCTTTAAGGGACCAAGAAGAACAAATGCCATGGAGGACCCATTTTTTTGTTATGTCTTGAGAACTAGCCTATGATACCCTATTGGTAGGAATGCCTTGCCCTAGGATTTGATTGACTTCTTGAAGCACTACAAGATAGTCTATGGATCCGTATTTGTTTTGAGATTCTCTTATATGGACCTCAAACACCAAAATGCAAACTCAAAAGATAGATACAATAGGCAAATAACAAACATCCATATGGGAACCTTTTGTTTCCCATAGTGCATGGTGACTATGATAGCCCCAAGAAAGGATGACATAAATTCATGATAGGCTACATTCAATGAAAAAATGGTGCCACACATGCAATTTTTGGGCTTTTGACATGATACAATGCCAAGTGGAGGATTACTCTTTATCTCCGAGTGCAAGGTAGTGTACTTTTCATGGAGAAATTTAATTATGGTAGAAAGGCATAATGAGCAATAAGGATCACAACCCAACAAAACCCTTCAAGGAATCCAAGTCCTCATCATTTTGTCAATTGTAGCTCAAAAGTTGCAAAATTACAAAAGCTTGCTAGAGTGAAACAACAAGAATACAAACCATCAAGAAAATTAGTTGAGGGAAAGCAGATCAGCAATAAATAACCACCTACATGAATGCAATTGCTAAGACAAAAATCCAAAGATACATGCATATTGATCAAGAATTCACCAGGAGGTTGATTTGGGAAGCTCTTTTGGACCAATTGGGTCAAATGGGAATAGAACCAATCATTTTTAGCACTAAAAATTCTGCCTTGATATAGAAAAATATCAAATAGATGGTGTTTTACCCACAAACATCCTCCAAAGTATTTACAACTACATATTCAAAGAATTGGAGTAGTGCACAAATTTTGAACACTTTCAAGAAAGAGAATTAGCACAATAATAACATACTTTACAACCTTAAAAAAAGAAAAAGAAGGCATGGCACCACAAAAGAACATCAAGAGTAATGCCCCAATTTACATCCAATTATGATATTTGTGTGGTTTCAACAATGTAGACTCTATAGTGAAGGGAAACATGGAGCAAAGGAAGATCTAGAATTTTGTAGCCTATAAGTTCTTTTTGCCAATGGAAGAGTAGCTTCTTAGAATCTGGGCAATAACATATGAGATACAAGATGAGGCAAAGTGATAAACCTTCCACTTCCTATACCAAGGAATTCTAAGAGTTTTTCAACAATCCCCACCTAAAGACACCATACAAGATGTATTCTCTTTGAGGCCAAAACAAATGACATTCCTCTAGTTTGGAAAGAATTCTACTTTAGTCCACAACATTTACCAAGGCTATCCTTTTTAAATATAATTGATAGTCCCATAGGGCCCATGAATAAGAATGGGTCCCTAATGGCAATAATGACACAACCACCGCTCTTCTATACCATGAAGAACTTCTATAGGGCCCATGAATAAGAATGGATCTCTAATGGCAATAATGACACAACCACCACTCTTCTATACCATGAAGAACTTCTATAGGCTTACAAGTGGAAAAAGGAATGTGTCTTTCCTTAGTGCATTTATAACAAATGCACTGATTGGAACTGTGATACATAGGGAGGTGTTGAATTATGCACCTGTGATATTCACTAAGTTGCAAGAATGCTGCTCAAGTTTTAGAAAAGTAGACCCAAAAGAGAAGGCAAAGGGAGGAAGGCCCTTCCTTATGGGGCCCATGTTATTGGCTATTCTCAAATATCTAGCTCTAAGGTCTATCCAAATGTAGGAAAACCTCACAAAGGAGGTATTACCAACCTCCTCCTTGCTTATCTTCAAGAAGAGTTACCAAGAGATTGTGAAGTGGGATGGGTGTGAGAATATGAGTCCTCATGTGACCACTTTGCTAATCACAAATTTCACCAAGTGGACTGATAGGGAGCAAGTGAACCTCTTGAAATTACAATTAACTCCTATCCCGGCTATACAAGAAGAAGAATAGCAAGAAGTAGGTGATCCTACAAAAAGAGAATCGTCTTGCAACAAGAGGAAGAAAGCAACCAACCTTGAAAAGGAGGTAATAATGTCCCCAACTTTAGTAAAGGAAAAGAAGAAGCTTAAGGTGAGGATAAGGTCACGCACAAGAGAGGAGGAGGAAGCAAAAGTCTACTTCCCAAAGAAAAGGATGTCCCCCTTGAGAGGATAGAGAATTATTATGAGAATCATAGAGGTGCAAGCTTCCGCTTTTGGGAAGGACACAACTCAAGGACAACACAAAGAAGCAAAATTTATCATCATGGATGATAACTCACCAATTACACTTAGGACCAAAGGAGACTCCTTGGACTCAACTAAACAACAAGTCCATTTAATAAAGGGTAGCAAGGAGAGAAGAGCCCAACTTCTTTCCCAAACCTTGACTCTTTCCACGGCTTGCGTGAAAGCCAACTAACCCTAAAAAACCAATAGGAGCACAACTTGCACCCTTGATACAAGGACTACAAGAAGAAGATCTAATAGAATGGGACAGGTTGGGAACTTCCTTGTAATTGATAGATACCTTGTGGACAATCTCATGAATGAGGAATGATTCACGAGAAGGGTAAACCACCCAAATCAAGCATGGAAAATTAGCCAAGTATCCATGATAATAGACGTAAGACCTAAGGCTTTGAATTTAGCTTTGTGTTTCGCCTTTGATTGAGTACCATTGTTTCTTATCCAAGGAGTTTACTATAACATTCTTTCTATAGTTAAACTTACCATACTTAACATTAGGGGGTTTAGATTTCAGATTTTCAGGTTAATGATCTGAAATCCATAAAATGTTTTATGGATACCCATAGTCAAGATTTGGTTTAAACTGAATGGTCCCAAATAAAAATTAGAGTTAGAAAATTTTATGGTAAAACTAAAGTAAATAATTATTAATTTATGCACTAGATTTTATGAGATCACCTATTGCCCATAAAAAAACTACGCGTTGTGTACCGTATAAAAATGTTTTCGGTTGTGGAATTTTCCCCGGTAATACCTCGTTGTACTCCCGTAAAAAAATTATCGTCTACCCATAAATTGTTTTACGGATTCCTTAAGGGGCAGTGAAAACCTAAATCTGAAACCCCCTATTATGATCTATTAGACTACTGTACTAGTGGATCTTGATATGACACATAAGGTATACATTTTACTATGTTCTTTTGGGATAGAGTACACTAGAGTTTACGACAACATTTGAGACATAGTGATATAGGTTCTACCGTTAGTCTTTTACAATACAAATTGAGTGGGGGTTAAACTTGCCCATAAACTTACTTGGTTCACCTCCTCATCTAGTAAATGTCGATCTAATGACTTTCACCCATAGACCGCATACATTGCTTGACTTGGTAGTTACCAACCTCCTACGGTCAGAGTTCTTTGCACGAGCTGCCTTTCAAGCAAGATCAACAATAAGAATGATAGAGGCTATAACAACTATATGACACCTTTGATTTGTTTAGACCTTACTTTGGAGACTTTTGTACATTTTGAGATCTTTGTAAGAGAGAAGAGCCATGATACTGTTTCACATGTCACATTCATCTCTCCTCATTGAGATAAAGAGACTCATACACCTTACCTTTAAAGAACAGATTCGCAGTTACAAAAAGGAAACTCATCACGTCTAAAACACTTCCACCCCTAAGAGGACCTTTATCATATCATTCAGCAGCAGATGATTATTTAACGTGTTTACCCCCGCCACTTAATCTTGGTGCTGTAAGGTTCTTCCCTGGGATTGTGTTCGTTTCTCCTTTCTGTTCAAATTCGTTTTACCTCTCTTGGGCTTTATCCTGGTACGGGCTTGATGGGTCTTCCATCCTTCTGCCTTCTGGTTGTCCTACGCCTGTTGCCTTTTTTCTTTTTTTACTGGTCAAGTTCTGCACTTATCAGGGCGTTGTTTTCCTTCTTCGTTTTCCTGAGGTATACTATTTGGCTCAGTTTGCGACTTTTCATGTACCAATTTTCGGGATGCTCTGCTTTTCCTGCAAAGTTATTGCTACTGCTTTCTTGCAAACGATACTTTGGCGGCAATTCTTAGTGTAAATTGACCTTCTGAGTTCCATGTAGTGTAGCGGTACCTCGGTAGATGGTTGTTCGTTAAAGGGGAAGCTGACATAAGAGTTTTCTCGATTCAGAACGCCACGAACCATCCGAGGGGAGGCTCGTGGCTGTGAAGAGAAAATCCAGAGGACTTATATCTTGATAGTTCAACGGGGGGAATTCAACCTGCGATTGTCATTGACACGATGAACGCTGCTGTGGCTTTTAATGTGTCCAAGCTTTGTCTCGGTGAGGCCTTCACGTTTACTTCAACAATCTGTGTGCACACGTGCTGTCCTAAAAGTTCGACATTGATTGACAATGTATGCTGGAAGATGATAATGATAATATTGCCCGCTTCTTCGTCTATATGCACTCAGGGACAATGACGTTTGGAGAACAAAACTCTTATGAAGAATCGTGCACGCTCTTGAACGTCGCTAGAGATTCGGACATCAACTTTTTTGACGTTGCTGAAATGTGAGCTAGTTTTACGAATTCCAACGTTTCTCTAAGTTCTGATATGCTTGTTGAACCCTTTTAAACGCTGACATGTGAGCTACCATTTGAGTGCGGTAGATTTTCCAGCTTCTAATAATTTTTTTTGACGTTGCTGAAAATATTCTCATGAAATTGTTAGCTCCCCAGCTCCTGAATACTTCAGACTGGAAGAGATTGTATGCTAATTGTTACTTCATAGTTTCTCACCTTCTTTTAGTCAGCTTGTAACCCATAAGCAGTTGTACTCCCAGCGTTGATGTTGCAAATTCTGTCCGATGGTTCTGTTTGATTGTAGTTCAGCGTGTGCTATAGATTTTCTCGTTGTGCGTCCGTGTGGTTTATCACATTGGGGAATCCTTGGGGATGCGCCAACTTGGAACTTAGCTGGTCAGTTTCATATCTGTATGGCACAAGCTAGTGGTGGCACTGCTGATATTCTAGCGGTGATAAACAATGTACTGGGATTTCAACTGAGGCTGCGTCGTATACTCTCTCGACGATCCTCTTACTAGAAGACGGGATAAGAGTACCGTCTTTTCTCGTGAATGGTTCAGTCAAGTGCTTAGTTGTTTTCTCCTCCGGTTATCCTACAGGTATCCAGTGCCTCAGCAAGCTCAATCACAAGGTAAATCAGAAGTTTACTTAGGGCGATGGTTGAAAGAAGCTCATGTATCTCGGGATCGCGTTGTCATTGCAACCAAGGTGACCCTCACAAAACTGCGATTTTCTAAGAATTTCATTCTCGTGATGTAACCTGCTCTTTGCGTCTCTATAATGGATACGTCCTCATCTGTTATTGCAAGGATTATAAGATATCGCAGGTAGGAGTTTGTTACGGCGTCTTTCCTACTTGTTAATCATTTAGAACTATTCTGGTATAATATTACAATTTTTCAGCGCGGGGATGGGGAACTTACTACTCTTGTGTATGAGTCGGTTTTTTGCTGTTCATGGATGATTGCACGCTCAATAGACTTGTTCTATCCAGTTTAATGTAATCTCTTGATAAGTCTCCGTCCTCATGCATGCTGCCGGTAGGAAGTGACGACTCCGGATTTCAGAGAAAAACCTTGTTTGATACCATTATGTGACCTGGTTTGTTCATTCTGGAGAACTTTTCAATATCGAATCTATTGCTTGTTTCTTTTTCCGGCTGAACAATAGGCAGCTTGTCAATCCGGATCTTTCAGCTATCTTCAGGTGGATTTTGATGTATTGTAGCCCTTACTCGACCTAGTAACCAGGAGCTCTTTGGACGCTTTGAACTTGTCCATGGCGCTATTAGTCTAGTGCTGTACTGAGTAGTAATACTAGTAATAGGTTAATGATGTAGTAGAGGCTTTTATCGTAAAACCCTGCAACTGTAAGCTAACATCATCTATGCCACATTATAAGGAAGTGTCCACTTGTATTTTCTTCTCTTCCTTTTCCTTTGGTACCAGTCAATGATAAAGTTTTGTGCACTCATCAGCTCCTGTCTTGTAAGAATGGAGATAGCTACTCGGAACACTTTCAGCGAATGTCTTTGAAGCAAAGGTTTAGTTTCTGGTTCAAATTCACATTCACCTTCACCCTTCTTTCCATTCATTTTGTATTCTGTCTATTGAAACTAAATAGACGCACGTGCTGCTCATGAGATGTTTCAATATATCTTTATTCCGGCTTACATTGGTTTTGTTAGATCACTTAATCTCCATTCCGGAGTTGCTATTCATTTATCTGCCCTTACGCTCCCGTTTAAGTGTCAAATGACCTGCTCCTTCCCGTGCCTCGGACTCGCTCCTTACTGCTTCTTCGAGTGTCAAACGACTCGCTCCTTCCAGTGCCTTCCGACTCGCTCATTACTGGTTCTTCGATGCTTTCTCTCTTTAGTATTTAGTAGTGTATTTACAGTATTATTTATAATATATTTACCACCTTATTCTTTAGTATGCATCATCGAGTAAATTTGTTATGTCATGCTTGCTTTCGATATTAATAAATGTTTCCTTTCAGGTATTAACAAGGTATATCTCGAGTCCCTTCCGTTCTCCTGCTTACTATTTTGTATTCTACCTTCGCTTGCTGATTATTTCGTATTTCACGCCATTCTGCTTATTCCTATCTCTGCCCTTTAGGTTGGAATTTAAGCTTCACAAGTTACAGCTTTTTCCTTACTCTGCAATATTACCCTGAGCGGCACTTTTGGAAGCAACCAAGTTTGCCTTGGCATTCATGTGTTTTTGAGCAGAAACTCAGTACGTGGGGTACTGACACGCGCTCAGCTACTTCAGCAGTGCTTGAGGCACTGATGAAGTTGCATGTGCTTTCATGGAGGTTGACTATGGCCACCTTCTGCTTCCTTCAGTTGTTTAGCGTTTTAGGACTCAAGCATCCATAGTGTTTGCTGCGATATACTATATCTCCTATAGGCTTGCAAACCTTGAAGTTGTACTGGAGTTCTACTTGACTTCTGGACTTCTATATATACAGTCTACCACTATTTAATTTGCAATACGGTTTCCTGCCATGTGGTCATCAAGTGTTTGCTTATTGACACGTGGGCTCACCTTTGTCCATCATTCATCCAAGGCAGATATTGCCTCTTTTCTTCGCTCTTTCCTATGTTGCTCTATGTCCTTTCATGCTTTTCCTTGCTTCTCGGTTCTTTCCTTCTTACTCTTCGCCTTTGCTTTTCCTGATGTGTAAGCTTGCCCCTTCCTGTGCACCGATGATGCTTCTTTCTCCCCTCTCGAATTACTGATGAACCTTTGCTTGACAATTTCACTTTGCTGTGTCCTGGATTTTATCTGTACTCACTGATGCTTGTGATTTCAGGGATCCATTAGGTATGTCTCGATTCCTTCCCTCCTCTTCCTCATGTTGATTCATTTCGTTCTTGCCTGGTTCTCATTATGCAGCTGAGACTTCTGCGATTACTCATTTGCCTACACTTCTGCTTGCTTTTTCTTTCCACAAGCTAGCATTTTATGATAGATGTTACATTTCTGGATGACACACATTTTCAGCCTGTTCTTCCCTCAACATTCTCACTACTTCTGAGCGGCACTTAGGGGAGCAACTGAGTTTGCTTGGCACTTCATGAGATTTCGAGCAGAAACTCGGTACAGGGGTACTGACACTTGCTCAGCTACTTTAACTTGTCAGGTGATCTACTGGTAGAACGATAGATAACGATCTGGCCTGTCATGGTCTGTCATATATTTTCTTTACTAACGAGACAGGGTGTAAGAGTATGACAAAGGATGCGAATCAAGTTGAGAGTTAATCCCTGGTGACATTTAGAGCAATCTGAGGTGGATACTACTTCTGATAAGTTGTTCACTTTCCTGATATCTAAGCAGAATTTGGCTGTTCGCAGGCCACCGGACCATCTGGACAAATGACATGGATTCGTGGAGGCCCCGCATGCCTTGATGCCAGAAACATCGAAGAAGCTATCAATGCCAGGTATTTCGGTTTCCCAGGCTTCAGTTGTCCCTCATTGGTTTGCTAACATGTATATCATGTTATAGTTAGGGGAAAATATCGAAAATGACCTTGCAGTTTTACGAAATTACAGAAATGACCCTCTGCACTTCACCGTGTACTGTAGTTTCGCGGACTTGACAACTTCAATTTCGAAATGCTCCTCAATAGCAGTCTGTGCAACAGCATTGCGTAGAGCCAACGCATTCTCAAAGCGTGCACCAACAGCGAGTTTTGTGGTAGAGCATGTTGCCGCCATCAGTACATTGTGGTTTGGCTATGTAAGGGGAATGGTGAACACTAAACAAGAAATAGGAAACGGTGTCCGTCAGTGTGGTTGGCGAGGTCATTTTCGGAATTACCAAAAATTGAGGGTCATTTTTGTAATTTCGTAAAACTACAGAGTCATTTTCGATTTTCGATATTTTCCCTACAGTTAATAGATCACGTGTCTAAGAGCAATGAATGACATATGTATTAGTAGAGGGATTCACTTCTCATACCCGGTTCACTTTATCATGTCTTGTCCAGTCTTACCTGGGTATAGAACCTTGTTCTAATGAGCGGGATCCATAGTCATAAACTCAGCATATATTACTAGAGGTAAAATGTCACAAAAGAATAAAAAATGAAAGCTGTGGTAACCAGCTCAATTCATTGGAGATATAATATTCCATTCTCTAGTAGCAGCGGCTTAACAACGTTTAACTGTCTGTACACTGCAAATCCATTAGTGTAATTGCAATATGAAGAACTTCGATTCCTTTCCTTTCTTAAGTGTAATTCAGAGAAGCTGCAAACATCCATCTGATGTGCTAATTCGATAGACAGAGTTCTTGTGCTTTGTTCTGTTGTTTCCAAGCTTTTGTTTGCAAGGGGCAAGTTGAGAATCAGTCGTTGTCCCTGGAAATGTGTTGCAGTTTGAACCGCCTTTGTTGTGACTACATCGATCTGTATCAACTTCACTGGCCTGATCGGTACGCCAGTTTCCAGATTCATTTGTTTTGTAAACTTCTGTGAGAAAACGGAATAGACTGTAAGATTAACCTCTAATAACCTCTGAATAGGGATTAAATAGGTACATAGGCAAGCTCCAGAAGATCAAGAGCTATACCTGACTGACATGATTGTTTGGCATGTCAGTTACATGATGATTGTCACATGACTCTTCACTAACCTATGTCAGTTAGATAAACTGAGAGTGTAATGGATCAGCATAATTGATGTGCTCGTAAATGTTCCATTACCTATCCTACTAATCTAACACCTCCGCTTAAGGAATATTTTGATTAAGAACATTTTGTAATTATCTATCATCTATAACTCTTATTGCATGAGTAAATTTATCATGCGAATTTATCACTAGTCAACCCCTTTGTGAATATGTCAGCGAAATTGTCTTTGCTGTCACACGGGAGACAGAAATCTGTTTTTCTTCCACTTTCTCTAATATAATGAAATTTAATATATCTATGTGCGTAGTTCTGGATCTCCCGTTCGTTGGGCTTCTGTCCTCACATATCCAATATCCATCTCAGGACTCAAGCGTCCGTAGCACTTGTTGCAATATATTTTATATCCTGTCCTCTTTTGCAATATATTTTATATCCTGTCCTCTTTCGCCGTGCTCTCGTTACCCTGTTACATTTCGATATGTCTCTGCAGCAACACCATCCATAAGCTCTCGCATTGTTCCACTCCTCCATTCCCCAGCTAATTCCCTCCCTATTATTTTTCCCTCGCTCCTTGCCTGATTCATGGTCCGACCTCCCATGTCTAGTGTTCCTACCCGACTCCAGCCTACGTTTTAATTTTCATCATTCACGCACTGCTTACTGGTGGTCAATTACATAACGTTTTATATTTCTTGCATTCGTTTGCATAGCTGTTATCGATTTCAAGTTGTTTACTAGTCCTTTTAGACCCTTCTTGACTTCTGAATTCATATATGGTTTCTCTGGATTCAGGCGTCCATAGCGCTTGCTGTGATATATCGATATCCAGTCCTTGGATGCTTTGCTCGTCTTCCCTCGTTCTCTGAGCGATTTCTTCTTCCAGTGCTCTTTCTCCTACACCTTCCACAGCTTTCGTTTCCTGACAAAGATCTTCCTTGCCCTGCGATATATTCTACTTCCCGTGCTCTTTCTCCTACACCTTCCACGATTGTCGTTTCCTGACTCCGATCTTCCTTGACCCGCGATATTTACATCTGTAAAGTACTTCTTGTCTCTTGATACCAGTTTTTCTCCATCCGTTTAAGTTGGCCGTTTATTCCTGATGTATTTTTTCGCTACTGATGTGGGAGGTCGGCATCCGCTTCTTTGATGGCTGCCTCTCAAATATGCGTATTGCTATCTAATGGTTCTCAATGACATTTACTTCGCCTTTCATTTGCTGATGTTTCTTCTCTATATATGCAGTTGTTCCAATAGGTTTGCTTCGATTATGCCATTGCTGTCGGATACCTTCGATGCATTCTAACTTAGGGATTTCAAACTACTCTAGCGTTGCGTACCATGTACATCTTGCTTAACGATCGTTTGCAACTCATGAGTTCTGGATGACCCGTTCCCAAAACAGCATCTGTTCTCGTATATATATATATATATATATAGCACTGTAATTCATGTAAATGTTGTTTATCGAATATGTGCACTTGTGCACTTCATGAGTTCTGGATAACCCGTTCCCCCGAACGGCTTCTGCTCTCATTTACCTATATATATATATATATATATATATATATATATATATATATATATATATATATATATATATATATATATATATATAGGTGGGTTCTTATAGCAAGTTTTCTATTCCTCTCGCTTCATCCACGCACTGCATCCTGGCGGCACATCGCACGTTTCCTATGCCTCTCGCTTTTGGTTGCATTGCTGCTCTCTGACTTCATTATTTTTTATTGGTGAACTCTTACATCAAGCTCTCTAACCCACTCTCGCGTTGGCCTTGCTGCTCTCGATTTCAACGTTGGTTATTGTCCATTAGCAGTACTGCGTTCTCAATTTCTTGCACTTATGCCTTTGCTACAGGTTACTTTTTTGCACCTATACTTTTGCTGCAGGTTATTTTCGATGCATTTTACACTAAAGCTTTCATACTACACTAGCACTGTCATTCATGTAATGTTGTTTATCGAATATGTGCACTTGTGCACTTCATGAGTTCTGGATAACCCGTTCCCCGAACGGCTTCTGCTCTCATTTACCAATATATATATATACACTCATGAGTTTTCGAGCAGAAACTCGGGACAAGGAGTACTGACAATTGTTCAGCTACTTCGGCACTGCATGAGGCACTGATGAAGTCGTTGGTGTTATCGTGGAGGTTTACTATGGCCGCCTTCTGCTTCCTTCAGTTGTTTAGCGTATCCGGACTCCAGTGTCCATAGCGCTGGGAGTGATATACTTTATCCTGTCCTCTTACGCTCCGCTATAGTTACACTCTTACATTTCTACCCGTTTCTGCATAATCGCGAAATGCCTGCTACATCCACACATTCCTGTACTATTTCACTCCCTAGTCATTTCCCTTCGCTCTCTGACTGCTTCCTGCCTCGCTCTCTACTGTTTCCTGTGTACCTCCCCCACTCCATCCCACATTCTTCATCTTCATCTGCGCACTGTATCCTGGTGGGCTCTTATAGCAAGTTTCCTATTCCTCTCGCTTCATCCACGCATTGCATCTTGGCGGGCTCTTACAGCACATACCACGTTTCCTATGCCTCTCGCTTTTGGTTGCATTGCTGCTCTCTGACTTCATTATTTTTACTGGTGAACTCTTACATCAAGCTCTCTAACCCACGCTCGCGTTGGCCTTGCTGCTCTCGATTTCAAGTTTGTTATTGTCCATTAGCAGTACGGTTTTCTCAATTTCTTGCACTTATGCCTTTGCTACAGGTTACTTTTTTGCACCTATACTTTTGCTGCAAGTTATTTTCGATGCATTTTACACTAAAGCTTTCATACTACACTAGCACTGTAATTCAAGTAAATGTTGTTTATCGAATATGTGCACTTGTGCACTTCATGAGTTCTGGATAACCCGTTCCCAGAACGGCTTCTGCTCTCATTTACCAATATATATATATACACTGTAGGCTTGTTTACCATACCAGTGATCAGGACTTATTCTTGACTGTTTATTTAGGCACTGGTCAGAACAGTTTCTGTTCTCATATACATATATACATGTCTCATGTTTGATGCATCGCCCATTCTCAGCTATGTGACTATCCACTTTCTTCCCTTTTGCCCCAACTCACATCTGTTGTTTTACTTCAGGTTCCCTTGTATGTGTTCTGAACAGTCTGTCATTTTCAGTTTCCCCCGAACAGAACGGTGTATTTTTTAGTTGTAGGTCTTCAATTACAGCTTGCTACTTACACTCCTTACATGACTGCGCGTTTCAGTATATCTGTTCTCTCCCCTTGATAAGGATACATCAGGATACATTGATATTACAAGCAGAGTAATAAGTAGCATAGCTACACGTGGCATCATCTCACACGTGTGACCATCTTGCCTGGTTCCTTCACAGTTCCCGAGGCTCTCTCAGCACCCGAGGCCATCCTTCCCTCGGAAACCCTCTCCTTCTCCTTTGCTTTCTGCTCATTTGGGTTATAGTTCTTGCTTAGCTCATAGTGCGTTCCCTCGTTAGTTCCACCTTTTCATGCCTGTCCGTTCTGCCTTATTCTCTGTTCTCTAGCTCTCAGCTTTTGCACTCTTCTAACTGGCTCATTCCTTTGTTTTCTTACTAACTCCTCCTGGTTTTTTTGTGCTTCGCTCTCTTTTACTGCTCACCCTGATAGAGTTTGTCCTTGCAGGTATTTTTCTAGGGATGTCTCACATCACTCACATTCTCCTGCTTTTGATCTTTTCTTCTTTCCCTTGTTCACAATTTCGTTCATGCCTACATTATGCATTCTTACGATTTCTGCTCTTTTAGGACTTTAAGCTCCAGTTGTTCATTTCTGTAGCCTTCCATTTCTGTAACCTTCCCCTGGCGGTTCATTATTTCATTTAGTACTGCTGAA
Organism: Lunularia cruciata; assembly: GCA_948567375.1. Lineage (NCBI taxonomy): Eukaryota > Viridiplantae > Streptophyta > Marchantiopsida > Lunulariales > Lunulariaceae > Lunularia > Lunularia cruciata. The sequence goes on along the minus strand of OX419762.1, from coordinate 105,739 downwards.
AGATGGCTGTTTATTACTTCAAGCAGCGCTGTTGGGAGCAACCGAGTTTGCCTTGGCACTCATGAGTTTTCGAGCAGAAACTCTGGACAAGGAGTACTGAGTTGTTCAGCTACTTCGGCATTGCGTGAGGCACTGATGAAGTCGTTGGTGTTATCGTGGAGGTTTACTATGGCCGCCTTCTGCTTCCTTCAGTTGTTTAGCGTATTCGGACTCCAGTGTCCATAGTGCTGGGAGTGATATACTTTATCCTGTCCTCTTACGCTTCGCTCTAGTTACACTCTTACATTTCTACCCGTTTCTGCAGCCATATCCTTCACGAAATGCCTGCAACACCCACACATTCCTGTACTATTTCACTCCCTAGTCTTTTCCCTTCGCTCTCTGACTGCTTCCTGCCTCGCTCTCTACTGTTTCCTGTGTTCCTCCCCCACTCCATCCCACATTCTTCATCTTCATCTACGCACTGTATCCTGGTGGGCTCTTACAGCAAGTTTCCTATTCCTCTCGCTTCATCCACGCACTGCATCCTGGCGGGCTCTTACAGCACATAGCACCATTCCTATGCCTCTCGCTTTCGGTTGCATTGCTGCTCTCGACTTCATTATTTTTTACATCCAGCTTTCTAACCCACGCTCACGTTGGCCTTGCTGCTCTCAATTTCAAGTTCATTATTGCCCATAGGCAGTACGGTATTCTCAATTTCTTGCACTTATGCCTTTGCTGCAGGTTACTTTTTTGCACGTATGCCTTTGCTGCAGGTTACTTTTTTGCACTTATACTTTTGCTGCAGGTTATTTTTGATGCATTTTACATTAAAGCTTTCATGCTACACTAGCACTGTAATTCAAGTACATGTTGTGTAATTGAAGTACATGTTGTTTATCGAATATGTGCACTTGTGCACTTCATGAGTTCTGGATAATCCATTCCCAGAATGGCTTCTGCTCTCATTTACCAATATATACACTCAACCAACTTTGCTCATTCCTTTGTTTTCCTACTAACTCCTCCTGGGTTCTTCGTGGTTCACTCTCTGGTTTTACTTGCTGCTAACACTGATAGTCGCTGTCCTTGCAGGCATTTTCTAGGGATGTCTCAAATCACTCACACTCTCTTGCTTTTGATTTTATTTTCTTCCTTCTCTTGTTCACTATTTAGTTTATGGTTACATTCTGCGTTTGTCCGATTTCTGCTCTTTTGGGGGACCTTCAGCTCCATTTGTTCACTTTTGTAGCCTTCCATTTCTGTAACCTTCCACTGGCGGTTTATTATTTCGTGTGACACTGTTGAAAGATGGCTGTTTATTATTTAGGGCAGCACTGTTGGAAGCACTCGAGTTTGCCTTGGCACTCATGAGTTTTCAAGTAGAAACTTGGGACAAGGAGTACTGACAATTGCTCAGCTACTTCGGCACCGTGTGAAGCACTAATGAAGTAGTTGGTGTTATCATGGAGGTTTACTATGGCCGCCTGCTGCTTCCTTCAGTTGTTTAGCATTCTGGACTCCAATGTCCATAGCGCCGGGTGTGATATACTTTATATCCTGTCCTCTTACGCTTCGCTCTCGATACCTTCTTACATTTCAACCCGTTTCTGCAGCCACATCCTACGAGCATTCTTGTTTTGTTCCACTCCTCCATTCCCCTACTATTTCACTCCCTAGTATTTTCCCTTCGTTCTTTGACTGCTTCCTGCCTCGACCTCTTGTTTACAGTGTTCCTACCCAACTCCAGCCCACATTCTTCATCTTAGTCCATGCACTGCTTCCTGGTGGGCTCTTACTGCACGTTTCCTATTCCTCTCGCTATCGTTTGCATTGCTGCTCTCTATTTCACTTTCTTTACTGGCAGACTCTCACATCACGCTTTCTATTCCTTGCTAATGTTGACATTGCTGATCTCGATTTCTCAGTCTTTACTGTCCATTGACAATCCAGTATTCTCAATTTGTTTCAATTATGCCTTTGCTGCAAGTTACTTTCTATGCATTTTACATTACAGCTTTAATACTATTCTAGCATTGTGATTTAAGTAAATGTTGTTTATTGGATATTTGCACTTCATGAGTTCTGGATAACCCGTTCCCAGAACAGCTTCTGCTCTCATATACCAATATGTACACATACTATCAAGACTTGCATACCATCTTGACTCCTGAAGTGTTTTATATCTACTGAATACCACTATTTGGGATTTTTTCTGATATATGGATTTTCATCGAAGGCCTTATGGACACGTGGCCCACCTGGTCCTTCATTTAACACGAGGTTGCATTTGCTTCCATGGTTTGCCCTACTTTCTTTCCTGTGCTCTTACTTGCTTCTCTATTCGCCTTGGTTTCTCCCGCTTGACATGCCTAGTCCTTTCTTGTGTAGCATTGAGGTTTTTTGCTCCCCGCTCGTCCTTTCCTGTGCAGCACTGAGTTTTCTTGCTATGGTGTTGCTTGCGCTGATGCTTCTTGTTTCTCACTACTTCTGAGCGGCACTTTAGGGGAGCAGCGAGATGCCCTACTTTCTTTCCTGTGCTCTTACTTGCTTCTCTGTTCGCCTTGGTTTCTCCCGCTTGACATGCCTAGTCCTTTCTTGTGTAGCATTGAGGTTTTTTGCTCCCCGCTCGTCGCTTTCCGTGCAGCGCTGAGTTTTCTTGCAATGGTGTTGCTTGCGTTGATGCTTCTTGTTTCTCACTACTTCTGAGTGGCACTTTAGGGGAGCAACCGAGTTTGCCTTGGCACTCATGAGTTTTTGAACAGAAACTCGGTATGAGGGGTACCAACAGTTGCTCAACTACTTCGGCATGCGTGAGGCACTGATGAAGTCGCAGGTGTTTTTGTGGAAGTTTACTATGGCCGCCTTCTGCTTCCCTTAGCTGTTTGCGTCTCAGGACTCCAGCATCCATAGCGCTGGTTGTGATATTCTTTATATCCTGTCCTCTTACGCTTTGCTCTCGTTACTCTTTTACACTTTGACCCACTTATGCAGCCACATCATCCGAGAACTCTTGTATTGTTCCACTCCTACATTCCCCAACTAATTCCCTCCCTAGTCTTTTCCCTGCGCTCTTTAACTGCTTCCTACTGCTTCTTGTTTCGCTCTCTCGTGTCTGCAGTGTTCCTACCCAACTTCAACCCACGTTCTTCATCTTTGTTTATGCACTGCTTACTGGCGGGTTCTTACATCATGTTTCCTATTCCTCGCTATCGTTTGCATAGATGCTCTCGATTTCATGTTCTTTATTAGTCCGTTGGCCATTGGTTATTCTCAATTTGTTTCAATTATGCTTTTGCTGCAGGTTACATTTGATGCATTCTACCTTAGGGATTTCACACTACTCTAGCATTGTGAGTCATGTAAATATTGCTTATCGATCATTTGCACTTCATGAATTCTGGATAACCCGTTCCCAGAACGGCTTCTGTTCAAGCCGTTTTCGTATACCAATATATTGTTCTCAATTATGCCTTTGCTTCAGGCTACATCCGATGCATTTTACCTTATGGATCTATCACCATTCTAGCATTGTGAATCATGTACATCTTGCTTATCAACCATTTGCATTTCATGAGTTCTGGATAACTCTTTCCCGGTAAGGCTTCTGCTCTCATATACCTATATGTCCTGTCCTCTTTTGCTATGCTCTCGTTACACTGTTACACTTCGATATGTCTCTGCAGCAGCACCATCCACTAAGCTCCCGCATTGTTCCACTCTTCCCTTCCCCAACTAATTCCCTCCCTATTATTATTTATCGATTTCAAGTTGTTCACTGTCTTTTAGATATATGTTGATGAGAACTTTTGTTCTTGCTCTTTGAAGTAGATGGTCTATCCTCGGTCATTCTGACTTCTGATGTATCAGACATTCTAGCACTCAGCTTTCATAGTCTCACCAGAGTAGACATTCTTGATTGCACACTACAAAACTCAACTCACTCTCTTTTAGCCTTCAAAGATAGTACAGCGAGTTCATTCACGCAGCACAAATTGCCTCCAATATTGAGATATCACAGAACACTCCTGAGATAATATTAGGCAGCTCATAGTTTCATGAAATGCAAAAGGGAAGTGTTAGGAATCAACCCAGTAGAAGAACTCCTGATTGGGATTATATAGATAGAAGGGTGTACTGAATGTGTGTTACCATATTGCTCATGTAACACATGCAGCTCATGGAAAACATTTGAACAGTATGCATGAACAGCAACCTCATGTGAACAGTAGCAACGTGAACAACAACTAACTTGTCTTATTCTAACAAAGAAGTCACTAAACTATAGATTATCTAATTTAATATATGTTATTCTCAATTTGTTGCAATTATGCCTTTGCCTCAGGTTACATTCGATGCATTCTACTTTATGGATTTATCACTATTCTAGCATTGTGCATAAAGTACATCTTGGTTACTGATCATCTGCATTTAATGAGTTTTGGATCACCTGTTCCTAGAACGGCTTCTGCTCTCATCTACCTATATCCAGTCTCTCATACGCGTTGCTCATCTCCCCTCATTCTCTGAGCAATATCATACTTCCGGTGCTCTGACACTTACATCTTCCACGAATTTCGTTTCTTGACTCTCCAATCTTCCTTGACTTGCAATTTCCAGAATTCTACTTGTCTCTCGACTCTTGTTTTTCAATCTTTTTAATTTGCCTCATTATGTCTAACATCTCTGCTGATAGAAAGCCAAGTCTGTCAGTAGGTTTCTATCCCTATGTGATCTTCTTGGCTCTGTGCCCAGAACTTTCATGTCATCTCTTGACATCTCTGGAATCTCACTCAGAGATTCTGCAGTCTGCTTCTGAGAGTCATCTTCTGAAGTATCAGAATCAGAAACCATTGTCTGTTTAGGCCTTCTTTTGTACACCTTCAGACTCTCCTTTGGTGAACCATCAGCCTCAGGTAGAGATTGCTCTTCTGATGATTGATCTGAAGAACTGACTCTGCAGCTTGGGAAGATAGATTGATCAGGCTGATCAAACTGATCAGCTTGCTTCTGCAACTCATCACTGCTCTCACTCCAATTCATCAAAGAGTACATCTCTACTTCTGATGATCTGTCCAGATTTTGGATTGTACAGAAATATCCTTTCAGTCCCTCTTCATATTCTACAAAAAGCATTTTCTCGGCCTGCTTTGTGAACTTCCTCCTTTGCTCCTGGGGAATATGAACATATGCAGGACATCCAAAAACTTTGAAAGCTAAAATATTAGGTGTCTTTACCACTCCATCATTCTTCAGGAGGTCTTCCTTGCAATGCTGTGGTACCACTGATATTTCTAAGAAAATTTGCAGTGCTAATAACAACACCCCAAAATTTTCTCTCCAGCTTGGCATGTTGGAGCATTGCCAATGCTTTGTCCACCAGTGTCCTATTCAACCTTTCTGCAACTCCATTCTGTGCAGGACTGTCTTTGGCAGTACAATCAAGGAGAATTCCTTTCTCGGAAATAAAAGAGAGGAAATCCTCATTATTGTACTCTCTGCCTCCATTTGTTATCAACCGTGTGACTTTCCTCCCAGTCTGTGCAACTCAGCCATGGCTACAAACTTCTGGAATTTTCGCAGTATTTCATCCTTGCTTTTCATGAGATAGATAAAGTCCTTTCTACCGTAATCATCCACAAAGGAAATATAGTAGACTGCTCCACTCAATGACTTCTCAGTCATGTATCCACATACATCATAATGTATGACATCTAGAGAGCCCGAACCTCTAGATGAAGATTTCTTGGGGATAGGAGCTGTGTGCCTTATCTTCTGCACATCCAATGCAAAATTCGAGTGTTCCTTTGGGATCTACTTTCAACCCTTCCACTACCGGCTCTAGAGCATGTAGCTTTTGCTCCAACAAGTGCCCTAACCTCAAATGCCAAAGATGGATATCATTTCTGTCTTCTACTACCAATGCAGAATCAGAACAATCAGCTTCCATCAACTTGAACAACTTCTCTTTGGCAGTACCATACCCAAGGACCAACTCTCCTTTCTTCAAAGTGCATTGATTTCTGTTGCTCTCAAATAAAACATCCACTCCATGCTCCATGAGGCGATTGCACTGATATCAAATTCTTGGTGTAATTGGGAACATAGAGCATATTTTCCAAATAACTCTTACAAGAACTTGTATTAGATCTTCCCATGAAGGCAATAGGAACTTGTCAGTTCCTAACACTGGATTCAGAATCCCAGGTCCACAACGAGCACTCTTGGGAATCTTTAGAGGTTGAAGAGTTGAGAATAGCTCCTTCTGGTAACAGTTATGAGAGGTGGCTCCAGAATCCAAGAACCATCCAGAACCGTTTGAGGACAATTGTGATTCTGCCAACATTCCACAATCTAGCTTTTCTACTGAGTACCACTCCTCCTTGGTTTTTGTCTCATGGCACTCCTTTCTGTTGTAAGTTGAACTCCCAAATTGATGACCCTTTTTTGGTTGAGGTCTCTTGTTTGCCTTCTTCAGCTCTCGCCCTCTCCTTTCTCCTTGCTTGGGACATATAGGTGCAATATGACCTTTCTTATGACAGAATAACAAGTCTTGTCATCAACAATACTATCTCCTTTCCCAGATTTACTCTCTGTTCTATCTGGCACTCTTCTTGGATGAGAAGAAGCACTGAGTAGAGCAGCATCTCCCAACTCATTTAACTTCATCTCTTTGTCTCTGCTAAACACCAACAATTTATTTATCACATAATCCCATATGATAACATCAACAGGTAAAACACCTAGAGCTACTAGGACAGAGTGATAGCTTGAAGAGAGAGTCCTTAAGAGATGGTTGATCTCATATTTCTCAATAATTAAAGCCCCAACTTCCTTGACTCTCTTGAAGAACTTCTGCAATTTTGACAAATGTATGGTGAAATCTGTTAGATTTATAATAGACATGTTAGTTCCTGTTCACTCATGACTACTGTTCACATGAGTTACATGTGAACACCTTAGAGTTAAGTTAAGAGCACATGAGTTACACATTTCACATTGTAGATGCAAAGGTGTGCTCTAAGAGTATGCTCATGTACTTATATAATCCCAGTTCTGGAATTACCAACTAGTTCAACCAATCGAGTACATACTGCACATTTCATTTTCTCAGAAAATTATCACTATCTTGCAATTTCAAGGTGCACATTTCATCGCAGATTCATGTGGAACTCTCCAGTTTCTCAACAGAGTAATAACTCTTGAGTTTATGCAAAATCTCCCAATTCCAAGCATAAGTGTCTACTAGGTCTCTGATTGGCTCTTGCATAGCCTTAAGCAAAAACCTTCGAGTAGTATAGTGCTTGACTCTCTCGTCTTGGTTGGACTTGAGCTCGTCTATATCATAAGCCTCTAATGCCAAGTCCAAACAGTCATAACTGTCTAAGATAGACTTCATATCCAAAGTCCAGGATATGTAGTTAATGTTTCCCAGTTTCTCTCTCTCTCTGTGAGTTCTCACATCAATTCCGGTAGTGATTGTGAGCCCATAACCTGATGAGAACTATTGTTTCTGCTCCTTGAAGTAGAAGGTCTAGCAGTCATTCTAACGTGTGATATATCAGACATCACTGATACATAACAATACTAGACCTCTCTTGGCACACAGAAATTCACTCCCGTAGCTTTATTAACATCACACTGAAATAAAATAACACACTTGAGATGATATCAAGCAACTCAGGATTTCACAAAATGCAAGGTGTTGATGTTGGGAATCACCCTTATAGGAGAACTAATTCAAACAAATATAGGAAACACTTATAGATACATAGAAGGTTTTGCTTTTCAACGATTCCAACAACACAGCCACCTGGGAAAATCTCTCTCTGTTCTTCGCTCTTTTACTTTGAATTTACTCCATTGATGGCAGCGATGGCCAAATTTGGGTTCCACAACTTCCAATTGTTCAATATGGTCAAGGTACCTTTTTACTCATGTCAAGTCCCTAACAATTTTGTATTCTTTTGTAGACAATCTTACATTCAAACTTTACTCAATGAGCTTCATTCTCCTTCAATTACCTATAAACATTCATTGATTCCTCAAACCCAGCTCTTACTATCTCACCACAGTTTCATTACTTCTCAGGGATTTCACACTTCCAAGGATTTCAAGAAACTCCCCTACTTGTGCTGTGGTTGGAAATTCCATAAGTCTCCTGCTGTTCCTAGGTTCATTGCTGCAGGATACTCTACTTCCTTATCTGAACTTTTTCACTGGCTAAGCTCCTTCTTCAAAGCACTGCTACCTTCTGCAAACGACGACCTTTGGAGGAATGAATTCTTACTTGTGGGGCTGATGGTAGACTCTAGCTGGATCTTGGATGACTCTTCTGGAGTTCCTGTTTTACTTGAGAAGGTGCAAAGAATACGCAAGACAAGATCCTCTACTCCCCCAGACTCTGGTTCGCAGAAGACTCCTGCCACCCTGGAGAAAGTTCTTTTTCAAGTTTTGATTTCACCACCCTTTATACAAAGTTCCACTTCCATGATCTCAAAACAGGGCTGTCTACTCTCATCAAATCTATTTTCCATTACAAGTTCACGCTGAATAGAGAAACTGTGGTACTTGTTGAGACTTCTACACTTGACTTCAAATATAGATTGTTTAAAAACAGAAACAATATCTCTCAATCTGCATAACACCTCAAATTCATGGCTGTTGATAAGGAATTTTTTATCTGTTGGATATTATTCCTTTTTGATAACCTCTACGTCACTTTTGGGAATCAGCTCTTCCGTCAAAAGGTTGGGATTCCTGTGGGGACACCTTGTGCTGTCTTCATGGCTAACCTATACCTCTTCACCTATGAGCTTGATTTCATAAGGAGATTACTGGATGCCAATGGTGTTGCCCTGTTGCATGACCTGTCCCAAGTTCGCATATATGTCGGTGATCTTCTTGTGGTAGGCTCAGGACTTGATTATTTCAAGGATTTCATGTATAAGGAAGATGCTGCCAGAGGTGGTGGGATATATTCCAGACTGTCCTGTGAGTTAGTCCGAACTCATTTTGGCACTCACTGTGATTATCTTGACTGTCGCATTACCCAGGACTACTTCAACATCTTTGTCTCTATCTATGATAAGAAAGAGCTGCGTCACTTTGCTCACATCAAGACAATCTTGCTCCCACATGTTCTCTCCGACATTTCCTCCAAATGTAAACTAGGGCTTATAAAACCGGAGTGTGTAGATATAGACGAATATGTAATTCCAGAAAGGCATACCTTTTAGTTTGTAGGAAACTTGTAAATAGCTTTTTCTCCAAAAATTACCCTCTTCACCTGATCCAGAAAAAATTTCGCTATCTTACAAATGGAAAGAAATATCCATGGTTATCAAGGTCTTAGTATCTATAGAGATTTGAGAACATATGTTCTTTCTGCCAAGCGGGGTGCTCATCTGAGCCCACCAGTAGTTTTTCCCATAGGCTCGGATACCATATTGTTGTAGGGGACTTCTACTAGACTCCTGATTAATTATATATATATATATATATATATATATATATATATATATATATATATATATATATATATATATATATTATGTTTAGCGTATCCGGACTCCAGTGTCCATAGCACTGGGAATGATATACTTTATCCTGTCCTCTTACGCTTCGCTATAGTTACACTCTTACATTTCTATCCGTTTCTGTTGCAATAATCGCGAAATGCTTGCTACTATCAAGCTCTCTTACATCCACCTCTCTAACCCACGCTCGCGTTGGCTTTGCTGCTCTTGATTTCAACGTTGGCGTTGCTGCTCGCGATTTCAAGTTCGTTATTGTCCATTAGCAGTTCTGTGTTCTCAATTTCTTGCACTTATGCCTTTGCTACAGGTTACTTTTTTACACCTATACTTTTGCTGCAGGTTATTTTCGATGCATTTTGCACTAAAGTTTTCATACTACACTAGCACTGTCATTCATGTAAATGTTGTTTATCGAATATGTGCACTTGTGCACTTCATGAGTTCTGGATAACCCGGTCCCCGAACGGCTTCTGCTCTCATTTACCAATATATAAATATATTATAATCAGGATTATATATATATTATATAAAATCAGGAGTATATTAGAAGTCCTATATTTTATATATATATATATATATACCCGGAGGCCTGTATACCATAGTGTTGTTTGGGAGTCCTTCTTGACTCCTGAATTCATATATATACTGTATACTTCTGTTCTCGTATACCTATATATACGGTATACTTCACCTTCATTCACTTCACCTCTGCTTTTCCCGCTTCAGTTGACTCATCCCCTTCCCGTGCAGCGCTGAAGTTTTCTTGCTCCACTCTCGTATCACTAGGGAACCTCTGCTTGACTCTTTCCCATCGTTGTGTCCTGGACTTTCTCTCTACTAATGAATGTTTGTGATTTCAGGGATCCATCAGGTTTGTCTCGATTTCTTCCCTCATCTTACTCATGTGGATTCTTTTCTTTCTGGACTGATCTTCATTATGCGGCTAAGACTCCAGCGCTTAAGTGCATGCCTGCACTTTTGCTTGCCCTTGCTTTCCACATTTCCACCCCTGTTCTTTTTGACATTCCCGTTACTTTTGAGCGACACTTTAGGGGAGCAACCGAGTTTGCCTTGGCACTCATGAGTTTTCGAGCAGAAACTCGGTATGAGGGGTACTGACAATTGCTCAGCTACTTCGGCATTGCGTGAGGCACTGATGAAGTCACAGGTGTTTTTGTGAAGGTTTACTGTGGCCGCATTCTGCTTCCCCTTTGCTGTTTAGCGTCTCAGGACTCAAGCGTCCATAGCGCTTGTTGTGATATACTTTATATCCTGTCCTTTTTCGCTTCGCTCTCGTTACCCTGTTACACTTAGACAGGTTTCTGCAGCCACACAACCCTAGAGCTAGAGCTAGAGCTCTCGCATTGTTCCACTCCTCCATTCCTCAGCTAATTCCCTCTCTATATTTTTCCTTCGCTCTTTGCCTGATTCATGGGACCTCTTGTGTATACAGTGTTCCTACCCGACTCCAGTCCACGTTTTTTATTTTTATCGTTCACACACTGCTTACTGGCAGTCTTTTACGTAGCGTTACCTATTTCTCGCAGTTGTTTGCATAGAGTTCTCGATTTCATGGTCGTTTACTAGTCTGTTAGCCATATGTTATTCTCAATTTGTTTCAATTATGCCTTTGCTTCAAGTTACATTTGATGCATTCTACCTTATGGATTTCTCACTATTCTAGCATTGTTAATTATGTACATCTTGCTTATCAATCATTTGCACCTCATGAGTTCTGGATAACCCGTTCCCAGAACGGCATCTGTTCTCGTATACCTATATATATATATATATATATATATATATATATATATATATATATATATATATATATATATATATATATATATATATATATATATATATTGCATACCACTATTTGGGTTTTCTGCCATGTGGACTTTGATAGTTTGCTTGTGGACAGGGGGGCTTTCGCTTATGGACACGTGGGCCCACCTTGTCTTTCACTTCAACCAAGGCAGATTTTGCCTCCTTTCTTTGCCCTTTCGCATGATGCCCTAACTCTTCTCAGGCTTCTTTGCTTCATATTCTTTCCTTCTTACACTTCGCCTTTGTTTCTCCTGTTTGAGTTGACTAGTCCCTTCCCCTGCAGCATTGATGTTTCTTGCTCTCCACTCTACCCTTCCCATGCAGCGCTGAGGTTTCTTGCTCCCCACTCGTATTAGTAACAAACCTCTGCTTGACTATTTCTCATTGCTGTGTTCTGGATTTTCTCTCTACTAATGAATGTTTGTGATTTCAGGATCCATCAGGTATGTCTCTGTTTCTTCCCTCCTCTTACGCATGTGGATTCTTTTCTTTCTTGCCTGATACTCATTATGAAGCTGAGACTCCTGCGCTTATTTATGTGCTTGCCCTTTCTTTGCACACTTCCATTTCGGTTCTTCTGTTCTTTTGACATTCCTACTACTTATGAGTGGCACTTTAGGAGGGCAACCAAGTTTGCCTTGGCACTCTTGAGTTTTTGAGCAGAAACTCGGTGCGAGGACTACTGACAATTGGTCAGCTACTTCGGACTGCGTGAGGCACTGATGAAGTCGCAGGTGTTTTCGTGGAGGTTTACTATGGCCGCTTTTTGCTTCCCTGTGTTGTTAAGTGTCTAAGGACTCAAGCGTCCATAGCACGTGTTGCAATATACTTTATATCCTGTCCTCTTTTGCTTCGCTCTCATTACCCTGTTACACTTCAACCCATTTCTGCAGCCACACCATCCAATAACTCTTGCATTGCTCCATTCTTCCATTCCCCAACTAATTCCATCCCTAGTATTTTTCCTCCACTCTTTGATTGATTCCTGGCTCTACCTCTTGCGTCTACTGTGTTCCTACCCGACTCCAGCCCACGTTTCTCATCTTTATCGTTCACGCACTGCTTACTGGCGGGTGATTTACATAACGTTTCCTATTACGTGCAGTCATTTGCATGGATGTTCTTGATTTCATGTTGGTTTACTAGTACGGTAGACATATGTTATTCTCAATTTGTTCAATTATGCCTTTGCTGCAGGTTACATTCGATGCACTCTACCTTAGAAATTTATCACTATTCTAGCATTGTGAATCATATACATATTGCTTATTGATCATTTGCATTTCATGAGTTCTAGATAACCCGGCTTCTGCTCTCATATACCAATATATTACCCAGAAGCAAACCTAGAAGGTTGTCTCTCACTTTACCCTAAGTAGATGGTAGAGCTTTAGAGGAATCTAACAAAAGCCATAAAAACTAGAGAAGTCATTAAACTAAAAATTAACTTAAACTAATACATTATCTTGTTTACTTTACATACTTTACATACATGCTGTACACTTTCGTGTACAGCATTTGCATTCAGTGAGTTCTGGATCTGCTGGTCATCAAACAGGAAAACGGCTTCCGTCCTCATTTCTCTATATCAGTTACAGGATGGCAGTAACATGACTCTTCACTAACCTATGTCAGTTAGGTCGACTGAGAATCTAATGAATGAGCATAACTGATGTGCTACTCGTTATACAAATGTTCCATTATCTATCATGCTAATCTACCACTGACATTAGTCTTGTTGATTACTACCATTTCCTTAAGGTCTAAAGTTTGCGAAGTTTCTTATTGTGTTCCGGCCCATGAATTCGAGACTCTGTTTTGATTCTGCAACATCTTCCACAGAACATCCTTTACATGACCTTCTCACGTTCTCAATGTTTGGTAGAAGTAGGCAGTCGATCAATTCTTTACACGTTTGTCATTGGGCAACATTGGTTCTGCAGGTACGTACCTATGTTTGGTGACGTTGACTACGATCCAACTGCTGATTATTCATCAGTGCCGATCGAAGAGCAGCTGGAGGCACTTAGCAGAGCTGTACAGGCAGGAAAGGTATTGCCTACTAACAGGTTCTCCTACTTGGGTCAAATTAGCTGGACCCGTATAGAATCCTTTTTAACTTTATTTCAAACTGTTACAAGAAATCTTGTGCAGATACGACAAGTAGGCTTGAGCAATGAGACCGCATATGGTGTCATGGAGTTTTGCCGAGTGGCCGAATCTGATAAAGCTTTACCACGTATTGTTACTATCCAGGTACCTCCCTAAACGCAGCCTGTAATTCGTCACCATCCAAAAGCTCGTAACGAAACTGATTGAGTTGTATGTTCATGTGGTTAAATAGCTTGGGGCCAAGGATTAAGGTCTCAATTTGTTCCTCCAAGCCATTGAGAGAGATTGACCTCCAAGAGCTATGCTTCGTACATGTGGAGCTAAACGGACCTAGACAGTGGTGGAATCCAATTAAGACAAATGCACATATCAGGTGTAGTTCTCGTCGTGTAGAGCCCTATCACTGCACCTGACAATGAGGCCTTTTAAATTCGTCTGCAGAACGCGTATAATCTTCTTTGTCGAACCTTTGACTCTACACTGGCGGAGTGCTGTCACCATAAACAGTAAGTTTCAGTACTGACGTCTACTGCGTTATAGTATCGCTGTATTATTTCGAACAGCCTCGCTGCAATATATTGCAAGGGGCCAAAAAATAAGTATGGAGTGTCATAGGAGCTAAATATTTTTAACCTTATAACATATTGTGCATATCGTCAGTGTGAGCTTATTAGCTTATAGCCCTCTTGCCATGGGTCTGCTCTCGGGGAAATATCTTAGAGCGGGATCCGGCGCGGAGGATGCGCGTCTGAACCTTTACAGAGGTTGGTAAACTGATTGCATGCAAGGTCATTCAGTCTGCTTCAGTGTCTGACGTGTGCAGATGGTATGATCAATGTCCATAATTTGCACCGAGTAGAATCGAGCAGATCTAGAGACCCTGTATCAAACTAATTGTGAATTCCAAATCATGCAGGACGCTATGCAGAGGCTGAAGGTCGATATAGCTTTTCAAAACCGAACTGCATACCTGCCGTAACTGTATGGCTTGCTTTGAACTTGTGCCCCTACCGATATAGGATAGATCGTAAAGATGGAGAATTGTCGGCAAAACGCAATATGCAGTTCCTGGCATTCACTCTCTATAGGACACACGTGCTCTGGTTCGTATTCGGCCTATCTTTTGATGTGTCTTCAACTGTCTGGTAGCCTGGTCCAGTATTGAATGTCCTTCACTCTGCATCAAATGTCATCGTTTCAGTTCTTTAGCTAAAGAAAGTCCATATTCTTCTCCTCTCTTTCGGAGTTTTGTGGTTTGTTTCTGTGATTGGGGTACCCCTTAATTCAAGATAATTCATCACGATTACACTAAACCATCACACTCCCACGTCTAGAAACAAGGGGTACTGACGCTCCTGCACAGCCACTCCGGCATAATGACGGCTCTGTGGAAGTGATAGTGTTACCGTGCGGTCCAATGAACGTCTTGATATCCGTCTACGGGACTCAGTTCACACTTTAAGGATGTCAGGGAGAAAGATTTCCTTGTCATCATACAGTTCATTTCAGTGTGTGGCAGTTAGAGATTTACAGAGATTTACAATCAGTAGGAATAATTATGTTTGATAAAGGTTACTTTTCCCCTCCAGATTCTATCATCTCGTGTGGCTAGAGTAAAGTTCGGTACAATATATGCGGAGAGAAAGTCAACTCTGTTCATCAAATTATGTCCAGTCAGTCAGCGTCAGTACAGACACATGATTTATTTAATGTCATTTAAGCTCATCATAAGAAATCGTGCTGGATAATGCACGGTCAGCACTCTCGATAGCTAGAGGATCCATCAAGAAACGTTCTTGCACTCCAGAATGAATGTTTTTGCCACTGTACGCTACAACGAGTCAAGGTAAGCCGTGATGTTCAACACCTGAAACCTAGAAAAAGCTAGAATATGACTGAACCATTACTCTATACATGAGGGTAGATAACTTTATAAGTGTCTCTTACATGTTTTGCTTTGTTTCCCAGGCTTACGTGGAGATTGCGAGGAGACACAGTATTAGTCCAATAGCCCTGGCTATGGGTAAGGATCTTTGTCTGTCCATTACCATGAGTTTTTTCTGATCTAGTTTAGCAAGACACTGGAAGTCATTAGTGATGAAAGCAAGATAAGTCTGTCCAAGGACTTGTTCTCGTCTGTGTTCCCTTGCAGGTTTTGTATTGCGGAATCCACTCTTAATGAGTGTTGTGTTTGGAGCCACGAAGCCATGGCAACTCAAAGAGATCGTCGAAGCTTCTAAGGTCAAACTCACTGCAGAAATACTGTCGGAAATTGATATTGTACACGAACGCTACCCGAATCCAACACCCTGAACCTTCTTTTGGTTCATTCACCTGGCAACCACCCCTTCCTCAGCTTCTCTCCACAATCCGGTAAAGCTGTCTGTCACACAGCATAGTAGATCGCAATACTCTGGTTACATCTCAGGGCTAAACATGTGCTAGAAACTGGTAGAGAGGCCGAAAGTATGTTTAGTAACTGAGCGAAGGTTAATTCCTCAGTCCCTAGTAAACCTTCTGCAAAGGAAAGTAACGTCAAGGTGTGGGTGTCTTTGTCCATCAATGCTAGATAAGTGAGCTGCATGCAAGAATATTATTCATCATAGGTCTCTGTATCTCAGATATCTTGTATCTTAGATAGCCAAAACCTTCAGTCCGTTGCCGCCTATTAATGTGTCAGGATTGCCTGTGTTCCTACTCTCTAGTTAGAAAGCTGCACGCAATGTAAGTACGGAGTTGCATGCGCACAAGAGTTGTCATGTACAGATCGAAATTCCATCGAATTCTTAGTGTACCTCGGCAATGGTTGTAACAGCTACTGCGAAAGGAAGTTATCGCGCAAGTATCACACATCATAATAGTAGTTCTGTTAGGCTGTATACACTAGATGAAAGATAAATCTGGAAGTCCTGAAAAATAATCAGGGAAAACACAGGTGAACGGAGTTAGAATACTCTAGATATAGGTAAAACCGGAAGTCTGTATACTGTATACCCTTGAAGTCACACCACTCTCTGTTTATTTGTTCTTTTCCGTAAGGAACGTGGATTAATCTTTCCTGTACAGGACCCACGTGTATTTCCCTTCTCCCGCAACGACCTTCTCACGCACTGACCTGTCTCATTCTGTCGCACTCCTGTTCTACTATTTCTCGGATCCCCTTACACTTCTCTATGTTTCTGTCTGCGGTCATCTCTTTCACCTCTACTCTTTCTTTCGCTCGCATATTGCGACTGTGTTTGCTTGTCGTTCTCCCAGAACTAGTCTACGATTTTGCAGTACTGCCAGGTGCGCCTCGTATCTGTTCTATGCGCATGCTTCCAGTTCTGCAGGTTTTGTGACGATTATTATACTTCCAGCATTTTCTATGACCATTACTTTCGCATTATTATATTTTTCTATCAGGACACTTTTTATTCTTTCTGCCTTGTAGTTGGTTAGTGTATATCTCACTCCGACCATTCTTGAATGCTCTTGGGAAATAATCGAGTTTCTTTACCTTTTATGTTTTATCCTTGTAGGCTTGATGGGGTCTTCCTGTCTTGTTGTTATCGCACGCCGTCGCCTTTTGCAGTTATTGTGAGAAAATGAAATGAACAGTATGTACTCGATTGGTTGAACTAGTTGGTAATCCCAGAACCGGGATTATATAAGTACATGAGCATACTCTTAGAGCACACCTTTGCCTCTACAGTGTGAAATGTGTAACTCATGTGCTCTTAATTTAACTCTAAGGTGTTCACATGTAACTCATGTGAACAGTAGCATGTGTGAATAGTAATCATGCGTGAACAGTAGTCATGCGTGAACAGGAACTAACATGTCTATTATAAATCTAACAGTTATTTGGAATAATCGAAATTGCATTGGCACTCATGAACTCTCTAACATAAAACCCTGGCGGCGACTGGTTGAACAGACTATGAAGGCCTGTACTTCCTTCACCGTTTACTGTTCGTAATTCCTTGCCTTCACTTTCTTCGTGTTTTCTGTTCACCATTCATAGAGCATGCTGCCATACATTAGGGGGTTTCAGTTAGGGGAATACCGGATTTCTACGAGCAAAATAGTGATACCCGTAATATTACCAACTTTTGATGAGTTTACGACCAAAATGATGAGCAAAGTGTTTACTAATTAAATTTTATGGATTGTCCCATAGAATTTGAGAGGTTATGGTAACCTCTAAAATTCTATACACCATGTCCTTCAGAACTCATAAAACTTTTTTGACTGCCGACATTTTCACTTACCCACCACCATAGTACCCTTAAAAAGCGAGAAGCCAAAAAGGCTAACTGAAACCCCTATTCTTTCATGTCTTCTGAGCCCTCGCCCCCAACCAGCCAAGTACTCCTCTTCAATTCGCTTCGCTCCACTCCACCCGCTTTCCACTCAAGTTACATTTCTCTTATTCGCTCTATGTTTTCCTCTTTCTTTCCATTGGACCTTTCAACGTATTTTCCACCTGCTCTCTGGTTTTCCTTTTCCTTTCAATTGGACTTTTTACTAGCTCGATAGTCTCTTCTGCTCTCAATTTTGCTTAATCTATTGTTGTTGCCATTTCTTTCTTTTCATAGAACAAACGAGTTCTTTGTTCGGCATGAAATTCCTTCTGGGACGGATATAGGTATATGAGAGCAGAAGCTGTTCTCTTTATTTAGGAAAGTGTTATCGGAACTCATGAAATGCAAAAGATCCGTAAGTAATATAGACATGATTCACAATGCTAGAATAGTGATAAAGCCCTAAGGGACAATGCATCAAATATAACCAGAATTGAAATAAATTGAGAATGACATATATCTAACATACATGCTGTTTTACTGCTGATAGTGGCGCTGTTGGAAGCAACCGAGTTTGCCTTGGCACT
The DNA here is from genome assembly GCA_948567375.1 of Lunularia cruciata. NCBI lineage: Eukaryota > Viridiplantae > Streptophyta > Marchantiopsida > Lunulariales > Lunulariaceae > Lunularia > Lunularia cruciata. The sequence continues at coordinate 87,403 of OX419762.1, read as the reverse complement.
CATGAGTTTTCGAGCAGAAACTCGGGATGAGGGGTACTGACAATTGTTCAGCTATTTCGGCACTGCGTGAGGCACTGATGAAGTCGTTGGTGTTATCGTGGAGGTTTACTATGGCCGCCTTCTGCTTCCTTCAGTTGTTTAGCGTATCCGGACTCCAGTGTCCATAGCACTGGGAGTGATATACTTTATCCTGTCCTCTTACGCTTCGCTATGTTACACTCTTACATTTCTACCCATTTCTGCTGCCATAATCGCGAAATGCTTGCTACATCCACACACTCCTGTACTATTTCACTCCCTAGTCTTTTTCGTTCGCTCTCTGACTGCTTCCTGCCTCGCTCTCTACTATTTCCTGTGTTCCTCCCCCACTCTATCCCATGTTCTTCATCTTCATCTGCGCACTGTATCCTGGTGTGCTCTTATAGCAAAATTTTTCTATTCCTCTCGCTTCATCCACGCACTGCATCCTGGCGGGCTCTTACAGCACATAACACGTTTCCTATGCCTCTTGCTTTTGGTTGCATTGCTGCTCTCTGACTTCATTAGTTTTTATTGGTGAACTCTTACATCAAGCTCTCTAACCCACGCTCGCGTTGGCCTTGCTGCTCTAGATTTCAACATTGGCGTAGCTGCTCTCGATTTCAAGTTAGTTATTGTCCATTAGCAGTTCTGTGTTCTCAATTTCTTGCAGTTATGCCTTTGCTACAGGTTACTGCTTTGCACCTATACTTTTGCTGCGGGTTATTTTCGATGCATTTTGCATTCAAGCTTTCATACTACACTAGCACTGTAATTCATGTAAATGTTGTTTATCAAATATGTGCACTTGTGCACTTCATGAGTTCTGGATAACCCGTTCCCCGAACGGCTTCTGCTCTCATTTACCAATATATCTAACATACTAGTAAACAAAGTGAAATTGAGAACATCCATGCAAACTGTTGAGTGTAATAGGACATGTTATGCAAATCAAATGCCAGTAAGCAGTGCTTGAACGATAAAGATGATAAACATGGGTTGGAGTCGAGTAGGAACATTATAGATGTGAGAGGTCAAGCTTTGAATCAGTCAAAGAGCAGAAGGAAAAATGCTAGAGAGGGAATTAGTTGGGGAATGGAGTGGAGTAATGCGAGAACTATGAGATGGTGTGGTTGTAGAAACAGGTCAAAGTGTAACATTGTAATGAGAGCGAAGCAAAAGAGAACATGATATAAAGTATATTGCATCAAGTGCTATGGATGCTTGAGTCTTGAGACACTAAATAGCAAAGGGGAATAGAGGGTGGCCATAGTAAACCTCCACAAAAACACTTGCATCTTTGTCAGTGCCTCATGTAGTGCTGAAGTAGCTAAGCAATTGTCAGTACCCTTCATATTGAGTTTCTGCTTGAAAATCCAAGAGTGCCAAGGTAAACTTAGTTGTTCCCTAAAAGGTGCTGCTCATAAGTAGTGGGAATGTGGAAAGAATTGAACAATTGAAATGGAAATGTGGAAATAAAGTAGAAGTGCATGCACACAAATAAGCATAGGAGTCTATGTCGCATAATGAGAATCAGGCAAGAAAGAAAAGAATACACATGAGTAAGAGGAAGGAGGAAAATGAGACATACCTAGTGGATCTTTGAAATCACAAACATGCATTAATAGAGAGAAAATCCATGACCCAACAAAGAGAAATAATCAAGCAGAGGGTCGTGGTTGATATGAGTGGAAAGCAAGATTCATTGGCCTTGCATGGGAAGGGACTAGGCAACTCAAACAAGAGAAATAAAGGTGAACAAAGAAGCAAATAAAAGTTTGAAAAGAGTTAGGGCAAGAAACATAAGTGCTGCATGGGAAGGGACTGGTGGGGAGCAAGAAACATCAACGTTACATGGGAAGGGACTAGGCAACTCAAACCGGAGAAATAAAGGCAAACAAAGAAGCAAATAAAAATCTAAAAAGAGTTTGGGTATCTCACGAAAGGGTAAACAAAAGAGGCAAAATCTGCCTCCAATGAAGTAAAGTACAAGGTGTGCCTATGTGTCCATAAGCAAAGGCTACATGTCCATAAGCAAACTATCAAAGTCTATATGGCAGGAAACCAAAATAGTGGTAGGCAAATATAGGTATTGTTTCACTCTTATATATATTGGTAAATGAGAGCAGAAGCCATTCTGGGAATGGGTTATCTAGAACTCATGAAGTGCACATATTCGATAAACAACATATGCTTGAATTACAATGTTAGTGTAGTATGAAAGGTTTAATGTGAAATGCATAAAAAATAACCTGCAGCAAAAGTATAAGTGCAAAAAAGTAACTTGCAGCAAAGGCATAAGTGCAAGAAATTGAGAATACCGTACTGCCGATGGACAATAATGAACTTGAAATCAAGAGCAACAAGGCCAACGTGAGCATGAATTAGAAAGTTGGATGTAAGTGCTCACCAGTAAAAAACAATGAAGTCTAGAGTAGCAATGCAACCAAAAGAGAGAGGCATAGGAAACATGCTATGTGTTGTAAGAGCCCGCCAAGATGCAGTGCGTGGATGAAGCGAGAGGAATAGGAAACTTGTTGTAAGAGCCAACCAGGATACAATCCGTAGATGAAGAATGTGGGATGGAGTGGGGGAGGAACACAAGAAACAGTAAAGAGAGAGGTTGGAAGCAGTAAGAGAGCGAAGGGAAAAGACTAGGAAGTGATAGGAAGACCCCATCAAGCCGTACAAGGGAGAGACATATTAGAAGGTATAAACAAAACTTGTTTGGGAAATGAACCATATAATTACTTCTCTTTTAAATATAGTTATTTCTCTTTTAAGGTGCTTGTAAGGTACTTACTCTACTTCTAATCATGATAAGTTGACATGACTTAAGGATCAAAGATCATCATATTAGAAGGTATAAAAAAAACTTGTTTGGGAAATGAACCATATAATTACTTCTCCTTTAAATATAGTTACTTCTCTTTTAATGTACTTACTCTACTTCTAATCATGATAAGTTGACTCGACTTAAGGATCAAAGATCTCTTGATAAATTTTAGGATATATAACCTTAAATTGTAGATGAAGAATTTTTTTGATTTAAGGAATTTTTTTTATTTCCACCTAATATTAATTTAAAATAGATATAGTTGTGTAGGGAAGGTTTTGGATTTTATCTCTAATAACACCAAAATCATAGAATCCAAAGTCCTGACAGACAGTATATAAAATGAAAATTTAGTTACTTTTTCTCTTAAGCATCTCACTTTATAATTTTGGAGTCCAAGAATATAAGACTAAAGAGTGAAAAACTCCTTTTGAATCAATATTGGAGTCTAAGTTTGCCAATCATACAAAAATACCAAGATTTTCTTTAATGGAATTTATGTAGTTTTTTTTAGTGCATATTTCAAATTTTATTGATTTTATTGCATTAACAAACTCTTGATTTTACATCTAATGAGACCAAAATCAAATAATATAAAATCAAAATCAATAATTATGTGGAGAAGAAATTTCTCTTAGAACCCATGTTATAATTTTGGAGCCAAGACTAAAAGACTGACGAATCAAAGCAGCTGCCAACTTCAGTTTATCTTTTACTACTTTATCTTGTTAGAGGTAATCAACAAAAGTTTATCCCTATATATTTTCTTTAGAGATCTCATAGAGGTAGAACACTAGAACTTTCATCAGTGACATCTGCTTATTCTGGATACTTAAGTTAATATTATTATTAAACAGACCAAAGGGTAAACCTTAACCTCTAATCTAATGTTATCTTGTTGTAGGTAATCGATAAAAAAAGTTCATCCCTATATCTTTTCTTTAGAGATCTCATAGAGGTAGAACACTAGAGATTTCATTAATGATATCTACTTATTCTGGATACGTAATTTAATATTATAATTTCATTATAATTAAACAGACCAAATGGTAAACCTTAACCTCTAAATGTGAATCTTAAACCTATTGACTGCCTACTAATTCATTGTCGTATCTTCTTAGTTCTTAATATTTTATGTATGGCAACTTATCTTCCATATTTTAAATTAGCTCACTCTTAAAAGAGCTACATAGAAACTCCATGCTCAGTTGAAGTATAGAATAAATATACTATTTTCTTACTAACTTGAAAATATTTATATTTCATGCCTTAGGAGAAATTTTTTAAGGTAAGTATATACATTCAACACTAGAATATTCCTTGGTGATATTTGGAGAAGTGAAGTTCAAATGTATATTTTGTAAGCTAAAATATATTCTTATCCATGGAAATTAGTTTTTTAGTTTTGATTCCAATATTGGAATTCATAATCCAGATATTATGCTAGATTTTAACAAATTTTCATCATGATAGAATTGTAACTATTTGAGTCTTTCAAGTATAATTTCTATATTTTTTCATAGAGGAAAGAAAGATGAATGTAGTAAAAAGAGTAATATTATAAAAAAAATAGAGGTTAGTATAGACAATAACGTAGAGCTCGGTTTGTTAGATTCTTAAGTCCCTAGATTAGAAGACATCCATGTTCAAAATTGGTAGATGATCAACCTTTAGTTTATGTACTTTATTGTTAGGGAAATTTACACAAGTAACAAGTGGTGAGATTGCAGAAATACTCCTCACAAATCGATAATTACAAAAATACACTTGGTTGGTTCGGGACGGCTAGGCCCTTGGCGGTTTTTGGTAATGCAGGAAGGGCCTTTTTGATTCCTACCTGCTATCACATATGATTCTGTCTCAACTCAGGAAGTTCCTTCTTGCTTATCACCATAGAGTGGTTTTTCACCATTTTCCAATTCATTTAGGAAAGACGTTAATTTATCGCCCTTATGACTGATTCGTATACTGATATCTTTTCCACGGTATTTCCTACTCCAGATGGAACCTAAAACCAGAGAACCAAAAACCAAAACCGCCAAGGTCCCTGACCAGTGCCCTGAATCAACAAGGGTATTTTTGTAATTAACGGTTTATGAAAGGCACTTCTGCAATTTCACATCTTGTTGGGGTGTTTATGTAAATATCCCTAATTTTTATAGCAGTTTTGTTACATATATTAGTATCAATTCTAATATAGACTCTATTTATTATTGTTACATATAGATTTTATTGAAACTTAGCCCCATTTTACTAATTTTTTTTTTTTTCTTCTCAATTCTCTCCCTTGTACGGCTTGATGGGGGTCTTCCCATCCGTATTTTCTATGCGGTCACCTTCTTCTAAATTCTATCTTGTAAATGATATGGATCTACTCAGTTAGCTCATTCCTGTAACCTGGGCACTGATTATGATCTTAGGGGAGATATACTAGAATAAAATATTGATTAAGAAAGAAAATAATGTTTTACAATTAACTACGAGACACCATTTATTGTTATTTTAGGTAACTCCTTCTCATGATATTAATGGATTTGGATATATTACTTTATAAATCGAAAATCTTTCTAACAGCAACAAAGCCCGAGATCCTTATCAGCAAAGGCCAAATTTGCAGTTCGTAGCAAGGTTAAGTTTGAAACTTAATGTTTACGTCTGCTGTTCATAGCAAGGCAACGTTTCGAGGGTTGTCTAGTATAAACAAGGCTTATATTTATATTGTTTTGAACTTTGTAAGTGCCTAGTATTTGTCGGAGCAAATGCAGAAGTGGACTTCAAAAGTTTTGAAACAATTACCGGCTACAATATAGTTCATTTCCAAGTTTAATATGAACACTATGCACCAAGGAAAGCTCAGTCATTCATCCATCTGGTGGAGCGTCTATATATATATATAAAAATATAAATAAATAAATAAATAAATAAATAAAAATAAATAAGGGTCATTTAATTAATATAATTTTAGGTGCAGTAGGGTAGATTTCTCATAATACAATCTTAGTTGCAGTAGGGCACATTTCTCCACATGGACTCTAGTGAAGCTTAACCCCATTTTACTTTTTTTTCAACCCTTGTACGGCTTGATGGGGTCTTCACCTCCTTCGTTGTTTTTTCTACGCGGTCGCCTTCTTTTATTAATACAATAGGGTAGCTTTAATCTGACGTTGGGTAATAAAGATCACGAAATCATTTGTTCCGCGCTCCTTAAAAAGCCATATAATGTCAAGATGGAGAACTTTTATCGATATGATTAGTGCAGATTCCTCTTACCGATAAGATATCATGCCCTGCAGCACCTAAGATAATCTATGCAAAGTAGTACTGAACTATCCTTGCATCATATCACCTATGATGTCTGAGCCATGCTAGTAATACTGAACTACCCTTGTATCATCCTAGGGAAGCTCTGACACCTCCCAATCTACGGGGTTTGCAGGAGCTTTGCAATCACAAAATTCTCCCTCGGGCTAAAACCTTATCAAGGATGCCACCCATGCTTGGAGCCACACAAAAGTCACTTAAGTAAAAAGCGCTTTCTCAATCCAAAGCTGAGTTCGTGGCCTGCCATTGCTCAGCACACGCCTAAGTTTGTAGCAGCTCTTCCAACTCAAGCAGTTCAGAACGCAAATTTCCGAAGGTCGTTGTGCAATTGATTGTTGTTGATCGGCAGACTACGAATTTCACGAGCTTTCTTCGAAGGAACTCCAGGCAAAATGGTGATGTTTGCAATGAGCTTGCCGATCGGGGCACAGATGGTCTTGCCAGTCAGTGGACAGGTTATCGCGGCTGCAGGAGCGAAATCTGAGGAAAAGCAAGGGTTCTTTGACTGGCTCTCTGATGCTTTAGACAAGAATGCGTTGTTGGAGACCGACCCCATTCTTCAGAAAACAGGAGGAGAGGGCAAGAGCGCCCCCGGAGCAGCTGTGAAGAAGGGTTCCGCACCCGCTCCTCAAAAGAAGAAGAACTTCTGGGAAAAGTGATATAATTAGTGCAGGCATGTATTTTCCATACCAAATTCTGATTCTTGTCAAAGATGTTTGATTCTGCGAGAGACGTGAGGCATGTCCGTCCGATCTGGTTTAATGATTTAAGTTGACACCGTAGTTCTCCACCTCGTAGCCATGTCGTTTCAATAACTAATGTGGAGTTACAAACAACAATTGTTTGGTTAAACAGATAATGTCGTACATTTTGATGCACGCAGTTGATTTTCTTCTAGTGTTTTAATCCGAAAAAGTTTCGAGAAAGAATGTGCACTACAAAAGACTACGCGCCTTGTGTCCAAAGATTCAGCTTTGAAATATATAAAGATCGGTAGCTGAGTTGGTAATATTTCTATCTCCAGGTGTATTAGGCGAATGTACAAGTCCAGCTTGAGAAGACAATGGCCAGGAGATATCGTGTCTGATTGATAAGGAACTGCAAGCAGGTAGTGGTCTGGAGGCTGCCAGCAGCTTACGTATAGATTTGATCTGGGCACCCTGATGGGTACCGCGCATCCGGCCATTTCCATTCACGTTATTGTGCAATGTATGGAAGTGAAAAAGCCACGAAGGTGTAAATAATGCCGACATAATTCAAATTCTTGCAGTCAGCTCTACGATATCTGAACTGGTGTATCACGTCATTGTGCTGGTTCACACTGTGTGGTTCGAGTTGATTGAGGTCGATTCTCTGCGTCCTATTTCTGCGAGCCTGGTTTCTAAAGCAGATTCAGTGGTCCGGGAAGAGTACGATGTCATCTGTTTGAGATCCTGCAGTAATCTTCAGTTTATGCGATCGTTGGTGTTCCTCGATGGTAGATTCGTCGCGAGAACTGTGGTGCAGCGCGCTCTCTGTCATGAAGACCGCAGGATCGCGGGTTTATTACACTTGCTTCATTCTTCGTGAAATGTGCAGGACTCTTTTTTCGTCGATTTTATGCTGGAAGGCATCAAAGTTTGGAACGAACAGATTTCTGTGATGACCGTGCTGTAGAAGGTAGAAATCCTCCATACAGTCAATCTTCTGAATATAAACGTACATAGTTAGTTAGTTCTGTAGATTGTCGAACTTCATTTTTTCTCATCCAGTTGACGTTTTCAGTAACACGTCCCCAAACGCTAAGTTGTCCTCCAAGATTGCGCAACTGCGTAACTGCAGTATTTCTCCACACTAATCCGCTTCCATATCGAACAATAGCGCTAATATATTCGCCCTGCTCAATCGCGGGAGGATAAGATTGAAGAGAGCACCATGTGCAAGGTGGTGAACGGGGAAGACATGGCGGGTGGTGAACGGGGAAGACAGACAGACGAATTCAGAAACTCAGTTCCTGCACTATTTCCAACTTCGATTGAGTTCTCTCTGAGGCAATGCTGCAGCTTTTTACCCTAGCAAAGTCCTTGCGCACACCTCATTTTCTCGGCCCGTATGCCCTCGCAACCGGTGATCAGGAATCTGTGAACGCGTTTCTAAGTGCAAGGAAATCCTATATGTGAAGGACTGAAAACGAATCCCTAAACCAGCACATGTTGGAAAGGTCTTGAAACATCGATATCACCTAAAACTTACTGTTGTAGAATCTCAACATCAAAACTCCGTAGTTTTGATCTCATAGTCGCGCAATTTACTTCAAATTTGGCTGAAAGGTTGCCTTCTACTCCACATTTCTCGGTAGGCTTTCTCTGACGGTGGAACGACCATTTAAAGTTTCACCGTCTCCGCACATTCCTACGAGTCAGAAGACAGCCGAAAAGTACGTAGAACTAACAGTTCGCGGCACAGCAACGAGGAGCCGAAACCAATTTCATGCTTGCATACCGCACGAGCGGCTTTTTCGTTGTTTACTCTTCAGTTCACCTTCACTTGCGGACGAAGCCGGATAGCAGTGGTCTACTGAGTTTAGGGGCTACGTGGCAGTTTTACATGGATTAACGTCAGTATTGTCCCTACCGCCAACACTTTAACTGAAGGATGTTATCGGAAGGACCAGGGCAAAGTGAGTCATTCAGATCACATCCACAAATAAAGAGACTTATCTCATGACATTTGGCAAGTGGTTGTTAAAATTGACATTTGCCCACTATGGTTGCGTAACTTCGAGGAATGCTCTACTGCTTATACTACCGATCTCTGGTTCCTTCTACATGTTTCGCCGATTCAATTAGCACTTCCCTAGTGACCCCAGTAATGCGCAGCTTGCAATACAGTTTGGGCATTTTGCCCAAGTGCGATGCTCTCATACCTCGAGTAGTGAGGTCGACTCGAATGAGTACGGGATCGTTTCCTAAACTTCCATTCTCGGATGCTCGATCAGATCTACTGTTAGCCCTGACGTCCCAGGCTGCAATACAATCTCAGCGTGGTAAGTATGCTCTTCTTGCTGCAGCAACCTGATACGGGTTTGCGCTCTTTGTTTGGTAAGCCGTTTGAAATCATGACAAAGTCGGTATTCTGGTTGCTGCCCTCAGAAGCAATCATTCACTATCTCGTTCACCATGACTTTGTGCTCTGCCCAATATGTCACTGTTAATTATCATCTTTGGAGCTAAAAGAACTGATACCCTGGCAATTAGGGGTGCGGAAGAGGCACTGTCAATTACAAGGGAAAGTCTGCAAAATGCGCTGACTGTTTTCTTGCTTCGGACTTACAGCTATTGAAAGTGTGGTCTCTGAAGGCTCCAAGTATGTCTTCCCCCGGCGAGACGGGAGTAGCCATCTTGAGGAAGCTTTTATGAGCGGTACGCGGCAGAGTTCTAAAAACTAAATATACTGGAAGTCTGTAGTTGCCTATGTGATTTCAATCCGTTGTGCCTCGTCTTTATGTTGCAGTGCGTGTGACGCGTATGTTCGTCCTCGAAATCGTAGTCCTATTTCTGAGCAATTTGTTCTTATCACCTATAAAACATGGTGTGACTCAAGATTGATTTATTGCTGTAATTTTGAAGCAGTTCCTGATCTGGAAACTATACCATACAGAGTAATTCGAAAGGAAGCCAATTACGAGATTCGAGAAACTGAGGTAGGACCACTTCTATCAATTATGTTTCAACCTATTGCTACAGTGATCGATGCTACTCTACTTTCTCCGCTTCATTGTCGATTTCGAGTTCTTGTTATGCATGCTGAAAGTCATGCAAGTCTTGTCATTTTGACATCATGGCCAAGCAGAATCTCAAGTGCTGCAAATGACTGAACTGAAGGGCTGACCTTCTCACCACCTCCAGAGCTGGCTGGATTTAAAATATTCCTCTTGCCTGCTTTGCTGGTAACGTTCATACCACCTAAGCAAACCCTGTTCTCGTTCACGCAGTCATACATGATTGCCGAAACCAACATGCCAGGTGGAAGCGGGTTCGACTTCTTCGTTTCGGGTCAATCGTTCAACACTCTTGCCGACTATCTCTTCGGGAAGGTAATACCCCTTAGCTTGTTCATTGTGATCAACATCCGTTCCTGGATCAAAGAACTGCAGTCTGGATGTGCATCAGCTACATACTGAGGCTCTGCCTTTATCGACTTCCTCGATCAATTGATGATCCTCTTTTAGACATAGCACTGACAAAAATGAACACACTGATCGAACGTTTGAATAAGTACGGGGACTCTAGAGAAGGCAGCTTGATGCTGGATCTTTATAAATGGTCATAAGATGAAAACTGACCCTAAATTTACATCCTCAGAACAAGAAAAGAGAAGCTATGGAGATGACTACACCAGTAGTCACTCAGAGAACTCGTGCAGCGCAATCAGAAAAAATGGATATGACTACACCTGTTTTAACACAGAAGGTAAGTACTCATCCCTTATTTTCACAGTTCTTGTGAAATTAAGTTTATTTACAGGTTTCCTCGCTGTGAATCCCCTCTGTTATCTAAATTTTTTCGTTCGTTATCTAGGGATCAGGCGAGGATAAGTGGCGCATGGCGTTTGTGTTGCCTTCAAAATATGACGAGAGCAATCTGCCCATTCCAGATAATGCGTCTGTCAAATTAAGGAGAGTTCCATCAAAAACTGTGGCTGTAGTTGCCTTTCCAGGTGCACTTTTAACTGTCTCTGTTTCAGTTTCCAAGTTTAGATCTTGTAACTGTTTGATGCAAGAACCCTGTCGACATCAACAGGAAACGATTGTAACATGGTTTAACATCGAACAGCTCAGGTTATCTGTATGGATGCAAATCCAGTGTCATTGTCGGCATTTCCATCCTGTGCTTCTAATCTCATTCAAGTTCTCCCACTCAGCATGCTTTGTAGGTTGTTCTGTACCTTCTTGAGCTCTGTAACCAAACATTAGAATCCCGAAAGTTGGGAGATTAGGATGCAGGGCACACAGGTCTGAAAGAGTCGTGGAGAATACAAGTGGGTTGTATAGAATTCTATAAAGAATCATTCCTGGTATTTTCTGTGACTCACCAGTGACAAGGTGCTTCTCCTGCATCTCTGGGGTGACAATGATATCGTTTGTCACGCACAGGATACGTGACAGACGATCTTGTAAAGCGAAAAGAGCAAATACTACGTCGGGCTCTTGAGAAGGATAGTGAAGTGCGCATAAAAAGTTCCGCTCAGGCAGAAGTCGCTCAGGTATAGACAAATAATATTCCTTTGAATTTTCAGGGAAAAATTCCCCTAAATGATCAGAAGAAGTTAGCACTGTTCGGAGTAGATGTGAAAAAGTGACGCACTTTGCTTTTATCACGATCGTTCGAAACAGGTGGACGACTTAATGCGCGTGCATTTACAGATGTATGAAGTGTTCTAAGCTAGAATCAACTGTTCGATGTTTGCAGTATAATCCACCTTTCACACCTCCGTTCATGCGTCGAAACGAAATCTCATTGGAGGTAGAATAAGTCGGAAGGCCATACTAACGAGTCGTAAACATACCAGTCTATGGGTTGTTCTATAGCATCGGATGAGTCTCTGGCCAGACTTCAGGGTGATTCTACTCATCAACCTCGACTTCAGGAAACCTTTGAGAGAGAAAATCCCATACAAAAGTCTACAGGAATCAATTGACAGCGGTTCACATCTGGACTGGGTGTGCTTGGAAGCTCTTTTCCGACTTGAAATTCATACTTCTTAGTGCTTTTTAGTTCTAAATTTGAGATGCATAGTGTACAATTATACGGTATATACCATTTTACGGGAGATGCTTGATGAGAAGTCGAACTTCTTCTCTTGTTTCTTTCAGTAAAGCAAGCTACGGGCACAGAAACAGTGATGTTAAGTATAATTGTATATAAATGTGATAATCGGTTATTTGGTAGATGAAAAAATCAGTAAAAGACTGAATGATGAGATTTTGATTTTATCCTTTCTACTGTTGCGTCTTATACACTAGTTTCACATTTTCAGGGAACGGGTATTGATGGTCGTGTTGACACTAGACGGTATTAGAGATCTACACTATTTTAACATCAAATTTGGAACAGGGAGTTTTCAGTTTCTGAAAAACTGTTTGTGTAAAATGTAGTTACATCATGGTACAGACATGTCCAAAATTTCAAATCCATGGGCCTTTTCGAAATATCAAGGTGTTGGACATGTGTACTGTCACGTAGTTATTTGAACAATAAACATTTTTCTTGGTATTCGAATATTACCATGCAAACATTTTTAACTAGGATGAGATAAATCACAACTCTGAGAAAGACGCACTAACTCATGGTAGAAAATAATAATGTATGTTAGACGTGAAATTCAGTTCAAATTTCTACATTTCTCAAATGCATATGATACACCAGCAGATATCTGCAACAAACCTTGAGAACATATATACTCACTACGTTATTAACCTAATTTGCACCGTTCAATCTGCCTAACTACTCCACCTTTGATCTATTATCTGGGCACCACATCTATAATTGTGGTACTATGTAAATCAGATTCACTATTCGTCCAGAGGGCAGACGATACAACAGAAGATGAGACAGACGGATTAATCTCGATGAATGAATCAGACTCTGAAAGATTTTGAAACTTCTTCAACTCCCCAGTATGCCCCACGGACATATCAGACCTGTCACTTGTACCATCGGCGTATGTTTCCCTATAAAGGATTTCCAATTCTCGCAACACCTCTCCAATTGATGGCCTTTCATCAGGCCCGTCCTTACAGCACGAAAGCGCGAGTCTTGCGAGAGACTCTACAGCAGCATCAGAATAGGACTCCTTAATCCGAGGATCGACGATGCACGACATTTTTCCAGCGACATAGGCGAGGTTCACCTCTCTTACTAAATTCTTACCATCTGAAATTGGCTGCATACCAGAGAGAAGCACCAGCAGGACCACTCCGAAGCTGTAAACATCACTCTTATCAGTCAATCTGTGAGTTTTGAAATACTCAGGATCAAGATACCCAGGTGTACCTTTGACCACGGTGGAAATGTAACCACCAGGCATTCCCTCGAATCCAATTTCCGGAGCCAGTTTGGACAGACCAAAGTCAGACACCTTCGCATGGAATTTCTCATCCAACAGGATATTGGATGTCTTCACATCTCGGTGATATATGGGAGGGTTTGCTTCAGTGTGGAGATAATGAATTCCCCTCGCCGAACCAAGCGCAATCTGAAGCCGAGTAACGAAGTTAAGTGGTACCCTTGCATGTGACGACAGATGATACTGCAAACTACCGTGTGCAATAAACTCATATACCAGCATCTGCTCGAGCCCGTCATTACAGTACCCAATGAGAGCGACAAGATTTTTATGATGAATACGAGAGAGAAGCTGAATTTCATTCTCAAATTCATGTGCCCCTTGGTACGAACTCTCCTCAGCTCGCTTGATGGCGACCTTCAAGCCATCGTCGAGAATACCAGCGTACACTTTCCCGTATCCTCCTTCACCAACAAGCTTGGAAACGCTGAAGTAGTCTGTAGCCTTCGCCATCTCCTCGAAGGTGAAAGACCTTACACTTGACACCAGAATGCTTGAATAACTTCTCCTCCTCGTAGCCGCCTTTCTCGTTCCGCCGTTCTTAGAGTCCAGTTTCTGCTTTCTCCTCATCCAACGTTGCATCACAAATATTATACACGCTGTCTTCAAAACTACGAATGAGAGAACCCCGATGACAATGCCGGCAATTGCTCCCTTCGACAGCCCACTCGGCCCACGTTTCGGTCCTTCTTCAGCCACGGCGAAGGAGATGAACTCGTAAGGGCCAAACAGTGTGTCCAAAGGGATCTCCCAGTGGGACCAAGCTTGGTACAACCTATTCACCTCACTTTGATTGAAGCTGAATGTCGTTGGAAAGAGCTGCAAAGTCATGGCGAGCCTAGGACCTGGCTCATACTCCAGATCTTTTATTGACACTTGATCGGTTTGAAGATGGAGTCCGGCTGCCATGTACTGCACGAACTGCTGTCTGTAAGGGTCGAACACTCCAAAAGTGTAACTCTTGAGTCGTGTCTTGACGGTAATTGGTGCCGCACACCTGCATTTGATAGGTGAAGACGGTGAAGGTGCCAGAGAATAAGGGGCAGGACATGGCGTGCAAGACCCTTGATCAAATGCAAATACTTCATTGAGATTTCCCACGTCGAGGAGGACACTTGCTTCGTTGGGAACACAAATTGGATTGTTCGCTGCAGAATTAGAGCCGCTGCAGAGAGGATTGCCGGATAGCCAAACTTTAGTCTTGCTTCCACCTGCCAGAGTAATCAGGTTCGAACCATTGGCAAAGTTGACAAATCCATTTTCCTGAAGATCCACAAGAGTGGTGGATTTACGATCGACGAACATCTTACCGGTTCCCAGGTTAGCTGGCACGGTGCCACTGAGATTGTTATCTCGAAGCACCAAATACTGGAGACTCGGCAATGTGCCGATACTCTGGGGAATGCCTCCGAAAATCTGATTGAACGAGAGGTCCATACTGCTGATATTCGGCGACAGTGTTGTATTCGGAATCGTCCCCTCCAAAAAGTTATGGCTCAAATCCAAATATCCCAGCTCGGGAACGGCACTGAAATCTGGGATTGTTCCTTGCAAGTTGCAATTTCTTAGACTCAGTTTCAGGAGCGTGGGTATCTTCCCGTACTCCACAGGAATAGTTGCGGTGCTGTCAAATTTGTTGTTGTCGAGTTGGATGATCATGAGATTGGGAGCAGATGCTAGTTCAACTGGAAGTGTGCCTGTAAGCTGGTTGTTGTCCAGCAGTAGATGGGCGAGATTGGTGAGAGTTCCCAGAGTCGGGGGAATGCTGCCATTCAAAGAGTTGTTGTTCATGTGCAGGTGATGAATGATTGGTAAGTTGCGGTCCAAGAATGTATCAGGAATCGGTCCTGAAATCCTGTTTTGATCAATCTGCAATCTGTGCAGACTCGGAAGGGTACCGAGCTCCGGTGGTAACACACCGGTGAGCTGATTGCCGCTAAGCAACAGCAGTCTTAGATTCTTCAAATTCCCGATGGAGGACGGTATGCTTCCTGTCAGACTATTCCACATGACATTGAACACTTTCATCGCCAGGAGATTCCCAATTTCTTCAGCCAACGTTCCCTTGAGATCGAGCTGAAGGAGACGTAATTCTGTGACGTGGGAGAAATTGCTGTTAACCAAAGTACTTGGATAATCGGCTGCATTGCAGTAAACGCCAGTCCACTTACCACCACATGGATCGTCCCCTTGCCAGTTCGCTAAATGGTCAGCACCATCACCTATACTTGTCTTCAGTGCTAGGAGCGCCGCAGTTTCACCGGCATCAGTCTGCGACGATACTACTACGCTCAATACAGCAAGTATTGCCACCAAAACCCCAACTCTCCAGCCCATGCCGAAAATTCGAATTCTACCCTGCGTCAATGCTCGCATTGCATATTGTGCACTTTTCTGTCTGCCTATCAGCCAGTCAGACACGACCGATGACAGGATGTCCGAAGAGCTCAAAGAGTTTTCCCCGCACACTACCACACTTTAACTCTACAAAAGCTGCGAGGATTGAGCAATGTAACACCACTCGTCGATAGACGCCTAGTAGTCTGGGGTTCCGAACTATATTCTCGGCACCCAGAGATGACAAATTCTAGCTACAAGTAGGAGTCTTGGCCTCTCCTCAGATCCTTAACTCCTTCACCCTCCGTCACAAAACAATGGGGCAGTCTCCTCGAAGCTCCTTCGTCGGAACTCTCTAGTTTAACTAAATCAACAAGAGCTCAATGTTTCGCTTGCAAAGACAATCGTCGATTCTACTTTTGAGGCTTTAATCCACAACGCACATTGCGTTGTCTCCTAAACTGAGCTCGACTGTTGGCTTCTTCGCTCATGTAATGGATGGTATGGGTGTCTACGGTTCAATCGCATCAAGTCCCCGACATCAAGTTGACAGCTCTAATCCGATACTACGAGGAGGATATCGAGAGACTAAAAACGGAAACTAATCAAAGATCCCGATTTGATCACAAGTTTAAACACGGTCCCAATGGGATCTCCATCCCGAAAGCTCGTGGTAAGTAGCCATGTCCTCGCCTGACAATTCCAAATGCAGCAATAACCATTTCCCCAAGTTAGTGCATGAACTGAAAACTTATCGCTTAAACCACACGATCGCACTTTGTTTTCACGCAAAAGTAGGGACGACATGGACATATCATACGAAGCTTGTCGTGTAGCCCCAGTAACTCCGTCCAGCTCCGTTACTTCCTCCATGATCCATACTAATTTCACCAGTAAGCTGCACATTGCTCATGCATCACGTTCCATGACAACTATAATCTGGCGAAGCTTTTCCTAATTACATCTTCACCTTTTAGTAACTGTAGTGTCAAGTTGGCCTGTTTGTCACGAGAAGAGCAACTTCCAACCACTAACTAAAGCAACACATGAGTTTCTACTTCGTCGTAGGAGAACGCACGAGGAATTTAATGGAAAATTTTGTCTTTGATTCTGTCCTTCCCCACAGACAAAATTCGAGTCCGCTGAGCAAATTCTGATGTCATGCTGGATGTCACATGAATAGAAGGCACACAGCTATAAAATATTCCAATACCCAAACTCACTGAGAACAAGGGTAAATGTCTTTTGCTCTGACCTTCTTCGCGGATTGTATCTGATATACAGAGGTTTTGTCAACATTTTGAAGGTTCTCCGGATTTGAGGATTGCGTGAAATGTCCCCCTGTACTCCTTACACTCGTAGATAGAGGATTAAGGGAAACTGTCTTTTGCTCTGACGGTATTCGTGAACTTCGACTGATTTAGATAGCTTATATCCAGTGGGTTCCAGCATCCCGACTTTTGAGTGGGTTCGTGATATTTCTCTCACTTCACGTTAAATTAGTAATCAGAGGTTTAATCACGGCATTACTGGTTGGAAAATAGAAGCGTGTTTGATAGAACTCTTGTGAAACTCTGAAATTGCTTCGAAGCATGTTAAGTTACGGTGTGGTACCCTGAACCTCCCACAAACTAAAAGTAAAAAACCGGTTAGACTAACACGGATAGGCAGAAGTTGATTAAAATGATATGTGAAACTGTTAGCAACTACGGGTGTGAGGGATGATTGTTGCTAGGTCTGTTTGAGGCTTCGCGGTGACTTTCGATGATTATGACCTCTGGCGAATAAAAAAATGAAAAAACATAAAAATATCTCCAAAGGGAATGCGGAAGGGTTAGGCGGCACAAGCAAGTGCGAAGGGAGAGAATGGCGCGAGACCTAAGAGTACAAAGCAGCAAAAAAAGATATAAGAGGCACCTAACAACAAGCACCAAGGAGAGAGTAGTTCACTCTTGAACTATGTGGTAGAGGTACTCCAATGGTATGTTTGGTAAGTGGGAGGGAAGACCCTAGCCCTAGCAACTATTCAATGGTGAAGACCCAAAGCCTGAGTGCTTTGTAATGTGATTGATATGCATTGTTTGTAATAGGTTGTGAGCATTGGCGGAAAGGTAGTCAATGCTCCTCTCATCTGCAAAGAATCCTGTGCTACATCCTTGAAGGGACCATCAAAATGGTGATGTATGCACCCAAAAATCTCAATCACTAGAGGGACAAAGGTATCCAAGGAGAATGGGGATGCATAGTGGTCCTCATTGCCCCTAGAGGCATTGGTTGCTGCTGCTGCTGCTGCTGCTCCTACTTGTGTACAAATTATGTGCCAATGACTTTGCTTGTAGAAGGTTTGCCACCACCATGTCATGCAAGGTGTGACGACCATCCATAAAAGTAATAATATCTGCTTTCATCCAAAGGATAGGTGGTCTTGGTAGATCCAACCATCGCTCAATTTGTACTTGGGCCAGTGTAGCTTGTAGAATTTGAGCAATTGTATCACAAATTGCGTCATGGACTCTAGTGGGCTGCCCACCTACTTTACATTGTAAAAAATGTATCCCTTTCATATCATCTAGGGAGTGATAAGGGTTAAGATCTTTAACCCTTACTGATAAGATAACAAAGTGGCAGTAAGTAAAGCTTTGAGGCATAGGGCTATGAGAGGCTCCAAAGGGCCAGCAAGCTAGCATGAGGCTAGCTACTTTAGAGTACTTTTTGGTCATTGTTTGGCAAAATCTGCCCACCATGCTAGATTGTGCGCAATTGAGTTTTAACCCTAGATCTTTGGTTCTTAGACTGGTACCCTAGTGAATTGGTCCACCCTCACTTGTTGTACTTGTGACGGTTCCACTGATATCTATACACAAGTAAATTTGGCTAGGAGAGATAATTTGATCCTATTCTTGGTGATCCTTGTAGCTTAGGAAGTAAATAACTCCTATTATGTCAAATGCCAATTGGTGATAGATTCAATCAAGTGTTGATTTATGAGATGGAGAGTTTTCATTTAGGTTTCTTGTGATTGGACCCCCTCTATTCTTTGCTTCTTGTTTGTGCACCATGTTTGTGTGAGGTGCACTAACTTTAGATTGCTAGTGCTCTAGTGTGTTCTTGGTAGTGAGGTTGGAGAGATGACCAATCAGACTACTTATGTTTCTCTTTGGTGAGGCAAGAAGTGATGACTTGCAAACCATGAGATTGCGTGTTATGATGGTAAGTTACAAGTTGCCCTTTCCCCTAGTGAAGTTTTTATAGTTAGAGTCACATTAATAGATGACTTTTGGTTGGTGGTGTTGGCACTTGGTGGTGATTCTTGGTGGTGATTCTTGGTGGTGATTCTTGATGGGGTACTTGTGGTGGTTACAATTGCAATTTGCAGTTTTTGGTTACTTTTTCACAACGGAGTTCTTTGGAGGAGATAACATTGCAGTACATAGTAGGTTTACCCAAAGTGGTGCTTGATATTATCATGTATCTACGGTCCCAATAAGGGAAGAGATTGAATTTGAGTTGGAGTTTGACACAAGAGTTGATTCAATTGAGAGTGCACTTGGTGTGTCTGCATCATTGTGGGACATGGACTAGATTTATGGGACCTCTAAAGGCCCCAAGCATTACTCTAGTGCGGTGGGTACCATTGAGTTGGATGACTTCATCCAATAGTTTGATAGTTGGTGTGTTCTACAATAGATACAAAACCCAACTTTGTTCACACCTTTCATGGCATGGAAGAGGTTGTTTCAACACTTGGAGGGTCCATTGATGGACGACTACCATGATTTCAAGAGAGCTTACTTGGATTAGATTGAGCTATGGAGATAATATTGGTCTCTAAACTACATCTTGATCACTTCAAGCTCAATTCTAAGGGGTAGATCGGCAATACACATGAGTTGTAGCTCTAGTATCATTGGTGGATCTACTAGAGATGGTGCTCCTAAGAGTGGAGGTACCATTACAAGAGGTCGTGCAATATTGTGGTTTAACTCCATGGTGGAGTTCTTCTAACGTTTGAGGCAAAACTACCAAGGGTGCATGCTGACAAGTTGAGGAGCTTGCAAGAGTTCTAATGAAAGGCTGGAGAGAGCCTACACAAGGCATACTCTCGCATGATATGGCTGATTAGTTTTACTTAAGGAGTTATTGAGGCCCAAACAAGCCAATTTTGGTATGGGATATTGGACAAGGAATTGACAAGCTACTTCACCTACTTTGGTAGTGGTCTTTGGTTTGGTTGAGCAAATTGTGCTCAACATGGTAGAAGAGAGAGTGGTGACATCTGGATTTGGTAGGTAGACCTCATCCATACTTATTACTTCTTCTAGAATGCAATAGAGTGCACCATGCCATGTTGGTTTTCAAGTACAAGGTGGAAAACCCAGATCCTATGGAGTGAGTGGAAGGCCTAGTGTAGCTAGACCCTTACCTTCATTTTTGGGTCAACAATAGCCAATGAGTGGTGGTGTTGCTTGTTGGACTTGTGGTGGACCTCAATACAAGAGAGAGTGCACTCAAGGCAACAAACCTAATACCTATAGTGCATCTTAGTAGGCACAAAGACAATGTGATCATTGCCATAGATTTGATCATACTAATGACCAATGCTTTGACTTAAACCCGGAGTTACGGAGTAGGAGGGATGCTATGGCTGGTGGTAGAGGAGCTCCAGGTCATGGAGGACAAGGTGGTAAAGGTGGTGGTAGAGGATCCACACCTTGTAGGAGTGTAGTACCCACTCTTACTACCGATACAACCATGGTTACTTGGATTGAGCAGTTGGGGCAGAGATTAGCTAGCATGGCCATAGCTCAAAGGAGATCAGATTTGGGTGTTGAGGCTTCCACCTCATATGTTGGTGATAGAGATATCTTGGACTTCATGTGTGGAGCAACACAGGTGGATGCATCTGCCTTAGTGACTAGGAGTGCAATATGTGTTCTAGAGCCTAGAGAAGTATCAATGGAGTTGGATCTACAAAGAAGAGAGGTTGGTAGATAGGTTAAACTCCCCTAGTCTTTTACACTCTTTGAAGCACTATAGATGACATCCATGGTTCCTAGACGTCCTAGTGCAGGTGTGGTAGGTGGTTGATGAGGTGCATGATAGACTATATACAAATCAGCCACCTATTACTATACCAATTGAGTCTCGCTTGGTGTTTGGGGCGGCTTAGTTGATTATGCACTTCCTTTTATTCTCAGTTGGTGACATGTTTACATTGGGAGTTTACCAAGCCCCAATGTTCTGGATGGCTGCCATGCTTTGTGGTAGTAGGGATGATGTGGTTCTTTCTCTAGAGCAGAGTGATTGATAATAGAGCTAACTTGGTTGAGGAGTGGGATCCGCTATACAACCAATGGTTTATGGCGAGCAACAATGGTTAGATTAAATGAGTGATCATTTAGACCGGCCTTGAGCAAGCATGATTTACACCTAGAGTTGTCCTATTGGATAACCAGAGGGGGAGTTTTTGTTTAGTGGGACCTTCAAGGAAGATCTATATACCACAGAGGGTCTTACTAGACTTTGGTGCGTAGCCCTTTATGTTGGGGAAGGCTACAATTGTTGATCTAGAGTTATAGAAGACCAATGTGAGAGGTGTCCATTCAGATCCAGATATCTCTAAGAGGTGGTTCTACATAATGCATCACATGTATAGAGCTTATTGTCTAGATTCAGCCTGGTCATCCAATAGATAGCTCTATGGTGAGAGCTCAAGCCATTGCAACAATAGTTGAGTCATATGATGTGTTAGTTGGAGAAACAATGTTATACCCCATGGGTTCAATATTGAATATTGGAAGGAGATAGCCTCCTATAAACCAGGTTGGAAATGAGGCAAGGAGAAAATATAATGCCTACTAGTATGCTTCAATAGTGGCAGTCTTGGCTCACTATAGTTTGGGACCATGGCGACATCAATTTCAACTTTCAGTGGTTCTGTTACTTGGCCTGGTGACTTATTGGAGAGGAACGCCCATGTAGAGGATATTCAAATACCAAAAGAGATCACTTGGATTTGGAGTACAAGTGGGATTGTTTTATCTACCTTGGATGTTCCATTGTGGAGTTCAAAGAAGGCATTATAGTAACATGCGGATCAGTTGGTGCAAATAGGTTTGGAGTGTAGTCTTTGTACCACCAGGAGACCCATGTGAGGATTAGCTTATAAAGTCAATTACCTTACCCCTTTAGAGACTACACTCATTGCTTGGCAATATCCAATAGAGGAAGTATGTCTATTGGAGTTGTTTGGTGGGATTAGCACTGCACTAGCTGCGGTACTAAAGGCAAGTATACAAGTATAAATGTACTTGTATGTGAAGAGAGATGAGACTACTAGCTGAGTCTCTCTACATCATGTGGCACACTTGGCCTATCAGTATCCTAAGTTATTATCAATTTTAGCAGTCAATGTTATCAACGTTAGCAATTTTAGGGTTACCAGAAGACCCTACCAACATACACTTCTTTATTGGGGGCGTAGGATCTAGAGAGACATGGTCACATTCATTTGGTGATTTTTAGATGGCCATGTTAGGGATATACACATATTGGCCAAGGTTTAGGTCTTTAGGATCCACATTTTGGTGTGTTTTGGGAGATGTTACATATATTATGATATCTCTAGGTTCATCAGCTCTTTCTCCAAAATCTAAAAATTTAGATTTTGGAGAGCATCCCTTTGATGGATGATTCTCTTGGTGGCAAGTACACATCATATCCATTCTTGGATGGGACCTGCCGTGTTGTTGGATGCAACCAAAGTGGGATCACGGGCTCATTATCTTTGTCTTTGGTAGATGAACCTCTTATCTAGAGAAGTTCTACAACATGCTTATTATGGGATTCAATGACTAGACCACTTCACTATTGATGACATCTTGGATATTGGGCATTAGTCTTGGATTGTGTAGTGGCTGATAGCTCACCTATGGTAGTGGTGAACCTAGTTGGACAACCCCAAGCCGCTTTTCCCACACTTATGAGTTTCCCAAGCTCCTATGCTTTTTGAGAGGGAGGTCCTAGACTTGTTTAGGACTCACAATTACGGCAGTTGGTGGAGGCCAACACCAATCAAAGAGAGCAGGTGATGGGTTTTTTCACTAGAATTACAACTATTCTAGCAATGTTAGAGGCATCCAAGCATCAAGTGTTAGGTTAGGCTATGGACCTGAATTATTTGACTTGTATTGTGAGCCTTTGCTTGGCATAACAATGTTGGATGCACTTAGTAGGCATCACCACTCAAACACTTGTGAGCTTTGTGCCTATTGAGATGATTCAAGCACATGATGGGGGTAATGGACCGGGTAGACACGGTATATTTGGGACACAACCAGTGGCTACTAGGGAGAGTGGTCTACTTGGAGTCCATCTAGGTGAGCATGGTCTACTTGGATTACACCCTTAATCTACTTGAGATGCAACTAGAGGACGTACGGAGCTTGCAGCCAAAGTGAAAGGGACTTTTCACACAAAGGTTGGAAGCATGGCACTATTGCTCCCAAGGGCCAAGTGTAGTAGTCAATACATCTTCCACTCCTCCATCGATTACAAAGGATACTTGGAAGCCAAATATGGGACCTAAGCTTATAGGAGGGGAAAGATGGAGAGTTTGGAGGTTCTTGAGGAGCTACATGAGTTGTTTTGCCTTCAATAGAAAGGATTTGGGTGCTCTAAAAAAACATGGTATTTGGATTGAGCTTACTAGCAATACATCAATTTTTTGACATATCTATCGATTAGTGATATGGAGAGAGCATTGATTCAAAGCCAGAGTAGAGACGTTTTTGAGGCTGGTTTGGTGGAGATTTCACATGGAAAGTACGCATTAGTTACAATGATGCCAGCCAAGAAGGATATGCATGGCAACTACATAGATAGGTGGATGTGTGGAGATTTCCATCCTATCAATAGAGAGGCTAGGGCTGATTGGTGTGCCTTGCCTACATTAGAGAAGACTTTTGATGTGATTGTGCATGCAAAGGTCTTTAGTACTTTGGATCTTCGAGCATGATATCATTAGTTGCCAATCAGGGAGGAGGATAAGTCCAAGATAACATTTTAGGCTATTGATCCTCACGGCAAGGATATGTTATATTAGTGGAAACTCTTACAATTTGGGTTGAAGAATGCTCCTATTGAGTTTAAGAGGATCATGGATAGGATCCTAGCTGGATAGGATTTTGCTTGGTGCTATATTAATGACATTTTAGTCTATAACACTACTATGGAGGACCACAAGAGACATTTGTTGGAGTGTTTGAGAGGTTGAGATCTTATGGGCTCAAATAACATCCTAGGAAATGTAGATTCTTCTATGAGCAATTGAGTATTTGGGTCACACTATCTACCCTAGAGGACTTGATGTTCAATAGACCAAGGTGAAGGCTATTGTGCATATCTCTTGACCTATGCTTGTGAGTAGAGCGTGAGCATTCCTTGGGTTGGCAAACCTCTATCGCCGCTATGTTAGAGGATTTAGTACCATTGCTTAAACCCTAAACCCTTGACAAAGCTGACCAAGCTTACATAGGAGTGGTGTTGGGAAGATGAGCAAGAGAGAGCTTTTGTGGAGTCAAGGAGAGGTTGACTTTTGTCTTATTTTGAGGAGATCAATCAAAGGACAACCATTTCATGTTCAAACTGATTGGAGTATGTTAGAGCTTGGAGTAGTGCTCACCCAACATGATGAGGGAAGAGTTTGTGGTGGCCTATGCTACTTGCTCCAACAATTCAATAGAGGCAAAGTATAGTTCATATAAGGGAGAGTATTTGGTAGTAGTATGGGTAGTAGCACATTTTTTATGTTACCTATTTGGTAACCCCTTTACTCTCATCATTGATCACTAGCCACTAAAGTGGTTGATTGAGTCCGATAAGCTTTCAAGGAAGCTTGCATGATGGGCTTTGATTTTATAAGAGTATGATTTCACGGCTATTCATAGATCTAGAGTGGTGCACTGTGATGCAGATGGGTTGAGTAGAAACCCATGTCCCAACCAACAAGATCAAACTAGAGCATGTTGGCATGGTGAGACAGATGAGGAGATGGTGCCAGGTTGGCATGCATCTATTTTTCTTTGTATATTTTCTAAGGCTTTGGTGGTATCTCTCTTAGCGCATATAGGAAGAGTTATTGAGGTCAGATGTCCAAAGAGTGAAGATAGAGGTACACTTCAATGAGACATTCATGATGATGTCTTAATGATGGATTATCTTAATAGTGGTGTTATGGGGTGGCACAGTTTGGGCCAATGAGAGAGATCGTATTCTTTAGTGGGCTAGACAGTTCAGATTGGAGGACATACACCTTCTTTATGTATAGGAAGATGGTAGAGTGCAAGTAGTACCACTTCCATCTCAAAGACCATAATTGGTCTATCATGCCCATGAGGAGCTAGGAGATTTTGGAGTAAAGCAGACATATAGCTTATTCTAGAGTTATTATTGGTGGGATAGTACGCAGACCAAAGTACAAAATTTTGTTGCCAAATGTGTGGTTCGTGACCAAGTTAGAGTATCATTTAATGCTCCTATGCCACAATTACACCCATTACCTATCATGAGGTTGGGTTATTGTTGGAGTTCAGACTTTGCTAGACCTTTACGGTTGATTGTGAGATACCATTGGTTTGTTTTGGTTAAGGTGGAGCACTTCTCCAAGTGGATTGAGTTGGTGGTACTTCTTGACAAGTTCAGTGAAGGGACGGCTTACTTATTCCTCGATTAGTCATTTTAGTGCACCAATTGAGGTTTAGACTAATCAAGGTAGAAAGTTCTTGGGGGAGTTTTAGGTCTTGTGTGATAAGGCTTTGATTAATCATCATACTACCTCCCTTTATCACCTTGAGGGAGATAGTTTAAGTGAGAGAGAGTGGTTTTTAGACAGTGAAGAAAGGATTCTAGAAGTATGGTTGGTAGAGAGTCTACTTGGGAGATTGGGATCTCAAGCTACCTTGGTTGGCCATGGACTATCGGTTTAGCTGGCAAGCCTCCTTAGCATCCTTCTCTCCTTAATTTTTACTCTATGGATGAGATCCAAATTTATATACAATGTCAAGATGCTACTATAGTTTTGGACTTGGATGATCTAGATGTATGGATGAGTGCATGTTCTCAATGGGAAGAGTTCTTTTAGAGAGTGATGCCAATGTCTTTTGAGAACTTGGCAATTGCTTAACATAGGGATATTGTAATACCAAGAGCTAGCCATATGATCTAGATGTGAAATTTGGTTTGGTAACAACTGGAAAG
The DNA here is from genome assembly GCA_948567375.1 of Lunularia cruciata. Taxonomy (NCBI): domain Eukaryota; kingdom Viridiplantae; phylum Streptophyta; class Marchantiopsida; order Lunulariales; family Lunulariaceae; genus Lunularia; species Lunularia cruciata. The sequence continues at coordinate 61,527 of OX419762.1, read as the reverse complement.
ATGTTTTAGATGATGGTCAAAATAGATTAGATAGAAATATCACCAAAAGATTACTTCTACTAATAGGGTAGAAACCAAAATAGACTTGAAAACCTTAGAACCAATAGCTAGACATATGATTTAAAAGTGAGAATTGGTTTGGTAACATTTGGAAGGATATTACACATGATGGACTAAGCAGATCAGAAAGAAGTATCACCAAAAGGGGACTTCTTGTAATAGAGTAGAAACCAAAATATGCCTGAAATCTTTAAAGGCAATTTCAGAGGCCTAAACGGATGAATTAAGCCTCAAAAATGTGTAAATTCCCCCTAGTGGAGAAGAGGTTTGCCTTTCCCTCCCCCTAGTTTGTCTTATCAAGAGCTTTCCAATGGTACCTCACCCACTTGATTTTGAGATTCCTACAAGAAGATTTCCTAAAAGATTCCCTCTATTCAAAGCTTATTTGACCAACCAGATAAGACCAACATGTCACCCATCCAAGTAATCCAAGGGTGGAGCTTGATGAAATGTCACCTATTTATGTGCCTAATCCTATGGTGGAGCTTCCTTGGAGGATATCCTCTTTGTCTATATAATAATGAGAAGGTGCTCCTTTGGGACATCGGATGATTGAGTGTGAAATCTATGTTTTCTCTCTTCTCTTGTCTTGGGAGTGTTACAAATACCTTATGTTATACTACCATTTGAGGAGTAGGTTATAGACCCTCAATCCATTAATTTCATCTAGGTTATTATGTATATCTATAGCAGACAATACCAATGACACTTGATGTTACTACGGGCCACACTATCTTGAGAGTGCGTAAGGTTTTGCCTTCTGGCATCCTCATGTTGGAAGGACGTGATAGTGTTGTTTGGAAAGATTATGTGTGCAATTGTGTGCCAACACTAGAGATCTTGGCTATGATGGAGAGAGGCCAATGAGCATCACATGGACTCTCTTAGCTAAAGTGGGTGTGGCTTGGTTGTAATCAGCGCTCAATTTATTGGCAGATTGTTGAGTGACAAATCAAGTACTGATCTGATTGAGTGTGATTCAAGTTGTGAATAAATTGATTATTGTGGCACTTTAGACTCCATGTATAGCTTATGTGTGAGTTGTGCTTCTATAGTATGTGATGTTGATAGTGATATATGTTGTGTAGTAATGTATATACACAAGACATATGAGGCCACATCCATCCATGACTATGGGAAGAGCTATTTGCTGCCTATGCCATTCATTTGAGAGTTGTGGGAGCATGCATGGCCCAAGAGAGTAGAAAGGTGTGACTAATGGTGCAATCAAATATCCACAAGTGTGGCAACAATGTCTCTAGAGGTGAGAAGGTCCATGCCAAAAATGGAGCCCTAGGAAGGTAACTCCGTGAAAGAATGGAATAGACCACTTGGGTATTCCCCAATAAGGAGAAGAGTTGAATATGGGTTGTGGCCTTGACTAAAGTGTTTGAAATGAATGTACTACCACAAATTTTCCTATCCTAGAAGAGAGTTCAAAACTCTCAAACTACCCATGGGGAACTATAGTCTTGGTGTGAAGTCAGAGGGAGTGAGGTCCTGCATGGACTCCAACCCTTGCATTTACAAGTGTTGACTTGTAAACCTAAGGCCTCCAAGCTAAGTATGAAAGCAGATACAAATCAAAATACATCTCCCAAAATGCCCACAATATAAGTGTCATTCAAGAGGGATGGGAAAAGACAAGACAAGACAAAAGATCTACTCCCATAAGTTGTAAAGCCATATAACATGCTATGATAAAGAGAAGTGCCCAAATGGATCCCCTTGCCATGTGCCCTTGGCAAAGTCAACTCTTAGAACCCTCAAGAAGCAATATGGTGGTTGAACAATAGAGGTGTCTCTAAACCATAGAAAGTACTAAAAAATAGGATCAAGGAGGAGATCTAATCTCCAATTGAACAAAGAGCATGAAATAATGCTAGAAAAGAGATGGTATTGAAGGCATTAGAGAGATTCACTTTGATTACCAACCAATGTGGATGAATGTCCAAGGATGCTTGAATGCTTCTAATAACCATATTGTATCCCCTTTCAAGCAGCCACAACAAATTGATGGGAAGAGAAAACATAAGAAAAGGAATGTCACAATTATAAGCAAATAGTCTAAGACTCTAAAGCAAAAACACATCCTTAATGGAAATGGTGCATACCTCTAAGGTCTCCTTTGCAAGAGCTAGGAGAAAAGAAGCACCAAAAAGACAAGTGGCTTTAGGAGGCTCGTGACTTGAGGCATGCAAGAACAAAAGCAAAGAAAAGAGGAAAACTTGAGTTTGGAGCAATTGGAGAAGACAAACTTGTAGGTGCTCAAACACTTGCCCAAATGGCCCAACCACTATAAGCCATGAATGGTGGAGTAGTACATGGGAAAAAAAGTTATGGTAACTTGTATTTGCCTAATCTGCCCTGCTAGAATCTTCTTCCTAACAAAATGATAGTGCATCTCAATATGCTGAGTCCTAGCATAAAGCACAAGTTTATTAGCCAACTTTATGTTATTCATCTTATCTGCATACAATACAATGGGAAATAAATAATCCATACCAATGTCAAAAAGCTAGCTCCGAAGCCAAACAACTTCACAATTTGTATTTGTGGCTCCATGATAATTTTCCTTAGTGGAAGATTAAGCTATACTTAGCTGTTTCTTAGAAGCCCAACTCACAATAGTACTCCCAAGTCCAAATGTGTACCCAAAAGATATCCTATCAAGAACACTCCCTATCAAATCTGCATCAATGTAACCATGTAGCACCAATGATCCACCAAAAGTGTAATGAAGGCCAAATTACAATGTGAACTTCATACATAAAAAATGTGATTGATAGCCTTAGAGTGACTTTTTCCTAGTGATTGCATGAATTTGCTACCAAATTCAATTGCGTAACTCAAGTCAAGTCTAGTGATAGTCAAATAGATGAGATTGTCAATCATTGATCTATAGCTACGGAGATCAATGAGCAACTCACTATCATCAATACCCAAATGATGGTTTTGCTCCAAAGATGTAGTCATAAGCTTACATTCCAATAAGAAAAATATCTTTAGCATGTTAGTAGCATACTAATATTGCACAAGTAGTGTTTGGCCTCCGTCTAGTGTAGTTGCTATTCTTGCTGATTTGCAACTACAACCATTATACAAATGGTTGCCATCTTGGAAACATGATTGCACGTCTCATCATAGTCCATGCTAAAATTTTGAGCATAACCCTTTGCCACCAATCATGCCTTATACTTACTCATAGAGCCATCAGAATTATGCTTGATATGGAAGACCCATTTACAACCAATAGTCTCATGATCAAAGGGGTTAGATCCACCATTGATATAAGAGAGCAACAAGTTTTGATGCATGGAAACAACCCACTTTTTTGTTGTGCCTTTGCCAAGGTGGTTGGTTTGTGCTCTTGCAAAATAGTAGTTATATATACATGATGTATAATGAGAAAAACTTTATGCAAAAATCACCTAACATGGTGGTTTAGGGTTTCATCCATTGAGACTATCTTGGACCAAGTACTTGACTGGTCATGTCTCCTTGTGTTGCTTTTGATGTAGTAAGCATATTCATTGAGACTACATCCTCAATACAAGTATTGTATGTAGGGGCAAGCATGCACTAAAGGACTATACTATCATCCTCATTGTTAACAACTCCATTGGAAGGAGATATAGTAGTAGATGCACAACCTCACGAGGTAATTGATTGGGGTGTAGAATAAACAACCCCTCTAGGTGCCCTAATAGATACAAAGGAAATACAAGCAAAACTAATACTCCTTGTTCTCCCATGCAGTCTTATAATTGGATTCGATGTGATTTTACCAAAGAGAAGGATCAAACACTAGAAGCACTAGCTCCCCCGTGGTGAAGGAAGAGCAGGTAAAGATTGATCTAGAGTGAAGAAGAACCAGTTGGTGGAAGGAACGATAAGAAGTCAATAGAAGGCTCTTCATCACATAACTATTGGATTCTTGTTGGAACAAAAGGAAGGTAGGAGTTGAAATTTTGAGGAGATAGCAACCATATTGGGGAATGTACTTGCTTATTGCTTATGGTGAATGTACTTGCTTTCTTACTTGGTTATTCATTGTCAAAACTCCTGAAGATTTGCACAATCCTTATCCAGATTTTTTGAGTTTTATACCGGCAAAACTCCTCTTCAATAAAAGGTTTGTTGTTGCACCAACATAGACAAGCAAGAAGTAGAACCCAAAGTGAGTTAGTGGGAGCAAAGTCTTAGACTTATGAATGTGGTATAGAATCCAAGGTTTTAACCTCTTGGAATTCAATTCATAACTTCTAACTAGGGACTCAGATGAATGATTTGTTCAGTATGTTGGAAATCTTATCTTCAAGGCTGAAATTTGATGCAACTAGATGTTGACTTTGGGTATTTGAAGAAGCTTCTGGTAAAAAAATTATGTCTTATGACCCATTCCCCTAAGTATTGGAGTTTTAAGGTGGAAGGTTCAAGGACTCAAGAAGAGTCTCTAAGTGCAGCAATAGCCCCAATAGTACTTGTAGAACAGAAGAAAGTCAAGATGTGTACTTTGAAGCTAGGTGAACCCAAGTTTGATGTGGAAAATTTTGATGGCCGCATGGATTACTTGTTGTAGGAATAGTAGGTGAAAGGAGTATTGAGGGCAATTGGTTTGGGTAAGTCTTGAGGGAGAAACTTGAGGATGTGAGACAAAGTGATTGGGATGATATGCAAGAGAAAGCGGTGAATATTGTCTTGCTTCACCTTCAGCCCCATGTGATCAAGAAAGTGGGAGAGCATTCTGATTGTACGTCCTTGTTTGATGCACTTTAGTGCAAGTAAGATCTTCAGAACAAATTGTCAAATAGATTGTACACCAATCTCAAACTAATCACATTCAAGATAAAACCAAGGACCAACATTAAGAGACCATGTAGATGCATTTGTGACCTAGTAGTAGACTTGACAAGCTTGGGAGAAGACTTGAATGAAGAGCGGAAGGTGCTGCACTTGTTGGGCTCCTTACCGCCATCCTATCAATCACTTTCACAAGTTTTGTTGCACCATGAGAAAAAGACTATTACCTTTGAGGAGGTGACAACAACTCTACTTACAGATGACTTGCAACAGAAACTTGTTGCAACCTCAATGCCATCTTCTACTCTAGGAAATGCTTTGGTTATCCAATGTGGGAGATTGTGACAACCCGGCAAATATCACTTTTGCGGTAATTGAGTAAGTAAAGTTTGTTCCCGTAGAGATACAAGTCAAAAATGTCCAAATACAAAGTCAAATAGTAACATGTAGTCCTTCTTGAGTTCTTCTTTAATCTCTTAGGTAGAAACCACACCCAGAAGAGAGTAACAAGCATTGACTTGCAGTCTCGTCACGAAGTAACACTCCTTAATCACAACTCCAACAAATCTTTCCAAACAATCTTGATTGTGATGATTCAAGCTCTCCCAAAAATGGCACTTCAATGCAAAACGACTTTTGCTCAAAATTGTGTTCCACCCCTCCACTGAAGGCACAACTTCCTCAATCAAAATTGCTTCATATCAACTTTGCGCTGCACTCACAAATGCAGAATACTACCAACACTACAATTCCTCTTAGATCTATCAAGGCATTGCTTTGATTGCACTTCACTCAAGATCAAACACACATAATGAAGATCAAGGTTGCGGAATCCAAAATCCAACAAGCACACTGATTTGCACTTTGAAATTCTCCCAACACTCACAAACACAATCACAATGTTGATACTCAGAATCAAGCTCAAGCGACAAGCACTGCTTTTGTAATACCAAGAGCTAGCCATATGATCTAGATGTGAAATTTGGTTTGGTAACATTTGGAATGATGTTATACATGATGGTCTAAACAGATCAGATAGAATTATCACCAAAAGGGTATGCTACTAATAGGGCAAAAAACTAAAATAGATTTGAAAACCTTAGAACCAATAGCTAGACATATGATTTGAAGGTGAGAATTGGGTTAATAACATCTGGAAGGATGTTACACAGGATGGACTGAATAGATCAGAAAGAGGTATCACCAAAAGGAGACTTCTACTAATAGAGTTGGAACTGAAATATGCTTGAAATCTTTGAAGTCAATTTTGGAGGACTACACGGATGAATTAGGCCTTGAAAATGTGTAGATTCCCCCCCAAATGGAGGAAAGGCTGGCCTTCTCTCCCCCCTGCTTTGTCTTGTCCTCCTCCCTACTTTTTCTTGTCAAGAGCTTTCCAATGGTACCTCATCCACGTGATTCTGAGATTCATATAAGAAGATTCCCTAAAAGATTCCCTCTAGTCAAAGCTTGTTTGACCAACCAGATAGGACCAAGACTGACATGTCACCCATCCAAGTAAGTAATCCAAGGGTGGAGCTTGCTGACATGTCACCTATCTATGTACCTAATCCTATGGTGGAGCATCATTGGAGGAGATCCGCTTTGCCTATATAATAAACAGAAGGTGATCCTTTGGGGCATCGGAGTGTGAGTGTGAAAGTGTGTGTTTCTCATGGTGTGTTTCTCTTCAGGTCTCCTATCCTCAAAGTATTACAATGGTATCAGAGCAAGTGTTGTCCAAGAGAGCGGATCACCCCTCTTGGAAGAACATGGGCTACTAAGACTGAGTAATTTTGAGGAGAGACATTCTGGTGTAATTGGTAGATTAGGAGGATAGAATGGATGCTCCGGGAGGATAATATCCAGTGCCTTGCTTTCCATTCTTGAATCCATTCAACATCAAGATTATGTACATTCAACGCGAGCAAGTGAGAGTGTATTTGGTTTTTCACTTTGGAGTAGAGTTCATGGATACAGTAATGAATTTTCCAAACACAATGATTTTTCCTATAGTGATTTAAGATAGAGAGTGGGATTTGAAAATTTACATTTTGTTGTGATGGATATGAATGTCCCAAATCCTTTTCCTTTCAACACTCAAGATTTGTTATGTAGTGAGACCAAAAGTGATTTTTAAGGGTTTCATGGTCAGGAATTTTGGTGAGGAATATTACCAATGAGTGGTAGCTTCTGAGGTCCCAATGGTAGTTCCAATAGTTTGTGTGCCCTCCAAAGTGATCATATTAACTCTCTATTGAAGTTTAGGGTATAACAATCGAGTGGTACAAGAACCATGGATCCGCAGTTGTAGGAGTTGGTGCAAGGAATGCAGGGGATGTTGAATGAATTTTGAGAGATTAAGATGACCATGGGGCCATTACAAAGTCAAGTGTAGACCCTCAGGAATGATCAAGCAATGCAAGAAGAAGAGTCATCTCAAAATCCAAAACCTGTGACTGAAGTACTTGGAGAGTCACCCGTGCCTACAAACCCTATCAATGATGAAGCCACATTACTACTCTAGATGAAGAAAACTTGCAACATCAAGCCTTACAAGGAGCAGCAGACAATGGGAGTAGTGGAGAATTGGATCTTGAGAATGAATCGATATTTTTGCTTGTTCTCAACAGAGATCACCGAGCATGATGCAAGCGTGTTTGCATGTGGGTACTTGACCGATAAAGCCCTCACATGGTATGATGTTTGGGAATGATCCATGTTGGCCGAGAGAAGAGAGGTCACATGGACAGCAATGCAAGAAGGATTGCTGAAGAATTTTCAATTAGTGGATTTTGTGCAGATGGCTCAAATCCAACTATGGGGATTGAAATAGAAGAACAACATACAAGAGTATGTGGATGCATTTTTGGACCTACAAGTCGCAATAACCAACATGAGTCCAGCAAAGGCTCTTGATAATTTCAAACAAGGGTTGAAGGAGCGGATTCACCAAGAAGTCATGGTACAAAATCCTTGCACAATATTTGAAGCCATTGCTTGTGCGTAAAGAATAACAGAAGCATTAGGTGGAGGTGAAGGAGTAGTTCCACCTCAATATTATTGGGCAAAAATGCCACCCATGGGTGGACTAGTACCGATGGAACTGGGCAACCTTTGGTTTCGAGACCGAGGAGCACGACCGCTTCAAGGAGAACGGGGACGGGTAGAAGAACAAAGAGGTGGAGCCCCACAAGGAGAAGGAACTCGAGGAGAACAACACCATTGTTACAATTGTGGTCGTATTGGGTATATATCTGCCAACTATTGTGCTCGACTTCCCAAAGGCCCTTGACCTTCATACAAGCAATCTTTGAACAACATGGAGAGACGCATTGAAGAGGAAGAGGTGGAAATCACTTCGGAAAATGAAGATCACTAGTAAATGTACCTTGCGGCTTCACAGGCTCAATTAGGAAGCAAAAATGCAAGCAAAGGAAGAAGACGAGCGCACAAAGGTACCGAAAGGCAACCTCACAATTGATTGTAGTGAATGGGGTCCTAGAAGGCAATCAAGTGAGAGTGTTAATAGATCTGGGACCCACAGAGAATTTCATGTCTTGCTCTATTGCAATAAGATTGGGATTGGATCTAGAGAGAGATGAGAGTGAAGAAGTAGAGTTACCTAACATACAAATAGAGAGGATTGAATCATTACCCAGGCGGGTAACACACTCTGTAGGAAAATATCAAGAAGCAATTGAGTGGCAAGTGATACAATTAGCTTATTATGATGCAATCTTAGGTATGCCATGGATGGAGCATGACAACCCTATGGTAGATTGGAGGAAGAAAGTATTGAGAACTCACCAATGGTCGATCATTGGGGTTAAAGAAAAATCACATAGGCAAGAATTGCCTCTCTATGTCATAGGGACAACAACTATCTGTAAGACGGATAGGTGTTTCATGGGTCTAATAAGAGAAGTCGAGAGTGTACAACTTGAGGGACAAATTCCTAAGAAATTGAAGGATGTTGTAAATGAGTTTCAAGATGTCTTTCTTGATGATCTACCCTTAGGATTACCACCAAAAAAGAGAGTAGATCATAAAATTGAAACACTCTCGGCAAAGATACCTCCCTGTAAGGCCCCATATCGCCTATCACCTCATGAGTTGGAGGAGTGCAAGAATCAAATTGAGGATATGCTATAGAAAGGGTTCATCCAACCTAGCGTATCACTATATGGGACTCTGGTCTTGTTTTTTAAGAAGAAAGACGGTACAATGCGCATGTGCATTGACTATCAGGGTCTCAATCAACAAATAGTGAAGAACAAATACCCCTTACCTTGCATGGATGATGTATTTGATCAACTCAATGGAGCAAGACACTTCACCAAACTAGATTTACGGAGCGGTTACAATCAAATCCAAATTGTAGAGGAGGATGTATACAAGATTGCCTTTCAAACCAGGTATGGCCACTTCAAGTATCTTGTGATGCCTTTTGGTCTCACCAACGCACCTGCCACTTTCATGAGTCTAATGAATGACATATTTTGTCCATATTTGGATAAGTCTATCATCGTCTTCCTGGATGACATCTTAGTATACAATAGCACGATGACGGAACACAAACAACATCTACAAGAAGTCTTCCAGATCCTAAGACAAAATCAATTGTATGCCAAAATCTCAAAGTGTGAGTTTGGCAAGTCTGAAGTAGACTACTTGGGGCATAGAGTAAGTGCAGAGGGTATTCAAGTATTGATAGATAAAATAGAGGTCATTCAAAAATGGAGTGCGACAGAAGATCAGACTCAACTCAAGAGCTTCTTGGATTTGACGGGATTCTATCGTCGATTTGTCAAGGACTTCTCCAAGGTTGCACAACCTTTAATAGCACTACTTGGCAAGGGGAAGAAGAGGACATGGGGAACCGCACAAGAGTTGGCCTTTCAAGAATTGAAAGCCACCTTGCTACATGCACCAATCTTGAAGTGGTATGACCCAAAACGTCCAATCAAGTTGGCTATAGATGTATCAAGCGTAGCAATCAGAGCAGTCCTACAACAAGAGTGGCATGACGGATGGCATCCCATTGCATATTCTCTCAAAAGTTGTTACCGGCAGAGTGCAACTAACACACCATAGAACAAGAAGAGTTGGCCATTGTCTTGGCAACCAAGCATTGGATGAACTATCTGGGCGAGAAGGCATTTGTGGTAGAGATAGGCCACAAACCTCTAGTCTTTCTCGAGACGTAGAAGGATCTATCTCGTTGCCAGATTCAATAGGCAAAGTGGCAACAATGCTTCAGCATGACAATCACCTATGTTAAAGGTAAGAAGCAACTTGCAGATGCATTCACCCGCATGCAAATGGCAAACAACTTGGTGGTAGAGGTTCAAATTAACCCTTAATTCTAGCTAGAGATTCTGGCGGCTACAAAAATTGATCCACAGATTGAAGAAGGGCAATCATCCAAAGGTGTCACCAGCACCTAAGGACTCACCTTTCATGATGGCAGATTATGGATTCCAAATGTCCTAGAATTGCGCACTACCATTTTAGCGGAATGTCATGATTTGGGCATTGCAAGTCATGTTGGAGTGGACAAGACCTTGGATGTTGTCCAGCGCCATTACTATTGGCCCAAGATGAGCAAGAATGTGATGGACTACATGCGCAATTGCTTACTTTGTCAACAGAACAAAGCTTCTAATCAAGCTCCTGCAAGGCTCTTGCAACCTCTTCCCACTCCTACACAACGTTGGGAATAGGTGTGTATGAATCTCGTCTGTGAATTACCCAAGACCAAATCAGGATTTGGCTCCATTGTGGTCTTTATGGACCGGCTCAGCAAAATTATTCCTGTAAGCCCTACCACCAAGGAGGTGACCGCTCCACAACTTGCTCAATTATACTTAGATGTAGTCTTCTCTCACCGTGGCTTGTCTCGAGTACTCATTACCAATAGGGGTACTCAATTCACTAGTTTGTTTTGGTGTACCCTCTTTGGTTTCTTCAAAACCAAGCTGGCCATGTCCACAACTTACCACCCACAAACAGATGGACAAATAGAGCGGGCTAATCACACTATTGAAGACAGGTTACGCTGCTTCACCTTAGAAGAGCAAGAGAGGTGGGACGCCCTACTCCCATTGGTGGAATTCACTTACAACAATTCAGTGAATGCATCCACCCAAGTCACTCCATTCTCCCTCATATATGGTAAGCATCTCTTCACTCTTTCCAACTTGATGAAGATCCGTCCGGTGGCTACCAAGGTCGATGCAGTCAACACATTTGTTTCTAGAATCCAACAAGGGGTGGAGAGTGCTAAGCACAAATTACAGATTGCACAAAATCACCAAAAGCAGTATGTTGATGCACACCGTAGGCACATGGAGTTCAATGTTGGGGATCAGGTGTGGCTATCAACAACCAACCTCACATTAGTGGGACCTCGTAAGCTCGGACCTCGTAAGCTTAGGCCTTTCTCAATTCTCCGTTGAGTTGGCGTTGTGGCCTATCACCTTGAGCTACCACCACACATGAAGATCCCTCCAGTGTTCCATGTTTCCCTACTATGCAGATATGCTCCCTGATCAGGCTTGGATCATTCCACACAAGACAATTGACCTTGTCCAACACTCGTTGATGGAAACGAGGAATATGAAATGGAGTGTATTCTCCAAAAATGCATGCGTCGTACTTGTCATCCATGGGTGGATTATCTTGTCCAGTAGAAAGGTTACCCCCTCTATGAAGCAACCTGGGAAATTGCTGCCAATTTGACACATGCACCGGTGTTGGTGCAAGCATTTGAGCAACAGTTGCACAACGAGGTCGTTGCGTCTTAAAAGGAGGGAGGTTTGTAATACCAAGAGCTAGCCATATGATCTAGATGTGAAATTTGGTTTGGTAACATTTGGAATGATGTTATACATGATGGTCAAAATAGATCAGATAGAATTATCACCAAAAGTGTACTTCTTCTAATAGTGCAAAAAACCAAAATAGATTTGAAAATCTTAGAACCAATAGCTAGACATATGATTTGAAGGTGAGAATTGGGTGGTAACATCTAGAAGGATGTTACACATGATGGACTAAATAGATCAGAAAGAGGTATCACCAAAAGGGGACTTCTATTAATAGAATTGGAACCAAAATATGCCTAAAATCTTTGAAGTCAATTTTGGAGGCCTAAACGGATGAATTAGGCCTCAAAAATGTGTTGATCGCCCCCAACCAAAGGGAAGGTGGCCTTCCCTCTACCCTGCTTTGTCTCATCGAGAGCTTTCCAATGGTACCTCACCCACGTGATTTTGAGATTCTTATAGGAAGATTCCCTCCAATCAAAGCTTGTTTGACCAACCAGATAGAACCAAGACCGACATGTCACCCATCCAAGTAAGTAATCAAAGGGTGGAGCTTGTTGACATGTCACCTATCTTTGTACCTAATTCTATGGTGGAGCATCATTGGAGGAGATCCACTTTGCCTATATAATAAAGAGAAGGTGCTCCTTTGGGGCACCAGAGTTTGAGTGTGAAAGTGTGTGTTTCTCATGGTGTGTTTCTCTTTAGGTCTCCTATCCTTGGAGTATTACAGCTTCATAACACTTCACTTTATCTATTCTCAGAAATAATGAGCACTGAACAACATAAGACCGTGAATGCCACTCTTAAATAGTGAAGCAAACGACAATTCTAACAAAAATACCATTTCCTAACAACTCTTCTAACCTACAGATCCGAGATGACAATGCACCTCTTCATATTTGCCTTTTCAATCTCAAAACTGTTACTAATCTGATCTGATGTCTACTTCTTCCTCGGCTTTCAAACCCAAACCCGAAGTAACTTCACTCCCTACTACTCTATCCTCAAGTTTCATAACCCCTAATTCCTCAACCAAATCTACAATTCTCTTTTCCTGATCTGAAATTCCACTAGTGGGTAATCTTTCTAACTCCTTATCTCCTGACCCTCTCTTCTCCAATGACTCCAATGGTTACTCCAAAGACATCTGCACTCCTACTTCATCTACTTTGGGTTTTGCTCTGACATCCTTATGAAGTTTATCTATCTCTACTTTGACTAAGTCTAATCTGATTGTGATATTGTCTTCTACCTCCAATATCTTTCTATCTACGCGAGTTCTGAGACTAATGAGTAAGACATTCAAGTCTTTGTCCTTTGCATTTCTCCTCCTCGTCTCCTGCATCAACAACTTCAACTCGTGCAGTCTCGTCTCTTCAATGCGCACGCTGGTCTCTGTACTTATCATCACATTCATCTTGATCACGATCTCCTTTAATGGCTTCAATCTCATTTTCCTCTCCCGTTCTTGATCTACAAGCCAATCTTCTCTGTACATTGCCAATTATGCTTTGAACTCGGCTATCACAACTTCCTTCTCTTTCTGCACAATCTTTTCCTCTTGATTGCGAAGTAACTCTCTCAACCTTTCTCACTCTCTATACCTCACTGTCAACTCTTGTTGCCACAACTACTTCTTCTCCTCTACACTCTCCATCACCTTATTGAGCTCTTGCTCTTTCTCTGCTACTCTTGCCATAACATGGATAATTTGGAGCCTCCAATCAGCAAACTGTTGCTTCAAGATTTCATATTCAACTATTTGTCTTTCCCTTGCTGTGACGTTTTACTCTATTAGTTCCTCCCAATTCCTTGCTTCTCTCCTCAAGTTCTCAATCACTTGATCTATACTACTGCATCTACTTGTAGTATTTCCCTTTCCTTGTCACCTTGGATTATACCTTCTTCAACTCCAAGTTCTCTTCTTCTAATCTTGCTAACACCTGCAACACAATCTTCACCTCCGGACACTTTGATTGCATCTCCTTCTTCTTGTGCACTAACTTTACTAATGATGGGCACACAACCTCCCGTAGGTACTCCACTCCTTCACTCGGAGTTACCTTGACTTGCGGAGTGATCTCCTTCTTCACCTCTTCTTCACTTAACACTCGCCTTCTAAGCCGTAGTTGCCTTATTGGAATGGATGCTTTGCTCTCCAAACTTTCATCCTCCTCTTCTCTTACCTTACTCGGCCCCGCTCCACACTTTGCCTTTTGCCTAGAACAAACTCCTCTTTGAATGGTAACTTTCTTCTCCTCCTGCTATGGCACTTTGTCTTCCAATTTCAAGTTACCTTTCTACTCCATCTCCATCTTAGCTTTCTCTTCCTTGGGTACCAATTTCATCTCCCCTCCATCGTCGCTATCACTACTTGTGTCTCCACTCTGCAATGTGAACTCAAGTTCTTCATCTCTTTCTGAGTCTTCAGACTTGCACTTGGCTTTGCCTTCCGATTCTTCCTCCGATGACGCAATTACCACCATTCCTTTCTTCGAGTCTACTCTTCTAGCCTTTTAAGATCTTACTTTATCGACATCTTCTCCTTCTCCTTGTCTACTCCTCTTCTTCAACTTCAGAGTACTCACATCCAACTGCACACTCTTCCCCGTCTGCGCATAGTGCACATCGCTGCTCCTGATCTAAAGAATGTATTGCTGCTCCTCCGCATCAACATCTCTTCTTAAGTTAGGATGGAAATGTGACACCATCCTTTTGTGCTCCGCCGCATTGAGCAAGTTCAGCCCCAGATAGAAATGAGCTGCAAATGGCACAATGTCATGTGGAGGTGACTTATCCCACCAATTCCATACCATTTGTCTCATTCTTCCATGAAAACACTTTGCCCAATTACTTGGCTCTCCTGCAAACATCTTATGGAAGAACACAACTTGGTGCTTCATCACATAAGTTGTTCTCTCTGGCTTCAAGATTGCCATTAGAGCACTCATGATCCCTCTCTTGACAGGATCCTTGTAACTCTCTACTTTGTAACCATTCTTTGTGCGCTTCGAAGAGAAAGCATCTCTCACCTCTTGGGTTTCTTCTACTACTTCACCCTTCCCCAAGGATGTGGCACCATGCTCCGCGCCTGCTTCTCTTCTGAGTACTAACCTCCAATCCGACTTTGTCCAGCGAGTTGGATTACCTCTCTTCCCTTCTTCCTTGAGGCCATCAAGACATCTACTCTTGATGATCTCAATCATGAATCTTGGAAAACTAACATTCTAGTTCCATGCCAAGAATGTGATCCAAAGCCTGCTCAAGACTTCAATTCTTGCAATCACATCTAACCTCTGAATTGCATGATTTCTCACTATGAATTTGGAGTTCTTCTTCCCTCCTCCTATCTTTCTCTCTTCCACTCTAGGCTGGGGACTATTCTTCCTACTAATCTCCGGATTAGCTCTCTCGAATTCTTCTCTAGACACCAATGCGTCTTTGACTCTACTTCCTTTCCCACAATCTCCTACAGGATGACTTCTCAACGGCAAGGGAAAATTGCTTGTCATCACTACGTCTTTAGCCCAATTTTTATAGAGTTGTGCCTTCTTTGTCTTTCTTCAATTCAAATTTCTATCAAAAAATCACACCTCCTACATGCTCTTGTCATTGTCTCCTGTCCTTCATGCATATGACCACTGTTTTTGAACGGTCCCTTCTTGAATGTCTCACCCTGAAGGAAAGTTGTTACACTGTCCTTGCCTCGGGCTGAGCACCCCTGATACAAAGACTCCTTACTTTAGGTTGTATGGTGATAGGGCAATTTCGAGTACTTTGCCTTATGACTTGAAGCCATGTTACCTCGGATTTCATCTTGAGGACACTTTTGTTTGCCTTCTTTGGCCATACATGCGCAATTTGACTTCTCTATACACTTCTTCCAAATTTCAGAAAAAACAAAAAATGTGGGTACTACAGAGATCTTCATGGAGGAGTAATGATGGTGATAAGAGGACACGCAAGGCCAGGTCCAAGTCTGAATCTAGAGGCAAGTCCAAGGAGAGGAAATAGGTGACTTGTTGGGGATTTGGCAAAGCCGGCCATGTGAACTAGGAGTGTAAAGCTAAGGGCAAAGGAAAGGTAGATGAAGGCTCTTCAACAAACATAGCTTATGCTGAGGAGGATACTTATCTGTTGGATGATCAGTATGATTTGCGACGTTGTGGGTATGCCTTTTGTGCCTCATCTCCTAGTATGGATGATGAGTGGATTCTAGATTGTGCTTTCTCGTACCATACATGCTATATCAAAGAGTTCTTCTATTGTGACAACCTAACAAATATCACTTTTGCGGTAATCATGTAAGTAAAGTTAATTCCTATAGATATACTATTCAGAATTGGTCAAAAACAAAGCAAAGTAGCAATGAAGTTCTTCTTGGTTGTGCCTTTAATCTCTCAAGTAGAAACAACACCCAAAAGAGAGTAACAAGCAAAGACTTGGAGTCTCATCACAACAATAATGTCACACTTAATCATAACTTTATCAAATCTTTCCAAACAATCTTGATTGTGATGATTCCGTCTCTCCCAAAAATAGCACTTCATTGTAAAATGACTTCATCTCAGAATTGTGTTCCACACCTCCACTAAAGGCACAACTTCCTTGATCAAAATTGCTTCATATCAATTCAACATTGCACTCACAAATGCAAAATACTACCAACACTACAATTCTTTTCAGATCTGTCAAGGCATTGCTTCAATTGCACTTCACTCAAGATCAAACATATAGAATGAAGATCAAGGCTGTGGAATCCAACATCAAACAAGCACACTCACTTTCACTTTGAAATTCTCTTACCACTCACAAACACACACACACACACACACACACACACACACACACACACACACAATTGATACTCTGAATTAAGCTCAAGTGACAAGCACTACTTCACAACACTTTGCTTTATCTATTCTCAAAATCACACACACTGAACAATAACATACTACAAATGCCTCCTTTAAATAGTAGAGCTCTTCAGCAGTTATCTAACTTCCTAAACTATTTCCTAGCAACTTTACCAACCTGCAGATGCAAAATGACAATGCACCTCTTCATATCTGCCCTTCAAAATCTCAAATCTGTTATTACTCAGATTCGATGTCTACCTCTACTTTGGCTTCCAATTCTGAAGAATACCCCTTTGGGTCTATCTAATTCTACTAAGTACTTTGCTATTTCTACTAACTCTTCACTAAAGACTATAATTGCACTAGTGGGTAATTTATCTAACTTTTTTCTCCCAACCCACTCTTCTCTAAAAGGTCAAGGGTCAAATCCAAAGACACCTGCACTCCTACCTCTCTTACTTTGAGTCTAACTACTATCAATTCCTTTGCTAATTCTACTATATACTCATCAAGAATTGTAATTGAAAGCATGGGTACACTATTTATGCCTTCAATTTGTAACCCATTTTCCCTTAATAGCTCATGTAATTGACTTGAAGACACTTATTGTCTGATCCTTCACTTCAAGTTCATTCACTACTACTAGTTCTCTTCTACTTCTATCCTATTTTCAATTAGAATTGAAATTGAAGTCATATGTATCCTAAATATCTTCTTTTCCTACTCTAACTTCCTCTGATGCCTTAAGCAAGAGTCCCAAAGTCACCTTCATTGCACTCCAAGGTCCGACTACCTCAGATCTAGTCACCTTCATCCTAAGGCAAAGAAGCTTCCAACTTGAAGTCGTAAAAACCCAAAGAACATAGACCTGAAGTGCTATGAACCCAAAGACACTAACCAGGAGACACTCTATTACTCTATACATCTATTCTAGAAACTTCAAATGCTTGTAACTTCTGCTACAAACGTCCAAACTCTATGATTTTGGTGGCAACAAAAAGCCCTGAACGAGATGTGTCCAACAAAATATAGCATGCATGATTTGGAATTTTTTCATTGAGATATGGCCTACATAGTAATCTTGACCTGCATCTGCATTCCTTTGGGTCTACACTTCTTCAATGTCTGATCCAAGTTTTTCTTCCTCTGATACAAAGCTTCTTTGGATCCGATCCAATCCAAGTCCTTCTTCCTCCAACACAAATTTGACTTCCTTGGGCCTGATCAAAACACAAATTTCCCCTCATTTCTTTTCAATTTGGTTTAAACAAGACACTTTTTCTTCAAAACTTGTCCAAAATGAAAAATGTGGGTACCATATTTGTTCACTTTCAACATCAAATGGTTAAGTTCTAATAGGGAATGAGCAACCTTGTTGGATTGAAGGTATTGGATACATAGAGATTCAAATGTTTGATGGAGCTAAGCATAAGTTCAATGATGTTTGGTTCATACTTGACATGAAGAAGAACCTGATTTCCCTTGGAGTATTGCATGACAAAGATCATCAATGGTGTGTTGGTGATGGGGTACTTCGAGTCACTTCTGGTGGGAAGGTAATCTTGCAAGGTAACTTTCAAAAGAATCTATTTGTATTGGAGAGCATTATAGTATGTGGAGAAGCCAATGTAACTAGGTCTCATAATGGGATGACAATTGTGTGGCATTCATGGCTAGGTCATTTGAGTGAGAAGGATTTGGCTGTCTTGAGAAGAAATGGCTTGCTATCTGGCTTGAAGATTGTGAAGTTGGATTTTTGTGAGCATTGCATCTTTGGAAAACCGAGAATATATCTGTTTTTGGAGAGAAGATCCATAGTTCCAAGGATCTACTTGAGTATGTACATAGTGATGTGTGGGGACCATCCCCTACACCCTCACACTATGGAAAATTTTACTATGCAACATTTATTGATGATAACTTGAGGTTTGTGTGGATTTATTTCATGCACCACAAGTCTAAAGTCTTTGCCACTTTCAATAAGTGGAAGACCCAAGTGGAGACTCAGAGTGAGGAGAAGGTGAGGTATCTAAGATCAGACAATGGCGTGGAGTATGTCTCTAGAGAGTTTCAGGAGTATTGCACAAAACAGAAAATAACTAGCCACCTTACCATAGTTTACAGTTTGTAGCAAAAGGGTGTTGTTGAGCGGCTCAACTGGACATTGTCAGAACATGCATGGAGTATGTTGAGTGAATCAAAGTTGCCACAAGAGTTTTGGGCAGAAGCTGTCAACACAACAACATATGTGGTAAATATTTCTCCATTCCGTGCAATCAACTTCAAGACGCCATATGAGTTGAGGCATTAGTGACCAGCTGATTATGGTAGATTGAAGATATTTGGTTGTGATGCATATTCACTCATAGCTAAGGAGAATAGGACCAAGTTGGATGTTAAGTCAAAGAAATGTGTTTTTCTTGGCTATGAATGTGGAGTGGAGGCTTATAGGTTATAGGATCCAATAGCATGTAAGGTTGTGGTCAGTAGGGATGTATCCTTTAATGAATCCCTATCACTCAAGGAGGAGGAGAACATTTAGGCTCCCTACATTGACAAAGGCAAGTCTCTCACCTTAGATCAAGTTGAGGGGGAGATTGATCACTTAAGTGATCCGGAGGAAGACGGTGCTCCTATAGCAAAGCAAGTTCTTGTGGAGCAAGAACAAGTAGTTGCTAGTGAGCAAAAAAATGTGCTAGGTCAGTCTCACATTGGACCTACACATTGAGATCAAGCAAAGAGTTCAAGAGGTCATCGAGGCTTGCTAGTCAAGCTCCAAACAGATATGACACGTGAATTGATTCAACAAAGTTGTTGGATGATGACTTGACGTTTGTGGATGATGCTCATGCTTTGGTCTTGGAAGAAGGTGAACCCTCATCCTACAAGAAAGCATGTTCTTCTTGTGAAAAGGATGAGTGGTTTAGTTTTATGGAGAGGGGGATGAAATCCTTGAGGAATAACAAAACTTGGGAGCTAGTTAGGTTACCTAAGGATCAACAAGTGATAGATTGCAAGTGGATCTACAAGTTGAAGGAGGGTCCTAAGGAGGGATCAAAGATCTACAAGGCTAGGTTGGTAGCAAACGGAATCACTCAAGAGAAGGGGGTGGACTACAATGAGATCTTTTCTCTTGTTGCAAAGTATTCAACAATACATCTATTATCTATGCTTCTTGTATTGTTAGGTCTTACTTTGGATCAAATAGAAGTTTTCACAATGTTTCTCTATGACACCTTGGATGAGAGGATCTTCATGAGACAACTTGTGGGGTTTGTGAAGAAAGGCCAGGAGGACAAGGTATGCAAACTGTTGAAGTCCTTTTATGGATTGAAGCAAGCACCTTGCCAATAGAACAAGAGGTTTGATATGTGTATGCACGCTCAGAGTTTCCATAGGAATTTTTTTGATCCTTGGTGTAACTGAAACCAGTGAGTAATAAGACCTTTGGTTTTATTATTATTGTGGTGCATGTGGATGACATGTTGATAGCTGCCAAGGATAGATATGAGGTGAACAAGCTCAAGATGCTATTGAGTTTGGAGTTCAAAATGAAGGATCTAAGGTTGGCCACAAGGATATTAGGCATGGAGATCAAGAGTAGTTTGTGCATTGGTCAGTTGTGGTTGACGTAGGGTAAGTATGCTAGGAGGTACTTGCTAGGTTCAACATGGAGAATTATAAATGAGTAAGTACTCCTCTAGCTTCTCATTTCAAGCTTTTAGTGGCATGTTGTACTACAGATGCTATAAAGAAAGGCTTGATAGCTAACATTCCTTATGAGAAGACTATTGGGAGTCTTATGTAATTGATGACTTGCACTACACCTGATCTTTCCCTAGCAATGGGTAAGGTGTGCAAGTATATGTCAAATCTAGGAAGGACACATTGGGAAGTAGTTAAGTGGATTCTCAAGTATTTGAGAGGTACACTAGACTATGGGCTCTTATTTGATAGAAGATCAATGAATGCTTCATCACTAGATGGCTATGTAGATGCTGACTGTGGACAAGATGAAGAAAAGCGGAGGTAAAAAATGGGGTATGTATTCAAACTTGGTGGTGGATGCATTAGTTGGAGATCTACCTTGCAGAAGTGTGTTGCTATAGTCTACTACAGAAGTTGAGTATGTGGCAGCAGCAAAAGTAGCAAAGGAGGTAATTTGGTTGAATAGACTTGTTGCTAAGATGGGGCATATGCATGGTGATGTAATACTTCATTATAATAGTCAAAGTGCTTTATACCTAGCTGAAAATCAGTTGATGGATAGTAGGGTTAAGCATATAGACATCAGATATCACTTTCTTAGGCAAGTTGTGTTTGAGAATATGTTTGATCTAGTCAAGATTGATGATAAGCTCAACCAAACTGATACCTTTACCAAAGTCGTCCCTTTAGAAAGTTTCTTTGGATATTGTGCTACCCTGCATGTTGTGCAAGTGGAGCATGAGTAGGGTGACCTAGCATTGGAGGTGACCTTGGCTGTTTTGGTTACTCTATCACTGTATGGGCTATGGTTATAAGTTCTTGTTTATCCTAGATTAAAGGAATGCTCAAGTGATTGGTTGTTTGTCTAGAACTTCTCACTGAGTGATAAATTATTGCAAGGTTAATAACACTAAGACAAGAGTCAAGGGGGAGTTTGTTAGGTTTTACTCTTATGCCTTAGGGTTTGCTTGTATTTGGGTTTTTGGCCTACTTGCAAGTTGACAATGAGGAGTGGATTGTGAGAAGGTTTGAGCAGTGGACTGGCATATGATAAGGGTTTGAGTCAATAAAGTATTGTACAAAAGCTTCATGTGGATGAAGGCTTTCATCAAGGTGAACCACATACTCCTATCTAATGCATGAAATCACTTGTAATCTGCATGCTGTTGTGCCTCTTGTTAGTTTTATTGAACAATTGCTTCAATTGCTATCCACTCAAGATCAAACACACAAAATGAAATCAGAGTTGTGGAATCCAACATCCAACAAGCTCACTCACTTGAATTTGAATTTCTTCAAACACTCACAAACACACACACAAGATTGATACTTGGAATTAAGCTAAAACTATGAGCACTAAGTTACATCACTTCACTTTACTCAACTTCAAAAATATGAATATTGAACAACAACACACTACAAATGCCTCCTTTATATAGGCAAATAAATAATAGTTATCTAACTACCACTTCATAACAACTTTACCAACCTCCAAATCCAAAATGACAAACCACTTCTTCATATCTGCCTCTTCAATTCTCAAAACTGTTTCTAATCCAATCGGATGTCTACCTTGACTTTGGCTTCTAAACATGTTGTTCCTCCCATCACTTCTCCCAAAGAATTATCTCATTCCAAATTTCTTGGGCTTCCTTTGCTCTTTGGGTTAGCTTACTCCTCAACTCCGATGTCTCTTCACTCAAGTACCTCACTACTTGCAGCTCATCCCTTACTTTGGGATGATCCTTCTTCAACTCTGCTTTCCTCCTCTAGAGCTACACCAACAAAGGACAAATGATCTTTGATAGTCAACTCTATTGTATCTTCCTTCATTATCTTCCACGAACTTGCCTTTGGTTGGCACTTCTTTGGCTGGTACTTTACCCCGAAGGCACTATCTTTGTACCTTCAAAGTTACTTCGTCCAAGCTTTCACCTTCTTCTTTTTCTACTTTGCTTGGCCCTACAACTACAACTTGATCACTTCTCTTTGATCTTTCTGCCCTTGGAAATGCCAAGGCAATCTCTCCTGCTTGTTCATCTTCTAGCTCAACCACATGTAACTCTTGGCAAGGATCATCTCTCCTCTCCATACGGTTGATCATCTTATGGAACTCATGTTCTTCTTTTTCAACAACCTTTTCCACCAATTGCTAAAATTTGGGTTCTCCCTCACTGCTGGACTCCCCACATAGTGAACTTTTCTTTTACTTCCAAGTCTTCACACTTCAACTCAGATTCTCCTTCAGATTCTTCCTCCAATGATGGGTCCTTTGCCAATAACTAGCAATGGCTTTGGATTCAGCCTTCTTGTCTTTTGTGGCTGTATTGGTGACATTCTTTCTTGGCTTAGGGACATCCATTGACACTATCTTCTCCTTCCTTCTCTTAGGATAGTAGTCATCACCTTCATGGACCCGTTTGATGTAGGATTCCTCATCTCTATCCGCTTCTCTTCATAACTTGGGGTGAAAGTGGGAGACCATCCTTCCTTCTTCTTCAAGATGAGTAAGTTTAATCCAAAGTAGAAGTGGGCTACCAAGGGTACAAAGTAATGGGATGGCATATCCATTCTCCAGCTAGTAATCATCTATCTCCCTTGTTGGTGTAAGCACTTCCTCCAATCTACCGCTTCTCTTCCAAACATTTGATGAAAGAACACCTCTTATTGCATTATTACATAGGTGGTTTGCTCTGACTTAAACATGGCCATCAGCACACTAACTATCCTCCTTTGTACATTGTCTCTATAACTATCCACCTTGTATCTGTTCTTGGTTTGAGGTGCACTTAATGAATTCTTCACCTCCGCAATTTCTTCTAAAGAATCACACTTTTGATAGAAGGTTGCTCCTCTTACTTCCCCTACTTCTCTCCCCAAGACTAACCTCCAATCTTACTCAATCTATTGAGCTGGATTTCCTCTCTTCCCTTTTGTCTTAGGTCCATCCTTGCAATTGCTAGCATCAATTTCTACCATGAACTCTAGAAAGCTCAAATTCCAATTCCATGCCAGGAAGGTGATACAAAGTCTATTCAAGACTTTGATCCTTACCACTACATCTAAGCAAATAATTGCAAGTCCATGCACCACATTCTGCTTACTTCCCTTTTGTGACATCATGTGTTTCCTCACTCTCAATATCTAAAAGATCAAACCCTCCCCAAAACCTTAGATCCTAGCTCCTTTGGGGCAACTATTGGGAGGCATAGGATAACGTTGTGACATTTTAGGACTCCCTTGACAAAGTGTCACTCTTATAGTCTTTTGCAGAGTGGTCATTCTTCAGTCAATCTTCAATTGACATGCTAATTTTGTGTGTCTATTTTTTATCACTCTCAATGTCATCTGATCCCAAGGTAGTTGCTTTCTTTAACCATACTTTTTTTATTGGCTAGACTCAAAAAGTTATAGGTTCTTTGGATTGGGTTGCATGTCTTGATATAAAGTCCTCTAACTTTGGATCCATACTTACTTCCATCCAACCCGAGTCATTTTGACTCTGACCTGAGGTTGACTTTAGGTCTATGCTAGACACATGATTCTTCTTGTTTCTTCTTGTTAGCCTTCCTTTGGCTTTAACGACGCACTTCTTCTTTAAAAATCTATAAAAACAAAAAATAAGGGTACCACACGCACTTTGTATGAGGTAGATGCAAACCCCATATGTACAAAGACTTTAGCTTTAATGAGCATTCAAGCAAGAGCAACAAAAACTGTAGCAACTCAAGGAAATAAGGATCATTATGTACTATGTTTTACCTCCAATACCTTTGCTCCTTTGATAGTGATGATTTTTGAGCATCTTCATCACCATTTTGATAGACTACTTAGGGAAGCAACATGAGGTTTCTTGCATAAGAGAGGGGTTATGGCTATCCTCCAAGCCATGCTCACCTCCTACTTTGATAGAGAGTCTTGGTTATACATCAATACTCCAAAGCATGGTGTCTTCATAGACTAGCAATAGCAATAAGAGTGCATACCATAGCTAGTGCACTCCTCCTTAACTGACCATATACACCATTAGAGGAACTCTATTGCACTATCCAAAGTAGTTTTCTAATTACTTACCAACTAGTTGCTTTGTGGCCTCTATCACAACATTTGTAGTGCTAAAGCTAGTTTGCTTGGATGTTGGAATCTTAGTCTTGGCAATCATACAAATAGTTGCTCACAGACTACTTAGTGGTGGCTAGTTTTGTGTTATTGTTCACACCATTGGAACTATTGTCTACACCATCAAGTAGACTATTAGATGGGCTATTAGAGGCACTATTAGATGGGCTATTAAGGTAGGAGCTCCAAGTCAAGTCAAAGAGTTATACCTTCAAATTGTAGCTCCAAAGGGCTCACATCTTTGATGTTGAGGCTTTAAGCTCTTGGTTATAGTAGACAAAGATTGGCAAGCAATCACCTTGAGTATCTTAGCTAGAGTTGGTATGGCTTGATAGTTTAATCAAAACCTGTTGTTGATAGTTTATTGACATGGATGTTGAGTTTTCTATTTGAGTTGAAAGTGTGACCAAATTGATAACATTAGAGAAGTGCAAGAGTGGAAATTGGGTGCAAGAACAATGGATGTTGGTGATATCTCTAAGCATGGTGTGATCATTGGTATCTATGATCATTATTACTAAATTTTGTTTCAATTGAGTTGAATTGTGTGTGGAAGCACTATAGAAATTGCTAGAGATTTTGCAATTTAGCAAATAGTGTGTGGAGATGCTATTCAAATTCTATGAAATTGAGGTCAAATTGAAGAGCATGTATTCCATTTTGCTGATTGAGGAGTTGATTTGGTAGTAGGAAGGTAAATTCAAAGGATAGGTAGTGTAGAATGAGCCAAGATGCAAAATTTGGTTTGGTTTTGGGAACCTATTTCCTTGAATTAGAGAGTTGGAGTTCTTGGTTCCTTAAATTGGAGAGATTAGCTTGATTTGGAAGTCTATCATATGAGCAAAGGATTGATTTGATTTAGAAATTTGAGTTAGTAGAGATTAGCTAGATTCAATGGTCAAGTTGACAAGGTAGCCATATTTAGAGGTGTGTCAAATTTGGCAAAGGTTAGCCAGATTGGAAAGGATTTGAATTGATTGACTTGATTTGGAAGTTGGTCAGATTTAGAGCTATGTCAAATTTGGAAGAGGTTAGCCATATGTGTAAGTGTGTTGAACTTTCAGAGGTTAGCCACATTAGAGAGGGTTTGAATTTGCAAGAAGTAAGGTCTCATTTAGGTATTTAGAAGTTTTGAGGCCAAGGATTGTGAGCTAGAGAGGCTATGGAGGTATGTTAGATTTGGTGAAGATTAGTCACATTGAGTGGGTTTGAATTTGTAAGACGAAAGATCTCATTTAAGCATTAAAGGTTTCTAGACATAGAGCTATAGAAAAAAGAGCCCATGTGAAGAAAGATCTCATTTAAGCATTTAAAGGCTTCTAGACACAAGACTATGGACAAAAGAGGCTATGAGGGTTTGAATTTATAAAAGAAAGGCCTCATTCAAAGTTTAAAAGCTTCTAGGCATAGGACTATGGATAAAAGAGCCTATGAAGGTCTAGAAGGGCTATTTGGCTAGCATATGGTTAACTAGTTTAGATGATTTCTAGTAGTCCTTTGTCAAAATCAACCCATTTGTCATTATTATGAGTAGCATGATGAACCTTGGATCTTTGGTTCCTAGATTGATGTCTTTGCCCATTGGTCCACCCTCACTTGTTATCATAGAGAATGGTGGACTCATATTTAATCCTACGTAGCTTTGGCTAGGAGAGTGCAAGTGACTCATACTTGGTGAACCTAGTAGTGTAGGAGTAGATAGACACTCCTATTATTTCAAATGCTAAATGATGATAGAGTTAGTCTGGTTTGGATTTGTGAGATGGAGGGCTATTGTTTAGATTTTTTGTGATGGAACTCCTTCTATTCTCTACATCTTGTTTATGCATCATATTTATGTGAGGTGCTTTGATATTTGGAGCATTGGAGCTCTAGTGTGTTCTTAGTTGTGAGGCTAGAGTGATGACTAAACAAACTACCTAGGTTTCTCTTTGTTGAGGCAAGAAGTGATGACTTGCAAATTGAGAGAGTGCAAGTTGTGACGGCAGGTTATAGATTGCACTTTCTCCTAGTGTAGTTGTCATTATTAGAGTTACACTAGTGGATGGTGTTTGGTTATTTATGGTTCTTGGTGGTTAAAGTGGCAGTTTCAATACATTGTCATGATGGATTTTTCCAAGGATTCTAGAGGAGATTTTACTTTAGTACACAATTGGTTGACATGGTATGGTACTTGATATTGACACTTATCTCAAGTTCCAATGAGAGAAGAGATGATTTTGGTTTGGAGTCTAGCACAAGAGTTGATTCAATTGAGAGTGCACATAATATATCTACATTGTTGTTGGGGGACATGATTATATTTATGGGGCCTCAAAGAGCCTTAAGCTCTATTTTGGTATAATGAGTATCATTGAGTTGGATGATTTCATCTAAGAGTTTCATAGTTGGTGTGATCTATAGTAGATGTAGAACTTGACTTTGTTCACACACTTCATGGCATGGAAGAGGTTGTTCCAACACTTAGAGAGTACATTGATGGATGACTACCTCAAGTTCAAGAGAGCACACTTGGAGGAGATTGAGTTATGGAGATAATATTTATCTCCAAAGTATATTTTCATCACTTTAAGCTTTATTTCTAGAGGTAGATTGGCAATACCCATGAGTTTTAGCTCTAGTAGCATTGGTGTATCTAATGGAGGTGCACTAGTTGGAGATGGTGCTAATCCAAGTGGAGGTATCACTACAAGAGGTGGTGCAATATTGAGGTTTGAGTTTCTCTATGCTTGAAGTAGAACTACCAAGGGGTGAGGACTAACAAGCTAAAGAGCTTGCTAGAGTTTCAATCAAAGATTAGAGAGAGCCTACACAAGACATACACTTGCACAAGATAGTTGATTTATGTTACTCAAGAAGTCAAGCTCTAGTAGAGTACATGATGTTATGTTATTGTGGGCTATCTTATCAACTTGGGTAATGGTCTTTGATTTGGCAAAGTGCATTAAGTTCAACATGGTGGAGGGGAGAATGGTGACATCTGGATTTGGTGGGGAGATCTCATCCATAGTTGTTATTTCTTCTTGATTGGAGTAGAGTGCATCACACCATATTGATTTTTGAGGGTAAAGTGGACAACCCCAATCTTTTGAAGTGAGTGGAGGACCTAGTGCACCTAGGGCACTTACCTTCATTTTTTAATCAATAGCAATTAGTCAATAGTGGTGTTGCTTGTTAGTCTTGTGGTGGACTTCATCATAAAAGAAAGTCCACCTAAGGTAATGGGCATGATACTATTAAAGCACCACAACCAATTCAAAGACAATGTGACCATTGGCATAGATTTTGCCACACTAGTGACCAATGCTTTGACCTACATGAGGAGTTATGGAGTGGTAGGGTGGCTATGGTAGGTGGTAGAAGAGCCCTAGGTGATGGAGGACACAATGGTAGAGGTAGCGATAGAGGACTAGTACTTGGTAGGGTACAATATGTACCCTTGCTTTTGATACATCCATGGCTACTCAGATTAAGGAGTTAGAGTAGAGATTGGTTAGTATGCATATAGCTCAAAGGAGATCAGATTCAAGTGTTGAGGCTTTCATCTTTTTATTTGGGTGATAAAGATATCCTTGACTTCATGTGGAAATCAACACATGAAGATGTATCTACTATAGTGATTAGGAATGCAATACGTGCTCTTGAGCCTAAGGGAATATCAATGGAGTCAAACGTCCCAAATCTTTCATACTCTTATAGGTACTATAAATATCCATGGCTCTTAGATGGACTAGATACTAGCCAACCATCTGCTTTTATAGAGATGGTGATTAGTGCAATGTTGGGGACAACTCAATTGATTATGCACTCCCCTTTGTTCTCAACCAATGATCTATTTATATTGGGAATTGACCTAGCTCCAATTTGTTGGTTGGCTTCCACACTTTATAAGAGTAGGGATGGTATGGTCCTTAATTCTAGAGTAGAAGTGGTTGATGGTAGAGAAAACTTGGTTGAAGAGCATATGATCCATTTGGTTATCATTGGCTTGTGCCAAGTAGTATTTGCTAGATTGGAGGAGTTACCTACTACACCAACATTAAAGCAAGTTTGGTTTACACTTTAACTTGTCCTATTGGACAACTTGAGTGGGATTTTATTTTGATAGGACCTTTAGAGAAGGTCTATACACCATAGAAGATCTTATTAGACTTTGGAAAATTTCCTCTTATGTTGGGGAAGGTTGTGGTTGTTGGTCTTGGGTTACAAAAGATTGATGTGGAGAGGTGTCCATTTTCTATCCAAACATCCCTCAGAGGTGGTTCCAACCAATATATCACCTATGGGGAGTTTGTTATCTAGATTCAACCCAATCATCCAGCTAATAGTTCTCAAGTGAGGGCTCAAGCCATTGCCACAATAGAAAAGTCATATGATGTGCTAGTTGGTGGAGTAATATTATAATACATGAGGTTCAACATTGACTATTGGGAGGAGATAGTTTCTTATAGGCTTGGTTGGTAGTCAGGTGAGGGACATGTATGTTGCCGACTAGTATGTTTTAGTAGTGGTAGTCTTGGCTGACTATAGTCAAGGACCGTGGCATTAGTCTCTACTTTTAGTGGTTCCATACTTGGTGAGTTAGTATAACGCAATGCCCATGCGGAGGATACCCCAATACCATAGGAGATTACTTGGATTTGGATTACAAGTGGGGTTGTTCTATCCACCTTGGATATTTTATTGTGCAGTTCTAATGAGGCATTGTAGCAATATGCAAGTTGATAGGAACAATAAGCTTGGAGTGGTTCCTTTGCCATAATGGACCAGTTTGAAGATGAGACTTTGAAGTTTGTTACCTTCTCATCTTTGGATACCATGCCTATTGCTTGGCAGTATCTAGTGGAGGTAATATACCTATTGGATATGTTTGGTGGGATTGACATTAGACTAGCTTCAATATTGCACACAAGCATACGTGTTCAAAGATACTTGTATGTGGAGAGAGATAAGACTTCTAGACTAACCTCTCTATATTATGGGGCACACTTTGCCTATCAATATGTAGAGATATTACCAATGTCAGCAATCAAAAGAGACTACCATCAGATATTTCCTTGTTGGGGGCATAGGATTTGGAGAGACATAATACCATTCATTTTTGGATTTGGAGAGATATAGTACCATGTTGATTCTTAGATGGCCATGTTAGGGACATACCTATGTTGGACTGTGAGCGGCTTGTCTCTCACTTAGGATGAACCTCTAATGGCTATTAGGGTAGCACACCGTGGATTGAGAAGGCAAAGAACTCCAACTCCATCATACTCTTCCAAGGCTAACACTCCAAGACTCAAGACATTAAAGAACTTAATAAAGAATTCAATGAGAGAGAGATAGTTGCAAATGAAAGAATGATTAGTTTATATACTTGTGAAATAGTTACACACCAAAGTCATTAATTATTAGAGTAACCCAAGTTACTAGGCTAAAATTCAAATAAAGTCAAAAGCTAAAGGAATATCCATACTCATGGAAATATTCTCTTAAGATGTGGTCTTATCTTGACCCAAACACTAAGTCAAAGATTCCTTCACATGGGCTATCCTTGGATTATGAAGAATCCAAAACAAAAAGGCTTGTTGGTCCAAGAGTTCTCAACTCTTTCCTCAAAGCCAAACACCTAGGAATAATATCAAGTCAATACACTAGAATCCAGAATAGTGTTGCTTATCTTTTCTATGTCCTTTAACATAAAATCCTCTCTATCTTAGCTATGACTAAATTTAGCTAATTATGACTAAGATAGAACTATCCTTTATCTCTATATAAATAATATATCTCAAGTACTTGTAATACAAAACTAAATATCATAATACCACACACATGCACAAATGGGTGTTACTGGACAAGGTCAAGGTCTATATGATCTTCATTTTGGTATATTTTGGAAGATGCTACATATTTTACATCTCCAAGTTCATCAAGCAATTTTTGAAATGTACATTATGGAGAATGTCCCTTTGATGGGTGATTCTCACACATAGGTGGTGGCAAATACACATTATGTTTGATCTTGGATTGGATTTGCCATGTTGTTGGATGTAGCTAGAGTTGGATCACGTGCTCATCATCTTTGTCTTTGGTGGACAACTTTCTTACCTAGAGAGGTTTTACAATGTGGATATGATAATATTCAACAAATAGCCGACCTTACAATTGACGATATTACTAGAATATTAGATGCTAGCCTTAGATGGTGAGAGTGATTGGTAGGTCACATATGGCAATGTTGAACCTTGTTAGGCAGCCGAGAGTTGCTTTCCCACACTCATTAGTTTCTTAGCTTCTCATGCTTATAGGGAGAAAATCTTGGACTTTTTTATGACTCAAAGTAGTTGGTGAAGCTCAACACCAATGAGGTAGACTAGCAAATGGGTTTCCATATCAATCTCATTATCATTTCAGCAATGTCAAAGGCATCCAAGCATCAAGTATTAGGTTAAGCTATGGACCTAAACTATTTGACCTAGATTGTGACCATTGGATTGGTTCAATAGCAGAAGATGCACTTGATATGCATCATCACTCAGACATTTGTGAGCTTTGTGCCTCTCAAGATGATTTAGGCACATGTGGGGAGAAATGGACCAAGTAACATGGTATTCTTGGGACAGAACTAATGAATATGAGTGGGAGTGGTCTACGTAGAGTGCATCTAGGTGAGTGAGGTCTACTTGGGATGTAGCTAGATGATATGTGGAGTTTGCAGTTAGAGTAGAGGGAATTTTTTGCATGGAGGTTGTGGACTCTAGTTATTAGAGGCATGAAAATATTGCTCCCAAGGCCCCATTATAAATGCCAATCAATGCATCTTCCACTTCTACATCAATTGTAGAGAATACTTGGGAGCTAGACATTGGGCCCAAGCTTACAAGATGAGAAAGACAAGAGTTTGGAGGTTCTTGATGTTATGTTTGGCTTGCCATTTAAGTTATGACTAGGCAATCACATTGATGGTTGCCTCAACCAAGAGTGGAACATGCTTTAAATTCAGGTTGATAATATGGTACTTAGTTGAATATGCAAGAGGACAATATTGATAAGATACCTTGAGTGGTAAATATTCAAGAAGTCTAGGAGGATGAATGTGATGAGTGACTATATATGCTACAATTAATAAAGCATTGGGTTTGAGAGGTTGACATGTTGATTCCTCTTCACTAAGAGTGTTTAGATGCATAGCTTATGTTCATATAAAGTTAGATCCCAAATCTAGAAAATGTATATTCTTAGGATATGAGAAAGATTCAAAGGGATATGTATTATGGTGTTGGGAATCCAAACAGGTGTTGCCTTGTTGTGAGTAGGGATGTAATTTTTTATGAGACTAGTATAATGGATATGATTATTATATCAAAAGAAAAAATTCAGTCAGATGTTGTTTAGATACAATTTGATGTTGGAAATGAAGATATCTCATCTCTTGTAGATCTACCAAGTGAACCATTAGAAGAGCAAAGTCCAAAAGTTATCCATGAATGTTTTTGTACTTTGCCTTTCTCTCCTTAGGAACAAACATGCTGCCTAGCTGTGGATCCTATAGATTAGAGGTTGTAGATAAATATCTCCCTACTAGTTTGAGCATGCGTGGTATCTAACCACGAGAACTCTCTACTCTTGTTTCTAAGATTTCTTCTACTGGGTAGGAGAGTAATGGCCAACATAACCTATCATCATAACATGCACTCCTGATCTATTGGTAATCACTTCCGGCTTTACCAATGATAAATACACAACACTCTTAAAAGGAAAGAACCTAAATGCAATGCACACACACCAATTAAACCAATTGGGAATACAAACAAGTATGCAAGCATATAGAGCATCTGACCAAGAGAATTCAACAACTCTCCATGCATTTGGTGGAAATTAGCTTCATAGCCCTATCATCAAGCTGATTTGAATCTGTACTCCAAGTTGTACTCCAACCTCCAAACCAATTTGTACTCAAAGTGGAGTAATTTTATATCTTTTTGATGGATAAAACTCTATGTAACTCAAGTAATAATAAATTCTTCTCTATTCCTCTGATTTGTATGATCTATGAATAAATGAAAAGCCTTGTAAGATAAGCTTTCCAAAGTGATAAAATCAAGCTACAATTTGATCACTACAACTCCTTTGACAAGCTCTCAAACTTGGCCAATTTTTTGTAGTTTCCACCCTAATTTTGAAATCCTTAATGCAGGTTTTGCTCTTGTTTGTTGGAAACTTTCCCCAAATTTCCAGATAAGAGGTCCAATCAATCCTCACCAACACCATAGCAACCTAGAATCCTCAATCATAGTCACAAAAGCAAGAGAATTGACATTCAATCATGATTGAAGATAAAAATGCTCTATTGAGCTTACAATAGTATTTTTAGTAGAACTTGTTACATCATCTCTCACTCTCTATGGACAAAGTCAACAAAAATTTTCACAATAGCTGGTGGTGCTCTTGTCAAAACCCTTATATTGTTTGATATCCAATCTCTAGATATGGATCAATTCCTAAGCTAGCCTAACTTGTGAGCTCTACACACTTAGACATGTTTGATCCAAGACCTTGAATTCTCCATTTGTGAAATTGATATGAAACCTTTGCACAAAGGTGCAAGACTTAACCGCCAACAATAAAAGCAATATTCATAAGGTGATTCAAACCATATCTTTAGAAGTGACCAAACCTGATCAACATCTCATCTCCAATACTTTACTTCTCGAAGCTCCAACTTCAATTGACCAGATCTGATTTGATATTGATCAAAATTTAGAATTTCTTTCCCTCATCATTACAAAAAAAATTTCATCTCTCCAAATCCTTAGATATATCATGAAAATATCTCTCAAAGCTCTCCAGATTGTCTATTTTGTGCCCTTGAGTATAAATTATACCCCCTTTGATTTAATTGATCATATCTCCCACAAAATCTGCTCAAGTCATTTTCTTTTTGCTTGAAATTGTAGCCTATTAGTTCCTCTCTCCAAGCATAGTATTATGTACTCAAATGCACCCCCTAAACTACTACAATGGTAAAAAAATCTAGACTTCTACTCTTGGGATCCAATCACTTGCACTTTTTGTCATTTAATTTCTTCACTTATGGCAAATTGACACCAGAACTCCACCTTGAAGCTCATGTGCAAAATTAAGTCATTATCTATCTATAAGAGCACATAAATTTTCAAATTCCAAACCTGCTCATAAGTAAGCATCAGAAGGATGACAAGATATGGGTTTTCCATCATCAACTCCATGAATGCCGCCCCAAAATGTGCCAGGATCCAGTCTCATAAGCTATCATAATGTAGAATCTAAAGCATAATGAGAAAAAGATTTGGGAGGGGCAGATCAGGAGTATGGTACATCTCTTGCTTAAATACTTTCTCCAATGCCTTAACGGTCGTGCTTTGCTACAACTCTCACTCCCAACATCCTCCTCCCGCTCGAGACTCCTCAAAGCAAACACATTTCTCTCTCAACTCTCCACCACCTATATACATAAGAGCCCTCAAAGAGGACAAGACCATTATCTATGTGGCTAATTGTATACATGTACATAAATTGCTCACATGGCAATAACTCAACCGTGTGATCCATCCTACAACCTATTCCATCTTATGAAACCACCCTAGTTTACTTTTTCATGGGCTATGTAAAACACAACATACAATGTAAGTATCCAAAGATAGAAGGCCTCCAAAGAGATTAGATGATTCATTTGTAGATTATAATCTCTTATAGAGAACGGTGAGTCTTCTTCATATGAAGAGGCAATGCAAGATCAAGAGTGTCAATGATGATACTGTGCAATGGAAGAGGAGATGTTGTCTTTGGCCAAAAACCAAACTTGAAGACTTGAAAGTTGGATATGGGAAAGAAGGAAATTAGTTGTAGATGGATATTTGGACAAAGGAATGACTTCCAAAAATAGGTGGAGATCAATACAAGGAAAGCTTGTAGCAAAGGGTTA
This sequence comes from Lunularia cruciata, assembly GCA_948567375.1. Classification (NCBI taxonomy): domain Eukaryota; kingdom Viridiplantae; phylum Streptophyta; class Marchantiopsida; order Lunulariales; family Lunulariaceae; genus Lunularia; species Lunularia cruciata. Next base: position 27,187 of record OX419762.1, on the reverse strand, counting down.
TGGCCAAAAGGCAGGTATTGACTTCAATGAGATATTTTCACTAGTGGTAAACATCTCTTCAATGAGTGCATTGTTGTTAATAGTTATTGTGCATAACTTGGAGTTAAAGCAACTAGATGTTACAGTTGCTTTTTTACATGGAGGAGGAGATTTACATGCATCAACTAAAGCTTTTTTTTGTACAAAGGAATGAGAAATGAACATTTTTGCATTGTAGCAATCTCCATCAAATGAGGAGGAGACAAATTTAATGTCAAATATTCCTTATGCTAGTGTTGTTGGGAGTTTAATGTATTCTATGGTCTGCACAAGACTAGACATCTCATATGTTGTGAGGATAATGAGTTGATATATGGCAAATCTAGGGAAGCAACATCAGGAATTTTTGAAGTGGATACTTCATTACTTTAAAGATGGATGCAAAAATCCCAAAAATAAATTCCATAGTTTATTTTGATAGCCAAAGTGCTATTCACTTGGCCAAGAATCAAGTATATCATTCAAGGACAAAGCATATCAATGTAAGATGTCATTTTATCAAGGAACTTGTAACAAATAGAGAGATTAATTTGCAAAAGCTAAGCACACATGTTAATGCAATTTAGATGTTACTCAACGTGGTATTTGGATTAAGTTGAATAGTAATACATTAGTGTTTTGATGTCCAAAAAATATAATGACATGGAGAGAGCCTTGATTTAGAGCAAAAATAAAGTCTTTTTTGAGGCTAATTTGGTGGAGATTTCACATAGGGAGTATGTTTCAACTACAATGATGTCATCCAAGAAGGATATGCATGGTAACTACATAGATAGGTAAACATATTAAGATTCCATCCTTTTAACAAATAGACTAGGGCTGATTAGTATGCTATGCCTACAATAGAGGAGATCTTTGATGCATATGGGGGATGCAAAGGTTTTTCAATACTTTGGATCTTTGAGCAATATATCATTACCAATCAGGAAGGAGGAAAAGTCCAAGAGAAATTTTTTGGCTATTAATCCTCACAACAAGGATATATTGTATTAGTTTTGGTTCTTACCATTTAGGTTAAAGAATTATTGTGTTGAGTTCTAAAGAGTCATGGACAAGATCCTAGCAGGATTGGATTTTTCTCAGTGTTATATTGATGATATTTTGATCTTTAGCACTATTGTAGAGGAGTTAGGACATTTTGGAGAAAAACAAACTTATAGTTTACTCCAAAGTCATTATTGGTGGCATAGTATGAAAGCCAATGTATAGAAGTTTCTTGCCAAATATGTGGTTTGTGATAGAGTTAGAGCATCATTTAATGCTCCTATGCCATACTTATACCCATTAACTATCATGGGGTTGGGTTGCCATTGGAGTTTAGAATTTTTGTACCTTTATTGTTAATTGTGAAAAATCATTGATATATTTTGGTTAGAGTGGAGTGCTTCTCTAAGTGGATTGAGTTTGTTGCACTTCTTGACAAGCCCAATGAAGGGATAACTTACTTATTTTTGGATTGTGCTCTTAGTCATTTTGATGCACTAACCAAGGTCTTGATTAATCAAGGTATAAATTTCTTGGGAGAGTTTTAAGTCTTGTTTGATAAGGCCTTGATTGATTGCTATACTACCTCTCAAGGTCACCCTGAGGTAGACGGTTAGCAAAGAGAGTGGTTCAGATGCTAAAGAGAATCACGTAAGTATGGTTTGTATAGAGACCACTTGTGAGATTAGGATCTCCAATTACCTTGGTTGGCCATGGGCTAATGGTTCAGCCAGCAAGCCTCCTTATCATCTTCTCTCCTTACTTTCTACTCTATGGATGAGATCCAGATTTACCTACAGCCATTCATTGCAATGTTATTATAGTTTTGGACTTGGATAATCCAAATGTATGGATGAGCGCATGTTCTTAATGGGTAGAGACCTTTTGGAGAGTGATGTCAATGGCCTTTGAGAACTAAGTGATTGCTCAACATAAGGATACCTTACACTATATTACTCTTCAAGGAAGAGGTTATTGACTCTCGATCTATCAATTTCATTTAGATGATTATGTATATCTACAACAAATTACACCGACAGCACTTGATGTGACTACAAGCCACATATCTTGAGAGTGCGTGAGGTTTTGCTTTCTAGGGTCCTCATGTTGGAAGGATGTGATGGTGTTGTTTGGAAGGATCATGTGCACAATTGTGCATCATGTCACCTTCCAAACATTGATGGCACTATGGACCCAAGCTTGGCCATTGTTTGTGCAAGCTTGTTGTGTATGTTATGTAACTCTTCTAGTGAAGCTACTACTATGTTGGTGTGTGATAGTTATTTGAGAGTATGGCATATAGTATGTTTGACTCCTCCCTTCACTATGGTTCCTCAAGGATAATGGCTATGTCCTCAATGTACTTGACTTATAGCTAGTTCACTCCTTATGTGATAAAGATTATAAACATGTGACTAATGATGGGGCTCGATAGCATCCAGTCTCTTGATCTTTGCACACCATAGGGCATATCACATACTTGGAATAGATGGCTATATGAAGTTAAAGTGACATAACCACCAATTAGGGAGATGATTGTGGCACTTCAGAGTTTGTGAGACTTCTACATGAATTGTGTTTCTATAGTGTATGATGTTTGACAACAATGTATGTTGTGTAGCAATGTATATATGCGTGGCACCTCCACTTGTTGGGTTTGGGGGTCTAGGTTTGTTGCTTGGGTTTATGATCCGAATCTTCATTCTGCTTATTTTCTCCTTTGCACTCCTTGGTGCCTTGCATTATACATTATACATAATCTTACGCTTTCTAAAGTTGGTATGCAAAACTGTGAGGAATGTAGTCCGGTGTTTCTCTCTCTTTCGAACCCAATCGTAAGTGTGTTGGGGGGAGAAGGAGTGTTAATGGAGCTCATGTTTGAATCTTGTATATAACGTTCACCGGAGCATGAGCATTCTGACAGCCGTCGTGACCACATATATACACATTGCGATGTCAATTACGATTGCATCAGATTCTTATGAGAACCTGAAATATCCTACTACTCGGGTTATGCATTTGAGAACAAGGAAAAATGTCTTCTTTTCTGACGGTAGACGCGAATTGTAAGTGAGTAACAGATCATCTTTCAACCGGGAGGTCATCCAACCAGTATAACTACTACAAATATCTCACTGTTCGCTTTAAGCTGAAAGTCGCCTTTTTCTCTTCAAGCGAAAATGTTGGTTATTCATAAATTCGTCATTAGACTTTTATCAATTTTCAGAGACCATGCGACGACATCAACCAGTTCATATTGAACACCGGATATTCCTCAACGTGGGCGTTATACTCATATCAGGTTCCTTCTAATCATGTGATGGAGATGAGACGAGGTGCTGATGGAGCTTATGTTAAGTTCTAAAATTGAGTCCAGCCATATTCCACGTATCAGATATCACAGACGGTATCTAGATCTACCAACCAACTCCTGCCACGTTGATAGGTGGAGGGCTTTAAATAAACCCCGCCGCCGCTTGGCCATGTTGCAGATGCAAGTGGATCTGAAATGGCACACCTATCATACTATCAAAGAGCCAATGGATTGTACTTTAGGACATTCTCTGTAAAGTTCACTCATGTCTTTTTATTGATTATAGTGAATACCAGTTTTAGAATGATTGGAAGTCAATGGGGTGGTGATAACTTAATAGACGCAGCTACATACAAGTAGGAAAAGTTAGACTCAACGTCTAAACTGGGCTAAATGCTGACCTGTCAAAGGGCACATGATCGATTACCGGAGCCGCAACTAGGATTTGATTCAAGGTTAAACTTCTCCAGAACTTCTTGGCGAGACCTAGGACAAAAGAATAAGAATCTAACCCGAGGTCCCACCTGTCAGATCATACGCCTTGCCACCTTCTTTGGTGGCAAGGTCCCGCTTACAGATAAGTGGAATTCAGACTGCGTTGCAGCATGGTTAGACTGGAAAACCATAGTCAATGTAAACGAGACAACAATTTGGCACCTGCGAGCAACGAAATATCTTCCCACCGACCGTGAGCACTCATCAGCTCCTATAAACTCGGATTTGAAAATAATTAGTGGGAAGTAAAACTACTCTGCATTTAAATTTGTTAAATACGTGGTAAAAAGACAATCACGAAAGTGTATGAAGTCTTGCCGTTCAGCGCTTTGGATTGACACGTCTTTCTGACATTTAGTTTGCGCACGCCAAATATAGTTTTCTTGACGCGACTTTCGTAATACCGAAAAACGGGACTATAGTACATACAAAGGAGAAAAATATTAGCTGTAATAGTATATGTAGCGAAAAAATGGAAAAAAGGCGACCGTGTAGGATGGGAAGACCCCATCAAGCCTGCACAAGGGAGAGACAAAAAAAAAAAAAGTAACATGGGGCTAAGCCCCAATAGAGTCTGTATGAGAAATCTGCCCTACTGCACCTAAGATATCAGAGCTATGCAAGTCATACTGTCTGCACACAACTGGAACATCCAAAGAAACATCACCTAATGTGAGTGCTCTCCTATAGATTGCACCAGCCACTTCCCTCTGTAGAGCAATGGACACACGCTGTCTAAAATATGCTACAAAGTATGAGATTGAGAGTGGTATCCCCTGACGCCTACATGATAAGCTCTCGTGCACTCACTGACAAATGTGTCAACTGCCGTGTCCATCGCTCCATATAACTCCAAGGCTAGAGGAACAAAGAGGTGACCTTGCTGCATGCTCCTATACTTGGAGACCTTGCGACCTACTACTGCACTCGCCGCCCATCCAAGGGGATGGGTAATCACTCCTTCCAAAACTGTATCCCGTGTAAGGTCCGTAACCATGACATCCGCTACTGTCACCTGATCATCTCGGACCAAGTATAAGTCTGCCCTGACACGTGTTGTCTGCAAGGCATACAAATGCTCCCTCCAAGCCAAGTATCCACTCTCTCGTGCCATAGCAAACACTATGTCTCTAATGGCATCATGGGTAGCTATCCTTTGTCCTCCAAAAGGACACTGTGTCATGTGGACCGCTGCTGCATCTAGTGTAGAGCCACACTCACAAGTGAGTAATGAAGATGCAGATGGGTGGACCAAACCTAGGCAAAACCTCATCGCTGTAGAGAAAGTAGCTGGTGCGAGTCGGAAAGCCCTAATGCACGGTCGAGCTAGGATCCAAGAGCCTGCATCCTTGCGGGAGCAAGAGCGTAGACGTGCTCTAGTAGCTTAAGGAATGGACAAGTCGACTAAGAGAGAATGTAGCGCATGCTCACAATGGCGCTCCATCAAGGAAGACTGTAAACCTCTAGTCCAATCTGACAATAGTGAAACAAACGGTGGAAAATCCTCTCGTGCTTGTGGGGATAGACTATCTCATGTCTGCCGCAATAACATCTGGATAGAAAAGGATCCTCCCTTCACCTCTGTCACATAAGTCTCCAAAACCGGCCTATCAGCAACCACAAAACAAGAGGAAAATAGATGTGCCGAGAGACCCCAACTACCCAAAAACGCTATAGGTGCCATCTCCTCCATAGAAAGCAAGCCAACCCCACCACATAAGATTGGCAGAGCCGTCTGTCTACGTGCCAAATCCCTTGTCACACACTCAAAGGTCGCTGGTCCAATAATATCACCAAAGACTCCTATAATCCTCCTATCAAATGCTCTCAGACGTGATAGGAAGGACAGTGAAGGAGGAACTGTACAGATGAGGTAGGATGGTCGACGAGCAATACTAGAAGAGAGTATATGTACTTCATGATGGAGTTCAAAGAGAGATGCAAAATCCCACTTGAAGAAAAACATCACGTTTACAATGACTAAGCTCTATAATTCACCATGTTGAATCTGATGGAGCTAGAACTTAGAGTGGTGGAGTTTAGATAAACATTCAAACTTGTGGGTACAAACGAATAAGAAGAGTCGAGAGAGACAGATGATTCTTCTCATCTCATTTTGTATTGACCCTTCTCTTTAGGTGATAGGATACTAGTGGAGGGAAGGAGATGAGAGGAGAGGAACTATAGAGGGAGAAATGAGGAGAGGATATTCTAGAGTTTTAGAAAGCTCAGCTGCATACCTCACATGGCTGAATGGTAGATTCTATTTTTTTTTCAATTAAGGATGCATTGGTACCTAGATTGAAAGCTTTGGAGAATTGAGTAGAAATTTATGAGTATGTTTAGGTTTTTTATGGTTTAGAATGACTACTTCACATTGAAAGTGATGGGTCAAGAATTTCCATTTCTAATCTCTTAGTATTCATGCTTGGGTTCTATAGAAATTTAATTGAAATTTTTCAAGATGAAAACTGAAAGTTATGAGAGTTTATAGTTTTTAGGGTTTGGATATGAGAGGTTGTAATTTTGCAAGTATGGGGAGATGTGGAGAGGAGTATCGTGTGTTATTATTGTGCTAGCAATGGTTACGCTTCCCCATGTGGGACCGCCTAGAGCGGCTCAAGATACACGATGCCTTGTGTGTCATCGATGCTTTATTGCACAAGGAATAAAGATCCATGTGGGAAGGATACATGAGAACTATGATTGGACCACTTGGGATGTTCATGTGAGGCAAGCAACTACATCAACAATAGTGACACTCAAGATTATGTATGCTTCCTCTGTCCTTTGTTGACCATTCCAAGGATATTGATTGAGTCATGGGAATGGTTAGCATTGTAGGTGGGTTGTATTTAGGGTTTACTTGAGACTAGTTTTCCATGTCCATGTCTATTCCATGTGCTACCCCACTATCTTAATTTTCTTTTGTCTCTCTGGGAACACACAGGGTACCTAGTTGTGGAGACTACAGATCAGAGGATGTAGGTAGACCCATAACTACTCGTCTTAACATATGTGTTACCTAACCGGCGGAACCCTCCTCTCTCTCGTAACTAGTATTTTTGATATTGGGAAGGGTAGTGACGGGCAACCTAACTTGTCATCAAAACACACACTCCTGGTCTGCTGGTAATCACTTCTAGCATTACCAAGGAGAAATACACAACACTCCTAGAAGGAAATAACCTAAGCGCAATGCCCACACACCAATCCAAACCGATTGGGCATACAAACAGGCAAACAAGCACATAGAGGATCCAATCACAAGAATATTACAACAACTCTCTGTGCTTTTTGTTGGAAAAGAGCTTCAAAGCCTTCTTGCTCTTTTATCAAGCTCATTTCAACCTGTACTCTAGGCCTCCTCCAATTTGAACATCAGATCTCAACAATTTTCTACTCCAAGTGGAGAATTCCGATGTATTCTTGATGGAAAACTCTACACAGCTCATATAGCCATAAATTTTTTTTGTGTAGCCTGGATTGAAGATTCCTCAAATGCAATGGAAATCCTGTTAGATAAGCTTTTCAGCGAGATAAAATAGGCCTCAATCAGATTACTACAGCCCCCTTGACAAGCTCCCAAAGTTGGCCAGATGTTTCACAACTTTCACCCTAAATTCAAAATCCCAATTTGAGGGTTTTTGCCCCTGGTTCTTGCCAACTTTCCCCCTGATTTCTAAACCAGATGTACACTTGATCCTCACAAACCACTTTGGAAATCTTCACTCTCAATCATAGTCACAAAGTGAGAGAATTGACACTCAATTAGGATTGAAGAAAGAAATGCTTCTCCGAGTTTATGACAGTCTTTTTAGCAAAATTTGTTGCATCAGATCCCAATCTCTATGAGTTCAAAGCCAACAAAATTTTCCACAGTAGTTTTTTGTGCTTTTTTTAACACTTTGCAAAGTTTGATGGCCTAATCCAACCCCAATCCCTAGATATGGATCAATTCCTGAGGTGGGCTAACTTGTGAGCTTTGCATACCCAGGTATACTTGATCCAAGACCTTGAATTCTCAATTTGAAGAATTAACATGAAACCTTCACACAAAGATGCACACCCTAACCAAAAACAATTCTGGAAATTATCATAAGAAAATTCAAACCACAGCTTGGGGAGTGACCAAAACTCCAAACCTGATCATTAGCTCTTCTCCAATACCTTACATCCCATAAGCTTCAACTTCAATCAATTGGATCTGATTTGAGATTGACCAAAAACTAAAATTTATTGCACTCAGTACTGTGATAACTTTTTCTACTCTCCAATCCTACTGAAAAATTATGAAAATGTCTCAAGAAGTTCACTCAATTGACTACTTTGTACTCCTGGGTATGAATTTAACCCCCCTGACTCAATTGATCATATCCCTCTTATACTCAGCTGAAATCGTGTGATTTCTATCTTCACATTGTAGCCTCTCATCTCCTCTTTCCAACTATATCCTTCGTTCCCTGAATGGCCTCCCCAAAATCCCACGATGGTCAAAAAGCTCCAGACTTCTCTCTTGGGACCCAAGCTCTTGCACATTTGTCCTTTAGTCTTTTTACTTTTTGATAAATAGACCCCACAACTACACCTTGAAGCTTATGAGCAAAAATTTAGGCATTCCCTATTTATAGAAGAACATATATAATCAATTCCTAGACATTTTTGTAAGTAAGCACCGGAAGGACGATAAGATCTAGGTTTCCCATAACGACTCCACAAACACCACCCCGAAACATGCTACCAACCAATCCCGTAAGTCGTCACGGTGTAAAGTCTGAAGCCTGATGAGAAAAGGATTTGGGAGTGGCAGATCGGGAACATGGGACATCTCATGCTCAAATGCTTCCTATGATGCTCTAACACTTGCTCTCTGCTACAACTCTCACTCCCAACGTCCTTCTTCCCTCGAGACTCTCCAAACTAAAACACACCCGTCTCTCCACTCGCCCTCATCTTTATTCATCAGAGCCCTCAAACATGATAAGATTGTAACCCACATGGCCAATCACATAGATGTACATAGATGGCTCACATGGCAACATCTCATCCGTTGGATCTAGCATACAACCTACTCCACTAACGTGGAGATAAATTATGATAAGTCACTTTTTTATGGCCTACACAAACCACAACACAACACCGTACACTCCATGATGAGGCTAGATAGGCTTTTCACCTACCACTTGATAGTTTGGCATGTGATCCCTTGGACAAGTTAGCATGGTTCTATTCTTCTTGCTCCCTTGATGGTGCCTTCATTATTGATGATGGAGATATGTGTGCAATAAAGAGATAGTTACTAGATTTCATCAATTTTGACCAGGGGATATTGGGCTGCCCTATAAGAGGAGTTGGTCATTGCTGCATGTTTTAAGAGATAGATTTTTCCATGGGATACCATAGAGTCCACTCGATTTTGATGACGTAGTATATTGGGGTAGGCAGGAGATTTTAGTAGAGTAGCACAAGCGCTATACTATTTCTCTATAGCTAGTCCCATTGATGAGACTATCTCTTCCCTACGCTCACTACATCCTATGGCAAGAGATGGAGTACCATTAGAGGTCTTAGATCATCAACCTAAGCAACCTTTATGTCTTGATAGGTTGCTTTTTGCACAAACATTGTGCTTTGCCCCTTGCCTCTCCTCAAGAGGCTTGTCAAGGATATTATATAAGCATCTTAGAGAATCCTTTCAGTTATATGATATTTCTGGCAGATTTATTGAGTTGTTTTAGGTAGCTACATCAACAAGAGGAGATATTCTTATGTCAATTAGTCAATTAGTGTGAGGAGCTAGTCTACTTCTTGTGATGGAGAAGGGCATGGAAGCATTAGACAAATTCTTATTGGAGACATCTTTGTGTGCTTTGTTAGCTGCACCATTTTTATATTGCAAGGATAGCAAGGAAACACAAACGCACAAACACAAGTTTCACACTTAAACTCCGATGTTCCAAAGGAGCACATTCTCTTTATTATATAGACAAAGAGGATCTCCTCCAAGGAAACTCCACCATAGGATTAGGCACATAGATAGGTGACATGTCAGTAAGCTCCACCCTTGGATTACTTACTTGGATGGGTGACATGTTGGTCCTGGTCTTATCTGGTTGGTCAAACAAGCTTTGACTAGAGAGAATCTTTTAGGGAATCTTCTTATAGGAATCTCATAATCACGTGGGTGAGGTACCATCGGAAATCTCTCAATAAGAAAAGCACGGGAGAGGAAGGCTGACTTTTCCTCTCATGGGGAGCAATTTGGACAATTTTAAGGCCTAATTCATCCGTTTAGGCCTCCAAAATTGCCTTCAAAGATGTAAGGCATATTTTGGTTCCTACTTTGTTAGTAGAAGTCCACTTTTGGTGATACCTCTTTCTGATATATTTAGTCCATATTTGGTGTAACATCCTTCCAGATGTTACTAAACCAATTCTCACCTTTAAATCATATGTCTAGCTATTGGTTCAAAGGTTTTCAAGTCTATTTCCATTTTTGCACTATTTGTAGAAATACTCTTTTGGTGATACTTCTATCTGATCTATTTTGACCATCATGTATAACATCATTCTAAATGTTAATCAGAATTCACATCTAGATCATATGGCTAGCTCTTGGTATTACAACCATTGTCCTTCACCATCTATCACACTTCCAAGAGCACCTCAGTCCACATGAGTTTAGAGAAGCTACACTAGGAGGTTACAAGGTTATTTCTCTAAGCATCAAAGAACTCCAAGATATCCAACCAAAGTAGGTTGTCCTACAAATGGATGTTGGGAATGCTTTTAATAGTGTCTTTAAGGCATCTATCTTTAAAGAGCTTAGGTAGGCCAGTGGACCCTTGCCGAGTCTCATTCTCTTTGAGTGGTTGTTCTATGGCTCTCTTGCTTCCCTCTACTACCAACATGGGTGGTCACAGGAGGAAGTCACCATCTTGGAGTTAGTCATAGGTACACATTAGGAAGATCCTTTTGTTTGTTATGGCTCACTTTAGAGCTCTACTACTTTGGCCATGCTAGGTTGTGTATTTCTCTCCTTAGCAAACAATATACATATTGTAGGCCCCATAAATCAGATTATGCAAGCCTTTGATCACTTGACTACCAAGCTACATTTTGTAGGCTTGAGAGTCAAGGTGTCAAAGTGCAAAGCATGGTTCCCTTCAAGTATCCTTCCTTACCTTGAGCTTCTAGAGGGTTGTGTCACATCTACATATGGATTATATATTCTTGGAGTGCCAGTATGATCCAAGGGTTTTGTCACACACTTCTAGATGCTGCACTTGCAAAGAATATTCTCCATGTGAGTGACCTTCATCAACTAGGAGATCTGCAAGTAGCATTTAGTATACTCTCCTCTAGCATTGCCCATTGACCAACTTATCTTCTTTGCATGGTTCTCCTTTCATTGAATTCCTATCATGTTTGAGAGCTTTTGATAGGAGGATTATGAGAGTCCTTGGTGATATCATCCGACTAGGGACATTTGAGTGTGTGATGGGGGATTTAGCACGTAGATAGACATCTTTACCAATCTTGTGCAGAGAGGTAGACCTTTCCTTTGGAAGAAATAGTACTATAGCATTTTTGAGTAGTTGGGCTCCCTCAACACTCTTACTTTCCTTTCATTTTGTGGTTGCTGATAGGCCAATTTTGGAGATTTATGTGACCAAGGTGGAGGAGAGGATCCTTTTCTCTCCAAGTGTTATTGAGACAAACAAGAGATGGTCTATCTCCATAGGCATGGGGAGGACCAAAAGTTTTCAATCTTCCTTGATGGAGTAACAATGTTTGCATATGCTACATTCTCTCTTAGTTGACTCATCCATTGGACCACTAGAGCACATCTTTGCTCTTGCTTTGACAGGCTCTTGGATCCTAGCTTGATTGTGCATTAGGGAATTCCAACTTGTACTAGCTACTTTCCCTACAAAAATGAGGTTCTACCTAGGTTTGGTCCACCTATCTACATCTTTGTTACTCACTTGTGAGTGTAGTTCTACACTAGATGCAACACCGGTCCATATGACATGGTGTCCTTATGGAGTACAAAGGAGATTAGCTACCTATGATGCCATTAAAGATGTAGTGTTTGCTATGGCACAAGAGAGTGGATACCTTGCTCAGAGGAAGCATATTCTATGTAGAAAACATGTGTAAGAGTGGACTTAAACTTGGTCCAAGATGATCAGGTGACAATGGTGGATATTGTGCTTAGAGATCCCACACATGATGTAGTTTTGGAAGGACTGATTACTCATCTCCTTGGTTGGAGTAGCGAGTGGAGAAGCAGCACATAAGGTCTCCAAGTATAGGAATATGCAGCAAGGTCACCTCTTTGTTCCTTTAGACTTGGAGTTATATGGAGCAATGGACACAACATTTGACACATTTTTCAAGTAGTGCATGAGAGCTTATCATATTCAACACTAGAGGGTATGACACTCTCTCTCATACATTGTAGTATACTTTAGACATTGTGTGTCCATTGCTCTATTGAGTGCATGGGCTTGTACAATCCATACTAGAGCAATCACTCAAGGTGATGCTTCTTTGGATGCTTCAATAGTTTGTAGATCTTACTACTTGCATAGCTTGGATATCTTAGGTGTGGTGGGGCAGATTTTTCATATCAATACTATTGGAGCCTAGCACCATTCTACCTCTTTTGTCTCTCCCTTGTATAGCTTGATAGGGTCTTCCCATCCTTCTTGTGTTCTATGTGGTTGCCTTCTCTTCATTCCCACTTCAGAAGATTTTAGGAGATTTTGGAAGAGAGAGTGGAATCTTCTAGAGATTTTAGAAGAGAAAGAAGCAAAAAGTGGATGAAAAATGAGAGAAGATCAAATTTTAGAGAGCTTACTTACATATATCACATGAGTTGATAGTAAATTTTGTTCATTTTTCAATTTCTATTCCATTAGCATCTAGATTGAAGGCTAGTAGAAAGTTATAATGACTTTTAGGTCTTTAAGGGTTAGAGTGATTACTTCACATTGAGAGTGATGGGTCAATAATTTTCATTTCTAATCTCTTGGTATTCATGCTTGAGTTTTATGGAAACCTAGTTTGAAAATTTGTGAGATGGGAATTGAAAGTTATGAGAGTTTATAGTTTTAGGGTTTAGAAAGATAGCATTACTCATGTGAGTTGGGATGTGAGACATTGTGGTTTTGAAAATATGGAGAGGAGCATCATGTGTTATGATCATTATTCTTGTGCTAACCATGGCTACACTTTCCCATGTGGGGTCACCTCGTGCAGCTAGGGATACATCATGCATGGTGTGTCATTGATGCTTTGCCTTGCAAGAAGTAAAGACCCCATGTGAGATGGATGCACAAGGACTATGATTGGACTACTTGGGATGCTCATGTGAGGTGAGTAACCACATTGACTACAATGACACTCAAGATTTTGCAAGCTTCCTCTATCTCTTTTTTGATAATTCTAGTGATATCAATCGAGTCATGGGAGTGGTTAGCATCTCAAGCAAGTTCTTTCTTGGGGTTATTTGAGACTAGTTTTCCTTGTACACATCTATTCTGTAGACTATCCCATACACTCCATGATGAGACTAGATAGGCTTTTCACCTACCACTTGATCATTTGGCACGTGATCCCTTGGACAAGTTAGCATGGTTCTTATATCCTCTTACTCCCTAAATTGTGCATTTGTTATGCTTGAGGGAGACATGCGGGGCCTAGAGAAGTGGTTGCTAGATTTTTTCAATTCTAAGTAGAAGATTGGGCTGCCCTACATGAAGAGTCTGTTAGGGATGCATATGTTAGGAGACATGTTGTGCCATATGATCTACAGAGTCCACAAAATTACGACAGTGTGAGACATTGGATCAGGTAGGAGAGTCTAGTATAGTAGCACAAACGCTACGCCCTTTGTCTATGGCTAGTCCTACTGATGAGACTATCTCTTCCCTATGATCACTACATCCTATGTCAAGAGAGGGAGTACCATTAGAAGTCTTAGATTATCAACCTAGTAGCTTTTATTTCTTGATTAGTCACATTTTGCACTAGCATTGTGCATTGTGCATTGTCCCTTGCTTCTCCTAAGGTAGGCTTTTTAGGGATAATATATGAGCATCTTAGAGATTTCCTTTTGGTAGATGATACTTCTACCAAGCTATTTCAAATGGCTATAGTAGTAGTGAGTGGAGATATTATTATGTCAATTAATCGAGTGTTAGGTGCTAGTTGACTTCTTGCTATGAAGAAGGACACATGAGGTATTATTAGACCAATTGCTATTGGAGAGATCTTCTTATGCTTTTTGGCTGCACCATTTTCCTTCAACAACAATCTTACTTCCAAGAGCACCTCAGTCTACATCAATTTGGAATACCTACACCTAGAGGTTGAGAGGCTATATCTCTAGGCACCATGGCATTCCTAGATATCTATCCAAAGAAGGTCGTCCTACAAGTGGATGTTGAAAATGCTTTTAATATCATCTCTTGAACATCCATCTTAAGAGAGCTTAGGGAGGTAGTGGATCCTTGGCAAGTCTCATTCCTTTTGTGTAGTTGTTCTATGGCTCTCTTGCTTCCCTTTACTACTAGCATGGTTGGTCCAAGAAAGGAGTCACCATCTTGGAGTAAGTTGTTGGTACATGATAGGGAGATCCTTTAGGGAGACCTTTGTTTTCCATGGCTCACTTTAGAACTCTACTTTCTACTACTTTGGCCATGCTAGGTTGTGTATTTCCCTCCTTCCCTCCTCCAAATGATACATACATTGTGGGCCCCATAGATCAGATTAGGCAGGCCTTTGATCACTTGACTATTGAGCTCTTGTACGCTTGAGAGTCAAGGTGTCAAAATACAAAGCATGTTCCCCTTCAAGTATTCCTCTTCACCTAGAGCTTCTAGAGGAGCATGTCACATCTATAGATGGACTATGTGTTCTTGGAGTGCAAATAGGATCCAAGATTTTGTCACATACTTCTTAGATGCTACCCTTGTAGAGGATATTCTCCATGTGGATGACCTTCCTCTACTAGGAGACCCGTAGGTGGTATTGATTATACTCTCCTCTGGTATTGCTTGTCAACCAACTTACCTTCTTCACATGGTTGTAACAATATGGAGTTTATAGATGAGCTAGTCAAGATTGCAAAAATACCAAATAGGCCAAATTAACCAAGAATTATAAGAATATTCTAGAAGCATCTAGGAAGCTTCTTGGTACCTTCCAAATATTGGGTAATATGTATACCAAGTGGCAACTTCTAGGAGGAACCTTCTTGGGAAGCTTCTCGGCTAGCTTAGCTTGTATGCCAAGTAGGTGGTTTCTAGAAGGAAGTTTCATGAGAAACTTCCTGATTAATTTAGCTTGCACTCTAAGAAGGTGGTTGTTAGGAAAATTCTCAAGAGCCTTGTAAATACCAAAGCCTGAACTCATGCTAAGAATTTAGGGTTTCTCTCATTCAAGAGTCTCAATGTGATCTTTCACTTTGATATTCCATTCTCCTATTTCTCATCTTGGCCTTTTTCATTGCTATCAGAGAAAGAATGAGATGGATAGAATTTATGGACCACCAAATCTATTTCTCCCAAACCATTGGGATCTTTGTGTCCATGCACTACCTAAGCATTATTTCACATAGTTCATCATCTCATTTTTTGAGCAAAATTTTGTGCATGCAATCACCTTGTTTGATGAACCTTTGATACTTTCGATAGTAACTTATAGAGAATGGTGGATGGGTTGCATTTACATGTTAACTTAGATAATTGTAGGTATTTTGATAGAGTAGTAGCTATAGTGGCAATACCTAAAGTTAACATTGTTATCCAATAACAAATAGAGCCCTTTACTCAATTGTTGGAAGAAAGAGACCACCAACGACAAGAGCATATAGAGATATCACCATTTTGAGAAGAAAAAGGAGTAAATCCATTTTCCAAAGCCCAAGGTATTTGAAGGTAGAATCTCTTAAACATAGTGGAGAATTTTATGTTTGATTCCAAATGCTATTATGAAGCTTCAAATGTTCAAGATGAACATAGATAGATCATCTTGGGTTTAGATAGACATGGTGTCCTTTTGGAGGATAGAGGATAGCTACCTATGATACCATCAAGGATATAGTGTTTGCTAAAGCACAAGAGAGTGGATACCTTGCTTGGAGGAAGTGTTTGTATGCTTTGCAGACAACATGCATTAGAGTTGACTTATACTTGGTCTGAGATGATTTGGTAACAATGGTAGATATAGTGGTTAGTGATCCTACACGTGATGTAGTTTGGAAGGAGTGACTACTCATCCTCATGGATGGATGGTGAGCAGAGCAACAACATGCAAGGTCTCCAAGTGTAAGGGGTATGTAGTGAGGTCACTTCTTTGTTCCTCTAGCCTTGGAGCTATATGGAGCGATGGAAACGGTGTCAACACATTTGTCAAGGAGTGCACAAGAGCTTATCATATTAGTCATTAGTGGGTACCACTCTCACTCTCATACTTTGTAGCATACTTTAGACAGAGGGTGTCCAATGCTCTATAGAGAGCATTGGTTGGTGCAATCCTTAGGAGAGTAATCACAAGGTGATGCTTCTTAGGATGCTCCAGTAGTTTGTAGACCTTATGACTTGCATAGCTTAGATATCTTAGGTGAGGATAGATTTCTCATATCAATATTATTGGGGCCTAGTCCCATATACCTCTTTTGTCTCTCCATTGTACGGCTTGATGGGATCTTCCCATCAAGCCGAACATAGATAGATCATTTTGGTTTATTTGCTCTCTGCATAGTATGGTAGAAGGGTGAGGTGGGTTTACAATTTCCCTCGAAGAACTTTAGGATATAAGTTCCTCCACTTTCCTTGGTAAGAATGCCCACGAGGGATCCATGTTTGGGCATGCTCTACCAGCTCGTTCGCCAGGGCTTGAGATATCGCTCGCAAGTTTGTTTGCTGATAATATGTGGAATGAATTGCTCAGGACAGCCCTTATCCGGAGTTATGGTCAAGTCCCACATCTTAGGAGAACTATGCATTAACGTCATGATGAACAGGACCACCAAGATTAGTCTGCGAGGGCATTTGCATCCAAGCAAGGCACCACAGAAAATGGTGACATAGCGAGAATAAGTAACAAAAGACTCAAAAGGTAAGGTCAGCTACAAAGCCCCATGACTGGTTGGGTTCAGCGGAGTCGTAAGACGGCACCGTATGCACAAGAATGAATTGTGGCGCAGAATTGGGAAGACAGTTTAAGATCTAAGAGACTCTGAACATAGATTAGCCAGCGTGTAAACCGTAGCTTGTTCTGAACAGCTGTGGACAGCTAAAAAGTTCCTGAATAACACCTTTGTTCTTTTATGTCGAAGCCACTGCAATTCACTTCCCTAAACCCTAAACTTCCCTAAACTAAACCCTTCCCTGAAGCCCTTGCTTGTTAAAATTGCCGGGTTATAGGAAGAAGAACCGTAGCATACACTACAATGGACTCTCTCTGAAGGTTAGTTCTATGATCGGTATTCTCTAAATGTTACAGGTTTCATGACTCCGGTGTCGGGGACAAAGGAAATCGTTAAATTATGCTATTTGAGAATGTTTTACCCCGAGTTAATTCTGTCCTCTAAAGGTTAAATGTGAATATCTAATAAAATTGAACTACCATAGTATAAAACATAATCATTTATAAGCACTGGAGTACTCTGGTAAAACCTTCCTTAATGGTGCTACCTTTCACCTTCATTGAAGCGTGGCCTCTACCAGATAGACTATGCATGCACACTACCAGAGTATGATGTTTTCCAGGGTAGTTAAAGTAATATCAATAATTGATAGGAAGTTTCTCCTTGATAAATGCAAGAGAGATACTATCCATGAGTATATACTATCAGCCACGTTCAAATAACTTCAAATAACTGAACCTCCTAAATAATAAATTTATTTCCTAAGAATCGAGTTGAGTAGAATTATTAAAATATGATGGGGTAATAATCGTTACTTGAGGTGATATCTGAAGTACATTAGTAATCTTGCCTCTGAGTGAACCGAATGAATTTCTCTGACCATGACTCAAAGTATAATTACTCGCCTAAGATATTTTGAAAAGCGTATGAGAGCATAATCAAATAATAATAAATCAGAAGAAAAGTAAGCTTTACAAATAATAATCCTAGTTTTTAGTTATTGAGTGGATTTAATTTATTGGTATGATTATTTACTTGAGCAGATATCAAGAAGACAATCCGTATTCCTACTTATCAATACTTGAATCGAGCTAAGTTAATTTACCCATTAGGTCATGGGGAAAAAACTTGACTTAATAGTGTAATTATTAGTAACTTGGTTTAGTAGTGTAACATCGAAAAGGTTTGCAGTGTCAAGGGGGTAAGTTAACTAGTAAATTAGTGTAGTTTGAGTATTTTTATGTTATTATCACACTTTAGAATTTATATGTGATTTTTTATATAAATTTAATTTTACATATATAATTTTGACAATGCTACACATAATTAAAATTAAAATTAAAAATTGAATTTTTTATAGGATTTATTTTTTATTTTAATATTGAAAATGATAAGATTAGATAATGATATATATATGTATACGTATATATACCTGGATTATAAATTAATATAATAATAAAAAAATAACCTTAAAGTTACAGTACAATAGATCATCAACTCTCCAAATTGAAGATTGATATTCTCAATGCTTTCTTCAATTTTTATTTTCCCTCATTGTTACCTTTTGAGTTACTACCACGTACTAGCAATTAGAGAGAGAACTGTCTTTTGAAGTAAGTCATACTTTAGAAGAGTTTGTTCCCAGTGTAGGTGGTTTGAGACCGTTTCTCTTACTGGAAAGGCCCTGCTCCCACATCAATGATGTTGGGTTTAGGGTCGCCAAACACTGAGTTTATCGCCGAGGAATTCTGCGGCGCCAGAGCTCTCGGGTTGGCGACTTGCTTCCCGGACAAATCAAGCTTAGGAGTCCGTGCAGTGCGTTGCTCCTGTATGGAGCAACGCATGGCACGGACTGTGTCAGTTTAGCGTCGTGTTGGAGCTTGTATGCCACTAATGCCGTAGAGCGGGTGATGATTTGAAAGTCAGGCCGCAGTGGAACACTTCTTAGCGACCCTCTGTGGGGTCCAGTTTACTAAAACCCAATTGAGCTGCGCATTTCAAGGGTCCTTAACCTGAACTTGCCAATTTGCTACTAGGACCATCTTCACCTTAGGACCCGCTGACCGGCACTTCCTGTAGTACTTACGTACAGAAGTAAAGGTCAAATAGCACCTTGCTGCTGCATCTATATTCGCTTCTGATTTCGAGATTAATGTTAGTCATTCGATCCTTTAGTGAGATATATAATGCTTGACGTAATTCCGGGACGATGTTCGAAATCCTCAATTCGAGGTCGAAGTTGGATGTTCCGATTAAATGGTTGTACTGGTAGAGAGCGAGGTTGACTGCTGGTCGACGTTATTGTAATGAAACTCCTATACTTTCTTTGTCCAAGGAGGATCTTGAGAATTCTGACGAACAGGCAATTGATGACGAAATACTTCAGGACGACCGCTCTAGCGACCACGTCTTTTAAGGGGAATTATTGAGTTTCGTTTCAGCGTCACACGTGATACTCTATATCGGAAAGTGCCGATATCATATCAACGTTACAATGTCAGGAAATACTCTTCCCTTTATGAGACTTCATATTAAGGTTGTCCCACACAAGGTTGGGAGATAATTCCCATTATACTAGAAGGTTTTAAGACTGTAGTCTTGGTTTCATTCCCATCGGCACGGTTCAAGCTTCTTTCACGAGCAGCACGCTGATTTTCTCGCTAAAAGTATCCAACTCTGGCCTCGGGATCGTTGACCTGGAAACCTTAAACGTGGCCTGCTATCTTCCATGCGTTGTCTCTCCTGCTCATCCCCATACTAAGGAGCTAAACCACAAGCGCGCATGATTGCTCTCAACTGGGATTCACGAACCACCTGGGTTACCAAAACTGTTGATCTTGTGCTTTTGCGAAACCTATGGCACGCCAGTGAAGTCTCCAAAGGAACAAAGTTCACATCGAACACCCTTCAGCTGATCTATCTTGTTTCTGCGCAAAAGCTGTAAGTCGCTAACGGTCAGAACAAATCCAGAACTTCTCCTGAATGCGCTGATGGATTTTCTTATGTGCAATCAGATTCTCCAAGCTTACTGTGTAGATATCTTTGAGCACAAACACATGTTCTTTCGTTGTCTCTCATGAATAATCGATGCCGTCCATTGATGTCGACGCACCTTTTAGCATCCCCATTGCCTCCGGGAAGCATATCAGATCCACTACATATTTGATGGTACTCATATCCGCACAAAAACCGGCGAATAAAAGTAAGCAGCTGACGCCGTGGCCCCTGACGCCACTGGGTTTGAATACCCTTGCCCAGAAGGTCAGAAATGGCTGGGGTTGAGATCATTTCCAGCTTCGACCTCGCAGTAAATGCAGGTTACAAATGTATGAAATTAATGCTCATCTTTCTTCGCCAAGAATACCGTGATTTTCATAGCCCCGAGTTGACACTGCACATTCACGGATTATTTTGTCGTAAATCTCTTACACAACCACTAACCAGAGAAGAAAGATGCTTAATACTCAGATGTCACTTATGCCCTCGCGAGGCTGTGTCCTCGTATGTGACGAGGCTGCCAGAGGACACAGCCGCCTCAAATGCAATATGAGGCCGGGTTCTGTCCAATCTTCGGTGACGAAGCTCGCGAGGACAGAAACGGGAACAGCTTAATATTACTTCAACTTTAATACTTAGTACAACTTTAATAATTTTAATTTTTATACTCAGAACATCAAGACACTCCTAGATATAAATTTTGAGTGTGTCATCTTAGAACATCAAGACACTCTTAGATATAAATCTTGAGTGTGTCATCTTACAAGTGGAGGTTGAGAATATTTTTAATAGTATTTCTTGAATATTTATTGTTGGCCTCGATGGATCCTTGGCAAATCTTACTTTTGTTGTATGGTAGTTCTATGGTTCTCTTGCTTCCTTTTATTATCAGCATGGTTGGTCAGAAGAGAAAATCACCATTTCAGAGTCAATTGTCGGTACCATGTAAAGAAATCTTTTAGGGGACCTTTACTTACCATGGTTCACTTTAGAGCTGTATTATCTACTACTTTGGCCATGTAAGGTTGTACATTTCTCTCCTTGATAAACAATACACACATTGTGAACCTCGTAGATAAGATTAGGCAGGCCTTTAATCACTTGACTACCGGGCTACAACTTGTATGCTTGAGAGTCAAAGTGCAACGCATGGTCCCTTTCAAATATCCCTTCTCAGCTTGAGCTTCCAGAGGGGTATGTCACATCAACAAATGGACTACGAGCCCTTGGAGTGCTAGTAGGATCCGAGGATTTTGTCACATACTTCTTAGACGCTGCCCTTGTAGAGGATATTCTCCATGTGGATGACCTTTTCCTACTAGGAGATCTGCCGGTGGCATTTGGTAAACTCTCCTCTAGTATTGCCTGTCTACCGACTTACCTTCTTTGTATGCTTTCCCCTTCCTTGACTTTCCTATATCATGTTTGAGAGCTTTTGATAGGAGGATTATAAGAGTCTTTGCAGATATCATCAGACCACAGACATTTGAGTGTGTGACTAGGGATTTGGCATATAGATAGACATCTCTATCAATCTAATGCGGAGGAATAGGCCTAATATTGATGGAGGAGACATCACCTATAGCATTTTTGGGTAGCTGTGCTCTCTCAATTACCCCTACTTTGCTCCCATTGTGTGGTTGCTGATAGAACAGGTTTGGAGACATATGTGGCCAAGGTGGACGAAGGATTCTTTTCTCTCCAAGTGTTTTAAAAATAGACAAGAGATGGTCTATCTACATGGGCATGGGAGGACCTTCCATCCTTTGCTTCACTACCTTCAATTGGACCAGAGGTTTACAATCTTCCTTGATGAAATGGTAGTGTCAACATACGCTACATTCTTTCTTAGTTGACTTGTCCATTCCTCGGGCCACTAGAGCACGTCTTTGCTCTTGCTCTAGCATGGGTGTAGGCTCTTAGATCTTAGCTTGACCTTGCATTAGGGCATTCCGACTCACACTAACCATCTTCTTTATAGTGATGAGGTTCTGCCTACGTTTGGTCCACCTGTATACATCTTCATTACTCACTTGTGAGTGTGGTTCTACACTAGTTGCAACAACGGTCTAAATGACATAATGTCCTTTTGGATGATAGAGGATAGCTACTCATGATGCCATTAGAGATATAGTGTTCATTATGGCACAAGAGAGTGAATACCTTGCTTGGAGTGAAGTTTTGTATGCTTTGCAT